>BSBM01000324.1:4058079-5410772 GCA_027924585.1 Larix kaempferi
TGTATAAGTTGTCATAAGTAATTAAGTTAATCATGCATTGACTGAATTCAGATAATGGATATAAAGTTATCTAAGATGTGTAAAACAAGTCAATTAAGCTATGCATTACTCGTTGATAAACATTGGGATATACAGTTGAGACAACTGTCATCAGTTAACATTGTCGTCTGAGAATTGTTGTAATTAAGGTAATGGTACTGTCTAATTAATTAGCAAGGTTATTTAAGCACTTAAGGGTGCTTTGTTTAGAAGAACGACAATACTATATAGATGTTAGGGTACTCATGTGATAAACAAATGATGTAAAAATACATCTTTATTAAATTCAACATTATTATTACCTTATGGGTATTTAATTAATATTATTACTTAAAATTTATTTTAAATATTACACCCATGTCATAACAATTGCAAAATAGATAAAATGTAAATATTGATTAATGAATAATTAGAATGTGATTATTTTACATTTCTAAAATTAGACATAATAGGATAACAATTTTTGGAATGAATGTGATGTGATGGAAAATGGGTTATTATTATTTAATTATTCAATATGAATCGTAGAATTTAAATCTCAAGATAAGTGATCTCGACAGATAAGGTAGACCCTTAAGACACGCCATGTCCAAGTGGAAAGGGGTCAAATATTTATATAATATTTTATTAAATACCTTAATAACAATAAATACAAGGTTTAGTGAAAGGACTTGTAATTAATAGACCTTGTCCCGAATGGATAACCTTTGGGTGATAATTCCCACCGTAATAAATACTTACGGCCGTCAATCCAAAACCAAATAAATTTTCCATGAGAGTAATTAATTATACTTTTTTATAATGAGACGTGGATGAATGAACTAGGGAAAGGAGTAAATGTTTGAGGGGCTCGAGAGGGGGAGTTTGGGGCGGTGGAGTAAGCCCAAGGTCTTCTCGAGGATGGACATGTATATAGAGGGGGAGAAGGTTGAAGGTTGGGGAGGTTTTTTTTGGGAGAGGAAAAGAAGTTTGGGAGAACAGAGAGTTTTGAGAACAGAAGGAACACTGCTCTCGGGATTATCAGATTGTGGGCTCGGGGGCTTGGAAATCCTTTGATTTCCAAGGGCCAGCAAGATAATAGCTGGTCGGTAGGGTGGACACTTCAGTTTGGCTGTCTAACAAGATATACAACCTGCTGCAACCTACGGTTAGCATCAGCATCAGGTAATTTCCGTGTTATTTACGTTATTTGATTATTATGCTTAAACTTACTGTAAACATGCATAACTTGCTATTTACTGATTTACTAAGTTGTGAAACATAGGCTGGAACATGATTATTGAAAAGAAAATATTGATATGTTTGTTTGTTTTAAATTACGAATGTAAGGTTGATAAAACACGACAGTACACTGAATATCATTTAGACGCATAGTAATTGTTAGAAATTTACTCCCATACACTCGATAAAGTTTAAAACGTAGAAAATTAACTTTGAAATTTTACTTAGTGCTCTGCTGTAAAAACCAGAGCACTACAGATGGTATCAGAGCTCCAGGCTCGGAAACTCAGACCTTAAGGGCCTACTCACAAAAAAAAACTAGTCTAAGAAATTGGATCTACACTAGAAAATTCAATTAGTTACCTAGATTCGAGCTCTTGTCGAACTTAGCAAAAACAAAAAAAAAATTACGTGCAAAACACACACAAAGAAAGTTACACAAAATCCTTCTTTCCAATAGTTGTAAGCACCAGGAAACTAACTACCTGCACGCATAGAGAACAAAAATATAATTAGTTTTTTTTATATATAAAGCATATACCAAGAGAGTTCTAACACAATATGTATATATATATAATAATGAAAAAAAAAAAACAACTAAAGAAAATGGTTTACAACACAAACACAACTACAACCACTCTCGTCTACAATGCACCCTCTGGTAATGGAAGGAGGGCTATCACTAGAGGCCACGATCTGATCCCGAACATGAAGGTGGAAGTATACCGTAGATTCAGATATATTCTCGGGCTATAAGCTAAGCCTGTATTTCTTTCTCCTTACAGGTCATAATTAATCATCTTAAAAATATATATATATAATGCCCAGAAAGTGTAAACTTTACCCTAGGTAACTCTGAAAATTCATGTGGAAAGTAAACAGTAAATTCCTGTCCGTTAAACGCATTGTCTATAGGGTTTTGAAATAAGAATTCTTACCGCACTTACTTGTATAAGGAAGCCCTAAATTTTTGCGAGAAAGCCCTAAATTTCTGTAAGAAAGCCCAAATTTCATTGAGGGCGTCACCAAAGCTAATATCCAGAATTTGTTAATGGCCTTCGTAACTGCTGCACTAGCTAAACTTACAGCAAGTATTTTAAATTTTCTCATTAAAGTCCGGTCGTAAAAGTAATACAGGATAGACCCTATCTTTAAAAAAAAAATAAAATTGTACAAAGGTCTTTTGGCTCGAAACACTTGCCTCGGCGTTGATAAACGAACACTGGGTCTCCAGGCTCACGATTTTACCAGTAAAATCACAATCCAATAAAATAGTAGTGCCTTGCCCTTGCTTCCACCTCCGTATGCAAGCTGGCAGCTGTATGACTCTGACGTTCCAAGCATTCTTTTTTTGGACTCTTGTTGTGCTAAGGAAGCCATAGAAATGCCATAAAGTGAAGCCTTCATGTACTGTGGCAGATGAACAGAACTTTAATACTAAAATTAGTGCACAAGAAGAGTCATATTGAAGGTGCTGATGAACTCTAAGAACTTTCGTGGATCTCTTTGATTTAGACACGCTGTCTACTTGGAAACGTTAAACTTTCCAGCTTTCCCACCATAGTAAATAGTCCGCAGAGTTGAGGATTTAGAATTCCTGTTAACATATTTCTCCAAGAATCATTTTTCAGGCATATGAAAAATCCGTATAAAAGGTATTTTCAACTCTTGCACTTGCATGGACGTCAATGCCTCCATTACTCTAAAACGGGGATTTATCCTCTTCTCCAAGCTGAATGTCCACGGAAGTGGAAACTTCAGAAGATCCGCCAATGGAAGTTCTACATAATTGACCATAAAATCTACAAAAGTCCTCATTTTTTTTCCTCTGAAAGCCCCAGAAACCGCGGATCCCGACTAGACAATTCCGAAATTTGTTCTTCTGAGAAGCCTAAACTTTTCAAACACTGCAGTCTTCGTTCGAGAGTTTTTTTCCCTACTCCCCAAATTTCTCGCAAAGCATATGCAAACATCGGTGATCCCTTCTTGAACCCCAAATCCTCGGCCTGTTTAAAATGACTTCATAACTTTTTTCCTCAGGAATCATGAGCAAACTAGGCTGAGTGGCCACTAACTCTGATAATATTTGACCCTCAAGACCCAACCCTTGGAAAAGTGAAATTGTAAATTTAAGTTCATCCTCTCTGGCATCAGATAGGAGTGTATTGGTACTGAGTAGTTTGGAAATATCTTCTTCCTTCATAAAAGTCTTAAGAAGAGTGAGCTTAGGATGCATGTTCCTTTTTGCATTGTAAAAGAAGAACTTAGGGTTGCGAAGGACGACCCTTCGAATCTGTTCAGGGGTAGTCAAACCACAGCCATTTAACAACCCCAAGACTTCTTCCAAATTCTGACTCGATTTTGCAAGAAGGAAACTATCGCAATTTCTAAAGGCTTTTGTGATATCTACCTCTGATAAACCACATTTGTTGACGAGAAATTCAGTGACAACACGCTTCTCTGGTGGAGTTGTGGATGGGGGTGCTATTTGGGAGGAGAGACGGGGGAATGTTATGTAGGCTTTTGAAGTGAATGAAGGTAGGAATGGGGGAGGAAGCAAGGAAATTAATTGGCCATGGATGACAATGGGAATGGATTGGTTATTAGTCGTTTCCATATCTTCAACTGAACAGACATCATCTGTGCTATAGAATTTGAAAGAGAAAGAAAAATTCGAAAGAATTTAAATTACCTGGAGGAGGCGATGATTGGAAGACGTGCAGCTACAAGCTCGCAGATGCCTGAAAGGCTACCATAAGAAAGGTGCCAGTATCAGTATCAATGACTGAGCAGGGTTTTGAATAGGGTTACCAGCAGCACCTTGTAAAAGGAGGCCTAACCCATGCGCTCAGCACCGAGAGCGTTACCAGCAGCCAGCCAAGTCGAAGATGGGAGTTGCAGAGCTAAAACTCAGGAAGAGAAGGAAAAATGGCCGCGTCTTGTGGATTGACCCTATTTAGGGTTTCCCCCACTTTTCGAGGGCGGTGGGTTGCTTGGAGAGACCGCGTGTCCTTCATGCATACTCGCTCTTCGCATGGCGGTGAAAGGCCGCGTGGTAAAAATCTACGGTTTATAAATCTACGTATATATTTGTATATAGTTGTAAAAGCATGTATATATGTTCGTGAAATATATATAGGAGGATATAATATATGTTGTATTAAAATTTAAATTTATTTTTATATATTTTGAGAGAATGTATGTTTTATAAAATTTAAAATTATTTATATTTTGTTAGATTATATGTATTATAAAAATTAGTTAATTAATTAATTAATTTAATTTTGTTATAACATACGTTGTTAAAATATATGCTTTATAGGAATTTTAATTTTTAGTATTAAACTTAACTAGAATTGGTTGAGGTTTAAACAATTAATGTTAATTAGGTTGTTTAGATTAAAGGGTAACATTTAAAGTTAACTAAAATAGAGATATTAAAAAAAAATTGCCGAGATTTCAACTCCTAGTCGAAGGGATGAAAAAGACCCAAAATCTCAAAAACAAGACACCATTAAGACCAGCATGACGAGCTGAACACCATGACAAGATTGTTTAAATCAAAACGGTGGAAGTAAGCTTTTCTTATTTCCGGATGCATGCGCAAACGATACTAAGTCGTTATGACGTAGAATGTGCATACTTTGTAGATTCCATTTATGAAATAAAACACATTTTCTAAAAACTCATGTTTTTTACGAAATCATGTAAACCTTCTAGAAGCTGTGATTTTAAAAAACGGGGGAAGTATGCTTTTCTTATTTCCGGACGCATGCGCAAACTATAGAAAGTCCTTATGACGTTGAATGTGCATACTTTGTAGATTCCATTTATGAAATAAAACACATTTTCTAAAAACTCGTGTTTTTTACGAAATCATGTAAACCTTCTAGAAGCTATTATTTTAAAAAACGGTGGAAGTAAGCTTTTTCTTATTTCCGGACGCATGCGCAAACTATAGAAAGTTGTTATGACGTAGAATTTGCATACTTTGTTGATTCCATTTATGAAATAAAACACATTTTCTAAAAACTCATGTTTTTTAACAAATCATGTAAACCTTCAAGAAGCTGTGATTTTAAAAAACGGGGGAAGTAAACTTTTCTTATTTCCAAACGCATGCGCAAACTCTAGAAAGTCATTATGACGTAGAATGTGCATACTTTGTTGATTCCATTTATGAAATAAAACACATTTTCTAAAAACTCGTGTTTTTTACGAAATCATGTAAACCTTCTAGAAGCTGTGATTTTAAAAAATAGGGGAAGTAACATTTTCTTATTTCCGGACGCATGCACAAACTATAGAAACTCGTTATGACGTAGAATGTGCATACTTTGTTGATTCCGTTTATCAAATAAAACACATTTTCTAAAAACTCGTGTTTTTTAAGAAATCATGTAAACCTTCTAGAAGCTGTGATTTTGAAAAACGGTGGAAGTAAGCTTTTCTTATTTCCGGACGCATGTGCAAACTATAGAAAATCGTTATGACGTAGAATGTGCATACTTTGTAGATTCCATTTATGAAATAAAACACATTTTCTAAAAACTCGTGTTTTTTACGAAATCATGTAAACCTTCTAGAAGCTGTGATTTTATAAAATTGGGGAACTAAGCTTTTCTTATTTCCGGACGCATGCGCAAACTATAGAAAGTCGTTATGACGTAGAATGTGCATACTTTCTTGATACTATTTATGAAATAAGACACATGTTCTAAAAACTCGTGTTTTTTAAGAAATCATGTAAACCTTCTAGAAGCTTTGATTTTAAAAAACGATGGAAGTAAGCTTTTCTTTTTTCCGGACGCATGCACAAACTATAGAAAGTCGTTATGACGTAGAATGTGCATACTTTGTTGTTTCCATTTATGAAATAAAACTCGTGTTTTTTAAGAAATCATGTAAACCTTCTAGAAGCTGTGATTTTAAAAAACGGGGGAAGTAAGCTTTTCTTATTTCCGGACGCATGCGCAAACTATAGAAAGTCGTTATGACGTAGAATGTGCATACTTTGTAGATTCCATTTATGAAATAAAACACATTTTCTAAAAACTCGTGTTTTTTAAGAAATCATGTAAACCTTCTAGAAGCTCTGATTTTAAAAAACGGGGGAAGTAAGCTTTTCTTATTTCCGGTCGAATACGCAAACTATAGAAAGTCGTTATGACGTAGAATGTGCATATTTTGTTGATTCCATTTATGAAATAAAACACATTTTCTAAAAACTCGTGTTTTTTACGAAATCATGTAACCCTTCTAGAAGCTGTGATTTTAGGAAATGGTGGACGTAAGCTTTTCTTATTTTTGGACGAATGCGCAAACTATAGAAAGTCGTTATGACGTAGAATGGGCATACTTTGTTGATTCCATTTATGAAATAAAACACATTTTCTAAAAACTCATGTTTTTTACGAAATCATGTAAACCTTCTAGAAGCTGTGATTTTAAAAAACGGTGGAAGTAAGCTTTTCTTATTTCCGGACGAATGCGCAAACTATAGAAAGTCGTTATGACGTAGAATGTGCATACTTTGTAGATTCCATTTATGAAATAAAACACATTTTCTAAAAACTCGTGTTTTTTACGAAATCATGTAACCCTTCTAGAAGCTGTGATTTTAGAAAATGGTGGACGTAAGCTTTTCTTATTTTTGGACGAATGCGCAAACTATAGAAAGTCGTTATGACGTAGAATGAGCATACTTTGTTGATTCCATTTATGAAATAAAATACATTTTCTAAAAACTCGTGTTTTTTAAGAAATCATGTAAACCTTCTAGAAGCTGTGATTTTAAAAAACGGTGGAAGTAAGCTTTTCTTATTTCCGGACGCATGCGCAAACTATAGAAAGTCGTTATGACGTAGAATGTGCATACTTTGTAGATTCCATTTATGAAATAAAACACATTTTCTAAAAACTCGAGTTTTTTACGAAATCATGTAAACCTTCTAGAAGCTGTGATTTTAAAAAATCATGGAAGTAAGCTTTTCTTATTTCCGGACGCATGCGCAAACTATAGAAAGTCGTTATGATGTAGAATGTGCATACTTTGTTGATTCCATTTATGAAATAAAACACATTTTCTAAAAACTCATGTTTTTTAACAAATCAAGTAAACCTTCTAGAAGTTGTGATTTTAAAAAACGGGGGAAGTAGGTTTTTCTTATTTCCGAACGCATGCGCAAACTATAGAAAGTCGTTATGACGTAGAATGTGCATACTTTTTTGATTCCATTTATGAAATAAAACACATTTTCTAAAAACTCGTGTTTTTTAAGAAATCATGTAAAGCTTCTAGAAGCTGTGATTTTGAAAAACGGTGGAAGTAAGCTTTTCTTATTTCCGGACGCATGCGCAAACTATAGAAAGTCGTTATGACGTAGAATGTGCATACTTTGTAGATTCCATTTATGAAATAAAACACATTTTCTAAAAACTCGTGTTTTTTACGAAATCATGTAACCCTTCTAGAAGCTGTGATTTTAGAAAATGGTGGACGTAAGCTTTTCTTATTTTTGGACGAATGCGCAAACTATAGAAAGTCGTTATGACGTAGAATGAGCATACTTTGTTGATTCCATTTATGAAATAAAACACGTTTTCTAAAAACTCGTGTTTTTTAAGAAATCATGTAAACCTTCTAGAAGCTGTGATTTTAAAAAACGAGGGAAGTAAGCTTTTCTTCTTTCCAAACGCATGCGCAAACTATAGAAAGTCGTTATGACGTAGAATGTGCATACTTTGTTGATTCCATTTATGAAATAAAACACATTTTCTAAAAACTCGTGTTTTTTAAGAAATCGTGTAAACCTTCTAGAAGCTGTGATTTTAAAAAACGGTGGAAGTAAGCTTTTCTTATTTCTGGACGCATGCGCAAACTATAGAAAGTCGTTATGACGTAGAATGTGCATACTTTATTGTTTCTGTTTATGAAATAAAACACATTTTCTAAAAACTCGTGTGTTTTAAGAAATCATGTAAACCTTCTAGAAGCTGTGATTTTAAAAAACGGGGGAAGTAAGCTTTTCTTATTTCCGGACGCATGCGCAAACTATAGAAAGTCGTTATGACGTAGAATGGGCATACTTTGTTGATTCCATTTATGAAATAAAACACATTTTCTAAAAACTCGTGTTTTTTAAGAAATCATGTAAACCTTCTAGAAGCTGTGATTTTAAAAAACGGTGGAAGTAAGCTTTTCTTATTTCTGGACGCATGCGCAAACTATAGAAAGTCCTTATGACGTAGAATGTGCATACTTTGTTGATTCCATTTATGAAATAAAACACATTTTCTAAAAACTCGTGTTTTTTAAGAAATCATGTAAACCTTGTAGAAGCTGTGATTTTAAAAAACGGGGGAAGTAAGCTTTTCTTATTTCCAAACGCACGCGCAAACTATAGAAAGTCGTTATGACGTAGAATGTGCATACTTTGTTGTTTCCGTTTATGAAATAAAACACATTTTCTAAAAACTCATGTTTTTTAAGAAATCATGTAAACCTTCTAGAAGCTGTGATTTTGAAAAACGGTGGAAGTAAGCTTTTCTTATTTCCGAACGCATGCGCAAACTATAGAAAGTCGTTATGACGTAAAATGTGCGTACTTTGTTGATTCCATTTATGAAATAAAACACATTTTCTAAAAACTCGTGTTTTTTACGAAATCATGTAAACCTTCTAGAAGCTATTATTTTAAAAAACGGTGGAAGTAAGCTTTTCTTATTTCCGGACGCATGCGCAAACTATAGAAAGTCGTTATGAAATAGAATGTGCATACTTTGTTGATTCCATTTATGAAATAAAACACATTTTCTGAAAACGCGTGTTTTTTAACAAATCATGTAAACCTTCTAGAA
The DNA here is from genome assembly GCA_027924585.1 of Larix kaempferi. NCBI lineage: Eukaryota > Viridiplantae > Streptophyta > Pinopsida > Pinales > Pinaceae > Larix > Larix kaempferi. Next base: position 4,067,200 of record BSBM01000324.1, read on the forward strand.
GCTGTGATTTTAAAAAACGGGGGAAGTAAGTTTTCCTTATTTCCAAACGAATGCGCAAACTATAGAAAGCCGTTATGACGTAGAATGTGCATACTTTATTGATTCCATTTATGAAATAAAACACATTTTCTAAAAACTCATGTTTTTTACGAAATCATGTAAACCTTCTAGAAGCTTTGATTTTAAAAAACGAGGGAAGTAAGCTTTTCTTATTTCGAAACGCATGCGCAAACTATAGAAAGTCGTTATGACGTAGAATGTGCATACTTTGTTGATTCCGTTTATGAAATAAAACACATTTTCTAAAAACTCGTGTTTTTTAAGAAATCATGTAAACCTTCTAGAAGCTGTGATTTTGAAAAACGGTGGAAGTAAGCTTTTCTTGTTTCCAAACGCATTCGCAAATTATAGAAAATCGTTATGACGTAGAATGTGCATACTTTGTTGATTCCATTTATGAAATAAAACACATTTTCTAAAAACTCGTGTTTTTTAAGAAATCCTGTAAACCTTCTAGAAGCTGTGATTTTAAAAAACGCTGGAAGTCAGCTTTTCTTATTTCCGGACGAATGCGCAAACTATAGAAATTCGTTATGACGTAGAATGTGCATACTTTGTAGATTTCATTTATGAAATAAAACACATTTTCTAAAAACTCGTGTTTTTTAAGAAATCATGTAAACCTTCTAGAAGCTGTGATTTTGAAAAACGGTGGAAGTGAGCTTTTCTTATTTCCGGATGCATGCACAGACTATAGAATGTCATTATGACGTAGAATGTGCATACCTTGTAGATTCCATTTATGAAATAAAAAACATTTTCTAAAAACTCGTGTTTTTTACGAAATCGTGTAAACCTTCTAGAAGCTATTATTTAAAAAAACGGTGGAAGTAAGCTTTTCTTATTTCCGGACGCATGCGCAAACTATAGAAATTTGTTATGACGTAGAATGTGCATACTTTGTTGATTCTATTTATGAAATCAAACACATTTTCTAAAAACTCGTTTTTTTTAACAAATCATGTAAACCTTCTAGAAGCTGTGATTTTAAAAAACGGGGGAAGTAAGCTTTTCTTATTTCCAAACGCATGTGCAAACTATAGAAAGTCGTTATGACGTAGAATGTGCATACTTTGTTGATTCCATTTATGAAATAAAACACATTTTCTAAAAACTCGTGTTTTTTAAGAAATCATGTAAACCTTCTAGAAGCTGTGATTTTGAAAAACGGTGGAAGTAAGCTTTTCTTATTTCCGGACGCATGCGCAAACTATAGAAAGTCCTTATGACGTAGAATGTGCATACTTTGTTGATTCCATTTATGAAATAAAACACATTTTCTAAAAACTCGTGTTTTTTACGAAATCATGTAAACCTTCTAGAAGTTGTTATTTTGAAAAATGGTGGAAGTAAGCTTTTCTTATTTCCGGACGCATGCGCAAACTATAGAAAGTCATTATGATGTAGAATGTGCATACTTTGTAGATTCCATTTATGAAATAAAACACATTTTCTAAAAACTCATGTTTTTTACGAAATCATGTAAACCTTCTAGAAGCTATGATTTTAAAAAACGGGGGAAGTAAGCTTTTCCTATTTCCGGACGCATGCGCAAACTATAGAAAGTCCTTATGACGTAGAATGTGAATACTTTGTAGATTCCATTTATGAAATAAAACACATTTTTTAAAAACTCGTGTTTTTTACGAAATCATGTAAACCTTCTAGAAGCTATTATTTTAAAAAACGGTGGAAGTAAGCTTTTCTTATTTCCGGACGCATGCGCAAACTATAGAAAGTTGTTATGACGTAGAATGTGCATACTTTGTTGATTCCATTTATGAAATAAAACACATTTTCTGAAAACTCGTGTTTTTTAACAAATCATGTAAACCTTCAAGAAGCTGTGATTTTAAAAAACGGGGGAAGTAAACTTTTCTTATTTCCAAACGCATGCGCAAACTATAGAAAGTCATTATGACGTAGAATGTGCATACTTTGTTGATTCCATTTATGAAATAAAACACATTTTCTAAAAACTCATGTTTTTTACGAAATCATGTAAACCTCCTAGAAGCTGTGATTTTAAAAAACAGGGGAAGTAACATTTTCTTATTTCCGGACTGATGCACAAACTATAGAAAGTCGTTATGACGTAGAATGTGCATACTTTGTTGATTCCATTCATGAAATAAAACACATTTTCTAAAAACTCGTGTTTTTTAAGAAATCATGTAAACCTTCTAGAAGCTGTGATTTTAAAAAACAAGGTAAGTAAGCTTTTCTTATTTGCAAACGCATGCGCAAACTATAGAAAGTCGTTATGACGTAGAATGTGCATACTTTGTTGATTCCGTTTATGAAATAAAACACATTTTCTAAAAACTCGTGTTTTTTAGGAAATCATGTAAACCTTCTAGAAGCTGTGATTTTAAAAAACGGGATAAGTAAGCTTTTCTTATTTCCAAACGCATGCGCAAACTATAGAAATTCGTTATGACGTAGAATTTGCATACTTTGTTGATTCCATTTATGAAATAAAACACATTTTCTAAAAACTCGTGTCTTTTAAGAAATCATGTAAACCTTCTAGAAGCTTTGATTTTAAAAAACGGGGGAAGTAAGCTTTTCTTATTTCCGGACGCATGCGCAAACTATAGAAAGTCGTTATGACGTATAATGTGCATACTTTGTTGTTTCCGTTTATGAAATAAAACACATTTTCTAAAAACTAGTGTTTTTTACGAAATCATGTAAACCTTCAAGAAGCTGTGATTTTAAAAAATGGTTGAAGTAAGCTTTTCTTATTTCTGGACGCATGCGCAAACTATAGAAAGTCGTTTTGACGTAGAATGTGCATACTTTGTTGATTCCATTCATGAAATAAAACACATTTTCTAAAAACTCGTGTTTCTTAAGAAATCATGTAAACCTTCTAGAAGCTATTATTTTAAAAAGCGGTGGAAGTAAGCTTTTCTTATTTCCGGACGCATGCGCAAACTATAGAAAGTCGTTATGAAATAGAATGTGCATACTTTGTTGATTCCATTTATGAAATAAAACACATTTTCTAAAAACTCGTGTTTTTTAACAAATCATGTAAACCTTCTAGAAGCTGTGATTTTGAAAAACGGTGGAAGTAAGCTTTTCTTATTTCCAAACGCATTCGCAAATTATAGAAAATCGTTATGACGTAGAATGTGCATACTTTTTTGATTCCATTTATGAAATAAAACACATTTTCTAAAAACTCGTGTTTTTTAAGAAATCCTGTAAACCTTCTAGAAGCTGTGATTTTAAAAAACGCTGGAAGTAAGCTTTTCTTATTTCCGGACGAATGCGCAAACTATAGAAAGTCGTTATGACGTAGAATGTGCATACTTTGTAGATTTCATTTATGAAATAAAACACATTTTCTAAAAACTCGTGTTTTTTAAGAAATCATGTAAACCTTCTAGAAGCTGTGATTTTGAAAAACGGTGGAAGTAAGCTTTTCTTATTTCCGGATGCATGCGCAGACTATAGAATATCATTATGACGTAGAATGTGCATACCTTGTAGATTCCATTTATGAAATAAAAAACATTTTCCAAAAACTCGTGTTTTTTACGAAATCGTGTAAACCTTCTAGAAGCTATTATTTAAAAAAACGGTGGAAGTAAGCTTTTCTTATTTCTGGACGCATGCGCAAACTATAGAAATTTGTTATGACGTAGAATGTGCATACTTTGTTGATTCTATTTATGAAATCAAACACATTTTCTAAAAACTCGTTTTTTTTAACAAATCATGTAAACCTTCTAGAAGCTGTGATTTTAAAAAACGGGGGAAGTAAGCTTTTATTATTTCCAAACGCATGTGCAAACTATAGAAAGTCGTTATGACGTAGAATGTGCATACTTTGTTGATTCCATTTATGAAATAAAACACATTTTCTAAAAACTCGTGTTTTTTAAGAAATCATGTAAACCTTCTAGAAGCTGTGATTTTGAAAAACGGTGGAAGTAAGCTTTTCTTATTTCCGGACGCATGCGCAAACTATAGAAAGTCCTTATGACGTAGAATGTGCATACTTTGTTGATTCCATTTATGAAATAAAACACATTTTCTAAAAACTCGTGTTTTTTACGAAATCATGTAAACCTTCTAGAAGTTGTTATTTTGAAAAACGGTGGAAGTAAGCTTTTCTTATTTCCGGACGCATGCGCAAACTATAGAAAGTCATTATGATGTAGAATGTGCATACTTTGTAGATTCCATTTATGAAATAAAACACATTTTCTAAAAACTCATGTTTTTTACGAAATCATGTAAACCTTCTAGAAGCTATGATTTTAAAAAACGGGGGAAGTAAGCTTTTCTTATTTCCGGACGCATGTGCACACTATAGAAAGTCCTTATGACGTAGAATGTGAATACTTTGTAGATTCCATTTATGAAATAAAACACATTTTTTAAAAACTCGTGTTTTTTACGAAATCATGTAAACCTTCTAGAAGCTATTATTTTAAAAAACGGTGGAAGTAAGCTTTTCTTATTTCCGGACGCATGCGCAAACTATAGAAAGTTGTTATGACGTAGAATGTGCATACTTTGTTGATTCCATTTATGAAATAAAACACATTTTCTGAAAACTCGTGTTTTTTAACAAATCATGTAAACCTTCAAGAAGCTGTGATTTTAAAAAACAGGGGAAGTAAACTTTTCTTATTTCCAAACGCATGCGCAAACTATAGAAAGTCATTATGACGTAGAATGTGCATACTTTGTTGATTCCATTTATGAAATAAAACACATTTTCTAAAAACTCATGTTTTTTACGAAATCATGTAAACCTCCTAGAAGCTGTGATTTTAAAAAACAGGGGAAGTAACATTTTCTTATTTCCGGACGGATGCACAAACTATAGAAAGTCGTTATGACGTAGAATGTGCATACTTTGTTGATTCCATTCATGAAATAAAACACATTTTCTAAAAACTCGTGTTTTTTAAGAAATCATGTAAACCTTCTAGAAGCTGTGATTTTAAAAAACAAGGTAAGTAAGCTTTTCTTATTTGCAAACGCATGCGCAAACTATAGAAAGTCGTTATGACGTAGAATGTGCATACTTTGTTGATTCCGTTTATGAAATAAAACACATTTTCTAAAAACTCGTGTTTTTTAAGAAATCATGTAAACCTTCTAGAAGCTGTGATTTTAAAAAACGGGGGAAGTAAGCTTTTCTTATTTCCAAACGCATGCGCAAACTATAGAAATTCGTTATGACGTAGAATTTGCATACTTTGTTGATTCCATTTATGAAATAAAACACATTTTCTAAAAACTCGTGTCTTTTAAGAAATCATGTAAACCTTCTAGAAGCTTTGATTTTAAAAAACGGGGGAAGTAAGCTTTTCTTATTTCCGGACGCATGCGCAAACTATAGAAATTCGTTATGACGTATAATGTGCATACTTTGTTGTTTCCGTTTATGAAATAAAACACATTTTCTAAAAACTAGTGTTTTTTACGAAAATGGTTGAAGTAAGCTTTTCTTATTTCTGGACGCATGCGCAAACTATAGAAAGTCGTTTTGACGTAGAATGTGCATACTTTGTTGATTCCATTCATGAAATAAAAGACATTTTCTAAAAACTCGTGTTTCTTAAGAAATCATGTAAACCTTCTAGAAGCTATTATTTTAAAAAGCGGTGGAAGTAAGCTTTTCTTATTTCCGGACGCATGCGCAAACTATAGAAAGTCGTTATGAAATAGAATGTGCATACTTTGTTGATTCCATTTATGAAATAAAACACATTTTCTAAAAACTCGTGTTTTTTAACAAATCATGTAAACCTTCTAGAAGCTGTGATTTTAAAAAACGGGGCAAGTAAGCTTTTCTTATTTCCAAACGCATGCGCAAATGATAGAAAATTTTATGATGTAGAATGTGCATACTTTGTTGATTCCATTTATCAAATAAAACACATTTTCTAAAAACTCGTGTTTTTTAAGAAATCCTGTAAACCTTCTAGAAGCTGTGAGTTTAAAAAACGCTGGAAGTAAGCTTTTCTTATTTCCGCACGAATGCGCAAACTATAGAAAGTCGTTATGACGTAGAATGTGCATAATTTGTAGATTCCATTTATGAAATAAAACACATTTTCTAAAAACTCGTGTTTTTTAAGAAATCATGTAAACTTTCTAGAAGCTGTGATTTTGAAAAACGGTGGAAGTAAGCTTTTCTTATTTCCGGATGCATGCGCAAACTATAGAATGTCATTATGACATAGAATGTGAATACCTTGTAGATTCCATTTATTAAATAAAAAACATTTTCTAAAAACTCGTGTTTTTTACGAAATCATGTAAACCTTCTAGAAGCTATTATTTAAAAAAATGGTTGAAGTAAGCTTTTCTTATTTCTGGACGCATGCGCAAACTATAGAAAGTCGTTTTGACGTAGAATGTGCATACTTTGTTGATTCCATTCATGAAATAAAAGACATTTTCTAAAAACTCGTGTTTCTTAAGAAATCATGTAAACCTTCTAGAAGCTATTATTTTAAAAAGCGGTGGAAGTAAGCTTTTCTTATTTCCGGATGCATGCGCAAACTATAGAAAGTCGTTATGAAATAGAATGTGCATACTTTGTTGATTCCATTTATGAAATAAAACACATTTTCTAAAAACTCGTGTTTTTTAACAAATCATGTAAACCTTCTAGAAGCTGTGATTTTAAAAAACGGGGCAAGTAAGCTTTTCTTATTTCCAAACGCATGCGCAAATTATAGAAAATTTTATGATGTAGAATGTGCATACTTTGTTGATTCCATTTATCAAATAAAACACATTTTCTAAAAACTCGTGTTTTTTAAGAAATCCTGTAAACCTTCTAGAAGCTGTGAGTTTAAAAAACGCTGGAAGTAAGCTTTTCTTATTTCCGCACGAATGCGCAAACTATAGAAAGTCGTTATGACGTAGAATGTGCATAATTTGTAGATTCCATTTATGAAATAAAACACATTTTCTAAAAACTCGTGTTTTTTAAGAAATCATGTAAACTTTCTAGAAGCTGTGATTTTGAAAAACGGTGGAAGTAAGCTTTTCTTATTTCCGGATGCATGCGCAAACTATAGAATGTCATTATGACATAGAATGTGAATACCTTGTAGATTCCATTTATTAAATAAAAAACATTTTCTAAAAACTCGTGTTTTTTACGAAATCATGTAAACCTTCTAGAAGCTATTATTTAAAAAAACGGTGGAAGTAAGCTTTTCTTATTTCCGGACGCATGCGCAAACTATAGAAAGTTGTTATGACGTAGAATGTGCATACTTTGTTGATTCTATTTATGAAATAAAACACATTTTCTAAAAACTCGTTTTTTTTAACAAATCATGTAAACCTTCTAGAAGCTGTGATTTTAAAAAACGGGGGAAGTAAGCTTTTATTATTTCCAAACGCATGCGCAAACTATAGAAAGTCGTTATGACGTAGAATGTGCATACTTTGTTGATTCCATTTATGAAATAAAACACATTTTCTAAAAACTCGTGTTTTTTAAGAAATCATGTAAACCTTCTAGAAGCTATGATTTTGAAAAACGGTGGAAGTAAGCTTTTCTTATTTCTGGACGCATGCGCAAACTATAGAAAGTCCTTATGACGTAGAATGTGCATACTTTGTTGATTCCATTTATGAAATAAAACACATTTTCTAAAAACTCGTGTTTTTTACGAAATCATGTAAACCTTCTAGAAGCTGTTATTTTGAAAAACGGTGGAAGTAAGCTTTTCTTATTTCCGGATGCATGCGCAAACGATACTAAGTCGTTATGACGTAGAATGTGCATACTTTGTAGATTCCATTTATGAAATAAAACACATTTTCTAAAAACTCATGTTTTTTACGAAATCATATAAACCTTCTAGAAGCTGTGATTTTAAAAAACGGGGGAAGTATGCTTTTCTTATTTCCGGACGCATGCGCAAACTATAGAAAGTCCATATGACGTAGAATGTGCATACTTTCTAGATTCCATTTATGAAATAAAACACATTTTCTAAAAACTCGTGTTTTTTACGAAATCATGTAAACCTTCTAGAAGCTATTATTTTAAAAAATGGTGGAATTAAGCTTTTCTTATTTCCGGACGCATGCGCAAACTATAGAAAGTCCATATGACGTAGAATGTGCATACTTTCTAGATTCCATTTATGAAATAAAACACATTTTCTAAAAACTCGTGTTTTTTAACAAATCATGTAAACCTTGAAGAAGCTGTGATTTTAAAAAACGGGGGAAGTAAACTTTTCTTATTTCCAAACGCATGCGCAAACTATAGAAAGTCATTATGACGTAGAATGTGCATACTTTGTTGATTCCATTTATGAAATAAAACACATTTTCTAAAAACTCATGTTTTTTACGAAATCATGTAAACCTCCTAGAAGCTGCGATTTTAAAAAACAGGGGAAGTAACATTTTCTTATTTCCGGACGCATGCACAATCTATAGAAAGTCGTTATGACGTAGAATGTGCATACTTTGATGATTCCATTCCTGAAATAAAACACATTTTCTAAAAACTCGTGTTTCTTAAGAAATCATGTAAACCTTCTAGAAGCTGTGATTTTAAAAAACAAGGGAAGTAAGCTTTTTTTATTTGCAAACGCATGCGCAAACTATAGAAAGTCGTTATGACGTAGAATGTGCATACTTTTTTTATTCCGTTTATGAAATAAAACACATTTTCTAAAAACTCGTGTTTTTTAAGAAATCATGTAAACCTTCTAGAAGCTGTGATTTTAAAAAACGGGGGAAGTAAGCTTTTCTTATTTCCAAACGCATGCGCAAACTATAGAAATTCGTTATGACGCAGAATTTGCATACTTTGTTGATTCCATTTATGAAATAAAACACATTTTCTAAAAACTCGTGTTTTTTAAGAAATCATGTAAACCTTCTGGAAGCTGTGATTTTAAAAAACGGGGGAAGTAAGATTTTCTTATTTCCGGACGCATGCACAAACTATAGAAAGTCGTTATGACGTAGAATGTGCATACTTTGTTGTTTCCATTTATGAAATAAAACACATTTTCTAAAAACTCGTGTTTTTTACGAAATGGTGGAAGTAAGCTTTTCTTATTTCTGGACGCATGCGCAAACTATAGAAATTCGATTTGACGTAGAATGTGCATACTTTGTTGATTCCATTCATGAAATAAAACACATTTTCTAAAAACTCGTGTTTCTTAAGAAATCATGTAAACCTTCTAGAAGATGTGATTTTGAAAAACGGTGGAAGTAAGCTTTTCTTATTTCCGGATGCATGCGCAAACTATAGAATGTCATTATGACGTAGAATGTGCATACCTTGTAGATTCCATTTATGAAATAAAAAACATTTTCTAAAAACTCGTGTTTTTTACGAAATCATGTAAACCTTCTAGAAGCTGTGATTTTGAAAAACGGTGGAAGTAAGCTTTTCTTATTTCTGGACGCATGCGCAAACTATAGAAAGTCCTTATGACGTAGAATGTGCATACTTTGTTGATTCCATTTATGAAATAAAACACATTTTCTAAAAACTCGTGTTTTTTACGAAATCATGTAAACCTTCTAGAAGCTGTTATTTTGAAAAACGGTGGAAGTAAGCTTTTCTTATTTCCGGATGCATGCGCAAACGATACTAAGTCGTTATGAAATAGAATGTGCATACTTTGTTGATTCCGTTTATGAAATAAAACACATTTCCTAAAAATTCGTGTTTTTTAACAAATCATCTAAGCCTTCTAGAAGATGTGATTTTAAAAAACGGGGGAAGTAAGCTTTTCTTATTTCCAAACGCATGCGCAAATTATAGAAAATCGTTATGACGTAGAATGTGCATACTTTGTTGATTCCATTTATGAAATAAAACACATTTTCTAAAAACTCGTGTTTTTTAAGAAATCATGTAAACCTTCTAGAAGCTGTGATTTTAAAAAACGCTGGAAGTAAGCTTTTCTTATTTCCGGACGAATGCGCAAACTATAGAAAGTCGTTATGACGTAGAATGTGCCTACTTTGTAGATTCCATTTATGAAATAAAACACATTTTCTAAAAACTCATGTTTTTTAAAAAATCATGTAAACCTTCTAGAAGCTGTGATTTTGAAAAACGGTGGAAGTAAGCTTTTCTTATTTCCGGATGCATGCGCAAACTATAGAATGTCATTATGACGTAGAATGTTCATACCTTGTAGATTCCATTTATGAAATAAAAAACATTTTCTAAAAACTCGTGTTTTTTACGAAATCATGTAAACCTTCTAGAAGCTGTGATTTTGAAAAACGGTGGAAGTAAGCTTTTCTTATTTCTGGACGCATGCGCAAACTATAGAAAGTCCTTATGACGTAGAATGTGCATACTTTGTTGATTCCATTTATGAAATAAAACACATTTTCTAAAAACTCGTGTTTTTTACGAAATCATGTAAACCTTCTAGAAGCTGTTATTTTGAAAAACGGTGGAAGTAAGCTTTTCTTATTTCCGGATGCATGCGCAAACGATACTAAGTCATTATGACGTAGAATGTGCATACTTTGTAGATTCCATTTATGAAATAAAACACATTTTCTAAAAACTCATGTTTTTTACGAAATCATGTAAACCTTCTAGAAGCTGTGATTTTAAAAAACGGGGGAAGTATGCTTTTCTTATTTCTGGACGCATGCGCAAACTATAGAAAGTCCTTATGACATTGAATGTGCATACTTTGTAGATTCCATTTATGAAATAAAACACATTTTCTAAAAACTCGTGTTTTTTACGAAATCATGTAAACCTTCTAGAAGCTATTATTTTAAAAAACGGTGGAAGTAAGCTTTTCTTATTTCCGGACGCATGCGCAAACTATAGAAATTTGTTATGACGTAGAATGTGCATACTTTGTTGATTCCATTTATGAAATAAAACACATTTTCTAAAAACTCATGTTTTTTAACAAATCATGTAAACCTTCAAGAAGCTATGATTTTAAAAAACGGGGGAAGTAAACTTTTCTTATTTCCAAACGCATGCGCAAACTATAGAAAGTCATTATGACGTAGAATGTGCATACTTTGTTGATTCCATTTATGAAATAAAACACATTTTCTAAAAACTCGTGTTTTTTACGAAATCATGTAAACCTTCTAGAAGCTGTGATTTTAAAAAATAGGGGAAGTAACATTTTCTTATTTCCGGACGCATGCACAAACTATAGAAAGTCGTTATGACGTAGAATGTGCATACTTTGTTGATTCCATTTATCAAATAAAACACATTTTCTAAAAACTCGTGTTTTTTAAGAAATCATGTAAACCTTCTAGAAGCTGTGATTTTGAAAAACGGTGGAAGTAAGCTTTTCTTATTTCCGGACGCATGTGCAAACTATAGAAAATCGTTATGACGTAGAATGTGCATACTTTGTAGATTCCATTTATGAAATAAAACACATTTTCTAAAAACTCGTGTTTTTTACGAAATCATGTAAACCTTCTAGAAGCTGTGATTTTATAAAATTGGGGAACTAAGCTTTTCTTATTTCCGGACGCATGCGCAAACTATAGAAAGTCGTTATGACGTAGAATGTGCATACTTTCTTGATACTATTTATGAAATAAGACACATGTTCTAAAAACTCGTGTTTTTTAAGAAATCATGTAAACCTTCTAGAAGCTTTGATTTTAAAAAACGATGGAAGTAAGCTTTTCTTTTTTCCGGACGCATGCACAAACTATAGAAAGTCGTTATGACGTAGAATGTGCATACTTTGTTGTTTCCATTTATGAAATAAAACTCGTGTTTTTTAAGAAATCATGTAAACCTTCTAGAAGCTGTGATTTTAAAAAACGGGGGAAGTAAGCTTTTCTTATTTCCGGACGCATGCGCAAACTATAGAAAGTCGTTATGACGTAGAATGTGCATACTTTGTAGATTCCATTTATGAAATAAAACACATTTTCTAAAAACTCGTGTTTTTTAAGAAATCATGTAAACCTTCTAGAAGCTCTGATTTTAAAAAACGGGGGAAGTAAGCTTTTCTTATTTCCGGTCGAATACGCAAACTATAGAAAGTCGTTATGACGTAGAATGTGCATATTTTGTTGATTCCATTTATGAAATAAAACACATTTTCTAAAAACTCGTGTTTTTTACGAAATCATGTAACCCTTCTAGAAGCTGTGATTTTAGAAAATGGTGGACGTAAGGTTTTCTTATTTTTGGACGAATGCGCAAACTATAGAAAGTCGTTATGACGTAGAATGGGCATACTTTGTTGATTCCATTTATGAAATAAAACACATTTTCTAAAAACTCGTGTTTTTTACGAAATCATGTAAACCTTCTAGAAGCTGTGATTTTAAAAAACGGTGGAAGTAAGCTTTTCTTATTTCCGGACGAATGCGCAAACTATAGAAAGTCGTTATGACGTAGAATGTGCATACTTTGTAGATTCCATTTATGAAATAAAACACATTTTCTAAAAACTCGTGTTTTTTACGAAATCATGTAACCCTTCTAGAAGCTGTGATTTTAGAAAATGGTGGACGTAAGCTTTTCTTATTTTTGGACGAATGCGCAAACTATAGAAAGTCGTTATGACGTAGAATGAGCATACTTTGTTGATTCCATTTATGAAATAAAACACGTTTTCTAAAAACTCGTGTTTTTTAAGAAATCATGTAAACCTTCTAGAAGCTGTGATTTTAAAAAACGAGGGAAGTAAGCTTTTCTTCTTTCCAAACGCATGCGCAAACTATAGAAAGTCGTTATGACGTAGAATGTGCATACTTTGTTGATTCCATTTATGAAATAAAACACATTTTCTAAAAACTCGTGTTTTTTACGAAATCATGTAACCCTTCTAGAAGCTGTGATTTTAGAAAATGGTGGACGTAAGCTTTTCTTATTTTTGGACGAATGCGCAAACTATAGAAAGTCGTTATGACGTAGAATGGGCATACTTTGTTGATTCCATTTATGAAATAAAACACATTTTCTAAAAACTCGTGTTTTTTAAGAAATCATGTAAACCTTCTAGAAGCTGTGATTTTAAAAAACGGTGGAAGTAAGCTTTTCTTATTTCTGGACGCATGCGCAAACTATAGAAAGTCGTTATGACGTAGAATGTGCATACTTTATTGTTTCTGTTTATGAAATAAAACACATTTTCTAAAAACTCGTGTGTTTTAAGAAATCATGTAAACCTTCTAGAAGCTGTGATTTTAAAAAACGGGGGAAGTAAGCTTTTCTTATTTCCGGACGCATGCGCAAGCTATAGAAAGTCGTTATGATGTAGAATGTCCATACTTTGTAGATTCCATTTATGAAATAGAACACATTTTCTAAAATCTCGTGTTTTTTACGAAATCATGTAAACCTTCTAGAAGCTGTGATTTTGAAAAACCGTGGAAGTAAGCTTTTCTTATTTCCGGACGCATGCGCAAACTATAGAAAGTCATTATGATGTAGAATGTGCATACTTTGCAGATTCCATTTATGAAATAAACCACATTTTCTAAAAACTCGTGTTTTTTACGAAATCATGTAAACCTTCTAGAAGCTGTGATTTTAAAAAACGGTGGAAGTAAGCTTTTCTTATTTCCGGACGCATGCACAAACTATAGAAAGTCGTTATGACGTAGAATGTGCATACTTTTTAGATTCCATTTATGAAATAAAATACATTTTCTAAAAACTCGAGTTTTTTACGAAATCATGTAAACCTTCTAGAAGCTGTGATTTTAAAAAACGAGGGAAGTAAGCTTTTCTTCTTTCCAAACGCATGCGCAAACTATAGAAAGTCGTTATGACGTAGAATGTGCATACTTTGTTGATTCCGTTAATGAAATAAAACAAATTTTCTAAAAACTCGTGTTTTTTAAGAAATGATGTAAACCTTCTAGAAGCTGTGATTTTGAAAAACGATGGAAGTAAGCTTTTCTTATTTCCGGACGCATGCGCAAACTATAGAAAGTCGTTATGACGTAGAATGTGCATACTTTGTAGATTCCATTTATGATATAAAACAGATTTTCTAAAAACTCGTGTTTTTTACGAAATCATGTAAACCTTCTAGAAGCTGTGATTTTAAAAAACGGTGGAAGTAAGCTTTTCTTATTTCCGGACGAATGCGCAAACTATAGAAAGTCCTTATGACGTAGAATGTGCATACTTTGTAGATTCCATTTATGAAATAAAACACATTTTCTAAAAAATCGTGTTTTTTACGAAATCATGTAACCCTTCTAGAAGATGTGATTTTAGAAAATGGTGGACGTAAGCTTTTCTTATTTCCGGACGAATGCGCAAACTATAGAAAGTCGTTATGACGTAGAATGGGCATACTTTGTTGATTCCATTTATGAAATAAAACACATTTTCTAAAAACTCGTGTTTTTTAAGAAATCATGTAAACCTTCTAGAAGCTGTGATTTTAAAAAACGGTGGAAGTAAGCTTTTCTTATTTCCGGACGCATGCGCAAACTATAGAAAGTCGTTATGACATAGAATGTGCATACTTTGTTGTTTCCGTTTATGAAATAAAACACATTTTCTAAAAACTCGTGTTTTTTAAGAAATCATGTAAACCTTCTAGAAGCTGTGATTTTAAAAAAATGGGGGAAGTAAGCTTTTCTTATTTCCGGACGCATGCGTAAGCTATAGAAAGTCGTTATGATGTAGAATGTGCATACTTTGTTGTTTCCGTTTATTAAATAAAACACATTTTCTAAAAACTCGTGTTTTTTAAGAAATCATGTAAACCTTCTAGAAGCTGTGATTTTCAAAAACGGGGGAAGTAAGCTTTTCTTATTTCCAAATGCATGCGCAAACTATAGAAAGTCGTTATGACGTAGAATGTGCATACTTTGTTGATTCCATTTATGAAATAAAACAAATTTTCTAAAAACTCGTGTTTTTTACGAAATCATGTAAACCTTCTAGAAGCTGTGATTTTAAAAAATGGGGGAAGTAAGCTTTTCTTATTTCCAAACGCATGCGCAAACTATAGAAAGTCGTTATGACGTAGAATTTACATACTTTGTTGATTCCATTTATGAAATAAAACACATTTTCTAAAAACTCGTGTTTTTTAAGAAGTCATGTAAACCTTCTAGAAGCTGTGATTTTAAAAAACGGGGGAAGTAAGCTTTTCTTATTTACGGACGCATGCGCAAACTATAGAAAGTCGTTATGACGTAGAATGTGCATACGTTGTTGATTCCGTTTATGAAATAAAACACATTTTCTAAAAACTCGTGTTTTTTAACAAATCATGTAAGCCTTCTAGAAGCTGTGATATTAAAAAACGGGGGAAGTAAACTTTTCTTATTTCCAAACACATGCGCAAACTATAGAAATTCGTTATGACGTAGACTGTGCATAGTTTGTTGATTCCATTGATGAAATAAAAGACATTTTCTAAAAACTCGTGTTTTTTAAGAAATCATGTAAACCTAATAGAAGCTATGATTTTAAAAAACGGGGGAAGTAAGCTTTTCTTATTTCCGGACGCATATGCAAACTATAGAAAGTTGTTATGACGTAGAATGTGCATACTTTGTTGATTACATTTATGAAATAAAACACATTTTCTAAAAACTCGTGTCTTTTAAGAAATCATGTAAACCATCTAGAAGCTGTGATTTTGAAAAACGGTGGAAGTAAGCTTTTCTTATTTCCGGACGCATGCGCAAACTATAGAAAGTCCTTATGACGTAGAATGTGCATACTTTGTTGATTCCATTTATGAAATAAAACACATTTTCTAAAAACTCGTGTTTTTTACGAAATCATGTAAACCTTCTAGAAGCTGTGATTTTAAAAAACGGTGGAAGTAAGCTTTTCTTATTTCCGGACGAATGCGCAAACTATATAAAGTCGTTATGACGTAGAATGTGCATACTTTGTAGATTCCATTTATGAAATAAAACACATTTTCTAAAAACTCGTGTTTTTTACGAAATCATGTAACCCTTCTAGAAGCTGTGATTTTAGAAAATGGTGGACGTAAGCTTTTCTTATTTTTGGACGAATGCGCAAACTATAGAAAGTCGTTATGACGTAGAATGAGCATACTTTGTTGATTCCATTTATGAAATAAAACACGTTTTCTAAAAACTCGTGTTTTTTAAGAAATCATGTAAACCTTCTAGAAGCTGTGATTTTAAAAAACGAGGGAAGTAAGCTTTTCTTCTTTCCAAACGCATGCGCAAACTATAGAAAGTCGTTATGACGTAGAATGTGCATACTTTGTTGATTCCATTTATGAAATAAAACACATTTTCTAAAAACTCGTGTTTTTTACGAAATCATGTAACCCTTCTAGAAGCTGTGATTTTAGAAAATGGTTGACGTAAGCTTTTCTTATTTTTGGACGAATGCGCAAACTATAGAAAGTCGTTATGACGTAGAATGGGCATACTTTGTTGATTCCATTTATGAAATAAAACACATTTTCTAAAAACTCGTGTTTTTTAAGAAATCATGTAAACCTTCTAGAAGCTGTGATTTTAAAAAACGGTGGAAGTAAGCTTTTCTTATTTCTGGACGCATGCGCAAACTATAGAAAGTCGTTATGACGTAGAATGTGCATACTTTATTGTTTCTGTTTATGAAATAAAACACATTTTCTAAAAACTCGTGTGTTTTAAGAAATCATGTAAACCTTCTAGAAGCTGTGATTTTAAAAAACGGGGGAAGTAAGCTTTTCTTATTTCCGGACGCATGCGCAAGCTATAGAAAGTCCTTATGATGTAGAATGTCCATACTTTGTAGATTCCATTTATGAAATGGAACACATTTTCTAAAATCTCGTGTTTTTTACGAAATCATGTAAACCTTCTAGAAGCTGTGATTTTGAAAAACCGTGGAAGTAAGCTTTTCTTATTTCCGGACGCATGCGCAAACTATAGAAAGTCATTATGATGTAGAATGTGCATACTTTGTAGATTCCATTTATGAAATAAACCACATTTTCTAAAAACTCGTGTTTTTTACGAAATCATGTAAACCTTCTAGAAGCTGTGATTTTAAAAAACGGTGGAAGTAAGCTTTTCTTATTTCCGGACGCATGCACAAACTATAGAAAGTCGTTATGACGTAGAATGTGCATACTTTTTAGATTCCATTTATGAAATAAAATACATTTTCTAAAAACTCGTGTTTTTTACGAAATCATGTAAACCTTCTAGAAGCTGTGATTTTAAAAAACGAGGGAAGTAAGCTTTTCTTCTTTCCAAACGCATGCGCAAACTATAGAAAGTCGTTATGACGTAGAATGTGCATACTTTGTTGATTCCGTTAATGAAATAAAACAAATTTTCTAAAAACTCGTGTTTTTTAAGAAATGATGTAAACCTTCTAGAAGCTGTGATTTTGAAAAACGGTGGAAGTAAGCTTTTCTTATTTCCGGACGCATGCGCAAACTATAGAAAGTCGTTATGACGTAGAATGTGCATACTTTGTAGATTCCATTTATGATATAAAACAGATTTTCTAAAAACTTGTGTTTTTTACGAAATCATGTAAACCTTCTAGAAGCTGTGATTTTAAAAAACGGGGGAAGTAAGCTTTTCTTATTTCCAAACGCATGTGCAAACTATAGAAATTCGTTATGACGTAGAATGTGCATACTTTGTTGATTCCATTTATGAAATAAAACATATTTTCTAAAAACTCGTGTTTTTTAAGAAATCATGTAAACCTTCTAGAAGCTGTGATTTTAAAAAACGGGGGAAGTAAGCTTTTCTTATTTCCGTATGCATGCGCAAACTATAGAAAGTCGTTATGACGTAGAATGTGCATACTTTGATGTTTCCGTTTATGAAATAAAACACATTTTCTAAAAACTCATGTTTTTTAAGAAATCATGTAAACCTTCTAGAAGCTGTGATTTTGAAAAACGGTGGAAGTAAGCTTTTCTTATTTCCGAACGCATGCGCAAACTATAGAAAGTCGTTAGGACGTAGAATGTGCATACTTTGTTGATTCCATTTATGAAATAAAACACATTTTCTAAAAACTCGTGTTTTTTACGAAATCATGTAAACCTTCTAGAAGCTATTATTTTAAAAAATGGTGGAAGTAAGCTTTTCTTATTTCCGGACGCATGCGCAAACTATAGAAAGTCATTATGAAATAGAATGTGCATACTTTGTTGAATCCATTTATGAAATAAAACACATTTTCTGAAAACGCGTGTTTTTTAACAAATCATGTAAACCTTCTAGAAGCTGTGATTTTAAAAAACGGGGGAAGTAAGTTTTCCTTATTTCCAAACGCATGCGCAAACTATAGAAAGCCGTTATGACGTAGAATGTGCATACTTTATTGATTCCATTTATGAAATAAAACACATTTTCTAAAAACTCGTGTTTTTTACGAAATCATGTAAACCTTCTAGAAGCTGTGATTTTAAAAAACGAGGGAAGTAAGCTTTTCTTATTTCCAAACGCATGCGCAAACTATAGAAAGTCGTTATGACGTAGAATGTGCATACTTTGTTGATTCCGTTTATGAAATAAAACACATTTTCTAAAAACTCGTGTTTTTTAAGAAATCATGTAAACCTTCTAGAAGCTGTGATTTTGAAAAATGGTGGAAGTAAGCTTTTCTTATTTCCGGACGCATGCGCAAACTATAGAAAATCGTTATGACGTAGAATGTGCATACTTTGTAGATTCTATTTATGAAATAAAACACATTTTCTAAAAACTCGTGTTTTTTACGAAATCATGTAAACCTTCTAGAAGCTATTATTTTAAAAAGCGGTGGAAGTAAGCTTTTCTTATTTCCGGACACATGCGCAAACTATAGAAAGTCGTTATCAAATAGAATGTGCATACTTTGTTGATTCCATTTATGAAATAAAACACATTTTCTAAAAACTCGTGTTTTTTAACAAATCATGTAAACCTTCTAGAAGCTGTGATTTTAAAAAACGGGGGAAGTAAGCTTTTCTTATTTCCGGACGCATGCGAAAACTATAGAAAGTCGTTATGACGTAGAAGGTGCATACTTTTTAGATTCCATTTATGAAATAAAACACATTTTCTAAAAACTCATGTTTTTTAAGAAATCATGTAAACCTTCTAGAAGCTGTGATTTTAAAAAATGGTGGAAGTAAGTTTTTCTTATTTCTAGACGAATGCGCAAACTATAGAAAGTCGTTATGACGTAGAGTGTGCATACATTGTTGATTCCATTTATGAAATAAAACACATTTTCTAAAAACTCATGTTTCTTAAGAAATCATGTAAACCTTCTAGAAGCTGTGATTTTGAAAAACGGTGGAAGTAAGCTTTTCTTATTTCCGGACGCATGCGCAAACTATAGAAATTCGTTATGACGTAGAATGTGCATACTTTGTTGATTCCATTTATGAAATAAAACATATTTTCTAAAAACTCGTGTTTTTTAAGAAATCATGTAAACCTTCTAGAAGCTGTGATTTTAAAAAACGAGGGAAGTAAGCTTTTCTTATTTCCAAACGCATGCGCAAACTATAGAAAGTCGTTATGATGTAGAATGTGCATACTTTGTTGATTCCGTTTATGAAATAAAACACATTTTCTAAAAACTCGTGTTTTTTAAGAAATCATGTAAACCTTCTAGAAGCTGTGATTTTGAAAAACGGTGGAAGTAAGCTTTTCTTATTTCCAAACGCATTCGCAAATTATAGAAAATCTTTATGACGTAGAGTGTGCATACTTTGTTGATTCCATTTATGAAATAAAACACATTTTCTAAAAACTCGTGTTTTTTAAGAAATGCTGTAAACCTTCTAGAACCTGTGATTTTAAAAAACGCTGGAAGTAAGCTTTTCTTATTTCCGGACGAATGCGCAAACTATAGAAAGTCGTTATGACGTAGAATGTGCATACTTTGTAGATTTCATTTATGAAATAAAACACATTTTCTAAAAACTCGTGTTTTTTAAGAAATCATGTAAACCTTCTAGAAGCTGTGATTTTGAAAAACGGTGGAAGTAAGCTTTTCTTATTTCCGGATGCATGCGTAGACTATAGAATGTCATTATGACGTAGAATGTGCATACCTTGCAGATTCCATTTATGAAATAAAAAACATTTTCTAAAAACTCGTGTTTTTTACGAAATCGTGTAAACCTTCTAGTTGCTATTATTTAAAAAAACGGTGGAAGTAAGCTTTTCTTATTTCCGGACGCATGCGCAAAATATAGAAATTTGTTATGACGTAGAATGTGCATACTTTGTTGATTCTATTTATGAAATCAAACACATTTTCTAAAAACTCGTTTTTTTTAACAAATCATGTAAACCTTCTAGAAGCTGTGATTTTAAAAAACGGGGAAAGTAAGCTTTTATTATTTCCAAACGCATGTGCAAACTATAGAAAGTCGTTATGACGTAGAATGTGCATACTTTGTTGATTCCATTTATGAAATAAAACACATTTTCTAAAAACTCGTGTTTTTTAAGAAATCATGTAAACCTTCTAGAAGCTGTGATTTTGAAAAACGGTGGAAGTAAGCATTTCTTATTTCCGGACGCATGCGCAAACTATAGAAAGTCCTTATGACGTAGAATGTGCATACTTTGTTGATTCCATTTATGAAATAAAACACATTTTCTAAAAACTCGTGTTTTTTACGAAATCATGTAAACCTTCTAGAAGTTGTTATTTTGAAAAACGGTGGAAGTAAGCTTTTCTTATTTCCGGACGCATTCGCAAACTATAGAAAGTTGTTATGACGTAGAATGTGCATACTTTGTTGATTCCGTTTATGAAATAAAACACATTTTCTAAAAACTCGTGTTTTTTAAGAAATCATGTAAACCTTCTAGAAGCTGTGATTTTAAAAAACGGGGGAAGTAAGCTTTTCTTATTTCCAAACGCATGTGCAAACTATAGAAATTCGTTATGACGTAGAATGTGCATACTTTGTTGATTCCATTTATGAAATAAAACATATTTTCTAAAAACTCGTGTTTTTTAAGAAATCATGTAAACCTTCTAGAAGCTGTGATTTTAAAAAACGGGGGAAGTAAGCTTTTCTTATTTCCGTATGCATGCGCAAACTATAGAAAGTCGTTATGACGTAGAATGTGCATACTTTGATGTTTCCGTTTATGAAATAAAACACATTTTCTAAAAACTCATGTTTTTTAAGAAATCATGTAAACCTTCTAGAAGCTGTGATTTTGAAAAACGGTGGAAGTAAGCTTTTCTTATTTCCGAACGCATGCGCAAACTATAGAAAGTCGTTAGGACGTAGAATGTGCATACTTTGTTGATTCCATTTATGAAATAAAACACATTTTCTAAAAACTCGTGTTTTTTACGAAATCATGTAAACCTTCTAGAAGCTATTATTTTAAAAAATGGTGGAAGTAAGCTTTTCTTATTTCCGGACGCATGCGCAAACTATAGAAAGTCATTATGAAATAGAATGTGCATACTTTGTTGATTCCATTTATGAAATAAAACACATTTTCTGAAAACGCGTGTTTTTTAACAAATCATGTAAACCTTCTAGAAGCTGTGATTTTAAAAAACGGGGGAAGTAAGTTTTCCTTATTTCCAAACGCATGCGCAAACTATAGAAAGCCGTTATGACGTAGAATGTGCATACTTTATTGATTCCATTTATGAAATAAAACACATTTTCTAAAAACTCGTGTTTTTTACGAAATCATGTAAACCTTCTAGAAGCTGTGATTTTAAAAAACGAGGGAAGTAAGCTTTTCTTATTTCCAAACGCATGCGCAAACTATAGAAAGTCGTTATGACGTAGAATGTGCATACTTTGTTGATTCCGTTTATGAAATAAAACACATTTTCTAAAAACTCGTGTTTTTTAAGAAATCATGTAAACCTTCTAGAAGCTGTGATTTTGAAAAATGGTGGAAGTAAGCTTTTCTTATTTCCGGACGCATGCGCAAACTATAGAAAATCGTTATGACGTAGAATGTGCATACTTTGTAGATTCTATTTATGAAATAAAACACATTTTCTAAAAACTCGTGTTTTTTACGAAATCATGTAAACCTTCTAGAAGCTATTATTTTAAAAAGCGGTGGAAGTAAGCTTTTCTTATTTCCGGACACATGCGCAAACTATAGAAAGTCGTTATCAAATAGAATGTGCATACTTTGTTGATTCCATTTATGAAATAAAACACATTTTCTAAAAACTCGTGTTTTTTAACAAATCATGTAAACCTTCTAGAAGCTGTGATTTTAAAAAACGGGGGAAGTAAGCTTTTCTTATTTCCGGACGCATGCGAAAACTATAGAAAGTCGTTATGACGTAGAAGGTGCATACTTTTTAGATTCCATTTATGAAATAAAACACATTTTCTAAAAACTCATGTTTTTTAAGAAATCATGTAAACCTTCTAGAAGCTGTGATTTTAAAAAATGGTGGAAGTAAGTTTTTCTTATTTCTAGACGAATGCGCAAACTATAGAAAGTCGTTATGACGTAGAGTGTGCATACATTGTTGATTCCATTTATGAAATAAAACACATTTTCTAAAAACTCGTGTTTTTTAAGAAATCCTGTAAACCTTCTAGAAGCTGTGATTTTAAAAAACGCTGGAAGTAAGCTTTTCTTATTTCCGAATGCATGCGCAAACTATAGAATGTCATTATGACGTAGAATTTGCATACCTTGTAGATTCCATTTATGAAATAAAAAACATTTTCTAAAAACTTGTGTGTTTTACGAAATCATGTAAACCTTCTAGAAGCTATTATTTAAAAAAACGGTGGAAGTAAGCTTTTCTTATTTCCAGACGCATGCGCAAACTATAGGAAGTTGTTATGACATAGAATGTGCATACTTTGTTGATTCTATTTATGAAATAAAACACATTCTCTAAAAACTCGTTTTTTTTAACAAGTCATGTAAACCTTCTAGAAGCTGTGATTTTAAAAAACGCTGGAAGTAAGCTTTTCTTATTTCCGGACGAATGCGCAAACTATAGAAAGTCGTTATGACGTAGAATGTGCATACTTTGTAGATTTCATTTATGAAATAAAACACATTTTCTAAAAACTCGTGTTTTTTAAGAAATCATGTAAACCTTCTAGAAGCTGTGATTTTGAAAAACGGTGGAAGTAAGCTTTTCTTATTTCCGGATGCATGCGCAGACTATAGAATGTCATTATGACGTAGAATGTGCATACCTTGCAGATTCCATTTATGAAATAAAAAACATTTTCTAAAAACTCGTGTTTTTTACGAAATCGTGTAAACCTTCTAGAAGCTATTATTTAAAAAAACGGTGGAAGTAAGCTTTTCTTATTTCCGGACGCATGCGCAAAATATAGAAATTTGTTATGACGTAGAATGTGCATACTTTGTTGATTCTATTTATGAAATCAAACACATTTTCTAAAAACTCGTTTTTTTTAACAAATCATGTAAACCTTCTAGAAGCTGTGATTTTAAAAAACGGGGGAAGTAAGCTTTTATTATTTCCAAACGCATGTGCAAACTATAGAAAGTCGTTATGACGTAGAATGTGCATACTTTGTTGATTCCATTTATGAAATAAAACACATTTTCTAAAAACTCGTGTTTTTTAAGAAATCATGTAAACCTTCTAGAAGCTGTGATTTTGAAAAACGGTGGAAGTAAGCATTTCTTATTTCCGGACGCAAGCGCAAACTATAGAAAGTCCTTATGACGTAGAATGTGCATACTTTGTTGATTCCATTTATGAAATAAAACACATTTTCTAAAAACTCGTGTTTTTTACGAAATCATGTAAACCTTCTAGAAGTTGTTATTTTGAAAAACGGTGGAAGTAAGCTTTTCTTATTTCCGGACGCATTCGCAAACTATAGAAAGTTGTTATGACGTAGAATGTGCATACTTTGTTGATTCCGTTTATGAAATAAAACACATTTTCTAAAAACTCGTGTTTTTTAAGAAATCATGTAAACCTTCTAGAAGCTGTGATTTTAAAAAACGGGGGAAGTAAGCTTTTCTTATTTCCAAACGCATGTGCAAACTATAGAAATTCGTTATGACGTAGAATGTGCATACTTTGTTGATTCCATTTATGAAATAAAACATATTTTCTAAAAACTCGTGTTTTTTAAGAAATCATGTAAACCTTCTAGAAGCTGTGATTTTAAAAAACGGGGGAAGTAAGCTTTTCTTATTTCCGTATGCATGCGAAAACTATAGAAAGTCGTTATGACGTAGAATGTGCATACTTTGATGTTTCCGTTTATGAAATAAAACACATTTTCTAAAAACTCATGTTTTTTAAGAAATCATGTAAACCTTCTAGAAGCTGTGATTTTGAAAAACGGTGGAAGTAAGCTTTTCTTATTTCCGAACGCATGCGCAAACTATAGAAAGTCGTTAGGACGTAGAATGTGCATACTTTGTTGATTCCATTTATGAAATAAAACACATTTTCTAAAAACTCGTGTTTTTTACGAAATCATGTAAACCTTCTAGAAGCTATTATTTTAAAAAATGGTGGAAGTAAGCTTTTCTTATTTCCGGACGCATGCGCAAACTATAGAAAGTCATTATGAAATAGAATGTGCATACTTTGTTGATTCCATTTATGAAATAAAACACATTTTTTGAAAACGCGTGTTTTTTAACAAATCATGTAAACCTTCTAGAAGCTGTGATTTTAAAAAACGGGGGAAGTAAGTTTTCCTTATTTCCAAACGCATGCGCAAACTATAGAAAGCTGTTATGACGTAGAATGTGCATACTTTATTGATTCCATTTATGAAATAAAACACATTTTCTAAAAACTCGTGTTTTTTACGAAATCATGTAAACCTTCTAGAAGCTGTGATTTTAAAAAACGAGGGAAGTAAGCTTTTCTTATTTCCAAACGCATGCGCAAACTATAGAAAGTCGTTATGACGTAGAATGTGCATACTTTGTTGATTCCGTTTATGAAATAAAACACATTTTCTAAAAACTCGTGTTTTTTAAGAAATCATGTAAACCTTCTAGAAGCTGTGATTTTGAAAAATGGTGGAAGTAAGCTTTTCTTATTTCCGGACGCATGCGCAAACCATAGAAAATCGTTATGACGTAGAATGTGCATACTTTGTAGATTCTATTTATGAAATAAAACACATTTTCTAAAAACTCGTGTTTTTTACGAAATCATGTAAACCTTCTAGAAGCTATTATTTTAAAAAGCGGTGGAAGTAAGCTTTTCTTATTTCCGGACACATGCGCAAACTATAGAAAGTCGTTATCAAATAGAATGTGCATACTTTGTTGATTCCATTTATGAAATAAAACACATTTTCTAAAAACTCGTGTTTTTTAACAAATCATGTAAACCTTCTAGAAGCTGTGATTTTAAAAAACGGGGGAAGTAAGCTTTTCTTATTTCCGGACGCATGCGAAAACTATAGAAAGTCGTTATGACGTAGAAGGTGCATACTTTTTAGATTCCATTTATGAAATAAAACACATTTTCTAAAAACTCATGTTTTTTAAGAAATCATGTAAACCTTCTAGAAGCTGTGATTTTAAAAAATGGTGGAAGTAAGTTTTTCTTATTTCTAGACGAATGCGCAAACTATAGAAAGTCGTTATGACGTAGAGTGTGCATACTTTGTTGATTCCATTTATGAAATAAAACACATTTTCTAAAAACTCGTGTTTTTTAAGAAATCCTGTAAACCTTCTAGAAGCTGTGATTTTAAAAAACGCTGGAAGTAAGCTTTTCTTATTTCCGGATGCATGCGCAAACTATAGAATGTCATTATGAGGTAGAATTTGCATACGTTGTAGATTCCATTTATGAAATAAAAAACATTTTCTAAAAACTTGTGTGTTTTACGAAATCATGTAAACCTTCTAGAAGCTATTATTTAAAAAAACGGTGGAAGTAAGCTTTTCTTATTTCCGGACGCATGCGCAAACTATAGGAAGTTGTTATGACATAGAATGTGCATACTTTGTTGATTCTATTTATGAAATAAAACACATTCTCTAAAAACTCGTTTTTTTTAACAAGTCATGTAAACCTTCTAGAAGCTGTGATTTTAAAAAACGGGGGAAGTAAGCTTTTATTATTTCCAAACGCATGCGCAAACTATAGAAAGTCGTTTTGACGTAGAATGTGCATACTTTGTTGATTTCATTTATGAAATAAAACACATTTTCTAAAAACTCGTGTTTTTTAAGAAATCATGTAAACCTTCTAGAAGCTGTGATTTTAAAAAACGGGGAAAGTGAGCTTTTCTTATTCCCGGATGCATGCGCAAACTATAGAAAGTCGTTATGACGTAGAATGTGCATACTTTGTAGATTCCATTTATGAAATAAAACACATTTTCTAAAAACTCGAGTTTTTTACGAAATCATGTAAACCTTCTAGAAGCTGTGATTTTAAAAAATCGTGGAAGTAAGCTTTTCTTATTTCCGGATGCATGCGCAAACTATAGAAAGTCGTTATGATGTAGAATGTGCATACTTTG
Organism: Larix kaempferi; assembly: GCA_027924585.1. Taxonomy (NCBI): domain Eukaryota; kingdom Viridiplantae; phylum Streptophyta; class Pinopsida; order Pinales; family Pinaceae; genus Larix; species Larix kaempferi. The sequence goes on from BSBM01000324.1 coordinate 4,093,680, forward strand.
TTGATTCCATTTATGAAATAAAACACATTTTCTAAAAACTCGTGTTTCTTAAGAAATCATGTAAACCTTCTAGAAGCTGTGATTTTGAAAAACGGTGGAAGTAAGCTTTTCTTATTTCCGGACGCATGCGCAAACTATAGAAATTCGTTATGACGTAGAATGTGCATACTTTGTTGATTCCATTCATTAAATAAAACACATTTTCTAAAAACTCGTGTTTCTTAAGAAATCATGTAAACCTTCTAGAAGCTGTGATTTTAAAAAACAAGGGAAGTAAGCTTTTCTTATTTGCAAACGCATGCGCAAACTATAGAACTTTGTTATGACGTAGAATGTGCATACTTTGTTGATTCCGTTTATGAAATAAAACACATTTTCTAAAAACTCGTGTTTTTTAAGAAATCATGTAAACCTTCTAGAAGCTGTGATTTTAAAAAACGGGGGAAGTAAGCTTTTCTTATTTCCGAACGCATGCGCAAACTATAGAAAGTCGTTATGACGTAGAATGTGCATACTTTGTTGATTCCATTTATGAAATAAAACACATTTTCTAAAAACTCGTGTTTTTTACGAAATCATGTAAACCTTCTAGAAGCTATTATTTTAAAAAACGGTGGAAGTAAGCTTTTCTTATTTCCGGACGCATGCGCAAACTATAGAAAGTCGTTATGAAATAGAATGTGCATACTTTGTTGATTCCATTTATGAAATAAAACACATTTTCTTAAAATGCGTGTTTTTTAACAAATCATGTAAACCTTCTAGAAGCTGTGATTTTAAAAAACGGGGGAAGTAAGTTTTCCTTATTTCCAAATGCATGCGCAAACTATAGAAAGCCGTTATGACGTAGAATGTGCATACTTTATTGATTCCATTTATGAAATAAAACACATTTTCTAAAAACTCGTGTTTTTTACGAAATCATGTAAACCTTCTAGAAGCTGTGATTTTAAAAAACGAGGGAAGTAAGCTTTTCTTATTTCCAAACGCATGCGCAAACTATAGAAAGTCGTTATGACGTAGAATGTGCATACTTTGTTGATTCCGTTTATGAAATAAAACACATTTTCTAAAAACTCGTGTTTTTTAAGAAATCATGTAAACCTTCTAGAAGCTGTGATTTTGAAAAACGGTGGAAGTAAGCTTTTCTTATTTCCAAACGCATTCGCAAATTATAGAAAATCTTTATGACGTAGAATGTGCATACTTTGTTGATTCCATTTATGAAATAAAACACATTTTCTAAAAACTCGTGTTTTTTAAGAAATCCTGTAAACCTTCTAGAAGCTGTGATTTTAAAAAATGCTGGAAGTAAGCTTTTCTTATTTCCGGACGAATGCGCAAACTATAGAAAGTCGTTATGACGTAGAATGTGCATACTTTGTAGATTTCATTTATGAAATAAAACACATTTTCTAAAAACTCGTGTTTTTTAAGAAATCATGTAAACCTTCTAGAAGCTGTGATTTTGAAAAACGGTGGAAGTAAGCTTTTCTTATTTCCGGATGCATGCGCAGACTATAGAATGCCATTATGACGTAGAATGTGCATACCTTGCAGATTCCATTTATGAAATAAAAAACATTTTCTAAAAACTCGTGTTTTTTACGAAATCGTGTAAACCTTCTAGAAGCTATTATTTAAAAAAACGGTGGAAGTAAGCTTTTCTTATTTCCGGACGCATGCGCAAACTATAGAAATTTGTTATGACGTAGAATGTGCATACTTTGTTGATTCTATTTATGAAATCAAACACATTTTCTAAAAACTCGTTTTTTTTAACAAATCATGTAAACCTTCTAGAAGCTGTGATTTTAAAAAACGGGGGAAGTAAGCTTTTATTATTTCCAAACGCATGTGCAAACTATAGAAAGTCGTTATGACGTAGAATGTGCATACTTTGTTGATTCCATTTATGAAATAAAACACATTTTCTAAAAACTCGTGTTTTTTAAGAAATCATGTAAACCTTCTAGAAGCTGTGATTTTGAAAAACGGTGGAAGTAAGCATTTCTTATTTCCGGACGCATGTGCAAACTATAGAAAGTCCTTATGACGTAGAATGTGCATACTTTGTTGATTCCATTTATGAAATAAAACACATTTTCTAAAAACTCGTGTTTTTTACGAAATCATGTAAACCTTCTAGAAGTTGTTATTTTGAAAAACGCTGGAAGTAAGCTTTTCTTATTTCCGGACGCATGCGCAAACTATAGAAAGTCATTATGATGTAGAATGTGCATACTTTGTAGATTCCATTTATGAAATAAAACACATTTTCTAAAAACTCATGTTTTTTACGAAATCATGTAAAGCTTCTAGAAGCTATGATTTTAAAAAACGGGGGAAGTAAGCTTTTCTTATTTCCGGACGCATGTGCAAACTATAGAAAGTCCTTATGACGTAGAATGTGAATACTTTGTAGATTCCATTTATGAAATAAAACACATTTTTTAAAAACTCGTGTTTTTTACGAAATCATGTAAACCTTCTAGAAGCTATTATTTTAAAAAACGGTGGAAGTAAGCTTTTCTTATTTCCGGACGCATGCGCAAACTATAGAAAGTTGTTATGACGTAGAATGTGCATACTTTGTTGATTCCATTTATGAAAAAAAACACATTTTCTGAAAACTCGTGTTTTTTAACAAATCATGTAAACCTTCAAGAAGCTGTGATTTTAAAAAACGGGGGAAGTAAACTTTTCTTATTTCCAAACGCATGCGCAAACTATAGAAAGTCATTATGACGTAGAATGTGCATACTTTGTTGATTCCATTTATGAAATAAAACACATTTTCTAAAAACTCATGTTTTTTACGAAATCATGTAAACCTCCTAGAAGCTGTGATTTTAAAAAACAGGGGAAGTAACATTTTCTTATTTCCGGACGGATGCACAAACTATAGAAAGTCGTTATGACGTAGAATGTGCATACTTTGTTGATTCCATTCATGAAATAAAACACATTTTCTAAAAACTCATGTTTTTTAAGAAATCATGTAAACCTTCTAGAAGCTGTGATTTTAAAAAACAAGGTAAGTAAGCTTTTCTTATTTGCAAACGCATGCGCAAACTATAGAAAGTCGTTATGACGTAGAATGTGCATACTTTGTTGATTCCGTTTATGAAATAAAACACATTTTCTAAAAACTCGTGTTTTTTAAGAAATCATGTAAACCTTCAAGAAGCTGTGATTTTAAAAAACGGGGGAAGTAAGCTTTTCTTATTTCCAAACGCATGCGCAAACTATAGAAATTCGTTATGCCGTAGAATTTGAATACTTTGTTGATTCCATTTATGAAATAAAACACATTTTCTAAAAACTCGTGTCTTTTAAGAAATCATGTAAACCTTCTAGAAGCTGTGATTTTAAAAAACGGGGGAAGTAAGCTTTTCTTATTTCCAAACGCATGCGCAAATTATAGAAAATTGTTATGATGTAGAATGTGCATACTTTGTTGATTCCATTTATCAAATAAAACACATTTTCTAAAAACTCGTGTTTTTTAAGAAATCTTGTAAACCTTCTAGAAGCTGTGAGTTTAAAAAACGCTGGAAGTAAGCTTTTCTTATTTCCGCACGAATGCGCAAACTATAGAAAGTCGTTATGACGTAGAATGTGCATACTTTGTAGATTCCATTTATGAAATAAAACACATTTTCTAAAAACTCGTGTTTTTTAAGAAATCATGTAAACTTTCTAGAAGCTGTGATTTTGAAAAACGGTGGAAGTAAGCTTTTCTTATTTCCGGATGCATGCGCAAACTATAGAATGTCATTATGACGTAGAATGTGAATACCTTGTAGATTCCATTTATTAAATAAAAAACATTTTCTAAAAACTCGTGTTTTTTACGAAATCATGTAAACCTTCTAGAAGCTATTTTTTAAAAAAACGGTGGAAGTAAGCTTTTCTTATTTCCGGACGCATGCGCAAACTATAGAAAGTTGTTATGACGTAGAATGTGCATACTTTGTTGATTCTATTTATGAAATAAAACACATTTTCTAAAAACTCGTTTTTTTTAACAAATCATGTAAACCTTCTAGAAGCTGTGATTTTAAAAAACCGGGGAAGTAAGCTTTTATTATTTCCAAACGCATGCGCAAACTATAGAAAGTCGTTATGACGTAGAATGTGCATACTTTGTTGATTCCATTTATGAAATAAAACACATTTTCTAAAAACTCGTGTTTTTTAAGAAATCATGTAAACCTTCTAGAAGCTGTGATTTTGAAAAACGGTGGAAGTAAGCTTTTCTTATTTCTGGACACATGCGCAAACTATAGAAAGTCCTTATGACGTAGAATGTGCATACTTTGTTGATTCCATTTATGAAATAAAACACATTTTCTAAAAACTCGTGTTTTTTACGAAATCATGTAAACCTTCTAGAAGTTGTTATTTTGAAAAACGGTGGAAGTAAGCTTTTCTTATTTCCGAACGCATGCGCAAACGATACTAAGTCGTTATGACGTAGAATGTGCATACTTTGTAGATTCCATTTATGAAATAAAACACATTTTCTAAAAACTCATGTTTTTTACGAAATCATGTAAACCTTCTAGAAGCTGTGATTTTAAAAAACGGAGGAAGTATGCTTTTCTTATTTTCGGACGCATGCGCAAACTATAGAAAGTCCATATGACGTAGAATGTGCATACTTTCTAGATTCCATTTATGAAATAAAACACATTTTCTAAAAACTCGTGTTTTTTACGAAATCATGTAAACCTTCTAGAGGCTATTATTTTAAAAAACGGTGGAATTAAGCTTTTCTTATTTCCGGACGCATGCGCAAACTATAGAAAGTTGTTATGACGTAGAATGTGCATACTTTTTTGATTCCATTTATGAAATAAAACACATTTTCTGAAAACTCGTGTTTTTTAACAAATCATGTAAACCTTCAAGAAGCTGTGATTTTAAAAAACGGGGGAAGTAAACATTTCTTATTTCCAAATGCATGCGCAAACTATAGAAAGTCATTATGACGTAGAATGTGCATACTTTGTTGATTCCATTTATGAAATAAAACACATTTTCTAAAAACTCATGTTTTTTACGAAATCATGTAAACCTCCTAGAAGCTGTGATTTTAAAAAACAGGGGAAGTAACATTTTCTTATTTCCGGACGCATGCACAAACTATAGAAAGTCGTTATGACGTAGAATGTGCATACTTTGTTGATTCCATTCCTGAAATAAAACACATTTTCTAAAAACTCGTGTTTCTTAAGAAATCATGTAAACCTTCTAGAAGCTGTGATTTTAAAAAACAAGGGAAGTAAGCTTTTCTTATTTGCAAACGCATGCGCAAACTATAGAAAGTCGTTATGACGTAGAATGTGCATACTTTGTTTATTCCGTTTATGAAATAAAACACATTTTCTAAAAACTCGTGTTTTTTAAGAAATCATGTAAACCTTCTAGAAGCTGTGATTTTAAAAAACAGGGGAAGTAAGCTTTTCTTATTTCCAAACGCATGCGCAAACTATAGAAATTCGTTATGACGCAGAATTTGCATACTTTGTTGATTCCATTTATGAAATAAAACACATTTTCTAAAAACTCGTGTTTTTTAAGAAATCATGTAAACCTTCTAGAAGCTGTGATTTTAAAAAACGGGGGAAGTAAGCTTTTCTTATTTCCGGACGCATGCGCAAACTATAGAAAGTCTTTATGACGTAGAATGTGCATACTTTGTTGTTTCTGTTTATGAAATAAAACACATTTTCTAAAAACTCGTGTTTTTTACGAAATCATGTAAACCTTCAAGAAGCTGTGATTTTAAAAAATGGTGGAATTAAGCATTTCTTATTTCTGGACGCATGCGCAAACTATAGAAAGTCGATTTGACGTAGAATGTGCATACTTTGTTGATTCCATTCATGAAATAAAACACATTTTCTAAAAACTCGTTTTTCTTAAGAAATCATGTAAACCTTCTAGAAGCTATTATTTTAAAAAGCGGTGGAAGTAAGCTTTTCTTATTTCCGGACGCATGCGCAAACTATAGAAAGTCGTTATGAAATAGAATGTGCATACTTTGTTGATTCCATTTATGAAATAAAACACATTTCCTAAAAATTCATGTTTTTTAACAAATCATCTAAACCTTCTAGAAGCTGTGATTTTAAAAAACGGGGGAAGTAAGCATTTCTTATTTCCAAACGCATGCGCAAATTATAGAAAATCGTTATGACGTAGAATGTGCATACTTTGTTGATTCCATTTATGAAATAAAACACATTTTCTAAAAACTCGTGTTTTTTAAGAAATCCTGTAAACCTTCTAGAAGCTGTGATTTTAAAAAACGCTGGAAGTAAGCTTTTCTTATTTCCGGACGAATGCGCAAACTATAGAAAGTCGTTATGATGTAGAATGTGCCTACTTTGTAGATTCCATTTATGAAATAAAACACATTTTCTAAAAACTCGTGTTTTTTAAGAAATCATGTAAACCTTCTAGAAGCTGTGATTTTGAAAAACGGTGGAAGTAAGCTTTTCTTATTTCCGGATGCATGCGCAAACTATAGAATGTCATTATGACGTAGAATGTGCATACCTTGTAGATTCCATTTATGAAATAAAAAAACATTTTCTAAAAACTCGTGTTTTTTATGAAATCATGTAAACCTTCTAGAAGCTATTATTTAAAACAACGGTGGAAGTAAGCTTTTCTTATTTCTGGACGCATGCGCAAAATATAGAAAGTTGTTATGACGTAGAATGTGCATACTTTGTTGATTCTATTTATGAAATAAAACACATTTTCTAAAAACTCGTTTTTTTTAACAAATCATGTAAACCTTCTACAAGCTGTGATTTTAAAAAATGGGGGAAGTAAGCTTTTATTATTTCCAAACGCATGCGCAAACTATAGAAAGTCATTATGACGTAGAATGTGCATACTTTGTTGATTCCATTTATGAAATAAAACACATTTTCTAAAAACTCGTGTTTTTTAAGAAATCATGTAAACCTTCTAGAAGCTGTGATTTTGAAAAACGGTGGAAGTAAGCTTTTCTTATTTCTGGACGCATGCGCAAACTATAGAAAGTCCTTATGACGTAGAATGTGCATACTTTGTTGATTCCATTTATGAAATAAAACACATTTTCAAAAAACTCGTGTTTTTTACGAAATCATGTAAACCTTCTAGAAGCTGTTATTTTGAAAAACGGTGGAAGTAAGCTTTTCTTATTTCCGGATGCATGCGCAAACGATACTAAGTCATTATGACGTAGAATGTGCATACTTTGTAGATTCCATTTATGAAATAAAACACATTTTCTAAAAACTCATGTTTTTTACGAAATCATGTAAACCTTCTAGAAGCTGTGATTTTAAAAAAAGGGGGAAGTATGCTTTTCTTATTTCCGGACGCATGCGCAAACTATAGAAAGTCCTTATGACGTTGAATGTGCATACTTTGTAGATTCCATTTATGAAATAAAACACATTTTCGAAAAACTCGTGTTTTTTACGAAATCATGTAAACCTTCTAGAAGCTATTATTTTAAAAAACGGTGGAAGTAAGCTTTTCTTATTTCCGGACGCATGCGCAAACTATAGAAAGTTGTTATGACGTAGAATGTGCATACTTTGTTGATTCCATTTATGAAATAAAACACATTTTCTAAAAACTCATGTTTTTTAACAAATCATGTAAACCTTCAAGAAGCTGTGATTTTAAAAAACGGGGGAAGTAAACTTTTCTTATTTCCAAACGCATGCGCAAACTATAGAAAGTCATTATGACGTAGAATGTGCATACTTTGTTGATTCCATTTATGAAATAAAACACATTTTCTAAAAACTCGTGTTTTTTACGAAATCATGTAAACCTTCTAGAAGCTGTGATTTTAAAAAATAGGGGAAGTAACATTTTCTTATTTCCGGACGCATGTACAAACTATAGAAAGTCGTTATGACGTAGAATGTGCATACTTTGTTGATTCCGTTTATCAAATAAAACACATTTTCTAAAAACTCGTGTTTTTTAAGAAATCATGTAAACCTTCTAGAAGCTGTGATTTTGAAAAACGGTGGAAGTAAGCTTTTCTTATTTCTGGACGAATGCACAAACTATATAAAGTCGTTATGTCGTAGAATGTGCATATTTTGTTGTTTCCATTTATGAAATAAAACTCGTGTTTTTTAAGAAATCATGTAAACCTTCTAGAAGCTGTGATTTTAAAAAACGGGGGAAGTAAGCTTTTCTTATTTCCGGACGCATGCGCAAACTATAGAAAGTCGTTATGACGTAGAATGTGCATACTTTGTAGATTCCATTTATGAAATAAAACACATTTTCTAAAAACTCGTGTTTTTTAAGAAATCATGTAAACGTTCTAGAAGCTCTGATTTTAAAAAACGGGGGAAGTGAGCTTTTCTTATTTCTGGACGCATGCGCAAACTATAGAAAGTCGTTATGACGTAGAATGTGCATACTTTGTTGATTCCGTTTATGAAATAAAACACATTTTCTAAAAACTCGTGTTTTTTAAGAAATCATGTAAACCTTCTAGAAGCTGTGATTTTAAAAAACGGTGGAAATAACCTTTTCTTATTTCCGGACGCATGCGCAAACTATAGAAAGTCGTTATGACGTAGAATGTGCATACTTTGTAGATTCCATTTATGAAATAAAACACATTTTCTAAAAACTCGTGTTTTTTAAGAAATCATGTAAACCTTCTAGAAGCTGTAATTTTAAAAAACGGGGGAAGTAAGCTTTTCTTATTTCCGGACGCATGCGCAAACTATAGAAAGTCGTTATGACGTAGAATGTGCATACTTTGTTGATTCCATGTATGAAGTAAAACACATTTTCTAAAAACTCGTGTTTTTTAAGAAATCATGTAAACCTTCTAGAAGCTGTGATTTTGAAAAACGGTGGAAGTAAGCTTTTCTTATTTCCGGACGAATGCGGAAACTATAGAAAGTCGTTATAACGTAGAATGTGCATACTTTGTTGATTCAATTTATGAAATAAAACAGATTTTCTAAAAACTCGTGTTTTTTAAGAAATCATGTAAACCTTCTAGAAGCTGTGATTTTAAAAAACGGTGGAAGTAAGCTTTTCTTATTTCCGGACGAATGCGCAAACTATAGAAAGTCGTTATTACGTAGAATGTGCATACTTTGTAGATTCCATTTATGAAATAAAACACATTTTCTAAAAACTCGTGTTTTTTAAGAAATCGTGTAAACCTTCTAGAAGCTGTGATTTTAAAAAACGGTGGAAGTAAGCTTTTCTTATTTCCGGACGAATGCGCAAACTATAGAAAGTCGTTATTACGTAGAATGTGCATACTTTGTAGATTCCATTTATGAAATAAAACACATTTTCTAAAAACTCGTGTTTTTTACGAAATCATGTAAACCTTCTAGAAGCTGTGATTTTAAAAAACGGTGGAAATAACCTTTTCTTATTTCTGGACGCATGCACAAACTATAGAAAGTCGTTATGACGTAGAATGTGCATACTTTGTTGATTCCATTTATGAAATAAAACACATTTTCTAAAAACTCATGTTTTTTACGAAATCGTGTAAACCTTCTAGAAGCTGTGATTTTAAAAAACAGGGGAAGTAACCTTTTCTTATTTCCGGACGCATGCGCAAACTATAGAAAGTCGTTATGACGTAGAAAGTGCATACTTTTTAGATTCCATTTATGAAATAAAACACATTTTCTAAAAACTCGTGTTTTTTACGAAATCATGTAAACCTTCTAGAAGCTGTGATTTTAAAAAACGGGGGAAGTAAGCTTTTCTTATTTCCGGACGAATGCGCAAACTATAGAAAGTCATTATGACGAAGAATGTGCATACTTTGTAGATTCCATTTATGAAATAAAACACATTTTCTAAAAACTCGTGTTTTTTACGAAATCATGTAAACCTTCTAGAAGCTATTAGTTTAAAAAACGATGGAAGTAAGCTTTTCTTATTTCCGGACGCATGCGCAAACTATACAAAGTCGTTATGACGTAGAATGTGCATACTTTGTTGATTCCATTTATGAAATAAAACACATTTTATAAAAACTCGTGTTTTTTAACAAATCATGTAAACCTTCTAGAAGCTGTGATTTTAAAAAACGCGGGAAGTAAGCTTTTCTTATTTCCGGACGCATGGGCAAACTATAGAAAGTCGTTATGACGTAGAATGTGCATACTTTGTTGATTCCATTTATGAAATAAAACACATTTTCTAAAAACTCGTGTTTTTTACGAAATCATGTAAACCTTCTAGAAGCTGTGATTTTAAAAAACGTGGGAAGTAAGCTTTTCTTATTTCTGGACGAATGCGCAAACTATAGAAAGTCGTTATGACGTAGAATGTGCATACTTTGTCGATTCCATTGATGAAATAAAACACATTTTCTAAAAACTCGTGTTTTTTGAGAAATCATGTAAACCTTCTAGAAGCTGTGATTTTAAAAAACGGGGGAAGTAAGCTTTTCTTATTTCCGGACGCATGCGGAAATTATAGAAAGTCGTTATGACGTAGAATGTACATACTTTGTAGATTCCATTTATGAAATAAACACATTTTCTAAAAACTCGTGTTTTTTAAGAAATCATGTAAACCTTCTAGAAGCTGTGATTTTAAAAAACGGGGGAAGTAAGCTTTTCTTATTTCCGGACGCATGCGCAAACTATAGAAAGTCGTTATGACGTAGAATGTGCATACTTTGTAGATTCCATTTATGAAATAAAACACATTTTCTAAAAACTCGTGTTTTTTAAGAAATCATGTAAACCTTCTAGAAGCTGTGATTTTAAAAAACGGGGGAAGTAAGCTTTTCTTATTTCCGGAAGCATGCGCAAACTATAGAAAGTCGTTATGACGTAGAATGTGCATACTTTGTTGATTCCATGTATGAAGTAAAACACATTTTCTAAAAACTCGTGTTTTTTAAGAAATCATGTAAACCTTCTAGAAGCTGTGATTTTGAAAAACGGTGGAAGTAAGCTTTTCTTATTTCCGGACGAATGCGGAAACTATAGAAAGTCGTTATAACGTAGAATGTGCATACTTTGTTGATTCAATTTATGAAATAAAACAGATTTTCTAAAAACTCGTGTTTTTTAAGAAATCATGTAAACCTTCTAGAAGCTGTGATTTTAAAAAACGGTGGAAGTAAGCTTTTCTTATTTCCGGACGAATGCGCAAACTATAGAAAGTCGTTATTACGTAGAATGTGCATACTTTGTAGATTCCATTTATGAAATAAAACACATTTTCTAAAAACTCGTGTTTTTTACGAAATCATGTAAACCTTCTAGAAGCTGTGATTTTAAAAAACGGTGGAAATAACCTTTTCTTATTTCCGGACGCATGCGCAAACTATAGAAAGTCGTTATGACGTAGAATGTGCATACTTTGTTGATTCCATTTATGAAATAAAACACATTTTCTAAAAACTCATGTTTTTTACGAAATCGTGTAAACCTTCTAGAAGCTGTGATTTTAAAAAACAGGGGAAGTAACCTTTTCTTATTTCCGGACGCATGCGCAAACTATAGAAAGTCGTTATGACGTAGAAAGTGCATACTTTTTAGATTCCATTTATGAAATAAAACACATTTTCTAAAAACTCGTGTTTTTTACGAAATCATGTAAACCTTCTAGAAGCTGTGATTTTAAAAAACGGGGGAAGTAAGCTTTTCTTATTTCCGGACGAATGCGCAAACTATAGAAAGTCGTTATGACGAAGAATGTGCATACTTTGTAGATTCCATTTATGAAATAAAACACATTTTCTAAAAACTCGTGTTTTTTACGAAATCATGTAAACCTTCTAGAAGCTATTAGTTTAAAAAACGGTGGAAGTAAGCTTTTCTTATTTCCGGACGCATGCGCAAACTATAGAAAGTCGTTATGACGTAGAATGTGCATACTTTGTTGATTCCATTTATGAAATAAAACACATTTTATAAAAACTCGTGTTTTTTAACAAATCATGTAAACCTTCTAGAAGCTGTGATTTTAAAAAACGTGGGAAGTAAGCTTTTCTTATTTCCGGACCCATGGGCAAACTATAGAAAGTCGTTATGACGTAGAATGTGCATACTTTGTTGATTCCATTAATGAAATAAAACACATTTTCTAAAAACTCGTGTTTTTTAAGAAATCATGTAAACCTTCTAGAAGCTGTGATTTTAAAAAACGGGGGAAGTAAGCTTTTCTTATTTCTGGACGAATGCGCAAACTATAGAAAGTCGTTATGACGTAGAATGTGCATACTTTGTCGATTCCATTGATGAAATAAAACACATTTTCTAAAAACTCGTGTTTTTTGAGAAATCATGTAAACCTTCTAGAAGCTGTGATTTTAAAAAACGGGGGAAGTAAGCTTTTCTTATTTCCGGACGCATGCGGAAATTATAGAAAGTCGTTATGACGTAGAATGTACATACTTTGTAGATTCCATTTATGAAATAAAACACATTTTCTAAAAACTGGTGTTTTTTACGAAATCATGTAAACCTTCTAGAAGCTGTGATTTTAAAAAACGTGGGAAGTAAGCTTTTCTTATTTCCGGACGCATGCGCAAACTATAGAAAGTCGTTATGACGTAGAATGTGCATACTTTGTTGATTCCATGTATGAAGTAAAACACATTTTCTAAAAACTCGTGTTTTTTAAGAAATCATGTAAACCTTCTAGAAGCTGTGATTTTGAAAAACGGTGGAAGTAAGCTTTTCTTATTTCCGGACGAATGCGGAAACTATAGAAAGTCGTTATAACGTAGAATGTGCATACTTTGTTGATTCCATTTATGAAATAAAGCAGATTTTCTAAAAACTCGTGTTTTTTAACAAATCATGTAAACCTTCTAGAAGCTGTGATTTTAAAAAACGCGGGAAGTAAGCTTTTCTTATTTCCGGACGCATGGGCAAACTATAGAAAGTCGTTATGACGTAGAATGTGCATACTTTGTTGATTCCATTTATGAAATAAAACACATTTTCTAAAAACTCGTGTTTTTTACGAAATCATGTAAACCTTCTAGAAGCTGTGATTTTAAAAAACGTGGGAAGTAAGCTTTTCTTATTTCTGGACGAATGCGCAAACTATAGAAAGTCGTTATGACGTAGAATGTGCATACTTTGTCGATTCCATTGATGAAATAAAACACATTTTCTAAAAACTCGTGTTTTTTGAGAAATCATGTAAACCTTCTAGAAGCTGTGATTTTAAAAAACGGGGGAAGTAAGCTTTTCTTATTTCCGGACGCATGCGGAAATTATAGAAAGTCGTTATGACGTAGAATGTACATACTTTGTAGATTCCATTTATGAAATAAAACACATTTTCTAAAAACTCATGTTTTTTACGAAATCATGTAAACCTTCTAGAAGCTGTGATTTTAGAAAACGGGGGAAGTAAGCTTTTCTTATTTCCGGACGAATGCGCAAACTATAGAAAGTCGTTATGACGAAGAATGTGCATACTTTGTAGATTCCATTTATGAAATAAAACACATTTTCTAAAAACTCATGTTTTTTACGAAATCGTGTAAACCTTCTAGAAGCTGTGATTTTAAAAAACAGGGGAAGTAACCTTTTCTTATTTCCGGACGCATGCGCAAACTATAGAAAGTCGTTATGACGTAGAAAGTGCATACTTTTTAGATTCCATTTATGAAATAAAACACATTTTCTAAAAACTCGTGTTTTTTACGAAATCATGTAAACCTTCTAGAAGCTGTGATTTTAAAAAACGGGGGAAGTAAGCTTTTCTTATTTCCGGACGAATGCGCAAACTATAGAAAGTCGTTATGACGAAGAATGTGCATACTTTGTAGATTCCATTTATGAAATAAAACACATTTTCTAAAAACTCGTGTTTTTTACGAAATCATGTAAACCTTCTAGAAGCTATTAGTTTAAAAAACGGTGGAAGTAAGCTTTTCTTATTTCCGGACGCATGCGCAGACTATACAAAGTCGTTATGACGTAGAATGTGCATACTTTGTTGATTCCATTTATGAAATAAAACACATTTTATAAAAACTCGTGTTTTTTAACAAATCATGTAAACCTTCTAGAAGCTGTGATTTTAAAAAACGCGGGAAGTAAGCTTTTCTTATTTCCAGACGCATGGGCAAACTATAGAAAGTCGTTATGACGTAGAATGTGCATACTTTGTTGATTCCATTTATGAAATAAAACACATTTTCTAAAAACTCGTGTTTTTTACGAAATCATGTAAACCTTCTAGAAGCTGTGATTTTAAAAAACGTGGGAAGTAAGCTTTTCTTATTTCTGGACGAATGCGCAAACTATAGAAAGTCGTTATGACGTAGAATGTGCATACTTTGTCGATTCCATTGATGAAATAAAACACATTTTCTAAAAACTCGTGTTTTTTGAGAAATCATGTAAACCTTCTAGAAGCTGTGATTTTAAAAAACGGGGGAAGTAAGCTTTTCTTATTTCCGGACGCATGCGGAAATTATAGAAAGTCGTTATGACGTAGAATGTACATACTTTGTAGATTCCATTTATGAAATAAAACACATTTTCTAAAAACTCGTGTTTTTTAAGAAATCATGTAAACCTTCTAGAAGCTGTGATTTTAAAAAAATGGGGAAGCAAGCTTTTCTTATTTCCGGACACATGCGAAAACTATAGAAAGTCATTATGATGTAGAATGTGCATACTTTGTTGATACCATTTATGAAATAAAACACATTTTCTAAAAACTCGTGTTTTTTAAGAAATCATGTAAACCTTCTAGAAGCTGTGATTTTAAAAAACGGGGGAAGTAAGCTTTTCTTATTTCCGAACGCATGCGCAAACTATAGAAAGTCGTTATGACATAGAATGTGCATACTTTGTAGATTCCATTTATGAAATAAAAAACATTTTCTAAAAACTCGAGTTTTTTAAGAAATCATGTAAACCTTCTCGAAGCTGTGATTTTAAAAAACGGGGGAAGTAAACTTTTCTTATTTCCGGACGCATGCGCAAACTATAGAAAGTCGTTATGACGTAGAATGTGCATACTTTGTTGATTCCATGTATGAAGTAAAACACATTTTCTAAAAACTCGTGTTTTTTAAGAAATCATGTAAACCTTCTAGAAGCTGTGATTTTGAAAAACGGTGGAAGTAAGATTTTCTTATTTCCGGACGAATGCGGAAACTATAGAAAGTCGTTATAACGTAGAATGTGCATACTTTGTTGATTCCATTTATGAAATAAAGCAGATTTTCTAAAAACTCGTGTTTTTTAAGAAATCATGTAAACCTTCTAGAAGCTGTGATTTTAAAAAACGGTGGAAGTAAGCTTTTCTTATTTCCGGACGAATGCGCAAACTATAGAAAGTCGTTATTATGTAGAATGTGCATACTTTCTAGATTCCATTTATGAAATAAAACACATTTTCTAAAAACTCGTGTTTTTTACCTAATCATGTAAACCTTCTAGAAGCTGTGATTTTAAAAAACGGTGGAAATAAGCTTTTCTTATTTCCGGACGCATGCTCAAACTATAGAAAGTCGTTATGACGTAGAATTTGCATAATTTGTTGATTCCATTTATGAAATAAAACACATTTTCTAAAAACTCATGTTTTTTACGAAATCGTGTAAACCTTCTAGAAGCTGTGATTTTAAAAAACAGGGGAAGTAACCTTTTCTTATTTCCGGACGCATGCGCAAACTATAGAAAGTCGTTATGACGTAGAAAGTGCATACTTTGTAGATTCCATTTATGAAATAAAACACATTTTCTAAAAACTCGTGTTTTTTTACGAAATCATGTAAACCTTCTAGAAGTTATTAGTTTAAAAAACGGTGGAAGTAAGCTTTTCTTATTTCCGGACGCATGCGCAAACTATACAAAGTCGTTATGACGTAGAATGTGCATACTTTGTTGATTCCATTTATGAAATAAAACACATTTTATAAAAACTCGTGTTTTTTAACAAATCATGTAAACCTTCTAGAAGCTGTGATTTTAAAAAACGCGGGAAGTAAGCTTTTCTTATTTCCGGACGCATGGGCAAACTATAGAAAGTCGTTATGACGTAGAATGTGCATACTTTGTTGATTCCATTTATGAAATAAAACACATTTTCTAAAAACTCGTGTTTTTTACGAAATCATGTAAACCTTCTAGAAGCTGTGATTTTAAAAAACGTGGGAAGTAAGCTTTTCTTATTTCTGGACGAATGCGCAAACTATAGAAAGTCATTATGACGTAGAATGTGCATACTTTGTCGATTCCATTGATGAAATAAAACACATTTTCTAAAAACTCGTGTTTTTTGAGAAATCATGTAAACCTTCTAGAAGCTGTGATTTTAAAAAACGGGGGAAGTAAGCTTTTCTTATTTCCGGACGCCTGCGGAAATTATAGAAAGTCGTTATGACGTAGAATGTACATACTTTGTAGATTCCATTTATGAAATAAAACACATTTTCTAAAAACTCGTGTTTTTTAAGAAATCATGTAAACCTTCTAGAAGCTGTGATTTTAAAAAACTGGGGAAGTAAGCTTTTCTTATTTCCGGACACATGCGAAAACTATAGAAAGTCGTTATGATGTAGAATGTGCATACTTTGTTGATACCATTTATGAAATAAAACACATTTTCTAAAAACTCGTGTTTTTTAAGAAATCATGTAAACCTTCTAGAAGCTGTGATTTTAAAAAACGGGGGAAGTAAGCTTTTCTTATTTCCGAACGCATGCGCAAACTATAGAAAGTCGTTATGACATAGAATGTGCATACTTTGTAGATTCCATTTATGAAATAAAAAACATTTTCTAAAAACTCGTGTTTTTTAAGAAATCATGTAAACCTTCTCGAAGCTGTGATTTTAAAAAACGGGGGAAGTAAACTTTTCTTATTTCCGGACGCATGCGCAAACTATAGAAAGTCGTTATGACGTAGAATGTGCATACTTTGTTGATTCCATGTATGAAGTAAAACACATTTTCTAAAAACTCGTGTTTTTTAAGAAATCATGTAAACCTTCTAGAAGCTGTGATTTTGAAAAACGGTGGAAGTAAGCTTTTCTTATTTCCGGACGAATGCGGAAACTATAGAAAGTCGTTATAACGTAGAATGTGCATACTTTGTTGATTCCATTTATGAAATAAAGCAGATTTTCTAAAAACTCGTGTTTTTTAAGAAATCATGTAAACCTTCTAGAAGCTGTGATTTTAAAAAACGGTGGAAGTAAGCTTTTCTTATTTCCGGACGAATGCGCAAACTATAGAAAGTCGTTATTATGTAGAATGTGCATACTTTCTAGATTCCATTTATGAAATAAAACACATTTTCTAAAAACTCGTGTTTTTTACCTAATCATGTAAACCTTCTAGAAGCTGTGATTTTAAAAAACGGTGGAAATAAGCTTTTCTTATTTCCGGACGCATGCTCAAACTATAGAAAGTCGTTATGACGTAGAATGTGCATAATTTGTTGATTCCATTTATGAAATAAAACACATTTTCTAAAAACTCATGTTTTTTACGAAATCGTGTAAACCTTCTAGAAGCTGTGATTTTAAAAAACAGGGGAAGTAACCTTTTCTTATTTCCGGACGCATGCGCAAACTATAGAAAGTCGTTATGACGTAGAAAGTGCATACTTTTTAGATTCCATTTATGAAATAAAACACATTTTCTAAAAACTCGTGTTTTTTACGAAATCATGTAAACCTTCTAGAAGCTGTGATTTTAAAAAACGGGGGAAGTAAGCTTTTCTTATTTCCGGACGAATGCGCAAACTATAGAAAGTCGTTATGACGAAGAATGTGCATACTTTGTAGATTCCATTTATGAAATAAAACACATTTTCTAAAAACTCGTGTTTTTTACGAAATCATGTAAACCTTCTAGAAGCTATTAGTTTAAAAAACGGTGGAAGTAAGCTTTTCTTATTTCCGGACGCATGCGCAAACCATAGAAAGTCGTTATGACGTAGAATGTGCATACTTTGTTGATTCCATTTATGAAATAAAACACATTTTATAAAAACTCGTGTTTTTTAACAAATCATGTAAACCTTCTAGAAGCTGTGATTTTAAAAAACGTGGGAAGTAAGCTTTTCTTATTTCCGGACGCATGGGCAAACTATAGAAAGTCGTTATGACGTAGAATGTGCATACTTTGTTGATTCCATTTATGAAATAAAACACATTTTCTAAAAACTCGTGTTTTTTAAGAAATCATGTAAACCTTCTAGAAGCTGTGATTTTAAAAAACGGGGGAAGTAAGCTTTTCTTATTTCTGGACGAATGCGCAAACTATAGAAAGTCGTTATGACGTAGAATGTGCATACTTTGTCGATTCCATTGATGAAATAAAACACATTTTCTAAAAACTCGTGTTTTTTGAGAAATCATGTAAACCTTCTAGAAGCTGTGATTTTAAAAAACGGGGGAAGTAAGCTTTTCTTATTTCCGGACGCATGCGGAAATTATAGAAAGTCGTTATGACGTAGAATGTACATACTTTGTAGATTCCATTTATGAAATAAAACACATTTTCTAAAAACTCATGTTTTTTACGAAATCATGTAAACCTTCTAGAAGCTGTGATTTTAAAAAACGGGGGAAGTAAGCTTTTCTTATCTCCGGACGAATGCGCAAACTATAGAAAGTCGTTATGACGAAGAATGTGCATACTTTGTAGATTCCATTTATGAAATAAAACACATTTTCTAAAAACTCATGTTTTTTACGAAATCGTGTAAACCTTCTAGAAGCTGTGATTTTAAAAAACAGGGGAAGTAACCTTTTCTTATTTCCGGACGCATGCGCAAACTATAGAAAGTCGTTATGACGTAGAAAGTGCATACTTTTTAGATTCCATTTATGAAATAAAACACATTTTCTAAAAACTCGTGTTTTTTACGAAATCATGTAAACCTTCTAGAAGCTGTGATTTTAAAAAACGGGGGAAGTAAGCTTTTCTTATTTCCGGACGAATGCGCAAACTATAGAAAGTCGTTATGACGAAGAATGTGCATACTTTGTAGATTCCATTTATGAAATAAAACACATTTTCTAAAAACTCGTGTTTTTTACGAAATCATGTAAACCTTCTAGAAGCTATTAGTTTAAAAAACGGTGGAAGTAAGCTTTTCTTATTTCCGGACGCATGCGCAAACTATACAAAGTCGTTATGACGTAGAATGTGCATACTTTGTTGATTCCATTTATGAAATAAAACACATTTTATAAAAACTCGTGTTTTTTAACAAATCATGTAAACCTTCTAGAAGCTGTGATTTTAAAAAACGCGGGAAGTAAGCTTTTCTTATTTCCGGACGCATGGGCAAACTATA
Organism: Larix kaempferi; assembly: GCA_027924585.1. Lineage (NCBI taxonomy): Eukaryota > Viridiplantae > Streptophyta > Pinopsida > Pinales > Pinaceae > Larix > Larix kaempferi. The sequence goes on from BSBM01000324.1 coordinate 4,113,008, forward strand.
GAAAGTCGTTATGACGTAGAATGTGCATACTTTGTTGATTCCATTTATGAAATAAAACACATTTTCTAAAAACTCGTGTTTTTTACGAAATCATGTAAACCTTCTAGAAGCTGTGATTTTAAAAAACGTGGGAAGTAAGCTTTTCTTATTTCTGGACGAATGCGCAAACTATAGAAAGTCATTATGACGTAGAATGTGCATACTTTGTCGATTCCATTGATGAAATAAAACACATTTTCTAAAAACTCGTGTTTTTTGAGAAATCATGTAAACCTTCTAGAAGCTGTGATTTTAAAAAATGGGGGAAGTAAGCTTTTCTTATTTCCGGACGCATGCGGAAATTATAGAAAGTCGTTATGACGTAGAATGTACATACTTTGTAGATTCCATTTATGAAATAAAACACATTTTCTAAAAACTCGTGTTTTTTAAGAAATCATGTAAACCTTCTAGAAGCTGTGATTTTAAAAAACTGGGGAAGTAAGCTTTTCTTATTTCCGGACACATGCGAAAACTATAGAAAGTCGTTATGATGTAGAATGTGCATACTTTGTTGATACCATTTATGAAATAAAACACATTTTCTAAAAACTCGTGTTTTTTAAGAAATCATGTAAACCTTCTAGAAGCTGTGATTTTAAAAAACGGGGGAAGTAAGCTTTTCTTATTTCCGAACGCATGCGCAAACTATAGAAAGTCGTTATGACATAGAATGTGCATACTTTGTAGATTCCATTTATGAAATAAAAAACATTTTCTAAAAACTCGTGTTTTTTAAGAAATCATGTAAACCTTCTCGAAGCTGTGATTTTAAAAAACGGGGGAAGTAAACTTTTCTTATTTCCGGACGCATGCGCAAACTATAGAAAGTCGTTATGACGTAGAATGTGCATACTTTGTTGATTCCATGTATGAAGTAAAACACATTTTCTAAAAACTCGTGTTTTTTAAGAAATCATGTAAACCTTCTAGAAGCTGTGATTTTGAAAAACGGTGGAAGTAAGCTTTTCTTATTTCCGGACGAATGCGGAAACTATAGAAAGTCGTTATAACGTAGAATGTGCATACTTTGTTGATTCCATTTATGAAATAAAGCAGATTTTCTAAAAACTCGTGTTTTTTAAGAAATCATGTAAACCTTCTAGAAGCTGTGATTTTAAAAAACGGTGGAAGTAAGCTTTTCTTATTTCCGGACGAATGCGCAAACTATAGAAAGTCGTTATTATGTAGAATGTGCATACTTTCTAGATTCCATTTATGAAATAAAACACATTTTCTAAAAACTCGTGTTTTTTACCTAATCATGTAAACCTTCTAGAAGCTGTGATTTTAAAAAACGGTGGAAATAAGCTTTTCTTATTTCCGGACGCATGCTCAAACTATAGAAAGTCGTTATGACGTAGAATGTGCATAATTTGTTGATTCCATTTATGAAATAAAACACATTTTCTAAAAACTCATGTTTTTTACGAAATCGTGTAAACCTTCTAGAAGCTGTGATTTTAAAAAACAGGGGAAGTAACCTTTTCTTATTTCCGGACGCATGCGCAAACTATAGAAAGTCGTTATGACGTAGAAAGTGCATACTTTGTAGATTCCATTTATGAAATAAAACACATTTTCTAAAAACTCGTGTTTTTTACGAAATCATGTAAACCTTCTAGAAGCTATTAGTTTAAAAAACGGTGGAAGTAAGCTTTTCTTATTTCCGGACGCATGCGCAAACTATAGAAAGTCGTTATGACGTAGAATGTGCATACTTTGTTGATTCCATTTATGAAATAAAACACATTTTATAAAAACTCATGTTTTTTAACAAATCATGTAAACCTTCTAGAAGCTGTGATTATAAAAAACGCGGGAAGTAAGCTTTTCTTATTTCCGGACGCATGGGCAAACTATAGAAAGTCGTTATGACGTAGAATGTGCATACTTTGTTGATTCCATTTATGAAATAAAACACATTTTCTAAAAACTCGTGTTTTTTAAGAAATCATGTAAACCTTCTAGAAGCTGTGATTTTAAAAAACGGGGGAAGTAAGCTTTTCTTATTTCCAAACGCATGCGCAAACTATAGAAATTCATTATGACGTAGAATGTGCATACTTTGTTGATTCCATTTATGAAATAAAACACATTTTCTAAAAACTCGTGTTTTTTAAGAAATCATGTAAACCTAATAGAAGCTGTGATTTTAAAAAACGGGGGAAGTAAGCTTTTCTTATTTCCGGACGCATATGCAAACTATAGAAAGTCGTTATGACGTAGAATGTGCATACTTTGTTGATTCCATTTATGAAATAAAACAGATTTTCTAAAAACTCGTGTTTTTTACGAAATCATGTAACCTTCTAGAAGCCGTGATTTTAAAAAACGGGGGAAGTATGCTTTTCTTATTTCCAAACGCATGCGCAAACTATAGAAAGTCCTTATGACATAGAATGTGCATACTTTGTTGATTCAATTTATGAAATAAAACACATTTTCTAAAAACTCGTGTTTTTTACTAAATCATGTAAACCTTCTAGAAGCTGTGATTTGAAAAAACGTGGGAAGTAAGCTTTTCTTATTTCCGGACGCATGCGCAAACTATAGAAAGTCGTTATGACAAAGAATGTGCATACTTTGTAGATTCCATTTATGAAATAAAAAACATTTTCTAAAAACTCGTGTTTTTTACGAATTCATGTAAACCTTCTAGAAGCTGTGATTTTAAAAAACGGGGGAAGTAAGCTTTTCTTATTTCCGGACGCATGCGCAAACTATAGAAAGTCGTTATGACGTTGAATGTGCATACTTTGTATATTCCATTTATGAAATAAAACACATTTTCTAAAAACTCGTGTTTTTTACGAAATCATGTAAACCTTCTAGAAGCTGTGATTTTCAAAAACGAGGGAAGTAAGCTTTTCTTATTTCCAAACGCATGCGCAAACTATAGAAAGTCGTTATGACGTAGAATGTGCATACTTTGTTGATTCCGTTTATGAAATAAAACACATTTTCTAAGAACTCGTGTTTTTTAAGAAATCATGTAAACCTTCTAGAAGCTGTGATTTGGAAAAACGGTGGAAGTAAGCTTTTCTTATTTCCGGACGCATGCGCAAACTATAGAAAATCGTTATGACGTAGAATTCGCATACTTTGTAGATTCCATTTATGAAATAAAACACATTTTCTAAAAAGTCGTGTTTTTTACGAAATCATGTAAACCTTCTAGAAGCTATTATTTTAAAAAACGGTGGAAGTAAGCTTTTCTTATTTCCGGACGCATGCGCAAACTATAGAAAGTCGTTATGAAATACAATGTGCATACTTTGTTGATTCCATTTATGAAATAAAACACATTTTCAGAAAACTCGTGTTTTTTAACGAAAAATGTAAACCTTCTAGAAGCTGTGATTTTAAAAAACGGGGGAAGTAAGTTTTTCTTATTTCCAAACGCATGCGCAAACTATAGAAAGCCGTTATGACGTAGAATGTGCATACTTTATTGACTCCATTTATGAAATAAAACACATTTTCTAAAAACTCGTGTTTTTTACGAAATCATGTAAACCTTCTAGAAGCTATTATTTTAAAAAGCGGTGGGAGTAAGCTTTTCTTATTTCCGTACGCATGCGCAAACTATAGAAAGTCGTTATGAAATAGAATGTGCATACTTTGTTGATTCCATTTATGAAATAAAACACATTTTCTAAAAACTCGTGTTTTTTAACAAATCATGTAAACCTTCTAGAAGCTGTGATTTTAAAAAACGGGTGAAGTAAGATTTTCTTATTTCCAAACGCATGCGCAAACTATAGAAAGTCGTTATGACGTAGAATGTGCATACTTTGTTGATTCCATTTATGAAATAAAACACATTTTCTAAAAACTCGTGTTTTTTAAGAAATCCTGTAAACCTTCTAGAAGCTGTGATTTTAAAAAACGGTGGAAGTAAGCTTTTCTTATTTCCGGACGAATGCGCAAACTATAGAAATTCGTTATGACGTAGAATGTGCATACTTTGTAGATTCCACTTATGAAATAAGACACATTTTCTAAAAACTCGTGTTTTTTAAGAAATCATGTAAACCTTCTAGAAGCTGTGATTTTGAAAAACGGTGGAAGTAAGCTTTTCTTATTTCCGGATGCATGCGCAAACTATAGAAAGTCATTATGACATAGAATGTGCATACTTTGTAGATTCTATTTATGAAATAAAACACATTTTCTAAAAGCTCGTGTTTTTTACGAAATCATCTAAACCTTCTAGAAGCTGTGATTTTAAAAAATGGTGGAAGTAAGCTTTTCTTATTTTTGGACGTGTGCGCAAACTATAGAAAGTCGTTATGCCGTAGAATGTGCATACTTTGTAGATTCCATTTATGAAATAAAACAGATTTTCTAAAAACTCGTGTTTTTTACGAAATCATGTAAACCTTCTAGAAGCTATGATTTTAAAAAACGGTGGAAGTAAGCTTTTCTTATTTCCGGACGCATGCGCAAACTATAGAAAGTCGTTATGCCGTAGAATGTGAATACTTTGTAGATTCCATTTATGAAATAAAACACATTTTCAAAAAACTCGTGTTTTTTCCGAAATCATGTAAACCTTCTAGAAGCTGTGATTTTAAAAAACGGTGGAAGTAAGCTTTTCTTATTTCCGGACGTATGCGCAAACTATGGAAAGTCGTTATGGCGTAGAATGTGCATACTTTGTAGATTCCATTTATGAAATAAAACACATTTTCTAAAAACTCTTTTTTTTTACGAAATCACGTAAACCTTCTAGAAGCTGTGATTTTAAAAAACGGTGGAAGTAAGCTTTTCGTATTTCCGGACGCATGCGCAAACTATAGAAAGTCGTTATGACGTAGAATGTGCATACTTTGTTGATTCCATTTATGAAATAAAACACTTTTTCTAAAAACTCGTGTTTTTTAACAAATCATGTAAACCTTCTAGAAGCTGTGATTTTAAAAAAGGGGGGAAGTAAGCTTTTCTTATTTCCGGATGCATGCGCAAACTATAGAAAGTCGTTATGTCGTAGAATGTGCATACTTTGTAGATTCCATTTATGAAATAAAACACATTTTCTAAAAAATCGTTTTTTTTTGCGAAATCATGTAAACCTTCTAGAAGCTGTGATTTTAAAAAACGGTGGAAGTAAGCTTTTCTTATTTCCGGACGCATGCGGAAACTATAGAAAGTCGTTATGACGTAGAATTTGCATACTTTGTAGATTCCATTTATGAAATAAAACACATTTTCTAAAAACTCGTGTTTTTTGTGAAATCATGTAAACCTTCTAGAAGCTGTGATTTTAAAAAACGGTGAAAGTAAGCTTTTCGTATTTCCGGACGCATGCACAAACTATAGAAAGTTGTTTTGACTTAGAATATGCATACTTTGTAGATTCCATTTATGAAATAAAACACATTTTCTAAAAACTCGTGTTTTTTACGAAATCATGTAAACCTTCTAGAAGCTGTGATTTTAAAAAACGGGGGAAGTAAGCTTTTCTTATTTCCGGACGCATGCGCAAACTATAGAAAGTCGTTATGACGTAGAATGTGCATACTTTGTAGATTCCATTTATGAAATAAAACACATTTTCTAAAACCTCGTGTTTTTTGCAAAATCATGTAAACCTTCTGTTGATGTATATGTAACTTTGGAATGTATTTCATCTGTGTATTATATATATATTTATTGTACCCTTATCAGAGATGTGTTATTCCTCTATAAGGAAGTGTCGTCATGTGGATTGACAAGTGTCGCAAGTGTGTGTACTTGCCTATGGGTTATTAGACCACCTTATGGGGTCGGCCCTAATTAATATATAATATAATGTGGATGTACTCAAGTAGACAAGTCGGCCCCAGTAGGTCACTGGGCAAAAAGGTGAGTATAAATAGAGATAGGAGATCTCTATTTTACTCACTCGGAAAAGTATCTATCTCTCTCTCTGGAAAGTGGCGCACTAGTAAGGAGGAGGAGGATCATCTGCTAGGAGACTATCTCTGTATTATTTGGTTGTATTTTGGTTGAGCCATTGCTCTCTCTATCTCTGAGGAAGTTTGTGGGGTTTTTCACCTTAGGGTTTTCCCCACGGAAACTCTGTGTCTCTTGTCTCTATGCTTTTGATTCTTGTGATGCTTGTGATGCTTGTCATATTATGATTGTCATGCATTGATATACTGTAGATGTTATTCTCTCAGGAAAGATCCTATAGTATTGTGATTTAATACTGAAAATTTAACACCTTCTAGAAGCAGTGATTTTAAAAAACGGTGGAAGTAAGCTTTTCTTATTTCTGGACGCATGCGCAAACTATAGAAAGTCGTTATGCCGTAGAATGTGCATACTTTGTAGATTCCATTTATGAAATAAAACACATTTTCTAAAAACTCGTGTTTTCTACGAAATCATGTAAACCTTCTAGAAGCTGTGATTTTAAAAAACGGTGGAAGTAAGCTTTTCTTATTTCCGGACGTATGCGCAAACTATAGAAAGTCGTTATGACATAGAATGTGCATACTTTGTAGATTCCATTTATGAAATAAAACACATTTTCTAAAAACTCGTGTTTTTTACGAAATCATGTAAACCTTCTAGAAGCTGTGATTTTAAAAAACGGTGGAAGTAAGCTTTTCTTATTTCCGGACGCATGCGCAAACTATAGAAAGTCGTTATGACGTAGAATGTGCATACTTTGTTGATTCCATTTATGAAATAAAACACATTTTCTAAAAACTCGTGTTTTTTAACAAATCATGTAAACCTTCTAGAAGCTGTGATTTTAAAAAACGGGGGAAGTAAGCTTTTCTTATTTCCGGACGCATGCGCAAACTATATAAAGTCGTTATGACGTAGAATGTGCATACTTTGTTGATTCCATTTATGAAATAAAACATATTTTCTAAGAACTCGTGTTTTTTAAGAAATCATGTAAACCTTCTAGAAGCCGTGATTTTAAAAAATGCGGGAAGTAAGCTTTTCTTATTTCCAAACACATGCGCAAACTATAGAAAGTCGTTATGACGTAGAATGTGCATATTTTGTTGATTCCATTTATGAAATAAAACACATTTTCTAAAAACTCGTGTTTTTTAAGAAATCATGTAAACCTCCTAGAAGCTGTGATTTTAAAAAATGGGGGAAGTAAGCTTTTCTTATTTCCGGACGCATGCGCAAACTATACAAAGTCGTTATGACGTAGAATGTGCATACTTTGTAGATTCCATTTATGAAATAAAACACATTTTCTAAAAACTTGTGTTTTTTACGAAATCATGTAAACCTTCTAGAAGCTGTGATTTTAAAAAACGGTGGAAGTAAGGTTTTCTTATTTCCAGACGCATGCGCAAACTATATAAAGTCGTTATGAGATAGAATGTCCATACTTTGTAGATTCCATTTATGAAATAAAACACATTTTCTAAAAACTCGTGTTTTTTACGAAATCATGTAAACCTTCTAGAAGCTGTGATTTTAAAAAACGGTGGAAGTAAGCTTTTCTTATTTCCGGACGTATGCGCAAACTATAGAAAGTCGTTATGATGTAGAAATTGTATACTTTGTAGATTCCATTTATGAAATAAAACATATTTTCTAAAAACTCTTTTTTTTACGAAATCATGTAAACCTTCTAGAAGCTGTGATTTTAAAAAACGATGGAAGTAAGCTTTTCTTTTTTCCGGACGCATGCGCAAACTATAGAAAGTCGTCATGACGTAGAATGTGCATACTTTGTTGATTCCATTTATGAAATAAAACACATTTTCTAAAAACTCGTGTTTTTTAACAAATAATGTAAACCTTCTAGAAGCTGTGATTTTCAAAAACGGGGGAAGTAAGCTTTTCTTATTTCGGGACGCATGGGCAAACTATAGAAAGTCGTTATGACGTAGAATGTGCATACTTTGTAGATTCCATTTATGAAATAAAACACATTTTCTAAAAACTCGTGTTTTTTGCGAAATCATGTAAACCTTCTAGAAGCTGTGATTTTAAAAAACGGTGGAAGTAAGCTTTTCTTATTTCCGGACGCATGCGCAAGCTATAGAAAGTCGTTATGAAGTAGAATGTGCATACTTTGTTGATTCCATTTATGAAATAAAACACATTTTCTAAAAACTCATGTTTTTTAAGAAATCATGTAAACCTTCTAGAAGCTGTGATTTTAAAAAACGGGGGAAGTAAGCTTTTCTTATTTCCGGACGCATGGGCAAATTATACAAAGTCGTTATGACGTAGAATGTGCATACTTTGTAGATATCATTTATGAAATAAAACACATTTTCTAAAAAGTCGTGTTTTTTACGAAATCATGTAAACCTTCTAGAAGCTGTGATTTTAAAAAACGATGGAAGTAAGCTTTTCTTATTTCCGGACGCATGCGCAAACTATAGAAATTCGTTATGACGTAGAATGTGCATACTTTTTAGATTCCATTTATGAAATAAAACACATTTTCTAAAAACTCGTGTTTTTTAAGAAATCATGTAAACCTTCTAGAAGCTGTGATTTTAAAAAATGGGGGAAGTAAGCTTTTCTTATTTCCAAACGCATGCGCAAACTATAGAAAGTCGTTATGACATAGAATGTGCATACTTTGTTGATTCCATTTATGAAATAAAACACATTTTCTAAAAACTCGTGTTTTTTGAGAAATCATGTAAACCTCCTAGAAGCTGTGATTTTAAAAAACGGTGGATGTAAGCTTTTCTTATTTCCAGACGAATGCGCAAACTATAGAAAGTCGTTATGACATACAATCTGCATACTTTGTTGATTCCATTTATGAAATAAAACACATTTTCTAAAAACTCATGTTTTTTACGAAACCATGTAAACCTTCTAGAAGCTGTGATTTTAAAAAACGGTGGAAGTAAGCTTTTCTTATTTCCGGACGAATGCGCAAACTATAGAAAGTTGTTATAAAGTAGAATGTGCATACTTTGTTGATTCCATTTATGAAATAAAACACATTTTCTAAAAACTCGCGTTTTTTAAGAAATCATGTAAACCTTCTAGAAGCTGTGATTTTAAAAAACGGTGGAAGTAACCTTTTCTTATTTCCGGACGAATGCGCAAACTATAGAAAGTCGTTATGACGTAGAATGTGCATACTTTGTTGATTCCATTTATGAAATAAAACACATTTTCTAAAAACTCGTGTTTTTTAACAAATCATGTAAACCTTCTAGAAGATGTGATTTTAAAAAACGGGGGAAGTAAGCTTTTCTTATTTCCGGACGCATGCGCAAACTATAGAAAGTCGTTATGATGTGGAATGTGCATACTTTATAGATTCCATTTATGAAATAAAACAAATTTTCTAAAAACTCGTGTTTTTTACGAAATCATGTAAACCTCCTAGAAGCTGTGATTTTAAAAAACGGTGGATGTAAGCTTTTCTTATTTCCGGACGAATGCGCACACTATAGAAAGTCGTTATGACGTACAATCTGCATACTTTGCTGATTCCATTGATGAAATAAAACAACTTTTCTAAAAACTCGTGTTTTTTACGAAACCATGTAAACCTTCTAGAAGCTGTGATTTTAAAAAACGGTGGAAGTAAGCTTTTCTTATTTCCGGACGAATGTGCAAACTATAGAAAGTTGTTATGACGTAGAATGTGCATACTTTGTTGATTCCATTTATGAAATAAAACACATTTTCTAAAAACTCGCGTTTTTTAAGAAATCATGTAAACCTTCTAGAAGCTGTGATTTTAAAAAACGGTGGAAGTAAGCTTTTCTTATTTCCGGACGCATGCACAAACTATAGAAAGTCGTTATGACATAGAATGTCCATACTTTGTTGATTCCATTTATGAAATAAAACACATTTTCTAAAAACTCATGTTTTTTAAGAAATCATGTAAACCTTCTAGAAGCTGTGATTTTAAAAAACGGGGGAAGTAAGCTTTTCTTATTTCCGGACGAATGCGCAAACTATAGAAAGTTGTTATAAAGTAGAATGTGCATACTTTGTTGATTCCATTTATGAAATAAAACACATTTTCCTAAAACTCGTGTTTTTAAAGAAATCGTGTAAACCTTCTAGAAGCTGTGATTTTAAAAAACGGGGGATATAAACCTTTCTTATTTCCAAACGCATGCGCAAACTATAGAAAGTAGTTATGACGTAGAATGTGCATACTTTGTTGACTCCATTTATGAAATAAATCACATTTTCTAAAAACTCGTGTTTTTTAAGAAATCATGTAAACCTTCTAGAAGCTGTGATTTTAAAAAACGGTGGAAGTAAGCTTTTCTTATTTCCGGACACATGCGCAAACTATAGAAAGTCGTTCTGACATAGAATTCGCATACTTTGTAGATTCCATTTATGAAATAAAACACATTTTCTAAAAACTCGTGTTTTTTAAGAAATCATGTAAACATTCTAGAAGCTGTGATTTTAAAAAACGGGGGAAGTAAGCTTTTCTTATTTCCGAACGCATGCGCAAACTATAGAAAGTCGTTATGACATAGAATGTGCATACTTTGTTGATAGCATTTATGAAATAAAACACATTTTCTAAAAACTCGTGTTTTTTGAGAAATCATGTAAAACTTCTAGAAGCTGTGATTTTAAAAAATGGGGGAAGTAAGCTTTTCTTATTTCCGGACGCATGCGCAAACAATAGAAAGTAGGTATGACGTAGAATGTGCATACTTTGTAGATTCCGTTTATGAAATAATACACATTTTCTAAAAACTCGTGTTTTTTACGAAATCATGTAAACCTTCTAGAAGCTATGATTTTAAAAAACGGTGGAAGTAAGCTTTTCTTATTTCCGGACGCATGCGCAAACTATAGAAAGTCATTATGCCATAGAATGTGAATACTTTGTAGATTCCATTTATGAAATAAAACACATTTTCTAAAAACTCGTGTTTTTTCCAAAATCATGTAAACCTTCTAGAAGCTGTGATTTTAAAAAACGGTGGAAGTAAGCTTTTCTTATTTCCGGACATATGCGCAAACTATCGAAAGTCGTTATGGCGTAGAATGTGCATACTTTTTCGATTTCATTTATGAAATAAAACACATTTTCTAAAAACTCTTTTTTTTTACGAAATCATGTAAACCTTCTAGATGCTGTGATTTTAAAAAACGGTGGAATTAAGATTTTTGTATTTCCGGACGCATGCGCAAACTATAGAAAGTCATTATGACGTAGAATGTGCATACTTTTTTGATTCCATTTATGAAATAAAACACATTTTCTAAAAACTCGTATTTTTAACAAATCATGTAAACCTTCTAGAAGCTGTGATTTTAAAAAACGGGGGAAGTAAGATTTTCTTATTTCCGGACGCATGCGCAAATTATACAAAGTCGTTATGACGTAGAATGTGCATACTTTGTAGATATCATTTATGAAATAAAACACATTTTCTAAAAACTCATGTTTTTTACGAAATCATGTAAACCTTCTAGAACCTGTGATTTTAAAAAACGGTGGAAGTAAGCTTTTCTTATTTCCGGACGCATTCGCAAAGTATAGAAAGTCGTTATGACATAGAATGTGCATACTTTGTTGATTCCATTTATGAAATAAAACACATTTTCTAAAAACTCGTGTTTTTTAAGAAATCATGTAAACCTTCTAGAAGCTGTGATTTTAAAAAATGGGGGAAGTAAGCTTTCTTATTTCCGGACGCATGTGCGAACTATAGAAAGTCATTATGACGTAGAATGTGCATACTTTGTAGATTCCATTTATGAAATAAAACACATTTTCTAAAAACTCGTGTTTTTTACGAAATCATGTAAACCTTCTAGAAGCTGTGATTTTAAAAAACGGTGGAAGCAGCTTTTCTTATTTCCGGACGCATGCGAAAAGTATAGAAAGTCATTATGACGTAGAATGTGCATACTTTGTTGATTCCATTTATGAAATAAAACACATTTTCTAAAAACTCGTGTTTTTTACGAAATCATGTAAACCTTCTAGAAGCTGTGATTTCAAAAAACGGTGGAAGTAAGCTTTTCTTATTTACGGACGCATGCGCAAACTATAGAAAGTCGTTATGACGTACAATCTGCATATTTTGTTGATTCCATTTATGAAATAAAACACATTTTCTAAAAACTCGTGTTTTTTAAGAAATGATGTAAACCTTCTAGAAGCTGTGATTTTAAAAAACGGGGGAAGTAAGCTTTTCTTATTTCCGGACGCATGCGCAAACTATAGAAAGTCGTTATGATGTAGAATATGCATACTTTGTTGATTACATTGATGAAATAAAACACATTTTCTAAAAACTCGTGTTTTTTACGAAATCATGTAAACCTTCTAGAAGCTGTGATTTTAAAAAACAGTGGAAGTAAGCTTTTCTTATTCCCGGACGCATGCGCAAACTATACAAAGTCCTTATGATGTAGAATGTGCACACTTTGTAGATTCCATTTATGAAATAAAACACATTTTCTAAAAACTCGTGTTTTTTACGAAATCATGTAAACCTCCTGGAAGCTGTGATTTTAAAAAACGGTGGAAGTAAGCTTTTATTATTTCCGTACGAATGCGAAACTATAGAAAGTCCTTATGACGTAGAATGTGCATACTTTGTAGATTCCATTTATGAAATAAAACACATTTTCTAAAAACTCGTGGTTTTTACGAAATCATGTAAACCGTCTAAAAGCTGTGATTTTAAAAAATGGCCGAAGTAAGATTTTCTTATTTCCAAACGCATGCGCAAACTATAGAAAGTCGTGATGACGTAGAATGTGCATACTTTGTTGATTCCATTTATGAAATAAACCACATTTTCTAAAAACTCGTGTTTTTTACGAAATCATGTAAACCTTCTAGAAGCTGTGATTTTAAAAAACAGTGGAAGTAAGCTTTTCTTATTTCCGGATGCATGTGCTAACTATAGAAAGTCATTATGACGTAGAATGTGCATACTTTGTAGATTCCATTTATGAAATAAAACACATTTTCTAAAAACTCATGTTTTTTACGAAATCATGTAAACCTCCTAGAAGCTGTGATTTTAAAAAACGTTGGAAGTAAGCTTTTCTTATTTCCGGACGAATGCGGAAACTATAGAAAGTCGTTATGACGTACAATCTGCATACTTTGTTGATTCCATTTATGAAATAAAACACATTTTCTAAAAACTCGTGTTTTTTAAGAAATCATGTAAACCTTCTAAAAGCTGTGATTTTAAAAAATGGCCGAAGTAAGCTTTTCTTATTTCCAAACGCATGCGCAAACTATAGAAAGTGGTTATGACGTAGAATGTGCATACTTGGTTGATTCCATTTATGAAATAAAACACATTTTCTAAAGACTTGTGTTTTTTACGAAATCATGTAAACCTTCTAGAAGCTGTGATTTTAAAAAACGATGGAAGTAAGGTTTTCTTATTTCCGGACGAATGCGCAAACTATAGAAAGTCGTTATGACGTAGAATGTGCATACTTTGTTGATTCCATTGATGAAATAAAACACATTTTCTAAAAACTCGTGTTTTTTACGAAATTATGTAAACCTTCTAGAAGCTGTGATTTTAAAAAACGGTGGAAGTAAGCTTTTATTATTTCCGGACGAATGCGCAAACTATAGAAAGTCGTTATGACATAGAATGTGCATACTTTGTTGATTCCATTGATGAAATCAAACACATTTTCTAAAAACTCATGTTTTCTAAGAAATCATATAAACCTTCTAAAAGCTGTGATTTTAAAAAATGGGGGATGTAAGCTTTTCTTATTTCTGGACGCATGCGCAAACTATAGAAATTCGTTATGACGTAGAATGTGCATACTTTGTTGATTCCATTTATGAAATAAAACACATTTTCTAAAAACTCGTGTTTTTTAAGAAATCATGTAAACCTTCTAAAAGCTGTGATTTTAAAAAACGGGGGAAGTAAGCTTTTCTTATTTTCAAACACAAGCGCAAACTATAGAAAGTCGTTATGACGTAGAATGTGCATACGTTGTTGATTCCATTTATGAAATAAAACACATTTTCTAAAAACTCGTGTTTTTTAAGAAATCATGTAAACCTTCTAGAAGCCGTGATTTTAAAAAACGGGGGAAGTAAGCTTTTCTTATTTCCAAACGCATGCACAAACTATAGAAAGTCGTTATGACGTAGAATGTGCATACTTTGTAGATTCCATTTATGAAATAAAACACATTTTCTAAAAACTCGTGTTTTTTACGAAATCATGTAAACCTCCTAGAAGCTGTGATTTTAAAAAACGTTGGAAGAAAGCTTTTCTTATTTCCGGACGAATGTGGAAACTATAGAAATTCGTTATGACGTACAATCTGCATACTTTGTTGATTCCATTTATGAAATAAAACACATTTTCTAAAAACTCGTGTTTTTTAAGAAATCATGTAAACCTTCTAAAAGCTGTGATTTTAAAAAATGGCCGAAGTAAGATTTTCTTATTTCCAAACGCATGCGCAAACTATAGAAATTCGTTATGACGTAGAATGTGCATACTTGGTTGATCCCATTTATGAAATAAAACACATTTTCTAAAAACTTGTGTTTTTTACGAAATCATGTAAACCTTCTAGAAGCTGTGATTTTAAAAAACGATGGAAGTAAGGTTTTCTTATTTCCGGACGAATGCGCAAACTATAGAAAGTCGTTATGACGTAGAATGTGCATACTTTGTTGATTCCATTGATGAAATAAAACACATTTTCTAAAAACTCCTGTTTTTTACGAAATTATGTAAACCTTCTAGAAGCTGTGATTTTAAAAAACGGTTGAAGTAAGCTTTTCTTATTTCCGGACGAATGCGCAAACTATAGAAAGTCGTTATGACATAGAATGTGCATACTTTGTTGATTCCATTGATGAAATCAAACACATTTTCTAAAAACTCGTATTTTTTACGAAATCATGTAAACCTTCTAGAAGCTATGATTTTTAAAAACGGTGGAAGTAAGCTTATCTTATTTCCGGACAAATGCGCAAACTATAGAAAGTCGTTATGATGTACAATGTGCATACTTTGTTGATTCCATTTATGAAATAAAACACATTTTCTAAAAACTCGTGTTTTTTAAGAAATCATGTAAACCTTCTAGAAGCTGTGATTTTGAAAAACGGGGGAAGAAAGCTTTTCTTATTTCCAAACGCATGCGCCAACTATAGAAAGTCATTATGACGTAGAATGTGCATACTTTTTTGATTCCATTTATGAAATAAAACACATTTTCTAAAAACTCCTGTTTTTTAAGAAATCATGTAAAGCTTCTAGAAGCTGTGATTTTAAAAAACGGTGGAAGTAAGCTTTTCTTATTTCCAAACGCAAGCGCAAACCATAGAAAGTCGTTATGATGTAGAATGTGCATACTTTGTACATTCCATTTATGAAATAAAACACATTTTCTAAAAACTCGCGTTTTTTAAGAAATCATGTAAACCTTCTAGAAGCTATGATTTTAAAAAACGGTGGAAGTAAGCTTTTCTTATTTTCAAATGTAAGCGCAAACTATAGAAAGTCGTTATGACGTAGAATGTGCATACTTTGTTGATTCCATTTATGAAATAAAACACATTTTCTAAAAACTCGTGTTTTTTAAGAACTCATGTAAACCTTCTAGAAGCTGTGATTTTAAAAAACGGGGTATGTAAGCTTTTCTTATTTCCAAACGCATGCGGAAACTATAGAAAGTCGTTATGACGTACAATGTGCATACTTTGTTGATTCCATTTATGAAATAAAACACATTTTCTAAAAACTCGTGTTTTTTAAGAAATCATGTAAACCTTCTAGAAGCTGTGATTTTAAAAAACGGGGTATGTAAGCTTTTCTTATTTCCAAACGCATGCGGAAACTATAGAAAGTCGTTATGACGTAGAATGTGCATACTTTGTCGATTCCATTTATGAAATAAAACACATTTTCTAAAAACTCGTGTTTTTTAAGAAATCATGTAAACCTTCTACAAGCTGTGATTTTAAAAAATGGGAGAAGTAAGCTTTTCTTATTTCCGGACACATGCGCTAACTATAGAAAGTCGTTATGACGTAGAATGTGCATACTTTGTAGATTCCATTTATGAAATAAAACACATTTTCTAAAAACTCATGTTTTCTAAGAAATCGTATAAACCTTCTAGACGCTGTGATTTTAAAAAATGGGGGATGTAAGCTTTTCTTATTTCTGGACGCATGCGCAAACTATAGAAATTCGTTATGACGTAGAATGTGCATACTTTGTTGATTCCATTTATGAAATAAAACACATTTTCTAAAAACTCGTGTTTTTTAAGAAATCATGTAAACCTTCTAAAAGCTGTGATTTTAAAAAACGGGGGAAGTAAGCTTTTCTTATTTTCAAACACAAGCGCAAACTATAGAAAGTCGTTATGACGTAGAATGTGCATACTTTGTTGATTCCATTTATGAAATAAAACACATTTTCTAAAAACTCGTGTTTTTTAAGAAATCATGTAAACCTTCTAGAAGCCGTGATTTTAAAAAACGGGGGAAGTAAGCTTTTCTTATTTCCAAACGCATGCGCAAACTATAGAAAGTCGTTATGACGTAGAATGTGCATACTTTGTATATTCCATTTGTGAAATAAAACACATTTTCTAAAAACTTGTGTTTTTTATGAAATCATGTAAACCTTCTAGAAGCTGTGATTTTAAAAAACTGTGGAAGTAAGCTTTTCTTAATCCGGACGCATGCGCAAACTATAGAAAGTCGTTATGACGTAGAATGTGCATACTTTGTATATTCCATTTGTGAAATAAAACACATTTTCTAAAAACTCGTGTTTTTTAAGAAATCATGTAAACCTTCTAAAAGCTGTGATTTTAAAAAACGGGGGAAGTAAGCTTTTCTTATTTTCAAACACAAGCGCAAACTATAGAAAGTCGTTATGACGTAGAATGTGCATACTTTTTTGATTCAATTTATGAAATAAAACACATTTTCTAAAAACTCGTGCTTTTTAAGAAACCATGTAAACCTTCTAGAAGCTGTGATTTTAAAAAACGGTGGAAGTAAGCTTTTCTTATTTCCAAACGCAAGCGCAAACTATAGAAATTCGTTATGACGTAGAATGTGCATACTATGTAGATTCCATTTATTTAATAAAACACATTTTCTAAAAACTCGTGTTTTTTAAGAAATCATGTAAACCTTCTAGAAGCTGTGATTTTAAAAAATGGGGGAAGTCAGCTTTTCTTATTTCCAAATGCAAGCGCAAACTATAGAAAGTCATTATGACGTAGAATGTGCATACTTTGTAGATACCATTTATGAAATAAAACAAATTTTCTAAAAACTCATGTTTTTTACGAAATTATGTAAACCTTCTAGAAGCTGTGATTTCAAAAAACGGGGGATGCAAGCTTTTCTTATTTCCAAACGCATGCGCAAACTATAGAAAGTCATTATGACGTAGAATGTGCATACTTTGTAGATTCCATTTATGAAATAAAACACATTTTCTAAAAACATGTGTTTTTTACGAAATCATGTAAACCTTCTAGAAGCTGTGATTTTAAAAAACGGGGGAAGTAAGCGTTTCTTATTTCCAGACGCATGCGCAAACTATAGAAAGTCGTTATGACGTAGAATGTGCATACTTTGTAGAATCATTTTATGAAATAAAACACATTTTCTAAAAACTCGTGTTTTTTACGAAATCATGTAAACCTTTTAGAAGCTGTGATTTTAAAAAACGGTGGAAGTAAGCTTTTCTTATTTCCGAACGAATGCGCAAACTATAGAAAGTCGTTATGACGTAGAATGTGCATACTTTGTTTATTCCATTTATGAAATAAAACACATTTTCTAAAAACTTGTGTTTTTTACGAAATCATGTAAACCTTCTAGAATCTGTGATTTTAAAAAACGGTGGAAGTAAGCTTTTCTTATTTCCGGACGCATGTGCAAACTATAGAAAGTCATTATCACGTAGAATGTGCATACTTTGTTGATTCCATTTATGAAATAAAACACATTTTCTAAAAACTCGTGTTTTTTAAGAAATCATGTAAACCTTCTAGAAGCTGTGATTTTAAAAAACGGGGGAAGTAAGCTTTTCTTATTTCCAAACGAAAGCGCAAACTATAGAAATTCGTTATGACGTAGAATGTGCATACTCTGTTGATTCCATTTCTGAAATAAAACACATTTTCTAAAAACTCGTGTTTTTTACGAAATCATGTAAACCTTCTAGAAGCTGTGATTTTAAAAAACGGTGGAAGTAAGCTTTTCTTATTTCCGGAAGAATGCGCAAACTATAGAAAGTCGTTATGATGTAGAATATGCATACTTTGTTGATTACATTGATGAAATAAAACACATTTTCTAAAAACTCGTGTTTTTTACGAAATCATGTAAACCTTCTAGAAGCTGTGATTTTAAAAAACCGTGGAAGTAAGCTTTTCTTATTTCCGGACGAATGCGCAAACTATAGAAAGTCATTATGACGTAGAATGTGCATACTTTGTTGATTCCATTTATGAAATAAAACACAATTTCTAAAAACTCGTGTTTTTTAAGAAATCATGTAAACCTTCTAGAAGTTGTGATTTTAAAAAATGGGGGAAGTAAGCTTTTCTTATTTCAGGACGCATGCGCAAACGATAGAAAGTCGTTATGACGTAGAATGTGCATACTTTGTAGATTCCATTTATGAAATAAAACACATTTTCTAAAAAATGGTGTTTTTTAAGAAATCATGTAAACCTTCTAGAAGCTGTGATTTTAAAAAACGGGGGAAGTAAGCTTTTCTTATTTCTGGACGCATGCGCTAACTATAGAAAGTCGTTATGACGTAGAATGTGCATACTTTGTTGATTCCATTTATGAAATAAAACACAATTTCTAAAAACTCGTGTTTTTTAAGAAATCATGTAAACCTTCTAGAAGCTGTGATTTTAAAAAATGGGGGAAGTAAGCTTTTCTTATTTCCAAACGCATGCACAAACTATAGAAAGTCGTTATGACGTAGAATGTGCATACTTTGTAGATACCATTTATGAAATAAAACACATTTTCTAAAAACTCGTGTTTTTTACGAAATTATGTAAACCTTCTAGAAGCTGTGATTTTAAAAAACGGGGGAAGTAAGCTTTTCTTATTTCCAAACGCATGCGCAAACTATAGAAAGTCATTATGACGTAGAATGTGCATACTTTGTTGATTCCATTTATGAAATAAAACACATTTTCGAAAAACAAGTGTTTTTTAAGAAATCATGTAAACCTTCTAGAAGCTGTGATTTTAAAAAACGAGGGATGTAAGCTTTTCTTATTTCCGAACGCATGCGCAAACTATAGAAAGTTGTTATGGCGTACAATGTGCATACTTTGTAGATTCCATTTATGAAATAAAACACATTTTCTAAAAACTCATGTTTTTTAAGAAATCATGTAAACCTTCTAGAAGCTGTGATTTTAAAAAATGGGGGAACTAAGCTTTTCTTATTTCCGGACGCATGCGCAAACTATAGAAAGTCGTTATGACGTATAATGTGCATACTTTGTAGATTCCATTTATGAAATAAAAAACTTTTTCTAAAAACTCGTGTTTTTTAAGAAATCATGTAAGCCTTCTAGAAGCTGTGATTTTAAAAAATGGGGGATGTAAGATTTTCTTATTTCCGAACGCATGCGCAAACTATAGAAAGGCGTTATGACGTAGAATGTGCATACTTTGTAGGTTCCATTTATGAAATAAAACACATTTTCTAAAAACTCGTGTTTTTTACGAAATCATGTAAACCTTCTAGAAGCTGTGATTTTAAAAAACGGTGGAAGTAAACTTTTCTTATTTCCAGATGCATGCGCAAACTATAGAAAGTTATTATGACGTAGAATGTGCATACTTTGTTGATTCCATTTATAAAATAAAACACATTTTCTAAAAAGTCGTGTTTCTTAAGAAATCATGTAAACCTTCTAGAAGTTGTGATTTTAAAAAACGGTGGAAGTAAGCTTTTCTTATTTTCGGACGCGTGCGCAAACTATAGAAAGTCGTTATGACATAGAATGTGCATACTTGGTTGATTCCATTGATGAAATAAAACACGTTTTCTAAAAACTCGTGTTTTTTAAGAAATCATGTAAACCTTCTAGAAGCTGTGATTTTAAAAAACGGGGGAAGTAAGCTTTTCTTATTTCCGGACGCATGCGCAAACTATAGAAAGTCGTTATGACGTAGAATGTGCATACTTTGTAGATTCCATTTAGGAAATAAAACACATTTTCTAAAAACTCGTGTTTTTTACGAAATCATGTAAACCTTCTAGTAGCTGTGATTTTAAAAAACGGTGGAAGTGAGCTTTTCTTATTTCCGGACGAATGCGCAAACTATAGAAAGTCGTTATGACGTACAATTTGCATACTTTGTTGATTCCATTTATCAAATAAAACACATTTTCTAAAAACTCGTGTTTTTTAAGAAATCATGTAAACCTTCTAGGAGCGGTGATTTTAAAAAACGGTGGAAGTAAGCTTTTCTTATTTTCGGACGCATGCGCAAACTATAGAAAGTCGTTATGACATAGAATGTGCATACTTTGTTGATTCCATCTATGAAATAAAACACATTTTCTAAAAACTCGTGTTTTTTAAGAAATCATGTAAACCTTCTAGAAGCTGTGATTTTAAAAAACGGTGGAAGTAAGCTTTTCTTATTTCCAAACGCAAGCGCAAACTATAGAAAGTCGTTATGATGTAGAATGTGCATACTTTGTACATTCCATTTATGAAATAAAACACATTTTCTAAAAACTCGCGTTTTTTAAGAAATCATGTAAACCTTCTAGAAGCTACGATTTTAAAAAACGGTGGAAGTAAGCTTTTCTTATTTTCAAATGTAAGCGCAAACTATAGAAAGTCGTTATGAAATATAATGTGCATACTTTGTTGATTCCATTTAGGAAATAAAATACATTTTCTAAAAACTCGTGTTTTTTAAGAAATCATGTAAACCTTCTAGAAGCTGTGATTTTAAAAAACGTGGGAAGTAAGCTTTTCTTATTTCCGGACGCATGCGCAAACTATAGAAAGACGTTATGACATAGAATGTGCATACTTTGTAGATTCCATTTATGAAATAAAACACATTTTCTAAAAACTCGTGTTTTTTAAGAAATCATGTAAACCTTCTAGAAGCTGTGATTTTAAAAAACGGGGGAAGTAAGCTTTTCTTATTTCCGGACGCATGCGCAAACTATAGAAAGTCGTTATGACGTAGAATGTGCATACATTGTAGATTCCATTTATGAAATAAAACACATTTTCTAAAAACTCATTTTTTTTAAGAAATCATGTAAACCTTCTAGAAGCTGTGATTTTAAAAAATGGGGGAAGTAAGCTTTTCTTATTTCCGGACGCATGCGCAAAATATAGAAAATCGTTATGACCTAGAATGTGCATACTTTGTAGATTCCTTTATTGAATAAAACACATTTTCTAAAAACTCGTGTTTTTTAAGAAATCATGTAAACCTTATAGAAGCTTTGATTTTAAAAAATGGGGGATGTAAGCTTTTCTTATTTCCGAATGCATGCGCAAACTATAGAAAGTCATTATGACGTAGAATGTGCGTACTTTGTTGATTCCATTTATGAAATAAAACACATTTTCTAAAAATTCCTGTTTTTTAAGAAATCATGTAAACCTTCTAGAAACCTGTGATTTTAAAAAATGGGGGAAGTAAGCTTTTCTTATTTTCAAACGCAAGCGCAAACTATAGCAATTCGTTATGACGTAGAATGTGCATACTTTGTAGATTCCATTTATTTAATAAAACACATTTTCTAAAAACTCGTGTTTTTTAAGAAATCAGTTAAACCTTCTAGAAGCTGTGATTTTAAAAAACGGTGGATGTAAGCTTTTCTTGTTTCCGCACGCATGCGCAAACTGTAAAAAGTCGTTATGACGTAGAATGTGCATACTTTGTTGATTCCATTTTTTAAATAATACACATTTTCTAAAAACTCGTGTTTTTTACGAAGTTATGTAAACCTTCTAGAAGCTGTGATTTTAAAAAAAGGTGGAAGTAAGCTTTTCTTATTTCTAGACGCATGCGCAAACTATAGAAATTCGTTATGACGTATAATGTGCATACTTTGTTGATTCCATTTATGAAATAAAACACTTTTTCTAAAAACTCGTGTTTTTTAAGAAATCATGTAAACCTTCTAGAAGCTGTGATTTTAAAAAACGGAGGAAGTAAGCTTTTCTTATTTTCAAACGCATGCGCAAACTATAGAAAGTCATTATGACGTAGAATGTGAATACTTTGTTGATTCGATTTATGAAATAAAACACATTTTCTAAAAACTCGTGTTTTTTAAGAAATCATGTAAACCTTCTAGAAGCTGTGATTTTAAAAAACGGGGGAAGTAAGCTTTTCTTATTTCCAAACGCATGCGCAAACTATAGAAAGTCGTTATGACATAGAATGTGCATACTTTGTTGATTCCATTTATGAAATAAAACACATTTTCTAAAAACTCGTGTTTTTTACGAAATTATGTAAACCTTCTAGAAGCTGTGATTTTAAAAAAAGGTGGAAGTAAGCTTTTCTTATTTCTAGACGCATGCGCAAACTATAGAAAGTCGTTATGACGTAGAATGTGCATACTTTGTTGATTCCATTTATGAAATAAAACACATTTTCTAAAAACTCCTGTTTTTTAAGAAATCATGCAAATCTTCTAGAAGCTGTGATTTTAAAAAACGGGGGAAGTAGTATTTTCTTATTTCCAAACGCAATTGCAAACTATAGAAAGTCGTTATGACGTAGAATGTGCATACTTTGTTGATTCCATTTATGAAATAAAACACATTTTCTAAAAACTTTTGTTTTTTACGAAATCATGTAAACCTTCTTGAAGCTGTGATTTTAAAAAATGGGGAAAGTAAGCTTTTCTTATTTCCAAACACATGCGCAAACTATATAAAGTCGTTATGACGTAGAATGTGCATACTTTGTAGATTCCATTTATGAAATAAAACACATTTTCTAAAAACTCGTGTTTTTTACGAAATTATGTAAACCTTCTAGAAGCTGTGATTTTAAAAAACGGGGGAAGAAAGCTTTTCTTATTTCCAAACGCATGCGCAAACTATAGAAAGTCGTTATGATGTAGAATGTGCATACTTTGTAGATTCCATTTATTTAATAAAACACATTTTCTAAAAACTCGTGTTTTTTAAGAAATCATGTAAACCTTCTAGAAGCTGTGATTTTAAAAAACGGTGGAAGTAAGCTTTTCTTATTTCCAAACTCAAGCGCAAACTATAGAAAATCGTTATGACGTAGAATGTGCATACTTTGTAGATTCCATTTATTTAAAAAAACACATTTTCTAAAAACTCGTGTTTTTTAAGAAATCATGTAAAGCTTCTAGAAGCTGTGATTTTAAAAAACGGGGGAAGTAAGCTTTTCTTATTTCCGGATGCATGCGCAAACTATAGAAAGTCGTTATGAAGTAGAATCTGCATACTTTGTAGATTCCATTTATTTAATAAAACACATTTTCTAAAAACTCGTGTTTTTTAAGAAATCATGTAAACCATCTAGAAGCTGTGATTTTAAAAAACGGTGGAAGTAAGCTTTTCTTATTTTCAGACACATGCGCAAACTATAGAAAGTCGTTATGACGTAGAATGTGCATACTTTGTTGATTCCATTTATGAAAAAAAACACATTTTCTAAAAACTCGTGTTTTTTACGAAATTATGTAAACCTTTTAGAAGCTGTGATTTTAAAAAAAGGTGGAAGTAAGCTTTTCTTATTTCTAGACGCATGCACAAACTATAGAAAGTCGTTATGACGTAGAATGTGCATACTTTGTTGATTCCATTTATGAAAAAAAACACATTTTCTAAAAACTCATGTTTTTTAACAAATCATGTAAACATTCTAGAAGCTGTGATTTTAAAAAAAGGGGGAAGTAAGCTTTTATTATTTCCAAACGCATGCGCAAACTATAGAAAGTCGTTATGGCGTAGAATGTGTATACTTTGTTGATTCCATTTATGAAATAAAACATATTTTCTAAAAACTCGTGTTTGTTAAGAAATGATGTAAACCTTCTAGAATCTGTGATTTTAAAAAAAGGGGGAAGTAAGCTTTTCTTATTTCCGGACACATGCGCAAACTATAGAAAGTCGTTATGACGTAGAATGTGTATACTTTGTTGATTCCATTTATGAAATAAAACATATTTTCTAAAAACTCGTGTTTTTTAAGAAATCATGTAAACCTTCTAGAAGGTGTGATTTTAAAAAACGGTGGAAGTAAGCTTTTCTTATTTCCAGACGCATGCGCAAACTATAGAAAGTCGTTATGACGTAGAATGTGCATACTTTGTTGATTCCATTAATGAAATAAAACACATTTTCTAAAAACTCGTGTTTTTTACGAAATCATGTAAACCTTATAGAAGCTGTGATTTTAAAAAACGGTGGAAGTAAGCTTTACTTATTTCCGGACGCATGCGCAAACTATAGAAAGTCGTTATGACGTAGAATGTGCATAGTTTGTAGATTCCATTTATGAAATAAAACACATTTTCTAAAAACTCGTGTTTTTTACGAAATCATGTAAACCTTCTAGAAACTGTGATTTTAAAAAACGGTGGAAGTAAGCTTTTCTTATTTCCAGACGCATGCGCAAACTATAGAAAGTCGTTATGACGTAGAATGTGCATACTTTGTTGTTTCCATTGATGAAATAAAACATATTTCTAAAAACTCGTGGTTTTTACGAAATCATGTAAACCTTCTAGAAGCTGTGATTTTAAAAAACGGTGGAAGTAATATTTTCTTATTTCCGGACGCATGCGCAAACTATAGAAAGTCATTATGATGTAGAATGTGCATACTTTGTAGGTTCCATTTATGAAATAAAACACATTTTCTAAAAACTCGTGTTTTTTACTTATTTCCGGATGCATGCGCAAACTATAGAAAGTCGTTATGAAGTAGAATGTGCATACTTTTTTGATTCCATTTATGAAACAAAACACATTTTCTAAAAACTTGTGTTTTTTAAGAAATCATCTAAACCTTCTAGAAGCTGTGATTTTAAAAAACGGGGGAAGTAAGCTTTTCTTATTTCCGGATGCATGCGCAAACTATAGAAAGTCGTTATGACATAGAAGGTGCATACTTTGTAGATTCCATTTATGAAATAAAACATATTTTCTAAAAACTCGTGTTTTTTACGAAATCATGTAAACGTTCTAGAAGCTGTGATTTTAAAAAACGGGGGAAGTAAGCTTTTCTTATATCCGGACGCATGCGCAAACTATTGAAAGTCGTTATGACGTAGAATGTGCATACTTTGTAGATTCCATTTATGAAATAAAACATATTTTCTAAAAACTCGTGTTTTTTACGAAATCATGTAAACCTTCTAGAAGCTGTGATTTTAAAAAACGGTGGAAGTAAGCTTTTCTTATTTCCGGACGAATGCGCAAACTATAGAAAGTCGTTATGACATAGAATGTGCATACTTTGGTGATTCCATTTATGAAATAAAACACATTTTCTAAAAACTCGTATTTTTTAAGAAATCATGTAAACCTTCTAGAAGCTGTGATTTTAAAAAACGGTGGAAGTAAGCTTTTCTTATTTCCAGACGCATGCGCAAAATATAGAAAGTCGTTATGACGTAGAATGTGCATACCTATTTGATTCCATTTATGAAATAAAACACATTTTCTAAAAACTTGTGTTTTTTACGAAATCATGTAAACCTTCTAGAAGCTGTGATTTTAAAAAACGGTGGAAGTAAGCTTTTCTTATTTCCGGACGCATGCGCAAACTATAGAAAGTCGTTATGACGTAGAATGTGCATACTTTGTTGATTCCATTTATGAAATAAAACACATTTTCTAAAAACTCGTCTTTTTTACGAAATCATGTAAACCTTATAGAAGCAGTGATTTTAAAAAACGGTGGAAGTAAGCTTTTCTTATTTCCGGACGCATGCGCAAACTATAGAAAGTCGTTATGACGTAGAATGTGCATAGTTTGTAGATTCCATTTATGAAATAAAACACATTTTCTAAAAACTCGTGTTTTTTACGAAATCATGTAAACCTTCTAGAAACTGTGATTTTAAAAAACGGTGGAAGTAAGC
The DNA here is from genome assembly GCA_027924585.1 of Larix kaempferi. NCBI lineage: Eukaryota > Viridiplantae > Streptophyta > Pinopsida > Pinales > Pinaceae > Larix > Larix kaempferi. Next base: position 4,139,127 of record BSBM01000324.1, read on the forward strand.
TTTTCTTATTTCCAGACGCATGCGCAAACTATAGAAAGTCGTTATGACGTAGAAGGTGCATACTTTGTTGTTTCCATTTATGAAAAAAAACACATTTTCTAAAAACTCGTGGTTTTTACGAAATCATGTAAACCTTCTAGAAGCTGTGATTTTAAAAAACGGTGGAAGTAATATTTTCTTATTTCCGGACGCATGCGCAAACTATAGAAAGTCGTTATGACGTAGAATGTGCATACTTTGTAGATTCCATTTATGAAATAAAACACATTTTCTAAAAACTCGTGTTTTTTACGATATCATGTAAACCTTCTAGAAGCTGTGATTTTAAAAAATGGTGCAAGTAAGCTTTTCATATTTCCAGACGCATGCGCAAACTATAAAAAGTCGTTATGACGTAGAATGTGTATACTTTGTTGATTCCATTTATGAAATAAAACAAATTTTCTAAAAACTCGTGTTTTTTAAGAAATCATGTAAACCTTCTAGGAGCTGTGATTTTAAAAAACGGGGGAGGTAAGCTTTTCTTATTTCCGGACGCATGCGCAAACTATAGAAATTCGTTGTGACGTAGAATGTGCATACTTTGTAGATTCCATTTATGAAATAAAACACATTTTCTAAAAACTCGTGTTTTTTACGAAATTATGTAAACCTTCTAGAAGCTGTGATTTTCAAAAAAAGATGGAAGTAAGCTTTTCTTATTTCCAAACGCATACGCAAACAATAGAAAGTCGTTTTGACGTAGAATGTGCATACTTTGTTGATTCCATTTATGAAATAAAGCACATTTTCTAAAAACTCGTGTTTTTTAAGGAATCATGTATACCTTCTAGAAGCTGTGATTTTAAAAAACGGGGGAAGTAAGCTTTTCTTATTTCCAAACGCATGCGCAAACTATAGAAATTCATTATGACGTAGAATGTGCATACTTTGTTGATTCCATTTATGAAATAAAACACATTTTCTAAAAACTCGTGTTTTTTAAGAAATCATGTAAACCTAATAGAAGCTGTGATTTTAAAAAACGGGGGAAGTAACCTTTTCTTATTTCCGGACGCATGCGCAAACTATAGAAAGTCGTTATGACGTAGAAAGTGCATACTTTGTAGATTCCATTTATGAAATAAAACACATTTTCTAAAAACTCGTGTTTTTTACGAAATCATGTAAACCTTCTAGAAGCTATTAGTTTAAAAAACGGTGGAAGTAAGCTTTTCTTATTTCCGGACGCATGCGCAAACTATACAAAGTCGTTATGACGTAGAATGTGCATACTTTGTTGATTCCATTTATGAAATAAAACACATTTTATAAAAACTCGTGTTTTTTAACAAATCATGTAAACCTTCTAGAAGCTGTGATTTTAAAAAACGCGGGAAGTAAGCTTTTCTTATTTCCGGACGCATGGGCAAACTATAGAAAGTCGTTATGACGTAGAATGTGCATACTTTGTTGATTCCATTTATGAAATAAAACACATTTTCTAAAAACTCATGTTTTTTACGAAATCATGTAAACCTTCTAGAAGCTGTGATTTTAAAAAACGTGGGAAGTAAGCTTTTCTTATTTCTGGACGAATGCGCAAACTATAGAAAGTCGTTATGACGTAGAATGTGCATACTTTGTCGATTCCATTGATGAAATAAAACACATTTTCTAAAAACTCGTGTTTTTTGAGAAATCATGTAAACCTTCTAGAAGCTGTGATTTTAAAAAACGGGGGAAGTAAGCTTTTCTTATTTCCGGACGCATGCGGAAATTATAGAAAGTCGTTATGACGTAGAATGTACATACTTTGTAGATTCCATTTATGAAATAAAACACATTTTCTAAAAACTCGTGTTTTTTAAGAAATCATGTAAACCTTCTAGAAGCTGTGATTTTAAAAAACTGGGGAAGTAAGCTTTTCTTATTTCCGGACACATGCGAAAACTATAGAAAGTCGTTATGATGTAGAATGTGCATACTTTGTTGATACCATTTATGAAATAAAACACATTTTCTAAAAACTCGTGTTTTTTAAGAAATCATGTAAACCTTCTAGAAGCTGTGATTTTAAAAAACGGGGGAAGTAAGCTTTTCTTATTTCCGAACGCATGCGCAAACTATAGAAAGTCGTTATGACATAGAATGTGCATACTTTGTAGATTCCATTTATGAAATAAAAAACATTTTCTAAAAACTCGTGTTTTTTAAGAAATCATGTAAACCTTCTCGAAGCTGTGATTTTAAAAAACGGGGGAAGTAAACTTTTCTTATTTCCGGACGCATGCGCAAACTATAGAAAGTCGTTATGACGTAGAATGTGCATACTTTGTTGATTCCATGTATGAAGTAAAACACATTTTCTAAAAACTCGTGTTTTTTAAGAAATCATGTAAACCTTCTAGAAGCTGTGATTTTGAAAAACGGTGGAAGTAAGCTTTTCTTATTTCCGGACGAATGCGGAAACTATAGAAAGTCGTTATAACGTAGAATGTGCATACTTTGTTGATTCCATTTATGAAATAAAGCCGATTTTCTAAAAACTCGTGTTTTTTAAGAAATCATGTAAACCTTCTAGAAGCTGTGATTTTAAAAAACGGTGGAAGTAAGCTTTTCTTATTTCCGGACGAATGCGCAAACTATAGAAAGTCGTTATTATGTAGAATGTGCATACTTTCTAGATTCCATTTATGAAATAAAACACATTTTCTAAAAACTCGTGTTTTTTACCTAATCATGTAAACCTTCTAGAAGCTGTGATTTTAAAAAACGGTGGAAATAAGCTTTTCTTATTTCCGGACGCATGCTCAAACTATAGAAAGTCGTTATGACGTAGAATGTGCATAATTTGTTGATTCCATTTATGAAATAAAACACATTTTCTAAAAACTCATGTTTTTTACGAAATCGTGTAAACCTTCTAGAAGCTGTGATTTTAAAAAACAGGGGAAGTAACCTTTTCTTATTTCCGGACGCATGCGCAAACTATAGAAAGTCGTTATGACGTAGAAAGTGCATACTTTTTAGATTCCATTTATGAAATAAAACACATTTTCTAAAAACTCGTGTTTTTTACGAAATCATGTAAACCTTCTAGAAGCTGTGATTTTAAAAAACGGGGGAAGTAAGCTTTTCTTATTTCCGGACGAATGCGCAAACTATAGAAAGTCGTTATGACGAAGAATGTGCATACTTTGTAGATTCCATTTATGAAATAAAACACATTTTCTAAAAACTCGTGTTTTTTACGAAATCATGTAAACCTTCTAGAAGCTATTAGTTTAAAAAACGGTGGAAGTAAGCTTTTCTTATTTCCGGACGCATGCGCAAACTATAGAAAGTCGTTATGACGTAGAATGTGCATACTTTGTTGATTCCATTTATGAAATAAAACACATTTTATAAAAACTCGTGTTTTTTAACAAATCATGTAAACCTTCTAGAAGCTGTGATTTTAAAAAACGTGGGAAGTAAGCTTTTCTTATTTCCGGACGCATGGGCAAACTATAGAAAGTCGTTATGACGTAGAATGTGCATACTTTGTTGATTCCATTTATGAAATAAAACACATTTTCTAAAAACTCGTGTTTTTTAAGAAATCATGTAAACCTTCTAGAAGCTGTGATTTTAAAAAACGGGGGAAGTAAGCTTTTCTTATTTCTGGACGAATGCGCAAACTATAGAAAGTCGTTATGACGTAGAATGTGCATACTTTGTCGATTCCATTGATGAAATAAAACACATTTTCTAAAAACTCGTGTTTTTTGAGAAATCATGTAAACCTTCTAGAAGCTGTGATTTTAAAAAACGGGGGAAGTAAGCTTTTCTTATTTCCGGACGCATGCGGAAATTATAGAAAGTCGTTATGACGTAGAATGTACATACTTTGTAGATTCCATTTATGAAATAAAACACATTTTCTAAAAACTCATGTTTTTTACGAAATCATGTAAACCTTCTAGAAGCTGTGATTTTAAAAAACGGGGGAAGTAAGCTTTTCTTATTTCCGGACGAATGCGCAAACTATAGAAAGTCGTTATGACGAAGAATGTGCATACTTTGTAGATTCCATTTATGAAATAAAACACATTTTCTAAAAACTCATGTTTTTTACGAAATCGTGTAAACCTTCTAGAAGCTGTGATTTTAAAAAACAGGGGAAGTAACCTTTTCTTATTTCCGGACGCATGCGCAAACTATAGAAAGTCGTTATGACGTAGAAAGTGCATACTTTTTAGATTCCATTTATGAAATAAAACAGATTTTCTAAAAACTCGTGTTTTTTACGAAATCATGTAAACCTTCTAGAAGCTGTGATTTTAAAAAACGGGGGAAGTAAGCTTTTCTTATTTCCGGACGAATGCGCAAACTATAGAAAGTCGTTATGACGAAGAATGTGCATACTTTGTAGATTCCATTTATGAAATAAAACACATTTTCTAAAAACTCGTGTTTTTTACGAAATCATGTAAACCTTCTAGAAGCTATTAGTTTAAAAAACGGTGGAAGTAAGCTTTTCTTATTTCCGGACGAATTCGCAAACTATACAAAGTCGTTATGACGTAGAATGTGCATACTTTGTTGATTCCATTTATGAAATAAAACACATTTTATAAAAACTCGTGTTTTTTAACAAATCATGTAAACCTTCTAGAAGCTGTGATTTTAAAAAACGCGGGAAGTAAGCTTTTCTTATTTCCGGACGCATGGGCAAACTATAGAAAGTCGTTATGACGTAGAATGTGCATACTTTGTTGATTCCATTTTTGAAATAAAACACATTTTCTAAAAACTCGTGTTTTTTACGAAATCATGTAAACCTTCTAGAAGCTGTGATTTTAAAAAACGTGGGAAGTAAGCTTTTCTTATTTCTGGACGAATGCGCAAACTATAGAAAGTCGTTATGACGTAGAATGTGCATACTTTGTCGATTCCATTGATGAAATAAAACACATTTTCTAAAAACTCGTGTTTTTTGAGAAATCATGTAAACCTTCTAGAAGCTGTGATTTTAAAAAACGGGGGAAGTAAGCTTTTCTTATTTCCGGACGCATGCGGAAATTATAGAAAGTCGTTATGACGTAGAATGTACATACTTTGTAGATTCCATTTATGAAATAAAACACATTTTCTAAAAACTCGTGTTTTTTAAGAAATCATGTAAACCTTCTAGAAGCTGTGATTTTAAAAAACTGGGGAAGTAAGCTTTTCTTATTTCCGGACACATGCGAAAACTATAGAAAGTCGTTATGATGTAGAATGTGCATACTTTGTTGATACCATTTATGAAATAAAACACATTTTCTAAAAACTCGTGTTTTTTAAGAAATCATGTAAACCTTCTAGAAGCTGTGATTTTAAAAAACGGGGGAAGTAAGCTTTTCTTATTTCCGAACGCATGCGCAAACTATAGAAAGTCGTTATGACATAGAATGTGCATACTTTGTAGATTCCATTTATGAAATAAAAAACATTTTCTAAAAACTCGTGTTTTTTAAGAAATCATGTAAACCTTCTCGAAGCTGTGATTTTAAAAAACGGGGGAAGTAAACTTTTCTTATTTCCGGACGCATGCGCAAACTATAGAAAGTCGTTATGACGTAGAATGTGCATACTTTGTTGATTCCATGTATGAAGTAAAACACATTTTCTAAAAACTCGTGTTTTTTAAGAAATCATGTAAACCTTCTAGAAGCTGTGATTTTGAAAAACGGTGGAAGTAAGCTTTTCTTATTTTCGGACGAATACGGAAACTATAGAAAGTCGTTATAACGTAGAATGTGCATACTTTGTTGATTCCATTTATGAAATAAAGCAGATTTTCTAAAAACTCGTGTTTTTTAAGAAATCATGTAAACCTTCTAGAAGCTGTGATTTTAAAAAACGGTGGAAGTAAGCTTTTCTTATTTCCGGACGAATGCGCAAACTATAGAAAGTCGTTATTATGTAGAATGTGCATACTTTCTAGATTCCATTTATGAAATAAAACACATTTTCTAAAAACTCGTGTTTTTTACCTAATCATGTAAACCTTCTAGAAGCTGTGATTTTAAAAAACGGTGGAAATAAGCTTTTCTTATTTCCGGACGCATGCTCAAACTATAGAAAGTCGTTATGACGTAGAATGTGCATAATTTGTTGATTCCATTTATGAAATAAAACACATTTTCTAAAAACTCATGTTTTTTACGAAATCGTGTAAACCTTCTAGAAGCTGTGATTTTAAAAAACAGGGGAAGTAACCTTTTCTTATTTCCGGACGCATGCGCAAACTATAGAAAGTCGTTATGACGTAGAAAGTGCATACTTTGTAGATTCCATTTATGAAATAAAACACATTTTCTAAAAACTCGTGTTTTTTACGAAATCATGTAAACCTTCTAGAAGCTATTAGTTTAAAAAACGGTGGAAGTAAGCTTTTCTTATTTCCGGACGCATGCGCAAACTATAGAAAGTCGTTATGACGTAGAATATGCATACTTTGTTGATTCCATTTATGAAATAAAACACATTTTATAAAAACTCATGTTTTTTAACGAATCATGTAAACCTTCTAGAAGCTGTGATTATAAAAAACGCGGGAAGTAAGCTTTTCTTATTTCCGGACGCATTGGCAAACTATAGAAAGTCGTTATGACGTAGAATGTGCATACTTTGTTGATTCCATTTATGAAATAAAACACATTTTCTAAAAACTCGTGTTTTTTAAGAAATCATGTAAACCTTCTAGAAGCTGTGATTTTAAAAAACGGGGGAAGTAAGCTTTTCTTGTTTCCAAACGCATGCGCAAACTATAGAAATTCATTATGACGTAGAATGTGCATACTTTGTTGATTCCATTTATGAAATAAAACACATTTTCTAAAAACTCGTGTTTTTTAAGAAATCATGTAAACCTAATAGAAGCTGTGATTTTAAAAAACGGGGGAAGTAAGCTTTTCTTATTTCCGGACGCATATGCAAACTATAGAAAGTCGTTATGACGTAGAATGTGCATACTTTGTTGATTCCATTTATGAAATAAAACAGATTTTCTAAAAACTCGTGTTTTTTACGAAATCATGTAACCTTCTAGAAGCCGTGATTTTAAAAAACGGGGGAAGTATGCTTTTCTTATTTCCAAACGCATGCGCAAACTATAGAAAGTCCTTATGACATAGAATGTGCATACTTTGTTGATTCAATTTATGAAATAAAACACATTTTCTAAAAACTCGTGTTTTTTACTAAATCATGTAAACCTTCTAGAAGCTGTGATTTGAAAAAACGTGGGAAGTAAGCTTTTCTTATTTCCGGACGCATGCGCAAACTATAGAAAGTCGTTATGACAAAGAATGTGCATACTTTGTAGATTCCATTTATGAAATAAAAAACATTTTCTAAAAACTCGTGTTTTTTACGAATTCATGTAAACCTTCTAGAAGCTGTGATTTTAAAAAACGGGGAAAGTAAGCTTTTCTTATTTCCGGACGCATGCGCAAACTATAGAAAGTCGTTATGACGTTGAATGTGCATACTTTGTATATTCCATTTATGAAATAAAACACATTTTCTAAAAACTCGTGTTTTTTACGAAATCATGTAAACCTTCTAGAAGCTGTGATTTTCAAAAACGAGGGAAGTAAGCTTTTCTTATTTCCAAACGCATGCGCAAACTATAGAAAGTCGTTATGACGTAGAATGTGCATACTTTGTTGATTCCGTTTATGAAATAAAACACATTTTCTAAGAACTCGTGTTTTTTAAGAAATCATGTAAACCTTCTAGAAGCTGTGATTTTGAAAAACGGTGGAAGTAAGCTTTTCTTATTTCCGGACGCATGCGCAAACTATAGAAAATCGTTATGACGTAGAATTCGCATACTTTGTAGATTCCATTTATGAAATAAAACACATTTTCTAAAAAGTCGTGTTTTTTACGAAATCATGTAAACCTTCTAGAAGCTATTATTTTAAAAAACGGTGGAAGTAAGCTTTTCTTATTTCCGGACGCATGCGCAAACTATAGAAAGTCGTTATGAAATACAATGTGCATACTTTGTTGATTCCATTTATGAAATAAAACACATTTTCTGAAAACTCGTGTTTTTTAACGAAAAATGTAAACCTTCTAGAAGCTGTGATTTTAAAAAACGGGGGAAGTAAGTTTTTCTTATTTCCAAACGCATGCGCAAACTATAGAAAGCCGTTATGACGTAGAATGTGCATACTTTATTGACTCCATTTATGAAATAAAACACATTTTCTAAAAACTCGTGTTTTTTACGAAATCATGTAAACCTTCTAGAAGCTATTATTTTAAAAAGCGGTGGGAGTAAGCTTTTCTTATTTCCGTACGCATGCGCAAACTATAGAAAGTCGTTATGAAATAGAATTTGCATACTTTGTTGATTCCATTTATGAAATAAAACACATTTTCTAAAAACTCGTGTTTTTTAACAAATCATGTAAACCTTCTAGAAGCTGTGATTTTAAAAAACGGGTGAAGTAAGATTTTCTTATTTCCAAACGCATGCGCAAACTATAGAAAGTCGTTATGACGTAGAATGTGCATACTTTGTTGATTCCATTTATGAAATAAAACACATTTTCTAAAAACTCGTGTTTTTTAAGAAATCCTGTAAACCTTCTAGAAGCTGTGATTTTAAAAAACGGTGGAAGTAAGCTTTTCTTATTTCCGGACGAATGCGCAAACTATAGAAATTCGTTATGACGTAGAATGTGCATACTTTGTAGATTCCACTTATGAAATAAGACACATTTTCTAAAAACTCGTGTTTTTTAAGAAATCATGTAAACCTTCTAGAAGCTGTGATTTTGAAAAACGGTGGAAGTAAGCTTTTCTTATTTCCGGATGCATGCGCAAACTATAGAAAGTCATTATGACATAGAATGTGCATACTTTGTAGATTCTATTTATGAAATAAAACACATTTTCTAAAAGCTCGTGTTTTTTACGAAATCATCTAAACCTTCTAGAAGCTGTGATTTTAAAAAATGGTGGAAGTAAGCTTTTCTTATTTTTGGACGTGTGCGCAAACTATAGAAAGTCGTTATGCCGTAGAATGTGCATACTTTGTAGATTCCATTTATGAAATAAAACAGATTTTCTAAAAACTCGTGTTTTTTACGAAATCATGTAAACCTTCTAGAAGCTATGATTTTAAAAAACGGTGGAAGTAAGCTTTTCTTATTTCCGGACGCATGCGCAAACTATAGAAAGTCGTTATGCCGTAGAATGTGAATACTTTGTAGATTCCATTTATGAAATAAAACACATTTTCAAAAAACTCGTGTTTTTTCCGAAATCATGTAAACCTTCTAGAAGCTGTGATTTTAAAAAACGGTGGAAGTAAGCTTTTCTTATTTCCGGACGTATGCGCAAACTATGGAAAGTCGTTATGGCGTAGAATGTGCATACTTTGTAGATTCCATTTATGAAATAAAACACATTTTCTAAAAACTCTTTTTTTTTACGAAATCATGTAAACCTTCTAGAAGCTGTGATTTTAAAAAACGGTGGAAGTAAGCTTTTCGTATTTCCGGACGCATGCGCAAACTATAGAAAGTCGTTATGACGTAGAATGTGCATACTTTGTTGATTCCATTTATGAAATAAAACACTTTTTCTAAAAACTCATGTTTTTTAACAAATCATGTAAACCTTCTAGAAGCTGTGATTTTAAAAAAGGGGGGAAGTAAGCTTTTCTTATTTCCGGATGCATGCGCAAACTATAGAAAGTCGTTATGTCGTAGAATGTGCATACTTTGTAGATTCCATTTATGAAATAAAACACATTTTCTAAAAAATCGTTTTTTTTGCGAAATCATGTAAACCTTCTAGAAGCTGTGATTTTAAAAAACGGTGGAAGTAAGCTTTTCTTATTTCCGGACGCATGCGGAAACTATAGAAAGTCGTTATGACGTAGAATTTGCATACTTTGTAGATTCCATTTATGAAATAAAACACATTTTCTAAAAACTCGTGTTTTTTGTGAAATCATGTAAACCTTCTAGAAGCTGTGATTTTAAAAAACGGTGAAAGTAAGCTTTTCGTATTTCCGGACGCATGCACAAACTATAGAAAGTCGTTTTGACTTAGAATATGCATACTTTGTAGATTCCATTTATGAAATAAAACACATTTTCTAAAAACTCGTGTTTTTTACGAAATCATGTAAACCTTCTAGAAGCTGTGATTTTAAAAAACGGGGGAAGTAAGCTTTTCTTATTTCCGGACGCATGCGCAAACTATAGAAAGTCGTTATGACGTAGAATGTGCATACTTTGTAGATTCCATTTATGAAATAAAACACATTTTCTAAAACCTCGTGTTTTTTGCAAAATCATGTAAACCTTCTGTTGATGTATATGTAACTTTGGAATGTATTTCATCTGTGTATTATATATATATTTATTGTACCCTTATAAGAGATGTGTTATTCCTCTATAAGGAAGTGTCGTCATGTGGATTGACAAGTGTCGCAAGTGTGTGTACTTGCCTATGGGTTATTAGACCACCTTATGGGGTCGGCCCTAATTAATATATAATATAATGTGGATGTACTCAAGTAGACAAGTCGGCCCCAGTAGGTCACTGGGCAAAAAGGTGAGTATAAATAGAGATAGGAGATCTCTATTTTACTCACTTGGAAAAGTATCTATCTCTCTCTCTGGAAAGTGGCGCACTAGTAAGGAGGAGGAGGATCATCTGCTAGGAGACTATCTCTGTATTATTTGGTTGTATTTTGGTTGAGCCATTGCTCTCTCTATCTCTGAGGAAGTTTGTGGGGTTTTTCACCTTAGGGTTTTCCCCACGGAAACTCTGTGTCTCTTGTCTCTATGCTTTTGATTCTTGTGATGCTTGTGATGCTTGTCATATTATGATTGTCATGCATTGATATACTGTAGATGTTATTCTCTCAGGAAAGATCCTATAGTATTGTGATTTAATACTGAAAATTTAACACCTTCTAGAAGCAGTGATTTTAAAAAACGGTGGAAGTAAGCTTTTCTTATTTCTGGACGCATGCACAAACTATAGAAAGTCGTTATGCCGTAGAATGTGCATACTTTGTAGATTCCATTTATGAAATAAAACACATTTTCTAAAAACTCGTGTTTTCTACGAAATCATGTAAACCTTCTAGAAGCTGTGATTTTAAAAAACGGTGGAAGTAAGCTTTTCTTATTTCCGGACGTATGCGCAAACTATAGAAAGTCGTTATGACGTAGAATGTGCATACTTTGTAGATTCCATTTATGAAATAAAACACATTTTCTAAAAACTCGTGTTTTTTACGAAATCATGTAAACCTTCTAGAAGCTGTGATTTTAAAAAACGGTGGAAGTAAGCTTTTCTTATTTCCGGACGCATGCGCAAACTATAGAAAGTCGTTATGACGTAGAATGTGCATACTTTGTTGATTCCATTTATGAAATAAAACACATTTTCTAAAAACTCGTGTTTTTTAACAAATCATGTAAACCTTCTAGAAGCTGTGATTTTAAAAAACGGGGGAAGTAAGCTTTTCTTATTTCCGAACGCATGCGCAAACTATATAAAGTCGTTATGACGTAGAATGTGCATACTTTGTTGATTCCATTTATGAAATAAAACATATTTTCTAAGAACTCGTGTTTTTTAAGAAATCATGTAAACCTTCTAGAAGCCGTGATTTTAAAAAACGCGGGAAGTAAGCTTTTCTTATTTCCAAACACATGCGCAAACTATAGAAAGTCGTTATGACGTAGAATGTGCATATTTTGTTGATTCCATTTATGAAATAAAACACATTTTCTAAAAACTCGTGTTTTTTAAGAAATGATGTAAACCTCCTAGAAGCTGTGATTTTAAAAAATGGGGGAAGTAAGCTTTTCTTATTTCCGGACGCATGCGCAAACTATACAAAGTCGTTATGACGTAGAATGTGCATACTTTGTAGATTCCATTTATGAAATAAAACACATTTTCTAAAAACTTGTGTTTTTTACGAAATCATGTAAACCTTCTAGAAGCTGTGATTTTAAAAAACGGTGGAAGTAAGGTTTTCTTATTTCCAGACGCATGCGCAAACTATATAAAGTCGTTATGAGATAGAATGTCCATACTTTGTAGATTCCATTTATGAAATAAAACACATTTTCTAAAAACTCGTGTTTTTTACGAAATCATGTAAACCTTCTAGAAGCTGTGATTTTAAAAAACGGTGGAAGTAAGCTTTTCTTATTTCCGGACGTATGCGCAAACTATAGAAAGTCGTTATGATGTAGCAATTGTATACTTTGTAGATTCCATTTATGAAATAAAACATATTTTCTAAAAACTCTTTTTTTTACGAAATCATGTAAACCTTCTAGAAGCTGTGATTTTAAAAAACGATGGAAGTAAGCTTTTCTTTTTTCCGGACGCATGCGCAAACTATAGAAAGTCGTCATGACGTAGAATGTGCATACTTTGTTGATTCCATTTATGAAATAAAACACATTTTCTAAAAACTCGTGTTTTTTAACAAATAATGTAAACCTTCTAGAAGCTGTGATTTTCAAAAACGGGGGAAGTAAGCTTTTCTTATTTCGGGACGCATGGGCAAACTATAGAAAGTCGTTATGACGTAGAATGTGCATACTTTGTAGATTCCATTTATGAAATAAAACACATTTTCTAAAAACTCGTGTTTTTTGCGAAATCATGTAAACCTTCTAGAAGCTGTGATTTTAAAAAACGGTGGAAGTAAGCTTTTCTTATTTCCGGACGCATGCGCAAGCTATAGAAAGTCGTTATGAAGTAGAATGTGCATACTTTGTTGATTCCATTTATGAAATAAAACACATTTTCTAAAAACTCATGTTTTTTAAGAAATCATGTAAACCTTCTAGAAGCTGTGATTTTAAAAAACGGGGGAAGTAAGCTTTTCTTATTTCCGGACGCATGGGCAAATTATACAAAGTCGTTATGACGTAGAATGTGCATACTTTGTAGATATCATTTATGAAATAAAACACATTTTCTAAAAAGTCGTGTTTTTTACGAAATCATGTAAACCTTCTAGAAGCTGTGATTTTAAAAAACGATGGAAGTAAGCTTTTCTTATTTCCGGACGCATGCGCAAACTATAGAAATTCGTTATGACGTAGAATGTGCATACTTTTTAGATTCCATTTATGAAATAAAACACATTTTCTAAAAACTCGTGTTTTTTAAGAAATCATGTAAACCTTCTAGAAGCTGTGATTTTAAAAAATGGGGGAAGTAAGCTTTTCTTATTTCCAAACGCATGCGCAAACTATAGAAAGTCGTTATGACATAGAATGTGCATACTTTGTTGATTCCATTTATGAAATAAAACACATTTTCTAAAAACTCGTGTTTTTTGAGAAATCATGTAAACCTCCTAGAAGCTGTGATTTTAAAAAACGGTGGATGTAAGCTTTTCTTATTTCCAGACGAATGCGCAAACTATAGAAAGTCGTTATGACATACAATCTGCATACTTTGTTGATTCCATTTATGAAATAAAACACATTTTCTAAAAACTCATGTTTTTTACGAAACCATGTAAACCTTCTAGAAGCTGTGATTTTAAAAAACGGTGGAAGTAAGCTTTTCTTATTTCCGGACGAATGCGCAAACTATAGAAAGTTGTTATAAAGTAGAATGTGCATACTTTGTTGATTCCATTTATGAAATAAAACACATTTTCTAAAAACTCGCGTTTTTTAAGAAATCATGTAAACCTTCTAGAAGCTGTGATTTTAAAAAACGGTGGAAGTAACCTTTTCTTATTTCCGAACGAATGCGCAAACTATAGAAAGTCGTTATGACGTAGAATGTGCATACTTTGTTGATTCCATTTATGAAATAAAACACATTTTCTAAAAACTCGTGTTTTTTAACAAATCATGTAAACCTTCTAGAAGCTGTGATTTTAAAAAACGGGGGAAGTAAGCTTTTCTTATTTCCGGACGCATGCGCAAACTATAGAAAGTCGTTATGACGTGGAATGTGCATACTTTGTAGATTCCATTTATGAAATAAAACAAATTTTCTAAAAACTCGTGTTTTTTACGAAATCATGTAAACCTCCTAGAAGCTGTGATTTTAAAAAACGGTGGATGTAAGCTTTTCTTATTTCCGGACGAATGCGCAAACTATAGAAAGTCGTTATGACGTACAATCTGCATACTTTGTTGATTCCATTGATGAAATAAAACAACTTTTCTAAAAACTCGTGTTTTTTACGAAACCATGTAAACCTTCTAGAAGCTGTGATTTTAAAAAACGGTGAAGGTAAGCTTTTCTTATTTCCGGACGAATGTGCAAACTATAGAAAGTTGTTATGACGTAGAATGTGCATACTTTGTTGATTCCATTTATGAAATAAAACACATTTTCTAAAAACTCGCGTTTTTTAAGAAATCATGTAAACCTTCTAGAAGCTGTGATTTTAAAAAACGGTGGAAGTAAGCTTTTCTTATTTCCGGACGCATGCGCAAACTATAGAAAGTCGTTATGACATAGAATGTCCATACTTTGTTGATTCCATTTATGAAATAAAACACATTTTCTAAAAACTCATGTTTTTTAAGAAATCATGTAAACCTTCTAGAAGCTGTGATTTTAAAAAACGAGGGAAGTAAGCTTTTCTTATTTCCGGACGAATGCGCAAACTATAGAAAGTTGTTATAAAGTAGAATGTGCATACTTTGTTGATTCCATTTATGAAATAAAACACATTTTCCTAAAACTCGTGTTTTTAAAGAAATCGTGTAAACCTTCTAGAAGCTGTGATTTTAAAAAACGGGGGATATAAACCTTTCTTATTTCCAAACGCATGCGCAAACTATAGAAAGTAGTTATGACGTAGAATGTGCATACTTTGTTGACTCCATTTATGAAATAAATCACATTTTCTAAAAACTCGTGTTTTTTAAGAAATCATGTAAACCTTCTAGAAGCTGTGATTTTAAAAAACGGTGGAAGTAAGCTTTTCTTATTTCCGGACACATGCGCAAACTATAGAAAGTCGTTCTGACATAGAATTCGCATACTTTGTAGATTCCATTTATGAAATAAAACACATTTTCTAAAAACTCGTGTTTTTTAAGAAATCATGTAAACATTCTAGAAGCTGTGATTTTAAAAAACGGGGGAAGTAAGCTTTTCTTATTTCCGAACGCATGCGCAAACTATAGAAAGTCGTTATGACATAGAATGTGCATACTTTGTTGATTCCATTTATGAAATAAAACACATTTTCTAAAAACTCGTGTTTTTTGAGAAATCATGTAAAACTTCTAGAAGCTGTGATTTTAAAAAATGGGGGAAGTAAGCTTTTCTTATTTCCGGACGCATGCGCAAACAATAGAAAGTAGGTATGACGTAGAATGTGCATACTTTGTAGATTCCGTTTATTAAATAATACACATTTTCTAAAAACTCGTGTTTTTTACGAAATCATGTAAACCTTCTAGAAGCTATGATTTTAAAAAACGGTGGAAGTAAGCTTTTCTTATTTCCGGACGCATGCGCAAACTATAGAAAGTCATTATGCCGTAGAATGTGAATACTTTGTAGATTCCATTTATGAAATAAAACACATTTTCTAAAAACTCGTGTTTTTTCCAAAATCATGTAAACCTTCTAGAAGCTGTGATTTTAAAAAACGGTGGAAGTAAGCTTTTCTTATTTCCGGACATATGCGCAAACTATCGAAAGTCGTTATGGCGTAGAATGTGCATACTTTTTCGATTTCATTTATGAAATAAAACACATTTTCTAAAAACTCTTTTTTTTTACGAAATCATGTAAACCTTCTAGATGCTGTGATTTTAAAAAACGGTGGAATTAAGATTTTTGTATTTCCGGACGCATGCGCAAACTATAGAAAGTCATTATGACGTAGAATGTGCATACTTTTTTGATTCCATTTATGAAATAAAACACATTTTCTAAAAACTCGTATTTTTAACAAATCATGTAAACCTTCTAGAAGCTGTGATTTTAAAAAACGGGGGAAGTAAGATTTTCTTATTTCCGGACGCATGCGCAAATTATACAAAGTCGTTATGACGTAGAATGTGCATACTTTGTAGATATCATTTATGAAATAAAACACATTTTCTAAAAACTCATGTTTTTTACGAAATCATGTAAACCTTCTAGAACCTGTGATTTTAAAAAACGGTGGAAGTAAGCTTTTCTTATTTCCGGACGCATTCGCAAAGTATAGAAAGTCGTTATGACATAGAATGTGCATACTTTGTTGATTCCATTTATGAAATAAAACACATTTTCTAAAAACTCGTGTTTTTTAAGAAATCATGTAAACCTTCTAGAAGCTGTGATTTTAAAAAATGGGGGAAGTAAGCTTTCTTATTTCCGGACGCATGTGCGAACTATAGAAAGTCATTATGACGTAGAATGTGCATACTTTGTAGATTCCATTTATGAAATTAAACACATTTTCTAAAAACTCGTGTTTTTTACGAAATCATGTAAACCTTCTAGAAGCTGTGATTTTAAAAAACGGTGGAAGCAGCTTTTCTTATTTCCGGACGCATGCGAAAAGTATAGAAAGTCATTATGACGTAGAATGTGCATACTTTGTTGATTCCATTTATGAAATAAAACACATTTTCTAAAAACTCGTGTTTTTTACGAAATCATGTAAACCTTCTAGAAGCTGTGATTTCAAAAAACGGTGGAAGTAAGCTTTTCTTATTTACGGACGCATGCGCAAACTATAGAAAGTCGTTGTGACGTACAATCTGCATATTTTGTTGATTCCATTTATGAAATAAAACACATTTTCTAAAAACTCGTGTTTTTTAAGAAATGATGTAAACCTTCTAGAAGCTGTGATTTTAAAAAACGGGGGAAGTAAGCTTTTCTTATTTCCGGACGCATGCTCAAACTATGGAAAGTCGTTATGATGTAGAATATGCATACTTTGTTGATTACATTGATGAAATAAAACACATTTTCTAAAAACTCGTGTTTTTTACGAAATCATGTAAACCTTCTAGAAGCTGTGATTTTAAAAAACAGTGGAAGTAAGCTTTTCTTATTTCCGGACGCATGCGCAAACTATACAAAGTCCTTATGATGTAGAATGTGCACACTGTGTAGATTCCATTTATGAAATAAAACACATTTTCTAAAAACTCGTGTTTTTTACGAAATCATGTAAACCTCCTAGAAGCTGTGATTTTAAAAAACGGTGGAAGTAAGCTTTTCTTATTTCCGGACGAATGCGAAACTATAGAAAGTCCTTATGACGTAGAATGTGCATACTTTGTAGATTCCATTTATGAAATAAAACACATTTTCTAAAAACTCGTGGTTTTTACGAAATCATGTAAACCGTCTAAAAGCTGTGATTTTAAAAAATGGCCGAAGTAAGATTTTCTTATTTCCAAACGCATGCGCAAACTATAGAAAGTCGTTATGACGTAGAATGTGCATACTTTGTTGATTCCATTTATGAAATAAAACACATTTTCTAAAAACTCGTGTTTTTTAACAAATCATGTAAACCTTCTAGAAGCTGTGATTTTAAAAAACAGTGGAAGTAAGCTTTTCTTATTTCCGGATGCATGTGATAACTATAGAAAGTCATTATGACGTAGAATGTGCATACTTTGTAGATTCCATTTATGAAATAAAACACATTTTCTAAAAACTCATGTTTTTTACGAAATCATGTAAACCTCCTAGAAGCTGTGATTTTAAAAAACGTTGGAAGTAAGCTTTTCTTATTTCCGGACGAATGCGGAAACTATAGAAAGTCGTTATGACGTACAATCTGCATACTTTGTTGATTCCATTTATGAAATAAAACACATTTTCTAAAAACTTGTGTTTTTTAAGAAATCATGTAAACCTTCTAAAAGCTGTGATTTTAAAAAATGGCCGAAGTAAGCTTTTCTTATTTCCAAACGCATGCGCAAACTATAGAAAGTGGTTATGACGTAGAATGTGCATACTTGGTTGATTCCATTTATGAAATAAAACACATTTTCTAAAGACTTGTGTTTTTTACGAAATCATGTAAACCTTCTAGAAGCTGTGATTTTAAAAAACGATGGAAGTAAGGTTTTCTTATTTCCGGACGAATGCGCAAACTATAGAAAGTCGTTATGACGTAGAATGTGCATACTTTGTTGATTCCATTGATGAAACAAAACACATTTTCTAAAAACTCGTGTTTTTTACGAAATTATGTAAACCTTCTAGAAGCTGTGATTTTAAAAAACGGTGGAAGTAAGCTTTTATTATTTCCGGACGAATGCGCAAACTATAGAAAGTCGTTATGACATAGAATGTGCATACTTTGTTGATTCCATTGATGAAATCAAACACATTTTCTAAAAACTCATGTTTTCTAAGAAATCATATAAACCTTCTAAAAGCTGTGATTTTAAAAAATGGGGGATGTAAGCTTTTCTTATTTCTGGACGCATGCGCAAACTATAGAAATTCGTTATGACGTAGAATGTGCATACTTTGTTGATTCCATTTATGAAATAAAACACATTTTCTAAAAACTCGTGTTTTTTAAGAAATCATGTAAACCTTCTAAAAGCTGTGATTTTAAAAAACGGGGGAAGTAAGCTTTTCTTATTTTCAAACACAAGCGCAAACTATAGAAAGTCGTTATGACGTAGAATGTGCATACGTTGTTGATTCCATTTATGAAATAAAACACATTTTCTAAAAACTCGTGTTTTTTAAGAAATCATGTAAACCTTCTAGAAGCCGTGATTTTAAAAAACGGGGGAAGTAAGCTTTTCTTATTTCCAAACGCATGCACAAACTATAGAAAGTCGTTATGACGTAGAATGTGCATACTTTGTAGATTCCATTTATGAAATAAAACACATTTTCTAAAAACTCGTGTTTTTTACGAAATCATGTAAACCTCCTAGAAGCTGTGATTTTAAAAAACGTTGGAAGAAAGCTTTTCTTATTTCCGGACGAATGTGGAAACTATAGAAATTCGTTATGACGTACAATCTGCATACTTTGTTGATTCCATTTATGAAATAAAACACATTTTCTAAAAACTCGTGTTTTTTAAGAAATCATGTAAACCTTCTAAAAGCTGTGATTTTAAAAAATGGCCGAAGTAAGATTTTCTTATTTCCAAACGCATGCGCAAACTATAGAAATTCGTTATGACGTAGAATGTGCATACTTGGTTGATCCCATTTATGAAATAAAACACATTTTCTAAAAACTTGTGTTTTTTACGAAATCATGTAAACCTTCTAGAAGCTGTGATTTTAAAAAACGATGGAAGTAAGGTTTTCTTATTTCCGGACGAATGCGCAAACTATAGAAAGTCGTTATGACGTAGAATGTGCATACTTCGTTGATTCCATTGATGAAATAAAACACATTTTCTAAAAACTCCTGTTTTTTACGAAATTATGTAAACCTTCTAGAAGCTGTGATTTTAAAAAACGGTTGAAGTAAGCTTTTCTTATTTCCGGACGAATGCGCAAACTATAGAAAGTCGTTATGAAATAGAATGTGCATACTTTGTTGATTCCATTGATGAAATCAAACACATTTTCTAAAAACTCGTATTTTTTACGAAATCATGTAAACCTTCTAGAAGCTATGATTTTTAAAAACGGTGGAAGTAAGCTTATCTTATTTCCGGACAAATGCGCAAACTATAGAAAGTCGTTATGATGTACAATGTGCATACTTTGTTGATTCCATTTATGAAATAAAACACATTTTCTAAAAACTCATGTTTTTTAAGAAATCATGTAAACCTTCTAGAAGCTGTGATTTTGAAAAACGGGGGAAGAAAGCTTTTCTTATTTCCAAACGCATGCGCAAACTATAGAAAGTCATTATGACGTAGAATGTGCATACTTTGTTGATTCCATTTATGAAATAAAACACATTTTCTAAAAACTCCTGTTTTTTAAGAAATCATGTAAAGCTTCTAGAAGCTGTGATTTTAAAAAACGGTGGAAGTAAGCTTTTCTTATTTCCAAACGCAAGCGCAAACCATAGAAAGTCGTTATGATGTAGAATGTGCATACTTTGTACATTCCATTTATGAAATAAAACACATTTTCTAAAAACTCGCGTTTTTTAAGAAATCATGTAAACCTTCTAGAAGCTATGATTTTAAAAAACGGTGGAAGTAAGCTTTTCTTATTTTCAAATGTAAGCGCAAACTATAGAAAGTCGTTATGACGTAGAATGTGCATACTTTGTTGATTCCATTTATGAAATAAAACACATTTTCTAAAAACTCGTGTTTTTTAAGAAATCATGTAAACCTTCTAGAAGCTGTGATTTTAAAAAACGGGGTATGTAAGCTTTTCTTATTTCCAAACGCATGCGGAAACTATAGAAAGTCGTTATGACGTAGAATGTGCATACTTTGTTGATTCCATTTATGAAATAAAACACATTTTCTAAAAACTCGTGTTTTTTAAGAAATCATGTAAACCTTCTAGAAGCTGTGATTTTAAAAAATGGGGGATGTAAGCTATTCTTATTTCTGGACGCATGCGCAAACTATAGAAATTCGTTATGACGTAGAATGTGCATACTTTGTTGATTCCATTTATGAAATAAAACACATTTTCTAAAAACTCGTGTTTTTTAAGAAATCATGTAAACCTTCTAGAAGCTGTGATTTTAAAAAACGGGGTATGTAAGCTTTTCTTATTTCCAAACGCATGCGGAAACTATAGAAAGTCGTTATGACGTAGAATGTGCATACTTTGTCGATTCCATTTATGAAATAAAACACATTTTCTAAAAACTCGTGTTTTTTAAGAAATCATGTAAACCTTCTAGAAGCTGTGATTTTAAAAAATGGGAGAAGTAAGCTTTTCTTATTTCCGGACACATGCGCTAACTATAGAAAGTCGTTATGACGTAGAATGTGCATACTTTGTAGATTCCATTTATGAAATAAAACACATTTTCTAAAAACTCATGTTTTCTAAGAAATCGTATAAACCTTCTAGAAGCTGTGATTTTAAAAAATGGGGGATGTAAGCTTTTCTTATTTCTGGACGCATGCGCAAACTATAGAAATTCGTTATGACGTAGAATGTGCATACTTTGTTGATTCCATTTATGAAATAAAACACATTTTCTAAAAACTCGTGTTTTTTAAGAAATCATGTAAACCTTCTAAAAGCTGTGATTTTAAAAAACGGGGGAAGTAAGCTTTTCTTATTTTCAAACACAAGCGCAAACTATAGAAAGTCGTTATGACGTAGAATGTGCATACTTTGTTGATTCCATTTATGAAATAAAACACATTTTCTAAAAACTCGTGTTTTTTAAGAAATCATGTAAACCTTCTAGAAGCCGTGATTTTAAAAAACGAGGGAAGTAAGCTTTTCTTATTTCCAAACGCATGCGCAAACTATAGAAAGTCGTTATGACGTAGAATGTGCATACTTTGTATATTCCATTTGTGAAATAAAACACATTTTCTAAAAACTTGTGTTTTTTATGAAATCATGTAAACCTTCTAGAAGCTGTGATTTTAAAAAACTGTGGAAGTAAGCTTTTCTTAATCCGGACGAATGCGCAAACTATAGAAAGTCGTTATGATGTAGAATGTGCATACTTTGTTGATTCCATTTATGAAATAAAATGCATTATCTAAAAACTCGTGTTTTTTAAGAAATCATGTAAACCTTCTAGAAGCTGTGATTTTAAAAAACGGGGGAAGTAAGCTTTTCTTATTTCCAAACGCAAGCGCAAACTATAGAAAGTCGTTATGACGTAGAATGTGCATACTTTTTTGATTCAATTTATGAAATAAAACACATTTTCTAAAAACTCGTGCTTTTTAAGAAACCATGTAAACCTTCTAGAAGCTGTGATTTTAAAAAACGGTGGAAGTAAGCTTTTCTTATTTCCAAACGCAAGCGCAAACTATAGAGATT
Source organism: Larix kaempferi (assembly GCA_027924585.1). Taxonomy (NCBI): domain Eukaryota; kingdom Viridiplantae; phylum Streptophyta; class Pinopsida; order Pinales; family Pinaceae; genus Larix; species Larix kaempferi. The sequence goes on from BSBM01000324.1 coordinate 4,161,053, forward strand.
CGTTATGACGTAGAATGTGCATACTATGTAGATTCCATTTATTTAATAAAACACATTTTCTAAAAACTCGTGTTTTTTAAGAAATCATGTAAACCTTCTAGAAGCTGTGATTTTAAAAAATGGGGGAAGTCAGCTTTTCTTATTTCCAAATGCAAGCGCAAACTATAGAAAGTCATTATGACGTAGAATGTGCATACTTTGTAGATACCATTTATGAAATAAAACAAATTTTCTAAAAACTCGTGTTTTTTACGAAATTATGTAAACCTTCTAGAAGCTGTGATTTCAAAAAACGGGGGATGCAAGCTTTTCTTATTTCCAAACGCATGCGCAAACTATAGAAAGTCATTATGACGTAGAATGTGCATACTTTGTAGATTCCATTTATGAAATAAAACACATTTTCTAAAAACATGTGTTTTTTACGAAATCATGTAAACCTTCTAGAAGCTGTGATTTTAAAAAACGGGGGAAGTAAGCGTTTCTTATTTCCAGACGCATGCGCAAACTATAGAAAGTCGTTATGACGTAGAATGTGCATACTTTGTAGATTCATTTTATGAAATAAAACACATTTTCTAAAAACTCGTGTTTTTTACGAAATCATGTAAACCTTTTAGAAGCTGTGATTTTAAAAAACCGTGGAAGTAAGCTTTTCTTATTTCCGAACGAATGCGCAAACTATAGAAAGTAGTTATGACGTAGAATGTGCATACTTTGTTGATTCGATTGATGAAATAAAACACATTTTCTAAAAACTCGTGTTTTTTACGAAATTTTGTAAACCTTCTAGAAGCTGTGATTTTAAAAAATAGTGGAAGTAAGCTTTTCTTATTTCCGGACGAATGCGCAAACTATAGAAAGTCGTTATGACGTAGAATGTGCATACTTTGTTTATTCCATTTATGAAATAAAACACATTTTCTAAAAACTTGTGTTTTTTACGAAATCATGTAAACCTTCTAGAATCTGTGATTTTAAAAAACAGTGGAAGTAAGCTTTTCTTATTTCCGGACGCATGTGCAAACTATAGAAAGTCATTATCACGTAGAATGTGCATACTTTGTTGATTCCATTTATGAAATAAAACACATTTTCTAAAAACTCGTGTTTTTTAAGAAATCATGTAAACCTTCTAGAAGCTGTGATTTTAAAAAACGGGGGAAGTAAGCTTTTCTTATTTCCAAACGAAAGCGCAAACTATAGAAATTCGTTATGACGTAGAATGTGCATACTCTGTTGATTCCATTTATGAAATAAAACACATTTTCTAAAAACTCGTGTTTTTTACGAAATCATGTAAACCTTCTAGAAGCTGTGATTTTAAAAAACGGTGGAAGTAAGCTTTTCTTATTTCCGGAAGAATGCGCAAACTATAGAAAGTCGTTATGATGTAGAATATGCATACTTTGTTGATTACATTGATGAAATAAAACACATTTTCTAAAAACTCGTGTTTTTTACGAAATCATGTAAACCTTCTAGAAGCTGTGATTTTAAAAAACCGTGGAAGTAAGCTTTTCTTATTTCCGGACGAATGCGCAAACTATAGAAAGTCGTTATGACGTAGAATGTGCATACTTTGTTGATTCCATTTATGAAATAAAACACAATTTCTAAAAACTCGTGTTTTTTAAGAAATCATGTAAACCTTCTAGAAGCTGTGATTTTAAAAAATGGGGGAAGTAAGCTTTTCTTATTTCAGGACGCATGCGCAAACGATAGAAAGTCGTTATGACGTAGAATGTGCATACTTTGTAGATTCCATTTATGAAATAAAACACATTTTCTAAAAACTGGTGTTTTTTAAGAAATCATGTAAACCTTCTAGAAGCTGTGATTTTAAAAAACGGGGGAAGTAAGCTTTTCTTATTTCTGGACGCATGCGCTAACTATAGAAAGTCGTTATGACGTAGAATGTGCATACTTTGTTGATTCCATTTATGAAATAAAACACAATTTCTAAAAACTCGTGTTTTTTAAGAAATCATGTAAACCTTCTAGAAGCTGTGATTTTAAAAAATGGGGGAAGTAAGCTTTTCTTATTTCCAAACGCATGCACAAACTATAGAAAGTCGTTATGACGTAGAATGTGCATACTTTGTAGATACCATTTATGAAATAAAACACATTTTCTAAAAACTCGTGTTTTTTACGAAATTATGTAAACCTTCTAGAAGCTGTGATTTTAAAAAACGGGGGAAGTAAGCTTTTCTTATTTCCAAACGCATGCGCAAACTATAGAAAGTCATTATGACGTAGAATGTGCATACTTTGTTGATTCCATTTATGAAATAAAACACATTTTCGAAAAACAAGTGTTTTTTAAGAAATCATGTAAACCTTCTAGAAGCTGTGATTTTAAAAAACGAGGGATGTAAGCTTTTCTTATTTCCGAACGCATGCGCAAACTATAGAAAGTTGTTATGGCATACAATGTGCATACTTTGTAGATTCCATTTATGAAATAAAACACATTTTCTAAAAACTCATGTTTTTTAAGAAATCATGTAAACCTTCTAGAAGCTGTGATTTTAAAAAATGGGGGAACTAAGCTTTTCTTATTTCCGGACGCATGCACAAACTATAGAAAGTCGTTATGACGTATAATGTGCATACTTTGTAGATTCCATTTATGAAATAAAAAACTTTTTCTAAAAACTCGTGTTTTTTAAGAAATCATTTAAGCCTTCTAGAAGCTGTGATTTTAAAAAATGGGGGATGTAAGATTTTCTTATTTCCGAACGCATGCGCAAACTATAGAAAGGCGTTATGACGTAGAATGTGCATACTTTGTAGGTTCCATTTATGAAATAAAACACATTTTCTAAAAACTCGTGTTTTTTACGAAATCATGTAAACCTTCTAGAAGCTGTGATTTTAAAAAACGGTGGAAGTAAACTTTTCTTATTTCCAGATGCATGCGCAAACGATAGAAAGTCGTTATGACGTAGAATGTGCATACTTTGTAGATTCCATTGATGAAATAAAACACGTTTTCTAAAAACTCGTGTTTTTTAAGAAATCATGTAAACCTTCTAGAAGCTGTGATTTTAAAAAACGGGGGAAGTAAGCTTTTCTTATTTCCGGACGCATGCGCAAACTATAGAAAGTCGTTATGACGTAGAATGTGCATACTTTGTAGATTCCATTTAGGAAATAAAACACATTTTCTAAAAACTCGTGTTTTTTACGAAATCATGTAAACCTTCTAGTAGCTGTGATTTTAAAAAACGGTGGAAGTGAGCTTTTCTTATTTCCGGACGAATGCGCAAACTATAGAAAGTCGTTATGACGTAGAATTTGCATACTTTGTTGATTCCATTTATCAAATAAAACACATTTTCTAAAAACTCGTGTTTTTTAAGAAATCATGTAAACCTTCTAGGAGCGGTGATTTTAAAAAACGGTGGAAGTAAGCTTTTCTTATTTTCGGACGCATGCGCAAACTATAGAAAGTCGTTATGACATAGAATGTGCATACTTTGTTGATTCCATCTATGAAATAAAACACATTTTCTAAAAACTCGTGTTTTTTAAGAAATCATGTAAACCTTCTAGAAGCTGTGATTTTAAAAAACGGTGGAAGTAAGCTTTTCTTATTTCCAAACGCAAGCGCAAACTATAGAAAGTCGTTATGATGTAGAATGTGCATACTTTGTACATTCCATTTATCAAATAAAACACATTTTCTAAAAACTCGCGTTTTTTAAGAAATCATGTAAACCTTCTAGAAGCTATGATTTTAAAAAACGGTGGAAGTAAGCTTTTCTTATTTTCAAATGTAAGCGCAAACTATAGAAAGTCGTTATGAAATATAATGTGCATACTTTGTTGATTCCATTTAGGAAATAAAACACATTTTCTAAAAACTCGTGTTTTTTAAGAAATCATGTAAACCTTCTAGAAGCTGTGATTTTAAAAAACGTGGGAAGTAAGCTTTTCTTATTTCCGGACGCATGCGCAAACTATAGAAAGACGTTATGACATAGAATGTGCATACTTTGTAGATTCCATTTATGAAATAAAACACATTTTCTAAAAACTCGTGTTTTTTAAGAAATCATGTAAACCTTCTAGAAGCTGTGATTTTAAAAAACGGGGGAAGTAAGCTTTTCTTATTTCCGGACGCATGCGGAAACTATAGAAAGTCGTTATGACGTAGAATGTGCATACTTTGTAGATTCCATTTATGAAATAAAACACATTTTCTAAAAACTCGTTTTTTTTAAGAAATCATGTAAACCTTCTAGAAGCTGTGATTTTAAAAAATGGGGGAAGTAAGCTTTTCTTATTTCCGGACGCATGCGCAAAATATAGAAAATCGTTATGACCTAGAATGTGCATACTTTGTAGATTCCTTTATTGAATAAAACACATTTTCTAAAAACTCGTGTTTTTTAAGAAATCATGTAAACCTTATAGAAGCTTTGATTTTAAAAAATGGGGGATGTAAGCTTTTCTTATTTCCGAACGCATGCGCAAACTATAGAAAGTCATTATGACGTAGAATGTGCGTACTTTGTTGATTCCATTTATGAAATAAAACACATTTTCTAAAAATTCCTATTTTTTAAGAAATCATGTAAACCTTCTAGAAACCCGTGATTTTAAAAAATGGGGGAAGTAAGCTTTTCTTATTTTCAAACGCAAGCGCAAACTATAGCAATTCGTTATGACGTAGAATGTGCATACTTTGTAGATTCCATTTATTTAATAAAACACATTTTCTAAAAACTCGTGTTTTTTAAGAAATCAGTTAAACCTTCTAGAAGCTGTGATTTTAAAAAACGGTGGATGTAAGCTTTTCTTATTTCCGCACGCATGCGCAAACTGTAAAAAGTCGTTATGACGTAGAATGTGCATACTTTGTTGATTCCATTTTTTAAATAATACACATTTTCTAAAAACTCGTGTTTTTTACGAAGTTATGTAAACCTTCTAGAAGCTGTGATTTTAAAAAAAGGTGGAAGTAAGCTTTTCTTATTTCTAGACGCATGCGCAAACTATAGAAATTCGTTATGACGTATAATGTGCATACTTTGTAGATTCCATTTATGAAATAAAACACTTTTTCTAAAAACTCGTGTTTTTTACGAAATCATGTAAACCTTCTAGAAGCTGTGATTTTAAAAAACGGTGGAAGTAAGCTTTTCTTATTTTCGGACGCATGCACAAACTATAGAAAGTCGTTATGACGTAGAATGTGCATACTTTGTTGATTCTATTTATGAAATAAAACACATTTTCTAAAAACTCGTGTTTTTTAAGAAATCATGTAAACCTTCTAGAAGCTGTGATTTTAAAAAACGGGGGAAGTAAGCTTTTCTTATTTCCAAACGCATGCGAAAACTATAGAAAGTCGTTATGACATAGAATGTGCATACTTTGTTGATTCTATTTATGAAATAAAACACATTTTCTAAAAACTCGTGTTTTTTACGAAATCATGTAAACCTTCTAGAAGCTGTGATTTTAAAAAATGGTGGAAGTAAGCTTTTCTTATTTCCGGACGCATGCGCAAACTATAGAAAGTCGTTATGACGTAGAATGTGCATACTTTGTTGATTCCATTTATGAAATAAAACACATTTTCTAAAAACTCGAGTTTTTTAAGAAATCATTTAAACCTTCTAGAAGCTGTGATTTTAAAAAACGGGGGATATAAGCCTTTCTTATTTAAAAACGCATGCGCAAACTATAGAATTCGTTATGACGTAGAATGTGCATACTTTGTAGATTCCATTTATTAAATAAAACACATTTTCTAAAAACTCGTGTTTCTTAAGCAATCATGTAAACCTTCTAGAAGCTGTGATTTTAAAAAACGGTGGAAGTAAGCTTTTCTTATTTCCGGATGCATGCGCAAACTATAGAAAGTCGTTATGACATAGAATGTGCATACTTTGTAGGTTCCATTTATGAAATAAAACACATTTTCTAAAAACTCGTATTTTTTACGAAATCCTGTAAACCTTCTAGAAGTTGTGATTTTAAAAAACGGGGGAAGTAAGCTTTTATTATTTCCAAACGCATGCGCAAACTATAGAAAGTCATTCTGAATTAGAATGTGCATACTTTGTAGATTCCATTTATGAAATAAAACACATTTTCTAAAAACACATGTTTTTTACGAAATCATGTAAACCTTCTAGAAGCTGTGATTTTAAAAAACGGTTGAAGTAAGCTTTTCTTATTTCCGGACGCATGCGCAAACTATAGAAAGTCGTTATGATGTAGAATGTGCATACTTTGTTGATTCCATTTATGAAATAAAACACATTTTCCAAAAACTCGTGTTTTTTACGAAATCATGTAAACGTTCTAGAAGCTGTGATTTTAAAAAACGGTGGAAGTAAACTTTTCTTATTTCCAAACGCATGCGAAAACTATAGAATGTTGTTGTGACGTAGAATGTGCATACTTTGCTGATTCCATTGATGAAATAAAACACATTTTCTAAAAACTCGTGTTTTATAAGAAATCATGTAAACCTTCTAGAAGCTGTGATTTTAAAAAAAGGTGGAAGTAAGCTTTTCTTATTTCCGGACGCATGCGCAAACAATAGAAAGTCGTTATGACATAGAATGTGCATACTTTTTAGACTCCATTTATGAAATAAAACACATTTTCTAAAAACTCATGTTTTTTACGAAATAATGTAAACCTTCTAGAAACTGTGATTTTAAAAAACGGGGGAAGTAAGCTTTTGTTATTTCCGGACGCATGCGCAATCTATAGAAAGTCGTTATGACATAGAATGTGCATACTTTGCTGATTCTATTGATGAAATAAATCACATTTTCTAAAAACTCGTGTTTTTTAAGAAATCATGTAAACCTTCTAGAAGTTGTGATTTTAAAAAACCGTCGAAGTAAGCTTTTCTTATTTCCGGACGGATGCGCAATCTATAGAAAGTCGTTATGACGGAGAATGTGCATACTTTGTTGATTCCTTTTTTGGAATAAATCACATTTTCTAAAAACTCGTGTTTTTTAAGAAATAATGTAAACCTCTAGAAACTGTGATTTTAAAAAAGGGGGAGCGTAAGCTTTTGTTATTTCCGGATGCATGCGCAATCTATAGAAAGTCGTTATGACATAGAATGTGCATACTTTGCTGATTCTATTGATGAAATAAATCACATTTTCTAAAAACTCGTGTTTTTTAAGAAATCATGTAAACCTTCTAGAAGCTGTGATTTTAAAAAACGGTGGAAGTAAGCTTTTCTTATTTCCGGACGCATGCACAAACTATAGAAAGTCGTTATGACGTAGAATGTGCATACTTTGTAGATTCCATTTATGAAATAAAACACATTTTCTAAAAACTCGTGTTTTTTATGAAATCATGTAAACCTTTTAGAAGCTGTGATTTTAAAAAACGGTGGAAGTAAGCTTTTCTTATTTCCGAACGCATGCGCAAACTATAGAAAGTCGTTATGACGTAGAATGTGCATACTTTGTTGATTCCATTTATGAAATAAAACACATTTTATAAGAACTCGTGTTTTTTAGGAAATCATGTAAACCTTCTAGAAGCTGTGATTTTAAAAAACGGGGGAAGTAAGGTTTTCTTATTTCCAAACGCGTGCGCAAACTATAGAAAGTCGTTATGACGTAGAATGTGCATACTTTGTTGATTCCATTTATGAAATAAAACACATTTTCTAAAAACTCGAGTTTTTTAAGAAATCATGTAAACCTTCTAGAAGCTGTGATTTAAAAAAACGGGGGATATAAGCCTTTCTTATTTAAAAACGCATGCGCAAACTATAGAATTCGTTATGACGTAGAATGTGCATACTTTGTTGATTCCATTTATTAAATAAAACACATTTTCTAAAAACTCGTGTTTTTTAAGCAATCATGTAAACCTTCTAGAAGCTGTGATTTTAAAAAACGGTGGAAGTAAGCTTTTCTTATTTCCGGATGCATGCGCAAACTATAGAAAGTCGTTATGACATAGAATGTGCATACTTTGTAGGTTCCATTTATGAAATAAAACACATTTTCTAAAAACTCGTATTTTTTACGAAATCCTTTAAACCTTCTAGAAGCTGTGATTTTAAAAAACGGGGGAAGTAAGCTTTTATTATTTCCAAACGCATGCGCAAACTATAGAAAGTCATTCTGACTTAGAATGTGCATACTTTGTAGATTCCATTTATGAAATAAAATACATTTTCTAAAAACACATGTTTTTTACGAAATCATGTAAACCTTCTAGAAGCTGTGATTTTAAAAAATGGTTGAAGTAAGCTTTTCTTATTTCCGGACGCATGCGCAAACTATAGAAAGTCGTTATGATGTAGAATGTGCATACTTTGTTGATTCGATTTATGAAATAAAACACATTTTCTAAAAACTCGTGTTTTTTACGAAATCATGTAAACGTTCTAGAAGCTGTGATTTTAAAAAACGGTGGAAGTAAACTTTTCTTATTTCCAAACGCATGCGAAAACTATAGAATGTTGTTGTGACGTAGAATGTGCATACTTTGCTGATTCCATTTATGAAATAAAACACATTTTCTAAAAACTCGTGTTTTATAAGAAATCATGTAAACCTTCTAGAAGCTGTGATTTTAAAAAAAGGTGGAAGTAAGCTTTTCTTATTTCCGGACGCATGCGCAAACAATAGAAAGTCGTTATGACATAGAATGTGCATACTTTTTAGACTCCATTTATGAAATAAAACACATTTTCTAAAAACTCATGTTTTTTACGAAATAATGTAAACCTTCTAGAAACTGTGATTTTAAAAAACGGGGGAAGTAAGCTTTTGTTATTTCCGGACGCATGCGCAATCTATAGAAAGTCATTATGACATAGAATGTGCATACTTTGCTGATTCTATTGATGAAATAAATCACATTTTCTAAAAACTCGTGTTTTTTAAGAAATCATGTAAACCTTCTAGAAGCTGTGATTTTAAAAAACCGTCGAAGTAAGCTTTTCTTATTTCCGGACGGATGCGCAATCTATAGAAATTCGTTATGACGTAGAATGTGCATACTTTGTTGATTCCTTTTTTGGAATAAATCACATTTTCTAAAAACTCGTGTTTTTTAAGAAATAATGTAAACCTCTAGAAACTGTGATTTTAAAAAAGGGGGAGCGTAAGCTTTTGTTATTTCCGGATGCATGCGCAATCTATAGAAAGTCGTTATGACATAGAATGTGCATACTTTGCTGATTCTATTGATGAAATAAATCACATTTTCTAAAAACTCGTGTTTTTTAAGAAATCATGTAAACCTTCTAGAAGCTGTGATTTTAAAAAACGGTGGAAGTAAGCTTTTCTTATTTCCGGACGCATGCACAAACTATAGAAAGTCATTATGACGTAGAATGTGCATACTTTGTAGATTCCATTTATGAAATAAAACACATTTTCTAAAAACTCGTGTTTTTTACGAAATCATGTAAACCTTTTAGAAGCTGTGATTTTAAAAAACGGTGGAAGTAAGCTTTTCTTATTTCCGAACGCATGCGCAAACTATAGAAAGTCGTTATGACGTAGAATGTGCATACTTTGTTGATTCCATTTATGAAATAAAACACATTTTATAAGAACTCGTGTTTTTTAGGAAATCATGTAAACCTTCTAGAAGCTGTGATTTTAAAAAACGGGGGAAGTAAGGTTTTCTTATTTCCAAACGCGTGCGCAAACTATAGAAAGTCGTTATGACGTAGAATGTGCATACTTTGTTGATTCCATTTATGAAATAAAACACATTTTCTAAAAACTCGAGTTTTTTAAGAAATCATGTAAACCTTCTAGAAGCTGTGATTTTAAAAAACGGGGGATATAAGCCTTTCTTATTTAAAAACGCATGCGCAAACTATAGAATTCGTTATGACGTAGAATGTGCATACTTTGTTGATTCCATTTATTAAATAAAACACATTTTCTAAAAACTCGTGTTTTTTAAGCAATCATGTAAACCTTCTACAAGCTGTGATTTTAAAAAACGGTGGAAGTAAGCTTTTCTTATTTCCGGATGCATGCGCAAACTATAGAAAGTCGTTATGACATAGAATGTGCATACTTTGTAGATTCCATTTATGAAATAAAACACATTTTCTAAAAACTCGTATTTTTTACGAAATCCTGTAAACCTTCTAGAAGCTGTGATTTTAAAAAACGGGGGAAGTAAGCTTTTATTATTTCCAAACGCATGCGCAAACTATAGAAAGTCATTCTGACTTAGAATGTGCATACTTTGTATATTCCATTTATGAAATAAAACACATTTTCTAAAAACACATGATTTTTACGAAATCATGTAAACCTTCTAGAAGCTGTGATTTTAAAAAACGGTTGAAGTAAGCTTTTCTTATTTCCGGACGCATGCGCAAACTATAGAAAGTCGTTATGATGTAGAATGTGCATACTTTGTTGATTCCATTTATGAAATAAAACCCATTTTCTAAAAACTCGTGTTTTTTACGAAATCATGTAAACGTTCTAGAAGCTGTGATTTTAAAAAACGGTGGAAGTAAACTTTTCTTATTTCCAAACGCATGAGAAAACTATAGAATGTTGTTGTGACGTAGAATGTGCATACTTTGCTGATTCCATTTATGAAATAAAACACATTTTCTAAAAACTCGTGTTTTATAAGAAATCATGTAAACCTTCTAGAAGCTGTGATTTTAAAAAAAGGTGGAAGTAAGCTTTTCTTATTTCCGGACGCATGCGCAAACAATAGAAAGTCGTTATGACATAGAATGTGCATACTTTTTAGACTCCATTTATGAAATAAAACACATTTTCTAAAAACTCATGTTTTTTACGAAATAATGTAAACCTTCTAGAAACTGTGATTTTAAAAAACGGGGGAAGTAAGCTTTTGTTATTTCCGGACGCATGCGCAATCTATAGAAAGTCGTTATGACATAGAATGTGCATACTTTGCTGATTCTATTGATGAAATAAATCACATTTTCTAAAAACTCGTGTTTTTTAAGAAATCATGTAAACCTTCTAGAAGCTGTGATTTTAAAAAACCGTCGAAGTAAGCTTTTCTTATTTCCGGACGGATGCGCAATCTATAGAAAGTCGTTATGACGTAGAATGTGCATACTTTGTTGATTCCTTTTTTGGAATAAATCACATTTTCTAAAAACTCATGTTTTTTAAGAAATAATGTAAACCTCTAGAAACTGTGATTTTAAAAAAGGGGGAGCGTAAGCTTTTGTTATTTCCGGATGCATGCGCAATCTATAGAAAGTCGTTATGACATAGAATGTGCATACTTTGCTGATTCTATTGATGAAATAAATCACATTTTCTAAAAACTCGTGTTTTTTAAGAAATCATGTAAACCTTCTAGAAGCTGTGATTTTAAAAAACGGTGGAAGTAAGCTTTTCTTATTTCCGGACGCATGCACAAACTATAGAAAGTCGTTATGACGTAGAATGTGCATACTTTGTAGATTCCATTTATGAAATAAAACACATTTTCTAAAAACTCGTGTTTTTTACGAATTCATGTAAACCTTTTAGAAGCTGTGATTTTAAAAAACGGTGGAAGTAAGCTTTTCTTATTTCCGAACGCATGCGCAAACTATAGAAAGTCGTTATGACGTAGAATGTGCATACTTTGTTGATTCCATTTATGAAATAAAACACATTTTATAAGAACTCGTGTTTTTTAAGAAATCATGTAAACCTTCTAGAAGCTGTGATTTTAAAAAATGGGGGAAGTAAGGTTTTCTTATTTCCAAACGCATGCGCAAACTATAGAAAGTCGTTATGATGTAGAATGTGCATACTTTGTTGATTCCATTTATGAAATATAACACATTTTCTAAAAACACATGTTTTTAAAGAAATCATGTAAACCTTCTAGAAGCTGTGATTTTAAAAAATGGTCGAAGTAAGCTTTTCTTATTTCCGGACGGATGCGCAATCTATAGAAAGTCGTTATGACGTAGAATGTGCATACTTTGTTGATTCCTTTTTTGGAATAAATCACATTTTCTAAAAACTCGTGTTTTTTAAGAAATCATGTAAACCTTCTAGAAGATGTGATTTTAAAAAACGGGGGAAGTAAGCTTTTCTTATTTCCGGACGCATGCGCAAACTATAGAAAGTCGTTATGACGTAGAATGTGCATACTTTGTTGATTCCATTTATGAAATAAAACACATTTTATAAAAACTCATGTTTTTTAAGAAATCATGTAAACCTTCTAGAAGCTGTGATTTTAAAAAACGGGGGAAGTAAGGTTTTCTTATTTCCAAACGCATGCGCAAACTATAGAAAGTCGTTATGATGTAGAATGTGCATACTTTGTTGATTCCATTTATGAAATAAATCACATTTTCTAAAAACTCGTGTTTTTTAAGAACTCATGTAAACCTTCTAGGAGCTGTGATTTTAAAAAACGGGGGAAGTAAGCTTTTCTTATTTCCGGACGCATGCGCAAACTATAGAAAGTCGTTGTGACGTAGAATGTGCATACTTTGTAGATTCCATTGATGAAATAAAACACATTTTCTAAAAACTCGTGTTTTTTACGAAATTATGTAAACCTTCTAGAAGCTGTGATTTTAAAAAACGGTGGAAGTAATCTTTTCTTATTTCCGGACGCATGCGCAATCTATAGAAAGTCGTTATGACGTAGAATGTGCATACTTTGTTGATTCCATTTATGAAATAAAACACATTTTCTTAAAACTCGTGTTTTTTAAGAAATCATGTAAACCTTCTAGAAGCTGTGATTTAAAAAAACGGTGGAAGTAAGCTTTGCTTATTTCCGGACGCATGTGCAAACTATAGAAATTCGTTATGACGTAGAATGTGCATACTTTGTTGATTCCATTGATGAAAGAAAACACATTTTCTAAAAACTCGTGTTTTTGAAGAAATCATGTAAACCTTCTAGAAGATGTGATTTTTAAAAACAGGGGAAGTAAGGTTTTCTTATTTCCAAATGCATGCGCAAACTATAGAAAGTCGTTATTTCATTGAATGTGCATACTTTCTTGATTCCATTTATGAAATTAAACACATTTTCTAAAAACTCGTGTTTTTTAAGAAATCATGTAAACCTTCTAGAAGCTGTGATTTTAAAAAACGGGGGAAGTAAGCTTTTCTTATTTCCAAACGCATGCCCAAACTATAGAAAGTTGTTATGACGTAGAATGTGCATACTTTGTTGATTCCATTTATGAAATAAAACATATATTCTAAAAACTAGTGTTTTTTAAGAAATCATGTAAACCTTCTAGAAGATGTGATTTTAAAAAACGGGGGAAGTAAGCTTTTCTTATTTCCAAATGCATTCGAAAACTATAGAAAGTCGTTGTGACGTAGAATGTGCATACTTTGCTGATTCCATTTATGAAATAAAACACATTTTCTAAAAACTCGTGTTTTTTAAGAAATCATGTAAACCTTCTAGAAGCTGTGATTTTAAAAAACGGTGGAAGTAAGGTTTTCTTATTTCCGGACGCATGCGCAAACTATAGAAAGTCGTTCTGACGTAGAATGTGCATACTTTGTTGATTCCATTTATGAAATAAAACATACTTTCTAAAAACTAGTGTTTTTCAAGAAATCATGTAAACCTTCTAGAAGCTGTGATTTTAAAAAACGGTGGAAGTAAGCTTTTCTTATTTCCGGACGAATGCGCAAACTATAGAAAGTCGTTATGACGTAGAATTTTCATACTTTGTTGATTCCATTTATGAAATAAAACACATTTTCTAAAAACTCGTGTTTTTTAAGAAATCATGTAAACCTTCTAGGAGCTGTGATTTTAAAAAACGGGGGAAGTAAGGTTTTCTTATTTCCGGACGCATGCGCAAACTATAGAAAGTCGTTATGACGTAGAATGTGAATACTTTGTTGATTCCATTTATGAAATAAAACACATTTTCTAAAAACTCGTGTTTTTTAAGAAATCATGTAAACCTTCTAGAAGCTGTGATTTTAAAAAACGGGGGATATAAGCATTTCTTATTTCCAAACGCATGCGCAAACTATAGAAAGTAGTTATGACGTAGAATGTGCATACCTTGTTGATTCCATTTATGAAATAAAACACATTTTCTAAAAACTCGTGTTTTTTACGAAATCATGTAAACCTTCTAGAAACTGTGATTTTAAAAAACGGTGGAAGTAAGCTTTTCTTATTTCCGGATGCATGCGCAAACTATAGAAAGTCCTTATGACGTAGAATGTGCATACTTTGTGGATTCCATTTATGAAATAAAAGATATTTTCTAAAAACTCGTGTTTTTTACGAAATCATGTAAACCTTCTAGAAGTTGTGATTTTAAAGAACGGGGGAAGTAAGCTTTTCTTATTTCCAAACGCATGCGCAAACTATAGAAAGTCGTTATGACGTAGAATGTGCATACTTTGTAGATTCGATGTATGAAATAAAACACATTTTCTAAAAACTTGTGTTTTTTACGAAATCATGTAAACCTTCTAGAAGCTGTGATTTTAAAAAACGGTGGAAGTAAGCTTTTCTTATTTCCGGACGAATGCGCAAACTATAGAAAGTCGTTATGACGTAGGATGTGCATACTTTGTTGATTCCATTTATGAAATAAAACACATTTTCTAAAAACTCGTGTTTTTTAAGAAATCATGTAAACCTTCTAGAAGCTGTGATTTTAAAAAACGGTGGAAGTAAGCTTTTCTTATTTCCGAACGAATGCGCAAACTATAGAAAGTCGTTATGACGTAGGATGTGCATACTTTGTTGATTCTATTTATGAAATAAAACACATTTTCTAAAAACTCGTGTTTTTTAAGAAATCATGTAAACCTTCTAGAAGCTGTGATTTTAAAAAATGGTGGAAGTAAGCTTTTCTTATTTCCGGACGCATGCGCAAACTATAGAAAGTCGTTATGACGTAGAATGTGCATACTTTGTTGATTCCATTTATGAAATAAAACACATTTTCTAAAAACTCGTGTTTTTTAAAAAATCATGTAAACCTTCTAGAAACTGTGATTTTAAAAAACGGGGGAAGTAAGCTTTTGTTATTTCTGGACGCATGAGCAAACTATAGAAAGTCATTATGACGTAGAATGTGCATACTTTGTTGATTCCATTTATGAAATAAAACACATTTTCTAAAAACTCGTGTTTTTTACGAAATCATGTAAACCTTCTAGAAGCTGTGATTTTAAAAAACGATCGAAGTAAACTTTTCTTATTTGCGGACAAATGCGCAAACTATAGAAATTCGCTATGACATAGAATGTGCATACTTTGTTGATTCCATTTATGAATTAAAACCCATTTTCTAAAAACTCGTGTTTTTTAAGAAATAATGTAAACCTTCTAGAATTTGTGACTTTAAAAAACGGCGGAAGTAAGCTTTTCTTATTTCCAAACGCATGCACAAACTATAGAAATTCGTTATGACATAGAATGTGCATACTTTGTAGATTCCATTTGTGAAATAAAACACATTTTCTAAAAACTCGTGTTTTTTATGAAATCATGTAAACCTTCTAGAAGCTGTGATTTTAAAAAACAGTGGAAGTAAGCTTTCCTTATTTCCGGACGCATGCGCAAACTATAGAAATTTTATATGACGTAGAATGTGCGTACTCTGTAGATTCCATTTATGAAATAAAACACATTTTAAAAAAACTTGTGTTTTTTACGAAATCATGTAAACCTTCTAGAAGCTGTGATTTTAAAAAACGGTGGAAGTAAGCTTTTCTTATTTCCGGACGCATCTGCAAACTATAAAAATTCGTTATGACGAAGAATGTGCATACTTAGTAGATTCCATTTATGAAATAAAACACATTTTCTAAAAACTCGTGTTTCTTACGAAATCATGTAAACATTCTAGAAGCTGTGATTTTAAAAAACTGTGGAAGTAAGCTTTTCTTATTTCCGGTGGAATACACAAACTATAGAAAGTCGTTATGACGTAGAATGTGCATACTTTGTAGATTCCATTTATGAAATAAAACACATTTTCTAAAAACTCGTGTTTTTTACGAAATCATGTAAACCTTCTAGAAGCTGTGATTTTAAAAAACGCTGCAAGTAAGCTTTTCTTATTTCCGAACGAATGCGCAAACTATAGAAATTCGTTATGACGTAGAATGTGCATAATTTGTTGATTCCATTTATGAAATAAAACACATTTTCTAAAAACTAGTGTTTTTTAAGAAATCATGTAAACCTTGTAGAAGCTGTGATTTTAAAAAAAGGTGGAAGCAAGCTTTTCTTATTTCCGGATGCATGCGCAAACTATAGAAAGTCGTTATGACGTAGAATGTGCATACTTTGTTGATTCCATTTATGAAATAAAACACATTTTCTAAAAACTCGTGTTTTTTAACAAATCATGTAAACCTTCTAGAAGCTGTGATTTTAAAAAACGCGGGAAGTGAGCTTTTCTTATTTCCAAACGCATGTGCAAACTATAGAAAGTCATTATGACGAAGAATGTGCGAACTTTGTAGATTCCATTTATGAAATAAAACACATTTTCTAAAAACTCGTGTTTTTTACGAAATCATGTAAACATTCTAGAAGTTTTGATTTTAAAAAACAGGGGAAGTTAGCTTTTCTTATTTCCGGCCGCATGCGCAAACTATAGAAATTTGTTATGACCTAGAATGTGCATACTTTGTAGAATCCATTTAGGAAATAAAAATCATTTTCTAAAAACTCGTGTTTTTTACGAAATCATGTAAACCTTCTAGAAGCTGTGATTTTGAAAAAAGGGGGAAGTAAGCTTTTCTTATTTCCGGATGCATGCAGAAACTATAGAAAGCCCTTATGACGTAGAATTTGCATCCTTTGTAGATTCCATTTATGAAATAAATCACATTTTCTAAAAACTCGTGTTTTTTACGAAATCATGTAAACCTTCTACAAGCTGTGATTTTAAAAAATGGTGGAAGTAAGCTTTTCTTATTTCCGGACGCATGGACAAACTATAGAAAGTCGTTATGACGTAGAATGTGCATACTTTTTTGATTCCATTTATGAAATAAAACACATTTTCTAAAAACTCGTGTTTTTTAAGAAATCATGTAAACCTCCTAGAAGCTGTGATTTTAAAAAATGGGGGAAGTAAGCTTTTCTTATTTCCGGACGCATGCGCAAACTATAGAAAGTCGTTATGACATAGAATGTGCATAGTTTGTAGATATTTTTTATTAAATAAAACACATTTTCTAAAAACTTGTGTTTTTTACGAAATCATGTAAACCTTCTAGAAGCTGTGATTTTAAAAAACGCTGGAAGTAAGCTTTTCTTATTTCCGGACGATTGCGCAAACTATAGAAAGTCGTTATGACGTAGAATGTGCATACTTTGTTGATTCCATTTATGAAATAAAACACATTTTCTTAAAACTAGTGTTTTTTAAGAAATCATGTAACCCTTCTAGAAGCTGTGATTTTAAAAAACGGTGGAAGTAAGCTTTTCTTATTTCCAGACGCATGCGCAAACTATAGAAAGTCGTTATGACGTAGAATGTGCATACTTTGTTGATTCCATTTATGAAATAAAACACATTTTCTAAAAACTCGTGTTTTTTAAGAAATCATGTAAACCTTCTAGAAGCTGTGATTTTAAAAAACGTGGGAAGTAAGCTTTTCTTATTTCCAAACGCATGTGCAAACTATAGAAAGTCGTTATGACGTAGAATGTGCATACTTTGTTGATTCCATTTATGAAATAAAACACATTTTCTAAAAACTCGTGTTTTTTAAGAAATCATGTAAACCTTCTAGAAGCTGTGATTTTAAAAAACGGGGGAAGTAAGCTTTTCTTATATCCGGATGCATGCGAAAACTATAGAAATTCGTTATGACGTAGAATGTGCATACTTTGTAGATTCCATTTATGAAATAAAACAC
Organism: Larix kaempferi; assembly: GCA_027924585.1. Classification (NCBI taxonomy): domain Eukaryota; kingdom Viridiplantae; phylum Streptophyta; class Pinopsida; order Pinales; family Pinaceae; genus Larix; species Larix kaempferi. The sequence continues at coordinate 4,178,920 of BSBM01000324.1, forward strand.
ATTTTCTAAAAACTCGTGTTTTTTACGAAATCATGTAAACCTTCTAGAAGCTGTGATTTTAAAAAATGGTGGAAGTAAGCTTTTCTTATTTCCAAACGCATGCGCAAACTATAGAAAGTCATTATGACGTAGAATGTGCATACTTTGTAGATTCCATTTATGAAATAAAACACATTTTCAAAAAACTCGTGTTTTTTACGAAATCATGTAAACCTTCTAGAAGCTGTGATTTTACAAAACGTTGGAAGTAAGCTTTTCTTATTTCCGGACGCATGCGCAAACTATAGAAAGTCATTATGACGTAGAATGTGCATACTTTGTTGATTCTATTTATGAAATAAAACATATTTTCTAAAAACTCGTGTTTTTTAACAAATCGTGTAAACCTTCTAGAAGCTGTGATTTTAAAAAACGGGGGAAGTCTGCTTTTCTTATTTCCAAACGCATGCACAAACTATAGAAAGTCATTATGACGAAGAATGTGCGTACTTTGTAGATTCCATTTATGAAATAAAACGCATTTTCTAAAAACTCGTGTTTTTTACGAAATCATGTAAACATTCTAGAAGCTGTGATTTTAAAAAACTGTGGAAGTAAGCTTTTCTTATTTCCGGTCGAATACGCAAACTATAGAATGTCGTTATGACGTAGAATGTGCATACTTTGTTGATTCCATTTATGAAATAAAACACATTTTCTAAAAACTCGTGTTTTTTATGAGATCATGTAAAACTTCTAGAAGCTGTGATTTTAAAAAACGGTGGAAGTAAGTTTTTCTTATTTCCGGACGCATGCGCAAACTATAGAAAGTCGTTATGACATAGAATGTGCATACTTTGTTGATTACATTTATGAAATAAAACACGTTTTTCTAAAAACTCGTGTTTTTTAAGAAATCATGTAAACCTTCTAGAAGCTGTGATTTGTAAAAAAGGGGGAAGTAAGCTTTTCTTATTTCCGGATGCATGCACAAACTATAGAAAGTCATTATGACGTAGAATTTGCATACTTTGTAGATTCCATTTATGAAATAAAACACATTTTCTAAAAACTGGTGTTTTTTAAGAAGTCACGTAAACCTTCTAGAAGCTGTGATTTTAAAAAATGGTGGAAGTAAGCTTTTCTTATTTCCGGACGCATGCGAAAACTAAATAAAGTCGTTATGACATAGAATGTGGATACTTTGTTGATTCCATTTATGAAATAAAACACATTTTCTAAAAACTCATGTTTTTTAAGAAATCATGTAAACCTTCTAGAAGCTGTGATTTTAAAAAATGGGGGAAGTAAGCTTTTCTTATTTCCAAACGCATGCGCAAACTATAGAAAGTCGTTATGATGTAGAATGTGCATAATTTGTTGATTCCATTTATTTAATAAAACACATTTTCTAAAAACTCGTGTTTTTTAAGAAATCATGCAAAACTTCTAGAATCTGTGATTTTAAAAAACGGGGGAGGTAAGCTTTTCTTTTTTCTGGATGCATGCACAAACTATAGAAAGTCGTTATGACGTAGAATGTGCATACTTTGTTGATTCCATTTATGAAATAAAACACATTTTCTAAAAACTCGTGTTTTTTACAAAATCATGTAAACCTTCTAGAAGCTGTGATTTTAAAAAACGGTCGAAGTAAGCTTTTCTTATTTGCGGACAAATGCGCAAACTATAGAAATTCGCTATGACATAGAATGTGCATACTTTGTTGATTCCATTTATGAAATAAAACACATTTTCTAAAAACTCGTGTTTTTTAAGAAATCATGTAAACCTTCTAGAAGTTGTGATTTTAAAAAACGGGGGAAGTAAGCTTTTCTTATTTCCAAACGCATGCGCAAACTATAGAAATTCGTTATGACATAGAATGTGCATACTTTGTAGATGCCATTTGTGAAATAAAACACATTTTCTAAAAACTCGTGTTTTTTACGAAATCATGTAAACCTTCTAGAAGCTGTGATTTTAAAAAACGGTGGAACTAAGCTTTCCTTATTTCCGGACGCATGCGCAAACTATAGAAATTCATTATGACGTAGAATGTGCGTACTTTGTAGATGCCATTTATGAAATAAAACACATTTTCAAAAAAACTCGTGTTTTTTACGAAATCATGTAAACCTTCTAGAAGCTGTGATTTTAAAAAACGGTGGAAGCAAGCTTTTCTTATTTCCGGATGCATGTGCAAACTATAAAAAGTCGTTATGACGTAGAATGTGCATACTTTGTTGATTCCATTTATGAAATAAAACACATTTTCTAAAAACTCGTGTGTTTTAAGAAATCATGTAAACCTTCTAAAATCCGTGATTTTAAAAAACGGGGGAAGTAAGCTTTTCTTATTTCTGGACGCATGAGCAAACTATAGAAAGTCATTATGACGTAGAATGTGCATACTTTGTTGATTCCATTTATGAAATAAAACACATTTTCTAAAAACTCGTGTGTTTTAAGAAATCATGTAAACCTTCTAAAATCCGTGATTTTAAAAAACGGGGGAAGTAAGCTTTTCTTATTTCTGGACGCATGAGCAAACTATAGAAAGTCATTATGACGTAGAATGTGCATACTTTGTTGATTCCATTTATGAATTAAAACACATTTTCTAAAAACTCGTGTTTTTTAAGAAATCATGTAAACCTTCTAGAATTTGTGACTTTAAAAAACGGGGGAAGTAAGCTTTTCTAATTTCCGAACGAATGCGCAAACTATAGAAAGTCGTTATGACGTAGAATGTGCATACTTTGTTGATTCCATTTATGAAATAAAACACATTTTCTAAAAACTAGTGTTTTTTAAGAAATCATGTAAACCTTGTAGAAGCTGTGATTTTAAAAAACGGTGGAAGTAAGCTTTTCTTATTTCCGGACGCATGCGCAAACTATAGAAAGTCGTTATGACGTAGAATGTGCATACTTTGTTGATTCCATTTATGAAATAAAACACAGTTTCTAAAAACTCGTGTTTTTTAAGAAATCATGTAAACCTTCTAGAAGCTGTGATTTTAAAAAACGTGGGAAGTAAGCTTTTCTTATTTCCAAACGCATGAGCAAACTATAGAAAGTCGTTATGACGTAGAATGTGCATACTCTGTAGACTCCATTTATGAAATAAAACACATTTTCTAAAAACTCTTGTTTTTTAAGAAATCATGTAAACCTTCTAGAAGTTTTGATTTTAAAAAACAGGGGAAGTTAGCTTTTCTTATTTCCGGACGCATGCGCAAACTATACAAAGTCGTTATGACGTAGAATGTGCATACTTTGTTGATTCCATTTATTTAATAAAACACATTTTCTAAAAACTCGTGTTTTTTAAGAAATCATGCAAAACTTCTAGAATCTGTGATTTTAAAAAACGGGGGAGGTAAGCTTTTCTTATTTCTGGACGCATGCACAAACTATAGAAAGTCGTTATGACGTAGAATGTGCATACTTTCTTGATTCCATTTATGAAATAAAACACATTTTCTAAAAACTCGTGTTTTTTAAGAAGTCATTCAAACCTTCTAGAAGCTGTGATTTTAAAAAACGGTGGAAGTAAGCTTTTCTTATTTCCGGACGCATGCGCAAACTATAGAAAGTCGTTATGACGTAGAATGTGAATACTTTGTTGATTCCATTTATGAAATAAAACACATTTTCTAAAAACTCGTGTTTTTTAAGAAATCATGTAAACCTTCTAGAAGCTGTGATTTTAAAAAACGAGGGATATAAGCATTTCTTATTTCCAAACGCATGCGCAAACTATAGAAAGTAGTTATGACGTAGAATGTGCATACCTTGTTGATTCCATTTATGAAATAAAACACATTTTCTAAAAACTCGTGTTTTTTACGAAATCATGTAAACCTTCTAGAAACTGTGATTTTAAAAAACGGTGGAAGTAAGCTTTTCTTATTTCCGGATGCATGCGCAAACTATAGAAAGTCGTTATGACGTAGAATGTGCATACTTTGTGGATTCCATTTATGAAATAAAAGATATTTTCTAAAAACTCGTGTTTTTTACGAAATCATGTAAACTTTCTAGAAGCTGTGATTTAAAAGAACGGGGGAAGTAAGCTTTTCTTATTTCCAAACGCATGCGCAAACTATAGAAAGTCGTTATGACGTAGAATGTGCATACTTTGTAGATTCGATTTATGAAATAAAACACATTTTCTAAAAACTTGTGTTTTTTACGAAATCATGTAAACCTTCTAGAAGCTGTGATTTTAAAAAACGGTGGAAGTAAGCTTTTCTTATTTCCGGACGAATGCGCAAACTATAGAAAGTCGTTATGACGTAGGATGTGCATACTTTGTTGATTCCATTTATGAAATAAAACACATTTTCTAAAAACTCGTGTTTTTTAAGAAATCATGTAAACCTTCTAGAAGCTGTGATTTTAAAAAATGGTGGAAGTAAGCTTTTCTTATTTCCGGACGCATGCGCAAACTATAGAAAGTCGTTATGACGTAGAATGTGCATATTTTGATGATTCCATTTATGAAATAAAACACATTTTCTAAAAACTCGTGTTTTTTAAAAAATCATGTAAACCTTCTAGAAGCTGTGATTTTAAAAAACGGGGGAAGTAAGCTTTTCTTATTTATGGACGCATGAGCAAACTATAGAAAGTCATTATGACGTAGAATGTGCATACTTTGTTGATTCCATTTATGAAATAAAACACATTTTCTAAAAACTCGTGTTTTTTACGAAATCATGTAAACCTTCTAGAAGCTGTGATTTTAAAAAACGATCGAAGTAAGCTTTTCTTATTTGCGGACAAATGCGCAAACTATAGAAATTCGCTATGACATAGAATGTGCATACTTTGTTGATTCCATTTATGAATTAAAACACATTTTCTAAAAACTCGTGTTTTTTAAGAAATCATGTAAACCTTCTAGAATTTGTGACTTTAAAAAACGGGGGAAGTAAGCTTTTCTTATTTCCAAACGCATGCGCAAACTATAGAAATTCGTTATGACATAGAATGTGCATACTTTGTAGATTCCATTTGTGAAATAAAACACATTTTCTAAAAACTCGTGTTTTTTATGAAATCATGTAAACCTTCTAGAAGCTGTGATTTTAAAAAACAGTGGAAGTAAGCTTTCCTTATTTCCGGACGCATGCGCAAACTATAGAAATTTGTTATGACGTAGAATGTGCATACTCTGTAGATTCCATTTATGAAATAAAACACATTTTAAAAAAACTTGTGTTTTTTACGAAATCATGTAAACCTTCTAGAAGCTGTGATTTTAAAAAACGGTGGAAGTAAGCTTTTCTTATTTCCGGACGCATGTGCAAACTATAAAAATTCGTTATGACGAAGAATGTGCATACTTAGTAGATTCCATTTATGAAATAAAACACATTTTCTAAAAACTCGTGTTTCTTACGAAATCATGTAAACATTCTAGAAGCTGTGATTTTAAAAAACTGTGGAAGTAAGCTTTTCTTATTTCCGGTGGAATACACAAACTATAGAAAGTCGTTATGACGTAGAATGTGCATACTTTGTAGATTCCATTTATGAAATAAAACACATTTTCTAAAAACTCGTGTTTTTTACGAAATCATGTAAACCTTCTAGAAGCTGTGATTTTAAAAAACGCTGCAAGTAAGCTTTTCTTATTTCCGAACGAATGCGCAAACTATAGAAATTCGTTATGACGTAGAATGTGCATAATTTGTTGATTCCATTTATGAAATAAAACACATTTTCTAAAAACTAGTGTTTTTTAAGAAATCATGTAAACCTTGTAGAAGCTGTGATTTTAAAAAAAGGTGGAAGTAAGCTTTTCTTATTTCCAGACGCATGCGCAAACTATAGAAAGTCGTTATGACGTAGAATGTGCATACTTTGTTGATTCCATTTATGAAATAAAACACATTTTCTAAAAACTCGTGTTTTTTAACAAATCATGTAAACCTTCTAGAAGCTGTGATTTTAAAAAACGCGGGAAGTGAGCTTTTCTTATTTCCAAACGCATGTGCAAACTATAGAAAGTCATTATGACGAAGAATGTGCGAACTTTGTAGATTCCATTTATGAAATAAAACACATTTTCTAAAAACTCGTGTTTTTTACGAAATCATGTAAACATTCTAGAAGTTTTGATTTTAAAAAACAGGGGAAGTTAGCTTTTCTTATTTCCGGCCGCATGCGCAAACTATAGAAATTTGTTATGACGTAGAATGTGCATACTTTGTAGAATCCATTTAGGAAATAAAAATCATTTTCTAAAAACTCGTGTTTTTTACGAAATCATGTAAACCTTCTAGAAGCTGTGATTTTGAAAAAAGGGGGAAGTACGCTTTTCTTATTTCCGGATGCATGCAGAAACTATAGAAAGCCGTTATGACGTAGAATTTGCATCCTTTGTAGATTCCATTTATGAAATAAATCACATTTTCTAAAAACTCGTGTTTTTTACGAAATCATGTAAACCTTCTACAAGCTGTGATTTTAAAAAATGGTGGAAGTAAGCTTTTCTTATTTCCGGACGCATGGACAAACTATAGAAAGTCGTTATGACGTAGAATGTGCATACTTTTTTGATTCCATTTATGAAATAAAACACATTTTCTAAAAACTCGTGTTTTTTAAGAAATCATGTAAACCTCCTAGAAGCTGTGATTTTAAAAAATGGGGGAAGTAAGCTTTTCTTATTTCCGGACGCATGCGCAAACTATAGAAAGTCGTTATGACATAGAATGTGCATACTTTGTAGATTCCATTTATAAAATAAAACACATTTTCTAAAAATTTGTGTTTTTTACGAAATCATGTAAACCTTCTAGAAGCTGTGATTTTAAAAAACGCTGGAAGTAAGCTTTTCTTATTTCCGGACGAATGCGCAAACTATAGAAAGTCGTTATGACGTAGAATGTGCATACTTTGTTGATTCCATTTATGAAATAAAACACATTTTCTTAAAACTAGTGTTTTTTAAGAAATCATGTAACCCTTCTAGAAGCTGTGATTTTAAAAAACGGTGGAAGTAAGCTTTTCTTATTTCCAGACGCATGCGCAAACTATAGAAAGTCGTTATGACGTAGAATGTGCATACTTTGTTGATTCCATTTATGAAATAAAACACATTTTCTAAAAACTCATGTTTTTTAAGAAATCATGTAAACCTTCTAGAAGCTGTGATTTTAAAAAACGTGGGAAGTAAGCTTTTCTTATTTCCAAACGCATGTGCAAACTATAGAAAGTCGTTATAACGTAGAATGTGCATACTTTGTTGATTCCATTTATGAAATAAAACACATTTTCTAAAAACTCGTGTTTTTTAAGAAATCATGTAAACCTTCTAGAAGCTGTGATTTTAAAAAACGGGGGAAGTAAGCTTTTCTTATATCCGGATGCATGCGAAAACTATAGAAAGTCGTTATGACGTAGAATGTGCATACTTTGTAGATTCCATTTATGAAATAAAACACATTTTCTAAAAACTCGTGTTTTTTACGAAATCATGTAAACCTTCTAGAAGCTGTGATTTTAAAAAACGGGGGAAGTAAGCTTTTCTTATATCCGGATGCATGCGAAAACTATAGAAAGTCGTTATGACGTAGAATGTGCATACTTTGTAGATTCCATTTATGAAATAAAACACATTTTCTAAAAACTCGTGTTTTTTACGAAATCATGTAAACCTTCTAGAAGCTGTGATTTTAAAAAATGGTGGAAGTAAGCTTTTCTTATTTCCGAACGCATGCGCAAACTATAGAAAGTCATTATGACGTAGAATGTGCATACTTTGTAGATTCCATTTATGAAATAAAACACATTTTCAAAAAACTCGTGTTTTTTACGAAATCATGTAAACCTTCTAGAAGCTGTGATTTTACAAAACGTTGGAAGTAAGCTTTTCTTATTTCCGGACGCATGCGCAAACTATAGAAAGTCATTATGACGTAGAATGTGCATACTTTGTTGATTCTATTTATGAAATAAAACATATTTTCTAAAAACTCGTATTTTTTAACAAATCGTGTAAACCTTCTAGAAGCTGTGATTTTAAAAAACGGGGGAAGTCTGCTTTTCTTATTTCCAAACGCATGCGCAAACTATAGAAAGTCATTATGACGAAGAATGTGCGTACTTTGTAGATTCCATTTATGAAATAAAACGCATTTTCTAAAAACTCGTGTTTTTTACGAAATCATGTAAACATTCTAGAAGCTGTGATTTTAAAAAACTGTGGAAGTAAGCTTTTCTTATTTCCGGTCGAATACGCAAACTATAGAATGTTGTTATGACGTAGAATGTGCATACTTTGTTGATTCCATTTATGAAATAAAACACATTTTCTAAAAACTCGTGTTTTTTATGAAATCATGTAAAACTTCTAGAAGCTGTGATTTTAAAAAACGGTGGAAGTAAGTTTTTCTTATTTCCGGACGCATGCGCAAACTATAGAAAGTCGTTATGACGTAGAATGTGCATACTTTGTTGATTCCATTTATGAAATAAAACACATTTTCTTAAAACTAGTGTTTTTTAAGAAATCATGTAACCCTTCTAGAAGCTGTGATTTTAAAAAACGGTGGAAGTAAGCTTTTCTTATTTCCAGACGCATGCGCAAACTATAGAAAGTCGTTATGACGTAGAATGTGCATACTTTGTTGATTCCATTTATGAAATAAAACACATTTTCTAAAAACTCATGTTTTTTAAGAAATCATGTAAACCTTCTAGAAGCTGTGATTTTAAAAAACGTGGGAAGTAAGCTTTTCTTATTTCCAAACGCATGTGCAAACTATAGAAAGTCGTTATAACGTAGAATGTGCATACTTTGTTGATTCCATTTATGAAATAAAACACATTTTCTAAAAACTCGTGTTTTTTAAGAAATCATGTAAACCTTCTAGAAGCTGTGATTTTAAAAAACGGGGGAAGTAAGCTTTTCTTATATCCGGATGCATGCGAAAACTATAGAAATTCGTTATGACGTAGAATGTGCATACTTTGTAGATTCCATTTATGAAATAAAACACATTTTCTAAAAACTCGTGTTTTTTACGAAATCATGTAAACCTTCTAGAAGCTGTGATTTTAAAAAACGGGGGAAGTAAGCTTTTCTTATATCCGGATGCATGCGAAAACTATAGAAAGTCGTTATGACGTAGAATGTGCATACTTTGTAGATTCCATTTATGAAATAAAACACATTTTCTAAAAACTCGTGTTTTTTACGAAATCATGTAAACCTTCTAGAAGCTGTGATTTTAAAAAACTGTGGAAGTAAGCTTTTCTTATTTCCGGTCGAATACGCAAACTATAGAATGTCGTTATGACGTAGAATGTGCATACTTTGTTGATTCCATTTATGAAATAAAACACATTTTCTAAAAACTCGTGTTTTTTATGAAATCATGTAAAACTTCTAGAAGCTGTGATTTTAAAAAACGGTGGAAGTAAGTTTTTCTTATTTCCGGACGCATGCGCAAACTATAGAAAGTCGTTATGACATAGAATGTGCATACTTTGTTGATTACATTTATGAAATAAAACACGTTTTTCTAAAAACCCGTGTTTTTTAAGAAATCATGTAAACCTTCTAGAAGCTGTGATTTGTAAAAAAGGGGGAAGTAAGCTTTTCTTATTTCCGGATGCATGCACAAACCATAGAAAGTCATTATGAAGTAGAATTTGCATACTTTGTAGATTCCATTTATGAAATAAAACACATTTTCTAAAAACTCGTGTTTTTTACGAAATCATGTAAACCTTCTAGAAGCTGTGATTTTAAAAAATGGTGGAAGTAAGCTTTTCTTATTTCCGAACGCATGCGCAAACTATAGAAAGTCATTATGACGTAGAATGTGCATACTTTGTAGATTCCATTTATGAAATAAAACACATTTTCAAAAAACACGTGTTTTTTACGAAATCATGTAAACCTTCTAGAAGCTGTGATTTTACAAAACGTTGGAAGTAAGCTTTTCTTATTTCCGGACGCATGCGCAAACTATAGAAAGTCCTTATGACGTAGAATGTGCATACTTTGTTGATTCTATTTATGAAATAAAACATATTTTCTAAAAACTCGTATTTTTTAACAAATCGTGTAAACCTTCTAGAAGCTGTGATTTTAAAAAACGGGGGAAGTCTGCTTTTCTTATTTCCAAACGCATGCGCAAACTATAGAAAGTCATTATGACGAAGAATGTGCGTACTTTGTAGATTCCATTTATGAAATAAAACGCATTTTCTAAAAACTCGTGTTTTTTACGAAATCATGTAAACATTCTAGAAGCTGTGATTTTAAAAAACTGTGGAAGTAAGCTTTTCTTATTTCCGGTCGAATACGCAAACTATAGAATGTCGTTATGACGTAGAATGTGCATACTTTGTTGATTCCATTTATGAAATAAAACACATTTTCTAAAAACTCGTGTTTTTTATGAAATCATGTAAAGCTTCTAGAAGCTGTGATTTTAAAAAACGGTGGAAGTAAGTTTTTCTTATTTCCGGACGCATGCGCAAACTATAGAAAGTCGTTATGACATAGAATGTGCATACTTTGTTGATTACATTTATGAAATAAAACACGTTTTTCTAAAAACTCGTGTTTTTTAAGAAATCATGTAAACCTTCTAGAAGCTGTGATTTGTAAAAAAGGGGGAAGTAAGCTTTTCTTATTTCCGGATGCATGCACAAACTATAGAAAGTCATTATGACGTAGAATTTGCATACTTTGTAGATTCCATTTATGAAATAAAACACATTTTCTAAAAACTCGTGTTTTTTACGAAATCATGTAAACCTTCTACAAGCTGTGATTTTAAAAAATGGTGGAAGTAAGCTTTTCTTATTTCCGGACGCATGCGAAAACTAAATAAAGTCGTTATGACATAGAATGTGGATACTTTGTTGATTCCATTTATGAAATAAAAAACATTTTCTAAAAACTCATGTTTTTTAAGAAATCATGTAAACCTTCTAGAAGCTGTGATTTTAAAAAATGGGGGAAGTAAGCTTTTCTTATTTCCAAACGCATGCGCAAACTATAGAAAGTCGTTATGACGTAGAATGTGCATAATTTGCTCATTCCATTTATTTAATAAAACACATTTTCTAAAAACTCGTGCTTTTTAAGAAATCATGCAAAACTTCTAGAATCTGTGATTTTAAAAAACGGGGGAGGTAAGCTTTTATTTTTTCTGGATGCATGCACAATCTATAGAAAGTCGTTATGACGTAGAATGTGCATACTTTGTAGATTCCATTTATGAAATAAAACACATTTTCTAAAAACTCTTGTTTTTTAAGAAATCATGTAAACCTTCTAGAAGCTATGATTTTAAAAAACGGGGGAAGTTAGCTTTTCTTATTTCCGGACGCATGCGCAAACTATACAAAGTCGTTATGATGTAGAATGTGCATACTTTGTAGATTCCATTTTTTGAAATAAAACACATTTTCTAAAAACTCGTGTTTTTTAAGAAATCATGTAAACCTTCTAGAAGCTGTGATTTTAAAAAACGGTGGAAGTAAGCTTTTATTATTTCCGGACGAATGCGCAAACTATAGAAAGTGATTATGACATAGAATGTGCATACTTTGTTGATTCCATTTATGAAATAAAACACATTTTCTAAAAACTCATGTTTTTTAAGAAATCGTGTAAAATTTCTAGAAGCTGTGATTTTAAAAAACGGTGGAAGTAAGCTTTTCTTATTTCCGGACGCATGCACAAACTATAGAAAGTCGTTATGACATAGAATGTGCATACTTTGTTGATTCCATTTATGAAATAAAACACATTTTCTAAAAACTCGTGTTTTTTAAGAAATCATGTAAACCTTCTAGGAGCTGTGATTTTAAAAAACGGGGGAAGTAAGCTTTTCTTATTTCTGGACGCATGCGCAAACTATATAACTCGTTACGACATAGAATGTGCATACTTTGTGGATTCCATTTATGAAATAAAACACATTTTATAAAAACTCATGTTTTTTAAGAAATCATGTAAACCTTCTAGAAGCTGTGATTTTAAAAAACAGTGGAAGTAAGATTTTCTTATTTTCGGATGAATGCGCAAACTATAGAAAGTCGTTATGACATAAAATGTGCATACTTTGTTGATTCCATTTATGAAATAAAACACATTTTCTAAAAACTCGTATTTTTTAAGAAATCGTGTAAACCTTCTAGAAGCTGTGATTTTAAAAAACGGTGGAAGTAAGCTTTTCTTATTTCCGGACGCATGCGCAAACTATGGAAAGTCGTTATGACATAGAATGTGCATACTTTCTTGATTCCATTTATGAAATAAAACACATTTTCTAAAAACTCGTGTTTTTTAAGAAATCATGTAAACCTTCTAGAAGCTGTGATTTTAAAAAATGGTGGAGGTAAGCTTTTCTTATTTCCGGACGCATGCGCAAACTATAGAAAGTCGTTATGACGTAGAATGTGCATACTTTGTTGATTCCATTTATGAAATAAAACACATTTTCTAAAAACTCCTGTTTTTAAAAAAATCATGTAAACCTTCTAGAAGCTGTGATTTTAAAAAACGGGGGAAGTAAGCTTTTCTTATTTCCAAACGCATGAGCAAACTATAGAAAGTCGTTATGACGTAGAATGTGCATACTCTGTAGACTCCATTTATGAAATAAAACACATTTTCTAAAAACTCTTGTTTTTTACGAAATCATGTAAACCTTCTAGAAGCTGTGATTTTAAAAAACGGTCGAAGTAAGCTTTTCTTGTTTGCGGACAAATGCGCAAACTATAGAAATTCGCTATGACATAGAATGTGCATACTTTGTTGATTCCATTTATGAAATAAAACACATTTTCTAAAAACTCGTGTTTTTTAAGAAATCATGTAAACCTTCTAGAAGTTGTGATTTTAAAAAACGGGGGAAGTAAGCTTTTCTTATTTCCAAACGCATGCGCAAACTATAGAAATTCGTTATGACATAGAATGTGCATACTTTGTAGATTCCATTTGTGAAATAAAACACATTTTCTAAAAACTCGTGTTTTTTACGAAATCATGTAAACCTTCTAGAAGCCGTGATTTTAAAAAACGTTGGAACTAAGCTTTCCTTATTTCCGGACGCATGCGCAAACTATAGAAATTCGTTATGACGTAGAATGTGCGTACTTTGTAGATGCCATTTATGAAATAAAACACATTTTCAAAAAAACTCGTGTTTTTTACGAAATCATGTAAACCTTCTAGAAGCTGTGATTTTAAAAAACGGTGGAAGTAAGCTTTTCTTATTTCCGGATGCATGTGCAAACTATAGAAAGTCGTTATGACGTAGAATGTGCATACTTTGTTGATTCCATTTATGAAATAAAACACATTTTCTAAAAACTCGTGTGTTTTAAGAAATCATGTAAACCTTCTAAAATCCGTGATTTTAGAAAACGGGGGAAGTAAGCTTTTCTTATTTGCAAACGCATGCGCAAACTATAAAAATTCGTTATGACGAAGAATGTGCATACTTTGTAGATTCCATTTATGAAATAAAACACATTTTCTAAAAACTCGTGTTTTTTACGAAATGATGTAAACATTCTAGAAGCTGTGATTTTAAAAAACTGTGGAAGTAAACTTTTCTTATTCCGGTGGAATACACAAACTATAGAAAGTCGTTATGACGTAGAATGTGCATACTTTGTAGATTCCATTTATGAAATAAAACATATTTTCTAAAAACTCGTGTTTTTTACGAAATCATGTAAACCTTCTAGAAGCTGTGATTTTAAAAAACGCTGGAAGTAAGCTTTTCTTATTTCCGAACGAATGCGCAAACTATAGAAAGTCGTTATGACATTGAATGTGCATACTTTGTTGATTCCATTTATGAAATAAAACACATTTTCTAAAAACTAGTGTTTTTTAAGAAATCATGTAAACCTTGTAGAAGCTGTGATTTTAAAAAACGGTGGAAGTAAGCTTTTCTTATTTCCGGACGCATGCGCAAACTATAGAAAGTCGTTATGACGTAGAATGTGCATACTTTGTTGATTCCATTTATGAAATAAAACACAGTTTCTAAAAACTCGTGTTTTTTAAGAAATCATGTAAACCTTCTAGAAGCTGTGATTTTAAAAAACGTGGGAAGTAAGCTTTTCTTATTTCCAAACGCATGAGCAAACTATAGAAAGTCGTTATGACGTAGAATGTGCATACTTTGCTGATTCCATTTATTTAATAAAACACATTTTCTAAAAACTCGTGTTTTTTAAGAAATCATGCAAAACTTCTAGAATCTGTGATTTTAAAAAACGGGGGAGGTAAGCTTTTCTTATTTCCGGACGCATGCGCAAACTATACAAAGTCGTTATGACGTAGAATGTGCATACTTTGTTGATTCCATTTATTTAATAAAACACATTTTCTAAAAACTCGTGTTTTTTAAGAAATCATGCAAAACTTCTAGAATCTGTGATTTTAAAAAACGGGGGAGGTAAGCTTTTCTTATTTCTGGACGCATGCGCAAACTATAGAAAGTCGATATGACGTAGAATGTGCATACTTTGTAGATTCCATTTATGAAATAAAACACATTTTCTTAAAACTCGTGTTTTTTACGAAATCATGTAAACCTTCTAGAAGCTGTGATTTTAAAAAACAGTGGAAGTAAGCTTTTCTTATTTCCGGACGCATGCGCAAACTATAGAAAGTCGTTATGACGTAGAATTTGCATAATTTGTAGATTCCATTTATGAAATAAAACACATTTTCTAAAAACTCGTGTTTTTTACGAAATCATGGAAACCTTTTAGAAGCTGTGATTTTAAAAAACGGTGGAAGTAAGGTTTTCTTATTTCCAGACGCATGCGCAAACTATAGAAAGTCATTAGGACGTAGAATTTGCATACTTTGTAGATTCCATTTATGAAATAAAACACATTTTATAAAAACTCATGTTTTTTACGAAATCATGTAAACCTTCTACAAGCTGTGATTTTAAAAAATGGTGGAAGTAAGCTTTTCTTATTTCCGGACGCATGCGAAAACTAAATAAAGTCGTTATGACATAGAATGTGCATACTTTGTTGATTCCATTTATGAAATAAAACACATTTTCTAAAAACTCGTGTTTTTTACGAAATCGTGTAAAATTTCTAGAAGCTGTGATTTTAAAAAACGGTGGAAGTAAGCTTTTCTTATTTCCGGACGCATGCGCAAACTATAGAAAGTCGTTATGACATAGAATGTGCATACTTTGTTGATTCCATTTATGAAATAAAACACATTTTCTAAAAACTCGTGTTTTTTAAGAAATCATGTAAACCTTCTAGAACCTGTGATTTTAAAAAAAGGGGGAAGTAAGCTTTTCTTATTTCTGGACGCATGCACAAACTATAGAAAGTCGTTATGACATAGAATGTGCATACTTTGTTGATTCCATTTATGAAATAAAACACATTTTCTAAAAACTCGTATTTTTTAAGAAATCGTGTAAACCTTCTAGAAGCTGTGATTTTAAAAAACGGTGGAAGTAAGCTTTTCTTATTTCCGGACGCATGCGCAAACTATGGAAAGTCGTTATGACATAGAATGTGCATACTTTGTTGATTCCATTTATGAAATAAAACACATTTTCTAAAAACTCTTGTTTTTTAAAAAATCATGTAAACCTTCTAGAAGCTGTGATTTTAAAAAACGGGGGAAGTAAGCTTTTCTTATTTCCGGACACACGAGCAAACTATAGAAAGTCATTATGACGTAGAATGTGCATACTTTGTTGATTCTATTTATGAAATAAAACATATTTTCTAAAAACTCGTGTTTTTTAACAAATCGTGTAAACCTTCTCGAAGCTGTGATTTTAAAAAACGGGGGAAGTCAGCTTTTCTTATTTCCAAACGCATGCGCAAAGTATAGAAAGTCATTATGATGAAGAATGTGCGTACTTTGTAGATTCCATTTATGAAATAAAACGCATTTTCTAAAAACTCGTGTTTTTTACAAAATCATGTAAACATTCTAGAAGCTGTGATTTTAAAAAACTGTGGAAGTAAGCTTTTCTTATTTCCGGTCAAATACTCAAACTATAGAAAGTCGTTATGACGTAGAATGTGCATACTTTGTTGATTCCATTTATGAAATAAAACACATTTTCTAAAAACTCGTGTTTTTTAAGAAATCATGTAAACCTTCTAGAAGTTGTGATTTTAAAAAAAGGGGGAAGTAAGCTTTTCTTATTTCCAAACGCATGCGCAAACTATAGAAATTCGTTATGACATAGAATGTGCATACTTTGTAGATTCCATTTGTGAAATAAAACACATTTTCTAAAAACTCGTGTTTTTTACGAAATCATGTAAACCTTCTGGAAGCTGTGATTTTAAAAAATGGTGGAAGTAAGCTTTCCTTATTTTACGGACGCATGCGGAAACTATAGAAAGTTGTTATGACGTAGAATGTGCATTCTTTGTTGATTCCATTTATGAAATAAAACACATTTTCTAAAAACTCATGTTTTTTAAGAAATCATGTAAACCTTCTAGAAGCTGTGATTTTAAAAAACGGGGGAAGTAAGCTTTTCTTTTTTCCGGACGCATGCGCAAACTATAGAAATTCGATATGACGTAGAATGTGCATACTTTGTAGATTCCATTTATGAAATAAAACACATTTTCTTAAAACTCGTGTTTTTTACGAAAGAAAACCTTCTAGAAGCTGTGATTTTAAAAAACAGTGGAAGTAAGCTTTTCTTATTTCCGGACGCATGCGCAAACTATAGAAAGTTGTTATGACGTAGAATTTGCATACTTTGTAGATTCCATTTATGAAATAAAACACATTTTCTAAAAACTCGTGTTTTTTACGAAATCATGGAAACCTTTTAGAAGCTGTGATTTTAAAAAACGGTGGAAGTAAGGTTTTCTTATTTCCGGAAGCATGCGCAAACTATAGAAAGTCATTATGACGTAGAATTTGCATACTTTGTAGATAATATTTATGAAATAAAACACATTTTCTAAAAACTCATGTTTTTTACGAAATCATGTAAACCTTCTACAAGCTGTGATTTTAAAAAATGGTGGAAGTAAGCTTTTCTTATTTCCGGACGCATGCGAAAACTAAATAAAGTCGTTATGACATAGAATGTGCATACTTTGTTGATTCCATTTATGAAATAAAACACATTTTCTAAAAACTCGTGTTTTTTAAGAAATCGTGTAAAATTTCTAGAAGCTGTGATTTTAAAAAACGGTGGAAGTAAGCTTTTCTTATTTCCGGACGCATTCGCAAACTATAGAAAGTCGTTATGACATAGAATGTGCATACTTTGTTGATTCCATTGATGAAATAAAACACATTTTCTAAAAACTCGTGTTTTTTAAGAAATCATGTAAACCTTCTAGAACCTGTGATTTTAAAAAAAGGGGGAAGTAAGCTTTTCTTATTTCTGGACGCATGCGCAAACTATAGAAAGTTGTTATGACATAGAATGTGCATACTTTGTTGATTCCATTTATGAAATAAAAGACATTTTCTAAAAACTCGTATTTTTTAAGAAATCGTGTAAACCTTCTAGAAGCTGTGATTCTAAAAAACGGTGGAAGTAAGCTTTTCTTATTTCCGGACGCATGCGCAAACTATGGAAAGTCGTTATGACATAGAATGTGCATACTTTGTTGATTCCATTTATGAAATAAAACACATTTTCTAAAAACTCGTGTTTTTTAAGAAATCATGTAAACCTTCTAGAAGCTGTGATTTTAAAAAATGGTGGAGGTAAGCTTTTCTTATTTCTGGACGCATGCGCAAACTATAGAAAGTCGTTATGACGTAGAATGTGCATACTTTGTTGATTCCATTTATGAAATAAAACACATTTTCTAAAAACTCTTGTTTTTTAAAAAATCATGTAAACCTTCTAGAAGTTGTGATTTTAAAAAACAGGGGAAGTAAGCTTTTCTTATTTCCGGACACATGAGCAAACTATAGAAAGTCATTATGACGTAGAATGTGCATACTTTGTTGATTCTATTTATGAAATAAAACATATTTTCTAAAAACTCGTGTTTTTTAACAAATCGTGTAAACCTTCTAGAAGCTGTGATTTTAAAAAACGGGGGAAGTCACTTTTTCTTATTTCCAAACGCATGCGCAAACTATAGAAATTCATTATGACGAAGAATGTGCGTACTTTGTAGATTCCATTTATGAAATAAAACGCATTTTCTAAAAACTCGTGTTTTTTACAAAATCATGTAAACATTCTAGAAGCTGTGATTTTAAAAAACTGTGGAAGTAAGCTTTTCTTATTTCCGGTCGAATACGCAAACTATAGAAAGTCGTTATGACGTAGAATGTGCATACTTTGTTGATTCCATTTATGAAATAAAACACATTTTCTAAAAACTCGTGTTTTTTAAGAAATCATGTAAACCTTCTAGAAGTTGTGATTTTAAAAAACGGGGGAAGTAAGCTTTTCTTATTTTCAAACGCATGCGCAAACTATAGAAATTCGTTATGACATAGAATGTGCATACTTTGTAGATTCCATTTGTGAAATAAACCACATTTTCTAAAAACTCGTGTTTTTTACGAAATCATGTAAACCTTCTAGAAGCTGTGATTTTAAAAAAAGGTGGAACTAAGCTTTCCTTATTTCCGGACGCATGCGCAAACTATAGAAATTCGTTATGATGTAGAATATGTGTACTTTGTAGATTCCATTTATGAAATAAAACACATTTTCAAAAAACTCGTGTTTTTTACGAAATCATGTAAACCTTCTAGAAGCTGTGATTTTAAAAAACGGTGGAAGTAAGCTTTTCTTATTTCCGGATGCATGTGCAAACTATAGAAAGTCGTTCTGACGTAGAATGTGCATACTTTGTTGATTCCATTTATGAAATAAAACACATTTTCTAAAAACTCCTGTTTTTTAAGAAATCAAGTAAACCTTCTAAAATCCGTGCTTTTAAAAAACGGGGGAAGTAAGCTTTTCTTATTTGCAAACGCATGCGCAAACTATAAAAATTCATTATGACGAAGAATGTGCATACTTTGTAGATTCCATTTATGAAATAAAACACATTTTCTAAAAACTCATGTTTTTTACGAAATCATGTAAACATTCTAGAAGCTGTGATTTTAAAAAACTGTGGAAGTAAGCTTTTCTTATTTCCGGTGGAATACACAAACTATAGAAAGTCGTTATGACGTAGAATGTGCATACTTTGTAGATTCCATTTATGAAATAAAACACATTTTCTAAAAACTCATTGTTTTTACGAAATCATGTAAACCTTCTAGAAGCTGTGATTTTAAAAAACGCTGGAAGTAAGCTTTTCATATTTCGGAACGAATGCGCAAACTATAGAAAGTCGTTATGACGTAGAATGTGCATACTTTGTTGATTCCATTTATGAAATAAAACACATTTTCTAAAAACTAGTGTTTTTTAAGAAATCATGTAAACCTTGTAGAAGCTGTGATTTTAAAAAACGGGGGAAGTGAGCTTTTCTTATTTCCAAACGCATGCGCAAACTATAGAAAGTCATTATGACGAAGAATGTGCGAACTTTGTAGATTCCATTTATGAAATAAAACACATTTTCTAAAAACTCGTATTTTTTACAAAATCATGTAAACCTTCTAGAAGCCGTGATTTTTAAAAAGGGGGGAAGTAAGCTTTTCTTATTTCCGGATGCATGCACAAACTATAAAAATCCGTTATGACGTAGAATTTGCATACTATGTAGATTCCATTTATGAAATAAATCACATTTTCTAAAAACTCGTGTTTTTTACGAAATCATGTAAACCTACTACAAGCTGTGATTTTAAAAAATGGTGGAAGTAAGCTTTTCTTATTTCCGGACGCATGCACAAACTATAGAAAGTCGTTATGACGTAGAATGTGCATACTTTGTTGATTCCATTTATGAAATAAAACACATTTTCTAAAAACTCGTGTTTTTTAAGAAATCATGTAAACCTTCTAGAAGCTGTGATTTTAAAAAATGGTGGAAGTAAGCTTTTCTTACTTCCGGACGCATGCGCAAACTATAGAAAGTCGTTATGACATAGAATGTGCATACTTTATAGATTCCATTTATGAAATAAAACACATTTTCTAAAAACTCGTGTTTTTTACGAAATCATGTAAACCTTCTAGAAGCTGTGATTTTAAAAAACTCTGGAAGTAAGCTTTTCTTATTTCCGGACGAATGCGCAAACTATAGAAAGTCGTTATGACATAGAATGTGCATACTTTGTTGATTCCATTTATGAAATAAAACACATTTTCTTAAAACTAGTGTTTTTTAAGAAATCATGTAAACCTTCTAGAAGCTGTGATTTTAAAAAACTGTGGAAGTAAGCTTTTCTTATTTCCGGACGCATGCGCAAACTATAGAAAGTCGTTATGACGTAGAATGTGCATACTTTGTTGATTCCATTTATGAAATAAAACACATTTTCTAAAAACTCATGTTTTTTAAGAAATCATGTAAACCTTCTAGAAGCTGTGATTTTAAAAAACGGGGGAAGTAAGCTTTTCTTATTTCCGGACGCATGCGCAAACTATAGAAAGTCGATATGACGTAGAATGTGCATACTTTGTAGATTCCATTTATGAAATAAAACACATTTTCTAAAAACTCGTGTTTTTTACGAAATCTAGTAAACCTTCTAGAAGCTGTGATTTTAAAAAACAGTGGAAGTAAGCTTTTCTTATTTCCGGACGCATGCGCAAACTATAGAAAGTCGTTATGATGTAGAATTTGCATACTTTGTAGATTCCATTTATGAAATAAAACACATTTTCTAAAAACTCGTGTTTTTTACGAAATCATGTAAACCTTTTAGAAGCTGTGATTTTAAAAAACGGTGGAAGTAAGGTTTTCTTATTTCCGGACGCATGCGCAAACTATAGAAAGTCGTTATGACGTAGAATGTGCATACTTCGTTGATTCCATTTATGAAATAAAACACAGTTTCTAAAAACTCGTGTTTTTTAAGAAATCATGTAAACCTTCTAGAAGCTGTGATTTTAAAAAACGCGGGAACTAAGCTTTTCTTATTTCCAAACGCATAAGCAAACTATATAAAGTCGTTATGACGTAGAATGTGCATACTTTGTTGATTCCATTTATGAAATAAAACACATTTTCTAAAAACTCGTGTTTTTTAACAAATCATGTAAACCTTCTAGAAGCTGTGATTTTAAAAAACGCGGGAAGTGAGCTTTTCTTATTTCCAAACGCATGTGCAAACTATAGAAAGTCATTATGACGAAGAATGTGCGAACTTTGTAGATTCCATTTATGAAATAAAACACATTTTCTAAAAACTCGTGTTTTTTACGAAATCATGTAAACATTCTAGAAGTTTTGATTTTAAAAAACAGGGGAAGTTAGCTTTTCTTATTTCCGGCCGCATGCGCAAACTATAGAAATTTGTTATGACGTAGAATGTGCATACTTTGTAGAATCCATTTAGGAAATAAAAATCATTTTCTAAAAACTCGTGTTTTTTACGAAATCATGTAAACCTTCTAGAAGCTGTGATTTTGAAAAAAGGGGGAAGTAAGCTTTTCTTATTTCCGGATGCATGCAGAAACTATAGAAAGCCGTTATGACGTAGAATTTGCATCCTTTGTAGATTCCATTTATGAAATAAATCACATTTTCTAAAAACTCGTGTTTTTTACGAAATCATGTAAACCTTCTACAAGCTGTGATTTTAAAAAATGGTGGAAGTAAGCTTTTCTTATTTCCGGACGCATGGACAAACTATAGAAAGTCGTTATGACGTAGAATGTGCATACTTTTTTGATTCCATTTATGAAATAAAACACATTTTCTAAAAACTCGTGTTTTTTAAGAAATCATGTAAACCTCCTAGAAGCTGTGATTTTAAAAAATGGGGGAAGTAAGCTTTTCTTATTTCCGGACGCATGCGAAAACTATAGAAAGTCGTTATGACATAGAATGTGCATACTTTGTAGATTCCATTTATGAAATAAAACACATTTTCTAAAAACTTGTGTTTTTTACGAAATCATGTAAACCTTCTAGAAGCTGTGATTTTAAAAAATGTTGGAAGTAAGCTTTTCTTATTTCCGGACGAATGCGCAAACTATAGAAAGTCGTTATGACGTAGAATGTGCATACTTTGTTGATTCCATTTATGAAATAAAACACATTTTCTTAAAACTAGTGTTTTTTAAGAAATCATGTAACCCTTCTAGAAGCTGTGATTTCAAAAAACGGTGGAAGTAAGCTTTTCTTATTTCCAGACGCATGCGCAAACTATAGAAAGTCGTTATGACGTAGAATGTGCATACTTTGTTGATTCCATTTATGAAATAAAACACATTTTCTAAAAACTCGTGTTTTTTAAGAAATCATGTAAACCTTCTAGAAGCTGTGATTTTAAAAAACGTGGGAAGTAAGCTTTTCTTATTTCCAAACGCATGTGTAAACTATAGAAAGTCGTTATGACGTAGAATGTGCATACTTTGTTGATTCCATTTATGAAATAAAACACATTTTCTAAAAACTCGTGTTTTTTAAGAAATCATGTAAACCTTCTAGAAGCTGTGATTTTAAAAAATGGGGGAAGTAAGCTTTTCTTATATCCGGATGCATGCGAAAACTATAGAAAGTCGTTATGACGTAGAATGTGCATACTTTGTAGATTCCATTTATGAAATAAAACACATTTTCTAAAAACTCGTGTTTTTTACGAAATCATGTAAACCTTCTAGAAGCTGTGATTTTAAAAAATGGTGGAAGTAAGCTTTTCTTATTTCCAAACGCATGCGCAAACTATAGAAATTCATTATGACGTAGAATGTCCATACTTTGTAGATTCCATTTATGAAATAAAACACATTTTCAAAAAACTCGTGTTTTTTACGAAATCATGTAAACCTTCTAGAAGCTGTGATTTTACAAAACGTTGGAAGTAAGCTTTTCTTATTTCCGGACGCATGCGCAAACTATAGAAAGTCATTATGACGTAGAATGTGCATACTTTGTTGATTCTATTTATGAAATAAAACATATTTTCTAAAAACTCGTGTTTTTTAACAAATCGTGTAAACCTTCTAGAAGCTGTGATTTTAAAAAACGGGGGAAGTCTGCTTTTCTTATTTCCAAACGCATGCGCAAACTATAGAAAGTCATTATGACGAAGAATGTGCGTACTTTGTAGATTCCATTTATGAAATAAAACGCATTTTCTAAAAACTCGTGTTTGTTACGAAATCATGTAAACATTCTAGAAGCTGTGATTTTAAAAAACTGTGGAAGTAAGCTTTTCTAATTTCCGGTCGAATACGCAAACTATAGAATGTCGTTATGACGTAGAATGTGCATACTTTGTTGATTCCATTTATGAAATAAAACACATTTTCTAAAAACTCGTGTTTTTTATGAAATCATGTAAAACTTCTAGAAGCTGTGATTTTAAAAAACGGTGGAAGTAAGTTTTTCTTATTTCCGGACGCATGCGCAAACTATAGAAAGTCGTTATGACATAGAATGTGCATACTTTGTTGATTACATTTATGAAATAAAACACGTTTTTCTAAAAACTCGTGTTTTTTAAGAAATCATGTAAACCTTCTAGAAGCTGTGATTTATAAAAAAGGGGGAAGTAAGCTTTTCTTATTTCCGGATGCATGCACAAACTATAGAAAGTCATTATGACGTAGAATTTGCATACTTTGTAGATTCCATTTATGAAATAAAACACATTTTCTAAAAACTCGTGTTTTTTACGAAATCATGTAAACCTTCTACAAGCTGTGATTTTAAAAAATGGTGGAAGTAAGCTTTTCTTATTTCCGGACGCATGCGAAAACGAAATAAAGTCGTTATGACATAGAATGTGGATACTTTGTTGATTCCATTTATGAAATAAAACACATTTTCTAAAATCTCTTGTTTTTTAAGAAATCATGTAAACCTTCTAGAAGCTAGGATTTTAAAAAACGGGGGAAGTTAGCTTTTCTTATTTCCGGACGCATGCGCAAACTATACAAAGTCGTTATGACGTAGAATGTGCATACTTTGTAGATTCCATTTTTTGAAATAAAACACATTTTCTAAAAACTCGTGTTTTTTAAGAAATCATGTAAACCTTCTAGAAGCTGTGATTTTAAAAAACGGTGGAAGTAAGCTTTTATTATTTCCGGACGAATGCGCAAACTATAGAAAGTGATTATGACATAGAATGTGCATACTTTGTTGATTCCATTTATGAAATAAAACACATTTTCTAAAAACTCATGTTTTTTAAGAAATCGTGTAAAATTTCTAGAAGCTGTGATTTTAAAAAACGGTGGAAGTAAGCTTTTCTTATTTCCGGACGCATGCACAAACTATAGAAAGTCGTTATGACATAGAATGTGCATACTTTGTTGATTCCATTTATGAAATAAAACACATTTTCTAAAAACTCGTGTTTTTTAAGAAATCATGTAAACCTTCTAGGAGCTGTGATTTTAAAAAACGGGGGAAGTAAGATTTTCTTATTTCCGGATGAATGCGCAAACTATAGAAAGTCGTTATGACATAGAATGTGCATACTTTTTTGATTCCATTTATGAAATAAAACACATTTTCTAAAAACTCGTATTTTTTAAGAAATCGTGTAAACCTTCTAGAAGCTGTGATTTTAAAAAACGGTGGAAGTAAGCTTTTCTTATTTCCGGACGCATGCGCAAACTATGGAAAGTCGTTATGACATAGAATGTGCATACTTTCTTGATTCCATTTATGAAATAAAACACATTTTCTAAAAACTCGTGTTTTTTAAGAAATCATGTAAACCTTCTAGAAGCTGTGATTTTAAAAAATGGTGGAGGTAAGCTTTTCTTATTTCCGGACGCATGCGCAAACTATAGAAAGTCGTTATGACGTAGAATGTGCATACTTTGTTGATTCCATTTATGAAATAAAACACATTTTCTAAAAACTCGTGTTTTTAAAAAAATCATGTAAACCTTCTAGAAGCTGTGATTTTAAAAAACGGGGGAAGTAAGCTTTTCTTATTTCCGGACACATGAGCAAACTATAGAAAGTCATTATGACGTAGAATGTGCATACTTTGTTGATTCCATTTATGAAATAAAACACATTTTCTAAAA
Source organism: Larix kaempferi (assembly GCA_027924585.1). Lineage (NCBI taxonomy): Eukaryota > Viridiplantae > Streptophyta > Pinopsida > Pinales > Pinaceae > Larix > Larix kaempferi. Next base: position 4,204,019 of record BSBM01000324.1, read on the forward strand.
ACTCGTGTTTTTTACGAAATCATGTAAACCTTCTAGAAGCTGTGATTTTAAAAAACGGTCGAAGTAAGCTTTTCTTATTTGCGGACAAATGCGCAAACTATAGAAATTCGCTATGACATAGAATGTGCATACTTTGTTGATTCCATTTATGAAATAAAACACATTTTCTAAAAACTCGTGTTTTTTAAGAAATCATGTAAACCTTCTAGAAGTTGTGATTTTAAAAAACGGGGGAAGTAAGCTTTTCTTATTTCCAAACGCATGCCCAAACTATAGAAATTCGTTATGACATAGAATGTGCATACTTTGTAGATTCCATTTGTGAAATAAAACACATTTTCTAAAAACTCGTGTTTTTTACGAAATCATGTAAACCTTCTAGAAGCTGTGATTTTAAAAAACGGTGGAACTAAGCTTTCCTTATTTCCGGACGCATGCGCAAACTATAGAAATTCGTTATGACGTAGAATGTGCGTCCTTTGTAGATGCCATTTATGAAATAAAACACATTTTCAAAAAAACTCGTGTTTTTTACGAAATCATGTAAACCTTCTAGAAGCTGTGATTTTAAAAAATGGTGGAAGTAAGCTTTTCTTATTTCCGGATGCATGTGCAAACTATAGAAAGTCGTTATGACGTAGAATGTGCATACTTTGTTGATTCCATTTATGAAATAAAACACATTTTCTAAAAACTCGTGTGTTTTAAGAAATCATGTAAACCTTCTAAAATCCGTGATTTTAAAAAACGGGGGAAGTAAGCTTTTCTTATTTGCAAACGCATGCGCAAACTATAAAAATTCGTTATGACGAAGAATGTGCATACTTTGTAGATTCCATTTATGAAATAAAACACATTTTCTAAAAACTCGTGTTTTTTACGAAATGATGTAAACATTCTAGAAGCTGTGATTTTAAAAAACTGTGGAAGTAAGCTTTTCTTATTCCGGTGGAATACACAAACTATAGAAAGTCGTTATGACGTAGAATGTGCATACTTTGTAGATTCCATTTATGAAATAAAACACATTTTCTAAAAACTCGTGTTTTTTACGAAATCATGTAAACCTTCTAGAAGCTGCGATTTTAAAAAACGCTGGAAGTAAGCTTTTCTTATTTCCGAACGAATGCGCAAACTATAGAAAGTCGTTATGACGTAGAATGTGCATACTTTGTTGATTCCATTTATGAAATAAAACACATTTTCTAAAAACTAGTGTTTTTTAAGAAATCATGTAAACCTTGTAGAAGCTGTGATTTTAAAAAACAGTGGAAGTAAGCTTTTCTTATTTCCGGACGCATGCGCAAACTATAGAAAGTCGTTATGACGTAGAATGTGCATACTTTGTTGATTCCATTTATGAAATAAAACACAGTTTCTAAAAACTCGTGTTTTTTAAGAAATCATGTAAACCTTCTAGAAGCTGTGATTTTAAAAAACGTGGGAAGTAAGCTTTTCTTATTTCCAAACGCATGAGCAAACTATAGAAAGTCGTTATGACGTAGAATGTGCATACTCTGTAGACTCCATTTATGAAATAAAACACATTTTCTAAAAACTCTTGTTTTTTAAGAAATCATGTAAACCTTCTAGAAGTTTTGATTTTAAAAAACAGGGGAAGTTAGCTTTTCTTATTTCCGGACGCATGCGCAAACTATACAAAGTCGTTATGACGTAGAATGTGCATACTTTGTTGATTCCATTTATTTAATAAAACACATTTTCTAAAAACTCGTGTTTTTTAAGAAATCATGCAAAACTTCTAGAATCTGTGATTTTAAAAAACGGGGGAGGTAAGCTTTTCTTATTTCTGGACGCATGCACAAACTATAGAAAGTCGTTATGACGTAGAATGTGCATACTTTCTTGATTCCATTTATGAAATAAAACACATTTTCTAAAAACTCGTGTTTTTTAAGAAGTCATTCAAACCTTCTAGAAGCTGTGATTTTAAAAAACGGTGGAAGTAAGCTTTTCTTATTTCCGGACGCATGCGCAAACTATAGAAAGTCGATATGACGTAGAATGTGCATACTTTGTAGATTCCATTTATGAAATAAAACACATTTTCTTAAAACTCGTGTTTTTTACGAAATCATGTAAACCTTCTAGAAGCTGTGATTTTAAAAAACAGTGGAAGTAAGCTTTTCTTATTTCCGGACGCATGCGCAAACTATAGAAAGTCGTTATGACGTAGAATTTGCATAATTTGTAGATTCCATTTATGAAATAAAACACATTTTCTAAAAACTCGTGTTTTTTACGAAATCATGGAAACCTTTTAGAAGCTGTGATTTTAAAAAACGGTGGAAGTAAGGTTTTCTTATTTCCGGACGCATGCGCAAACTATAGAAAGTCATTATGACGTAGAATTTGCATACTTTGTAGATTCCATCTATGAAATAAAACACATTTTATAAAAACTCATGTTTTTTACGAAATCATGTAAACCTTCTACAAGCTGTGATTTTAAAAAATGGTGGAAGTAAGCTTTTCTTATTTCCGGACGCATGCGAAAACTAAATAAAGTCGTTATGACATAGAATGTGCATACTTTGTTGATTCCATTTATGAAATAAAACACATTTTCTAAAAACTCGTGTTTTTTAAGAAATCGTGTAAAATTTCTAGAAGCTGTGATTTTAAAAAACGGTGGAAGTAAGCTTTTCTTATTTCCGGACGCATGCGCAAACTATAGAAAGTCGTTATGACGTAGAATTTGCATAATTTGTAGATTCCATTTATGAAATAAAACACATTTTCTAAAAACTCGTGTTTTTTACGAAATCATGGAAACCTTTTAGAAGCTGTGATTTTAAAAAACGGTGGAAGTAAGGTTTTCTTATTTCCGGACGCATGCGCAAACTATAGAAAGTCATTATGACGTAGAATTTGCATACTTTGTAGATTCCATTTATGAAATAAAACACATTTTATAAAAACTCATGTTTTTTACGAAATCATGTAAACCTTCTACAAGCTGTGATTTTAAAAAATGGTGGAAGTAAGCTTTTCTTATTTCCGGACGCATGCGAAAACTAAATAAAGTCGTTATGACATAGAATGTGCATACTTTGTTGATTCCATTTATGAAATAAAACACATTTTCTAAAAACTCGTGTTTTTTAAGAAATCATGTAAACCTTCTAGAAGCTGTGATTTTAAAAAATGGTGGAGGTAAGCTTTTCTTATTTCCGGACGCATGCGCAAACTATAGAAAGCCGTTATGACGTAGAATGTTCATACTTTGTTGATTCCATTTATGAAATAAAACACATTTTCTAAAAACTCTTGTTTTTTAAAAAATCATGTAAACCTTCTAGAAGCTGTGATTTTAAAAAACGGGGGAAGTAAGCTTTTCTTATTTCCGGACACATGAGCAAACTATAGAAAGTCATTATGACGTAGAATGTGCATACTTTGTTGATTCTATTTATGAAATAAAACATATTTTCTAAAAACTCGTGTTTTTTACCAATTCGTGTAAACCTTCTCGAAGCTGTGATTTTAAAAAACGGGGGAAGTCAGCTTTTCTTATTTCCAAACGCATGCGCAAACTATAGAAAGTCATTATGACGAAGAATGTGCGTACTTTGTAGATTCCATTTATGAAATAAAACGTATTTTCTAAAAACTCGTGTTTTTTACAAAATCATGTAAACATTCTAGAAGCTGTGATTTTAAAAAACTGTGGAAGTAAGCTTTTCTTATTTCCGGTCGAATACGCAAACTATAGAAAGTCGTTATGACGTAGAATGTGCATACTTTGTTGATTCCATTTATGAAATAAAACACATTTTCTAAAAACTCGTGTTTTTTAAGAAATCATGTAAACCTTCTAGAAGTTGTGATTTTAAAAAACGGGGGAAGTAAGCTTTTCTTATTTCCAAACGCATGCGCAAACTATAGAAATTCGTTATGACATAGAATGTGCATACTTTGTAGATTCCATTTGTGAAATAAAACACATTTTCTAAAAACTCGTGTTTTTTACGAAATCATGTAAACCTTCTGGAAGCTGTGATTTTAAAAAATGGTGGAAGTAAGCTTTCCTTATTTTAGGGACGCATGCGGAAACTATAGAAAGTTGTTATGACGTAGAATGTGCATACTTTGTTGATTCCATTTATGAAATAAAACACATTTTCTAAAAACTCATGTTTTTTAAGAAATCATGTAAACCTTCTAGAAGCTGTGATTTTAAAAAACGGGGGAAGTAAGATTTTCTTATTTCCGGACGCATGCGCAAACTATAGAAAGTCGATATGACGTAGAATGTGCATACTTTGTAGATTCCATTTATGAAATAAAACACATTTTCTTAAAACTCGTGTTTTTTACGAAAGTAAACCTTCTAGAAGCTGTGATTTTAAAAAACAGTGGAAGTAAGCTTTTCTTATTTCCGGACGCATGTCCAAACTATAGAAAGTCGTTATGACGTAGAATTTGCATACTTTGTAGATTCCATTTATGAAATAAAACACATTTTCTAAAAACTCGTGTTTTTTACGAAATCATGGAAACCTTTTAGAAGCTGTGATTTTAAAAAACGGTGGAAGTAAGGTTTTCTTATTTCCGGACGCATGCGCAAACTATAGAAAGTCATTATGACTTAGAATTTGCATACTTTGTAGATTCCATTTATGAAATAAAACACATTTTCTAAAAACTCATGTTTTTTACGAAATCATGTAAACCTTCTACAAGCTGTGATTTTAAAAAATGGTGGAAGAAAGCTTTTCTTATTTCCGGACGCATGCGAAAACTAAATAAAGTCGTTATGACATAGAATGTGCATACTTTGTTGATTCCATTTATGAAATAAAACACATTTTCTAAAAACTCGTGTTTTTTAAGAAATCGTGTAAAATTTCTAGAAGCTGTGATTTTAAAAAACGGTGGAAGTAAGCTTTTCTTATTTCCGGACGCATGCGCAAACTATAGAAAGTCGTTATGACATAGAATGTGCATACTTTGTTGATTCCATTTATGAAATAAAACACATTTTCTAAAAACTCGTGTTTTTTAAGAAATCATGTAAACCTTCTAGAACCTGTGATTTTAAAAAAAGGGGGAAGTAAGCTTTTCTTATTTCTGGACGCATGCGCAAACTATAGAAAGTCGTTATGACATAGAATGTGCATACTTTGTTGATTCCATTTATGAAATAAAACACATTTTCTAAAAACTCGTATTTTTTAAGAAATCGTGTAAACCTTCTAGAAGCTGTGATTTTAAAAAACGGTGGAAGTAAGCTTTTCTTATTTCCGGACGCATGCGCAAACTATGGAAAGTCGTTATGACATAGAATGTGCATACTTTGTTGATTCCATTTATGAAATAAAACACATTTTCTAAAAACTCGTGTTTTTTAAGAAATCATGTAAACCTTCTAGAAGCTGTGATTTTAAAAAATGGTGGAGGTAAGCTTTTCTTATTTCCGGACGCATGCGCAAACTATAGAAAGTCGTTATGACGTAGAATGTGCATACTTTGTTGATTCCATTTATGAAATAAAACACATTTTCTAAAAACTCTTGTTTTTAAAAAAATCATGTAAACCTTCTAGAAGCTGTGATTTTAAAAAACAGGGGAAGTAAGCTTTTCTTATTTCCAGACACATGAGCAAACTATAGAAAGTCATTATGACGTAGAATGTGCATACTTTGTTGATTCTATTTATGAAATAAAACATATTTTCTAAAAACTCGTGTTTTTTAACAAATCGTGTAAACCTTCTAGAAGCTGTGATTTTAAAAAACGGGGGAAGTCAGCTTTTCTTATTTCCAAACGCATGCGCAAACTATAGAAAGTCATTATGACGAAGAATGTGCGTACTTTGTAGATTCCATTTATGAAATAAAACGCATTTTCTAAAAACTCGTGTTTTTTACAAAATCATGTAAACATTCTAGAAGCTGTGATTTTAAAAAACTGTGGAAGTAAGCTTTTCTTATTTCCGGTCGAATACGCAAACTATAGAAAGTCGTTATGACGTAGAATGTGCATACTTTGATGATTCCATTTATGAAATAAAACACATTTTCTAAAAACTCGTGTTTTTTAAGAAATCATGTAAACCTTCTAGAAGTTGTGATTTTAAAAAACGGGGGAAGTAAGCTTTTCTTATTTCCAAACGCATGCGCAAACTATAGAAATTCGTTATGACATAGAATGTGCATACTTTGTAGATTCCATTTGTGAAATAAAACACATTTTCTAAAAACTCGTGTTTTTTACGAAATCATGTAAACCTTCTAGAAGCTGTGATTTTAAAAAACGGTGGAACTAAGCTTTTCTTATTTCCGGACGCATGCGCAAACTATAGAAAGTCGTTATGACATAGAATGTGCATACTTTGTTGATTCCATTTATGAAATAAAACACATTTTCTAAAAACTCGTGTTTTTTAAGAAATCATGTAAACCTTCTAGAACCTGTGATTTTAAAAAAAGGGGGAAGTAAGCTTTTCTTATTTCTGGACGCATGCGCAAACTATAGAAAGTTGTTATGACATAGAATGTGCATACTTTGTTGATTCCATTTATGAAATAAAACACATTTTCTAAAAACTCGTATTTTTTAAGAAATCGTATAAACCTTCTAGAAGCTGTGATTTTAAAAAACGGGCGAAGTAAGCTTTTCTTATTTCCGGACGCATGCGCAAACTATGGAAAGTCGTTATGACATAGAATGTGCATACTTTGTTGATTCCATTTATGAAATAAAACACATTTTCTAAAAACTCGTGTTTTTTAAGAAATCATGTAAACCTTCTAGAAGCTGTGATTTTAAAAAATGGTGGAGGTAAGCTTTTCTTATTTCCGGACGCATGCGCAAACTATAGAAAGCCGTTATGACGTAGAATGTTCATACTTTGTTGATTCCATTTATGAAATAAAACACATTTTCTAAAAACTCTTGTTTTTTAAAAAATCATGTAAACCTTCTAGAAGCTGTGATTTTAAAAAACGGGGGAAGTAAGCTTTTCTTATTTCCGGACACATGAGCAAACTATAGAAAGTCATTATGACGTAGAATGTGCATACTTTGTTGATTCTATTTATGAAATAAAACATATTTTCTAAAAACTCGTGTTTTTTAACAAATCGTGTAAACCTTCTCGAAGCTGTGATTTTAAAAAACGGGGGAAGTCAGCTTTTCTTATTTCCAAACGCATGCGCAAACTATAGAAAGTCATTATGACGAAGAATGTGCGTACTTTGTAGATTCCATTTATGAAATAAAACGCATTTTCTAAAAACTCGTGTTTTTTACAAAATCATGTAAACATTCTAGAAGCTGTGATTTTAAAAAACTGTGGAAGTAAGCTTTTCTTATTTCCGGTCGAATACGCAAACTATCGAAAGTCATTATGACGTAGAATGTGCATACTTTGTTGATTCCATTTATGAAATAAAACACATTTTCTAAAAACTCGTGTTTTTTAAGAAATCATGTAAACCTTCTAGAAGTTGTGATTTTAAAAAACGGGGGAAGTAAGCTTTTCTTATTTCCAAACGCATGCGCAAACTATAGAAATTCGTTATGACATAGAATGTGCATACTTTGTAGATTCCATTTGTGAAATAAAACACATTTTCTAAAAACTCGTGTTTTTTACGAAATCATGTAAACCTTCTGGAAGCTGTGATTTTAAAAAATGGTGGAAGTAAGCTTTCCTTATTTTACGGACGCATGCGGAAACTATAGAAAGTTGTTATGACGTAGAATGTGCATACTTTGTTGATTCCATTTATGAAATAAAACACATTTTCTAAAAACTCATGTTTTTTAAGAAATCATGTAAACCTTCTAGAAGCTGTGATTTTAAAAAACGGGGGAAGTAAGCTTTTCTTATTTCCGGACGCATGCGCAAACTATAGAAAGTCGATATGACGTAGAATGTGCATACTTTGTAGATTCCATTTATGAAATAAAACACATTTTCTTAAAACTCGTGTTTTTTACGAAAGTAAACCTTCTAGAAGCTGTGATTTTAAAAAACAGTGGAAGTAAGCTTTTCTTATTTCCGGACGCATGTCCAAACTATAGAAAGTCGTTATGACGTAGAATTTGCATACTTTGTAGATTCCATTTATGAAATAAAACACATTTTCTAAAAACTCGTGTTTTTTACGAAATCATGGAAACCTTTTAGAAGCTGTGATTTTAAAAAACGGTGGAAGTAAGGTTTTCTTATTTCCGGACGCATGCGCAAACTATAGAAAGTCATTATGACTTAGAATTTGCATACTTTGTAGTTTCCATTTATGAAATAAAACACATTTTCTAAAAACTCATGTTTTTTACGAAATCATGTAAACCTTCTACAAGCTGTGATTTTAAAAAATGGTGGAAGAAAGCTTTTCTTATTTCCGGACGCATGCGAAAACTAAATAAAGTCGTTATGACATAGAATGTGCATACTTTGTTGATTCCATTTATGAAATAAAACACATTTTCTAAAAACTCGTGTTTTTTAAGAAATCGTGTAAAATTTCTAGAAGCTGTGATTTTAAAAAACGGTGGAAGTAAGCTTTTCTTATTTCCGGACGCATGCGCAAACTATAGAAAGTTGTTATGACATAGAATGTGCATACTTTGTTGATTCCATTTATGAAATAAAACACATTTTCTAAAAACTCATGTTTTTTAAGAAATCATGTAAACCTTCTAGAACCTGTGATTTTAAAAAAAGGGGGAAGTAAGCTTTTCTTATTTCTGGACGCATGCGCAAACTATAGAAAGTCGTTATGACATAGAATGTGCATACTTTGTTGATTCCATTTATGAAATAAAACACATTTTCTAAAAACTCGTATTTTTTAAGAAATCGTGTAAACCTTCTAGAAGCTGTGATTTTAAAAAACGGTGGAAGTAAGCTTTTCTTATTTCCGGACGCATGCACAAACTATAGAAAGTCGTTATGACATAGAATGTGCATACTTTGTTGATTCCATTTATGAAATAAAACACATTTTCTAAAAACTCGTGTTTTTTAAGAAATCATGTAAACCTTCTAGAAGCTGTGATTTTAAAAAATGGTGGAGGTAAGCTTTTCTTATTTCCGGACGCATGCGCAAACTATAGAAAGTCGTTATGACGTAGAATGTGCATACTTTGTTGATTCCATTTATGAAATAAAACACATTTTCTAAAAACTCTTGTTTTTAAAAAAATCATGTAAACCTTCTAGAAGCTGTGATTTTAAAAAACAGGGGAAGTAAGCTTTTCTTATTTCCAGACACATGAGCAAACTATAGAAAGTCATTATGACGTAGAATGTGCATACTTTGTTGATTCTATTTATGAAATAAAACATATTTTCTAAAAACTCGTGTTTTTTAACAAATCGTGTAAACCTTCTAGAAGCTGTGATTTTAAAAAACGGGGGAAGTCAGCTTTTCTTATTTCCAAACGCATGCGCAAACTATAGAAAGTCATTATGACGAAGAATGTGCGTACTTTGTAGATTCCATTTATGAAATAAAATGCATTTTCTAAAAACTCGTGTTTTTTACAAAATCATGTAAACATTCTAGAAGCTGTGATTTTAAAAAACTGTGGAAGTAAGCTTTTCTTATTCCCGGTCGAATACGCAAACTATAGAAAGTCGTTATGACGTAGAATGTGCATACTTTGATGATTCCATTTATGAAATAAAACACATTTTCTAAAAACTCGTGTTTTTTAAGAAATCATGTAAACCTTCTAGAAGTTGTGATTTTAAAAAACGGGGGAAGTAAGCTTTTCTTATTTCCAAACGCATGCGCAAACTATAGAAATTCGTTATGACATAGAATGTGCATACTTTGTAGATTCCATTTGTGAAATAAAACACATTTTCTAAAAACTCGTGTTTTTTACGAAATCATGTAAACCTTCTAGAAGCTGTGATTTTAAAAAACGGTGGAACTAAGCTTTTCTTATTTCCGGACGCATGCGCAAACTATAGAAAGTCGTTATGACATAGAATGTGCATACTTTGTTGATTCCATTTATGAAATAAAACACATTTTCTAAAAACTCGTGTTTTTTAAGAAATCATGTAAACCTTCTAGAACCTGTGATTTTAAAAAAAGGGGGAAGTAAGCTTTTCTTATTTCTGGACGCATGCGCAAACTATAGAAAGTCGTTATGACATAGAATGTGCATACTTTGTTGATTCCATTTATGAAATAAAACACATTTTCTAAAAACTCGTATTTTTTAAGAAATCGTATAAACCTTCTAGAAGCTGTGATTTTAAAAAACGGGCGAAGTAAGCTTTTCTTATTTCCGGACGCATGCGCAAACTATGGAAAGTCGTTATGACATAGAATGTGCATACTTTGTTGATTCCATTTATGAAATAAAACACATTTTCTAAAAACTCGTGTTTTTTAAGAAACCATGTAAACCTTCTAGAACCTGTGATTTTAAAAAAAGGGGGAAGTAAGCTTTTCTTATTTCTGGACGCATGCGCAAACTATAGAAAGTAGTTATGACATAGAATGTGCATACTTTGTTGATTCCATTTATGAAATAAAACACATTTTCTAAAAACTCGTATTTTTTAAGAAATCGTATAAACCTTCTAGAAGCTGTGATTTTAAAAAACGGTGGAAGTAAGCTTTTCTTATTTCCGGACGCATGCGCAAACTATGGAAAGTCGTTATGACATAGAATGTGCATACTTTGTTGATTCCATTTATGAAATAAAACACATTTTCTAAAAACTCATGTTTTTTAAGAAATCATGTAAACCTTCTAGAAGCTGTGATTTTAAAAAACGGTGGAGGTAAGCTTTTCTTATTTCCGGACGCATGCGCAAACTATAGAAAGCCGTTATGACGTAGAATGTTCATACTTTGTTGATTCCATTTATGAAATAAAACACATTTTCTAAAAACTCTTGTTTTTTAAAAAATCATGTAAACCTTCTAGAAGCTGTGATTTTAAAAAACGGGGGAAGTAAGCTTTTCTTATTTCTGGACACATGCGAAAACTAAATAAAGTCGTTATGACATAGAATGTGCATACTTTGTTGATTCCATTTATGAAATAAAACACATTTTCTAAAAACTCGTGTTTTTTAAGAAATCGTGTAAAATTTCTAGAAGCTGTGATTTTAAAAAACGGTGGAAGTAAGCTTTTCTTATTTCCGGACGCATGCGCAAACTATAGAAAGTCGTTATGACATAGAATGTGCATACTTTGTTGATTCCATTTATGAAATAAAACACATTTTCTAAAAACTCGTGTTTTTTAAGAAATCATGTAAACCTTCTAGAACCTGTGATTTTAAAAAAAGGGGGAAGTAAGCTTTTCTTATTTCTGGACGCATGCGCAAACTATAGAAAGTCGTTATGACATAGAATGTGCATACTTTGTTGATTCCATTTATGAAATAAAACACATTTTCTAAAAACTCGTATTTTTTAAGAAATCGTGTAAACCTTCTAGAAGCTGTGATTTTAAAAAACGGTGGAAGTAAGCTTTTCTTATTTCCGGACGCATGCGCAAACTATGGAAAGTCGTTATGACATAGAATGTGCATACTTTGTTGATTCCATTTATGAAATAAAACACATTTTCTAAAAACTCGTGTTTTTTAAGAAATCATGTAAACCTTCTAGAAGCTGTGATTTTAAAAAATGGTGGAGGTAAGCTTTTCTTATTTCCGGACGCATGCGCAAACTATAGAAAGTCGTTATGACGTAGAATGTGCATACTTTGTTGATTCCATTTATGAAATAAAACACATTTTCTAAAAACTCTTGTTTTTTAAAAAATCATGTAAACCTTCTAGAAGCTGTGATTTTAAAAAACAGGGGAAGTAAGCTTTTCTTATTTCCAGACACATGAGCAAACTATAGAAAGTCATTATGACGTAGAATGTGCATACTTTGTTGATTCTATTTATGAAATAAAACATATTTTCTAAAAACTCGTGTTTTTTAACAAATCGTGTAAACCTTCTAGAAGCTGTGATTTTAAAAAACGGGGGAAGTCAGCTTTTCTTATTTCCAAACGCATGCGCAAACTATAGAAAGTCATTATGACGAAGAATGTGCGTACTTTGTAGATTCCATTTATGAAATAAAACGCATTTTCTAAAAACTCGTGTTTTTTACAAAATCATGTAAACATTCTAGAAGCTGTGATTTTAAAAAACTGTGGAAGTAAGCTTTTCTTATTTCCGGTCGAATACGCAAACTATAGAAAGTCGTTATGACGTAGAATGTGCATACTTTGATGATTCCATTTATGAAATAAAACACATTTTCTAAAAACTCGTGTTTTTTAAGAAATCATGTAAACCTTCTAGAAGTTGTGATTTTAAAAAACGGGGGAAGTAAGCTTTTCTTATTTCCAAACGCATGCGCAAACTATAGAAATTCGTTATGACATAGAATGTGCATACTTTGTAGATTCCATTTGTGAAATAAAACACATTTTCTAAAAACTCGTGTTTTTTACGAAATCATGGAAACCTTTTAGAAGCTGTGATTTTAAAAAACGGTGGAAGTAAGGTTTTCTTATTTCCGGATGCATGCGCAAACTATAGAAAGTCATTATGACTTAGAATTTGCATACTTTGTAGATTCCATTTATGAAATAAAACACATTTTCTAAAAACTCATGTTTTTTACGAAATCATGTAAACCTTCTACAAGCTGTGATTTTAAAAAATGGTGGAAGTAAGCTTTTCTTATTTCTGGACGCATGCGAAAACTAAATAAAGTCGTTATGACATAGAATGTGCATACTTTGTTGATTCCATTTATGAAATAAAACACATTTTCTAAAAACTCGTGTTTTTTAAGAAATCGTGTAAAATTTCTAGAAGCTGTGATTTTAAAAAACGGTGGAAGTAAGCTTTTCTTATTTCCGGACGCATGCGCAAACTATAGAAAGTCGTTATGACATAGAATGTGCATACTTTGTTGATTCCATTTATGAAATAAAACACATTTTCTAAAAACTCGTGTTTTTTAAGAAATCATGTAAACCTTCTAGAACCTGTGATTTTAAAAAAAGGGGGAAGTAAGCTTTTCTTATTTCTGGACGCATGCGCAAACTATAGAAAGTCGTTATGACATAGAATGTGCATACTTTGTTGATTCCATTTATGAAATAAAACACATTTTCTAAAAACTCGTATTTTTTAAGAAATCGTGTAAACCTTCTAGAAGCTGTGATTTTAAAAAACGGTGGAAGTAAGCTTTTCTTATTTCCGGACGCATGCGCAAACTATGGAAAGTCGTTATGACATAGAATGTGCATACTTTGTTGATTCCATTTATGAAATAAAACACATTTTCTAAAAACTCGTGTTTTTTAAGAAATCATGTAAACCTTCTAGAAGCTGTGATTTTAAAAAATGGTGGAGGTAAGCTTTTCTTATTTCCGGACGCATGCGCAAACTATAGAAAGTCGTTATGACGTAGAATGTGCATACTTTGTTGATTCCATTTATGAAATAAAACACATTTTCTAAAAACTCTTGTTTTTTAAAAAATCATGTAAACCTTCTAGAAGCTGTGATTTTAAAAAACAGGGGAAGTAAGCTTTTCTTATTTCCAGACACATGAGCAAACTATAGAAAGTCATTATGACGTAGAATGTGCATACTTTGTTGATTCTATTTATGAAATAAAACATATTTTCTAAAAACTCGTGTTTTTTAACAAATCGTGTAAACCTTCTAGAAGCTGTGATTTTAAAAAACGGGGGAAGTCAGCTTTTCTTATTTCCAAACGCATGCGCAAACTATAGAAAGTCATTATGACGAAGAATGTGCGTACTTTGTAGATTCCATTTATGAAATAAAACGCATTTTCTAAAAACTCGTGTTTTTTACAAAATCATGTAAACATTCTAGAAGCTGTGATTTTAAAAAACTGTGGAAGTAAGCTTTTCTTATTTCCGGTCGAATACGCAAACTATAGAAAGTTGTTATGACGTAGAATGTGCATACTTTGATGATTCCATTTATGAAATAAAACACATTTTCTAAAAACTCGTGTTTTTTAAGAAATCATGTAAACCTTCTAGAAGTTGTGATTTTAAAAAACGGGGGAAGTAAGCTTTTCTTATTTCCAAACGCATGCGCAAACTATAGAAATTCCTTATGACATAGAATGTGCATACTTTGTAGATTCCATTTGTGAAATAAAACACATTTTCTAAAAACTCGTGTTTTTTACGAAATCATGTAAACCTTCTAGAAGCTGTGATTTTAAAAAACGGTGGAACTAAGCTTTTCTTATTTCCGGACGCATGCGCAAACTATAGAAAGTCGTTATGACATAGAATGTGCATACTTTGTTGATTCCATTTATGAAATAAAACACATTTTCTAAAAACTCGTGTTTTTTAAGAAATCATGTAAACCTTCTAGAACCTGTGATTTTAAAAAAAGGGGGAAGTAAGCTTTTCTTATTTCTGGACGCATGCGCAAACTATAGAAAGTCGTTATGACATAGAATGTGCATACTTTGTTGATTCCATTTATGAAATAAAACACATTTTCTAAAAACTCGTATTTTTTAAGAAATCGTGTAAACCTTCTAGAAGCTGTGATTTAAAAAAACGGTGGAAGTAAGCTTTTCTTATTTCCGGACGCATGCGCAAACTATGGAAAGTCATTATGACATAGAATGTGCATACTTTGTTGATTCCATTTATGAAATAAAACACATTTTCTAAAAACTCGTGTTTTTTAAGAAATCATGTAAACCTTCTAGAAGCTGTGATTTTAAAAAATGGTGGAGGTAAGCTTTTCTTATTTCCGGACGCATGCGCAAACTATAGAAAGCCGTTATGACGTAGAATGTTCATACTTTGTTGATTCCATTTATGAAATAAAACACATTTTCTAAAAACTCTTGTTTTTTAAAAAATCATGTAAACCTTCTAGAAGCTGTGATTTTAAAAAACGGGGGAAGTAAGCTTTTCTTATTTCCGGACACATGAGCAAACTATAGAAAGTCATTATGACGTAGAATGTGCATACTTTGTTGATTCTATTTATGAAATAAAACATATTTTCTAAAAACTCGTGTTTTTTAACAAATCGTGTAAACCTTCTCGAAGCTGTGATTTTAAAAATCGGGGGAAGTCAGCTTTTCTTATTTCCAAACGCATGCGCAAACTATAGAAAGTCATTATGACGAAGAATGTGCGTACTTTGTAGATTCCATTTATGAAATAAAACGCATTTTCTAAAAACTCGTGTTTTTTACAAAATCATGTAAACATTCTAGAAGCTGTGATTTTAAAAAACTGTGGAAGTAAGCTTTTCTTATTTCCGGTCGAATACGCAAACTATAGAAAGTCGTTATGACGTAGAATGTGCATACTTTGTTGATTCCATTTATGAAATAAAACACATTTTCTAAAAACTCGTGTTTTTTAAGAAATCATGTAAACCTTCTAGAAGTTGTGATTTTAAAAAACGGGGGAAGTAAGCTTTTCTTATTTCCAAATGCATGCGCAAACTATAGAAATTCGTTATGACATAGAATGTGCATACTTTGTAGATTCCATTTGTGAAATAAAACACATTTTCTAAAAACTCGTGTTTTTTACGAAATCATGTAAACCTTCTGGAAGCTGTGATTTTAAAAAATGGTGGAAGTAAGCTTTCCTTATTTTACGGACGCATGCGGAAACTATAGAAAGTTGTTATGACGTAGAATGTGCATACTTTGTTGATTCCATTTATGAAATAAAACACATTTTCTAAAAACTCATGTTTTTTAAGAAATCATGTAAACCTTCTAGAAGCTGTGATTTTAAAAAACGGGGGAAGTAAGCTTTTCTTATTTCCGGACGCATGCGCAAACTATAGAAAGTCGATATGACGTAGAATGTGCATACTTTGTAGATTCCATTTATGAAATAAAACACATTTTCTTAAAACTCGTGTTTTTTACGAAAGTAAACCTTCTAGAAGCTGTGATTTTAAAAAACAGTGGAAGTAAGCTTTTCTTATTTCCGGACGCATGCGCAAACTATAGAAAGTCGTTATGACGTAGAATTTGCATACTTTGTAGATTCCATTTATGAAATAAAACACATTTTCTAAAAACTCGTGTTTTTTACGAAATCATGTAAACCTTTTAGAAGCTGTGATTTTAAAAAACGGTGGAAGTAAGGTTTTCTTATTTCCGGACGCATGCGCAAACTATAGAAAGTCATTATGACGTAGAATTTGCATACTTTGTAGATTCCATTTATGAAATAAAACACATTTTCTAAAAACTCGTGTTTTTTAAGAAATCATGTAAACCTTCTAGAAGTTGTGATTTTAAAAAACGGGGGAAGTAAGCTTTTCTTATTTCCAAACGCATGCGCAAACTATAGAAATTCGTTATGACATAGAATGTGCATACTTTGTAGATTCCATTTGTGAAATAAAACACATTTTCTAAAAACTCGTGTTTTTTACGAAATCATGTAAACCTTCTAGAAGCTGTGATTTTAAAAAACGGTGGAAGTAAGCTTTCCTTATTTCCGGACGCATGCGCAAACTATAGAAAGTCGTTATGACATAGAATGTGCATACTTTGTTGATTCCATTTATGAAATAAAACACATTTTCTAAAAACTCATGTTTTTTAAGAAATCATGTAAACCTTCTAGAAGCCGTGATTTTAAAAAACGGGGGAAGTAAGCTTTTCTTATTTCCGGACGCATGCGCAAACTATAGAAAGTCGATATGACGTAGAATGTGCATACTTTGTAGATTCCATTTATGAAATAAAACACATTTTCTTAAAACTCGTGTTTTTTACGAAAGTAAACCTTCTAGAAGCTGTGATTTTAAAAAACAGTGGAAGTAAGCTTTTCTTATTTCCGGACGCATGCGCAAACTATAGAAAGTCGTTATGACATAGAATGTGCATACTTTGTAGATTCCATTTATGAAATAAAACACATTTTCTAAAAACTTGTGTTTTTTACGAAATCATGTAAACCTTCTAGAAGCTGTGATTTTAAAAAATGTTGGAAGTAAGCTTTTCTTATTTCCGGACGAATGCGCAAACTATAGAAAGTCGTTATGACGTAGAATGTGCATACTTTGTTGATTCCATTTATGAAATAAAACACATTTTCTTAAAACTAGTGTTTTTTAAGAAATCATGTAACCCTTCTAGAAGCTGTGATTTCAAAAAACGGTGGAAGTAAGCTTTTCTTATTTCCAGACGCATGCGCAAACTATAGAAAGTCGTTATGACGTAGAATGTGCATACTTTGTTGATTCCATTTATGAAATAAAACACATTTTCTAAAAACTCGTGTTTTTTAAGAAATCGTGTAAAATTTCTAGAAGCTGTGATTTTAAAAAACGGTGGAAGTAAGCTTTTCTTATTTCCGGACGCATGCGCAAACTATAGAAAGTCGTTATGACATAGAATGTGCATACTTTGTTGATTCCATTTATGAAATAAAACACATTTTCTAAAAACTCGTGTTTTTTAAGAAATCATGTAAGCCTTCTAGAACCTGTGATTTTAAAAAAAGGGGGAAGTAAGCTTTTCTTATTTCTGGACGCATGCGCAAACTATAGAAAGTCGTTATGACATAGAATGTGCATACTTTGTTGATTCCATTTATGAAATAAAACACATTTTCTAAAAACTCGTGTTTTTTAAGAAATCATGTAAACCTTCTAGAAGCTGTGTTTTTAAAAAATGGTGGAGGTAAGCTTTTCTTATTTCCGGACGCATGCGCAAACTATAGAAAGTCGTTATGACGTAGAATGTGCATACTTTGTTGATTCCATTTATGAAATAAAACACATTTTCTAAAAACTCTTGTTTTTTAAAAAATCATGTAAACCTTCTAGAAGCTGTGATTTTAAAAAACAGCGGAAGTAAGCTTTTCTTATTTCCAGACACATGAGCAAACTATAGAAAGTCATTATGACGTAGAATGTGCATACTTTGTTGATTCTATTTATGAAATAAAACATATTTTCTAAAAACTCGTGTTTTTTAACAAATCGTGTAAACCTTCTAGAAGCTGTGATTTTAAAAAACGGGGGAAGTCAGCTTTTCTTATTTCCAAACGCATGCGCAAACTATAGAAAGTCATTATGACGAAGAATGTGCGTACTTTGTAGATTCCATTTATGAAATAAAACGCATTTTCTAAAAACTCGTGTTTTTTACAAAATCATGTAAACATTCTAGAAGCTGTGATTTTAAAAAACTGTGGAAGTAAGCTTTTCTTATTTCCGGTCGAATACGCAAACTATAGAAAGTCGTTATGACGTAGAATGTGCATACTTTGATGATTCCATTTATGAAATAAAACACATTTTCTAAAAACTCGTGTTTTTTAAGAAATCATGTAAACCTTCTAGAAGTTGTGATTTTAAAAAACGGGGGAAGTAAGCTTTTCTTATTTCCAAACGCATGCGCAAACTATAGAAATTCGTTATGACATAGAATGTGCATACTTTGTAGATTCCATTTGTGAAATAAAACACATTTTCTAAAAACTCGTGTTTTTTACGAAATCATGTAAACCTTCTAGAAGCTGTGATTTTAAAAAACGGTGGAACTAAGCTTTCCTTATTTCCGGACGCATGCGCAAACTATAGAAATTCGTTATGATGTAGAATATGTGTACTTTGTAGATTCCATTTATGAAATAAAACACATTTTCAAAAAACTCGTGTTTTTTACGAAATCATGTAAACCTTCTAGAAGCTGTGATTTTAAAAAACGGTGGAAGTAAGCTTTTCTTATTTCCGGATGCATGTGCAAACTATAGAAAGTCGTTATGACGTAGAATGTGCATACTTTTTTGATTCCATTTATGAAATAAAACACATTTTCTAAAAACTCCTGTTTTTTAAGAAATCAAGTAAACCTTCTAAAATCCGTGCTTTTAAAAAACAGGGGAAGTAAGCTTTTCTTATTTGCAAACGCATGCGCAAACTATAAAAATTCATTATGACGAAGAATGTGCATACTTTGTAGATTCCATTTATGAAATAAAACACATTTTCTAAAAACTCGTGTTTTTTACGAAATCATGTAAACATTCTAGAAGCTGTGATTTTAAAAAACTGTGGAAGTAAGCTTTTCTTATTTCCGGTGGAATACACAAACTATAGAAAGTCGTTATGCCGTAGAATGTGCATACTTTGTAGATTCCATTGATGAAATAAAACACATTTTCTAAAAACTCATGTTTTTTACGAAATCATGTAAACCTTCTAGAAGTTATGATTTTAAAAAACGCTGGAAGTAAGCTTTTCATATTTCCGAACGAATGCGCAAACTATAGAAAGTCGTTATGACGTAGAATGTGCATACTTTGTTGATTCCATTTATGAAATAAAACACATTTTCTAAAAACTAGTGTTTTTTAAGAAATCATGTAAACCTTGTAGAAGCTGTGATTTTAAAAAACGGTGGAAGTAAGCTTTTCTTATTTCCGGACGCATGTGCAAACTATAGAAAGTCGTTATGACGTAGAATGTGCATACTTTGTTGATTCCATTTATGAAATAAAACACATTTTCTAAAAACTCATGTTTTTTAAAAAATCATGTAAACCTTCTAGAAGCTGTGATTTTAAAAAACGGGGGAAGTGAGCTTTTCTTATTTCCAAACGCATGCGCAAACTATAGAAAGTCATTATGACGAAGAATGCGCGAACTTTGTAGATTCCATTTATGAAATAAAACACATTTTCTAAAAACTCGTGTTTTTTACAAAATCATGTAAACCTTCTAGAAGCCGTGATTTTTAAAAAGGGGGGAAGTAAGCTTTTCTTATTTCCGGATGCATGCACAAACTATAAAAAGCCGTTATGACGTAGAATTTGCATACTATGTAGATTCCATTTATGAAATAAATCACATTTTCTAAAAACTCGTGTTTTTTACGAAATCATGTAAACCTTCTACAAGCTGTGATTTTAAAAAATGGTGGAAGTAATCTTTTCTTATTTCCGGACGCATGCACAAACTATAGAAAGTCGTTATGACGTAGAATGTGCATACTTTGTTGATTCCATTTATGAAATAAAACACATTTTCTAAAAACTCGTGTTTTTTAAGAAATCATGTAAACCTTCTAGAAGCTGTGATTTTAAAAAATGGTGGAAGTAAGCTTTTCTTACTTCCGGACGCATGCGCAAACTATAGAAAGTCGTTATGACATAGAATGTGCATACTTTGTAGATTCCATTTATGAAATAAAACACATTTTCTAAAAACTCGTGTTTTTTACGAAATCATGTAAACCTTCTAGAAGCTATGATTTTAAAAAACGCTGGAAGTAAGCTTTTCTTATTTCCGGACGAATGCGCAAACTATAGAAAGTCGTTATGACATAGAATGTGCATACTTTGTTGATTCCATTTATGAAATAAAACACATTTTCTTAAAACTAGTGTTTTTTAAGAAATCATGTAAACCTTCTAGAAGCTGTGATTTTAAAAAACGGTGGAAGTAAGCTTTTCTTATTTCCGGACGCATGCGCAAACTATAGAAAGTCGTTATGACGTAGAATGTGCATACTTTGTTGATTCCATTTATGAAATAAAACACATTTTCTAAAAACTCATGTTTTTTAAGAAATCATGTAAACCTTCTAGAAGCTGTGATTTTAAAAAACGGGGGAAGTAAGCTTTTCTTATTTCCGGACGCATGCGCAAACTATAGAAAGTCGATATGACGTAGAATGTGCATACTTTGTAGATTCCATTTATGAAATAAAACACATTTTCTAAAAACTCGTGTTTTTTACGAAATCTAGTAAACCTTCTAGAAGCTGTGATTTTAAAAAACAGTGGAAGTAAGCTTTTCTTATTTCCGGACGCATGCGCAAACTATAGAAAGTCGTTATGATGTAGAATTTGCATACTTTGTAGATTCCATTTATGAAATAAAACACATTTTCTAAAAACTCGTGTTTTTTACGAAATCATGTAAACCTTTTAGAAGCTGTGATTTTAAAAAACGGTGGAAGTAAGGTTTTCTTATTTCCGGACGCATGCGCAAACTATAGAAAGTCGTTATGACGTAGAATGTGCATACTTCGTTGATTCCATTTATGAAATAAAACACAGTTTCTAAAAACTCGTGTTTTTTAAGAAATCATGTAAACCTTCTAGAAGCTGTGATTTTAAAAAACGCGGGAAGTAAGCTTTTCTTATTTCCAAACGCATAAGCAAACTATATAAAGTCGTTATGACGTAGAATGTGCATACTTTGTAGATTCCATTTATGAAATAAAACACATTTTCTAAAAACTCTTGTTTTTTGAGAAATCATGTAAACCTTCTAGAAGCTATGATTTTAAAAAACGGGGGAAGTTAGCTTTTCTTATTTCCGGACGCATGCGCAAACTATACAAAGTCGTTATGACGTAGAATGTGCATACTTTGTAGATTCCATTTTTTGAAATAAAACACATTTTCTAAAAACTCGTGTTTTTTAAGAAATCATGTAAACCTTCTAGAACCTGTGATTTTAAAAAACGGTGGAAGTAAGCTTTTATTATTTCCGGACGAATGCGCAAACTATAGAAAGTGATTATGACATAGAATGTGCAGACTTTGTTGATTCCATTTATGAAATAAAACACATTTTCTAAAAACTCGTGTTTTTTAAGAAATCATGTAAAATTTCTAGAAGCTGTGATTTTAAAAAACGGTGGAAGTAAGCTTTTCTTATTTCCGGACGCATGCGCAAACTATAGAAAGTCGTTATGACATGGAATGTGCATACTTTGTTGATTCCATTTATGAAATAAAACACATTTTCTAAAAACTCGTGTTTTTTACGAAATCATGTAAACCTTCTAGAAGCTTTGATTTTAAAAAACGGTGGAAGTAAGCTTTTCTTATTTCCGGCCGCATGCGCAAACTATAGAAAGTCATTATGACGTAGAATGTGCATACTTTGTTGATTCCATTTATGAAATAAAACACAGTTTCTAAAAACTCATGTTTTTTAAGAAATCATGTAAACCTTCTAGAACCTGTGATTTTAAAAAACGGGGGAAGTAAGCTTTTCTTATTTCTGGACGCATGCGCAAACTATATAAAGTCGTTATGACATAGAATGTGCATACTTTGTGGATTCCATTTATGAAATAAAACACATTTTCTAAAAACTCATGTTTTTTAAGAAATCAGGTAAACCTTCTAGAATCTATGATTTTAAAAAACAGTGGAAGTAAGATTTTCTTATTTCCGGACGAATGCACAAACTATAGAAAGTCGTTATGACATAGAATGTGCATACTTTGTTGATTCCATTTATGAAATAAAACACATTTTCTAAAAACTCGTATTTTTTAAGAAATCGTGTAAACCTTCTAGAAGCTGTGATTTTAAAAAACGGTGGAAGTAAGCTTTTCTTATTTCCGGACGCATGCGCAAACTATGGAAAGTCGTTATGACATAGAATGTGCATACTTTGTTGATTCCATTTATGAAATAAAACACATTTTCTAAAAACTCGTGTTTTTTAAGAAATCATGTAAACCTTCTAGGAGCTGTGATTTTAAAAAACGGGGGAAGTAAGCTTTTCTTATTTCTGGACGCATGCGCAAACTATATAACTCGTTACGACATAGAATGTGCATACTTTGTGGATTCCATTTATGAAATAAAACACATTTTATAAAAACTCATGTTTTTTAAGAAATCATGTAAACCTTCTAGAAGCTGTGATTTTAAAAAATGGGGGAAGTAAGCTTTTCTTATTTCCGGACACATGAGCAAACTATAGAAAGTCATTATGACGTAGAATGTGCATACTTTGTTGATTCCATTTATGAAATAAAACACATTTTCTAAAAACTCGTGTTTTTTACGAAATCATGTAAACCTTCTAGAAGCTGTGATTTTAAAAATGGTGGAGGTAAGCTTTTCTTATTTCCGGACGCATGCGCAAACTATAGAAAGTCGTTATGACGTAGAATGTGCTTACTTTGTTGATTCCATTTATGAAATAAAACACATTTTCTAAAAACTCTTGTTTTTTAAAAAATCATGTAAACCTTCTAGAAGCTGTGATTTTAAAAAACGGGGGAAGTAAGCTTTTCTTATTTCCAAACGCATGCGCAAACTATAGAAAGTCATTATGACGTAGAATGTGCATACTTTGTTGATTCCATTTATGAAATAAAACACATTTTCTAAAAACTCGTGTTTTTTACGAAATCAGGTAAACATTCTAGAAGCTGTGATTTTAAAAAACTGTGGAAGTAAGCTTTTCTTATTTCCGGTCGAATACGCAAACTATAGAAAGTCGTTAAGACGTAGAATGTGCATATTTTGTTGATTCCATTTATGAAATAAAACAAATTTTCTAAAAACTCGTGTTTTTTAAGAAATCATGTAAACCTTCTAGAAGTTGTGATTTTAAAAAACGGGGGAAGTAAGCTTTTCTTATTTCCAAACGCATGCACAAACTATAGAAATTCGTTATGACATAGAATGTGCATACTTTGTAGATTCCATTTGTGAAATAAAACACATTTTCTAAAAACTCGTGTTTTTTACGAAATCATGTAAACCTTCTAGAAGCTGTGATTTTAAAAAACGGTGGAAGTAAGCTTTTATTATTTCCGGACGAATGCGCAAACTATAGAAAGTGATTATGTAAACTTAGAAGCTGTGATTTTGCAAGTGATTATGCAAACTATAGAAGCTGTGATTTTAAAAAATGGTGGAAGTAAGCTTTTCTTATTTCGGACGCATGCACAAACTATAGAAAGTCGTTATGACGTAGAATGTGCATACTTTGTTGATTCCATTTATGAAATAAAACACATTTTCTAAAAACTCGTGTTTTTTAAGAAATCATGTAAACCTTCTAGAAGCTGTGATTTTAAAAAATGGGGGAAGTAAGCTTTTCTTACTTCCAGACGCATGCGCAAACTATAGAAAGTCGTTATGACATAGAATGTGCATACTTTGTAGATTCCATTTATGAAATAAAACACATTTTCTAAAAACATGTGTTTTTTTACGAAATCATGTAAACCTTCTAGAAGCTGTGATTTTAAAAAACGCTGGAAGTAAGCTTTTCTTATTTCCAGACGAATGCGCAAACTATAGAAAGTCGTTATGACGTAGAATGTGCATACTTTGTTGATTCCATTTATGAAATAAAACACAGTTTCTAAAAACTCGTGTTTTTTAAGAAATCATGTAAACCTTCTAGAAGCTGTGATTTTAAAAAACGCGGGAAGTAATCTTATCTTATTTCCAAACGCATAAGCAAACTATACAAAGTCGTTATGACGTAGAATGTGCATACTTTGTAGATTCCATTTATGAAATAAAACACATTATCTAAAAACTCTTGTTTTTTAAGAAATCATGTAAACCTTCTAGAAGCTATGATTTTAAAAAACGGGGGAAGTTAGCTTTTCTTATTTCCGGACGCATGCGCAAACTATACAAAGTCGTTATGATGTAGACATGGCATACTTTGTAGATTCCATTTTTATAAATAAAACACATTTTCTAAAAACTCGTGTTTTTTAAGAAATCATGTAAACCTTCTAAAAGCTGTGATTTTAAAAAACGGTGGAAGTAAGCTTTTATTATTTCCGGACGAATGCGCAAACTATAGAAAGTGATTATGACATAGAATGTGCATACTTTGTTGATTCCATTTATGAAATAAAACACATTTTCTAAAAACTCGTGTTTTTTAAGAAATCGTGTAAAATTTCTAGAAGCTGTGATTTTAAAAAACGGTGGAAGTAAGCTTTTCTTATTTCCGGACGCATGCGCAGACTATAGAAAGTCGTTATGACATAGAATGTGCATACTTTGTTGATTCCATTTATTAAATAAAACACATTTTCTAAAAACTCGTGTTTTTTAAGAAATCATGTAAACCTTCTAGAACCTGTGATTTTAAAAAACGGGGGGTAGTAAGCTTTTCTTATTTCTGTACGCATGCGCAAACTATATAAAGTCGTTATGACATAGAATGTGCATACTTTGTGGATTCCATTTATGAAATAAAACACATTTTCTAAAAACTCATGTTTTTTAAGAAATCAGGTAAACCTTCTAGAAGCTGTGATTTTAAAAAACAGTGGAAGTAAGATTTTCTTATTTCCGGACGAATGCGCAAACTATAGAAAGTCGTTATGACATAGAATGTGCATACTTTGTTGATTCCATTTATGAAATAAAACACATTTTCTAAAAACTCGTATTTTTTAAGAAATCGTGTAAACCTTCTAGAAGCTGTGATTTTAAAAAATGCTGGAAGTAAGCTTTTCTTATTTCCGGACGCATGCGCAAACTATGGAAAGTCGTTTTGACATAGAATGTGCATACTTTGTTGATTCCATTTATGAAATAAAACACATTTTCTAAAAACTCGTGTTTTTTAAGAAATCATGTAAACCTTCTAGAAGCTGTGATTTTAAGAAATGGTGGAGGTAAGCTTTTCTTATTTCCGGACGCATGCGCAAACTATAGAAAGTCGTTATGACGTAGAATGTGCATACTTTGTTGATTCCATTTATGAAATAAAACACATTTTCTAAAAACTCTTGTTTTTTAAAAAATCATGTAAACCTTCTAGAAGCTGTGATTTTAAAAAACGGGGGAAGTAAGCTTTTCTTATTTCCGGACACATGAGCAAACTATAGAAAGTCACTATGATGTAGAATGTGCATACTTTGTTGATTCTATTTATGAAATAAAACATATTTTCTAAAAACTCGTGTTTTTTAACAAATCGTGTAAACCTTCTATAAGCTGTGATTTTAAAAAACGGGGGAAGTTAGCTTTTCTTATTTCCAAACGCATGCGCAAACTATAGAAAGTCATTATGACGAAGAATGTGCGTACTTTGTAGATTCCATTTATGAAATAAAACGCATTTTCTAAAAACTCGTGTTTTTTACAAAATCATATAAACATTCTAGAAGCTGTGATTTTAAAAAACTATGGAAGTAAGCTTTTCTTATTTCCGGTTGAATACGCAAACTATAGAAAGTCGTTATGACGTAGAATGTGCATACTTTGTTGATTCCATTTATGAAATAAAACACATTTTCTAAAAACTCGTGTTTTTTAAGAAATCATGTAAACCTTCTAGAACCTGTGATTTTAAAAAACGGGGGAAGTAAGCTTTTCTTATTTCTAGACGCATGCGCAAACTATATAAAGTCGTTATGACATAGAATGTGCATACTTTGTGGATTCCATTTATGAAATAAAACACATTTTCTAAAAACTCATGTTTTTTAAGAAATCAGGTAAACCTTCTAGAAGCTGTGATTTTAAAAAACAGTGGAAGTAAGATTTTCTTATTTCCGGACGAATGCGCAAACTATAGAAAGTCGTTATGACATAGAATGTGCATACTTTGTTGATTCCATTTATGAAATAAAACACATTTTCTAAAAACTCGTATTTTTTAAGAAATCGTGTAAACCTTCTAGAAGCTGTGATTTTAAAAAACGGTGGAAGTAAGCTTTTCTTATTTCCGGACGCATGCGCAAACTATGGAAAGTCGTTATGACATAGAATGTGCATACTTTGTTGATTCCATTTATGAAATAAAACACATTTTCTAAAAACTCGTGTTTTTTAAGAAATCATGTAAACCTTCTAGAAGCTGTGATTTTAAAAAATGGTGGAGGTAAGCTTTTCTTATTTCCGGACGCATGCGCAAACTATAGAAAGTCGTTATGACGTAGAATGTGCATACTTTGTTGATTCCATTTATGAAATAAAACACATTTTCTAAAAACTCTTGTTTTTTAAAAAATCATGTAAACCTTCTAGAAGCTGTGATTTTAAAAAACGGGGGAAGTAAGCTTTTCTTATTTCCGGACACATGAGCAAACTATAGAAAGTCATTATGACGTAGAATGTGCATACTTTGTTGATTCTATTTATGAAATAAAACATATTTTCTAAAAACTCGTGTTTTTTAACAAATCGTGTAAACCTTCTAGAAGCTGTGATTTTAAAAAACGGGGGTAGTCAGCTTTTCTTATTTCCAAACGCATGCGTAAACTATAGAAAGTCATTATGACGAAGAATGTGCGTACTTTGTAGATTCCATTTATGAAATAAAACGCATTTTCTAAAAACTCGTGTTTTTTACGAAATCATGTAAACATTCTAGAAGCTGTGATTTTAAAAAACTATGGAAGTAAGCTTTTCTTATTTCCGGTTGAATACGCAAACTATAGAAAGTCGTTATGATGTAGAATGTGCATACTTTGTTGATTCCATTTATGAAATAAAACACATTTTCTAAAAACTCGTGTTTTTTAAGAAATCATGTAAACCTTCTAGAAGTTGTGATTTTAAAAAACGGGGGAAGTAAGCTTTTCTTATTTCCAAACGCATGCGCAAACTATAGAAATTCGTTATGACATAGAATGTGCATACTTTGTAGATTCCATTTGTGAAATAAAACACATTTTCTAAAAACTCGTGTTTTTTACGAAATCATGTAAACCTTCTAGAAGCTGTGATTTTAAAAAACGGTGGAACTAAGCTTTCCTTATTTCCGGACGCATGCGCAAACTATAGAAATTCGTTATGATGTAGAATGTGCGTACTTTGTAGATTCCATTTATGAAATAAAACACATTTTCAAAAAACTCGTGTTTTTTACGAAATCATGTAAACCTTCTAGAAGCTGTGATTTTAAAAAACGGTGGAAGTAAGCTTTTCTTATTTCCGGACGCATGTGCAAACTATAGAAAGTCGATATGACGTAGAATGTGTATACTTTGTTGATTCCATTTATGAAATAAAACACATTTTCTAAAAACTCGTGTTTTTTAAGAAATCGTGTAAAATTTCTAGAAGCTGTGATTTTAAAAAACGGTGGAAGTAAGCTTTTCTTATTTCCGGACGCATGCGCAGACTATAGAAAGTCGTTATGACATAGAATGTGCATACTTTGTTGATTCCATTTATGAAATAAAACACATTTTCTAAAAACTCGTGTTTTTTAAGAAATCATGTAAACCTTCTAGAACCTGTGATTTTAAAAAACGGGGGTAGTAAGCTTTTCTTATTTCTGGACGCATGCGCAAACTATATAAAGTCGTTATGACATAGAATGTGCATACTTTGTGGATTCCATTTATGAAATAAAACACATTTTCTAAAAACTCATGTTTTTTAAGAAATCAGGTAAACCTTCTAGAAGCTGTGATTTTAAAAAACAGTGGAAGTAAGATTTTCTTATTTCCGGACGAATGCGCAAACTATAGAAAGTCGTTATGACATAGAATGTGCATACTTTGTTGATTCCATTTATGAAATAAAACACATTTTCTAAAAACTCGTATTTTTTAAGAAATCGTGTAAACCTTCTAGAAGCTGTGATTTTAAAAAACGGTGGAAGTAAGCTTTTCTTATTTCCGGACGCATGCGCAAACTATGGAAAGTCGTTTTGACATAGAATGTGCATACTTTGTTGATTCCATTTATGAAATAAAACACATTTTCTAAAAACTCGTGTTTTTTAAGAAATCATGTAAACCTTCTAGAAGCTGTGATTTTAAAAAATGGTGGAGGTAAGCTTTTCTTATTTCCGGACGCATGCGCAAACTATAGAAATTCGTTATGACGTAGAATGTGCATACTTTGTTGATTCCATTTATGAAATAAAACACATTTTCTAAAAACTCTTGTTTTTTAAAAAATCATGTAAACCTTCTAGAAGCTGTGATTTTAAAAAACGGGGGAAGTAAGCTTTTCTTATTTCCGGACACATGAGCAAACTATAGAAAGTCACTATGACGTAGAATGTGCATACTTTGTTGATTCTATTTATGAAATAAAACATATTTTCTAAAAACTCGTGTTTTTTAACAAATCGTGTAAACCTTCTATAAGCTGTGATTTTAAAAAACGGGGGAAGTTAGCTTTTCTTATTTCCAAACGCATGCGAAAAATATAGAAAGTCATTATGACGAAGAATGTGCGTACTTTGTAGATTCCATTTATGAAATAAAACGCATTTTCTAAAAACTCGTGTTTTTTACGAAATCATGTAAACATTCTAGAAGCTGTGATTTTAAAAAACTGTGGAAGTAATCTTTTCTTATTTCCGGTCGAATACGCAAACTATAGAAAGTCGTTATGACGTAGAATGTGCATATTTTGTTGATTCCATTTATGAAATAAAACACATTTTCTAAAAACTCGTGTTTTTTAAGAAATCATGTAAACCTTCTAGAAGTTCTGATTTTAAAAAACGGGGGAAGTAAGATTTTCTTATTTCCAAACGCATGCGCAAACTATAGAAATTCGTTATGACATAGAATGTGCATACTTTGTAGATTCCATTTGTGAAATAAAACACATTTTCTAAAAACTTGTGTTTTTTACGAAATCATGTAAACCTTCTAGAAGCTGTGATTTTAAAAAACGGTGGAAGTAAGCTTTTATTATTTCCGAACGAATGCGCAAACTATAGAAAGTGATTATGACATAGAATGTGCATACTTTGTTGATTCCATTTATCAAATAAAACACATTTTCTAAAAACTCGTGTTTTTTAAGAAATCGTGTAAAATTTCTAAAAGCTGTGATTTTAAAAAACGGTGGAAGTAAGCTTTTCTTATTTCCGGACGCATGCGCAAACTATAGAAAGTCGTTATGACATAGAATGTGCATACTTTGTTGATTCCATTTATGAAATAAAACACATTTTCTAAAAACTCGTGTTTTTTAAGAAATCATGTAAACCTTCTAGAACCTGTGATTTTAAAAAACGGGGGAAGTAAGCTTTTCTTATTTCTAGACGCATGCGCAAACTATATAAAGTCGTTATGACATAGAATGTGCATACTTTGTGGATTCCATTTATGAAATAAAACACATTTTCTAAAAACTCATGTTTTTTAAGAAATCAGGTAAACCTTCTAGAAGCTGTGATTTTAAAAAACAGTGGAAGTAAGATTTTCTTATTTCCGGACGAATGCGCAAACTATAGAAAGTCGTTATGACATAGAATGTGCATACTTTGTTGATTCCATTTATGAAATAAAACACATTTTCTAAAAACTCGTATTTTTTAAGAAATCGTGTAAACCTTCTAGAAGCTGTGATTTTAAAAAACGGTGGAAGTAAGCTTTTCTTATTTCCGGACGCATGCGCAAACTATGGAAAGTCGTTATGACATAGAATGTGCATACTTTGTTGATTCCATTTATGAAATAAAACACATTTTCTAAAAACTCGTGTTTTTTAAGAAATCATGTAAACCTTCTAGAAGCTGTGATTTTAAAAAATGGTGGAGGTAAGCTTTTCTTATTTCCGGACGCATGCGCAAACTATAGAAAGTCGTTATGACGTAGAATGTGCATACTTTGTTGATTCCATTTATGAAATAAAACACATTTTCTAAAAACTCTTGTTTTTAAAAAAATCATGTAAACCTTCTAGAAGCTGTGATTTTAAAAAACGGGGGAAGTAAGCTTTTCTTATTTCCGGACACATGAGCAAACTATAGAAAGTCATTATGACGTAGAATGTGCATACTTTGTTGATTCTATTTATGAAATAAAACATATTTTCTAAAAACTCGTGTTTTTTAACAAATCGTGTAAACCTTCTAGAAGCTGTGATTTTAAAAAACGGGGGTAGTCAGCTTTTCTTATTTCCAAACGCATGCGTAAACTATAGAAAGTCATTATGACGAAGAATGTGCGTACTTTGTAGATTCCATTTATGAAATAAAACGCATTTTCTAAAAACTCGTGTTTTTTACGAAATCATGTAAACATTCTAGAAGCTGTGATTTTAAAAAACGGTGGAAGTAAGCTTTTCTTATTTCCAAACGCATGCACAAACTATAGAAAGTCATTATGACGTAGAATGTGCATACTTTTTTGATTCCATTTATGAAATAAAACACATTTTCTAAAAACTCGTGGTTTTTAAGAAACCATGTAAACCTTCTAGAAGCTGTGATTTTAAAAAACGGGGGAAGTAAGCTTTTCTTATTTCCAAACGCATGCGCAAACTATAGAAAGTCGTTATGACGTAGAATGTGCATACTTTTTTGATTCCATTTATGAAATAAAACACATTTTCTAAAAACTCGTGGTTTTTAAGAAACCATGTAAACCTTCTAGAAGCTGTGATTTTAAAAAACAGGGGAAGTAAGCTTTTCTTATTTCCGGACGCATGCTCAAACTATAGAAAGTCGTTATGATGTAGAATGTGCATACTTTGTAGATTCCATTTATGAAATAAAACACATTTTCTAAAAACTCGTGTTTTTTAAGCAATCATGTAAACCTTCTAGAAGCTGTGATTTTAAAAAACAGTGGAAGTAAGCTTTTCTTATTTCCGCACGAATGCGCAAACTATAGAAATTCGTTATGATGTAGAATGTGCATACTTTGTAGATTCCATTTATGAAATAAAACACATTTTCTAAAAACTCGTGTTTTTTACGAAATCATGTAAACCTTCTAGAAGCTGTGATTTTAAAAAACAGTGGAAGTAAGCTTTTCTTATTTCCGGACTCATGCGCAAACTATAGAAAGTCGTTATGACGTAGAATGTCCATACTTTTTAGATTCCATTTATGACTTAAAACACATTTTCTAGACACTCGTGTTTTTTACGAAGTCATGTAAACCTTCTAGATGTTGTGATTTCAAAAAACGGGGGAAGTAAGCTTTTCTTATTTCCGGACGCATGCGCAAACTATAGAAAGCTTTTATGATATAGAATGTGCATACTTTGTAGATTCCATTTATGAAATAAAACACATTTTCTAAAAACTCATGTTTTTTACGAAATCATGTAAACCTTCTAGAAGCTGTGATTTTAAAAAACGGTGGAAGTAAGCTTTTCTTATTTCCGGACGAATGCGCAAACTATAGAGAGTCGTTATGACGAAGAATGTGCATACTTTCTGATTCCATTTATGAAATAAAACACATTTTCTAAAAACTCATGTTTTTTAAGAAATCATGTAAACCTTCTAGAAGCTGTGATTTTAAAAAACGGTGGAAGTAATATTTTCTTATTTCCAAACGCATGCGAAAACTATAGAAAGTCGTTATGACGTAGAATGTGCGTACTTTTTTGATTCCATTTATGAAATAAAACACATTTTCTAAAAACTCGTGTTTTTTAAGAAACCATGTAAACCTTCTAGAAGCTGTGATTTTAAAAAATAGGGGAAGTAAGCTTTTCTTATTTCCGGACGCATGCTCAAACTATAGAAATTCGTTATGACGTAGAATGTGCATACTTTGTAGATTCCATTTATGGAATAAAACACATTTTCTAAAAACTCGTGTTTTTTAAGAAATCATGTAAACCTTCTAGAAACTGTGATTTTAAAAAATAGTGGAAGTAAGCTTTTCTTATTTCCGAACGCATGCGCAAACTATAGAAAGTCCTTATGACGTAGAATGTGCATACTTTGTTGATTCCATTTATGAAATAAAACACATTTTCTAAAAACTCGTGCTTTTTAAGAAATCATGTAAACCTTCTAGACGCTGTGATTTTAAAAAATGGGGGAAGTAAGCTTTTCTTATTTCCAAACGCATGCGCAAACTATAGAAAGTCGTTATGACGTAGAATGTGCATACTTTGTAGATTCCATTTATGAAATAAAACACATTCTCCAAAAACTCGTTTTTTTTACGAAATCATGTAAACCTTCTAGAAACTGTGATTTTAAAAAACAGGGGAAGTAAGCTTTTCTTATTTCCGGACACATGCGCAAACTATAGAAAGTCGTTATGACGTAGAATGTGCATACTTTGTTGATTCCATTTATGAAATAAAACACATTTTCTAAAAACTCGTGTTTTTTACGAAATCATGTAAACCTTCTAGAAGCTGTGATTTTAAAAAACGGGGTAAGTAATCTTTTCTTATTTCCAAACGCATGAGCAAACTATAGAAAGCCGTTATGACGTAGAATGTGCATACTTTGTAGATTCCATTTATGAAATAAAGCACATTTTCTAAAAACAAGTGTTTTTTTACGAAATCATGTAAACCTTCTAGAAGCTGTGATTTAAAAAAACGGGGGAAGTAAGTTTTTCTTATTTCCAAACGCATGCGCAAACTATAGAAAGTCGTTATGACGTAGAATGTGCATACTTTGTTGATTCCATTTATGAAATAAAACACATTTTCTAAAAACTCGTGTTTTTTAAGAAATCATGTAAACCTTCTAGAAGCTGTGATTTTAAAAAACAGTGGAAGTAACCTTTTCTTATTTCCAAACGCATGCGCAAACTATAGAAAGTCGCTATGACATAGAATGTGCATACTTTGTTGATTCCAATTATGAAATAAAACACATTTTCTAAAAACTCGTGTTTTTTAAGAAATCATGTAAACATTCTAGAAGCTGTGATTTTAAAAAACGGGGGAAGTAAGCTTTTCTTATTTCCAAACGCATGGGCAAACTATAGAAATTCGTTATGACGTAGAATGTGCATACTTTCTAGATTCCATTTATGAAATAAAACACATTTTCTAAAAACTCGTGTTTTTTACGAAATCATGTAAACCTTCTAGAAGCTGTGATTTTAAAAAACGGTGGAAGTAAGCTTTTCTTATTTCCGGACGCATACACAAACTATAGAAATTCATTATGACGTAGAATGTTCATACTTTGTAGATTCCATTTATGAAATAAAACACATTTTCAAAAAAGTCGTGTTTTTTACGAAATCATGTAAACCTTCTAGAAGCTGTGATTTTAACAAACGGTGGAAGTAAGCTTTTCCTATTTCCGTACGAATGCGCAAACTATAGAAAGTCGTTATGACGTAGAATGTGCATACTTTGTAGATTCCATTTATGAAATAAAACACATTTTCTAAAAACTCGTGTTTTTTAAGAAATCATGTAAACCTTCTAGAAGCTGTGATTTTAAAAAACGAAGGAAGTAAGCTTTTCTTATTTCCGGACGCATGCGCAAACTATAGAAAGTCGTTATGACATAGAATGTGCATACTTTGTAGATTCCATTTATAAAATAAAACACATTTTCTAAAAACTCATGTTTTTTACGAAATCATGTAAACCTTCTAGAAGTTGTGATTTTAAAAAACGGGGGAAGTAAGCTTTTCTTATTTCCAAACGCATGCACAAACTATAGAAAGTTGTTATGACATAGAATGTGCATACTTTGTTGATTCCATTTATGAAATAAAACCCATTTTCTAAAAACTCGTGTTTTTTACGAAAACATGTAAACCTTCTAGAAGCTGTGATTTTAAAAAACGGGGGAAGTAAGATTTTCTTATTTCCAAACGCATGCGCAAACTATAGAATGTCGTTATGACGTATAATGTGCATACTTTGTAGATTCCATTGATGAAATAAAACACATTTTCTAAAAACTCGTGTTTTTTACGAAATCATGTAAACCTTCTAGAAGCTGTGATTTTAAAAAACGGTGGAAGTAAGCTTTTCTTATTTCCGGACGCATGCGCAAACTATAGAAAGTCGTTATGACGTAGAATTTGCATACTTTGTAGATTCCATTTATGAAATAAAACACATTTTCTAAAAACTCGTGTTTTTTACGAAATCATGTAAACCTTCTAGAAGCTGTGATTTTAAAAAACGGTGGAAGTAAGCTTTTCTTATTTCCGGATGCATGCGCAAACTATAGAAAGTCGTTATGACGTAGAATGTGCATACTTTGTAGATTCCATTTATGAAATAAAACACATTTTTCTAAAAACTCGTCTTTTTTACGAAATAATGTACACCTTCTAGAAGCTGTCATTTTAAAAAATGGTGGAAGTAAGCTTTTCTTATTTCCGGACGCATGGGAAAACTATAGAAAGTCGTTATGACGTAGAATGTGCATACTTTGTCGATTCCATTTATGAGATAAAACCCATTTTCTAAAAACTCGTGTTTTTTACGAAATCATGTAAACCTTCTAGAAGCTGTGATTTTAAAAAACGATGGAAGTAAGCTTTTCTTATTTCCGGACGCATGCGCAAACTATAGAAAGTCGTTATGACGTAGAATGTGCATACTTTGTAGATTCCATTTATGAAATAAAACACATTTTCTAAAAACTCGTGTTTTTTACGAAATCATGTAAACCTTCTAGAAGCTGTGATTTTAAAAAACGGTGGAAGTAAGCTTTTCTTATTTCCTGACGCATACACAAACTATAGAAATTCGTTATGACGTAGAATGTTCATACTTTGTAGATTCCATTTATGAAATAAAACACATTTTCTAAAAACTCGTGTTTTTTACGAAATCATATAAACCTTCTAGAAGCTGTGATTTTAAAAAACGGGGGAAGTAAGCTTTTCTTATTTCCAAATGCATGCGCAAACTGTAGAAAGTTGTTATGACATAGAATGTGCATACTTTGTTGATTCCATTTATGAAATAAAACACATTTTCCAAAAAATCGTGTTTTTTAAGAAATCATGTAAACCTTCTAGAAGCTGTGATTTTAAAAAACGGGGGAAGTAATCTTTTCTTATTTCCAAACGCATGCGCAAACTATAGAAAGTAGTTATGACGTAGAATGTGCATACTTTGTAGATTCCATTTATGAAATAAAACACATTTTTCTAAAAACTCGTCTTTTTTACGAAATAATGTAAACCTTCTAGAAGATGTCATTTTAAAAAACGGTGGAAGTAAGCTTTTCTTATTTCCGGACGCATGGGAAAACTATAGAAAGTCGTTATGACGTAGAATGTGCATACTTTGTCGATTCCATTTATGAAATAAAACACATTTTCTAAAAACTCGTGTTTTTTAAGAAATCATGTAAACCTTCTAGAAGCTGTGATTTTAAAAAACGGGGGAAGTAAGCTTTTCTTATTTCCAAACGCATGCGCAAACCATAGAAAGTCGTTATGACGTAGAATGTGCATACTTTGTAGATTCCATTTATGAAATAAAACACATTTTCTAAAAACTCGTGTTTTTTAAGAAATCATGTAAACCTTCTAGAAGCTGTGATTTTAAAAAACGGTGGAAGTAAGCTTTTCTTATTTCCAAACGCATGCGCAAACTATAGAAAGTCTCTATGACGTAGAATATGCATACTTTGTTGATTACATTTTTGAAATAAAACACATTTTCTAAAAACTTATGTTTTTTATGAAATCATGTAAACCTTCTAGAAGCTGTGATTTTAAAAAACGGGGGAAGTAAGCTTTTCTTATTTCCGGACGCATGCGCAAACTATAGAAAGTCGTTATGACGTAGAATGTGCATACTTTGTAGATTCCATTTATGAAACAAAACACATTTTCTAAAAACTCGTGTTTTTTACGAAATCATGTAAACCTTCTAGAAGCTGTGATTTTAAAAAACGGTGGAAGTAAGCTTTTCCTATTTCCGGACGCATGCGCAAACTATAGAAAGTCGTTATGACATAGAATGTGCATACTTTGTCGATTACATTGATGAAATAAAACACATTTTTTAAAAACTCGTTTTTTTTACGAAATCATGTAAACCTTATAGAAGCTGTGATTTTAAAAAACGGGGGAAGTAAGCTTTTCTTATTTCCAAACGCATGCGCAAACTATAGAAAGTCGTTATGACGTAGAATGTGCATACTTTGTAGATTCCATTTATGAAATAAAACACATTTTTCTAAAAACTCGTCTTTTTTACGAAATAATGTACACCTTCTAGAAGCTGTCATTTTAAAAAATGGTGGAAGTAAGCTTTTCTTATTTCCGGACGCATGGGAAAACTATAGAAAGTCGTTATGACGTAGAATGTGCATACTTTGTCGATTCCATTTATGAGATAAAACACATTTTCTAAAAACTCGTGTTTTTTAAGAAATCATGTAAACCTTCTAGAAGCTGTGATTTTAAAAAACGGGGGAAGTAAGCTTTTCTTATTTCCAAACGCATGCGCAAACTATAGAAAGTTGTTATGACATAGAATGTGCATACTTTGTAGATTCCATTTATGAAATAAAACACATTTTCTAAAAACTCGTGTTTTTTACGAAATCATGTAAACCTTCTAGAAGCTGTGATTTTAAAAAACGTTGGAAGTAAGCTTTTTTTATTTCCGGATGCATGCGCAAACTATAGAAAGTCGTTATAACGTAGAATTTGCATACTTTGTAGATTCAATTTATGAAACAAAACACATTTTCTAAAAACTCGTGTTTTTTACGAAATCATGTAAACCTTCTAGAAGCTGTGATTTTAAAAAACGGTGGAAGTAAGCTTTTCTTATTTCCGGAAGCATGCGCAAACTATAGAAAGTCGTTATGACATAGAATGTGCATACTTTGTCGATTCCATTTATGAAATAAAACACATTTTCTAAAAACTCGTGTTTTATACGAAATCATGTAAACCTTCTAGAAGCTGTGATTTTAAAAAATGGTGGAAGTAAGTTTTTCTTATTTCCGGACGAATGCGCAAACTATAGAAAGTCGTTATGACGTAGAATGTGCTTACTTTGTTGAGTCCATTTATGAAAAAAACACATTTTCTAAAAACTCGTGTTTTTTAAGAAATCATGTAAACCTTCTAGAAGCTGTGATTTCAAAAAACGGTGGAAGTAAGCCTTTCTTATTTCCAGACGCATGCGCAAACTATAGAAAGTTGTTATGACGTAGAATGTGCATACTTTGTAGATTCCATTTATGAAATAAAACACATTTTCTAAAAACTCGTGTTTTTTACGAAATCATGTAAACCTTCTAGAAGCTGTGATTTTAAAAAACGATGGAAGTAAGCTTTTCTTATTTCCGGACGCATGCGCAAACTATAGAAAGTCGTTATGACGTAGAATGTGCATACTTTGTAGATTCCATTTATGAAATAAAACACATTTTCTAAAAACTCGTGTTTTTTACGAAATCATGTAAACCTTCTAGAAGCTGTGATTTTAAAAAACGGTGGAAGTAAGCTTTTCTTATTTCCTGACGCATGCGCAAACTATAGAAGGTCGTTATGACGTAGAATGTGCATACTTTGTAGATTCCATTTATGAAACAAAACACATTTTCTAAAAACTCGTGTTTTTTACGAAATCATGTAAACCTTCTAGAAGCTGTGCTTTTAAAAAACGGTGGAAGTAAGATTTTCTTATTTCCGGACGCATGCGCAAACTGTAGAAAGTCGTTATGACGTAGAATGCGCATACTTTTTTGATTCCATTTATGAAATGAAACACATTTTCTAAAAACTCGGGTTTTTTAAGAATCATGTAAACCTTTTAGAAGCTGTGATTTTAAAAAACGGTGGAAGTAAGCTTTTCTTATTTCCGGACGCATGCGCACACTATAGAAAGTCGTTATGACGTAGGATGTGCATACTTTGTTGATTCCATTTATGAAATAAAACACATTTTCTAAAAACTCGTGTTTTTTAAGAAATCATGTAAACCTTCTAGAAGCTGTGATTTCAAAAAACGGTGGAAGTAAGCCTTTCTTATTTCCAAATGCATGCGCAAATTATAGAAAGTCATTATGACGTAGAATGTGCATACTTTGTTGATTCCATTTATGAACTAAAACAAATTTTCTAAAAACTCATGTTTTTTAAGAAATCGTGTAAACCTTCTAGAAGCTGCGATTTTAAAAAACGGGAGAAGTAAGCTTTTCTTATTTCCGGACGCATGCGAAAACTATTGAAAGTCGTTATGACATAGAATGTGCATACTTTGTAGATTCCATTTATGAAATAAAACACATTTTCTAAAAACTCGTGTTTTTTACGAAATCATGTAAACCTTCTAGACGCTGTGATTTTAAAAAACAGTGGAAGTAAGCTTTTCTTATTTCCGGACGCATGCGCAAACTATAGAAAGTCGTTATGACGTAGAATGTGCATACTTTGTAGATTCCATTTATGAAATAAAACACATTTTCTAAAAACTCGTGTTTTTTAAGAAATCATGTAAACCTTCTAGAAGCTGTGATTTTAAAAAACGGGGGAAGTAAGCTTTTCTTATTTCCGGATGCATGCGAAAACTATAGAAAGTCGTTATGACGTAGAATGTGCATACTTTTTAGATTCGATTTATGAAATAAAACACATTTTCTTAAAAATCGTGTTTTTTACGAAATCATGTAAACCTTCTAGAAGCTGTGATTTTAAAAAATGGTGGAAGTAAGCTTTTCTTATTACCGGAGGAATGCGCAAACTATAGAAAGTCTTTATGAAGTAGAATGTGCATACTTTGTTGATTCCATTTATAAAATAAAACACATTTTCTAAAAACTTGTGTTTTTTAAGAAATCATGTAAACCTTCTAGAAGCTGTGATTTTAAAAAACGGTGCAAGTAAGCTTTTCTTGTTTCCGGACGCATGCGCAAACTATAGAAAGTCGTTATGACGTAGAATGTGCATACTTTGTAGATTCCATTTATGAAATAAAACACATTTTCTAAAAAATCGTGTTTTTTACGAAATCATGTAAACCTTCTAGAAGCTGTGATTTTAAAAAACGGTGGAAGTAAGCTTTTTTTATTTCCGGACGCATGCGCAAACTATAGAAAGTCGTTATGATGTAGAATGTGCATACTTTGTAGATTCCATTTATGAAACAAAACACATTTTCTAAAAACTCGTGTTTTTTACGAAATCATGTAAACGTTCTAGAAGCTGTGATTTTAAAAAACGGTGGAAGTAAGCTTTTCTTATTTCCGGACGCATGCGCAAACTATAGAAAGTCGTTATGACATAGAATGTGCATACTTTGTCGATTCCATTTATGAAATAAAACACATTTTCTAAAAACTCGTGTTTTTTAAGAAATCATGGAAACCTTCTAGAAGCTGTGATTTTAAAAAACAGGGGAAGTAAGCTTTTCTTATTTCCAAATGCATGCGCAAACTGTAGAAAGTCGTTATGACATAGAATGTGCATACTTTGTTTATTCCATTTATGAAATAAAACACATTTTCTAAAAAATCGTGTTTTTTAAGAAATCATGTAAACCTTCTAGAAGCTGTGATTTTAAAAAATGGGGGAAGTAATCTTTTCTTATTTCCAAACGCATGCGCAAACTATAGAAAGTCGTTATGACGTAGAATGTGCATACTTTGTAGATTCCATTTATGAAATAAAACACATTTTTCTAAAAACTCGTCTTTTTTACAAAATAATGTAAACCTTCTAGAAGCTGTGATTTTAAAACACGGTGGAAGTAAGCTTTTCTTATTTCCGGACGCATGGGAAAACTATAGAAAGTCGTTATGACGTAGAATGTGCATACTTTGTCGATTCCATTTATGAAATAAAACACATTTTCTAAAAACTCGTGTTTTTAAGAAATCATGTAAACCTTCTACAAGCTGTGATTTTAAAAAACGGGGGAAGTAAGCTTTTCTTATTTCCAAACGCATGCGCAAACTATAGAAAGTCATTATGACGTAGAATGTGCATACTTTGTTGATTCCATTTATGAAATAAAATACATTTTCTAAAAACTCGTGTTTTTTACGAAATCATGTAAACCTTCTAGAAGCTGAGATTTTAAAAAACGGGGGAATTAAGCTTTTCTTATTTCCGGACGCATGCGCAAACTATAGAAAGTCGTTATGACGTAGAATGTGCATACTTTGTAGATTCCATTTATGAAACAAAACACATTTTCTAAACACTCGTGTTTTTTTACGAAATCATGTAAACCTTCTAGAAGTTGTGATTTTAAAAAACGGTCGAAGTAAGCTTTTCTTATTTCCAGACGCATGCGCAAACTATAGAAAGTCGTTATGACGTAGAATGTGCATACTTTGTTGATTCCATTTATGAAATAAAACACATTTTCAAAAAACTCGTGTTTTTTTACGAAATCATGTAAACCTTCTAGAAGCTGTGATTTTAAAAAACGGTGGAAGTAAGCTTTTCTTATTTCCGGACGCATGCGCAAACTATAGAAAGTCGTTATGACGTAGAATCTGCATACTTTGTTGATTCCATTTATTAAAATAAAACACATTTTCTAAAAACTCGTGTTTTTTAAGAAATCATGTAAACCTTCTAGAAGCTGTGATTTTAAAAAACGGGGGAAGTAAGCTTTTCTTATTTCCAAACGCATGCGCAAACTATAGAAAGTCGTTATGACGTAGAATGTGCATACTTTTTAGATTCCATTCATGAAATAAAACACATTTTCTAAAAACTCGTGTTTTTTACGAAATCATGTAAACCTTCTAGAAACTGTGATTTTAAAAAATGGCGAATGTAAGCTTTTATAATTTCCGGACGAATGCGCAAACTATAGAAAGTCGTTATGACGTAGAATGTGCATACTTTGTTGATTCCATTTATGAAATAAAACAGATTTTCTAAAAACTCGTGTTTTTCAAGAAATCATGTAAACCTTCTAGAAGCTGTGATTTTAAAAAACGGGGGAAGTAAGCTTTTCTTATTTCCAAACGCATGCGCAAACTATAGAAAGTCGTTATGACGTAGAATGTGCATACTTTGTTGATTCCATTTATTAAAATAAAACACATTTTCTAAAAACTCGTGTTTTTTAAGAAATCATGTAAACCTTCTAGAAGCTGTGATTTTAAAAAACGGGGGAAGTAAGCTTTTCTTATTTCCGGACGCATGCGCAAACTATAGAAAGTCGTTATGACGTAGAATGTGCATACTTTTTAGATTCCATTGATGAAATAAAACACATTTTATAAAAACTCGTGTTTTTTACGAAATCATGTAAACCTTCTAGAAGTTGTGATTTTAAAAAACTGCGAAAGTAAGCTTTTCTTATTTCCGGACGAATGCGCAAACTATAGAAAGTCGTTATGACGTAGAATGTGCATACTTTGTTGATTCCATTTATGAAATAAAACACATTTTCTAAAAACTCGTGTTTTTCAAGAAATCATGTAAACCTTCTAGAAGCTGTGATTTTAAAAAATGGGGGAAGTAAGCTTTTCTTATTTCCGGACGTATGCGCAAACTATAGAAAGTCGTTATGACGTAGAATGTGCTTACTTTTTAGATTCCATTTATGAAATAAAACACATTTTCTAAAAACTCGTGTTTTTTACGAAATCATGTAAACCTTCTAGAAGCTGTGATTTTAAAAAACGGTGGAAGTAAGCTTTTCTTATTTCCGGACGCATGCGCAAACTATAGAAATTCGTTAAGACGTAGAATATGCATACTTTGTTGATTCCATTTATGAAATAAAACACATTTTCTAAAAACTTGTGTTTTTTAAGAAATCATGTAAACCTTCTAGAAGCTGTGATTTTAAAAAACGAAGGAAGTAAGCTTTTCTTATTTCCGGACGCATGCGCAAACTATAGAAAGTCGTTATGACATAGAATGTGCATACTTTGTAGATTCCATTTATAAAATAAAACACATTTTCTAAAAACTCATGTTTTTTACGAAATCATGTAAACCTTCTAGAAGTTGTGATTTTAAAAAACGGGGGAAGTAAGCTTTTCTTATTTCCAAACGCATTCACAAACTATAGAAAGTTGTTATGACATAGAATGTGCATACTTTATTGATTCCATTTATGAAATAAAACCCATTTTCTAAAAACTCGTGTTTTTTACGAAAACATGTAAACCTTCTAGAAGCTGTGATTTTAAAAAACGGGGGAAGTAAGATTTTCTTATTTCCAAACGCATGCGCAAACTATAGAATGTCGTTATGACGTATAATGTGCATACTTTGTAGATTCCATTGATGAAATAAAACACATTTTCTAAAAACTCGTGTTTTTTACGAAATCATGTAAACCTTCTAGAAGCTGTGATTTTAAAAAACGGTGGAAGTAAGCTTTTCTTATTTCCGGACGCATGCGCAAACTATAGAAATTCGTTATGACGTAGAATGTGCATACTTCGTAGATTCCATTTATGAAATAAAACACATTTTCTAAAAACTTACAGTGCCCTGGTTTTACAGCAGAGCACTAGGTGGAGTTTCTGACTTAATTCTCTATGTATCAAACTTATTTAGGTGTATGGGTAGTTTCCAACCAAATTTCTGTTCCTGTTAATCAGATTTAATTTACTGTTTTGCCCTTAAAATTCATACATGCGTATTCAAAAAAAAAAAAAACTAATCATATCAATACTTTCTTGTAACAATTTTTTTCAGCAAAGAACATGTTTCACCCTAATAATTCAGTAAATAACAAGTTATATCCAAGTTTTTATACGTTAAGCATAATAATCAAATAACATAAATAACAAGAAAATTACCTGATGCTGATGCTAATCGACCGTCGGTTGTAGCAGGTTGTGATTTTGTTCTCATAGGCAGCCAAAACGATGTTTCCACCCTACCGACCAGCTATTATCTTGCTGGCCCTTGGAAATTCAAGGATTTCCAAGCCCCCGAGCTCACAACTGATAATCCTGAGAGCAGAATTCCTTTCGTTCTCCAAACCCCTGTCTCTGCACTTCCAACTATCTCCCCCCTTTACCTTCCACTTCATCCCCCCTATATACCTCTTTCCCTACTCGAGAAGGCCTTGGGCTTACTCCATCGCCCCCAAACTCCCTTCTCGAGCCCCTCAACCATTAACTCCTTCCCTTTTGTATTAAATGTTATTAATGTCATTAATAAAATATTATATAACTAGTTGACCCTATTATGTCTAACTTAGAATGGGATTAACCACACTCAATCATTTATTAATCAATATTTAACCT
Source organism: Larix kaempferi (assembly GCA_027924585.1). Lineage (NCBI taxonomy): Eukaryota > Viridiplantae > Streptophyta > Pinopsida > Pinales > Pinaceae > Larix > Larix kaempferi. The sequence goes on from BSBM01000324.1 coordinate 4,247,643, forward strand.
TTCCTATATTGCAATTGTTACGACATGGATTGCAATATTATTAAAATAACATATATTAAGTAATAATATTTAACTTAAATCACCACAAAGTAGCAGTAAATGGTGAATTTAATAAAGAATGTCTTTTAAATCATTTGTTTATAACAATGTTTACCAACAAGTAATACATAGCTTAATTGATTTGTTTTACACACCTTAAATAACTTTATTTTCATTATCTGAGTTCGATCAATGCACGATTAGCATAATTACTTACGGCAACTTATACATTTATTCAATATGTTAAGTGTTTATTTATCGATACTAGTGTACATGTGCAAGGTGTGCACGCGTGGCCAGCGTATGCATAGATCATAAATGTACTATAGACAAACCCCATCCCGCCTATGCATACTTGCTAACTAATAGTAGTATTTATCCTCATGTAGAAGAACAAGCATAATATATATATAGTACAATTACTTTAACATCCTCAGTTATTTAACAGTTAATTCTTTATGATTTCACATCATTATCTTTATCTTTACATTAGTTTAATCAACCAGGTACAAGGAAGGTTACCTACTACCACTGACTCAGAATCAAGGAATACCCAACCCTCAACAGTACTAACTAACACATCCTCCCATCATAACCTACGTCTAGCATCCTCCCTATTCCCCCTCTGCTAGTACAAAGTGGTTGTCGGACTCACCGATCTGACCACATAGAACTTGAGAGTGATAGCGTCGGATGAACAGCGGACCTATCCTCCCCTAGCAGGCATCCGACCATCGTCATCACAACTACATGGGGAGCGTGTCTCAGCACGGCCCTCCCACGACCTCGGGTATCATAGGAACATAGGGTGGGAAACACATCCATCCCTCTCAACATACTGGGCCTACGCCATTATCGACTCGTACCCTGCTGCTATCAGGATTATCAGTTTGTGTTATCGTATCATCATTTTGGCTGCTGAGGTTTACTCTACGAACAAGCTTTCTTTGTGTCCCATATATCAGATCCAGTAACTGGCTATCTGGTAGCCCCTGTGTCCTGTAGGTTAGTATTTCGCATAGTACAGTTTATAGAAGCATTTCCCATAGATCGCCAATTGATCCATGTTATCAAAATCATTTTATTTCATGTAAACCTTTTAGTTCATCATGGATGCATATGCCATATAATACTTCAATAATTCATATAAGAAGATGGTATCCACGTACCGAAAACATATAAACATATACTGTAATCGTAAAATAAATAAATCATATGATAATCATGACATCGCAACCACATAACATAGCAACGTCTTAATCATAGTGAAATAATAAACAAAGTAACATCATATAATGAGGTCCATCATATCGTAATATAGTTTACTCAGTAGAGCTGAGTTCAACAGAGCATATAAGAAAATAAAGCATGGTGTGTCTAACTGATAAATATGCCTAATCAAAATATGGGCGTTACATACACCCACCCTTCGGGAAACTTCGTCTCGAAGTTATGGTCAAAATAGTGAGGGAAAATCTCGATGCATGGTCTCTGCATCCTCCCAGGTAGCAGACCCTGGGCTATACTTGTCCCATTGGACCTTAACCTGGTCCACACGGCGACTACAGAGCTGTCGAACCCTACGATCAAGTATACGTAATGGTTCGACCCTGAAGGTTCCCTCGTCCGAGACCTGCAATTCCTTCCAATGAATTTTGTGAGTCTCATCGGCTATGTAATGTCGTAATACAGAAACATGAAATACATTATGAGTTTTATGCAAGTGGGGTGGCAGCGCAAGACGATAAGCAACTGGTCCGATTTTCTCAAGAATCTCAAATGGACCTATAAAGCGAGGTGACAATTTGGTACCCTTCCCGAGGTGACAATTTGGTACCCTTCCCAAACCGAATGGTACTTTTATTTGGTCTGATGCGAATAAATACCCAATCCCCTACTTCATAACTTCTATCTGATCTATGTGCATCAACGTAACTCTTTTGCCTATCCTGTGCTTCGTTCAACCGCTGCCTAATTTGTAACACTTGCTCTTCCATTTCCTTAATCAATTCAGGCCCAATTAAAACCCGATCCTCTAACCTGTCCCAGCTGAGTGGTGTCCTGCACGGCCTCCCATACAATGCCTGATATGGCTGCATACCAATGGAGCTGTGATGACTATTGTTGTATGCAAACTCCACTAAAGGAAGATATTTCTCCCACTGTGTCTGCTGATCCATAACATACATCCTAAGCATGTCCTCCATTACTTGATTCACCCTTTTTGTCTGTCCATCTGTCTCGGGGTGATAAGCTGAGCTTAAGTTCAACTGCGTCCCTAACGCTGACTGCATGCTAGTCCAAAATCTGGAGGTGAACTTAGGGTCTCTATCAGAGATTATCTTTTTAGGAACTCCATGAAGACGTACAATCTCATTTATGAATACCCTTGCCACATCTGTCACATCATAGGTGTCTCTGACTGGAATGAAGTGAGCGCTTTTGGTCAGTTTGTCGACTACCACCAAAATGGCATTATGTCTCATAGATGTGAGTGGTAATCCTACAACGAAGTCCATGGAAATGACTTCCCATTTAGTCATAGGAATATCATGCGGTTGTAAGAGACCGGCCGGGTGACGATGATCTGCCTTAACTTGTTGACACTCAAGGCACTTCGAAACAAAATCCACTACATCCATCTTCATACCTTGCCAGAAGAAGAGTTTCTTCATGTCGGTATGCATCTTCTTCACCCCTGGGTGTGCACAGTAATGAGATCTATGCGCCTCTCTAAGGATTGTTTCCCTGATATCACCTTCCTTAGGAACATACACCCGTCCCTGATATCGCAACAATCCATCTTCCTCAAGGTGGTACCCATCATACTTTAATTCCTGTTCCCTTCCATTTTGAATAGCTGAGGTTACCTTTAGGTACCAACTATCGCCCAATAGTTGTCCTAGTACTCTTTCCTTCAAGTCAACCTTCAAGAGAATTAAGGAGAAAAGTCTCGGTCTTCGGCTTAGAGCGTTTGCCACCACATTCTCCTTTCCTTTGATGTAAGATATACCAAAGTCATACTCACTCATGAACTCACTCCATCGCCTTTGCCTAACGTTCAAATCCCTTTGGGTAAAGATGTACTGCAAGATTTGATGGTCTGTTTTAAGGGTGAAGCTTCTACCAACTAGGTAGTGCCTCCATAATTTTAGTGCCAACATTACTACTGCCAATTCCAGATCGTGTGTGGCATACTGCTTCTCATGAGGTTTCAATTTGCGAGATGCATAAGCTATTACCCCACCTTCCTGCATCAACACCGCTCCTAGACCTTGCTTCGAGGCGTCGGTGCATACCATGAAATCTTTATCCATGTCTGGTACCCGCAAGACCGGTGCACTTGTCAACAATCTCTTTAACTCTGTAAAAGCGGCATCGCATTCATCGTTCCATTCATACCGGATTCCCTTGCGTTGCAAGGTGGTAATAGGTTTTGCAATCTTAGAAAATCCTGCCACAAACCTCCGGTAATATCCTGCTAACCCCATGAAGCTGCTCACCTCATGAGCATTCCTTGGGATTGGCCAATCTTCAATGGCCCTTACCTTATCCGGGTCTACGGAGATCCCTTCTCCTGAGATTATGTGCCCCAAGTAGTGAATCTCCTTCTGGAAGAAGGAACACTTTGATAATTTACCATAAAGTTTATGTTCCCTTAAGCATGTCAAGACCAATCGCAAGTGTTCGTCATGCTCCTTCTCATTCTTGGAATACATAAGAATATCATCTAAGAAGACCTGAACAAAGCGGTCCAAGTATCTTCGGAAGACACCATTCATGAGGCTCATGAATACAGTTGGAGCATTGGTCAAACCAAATGGTACCACCACAAACTCGTAATGCCCAAATCGAGTGCGAAAGGTAGTCTTAGGAATGTCACCTTCCTTGATCCTCAACTGGTGATACCCTGATCGTAAATCAATCTTTGAGAAGACTGACGCACCTTTCATTTGATCAAAGAGATCATCAATTCTTGGTATGGGATACCGGTTCTTCACCGTGGCTTTTTTCAAATCTCTATAATCTATGCACAGTCGCAGAGATCCATCCTTCTTCTTAACGAAGATCACCAGTTCTCCCCACGGCGAGATACTAGGTCTAATCAGTCCCAAATCTAGCAACTCTTTCAACTGGATCTGTGACTCACGGAGCTCTGGGGTTGTCATTCTATAAGGATTTTTTGAGATAGGCTCCGCACCAGGTTTTAATTCGATTGTGAAATCGAGCTCTCTTTCTGGAGGTAGTCCTGGCAATTCCTTTGGAAAGACATCCTTGAACTCGGAAAGCACTGGGTAAGAATTCAAGGAAGGTCCTTTACTATCGCTCATGGCCTCCACTATGAACAACTGGCATCCTTGTCTTAGGCACCACTTATCTTTCATCATAGAGATGAAATGTAGGGATACCTTCTTCTTCAAGCCTTGGATTTGAATTGTCCTACCCTCGTCATCTAGGCACAACACCTTCTTTGCATAGCAGTCTATGAAAGCTCTATGGCCTTCTAACCAATCCATGCCAATAATGAGGTCATAAGTCCCCAAATTGGTGACATAAGCATCCAACTTAGTGGTGCACACTCCTAAGTCAACCTCACAACTTCTCACTTTAAGACCTACTGTTTGCTTAGCTCCTGAAGCCATTTCAACCAGTTTAAAATCATCGTGCTCGTAGGCCGCCAACCCACATTTATCTAATGCAAATGGTGAAATAAAACTATCAGTTGCTCCAGGATCAAACAAAATTTTAAATTTGACATTGTTTACTTTGCCCGTGGATTCTACTACGGTAGACTGATGTTCTACTTGGTGATTATGAACCGCTGCATGAATCCGATGACTGTTACCCGGACTATCCATGGGTGCTTTTCCTTCCCTGTTCCTACTGCTTGACTGACCCCTGGGACAGTCTCGCTGGAAATGAGGACCTCCACATTCGCAACAAGAGAGGTTGGGAGGGGCTTGCATGTTGTTCGGAGGAATCCTCTGAGATGCGTTCCTTCCCCTGGTTCCTCTAAAACCCCTTGATCCTCTATAGGAACTTCCTTGCGTACGTCCCTAGCTTTGGTGGGTTGCAGATGATGCCTGCGAGACTGAGTTAACTGAAGCATTACCTCTTGGTGTGAACTTGTTACCGTAAGGAGGAGGTCTAGATGGTCCTCCCCTGAAGTAAGGGCGTGACGCCTTCCCTGAAACATAGTGATTGGTTCTAGTCAACCTACTACCCCCTTTTCCATCTGACATATCAGCTGCATACCGAGCATACTCAACTGCCATGGCAACTGAAGTTGGCTTCCACATCCGCACTGCAGCCCTAATCTTGTAGTTAAGTCCATATACAAAACGCTCTACCTGACACTCATCTGCCTCCAGGTAAGGAACATATTTTACTAGTTCCATGAACCGAGATTCATACTCCTCCACTGTCCTGCCTCCCTGTACCAAAGCATGGAGTGCGACCGCCTATTCTTCCTTGTAATAATTTGGCAAATACTTCTTGTGGAATCTCTCCTCGAACAGTTCCCAAGAAGTTGTAAGAGGAGTAAGGCGCAACTGCCTCTCAAGATCTGACCACCAGTTCAAAGCATCACCTTTAAGTTGAAAGACGGCCATCCTGGCCTTGGAACTAGATGTGTACTCATTCAATGCGAAGCATCTCTTCATGCCTTCCAGCCATGCTTCGGCATGCTTGCCGGGTCGTCCTCCTGAAAACTCTGGAACCTTTATCTTTTGTAACTCCCTTGATATGTCCTGAAGCGGTTCCGGCCTTGGGCCATGTGCCCTTTCAGAGTTCTCTCGACTCACCTGAGTGGTTTCCACCTCGACGGCCCTTTCCGCCTGCTTGTTCATTGTGGTCATAATAGCCTCCAGTGACCTCATTATGATCTGCATTTCTGGTGTTGAGGTTGGTCGTGGCGGTGTTGGCGGCAACGACGGCGGCGGAGGTGGTCGACCTCGACCTCGACGTCGACCTCTGCGCGTAGTTACCATGATTGGTCATGATTCATGGAGTAAAATACCACATCGTTTAGTTTCTAAGGAGCGTGCTAGTTGATCTTCAAAATAGATGCATTTCAGAAAATAAGCTATAGCTTACCGCATTTGATGAGGCCATCCGACACTAAATCTTCTAAAGATTTATGTGTAAATTCCACGGTTCAATTTAAACTCTATGACCATTGATATTGGTTAATTAAATATTGTTAGTATCAACCTCGATTTGCAATTTGAATGGTCATTAGAATAGCATTCTATTTCGCAGCAACCCTAACATTTAGTTAATTCTATACGTTTTAGGGCTTAATCTTTATAAATTTCATGCTCATTAACTTTATTAATTCATATGTTTTATCTTCAATCTTACTATAGTTAACCTTAGAATTTTAAATCTATAATGAACTCCCCCTTTTTTTTTTAAAGTTGGTGAGCGGCTTTATAGATTTTTCTTTTATATTACTTTTAATTCTCATAAACAATTAAATTAAATTAAATAATAAATTAAATTAAATTAAATTAAATTATTTAATTTAAATTAATTAATAAAAAACATTAAAAAAAAAAAAAAAAAAAAAAATTTATTTGCCATCAAGAATCATTTTGGGTTGAATAGAGATGGTCCAAGAAACTATGCAAGATATACAGTTTGAAGGTGTACGTTAAACCCAGATTGGGATTACTCTGAGATTCTTGGATGTATACGAGGCGGATTTTAGATGTTCACCAGTGATTCTAGAGTTGCAGTCACCGGCATGGGCTCGAGATGGGATAGCAAAAGGGCATTCTACACTGCAGATCTGCACTCTTGGAATTGGCCATTGGAGTATACGCTGGATTGACTGTTTTGCTGCTCGAACAAAGGATCGGCTACCCTTGTGAACGCTGGGTAATCGCGTTGGAGCTCTGCGTGGGTGCGGTGAGGATTCAGGATGCTGCTTTGGATCTTTTTGTTTGCTTGAAGGCCATGGATTCAGGGGCTCCAGTCATTGTAGTCCGGCTGGATTGGGAGTTGGTGTTTTTTTAGCCATTTCGATTCTGTGAAGTATTTCTTCTGGTGCATCGATGGCTGCTCCGGGGAAAGGAGTCTTTCCTGGTGCAGAATCCCTGCCCCGATCAGGGATGCATGCAAATGATGGCCCTACAAGACACCCTGTTAAATCGGTCAAAGAAAGAAAGAGACAAGATCTGTTAGTGTTGGGGGTGGATGTGACTATGGCAGAGGCAGAGGATTTCTCTTATACAGCTGCGGTGGGTCATGTGAGGGGACGTATATTTGGCCGTGGCTTCCTTCAACGTTGGGTGTCTGAACAGTGGATGGACATCGTATCTTCTGCTCCTGAGGTCCGCGTATTGACGAAAGGCTGGTTTTCCTTTATCTTCAAGAGCCAAGGGGAGGTCAAGGCTGTCTTGAATCGTAATTGGTCGATTCTGGGAATCCCTCTTGTTCTGAAAAGATGGTCACCTTTCTTTGACTCTAAGTCGGAGAAAATTGCGAAAGAACCTCTGTGGGTAAAGCTTCCTGGCCTGCCCATGCATATGTGGAATGAAACACGGTTTACTGAGATTGGGAATTACCTTGGGGAATATGTGTGTTATGACTCCTCCCATATTAAGACTGGCATCTACACGGTTGCTAAAATATTGGTTAATATCGATATTCGGTTGGGACTCTCGGCGGAGATTAAAATTCACTCCAAGGATGGGGATTTTACTCAATTGCTGGATTATGTGGGTGTGCCGTTTCGGTGTCATTGTTGCCACTCTCAGAGTCATCTTGTAGCATGCTGCCCTTTACCGTTTCGGAACTGTAAGCCTATGTCAGGTTTCGCAGCAGACATAGAGGCTGTTCCTGTGACTAAGGTGGACTCTCCAGCGGTGGTGAATGCTGGGGGTGGGCCTGCTATGGATGGGGGTGTGAATCATGGTTCTGAGGTACAATCCATTCATTGTGGGAGGCTTGGATCAGAGGAATTGCTGCCACCTTTGGTTCACATCGGTTTGGAGAATTACGGGAAGGCGCCTCCTGTTGTTGAGGGGGATACTTTCTCCATTAAACCGTCTTCTGTGATTATGGAGCTGCCTATTTTACGTCGTGATTCATCTGCCATACATTCAGGTATGTCTACTTTTATTTCCCCTTCTGGTTCTTCATTGGACGACTCTATGGTATTGGGGGGAGGCTGCCATGGGTCTCCTCCACGATCGGTTGATCCTTGTAATCGGCCTGCTGTGGAATGTGCTGCCACTCAGACTATGGTTACTCCCTCTCACTCATCCAGCTCTGAGGGCAGTATCCGTTATGCCCTTCGTAGTAGGGAGATTACTGATTGTGAAACGGGGGGCAAGGGTCTACCTGAATTGGCCTCCAGTGTTGGGGGGAAAGGTCGTGGACGTAAATCCCATTTGTCAAAGGCTAAAGAACGGGCTAAGGTGGATGTAGTGATGGGTACACAAGCTTCAATCGAGTGGGCACTTAGAGCAGTGAATGCCCATGATGGGGGTTCATTATGATAATTATGTCCTTCAACTGTCGTGGGTTGGCGAGTCCCATTAAAAAATCGTCACTGAGGAGGCTGGTAGAATTAAACCAACCAGATGTATTATTGCTGCAAGAAACCTTGGGTGGCAGCGAGGACGTAGTTCGTATTTTAGAATCTTTGCTTACTGGTTGGAAGTTTGTAGGAGTGGATGCTCGGGGGCGTTCGGGAGGTCTGGCCTCGGGGTGGAAGGTCAAGAGCTGCAGATGTGATTGTTCTTGGGGCATATCCTCTGGTCTCGGTTTGGAGGTATGGGATGTAGATCTTGGTCGGACGCTCACGGTCCTCAACATTTACGGGCCCTACAATAATAGAGTGGGTTACTGGGACTCCTTGTTAGGAATGGACATATTTGATGGCAGGGACGTGATTTTGGGTGGGGATTTCAACCTTACTCTGGGGTCTTCTGAAATTTGGGGGCCTAGGGCTGCTCCGGATCATTTAGCAAACTATTTCTTGAATGCCTTTGTCAGGAAGGATCTACTCGACATTATACCAGCCCAGCTTTCTCCTACTTGGAGGAATAAGAGAACTGGAGTACATAGAGTGGCCAAACGACTGGATAGGTTTCTGGTGGCCGAAGGGCTGGCAGTGGGTGTTGATGTTGTCAGACAGTGGGTTGGATCAGGTGGGATTTCAGACCACTGCCCCATCTTCCTGGAGTTACGTGGTAGCAGAAATAAACCACCTAGCCCCTTCAAATTCAATCCGTGCTGGCTGAAGGATAAGAATTTCATTAATCTGGTTCAGGAGCATTGGATACATCGTCCACATGAATCACAGATGCAGGCTGGTGCTCACTTTTATCACAATCTTAAGAGAATTAAAGAGGCCACGAGAACTTGGGCTCATGAAAAAAGGGTGTTGGATGACCGGAACCTGCAAGAGGCTGAAATAAACATTGCCAGGTTACTTAACAGTCTGGGCATGGGATTCCTGGATGAACTGCAGAAAGATGAGTTGTTGGAGTGGGAGAGACGCAGGAATGGGATTCTGTGTGAGCGAGAAGAGCTGTGGAGGATGAAAAGCAGGGCGGTTTGGCTTCAGTGCGGGGATGAGAATACCAAATTTTTTCAAGCTTATGCGAAGGGGAGAAAATTCACAAACTCTATCTGGGAACTAACTGCTGAGGATGGAGGACATATTTCTAGCTTTGATGGATTAGCGGCATTGGGGGTTCGTCATTTTGGAAATTTATTCACGGATCCAACCGGTGTCTCCATCGCTGAGGTACTTAGGGTGACGCAGCTATTTCCCAGTTTTGTAGGTGAGGACGAGAACAGAATGCTGATGGAGGAGGTAACGCTGAAGGAGCTCGAGTTGGTTATGAAATCCTTTAAAAAAGATAGCAGCCCGGGGCCAGATGGCTGGCCTATAGAATTCTTCATAGGTTTCTATGATTTCTTCGGGGAGGAGATTTTGAATGTGGTGGAAGAATCACGCAAGGCTGGGTTTGTCCATGGACCCTTCAACTCCACTTTTTTAGCTCTTATTCCGAAGACGGACAAGCCTGTCAGCTTCGATGAATTCAGACCCATATCTCTCTGCAATTGCATATACAAGATCATTTCTAAGGTTATGGCGCGCAGACTCAAGAATATTTTGTCTAAGCATATCTCTTGTGAGCAATTTGGATTCTTGGAAGGACGCCAAATTCATGAGGCTATTGGAGTTGCACAGGAAGGTTTACACACTCTCAAGGTGCAGAAGCAGAAGGGTGCTGTAATTAAAATCGATCTCTACAAAGCATTCGACAGGGTTAGCTGGCTTTATATCCGGATGCTTCTTACCCATCTGGGATTCTGCTACGAATTTGTCAGATGGATAATGGCCTGCCTCACTTCGGTGAACTTTCCTGTTCTGATTAATGGGTCTGCTAGCCCTTTCTTCCAGGCTGGGAGGGGACTATGACAGGGATGTCCCCTGTCTCCGCTGTTCTTTCTCCTTGTTGCAGAAGGACTCAGCCGATTCTTACTGAAAGCAAAAGCAGAGGGTTCCTTTAGAGGCATTTCTATTTCACAGGTACTGTTCATTACACATCTCCTTTTTGTTGATGACATTCTGGTTTTCTGTGATGGCACGAGCAAGGATATTGACAAGGTGGCAGAAGGACTCCAATTAGTGCAAATTGCAGCGGGAATGTTAGTGAATATCGACAAATCCACAATCACGTGCTCGCTTTTAACTGAGCAGGAGATTAATTGTATGGTCAACAAACTACCATATCGGATTTTGGAGATCGATGATGGATTAAAGTACCTTGGATTTCAATTAAAACTGAATGCTTACCTGAAGGCTGATTGGAGCTGGTTAATTGCAAAAATAGAACAGCGTCTTCACGGCTGGAGCCATAAATGGCTCTCTCGGGCAGGGAGGCTGGTTCTGATTAAATCAGTCTTGGAAGCAGTTCCGGTGTTTTGGATATCTCTCGCTTGGATTCCCATTGTAGTTCTGGAGCAGATAAGGCGACTATGCTTTGCATTCCTTTGGAAGGGTACGAGTGATCAACATGCATTGGTATGGGTCAGATGGGAGAAAATTGCAGTTCCTAAAGCACTGGGAGGGTGGGTACTAAAGAATATTTTTATGTTTGCCAAAGCTTTGGGGGCCAAGGTGTCGTGGCGCCTAATCCATACACAGAGTCTCTGGACAAGAGTGGTATATCATAAATATATTGCCCCTTTAACTACTCTCGAATGGATCAGGCTGAGTAATAAGACAAGGGCAAACTGCTCTGTGGTCTGGAAAGCAGTGGTGCAGCACTTCACTTTAGTCGGATCTGGATTAGTGTGGCGGATTGGCGATGGGCGTCTCCTTCGGATTGGGATGGACCCATGGGTTGGATGCAGGGGTGGTCATGTCCTTTCTGTAGAACTGAGGACACTTTTGGCTAATAGAGGATGTCACTATCTGGCTGATTTAGCGGATCCGGGTGCTACTACTATTTGGCAACAGGGGTGGATTTCTGCACGACATCTTGGGCTCTCGGCTGAACTACAGGGGGCTTGGGGGGATTTTATCCGGAGGTTAAGACATTCCCATATTCGATTGACCGATAGGACTGATGTACTCATCTGGGATCACCATCCCTCCGGAGTATATACACCTAAATATGGTTATATCCAGCTCAATTTGGACATTCATAACAGGGCTTTGGTGTGGTGGTGGAAATACTTATGGAAGCTTAGATGCCCGGGTAAAGCTAAATTACTCTTCTGGGCGATCCTGGAAAATAAGGCCCCCACTTGGGACATTCTGCAGAAACGTTTTCTCCAGGGTCCGGGGATTTGTCCACTTTGTAGGGCAGCCGAAGAGAACTTGGCTCACCTTTTTATTCATTGTCGATTTTCACAGGCTGTATGGAATGATATCAGCAAGATAATGGATATTAAGGTGAAGTGGAGAGGAACGAATGTGCTGGAAGCTTTCCAATTGTGGTGGGCTGTTCATTATTCCTCCACTTTCTGGGCTTTCCCGTGTATTTACACTTGGGGCATTTGGATCGCACGCAATAAGGCGTTATTCCAGGACTGCAGGGTCACTCTGGAATCTGTAGTGGCTCAAATGGTGGCGGTCTTCCTTCATTATGTGGCACCGGTTCAGGTATGCAGAACTCGACCCGTGCGGGAAGAAACGATTGACCACTCCATGCCGTGGGCCTTTTTTGACGGCGCCTCCTTAAACCATCAATCAGTTTGTGGAGGAGGGGGAGTCCTTTACAAAACAGAGGAGCATTATTTCCATCTGGTGGCTGGATTGGGAAGAGGCACCAATAACTATGCTGAACTCATGGCTCTGAAATTGCTGATGTTATTTGCGCTTGAACAAGGCTGCTTATCGCTTCAGATTTTTGGTGACTCCCTGTTAGTCATAAACTGGGCTAAGGAGATCTCACTGTGTCATGTGATGGTTCTTTTACCTATCCTGGAGGAGGTGAACCCGTTAAAATTGTCATTTAACCACATCACTTTTACACATGTGTATAGGGAGAGGAATGAGTTAGCAGACCAGCTATCCAAGGAGGCAACGCAGTAGGACTTAGCACTTGGAAACTGGAGGATAACTATACATTCTCCGGATGGCACCTTCAGCTATAATCACAGTCCATTTTATGAGGACAATGAGGAGGCTCATATTTATCCACCACGCATTTGATGTCTGGGGAGTAGTGGGATGGCTGTTCGCCGACACTAAACGGGAGGCTTCCCACTGGAATTATAATTGTGGACAGGCTGGAAGATGAAACGTTGCTATCATGCGCGGGATGTATACATACTATATTGGACATCATTAACCATCTTATAACTTGTATATCGTGGCAGGCTGGAGGACAGCAATGCACTGAATTAGTATGGGATTATATTTGAGGGAGTGGCACGGCCTTCACTTGAGACAGTAGACGCAGAAGCATTGCAGAATGGATTAATCGACCATCTTAATTAAGAACTTGTGTCGAAGCAGGCTGGAGGACAGCAAAAAATGAATTAGAAATTCACTGGAGACAGTAGACAGCATTGCTGATTGGATTTATGATGTAAATAATATGAGCAGGAATATGTGACAATGTAGGAATCTTAATGATTCTATCATATGCAGAATGTAATTTTGTTCCTATTTTGAAATAAAATTACGAATTTTTCTGAGGAAAAAAAAAAAAAACATTAAATTAAATTAGTTAAATTAAATTAATTAGTCAAAGACATTAAATTAAATTAATCAAATTAAATTAAATTACATTAAGAGACATTAAATCAAGTTAATTAAATTAGATTAAATTAAAAGATATTAAATCGAATTAATTAAATTAAATTAAATTTAAAGACATTAAATTAAATTAATAAAGTTAAATTATTATCAAAAGACGTTAATTTTTTAAAAAAATAAATAATAAATTTTTTTTTTTTAAAACAACACAAAACACAAAAAAAAAACCTTTTCCTTTTTCACAAGTGATTTGACGCGATAAAGTTATGTTCCGCGCTGGAAACTTGCACGGATGATACCGTTGGCTAGTGGTCGCGGTAAAGAAACCACCCTTACACGCGTCTGCTTCTCGCACGTCCACGTCCAGAAAAGTGGTATAGTAAACCACTTAAAGCCTGAGCGGAAACCGCTTACGTGGCATCAGTATTGCCTATTTAAGGAGGAGGACTAGGTTTTATTATTATTTTGCATTGGGTAGACTGCGTCTGCCCTTTGGGCTCGGCAGCTGGTCGCGCGATTGCTCCAGGCCCTCAGTACCGAGCTTGGGCTCTCGGCTCTCGGGTGGATGCATAGTGCTATGAAACTCGACTTGTGGGCTTGTGCGCCTGGACTGTTTTGGGCATTTTTAAGGTAGGCTGGGCACTTGTGTGTAATGGTGTGCGTGGTTCAGGAGAAGTTGTATCTTGTTCGGTCCAGTCTCATGAATACATATGTGGAAGCAGACAAAGATCGATAAGACCTGGAACACAGAGACAGAAGACCTGGGAGACCCTTTAAGGAGGCAGGGGGGACAAGACAAGGTAGGAAGCAATTGGGTTATTACTTCGGGCAAATTTTAGCCATAGCAGAAACGTGAATACAATCTAGGAGGTCATCAAGCCAGATGGTTCTAGGGCTTACGAATCGATTACCTACATGAATTTTGGACACGCATCACCCAACAGCGCCATCCCGGTTAAATTTGGCCAGACCAACTTACCAAGGACGTGTCTGACATCGACACCGGTTTATTCGGAGTAAACATGAAGAATAGAAGGGAACAACATTGAGGTTGCAGGATCTTAGAGATCATGGAGCTTGACAGTCAAAGGCTCCAATTAAGGTAAATACTTACTGGAAAATTTTTCCGAAGTGGCGGTGATTTTCTTGAAAATGAAAAAAAAATCCCATGATTTTGAGCTTTTTGATTAGTATTTTGTGTCGTTGATGATCATTTCAATCCTTTTAAGGTGTTAGCTGGTGGTTTGGAAGAAGAAAACAGGCGATTTTGAGCTATTTGTCAGGAAAAACTGGTGATTCTGAGCTATTTGACAGGGAAAACTGAATAGCTCACCTGAATGAATCTATGAATGGTTAAAACAATGTCCTATGCCTATTGTTTCGTTAATTTGCCAAAATGGCTGGTTTTTTAAAAATAGTCAGTGCTTGAGCTTGATTTTTAGTTGTCAACTATTGGACTGGTCCAGGAATGCTTGGCAGAACCAAATGACTTTCAATAGTTCAATAGGTCCTCGTGTTTGTTTGTTATGTTCACCTCGCAAATCTAGAGATAACATATAAATTTGCGGCTAGAATTTGAGGATATCGGGGTTGGAAGTTTCTAAGTTTTAGACGTGAGCGACGAAGATCTTGAAGTATCCCTCATGTAGGACTTTTTATAGTCGCCTGGGAAAGAAGACCTCTTGATCCCCTTAATTCAAATACTAAGCAGTGTAGACCAGAACCGGCTTTCTCGGGGTCTTCGCTGATGCCTTTAACATCTTTCAGAATGGTTGACATGGGGAGCAATTTCATTATTTACATGGCTTTGATACAATCCTTTAAGTATAAAAAAAAAAAACCAAACATGGCTGAATGATGATGGCTAAAAACAACATGCTAGGAGATTGGTACCCCTATGTGCATTCTAATAATTTAAAGGAACATTTAGATTAATCCTTCTATTCACGAATTTTTTTTTTTGAATTGAAAAAAATATCAAAACGTCAATTATATGCAAATGAATGTGAACCCTATAACCTCACATTGTTTTATGCAGGTCAATACAATTAAAATCTAATTGGTCACAAACAGATATATGGTATTCATTTTCTGGCTTTTGCATGTTTCATGTTTAAAAGTATTAAGATGTTTTTGTTTGTTTGTTTGTTTGTTTTAGAACTCTCTTGCTATATGTATTATATAAAAAAAACTAAATATATCTTTGTTTCATTCTGTGAGTGCAGGTAGTTTACAAGTGGTTACAACTATTGGAAAGACGGATTAGTGTAATTCTCTTTCTTTTTTTTTGCAAAAATTAGATACCTATAATTTCCAGGATATATATATATATATATATATATATATATATATATATATATATATATATATATTTGGGTGTGAATAGGCCCTAAGGTCCGAGTTTTCAAGCCTAGGGCTCTGATACCATCTGTAGTGCCTTGGTTTTATAGCAGAGCACTAGGTGGAGTTTCTGAGTTAATTCTCTATGTATCAAACTTATTCAGGTGTATGGGTAGTTTCCAACCAAATTTCTATTCCTGTTAATCAGATTTAGTTTACTGTTTCGCCCTTAAAATTCATACATGCGTATTCAAAAAAAAAATAAACTAATCATATCAATACTTTCTTGCAACAATTGTTTTTAGCAAAGAACATGTTTCACCCTAATAATTTAGTAAATAACAAGTTATATCCAGGTTTTTATACGTTAAGCATAATAATCAAATAACATAAATAACAAGAAAATTACCTGATGCTGATGCTAATCGACCGTCGGTTGTAGCAGGTTGTGATTTTGTTCTCATAGGCAGCCAAAACGATGTTTCCACCCTACCGACCAGCTATTATCTTGCTGGCCCTTGGAAATTCAAGGATTTCCAAGCCCCCGAGCTCACAACTGATAATCCTGAGAGCAGAATTCCTTTCGTTCTCCAAACCCCTATCTCTGCACTTCCAGCTATCTCCCCCCTTTACCTTCCACTTCATCCCCCCTATATACCTCTTTCCCTACTCGAGAAGGCCTTGGGCTTACTCCACCGCCCCCAAACTCCCTTCTCGAGCCCCTCAACCATTAACTCCTTCCCTTTTGTATTAAATGTTATTAATGTCATTAATAAAATATTATATAACTAGTTGACCCTATTATGTCTAACTTAGAATGGGATTAACCACACTCAATCATTTATTAATCAATATTTAACCTTACCTATATTGAAATTGTTACGACATGGATTGTAATATTATTAAAATAACATTAATTAAGTAATAATATTTAACTTAAATCACCACAAAGTAACAGTAAATGGTGAATTTAATAAAGAATGTCTTTTAAATCATTTGTTTATAACAATGTTTACCAACAAGTAATACATAGCTTAATTGATTTGTTTTACACACCTTAAATAACTTTATTTTCATTATCTGAGTTCGATCAATGCACGATTAGCATAATTACTTATAGCAACTTATACATTTATTCAATATGTTAAGTGTTTATTTATCGATACTAGTGTACATGTGCAAGGTGTGCACGCGTGGCCAGCGTATGCACAGATCATAAATGTACTATAGACAAACCCCATCCCGCATATGCATACTTGCTAACTAATAGTAGTATTTACCCTCATGTAGAAGAACAAGCATAATATATATAGTACAATTACTTTAACATCCTCAGTTATTTAATAGTTAATTCTTTACGATTTCACATCATTACCTTTATCTTTACATTAGTTTAATCAACCAGGTACAAGGAAGGTTACCTACTACCATTGACTCAGAATCAAGGAATACCCAACCCTCAACAGTACTAACTAACACATCCTCCCATCATAACCTACGTCCAGCATCCTCCCTATTCCCCCTCTGCTAGTACAAAGTGGTTGTTGGACTCACCGATCTGACCACATAGAACTTGAGAGCGATAGCGTCGGCTGAACAGCGGACCTATCCTCCCCTAGCAGGAATCCGACCATCGTCATCACAACTACATGAGGAGCATGTCTCAGCACGGACCTCCCACGACCTCGGGTATCATAGGAACATAGGGTGGGAAACACATCCATCCCTCTCAACATACTGGGCCTACGCACTTATCGACTTGTACCTTGCTGCTATCAGGATTATCAGTTTGTGTTATCGTATCATCATTTTGGCTGCTGAGGTTTACTGTACGAACAAGCTTTCTTTGTGTCCCATATATCAGATCCAGTAACTGGCTATCTGGTAGCCCCTGTGTCCTGTAGGTTAGTATTTCGCATAGTACAGTTTATAGAAGCATTTCCCATAGATCGCCAATTGATCCATGTTATCAAAATCATTTTATTTCATGTAAACCTTTTAGTTCATCATGGATGCATATGCCATATAATACTTCAATAATTCATATAAGAAGATGGTATCCATGTACCGAAAACATATAAGCATATACTGTAATCGTAAAATAAAGAAATCATATGATAATCATGACATCGCAACCACATAACATAGCAACGTCTTAATCATAGTGAAATAATAAACAAAGTAACATCATATAATGAGGTCCATCATATCGTAATATAGTTTACTCAGTAGAGCTGAGTTCAACAGAGCATGTAAGAAAATAAAGCATGGTGTGTCTAACTGATAAATATGCCTAATCAAAATATGGGCGTTACAAAACTCGTGTTTTTTCCGAAATCATGTAAACCTTCTAGAAGCTGTGATTTTAAAAAATGGTGGAAGTAAGCTTTTCTTATTTCCGGACACATGCGCAAACTATAGAAAGTAGTTATGACGTAGAATGTGCATACTTTGTTGATTCCATTTATGAAATAAAACACATTTTCTAAAAACTCGTGTTTTTTAAGAAATCATGTAAACCTTCTAGAAGCTGTGATTTCAAAAAACAGGGGAAGTAAGCTTTTCTTATTTCCGGACGCATGCGCAAACTATAGAAAGTCGTTATGACGTAGAATGTGCATACTTTGTTGATTCCATTTATGAAATAAAACACATTTTCTAAAAACTCGTGTTTTTTAAGAAATCGTGTAAACCTTCTAGAAGCTGTGATTTTAAAAAACGGGGGAAGTAAGCTTTTCTTATTTCCAAACGCATGCGCAAAATATAGAAATTCGTTTTGACATAGAATGTGCATACTTTGTTGATTCCATTTATGAAATAAAACACATTTTCTAAAAACTCGTGTTTTTTAAGAAATCATGTAAACCTTCTAGAATCTGTGATTTTAAAAAACGGGGGAGGTAAGCTTTTCTTATTTCCGGACGCACGCGCAAACTATAGAAATTCGTTATGACGTAGAATGTGCATACTTTGTTGATACCATTTATGAAATAAAACACATTTTCTAAAAACTCGAGTTTTTTAAGAAATCATGTAAACCTTCTAGAAGCTGTGATTTTAAAAAACGGGGGAAGTAAGCTTTTCTTATTTCCAAACGCATGCGCAAACTATAGAAAGTCGTTTATGACGTAGAATGTGCATACTTTGTAGATTCCATTTATGAAATAAAACACATTTTCTAAAAACTCGTGTTTTTTACGAAATCATGTAAACCTTCTAGAAGCTGTGATTTTAAAAAACGGTGGAAGTAAGCTTTTCTTATTTCCGGACGAATGCGAAAACAATAGAAAGTCGTTATGATGTAGAATGTGCATAGTTTGTTGATTCCATTTATCAAATAAAACACATTTTCTAAAAACTTGTGTTTTTTAAGAAATCATGTAAACCTTCTAGAAGCTGTGATTTTAAAAAACGGTGGAAGTAAGCTTTTCTTATTTCCGGACGCATGCGCAAACTATAGAAAGTCGTTATGACGTAGAATGTGCATACTTTGTTGATTCCATTTATTAAATAAAACACATTTTCTAAAAACTCGTGTTTTTTAAGAAATCATGTAAACCTTCTAGAAGCTGTGATTTTAAAAAACGGGGGAAGTAAGCTTTTCTTCTTTCCGGACGCATGCGCATACTATAGAAAGTCAATATGACATAGAATGTGCATACTTTGTAGATTCCATTTATGAAATAAAACACATTTTCTAAAAATTCGTGTTTTTTACGAAATAATGTAAACCTTCTAGAAGCTGTGATTTTAAAAAACGGTGGAAGTAATCTTTTCTTATTTCCAAACGCATGTGCAAACTATATAAAGTCGTTATGACGTAGAATGTTCATACTTTGTTGATTCCATTTATGAAATAAAACACATTTTCTAAAAACTCGTGTTTTTTAAGAACTCATGTAAACCTTCTAGAAGCTGTGATTTTAAAAAACGGGGGAAGTAAGCTTTTCTTATTTCCAAATGCATGCGCAAACTATAGAAAGTCGTTATGACGTATAATGTGCATACTTTGTTGATTCCATTTATGAAATAAAACACATTTTCTAAAAACTCCTGTTTTTTATGAAATCATGTAAACCTTCTAGAAGCCGTGATTTTAAAAAACGGGGGAAGTAAGCTTTTCTTATTTCCAAACGCATGCGCAAACTATAGAAAGTCGTTTATGACGTAGAATGTGCATACTTTGTAGATTCCATTTTTGAAATAAAACACATTTTCTAAAAACTCGTGTTTTTTACGAAATCATGTAAACCTTCTTGAAGCTGTGATTTTAAAAAACGGTGGAAGTAAGCTTTTCTTATTTCCGGATGAATGCGCAAACTATAGAAAGTCGTTATGACGTAGAATGTGGATACTTTGTTGATTCCATTTGAGAAATAAAACACATTTTCTAAAAGCTCGCGGTTTTTAAGAAATCATGTAAACCTTCTAGAAGCTGTGATTTTAAAAAACGATGGAAGTAAGCTCTTCTTATTTTCGGACGCATGCGCAAACTATAGAAAGTCGTTATGATGTAGAATGTGCATACATTGTTGATTCCATTTATGAAATAAAAGAAATTTTCTAAAAACACGTGTTTTTTAAGAAATCATGTAAACCTTCTAGAAGCTGTGATTTTAAAAAACGGGGGAAGTAAGATTTTCTTATTTCCGGATGCATGCGCAAACTATAGAAAGTCGTTATTACGTAGAATGTGCATACCTTGTTGATTCCATCTATGAAATAAAACACATTTTCTAAAAACTCGTGTTTTTTAAGAACTCATGTAAAGCTTCTAGAAGCTGTGCTTTTAAAAAACGGGGGAAGTAAGCTTTTCTTATTTCCGGACGCCTGCGCAAACTATAGAAAGTCGTTATGACGTAGAATGTGCATACTTTGTTGATTCCATTTATGAAATAAAACACATTTTCTAAAAACTCGTGTTTTTTAAGAAATCATGTAAACCTTCTAGAAGCTGTGATTTTAAAAAACGGGGGAAGTAAGCTTTTCTTATTTCCAAACGCATGCGCAAACTATAGAAAGTCGTTATGACGTAGAATGTGCATACTTTGGCGATTCCATTTATTAAATAAAACACATTTTCTAAAAACTCGTGTTTTTTAAGAAATCATGTAAACCTTCTAGAAGCTGTGATTTTAAAAAACAGGTAAAGTAAGCTTTTCTTATTTCCAAACACATGCGCAAACTATAGAAAGTCGTTATGACGTAGAATGTGCATACTTTGTTGATTCCATTTATGAAATAAAACACATTTTCTAAAAACTCGTGTTTTTTAAGAAATCATGTAAACCTTCTAGAAGCTGTCATTTTAAAAGCCGGCGGAAGTAAGCTTTTCTTATTTCCGTACGCATGCGCAAACTATAGAAAGTCGTTATGATGTAAAATGTGCATACTTTGTAGATTCCATTTATGAAAGAAAACACATTTTCTAAAAGCTCGTGTTTTTTGCGAAATCATGTAAACCTTCTAGAAGCTCTGATTTTAAAGAATGGTGGAAGTAAGCTTTTCTTATTTCCGGACGAATGCGCAAACTATAGAAATTCGTTATGACGTAGATTGTGCATACTTTGTTGATTCCATTTATGAAATAAAAGACATTTTCTAAAAACTCGTGTTTTTTAAGAAATCATGTAAACCTTCTAGAAGCTGTCATTTTAAAAAATGGGGAAAGTAAGCTTTTCTTATGTCCAAACACATGCGCAAACTATAGAAAGTCGTTATGACGTACAATGTGCATACTTTGTTGATTCCATTTATGAAATAAAACACATTTTCTAAAAACTCGTGTTTTTTAAGAAATCGTGTAAACCTTCTAGAAGCTGTGATTTTAAAAAACAGTGGAAGTAAGCTTTTCTTATTTCCGGACGCATGCACAAACTATAGAAAGTCGTTATGACGTAGAATGTGCATACTTTGTTGATTCCATTTATGAAATAAAACACATTTTCAAAAAAATCATGTTTTTTAGGAAATCATGTAAACCTTCTAGAAGCTGTGATTTTAAAAAACGGTGGAAGTAAGCTTTTCTTATTTCCGGACGCATGCGCAAACCTTAGAAAGTCGTTATGACGTAGAATGTGCATACTTTGTAGATTCCATTTATGAAATAAAACACATTTTCTAAAAACTCGTGTTTTTTACGAAATCATGTAAACCTTCTAGAAGCCGTGATTTTAAAAAACGGGGGAAGTAAGCTTTTCTTATTTCCAAACGCATGCGCAAACTATAGAAAGTCGTTATGGCGTAGAATGTGCATACTTTGTTGATTCCATTGATGAAATAAAACACATTTTCTAAAAACTCGCGTTTTTTAAGAAATCATGTAAACCTTCTAGAAGCTGTGATTTTAAAACACGGTGGAAGTAAGCTTTTCTTATTTCCGGACGCATGCTCAAACTATATAAAGTCGTCATGACGTAGAATGTGCTTACATTGTTGATTCCATTTATGAAATAAAACACATTTTCTTAAAATTCGTGTTTTTAAAGAAACCATGTAAACCTTCTAGAAGCTGTGATTTTAAAAAATGGGGGAAGTAAGCTTTTCTTATTTCCGAACGCATGCGCAAACTATAGAAAGTCATTATGACATAGAATGTGCATACTTTGTTGATTCCATTTATGAAATAATACAAATTTTCTAAACACTCGTGTTTTTTAAGAAATCATGTAAACCTTCTAGAAGCTGTGATTTTAAAAAATGGTGGAAGTAAGCTTTTCTT
The DNA here is from genome assembly GCA_027924585.1 of Larix kaempferi. Taxonomy (NCBI): domain Eukaryota; kingdom Viridiplantae; phylum Streptophyta; class Pinopsida; order Pinales; family Pinaceae; genus Larix; species Larix kaempferi. The sequence goes on from BSBM01000324.1 coordinate 4,269,980, forward strand.
ATTTCCGGATGCACGCGCAAACTATAGAAATTCGTTATGACGTAGAATGTGCATACATTGTTGATTCCATTTATGAAATAAAACACATTTTCTAAAATCTCATGTTTTTTAAGAAATCATGTAAACCTTCTAGAAGTTGTGATTTTAAAAAACGGGGGAAGAAAGCTTTTCTTATTTCCAAACGCATGCGCAAACTATAGAAAGTCGTTATGACGTAGAATGTGCATACTTTGTTGATTCCATTTATGAAATAAAACACATTTTCTAAAAACAAGTGTTTTTTAAGAAATCATGTAAACCTTCTAGAAGCTGTGATTTTAAAAAACAGGAGAAGTAAGCTTTTCTTATTTCCAAACGCATGCGCAAACTATAGAAAGTCGTTATGACGTAGAATGTGCATACTTTGTTGATTCCATTTATGAAATAAAACACATTTTCTAAAAACTCGTGTTTTTTAAGAAATCATGTAAACTTTCTAGAAGCTGTAATTTTAAAAAACAGGGGAAGTAAGCTTTTCTTATTTCCGGACGCATGCGCAAACTATAGAAAATCGTTATGACGTAAAATGCGCATACTTTGTAGATTCCATTTATGAAATAAAACACATTTTCTAAAAACTCGTGTTTTTTAAGAAATCATGTAAACCTTCTAGAAGCTGTCATTTTAAAAAACGGGGGAAGTAAGCTTTTCTTATTTCTGGACGCATGCGCAAAGTATAGAAAGTCGTTATGACGTAGAATGTGCATACTTTGTTGATTCCATTTATGAAATAAAACACATTTTCTAAAATCTCGTGTTTTTTACGAAAATCATGTAAACCTTCTAGAAGCTGTGATTTTAAAAAACGGGGGAAGTAAGCTTCTCTTATTTCCAAACGCATAACCAAACTATAGAAAGTCGTTATGACGTAGAATGTGCATACCTTGTTGTTTCCATTTATGAAATAAAACACATTTTCTAAAAACTCGTGTTTTTTAAGAAATCATGTAAACCTTCTAGAAGCTGTGATTTTAAAAAACGGGGGAAGTAAGCTTTTCTTATTTCCAAACGCATGCACAAACTATAGAAAGTCGTTATGACGTAGAATGTGCATACTTTGTTGATTCCATTTATGAAATAAAACACATTTTCTAAAAACTCGTGTTTTTTAAGAAATCATGTAAACCTTCTAGAAGCTGTGTTTTTCAAAAACGGTGGGAGTAAGCTTTTCTTATTTCTGGATGCATGCGCAAACGATAGAAAGTCATTATGACGTAGAATGTGCATACTTTGTTGATTCCATTTATGAAATAAAACACATTTTCTACAAACTCGTGTTTTTTACGAAATCATGTAAACCTTCTAGAAGCTGTGATTTTAAAAAACTGTGGAAGTAAGCTTTTCTTATTTCCAGACGCATGCGCAAACTATAGAAATTCGTTATGACGTAGAATGTGCATACTTTGTTGATTCCATTTATGAAATAAAACACATTTTCTAAAAACTCGTGTTTTTTAAGAAATCATGTAACCCTTCTAGAAGCTGTGATTTTAAAAAATGGTGGAAGTAAGCTTTTCTTATTTCCGGTAGCATGCGCAAACTATAGAAAGTCGTTATGACGTAGAATGGGCATACTTTGTTGATTCCATTTATGAAATAAAACACATTTTCTACAAACTCGTGTTTTTTAAGAAATCATGTAAACCTTCTAGAAGCTGTAATTTTAAAAAACGGGGGAAGTAAGCTTTTCTTATTTCCAAACGCATGCGCAAACTATAGAAAGTCGTTATGATGTAGAATGTGCATACTTTATTGATTCCATTTATGAAATAAAACACATTTTCTACAAACTCGTGTTTTTTACGAAATCATGTAAACCTTCTAGAAGCTGTGATTTTGAAAAATGGTGGAAGTAAGCTTTTCTTATTTCCGGACGGATGCGCAAACGATAGAAAGTCATTATGACGTAGAATGTGCATACTTTGTAGATTCCATTTATGAAATAAAACATATTTTCTGAAATCTCGTGTTTTTTACGAAATCATGTAAACCTTCAAGAAGCTGTGATTTTAAAAAATGGTGGAAGTAAGCTTTTCGTATTTCCAGACGCATGCGCAAACTATAGAAATTCGTTATGACGTAGAATGTGCATACTTTGTAGATTCCATTTATGAAATAAAACACATTTTCTAAAAACTCGTGTTTTTTACGAAATGATGTAAACCTTCTAGAAGCTGTGATTTCAAAAAACGGTGGAAGTAAGCTTTTATTATTTCCGGACGCATGCGCAAACTATAGAAAGTCGTTATGACGTAGAATGTGCATACTTTGTTGATTCCGTTTATGAAATAAAACACATTTTCTAAAAACTCGTGTTTTTTAAGAAATCATGTAAACCTTCTAGAAGCTGTGATTTTAAAAAACGGGGGAAGTAAGCTTTTCTTATTTCCAAACGCATGCGCAAACTATAGAAATTCGTTATGACGTAGAATGTGCATACTTTTTTGATTCCATTTATGAAATAAAACACATTTTCTAAAAACTCGTGTTTTTTAAGAAATCATGTAAACCTTCTAGAAGCTGTGATTTTAAAAAACGGGGGAAGTAAGCTTTTCTTATTTCCGGACGCATGCGCAAACTATAGAAAGCCATTATGATGTAGAATGTGCATACTTTGTTGATTCCATTTAAGAAATAAAACACATTTTCTAAAAACTCATGTTTCTTAACAAATCATGTAAACCTTCAAGAAGCTGTGATTTTGAAAAACGGTGGAAGTAATCTTTTCTTATTTCCGGACGCATGCGCAAACTATAGAAAGTCATTATGACGTAGAATGTGCATACTTTGTAGATTCCATTTATGAAATAAAGCACATTTTCTAAAAACTCGTGTTTTTTACGAAATCATGTAAACCTTCTAGAAGCTGTGATTTTAAAAAGCGGTGGAAGTAAGGTTTTCTTATTTCCGGACGAATGCGCAAACTATAGAAAGTCGTTATGACGTAGAATGTGCATACTTTGTCGATTCCATTGATGAAATAAAACACATTTTCTAAAAACTCATGTTTTTTAAGAAATCATGTAAACCTTCTAGAAGCTGTGATTTTAAAAAGCGGTGGAAGTAAGCTTTTCTTATTTCCGGACGAATGCGCAAACTATAGAAAGTCATTATGAAGTATAATATGCATACTTTGTTGATTCCATTTATGAAATAAAACACATTTTCTACAAACTCGTGTTTTTTACGAAATCATGTAAACCTTCTAGAAGCTGTGATTTCAAAAAACGGTGGAAGTAAGCTTTTCTTATTTCCGGACGCATCCGCAAACTATAGAAAGTCGTTATGACGTAGAATGTGCATACTTTGTTGATTCCATTTATGAAATAAAACACATTTTCTAAACACTCATGTTTTTTAAGAAATCATGTAAACCTTCTTGAAGCTGTGATTTTAAAAAACGGTGGAAGTAAGCTTTTTTTATTTCCGGACGCTTGCGCAAACTATAGAAATTCGTTATGATGTAGAATATGCATACTTTGTTGTTTCCATTTATGAAATAAAACACATTTTCTAAAAACTCGTGTTTTTTAAGAAATCATGTAAAGCTTTTAGAAGCTGTGATTTTAAAAAACGGTGGAAGTAACCTTTTCTTATTTCCGGAGGCATGCGCAAACTATAGAAAGTCGTTATGATGTAGAATATGCATACTTTGTTGTTTCCATTTATGAAATAAAACACATTTTCTAAAAACTCGTGTTTTTTATGAAATCATGTAAACCTTCTAGAAGCTGTGATTTTAAAAAACGGGGGAAGTAAGCTTTTCTTATTTCCGGACGCATGCGCAAACTATAGAAAGCCGTTATGACGTAGAATGTGCATACTTTGTAGATTCCATTTATGAAATAAAACACATTTTCTAAAAACTCGTGTTTTTTACGAAATCATGTAAACCTTCTAGAAGCTATTATTTTAAAAACGGGGGAGGTAAGATTTTCTTATTTCCGGACGCATGCGCAAACTATAGAAAGTCGTTATGACATAGAATGTGCATACTTTGTAGATTCCATTTATGAAATAAAACACATTTTCTAAAAACTCGTGTTTTTTACGAAATCATGTAAACCTTCTAGAAGCTGTGATTTTAAAAAACGGGGGAAGTACGCTTTTCTTATTTCCAAACGCATGCGCAAACTATAGAAATTCGTTATGACGTAGAATGTGCATGCTTTGTTGATTCCATTTATGAAATAAAACACATTTTCTAAAAACTCGTGTTTTTTAAGAAATCATGTAAACCTTCTAGAAGCCGTGATTTTAAAAAATGGGGCAAGTAAGCTTTTATTATTTCGAAACGCATGCGCAAACTATAGAAAGTCGTTTCGACGTAGAATGTGCGTACTTTGTTGATTCATTTATGAAATAAAACACATTTTCTAAAAAATCATGTTTTTTAGGAAATCATGTAAACCTTCTAGAAGCTGTGATTTTAAAAAACTGTGGAAGTAAGCTTTTCTTATTTCCGGACGCATGCGCAAACTATAGAAATTCGTTATGACGTAGAATATGCATACTTTGTTGATTCCATTTATGAAATAAAACACATTTTCTAAAAACTCGTGTTTTTTAAGAAATCACGTAACCCTTCTAGAAGCTGTGATTTTAAAAAATGGTGGTAGTAGGCTTTTCTTATTTCCGGTCGCATGCGCAAAATATAGAAACTCGTTATGACGTAGAATGGGCATACTTTGTCGATTCCATTGATGAAATAAAACACATTTTCTAAAAACTCGTGTTTTTTAAGAAATCATGTAAACTTTCTAGAAGCTGTAATTTTAAAAAACGGGGGAAGTAAGCTTTTCTTATTTCCGGACGCATGCGCAAACTATAGAAAGTCTTTATGACGTAGAATGTGCATACTTTGTAGATTCCATTTATGACTTAAAACACATTTTCTAAAAACTCGTGTTTTTTACGAAATCATGTAAACCTTCTAGATGTTGTGATTTCAAAAAACGGGGGAAGTAAGCTTTTCTTATTTCCGGACGCATGCGCAAACGATAGAAAGTCATTATGACGTAGAATGTGCATACTTTGTTGATTCCATTTATGAAATAAAACACATTTTCTACAAACTCGTGTTTTTTAAGAAATCATGTAAACCTTCCAGAAGCTGTGATTTTAAAAAATGGTGGAAGTAAGCTTTTCTTATTTCCGGACGAATGCGCAAACTATAGAAATTCGTTATGACGTAGAATGTGCATACTTTGTTGATTCCATTTATGAAATAAAACACATTTTCTACAAACTATTGTTTTTTACAAAATCATGTAAACCTTCTAGAAGCTGTAATTTTAAAAAACGGGGGAAGTAAGCTTTTCTTATTTCCAAACGCATGCGCAAACTATAGAAAGTCGTTATGACGTAGAATGTGCATACTTTGTTGATTCCATTTATGAAATAAAACACATTTTCTAAAAACTCGTGTTTTATACGAAGTCATGTAAACCTTCTAGAAGCTGTGATTTTGAAAAACGGTGGAAGTAAGCTTTTCTTATTTCCGGACACATGCGCAAACTATAGAAAGTCGTTTTGACGTAGAATGTGCATACTTTGTTGATTCCATTTATGAAATAAAACACATTTTCTACAAACTCGTGTTTTTTACGAAATCATGTAAACCTTCTAGAAGCTGTGATTTTGAAAAATGGTGGAAGTAAGCTTTTCTTATTTCCGGACGCATGCGCAAACGATAGAAAGTCATTATGACGTAGAATGTGCATACTTTGTTGATTCCATTTATGAAATAAAACACATTTTCTACAAACTCGTGTTTTTTACGAAATCATGTAAACCTTCTAGAAGCTGTGATTTTAAAAAACTGTGGAAGTAAGCTTTTCTTATTTCCGGACGCATGTGCAAACTATAGAAATTCGTTATGACGTAGAATGTGCATACTTTGTTGATTCCATTTATGAAATAAAACACATTTTCTAAAAACTCGTGTTTTTTAAGAAATCATGTAACCCTTCTAGAAGCTGTGATTTTAAAAAATGGTGGAAGTAAGCTTTTCTTATTTCCGGTAGCATGCGCAAACTATAGAAAGTCGTTATGACGTAGAATGGGCATACTTTGTCGATTCCATTGATGAAATAAAACACATTTTCTAAAAACTCGTGTTTTTTAAGAAATCAAGTAAACCTTCTAGAAGCTGTAATTTTATAAAACGGGGAAAGTAAGTTTTTCTTATTTCCAAACGCATAAGCAAACTATAGAAAGTCGTTGTGACGTAGAATGTGCGGACTTTGTTGATTCCATCTATGAAATAAAACACATTTTCTAAAAACTCGTGTTTTTTAAGAAATCATATAAACCTTCTAGAAGCTGTGATTTTAAAAAACGGTGGAAGTAAGCTTTTCTTATTTCCGGACACATGCGCAAACTATAGAAATTCGTTATCACATAGAATGTGCATACTTTGTTGATTCCATTTATGAAATAAAACACATTTTCTAAAAACTCGTGTTTTTTAAGAAATCATGTAAACCTTCCAGAAGCTGTGATTTTGAAAAACGGTGGAAGTAAGCTTTTCTTATTTCCGGACGCATGCGGAAAATATAGAAAGTCATTATGACGTAGAATGGGCATACTTTGTCGATTCCATTTATGAAATAAAACACATTTTCTAAAAACTCGTGTTTTTTAAGAAATCATGTAAACCTTCTAGAAGCTGTAATTTTAAAAAACGGGGGAAGTAAGCTTTTCTTATTTCCAAACGCATGCGCAAACTATAGAAAGTCGTTATGACGTAGAATGTGCATACTTTGTTGATTCCATTTATGAAATAAAACACATTTTCTAAAAACTCGTGTTTTTTACGAAATCATGTAAACCTTCTAGAAGCTGTGATTTTGAAAAACGGTGGAAGTAAGCTTTTCTTATTTCCGGACACATGCGCAAACTATAGAAAGTCGTTATGACGTAGAATGTGCATACTTTGTTGATTCCATTTTTGAAATAAAACACATTTTCTACAAACTCGTGTTTTTTACGAAATCATGTAAACCTTCTAGAAGCTGTGATTTTTAAAAACGGTGGAAGTAAGCTTTTCTTATTTCCGGACGCATGCGCAAACGATAGAAAGTCATTATGATGTAGAATGTGCATACTTTGTTGATTCCATTTATGAAATAAAATACATTTTCTACAAACTTGTGTTTTTTAAGAAATCATGTAAACCTTCTAGAAGCTGTGATTTTAAAAAATGGTGGAAGTAAGATTTTCTTATTTCCGGACGAATGCGCAAACTATAGAAATTTGTTATGACATAGAATGTGCATACTTTGTTGATTCCATTTATGAAATAAAACACATTTTCTACAAACTCGTGTTTTTTACAAAATCATGTAAACCTTCTAGAAGCTGTGATTTCAAAAAACGGTGGAAGTATGCTTTTCTTATTTCCGGACGCATGCGCAAACTATAGAAATTCGTTATGACGTAGAATGTGCATACTTTGTAGATTCCATTTATGAAATAAAACACATTTTCTAAAAACTCGTGTTTTTTACGAAGTCATGTAAACCTTCTAGAAGCTGTGATTTTAAAAAACTGTGGAAGTAAGCTTTTCTTATTTCCGGACGCATGCGAAAACTATAGAAATTCGTTATGACATAGAATGTGCATACTTTGTTGATTCCATTTATGAAATAAAACACATTTTCTAAAAACTCGTGTTTTTTAAGAAATCATGTAACCCTTCTAGAAGCTGTGATTTTAAAAAATGGTGGAAGTAAGCTTTTCTTATTTCCGGTAGCATGCGCAAACTATAGAAAGTCATTATGACGTAGAATGGGCATACTTTGTCGATTCCATTGATGAAATAAAACACATTTTCTAAAAACTCGTGTTTTTTAAGAAATCATGTAAACCTTCTAGAAGCTGTAATTTTATAAAACGGGGGAAGTAAGCTTTTCTTATTTCCAAACGTATAAGCAAACTATAGAAAGTCATTATGACGTAGAATGTGCGTACTTTGTTGATTCCATCTATGAAATAAAACACATTTTCTAAAAACTCGTGTTTTTTAAGAAATCATGTAAACCTTCTACAAGCTGTGATTTTAAAAAACGGTGGAAGTAAGCTTTTCTTATTTCCGGACACATGCGCAAACTATAGAAATTCGTTACGACGTAGAATGTGCATACTTTGTTGATTCCATTTATGAAATAAAACACATTTTCTAAAAACTCGTGTTTTTTAAGAAATCATGTAAACCTTCTAGAAGCTGTGATTTTGAAAAACGGTGGAAGTAAGCTTTTCTTATTTCCGGACGCATGCGCAAAAGATAGAAAGTCATTATGACGTAGAATGGGCATACTTTGTCGATTCCATTTATGAAATAAAACACATTTCCTAAGAACTCGTGTTTTTTATGAAATCATGTAAACCTTCTAGAAGCTGTTATTTTAAAAAACGGGGGAAGTAAGCTTTTCTTATTTCCAAAAGCATGCGCAAACTATAGAAAGTCGTTATGACGTAGAATGTGCATACTTTGTTGATTCCATTTATGAAATAAAACACATTTTCTAAAAACTCGTGTTTTTTACGAAATCATGTAAACCTTCTAGAAGCTCTTATTTTAAAAACGGGGGAGGTAAGATTTTCTTATTTCCGGACGCATGCGCAAACTATAGAAAGTCGTTATGACATAGAATGTGCATACTTTGTAGATTCCATTTATGAAATAAAACACATTTTCTAAAAACTCGTGTTTTTTACGAAATCATGTAAACCTTCTAGAAGCTGTGATTTTAAAAAACGGGGGAAGTAAGCTTTTCTTATTTCCAAATGCATGCGCAAACTATAGAAATTCGTTATGACGTAGAATGTGCATGCTTTGTTGATTCCATTTATGAAATAAAACACATTTTCTAAAAACTCGTGTTTTTTAAGAAATCATGTAAACCTTCTAGAAGCCGTGATTTTAAAAAACGGGGCAAGTAAGCTTTTATTATTTCGAAATGCAAGCGCAAACTATAGAAAGTCGTTTCGACGTAGAATGTGCGTACTTTGTTGATTCATATATGAAATAAAACACATTTTCTAAAAAATCATGTTTTTTAGGAAATCATGTAAACCTTCTAGAAGCTGTGATTTTAAAAAACTGTGGAAGTAAGCTTTTCTTATTTCCGGACGCATGCGCAAACTATAGAAATTCGTTATGACGTAGAATATGCATACTTTGTTGATTCCATTTATGAAATAAAACACATTTTCTAAAAACTCGTGTTTTTTAAGAAATCATGTAACCCTTCTAGAAGCTGTGATTTTAAAAAATGGTGGAAGTAGGCTTTTCTTATTTCCGGTAGCATGCGCAAAATATAGAAACTCGTTATGACGTAGAATGGGCATACTTTGTCGATTCCATTGATGAAATAAAACACATTTTCTAAAAACTCGTGTTTTTTAAGAAATCATGTAAACTTTCTAGAAGCTGTAATTTTAAAAAACGGGGGAAGTAAGCTTTTCTTATTTCCGGACGCATGCGCAAACTATAGAAAGTCTTTATGACGTAGAATGTGCATACTTTGTAGATTCCATTTATGACTTAAAACACATTTTCTAAAAACTCATGTTTTTTACGAAATCATGTAAACCTTCTAGATGTTGTGATTTCAAAAAACGGGGGAAGTAAGCTTTTCTTATTTCCGGACGCATGCGCAAACGATAGAAAGTCATTATGACGTAGAATGTGCATACTTTGTTGATTCCATTTATGAAATAAAACACATTTTCTACAAACTCGTGTTTTTTAAGAAATCATGTAAACCTTCCAGAAGCTGTGATTTTAAAAAATGGTGGAAGTAAGCTTTTCTTATTTCCGGACGAATGCGCAAACTATAGAAATTCGTTATGACGTAGAATGTGCATACTTTGTTGATTCCATTTATGAAATAAAACACATTTTCTACAAACTCTTGTTTTTTACAAAATCATGTAAACCTTCTAGAAGCTGTAATTTTAAAAAACGGGGGAAGTAAGCTTTTCTTATTTCCAAACGCATGCGCAAACTATAGAAAGTCGTTATGACGTAGAATGTGCATACTTTGTTGATTCCATTTATGAAATAAAACACATTTTCTAAAAACTCGTGTTTTTTACGAAGTCATGTAAACCTTCTAGAAGCTGTGATTTTGAAAAACGGTGGAAGTAAGCTTTTCCTATTTCGGGACACATGCGCAAACTATAGAAAGTCGTTATGACGTAGAATGTGCATACTTTGTTGATTCCATTTATGAAATAAAACACATTTTCTACAAACTCGTGTTTTTTACGAAATCATGTAAACCTTCTAGAAGCTGTGATTTTGAAAAATGGTGGAAGTAAGCTTTTCTTATTTCCGGACGCATGCGCAAACGATAGAAAGTCATTATGACGTAGAATGTGCATACTTTGTTGATTCCATTTATGAAATAAAATACATTTTCTACAAACTCGTGTTTTTTACGAAATCATGTAAACCTTCTAGAAGCTGTGATTTTAAAAAACTGTGGAAGTAAGCTTTTCTTATTTCCGGACGCATGCGCAAACTATAGAAATTCGTTATGACGTAGAATGTGCATACTTTGTTGATTCCATTTATGAAATAAAACACATTTTCTAAAAACTCGTGTTTTTTAAGAAATCATGTAACCCTTCTAGAAGCTATGATTTTAAAAAATGGTGGAAGTAAGCTTTTCTTATTTCCGGTAGCATGCGCAAACTATAGAAAGTCGTTATGACGTAGGATGGGCATACTTTGTCGATTCCATTGATGAAATAAAACACATTTTCTAAAAACTCGTGTTTTTTAAGAAATCATGTAAACCTTCTAGAAGCTGTAATTTTATAAAACGGGGGAAGTAAGTTTTTCTTATTTCCAAACGCATAAGCAAACTATAGAAAGTCGTTATGAAGTAGAATGTGCGTACTTTGTTGATTCCATCTATGAAATAAAACAAATTTTCTAAAAACTCGTGTTTTTTAAGAAATCATATAAACCTTCTACAAGCTGTGATTTTAAAAAACGGTGGAAGTAAGCTTTTCTTATTTCCGGACACATGCGCAAACTATAGAAATTCGTTATGACGTAGAATGTGCATACTTTGTTGATTCCATTTATGAAATAAAACACATTTTCTAAAAACTCGTGTTTTTTAAGAAATCATGTAAACCTTCTAGAAGCTGTGATTTTGAAAAACGGTGGAAGTAAGCTTTTCTTATTTCCGGACGCATGCGGAAAATATAGAAAGTCATTATGACGTAGAATGGGCATACTTTTTCGATTCCATTTATGAAATAAAACACATTTTCTAAAAACTCGTGTTTTTTAAGAAATCATGTAAACCTTCTAGAAGCTGTAATTTTAAAAAACGGGGGAAGTAAGCTTTTCTTATTTCCAAACGCATGCGCAAACTATAGAAAGTCGTTATGACGTAGAATGTGCATACTTTGTTGATTCCATTTATGAAATAAAACACATTTTCTAAAAACTCGTGTTTTTTACGAAATCATGTAAACCTTCTAGAAGCTGTGATTTTGAAAAACGGTGGAAGTAAGCTTTTCTTATTTCCAAACGCATGCGCAAACTATAGAAAGTCGTTATGACGTAGAATGTGCATACTTTGTTGATTCCATTTATGAAATAAAACACATTTTCTAAAAACTCGTGTTTTTTAAGAAATCATGTAAACCTTCTAGAAGCTGTGATTTTAAAAAACGGGGGAAGTAAGCTTTTCTTATTTCCGGACGCATGCGCAAACTTTAGAAATTCGTTATGACGTAGAAAGTGCATACTTTGTAGATTCCATTTATGAAATAAAACAAATTTTCTGAAATCTCGTGTTTTTTACGAAATCATGTAAACCTTCAAGAAGCTGTGATTTCAAAAAATGGTGGAAGTAAGCTTTTCGTATTTCCGGACGCATGCGCAAACTATAGAAAGTCGTTATGACGTAGAATGTGCATACTTTGTAGATTCCATTTATGAAATAAAACACATTTTCTAAAAACTCGTGTTTTTTTACGAAATGATGTAAACCTTCTAGAAGCTGTGATTTTAAAAGACGGTGGAAGTAAGCTTTTATTATTTCCGGACGCATGCGCAAACTATAGAAAGTCGTTATGACGTAGAATGTGCATACTTTGTTGATTATGTTTATGAAATAAAACACATTTTCTAAAAACTCGTGTTTTTTAAGAAATCATGTAAACCTTCTAGAAGCTGTGATTTTAAAAAACGGGGGAAGTAAGCTTTTCTTATTTCCAAACGCATGCGCAAACTATAGAAATTCGTTATGACGTAGAATGTGCATACTTTGTTGATTCCATTTATGAAATAAAACACACTTTCTAAAAACTCGTGTTTTTTAAGAAATCATGTAAACCTTCTAGAAGATGTGATTTTAAAAAACGGGGGAAGTAAGATTTTCTTATTTCCGGACGCATGCGCAAACTATAGAAAGCCATTATGATGTAGAATGTGCATACTTTGTTGATTCCATTTAAGAAATAAAACACATTTTCTAAAAACTCATGTTTCTTAACAAATCATGTAAACCTTCAAGAAGCTGTGATTTTGAAAAACGGTGGAAGTAATCTTTTCTTATTTCCGGACGCATGCGCAAACTATAGAAAGTCATTATGACGTAGAATGTGCATACTTTGTAGATTCCATTTATGAAATAAAGCACATTTTCTAAAAACTCGTGTTTTTTACAAAATCATGTAAACCTTCTAGAAGCTGTGATTTTAAAAAGCGGTGGAAGTAAGCTTTTCTTATTTCCGGACGAATGCGCAAACTATAGAAAGTCGTTATGACGTAGAATGTGCATACTTTGTCGATTCCATTGATGAAATAAAACACATTTTCTAAAAACTCATGTTTTTTAAGAAATCATGTAAACCTTCTAGAAGCTGTGATTTTAAAAAACGGTGGAAGTAAGCTTTTCTTATTTCCGGACGTATGCGCAAACTATAGAAAGTCATTATGACGTAGAATGTGCATACTTTGTTGATTCCATTTATGAAATAAAACACATTTTCTACAAACTCGTGTTTTTTACGAAATCATGTAAACCTTCTAGAAGCTGTGATTTAAAAAAACGGTGGAGGTAAGCTTTTCTTATTTCCAAACGCATGCGCAAACTATAGAAAGTCGTTATGACGTAGAATGTGCATACTTTGTTGATTCCATTTATGAAATAAAACACATTTTCTAAAAACTCGTGTTTTTTAAGAAATCATGTAAACCTTCTTGAAGCTGTGATTTTAAAAAACGGTGGAAGTAAGCTTTTTTAATTTCCGGACGCTTGTGCAAACTATAGGAAGTCGTTATGATGTAGAATATGCATACTTTGTTGTTTCCATTTATGAAATAAAACACATTTTCTAAAAACTCGTGTTTTTTAAGAAATCATGTAGACCTTCTAGAAGCTGTGATTTTAAAAAACGGTGGAAGTAAGCTTTTCTTATTTCCGGACGCATGCGCAAACTATAGAAAGTCGTTATGATGTAGAATATGCATACTTTGTTGTTTCCATTTATGAAATAAAACATATTTTCTAAAAACTCGTGTTTTTTATGAAATCATGTAAACCTTCTAGAAGCTGTGATTTTAAAAAACGGGTGAAGTAAGCTTTTCTTATTTCCGGACGCATACGCAAACTATAGAAATCCGTTATGACGTAGAATGTGAATACTTTGTAGATTCCATTTACGAAATAAAACACATTTTCTAAAAACTCGTGTTTTTTACGAAATCATGTAAACCTTCTAGAAGCTTTTATTTTAAAAACGGGGGAGGTAAGATTTTCTTATTTCCGGATGCATGCGCAAACTATAAAAAGTCGTTATGACGTAGAATATGCATACTTTGTTGTTTCCATTTATGAAATAAAACATATTTTCTAAAAACTCGTGTTTTTTATGAAATCATGTAAACCTTCTAGAAGCTGTGATTTTAAAAAACGGGGGAAGTAAGCTTTTCTTATTTCTGGACGCATACGCAAACTATAGAAATCCGTTATGACGTAGAATGTGCATACTTTGTAGATTCCATTTATGAAATAAAACGCATTTTCTAAAAACTCGTGTTTTTTACGAAATCATGTAAACCTTCTAGAAGCTATTATTTTAAAAAACGGGGAAGGTAAGATTTTCTTATTTCCGGATGCATGCGCAAACTATAGAAAGTCGTTATGACGTAGAATGTGCATACTTTGTAGATTCCATAGATGAAATAAAGCACATTTTCTAAAAAGTCGTGTTTTTTAAGAAATTATGTAAACCTTCTAGAAGATGCGATTTTGAAAAACGGGGGAAGTAAGTGTTAACACCTAAAAAGTGCTCACTAGCTCATTCCCTTACTCACATGACCCATTTGTCCACTTTTCCACCATCTGAGCCTCTGAAACCAACAAAAGGTCACCAAAAGTCCTTAGTACACCCCTTTTTCCATTAAAAAAGATTATTTTTCCAAGAAAATCATAAAAAACCCTCAAAAAGGGTCCAAATTCCCAAAAATATTAAAAAGGGAATTAAAATATTATTTTTATTCAAAAAAGGAAAAAGAGGGAAAATTACCTAAACCATGTTGGTCAATACCATTGGTTTCCACAAAAACACAAATGGTATTCCTCACCACCAAAACCTATAAAAAGGTGGTAGGGGCTCCTCATTTCACATCCTTCCATTATCTCATCCTTATGCTGCTGAAATCTCCCCTGAGCACTTTTAGCCATTGAAGCAACCTTGGAGAAAGAGACCTATTGGAGTTTGGAGCTACTCATCTTGGGAGTTGCTCAACATCAACCTTCACCATTGAAGGTAATATCGCAAGCACTTGCTTGCCCCCCACTTTTCAATACAAAAAATTATTTATTATGTTTCTTGTTCTTGATTTTGAAATATTTACATTATTTGCTTAGATTCTTGTTTAGATCCATGAAAAGTATTGTTTATTTAGTTTATTGTTTTTATTTCTATTGAAACTGCTACTACTAGTTAGTAGGTGCCCATAGCACTAAGCTTGGTTGCAAAACCGAGCCAACAGTTTTTGGCGACTCCGCTTTGGTTTGAACTTTAGATCTCTATTTTGCCTTTAAATCTTAGTTTATTTTGAGTTTTTAACCGTTAGATCCATAGATCTGCCCTTTTAGACAGCAGATCCATTGCTGTTCTGAGATTTGGCCCCATAAACAGCCCGAAATTTTCAATTTTCGGGTTCGTTTCTCGGTTTCCGTGCACGGCTTCCGCCTCGCGGCTTTTTTCCAGACAGTCGCGCGGCCCATCGCGACTTTTCTGCGTTTTTCCGCGCGGTCCATCGCGGCCTTTTTCCAGACAGTCGCGCGGTCCATCGCGACTTTTCTGCATTTTTCCGCGCTGCTCATCGCGGCTGTGCGGCCAAAACCTGCGCGGCTCATCGCGACTGTGCGTCCAAAACGCGCGCGGTCCATCGCGACTGTGCGGCCAAAACCCGCGCGGTCCATCGCGACTGTGCGGCCAAAACCCGCGCGGCCCATCGCGGCTGTTCGTCCAAAACCCGCGCGGCTGAATTTTTTCATTCGGCCATCCCGATTTTGAAAAGTATTTTTTACTGTACTTTCTGCCCATAGCACATTTTTTACAGTACTAAATTCTGCATAGTTTACAGATTTGAAAAATTTTTACTATTTAAAAGTGCATACCTAGAAATCTTTTTAAAAATTTTCAAGAAAGTGAAAGAAAGATTCATTTTGCATTCTTTATCTAGATTCAAATTTTTTCTTGTTTACTTCTTTAGAATCTTGCCCTTAGCAATTTTTATTGAAACAAAGAAATCCATTTATTTCTTTTAAAAAGAGTTTATTATTTGCTTTCATAAAATCCAAGAAATCCTTTATTTTTTGAGTTATTTTTTGAAAAAGCATATTAATTCCTTTTAGTGAAAAAAGTCTTAAATATTTGCTTGTTATTTTTCGAAAAATCCTTTATTTTTTGAAAATTTCCCTTAAAAAGCATTTATTTTTTCCAAGTTCAGTTTACAACACCTCACGTGCACTCACACGATCACTTAATTGAACTAAGACTTAAAACATACCCTAATTTGAACACACTCTTAACCCCACTTGGGGAACACGAAAAGAATTCTTGTAGCTAGGTAGTATTGGGGGGATAGGTGTTCCAATAACACCCCTCAGTTCATACATCTGAGACATAGAAGTTGTCCAATTAGGGAGCTAAAATCTCTTAGTACTTTTTGGCGCAGTCACAACCGGTTTGTGGGAAGGCCTCTCCCCTAGGAGGGTTGAAGTCGCGAGGATGGTTCCGGAAGCCTGAGTGGGATACCGAAACCCATTCAGTAACCGAAGGGCTACCATTCTCAGTTCTCGGGATATCCCTGTATTGGGATATTGCGATCAAAGGACCAAACGACAGATTTACCTTTTCTCGACGCGTCATGAACGGAGTATCCTAGTAGCCTGTCTTTTTAGGATTGATTACCCGGTGTCCCTCCCGGTAGGGGGATATCTAGCCGTTGTCTCTACATTCATATTGTCTGACTTGGATTTCATCACCTTGCAGGGGATATCGTCTGTTTGAGTCACAATACTTTTAGATTAGGTGTTTGCATGATCTTTACCACCTTTTGAGTCTAGTTACACCTATTTTTTCTAGGAGCCGCTTGCATGTTGGTATTCTGACCGGTTGTTGCATTCCTCCACTTATTGTAGCACAGCTGCTAGAATAAGTGCATTTTTTGAGGATTGATTTTTTGGCCTGGGAGCCTTCTTTTTTCACTCCCCTTCTTGCACCCTTGGTTGCATTAGGGTTTTGAGTCTTTTACATATATATCACCACCTGATACTTAAAACAATTTTTTAAATAAAAAACATATTCTCACCATTGAGAATTCTAGACGTTCTCGTCGTCTACGGGGCGAACTCCCAGAGTTTAGTCCACTTGGCTCTCCACGTCACGGACGCAGAGCATTATCCCTTGATTCGACACATCGTCGATCATCTAGACAGTCATCCGATTCTGACATACCCCACTTCACCTTTGATTTGGAGGTAGAATCCGAAAACCCCACAGAGCTACCACCAACCACAATTATGTCTGGAACCCCAATTGATCCACTATATACATTAACCATAGGTCAGACATCCGCAGACCCTTCTGCGGTAGTACCGTCAACGGCAACAGCCACCCCCTTGGGTATGCCCAATATGGGTAACACTCCACATTCAGGAATGCCTAACACAGGACCACCACCTGTCATGGGCATGCCCAACATGGGGGTCATACCCCCTTCGGTTTCCACAAACCCTATCCCAGGAATCCCTAGTACGATTCCTAACCCAAGTGTAACTCCTGTTGCACTTGGGAATGCTATCCCAGGAATCCCTAGTGCGATTCCTAACCCAAGTGTAACCCATGTTGCACTCGGTAGTGCTATACCAGGAATCCCTAGTGCGATTCCTAACCCAAGTGTAACCCAAGTTGCACTTGGGAGTGCTAACCCGTATCAGGCCACACCTTTTGGAGGGCACATACCCTCCATACCTAGAATACCTATAGGCGCTACTGGACCCCTACACCATACCACAATGGCTAGGCAGGTTCCGGTTCCGGTCACCACATCCGCTAGTCTACCATACATGGCAAGTCTCAACCTGCCAGATTTAGCTAGGCTCACAAATGACCCCATCAGGCATGATCCTGCTTGGCCCCATATGCCCACTAAGCTTCCCTCTGACATCCCTAAGTTTGAGGGAAAGGCCGGAGAAGACCCCCAGAACCACATCATGTCCTTCCATTTATGGTGTTCCTCCAACTCCATAGTGGACGACTCTGTCCGCCTCCGTTTATTACAGCGCACCTTCACTGGCTCTGCAGCCAAATGGTATATCGAGCAACCCCATGGGACGCATTCCACATTTACCTCCCTTGCCTCGACCTTCCTGCAGTTCTTTCAGCTACCGGTCCGCTATGATGCGGGCGTCGAAATCCTACTGTCTTGCAGACAGAACACGGCCACGCACATCACTGACCATATCCATGATTGGCGTCGGCGCCGAAGCCTATGCAAGATCAAATTAGACGACCGAATCTTTTAGACTGGTTCCTTAAATCCCTCCTTCCTCTCATTGCGAAGGATGTAGCATCTGAAAGACCCCAGTCTGAAGAGGAGGCCATCCTTAAGGCCCAACAGTTTGATCTTATCTATGCCCAGTCAGGTTACCTATACACGATCATACCTGATGCCCCACGAGGTGACTCTGCACGCAGTGACACACTGGGGGCATCACATGCCGCCGATGGCATTATTGGCCAAATTACACCGCAAGCAAAACCTTTCAGTATGGTGAGCACCATGCCCGCCCCAGACCTTTCTAGGGCTACATCCAGTTCCGGAGCGACAACTTCTTATGCTCCAACAAACCAGACCCATCATGTTCATGGACCCTCTTGTCCACAACATTGTTATGGCCAAGCGCCATCAGCATATGTACCTCCTACATACTATGCTCAACCTACGGTACAGAACCCCATGCAGTTTCCACAATAGCCCATGCATTAACCACAACCGGTTGCACCGGCTAACCTCACACCTCCACCAGCTCAGGGGTACCAACAACCCCAACAGGCAACTGGACCACCTCCAGCTCCACCTGCATACTATCCACCGCAACCTGCTCCCGCACCTGCGGCTCCTCAGAATCCCCCCAATGCTCAAGGGCATGTCTACGCACAACAACAGCAGCCCCAATACCAAAATAACCAACGCAACCAGGGTGGGCAACCAAACCGAGGAAGAGGACGAAACCGTGGAAACAATCAAAACCGTAACCAAGCTCCACAACCTACCCATCCTCCGCAAAACAATAATGCGGCGCCCGCTCATCAGAATCCTGATCGGCCACCTAAGCAACCTAAAAATGCTAATTTACGGACAAACCATCCTTGTTCCATTTGCGGTGTCTATGGCCACTATACCCACGCTTGCCCACATCTCGAGCGAGCTCGACAACTATGGACAAATGACGCCCATCGTCAAGGGCAGGCGGCTCCTCAGCCACCACCCAACCCCCCACCACCTCCACAACAACCTTTGGTCCTCCAAAACCCTTTTCCAACACAGGGAGTGGTAAACACTCAGTCGTTAGCCCCCCAACAGGGCAACGTGCAACCACAACAAATAACTTACACGGCTCCTGACCAACCCATGTTTGATTCAGGCACCCACCACTTATTGATGATGTCCACCGCTGACGTCAATATCCAAACCCGTCGGAATCAATACGGACCGACTCCTGAAGCCCCCCCCGCCGAAAAGGATACTAATGCTAATCCCACTGATCAGACATTGCGTATACCTCAGCTTCCACTCGATGGCGCTTCTAAAGCACCTCGCTTTCCCCTTCGCCGAATCAACAACAACCCCAATGCACGGGCTGCGTCCAATTACAACATCGTAGATGACCTAGCTCAATCTCCTGCAGCCATGTCTGCGTTAGAAGTCTTAAAAACCTGTCCTACTCAGCGCAAGACTTTACTTTCCGCCATTGGGGCGATTGACCCAAATGATTCGAACTTGATGACCTTTGATTTAGACCAATCTGAACCACGGTTGCCTTCTACCATAGCAGTCCAAGTTTCCGTTTCCATTCGGAATCTTGTCATCCATCGATGTATCATTGACGATGGTGCCTCCACATGCGTCATGTCCACTTTTGTTTGGCAAAAATTGGGATCCCCTGCTCTCCAGCAATCCACCACTGCATTACGGGCCTACGACGGCAGGTCAGCTCAACCTCAAGGTTTATTACCCAAGGTACCCGTCCAATTAGGTGGGAAAACTGTGCTCATCGACATAGAGGTCATTAACGCCCAGCTCGACTATAACCTTTTACTTGGCCGCAGTTACATGTACACCATGAAAGCGGTCGCCTCCTCCGTCTTCCGCACCATGATGTTCCCCCACGAGGGACGTGTGGTCAAAATTGACCAACTCACCTACTATGATCCCAACGCCCCTGCAGCACCCGAGAATGTTCTCCCCATGATTGAACAACCCGCTTCTAGTGCAGTTACCTCCTTTGTGTCTTCTGTGGCACCCGGACTTTATTCGGATACACCAATGACCTCTACATTCCAGGCCATTCCACCACCGCCACCGGAGACCCAAGTCGCAAACCTCTGTACTGTTTTGCAGAATACGCAAACATCCGGCGGTCAACCACCATTGATCCCCAGTCACATTGGCGTTACACCCATCCACACCATCCCCTTCCTATTTCCTCCCTCGGGTGTAGTAAGCGCCCCGGTGATGGCTACCCTTAGCCTACCCGGGCTAACATTGGGATTACCCGTGTGGTATATTCCGCCTCCCGTTCGACTACCGACACCGGATGTCATCCTCCAACCGGTACAACCTATTGTTACCACAAATCAGCCTCCTCCTGGTATCGCGATCCCTTCGTCGTCAACGACACCTCCTCCTAACCTCAATATACCTTCGTCGTCAATGAAACCTCCTCCTAGTCTCACGATTGCTTCGACGTCAAAGGATCCCCCTCTTCTTGCTAAGCCCACTGGGGGCAGAGGTCCGCAACCATACACTGCTATACCACCTCCTAAGACAGCCAAACCCCCACCGGTGTTTCGAGCTCCCCCCAAATGTTCATTATGCGATGAAATTGGCCATCCAACTCATCAATGCCCACACTTACCGGCACTCCAAGAGCATATGAATATGTTGGACGACGACATCGGCATCCCAGTAGTCAGATTAGAGCCACCTCTACAGCCTCGCGACAAATCACTGCGCACTAACCATCCTTGTGCTATATGCAGTGTTTACGGCCACTACTCTCACCATTGCCCAGATCTACCTGACTATAGAGCAGCGTTGTACGAGTTAAAAAATGCCGACTTAGAGATATCTCCTCCCCTCATCGAGGAGATCCATCCCCCACCATCATCCTCGTCAGAAGAAGTCAATACGATATATATGATTTCAACAACCTTCAAACCAGAACCCCTTGATTTATGGTCTGACTACTTCAATACTGATGAGCAGAGTTTGGAGACACTCACTGCACCCGACTACCCTTGGGATGATATGCATCACCGCTCGTACTTCCTCCCGGAAGCATCTACCTCCACCACATCCAACCAGCTATCAGTCGAGTCGAAAGAATTCATACCCGCTAAGGTTGATTGGTTAAAGGACCCCATCCCAGCACCGGATGCCTTTGAAGAAGGGAACATGTCAAACATTTCCCCCATTATACAGATAGACATTTCCACAACACCAGGGAAACCTGAGCTCATCTCGCTGGGCGCATCTTGCACTCAAGCAGAAACTCAGGCGTACAAAAAACTCTTTCAAGAATTCCGAGACGTCTTTGCCTGGTCCTATACCGAGATGCCTGGTCTCGACCCCGCCATTATTGAACACCACATCGATACATGGCCGGAAGTACCCCCTGTTCGTCAGAAACAGCGACCTATTCACCCTGCCAAGCTCCCCGCTGTTAAGGCTGAGTTCGAGAAACTTCGAAAAGCAGGGTTCATCTACCCTATTCCGTACACCACCTGGGTGTCGAACCCCATTCCTGTCAACAAAAAGCAAGGCACCCTTAGAGTATGCACTGACTTCCGCGATCTAAACCACGCTTGTCCAAAAGACAATTTCCCCACGCCATTCATTGACCAACTCATTGATGAGTGTGCGGGCCATGAGGTCCTATCCTTCATGGACGGGTTTTCCGGATATAACCAGATTCACATCCGCAAGGAGGATCAGTACAAGACTGCCTTTACCACCCCATGGGGCACCTTTGCCTATCGGGTCATGCCATTTGGCCTTAAAAATGCTGGTGCCACTTTCCAGCGAGCCATGACCTATTGCTTTCACGACTTGGTCCATATCTTGCGAGTCTATCTCGACGATCTCACAGCTCGTTCCCGAAAACGATCAGACCACCTTAACGACCTCCGGCAAGTTTTCCTGCGTTGTCGCAAATATAAAATCTGCTTGAACCCACACAAGTGTGTCTTTTGCGTCCCGGCAGGCCGGTTGTTGGGTTTCATTGTTTCCCAAGACGGAATCACTGTCGATCCCCTCAAAGTCAAAGCCATCTTAGAGCTTCCCCCTCCTCGCACGCTTCGGCAGCTTCAGAGCTTGAAAGGGCGGTCCAATTTTCTTAGGCGCTTTGTCCCTGATTATGCCACCAAAGTCCACGGGTTCTTACGCTTGCTTCGTACCCACATACCCTTTGTTTGGGACGAGCAAGCAGACACAGCATTCGAAGCCCTCAAGAATGCTCTCACACAAGCCCCCTTGATATCCCCACCGGATTTCTCCCAAGACTTCACCCTTTACGTCTCGGCATCTGAACATGCCGTGTCCGGAGTTTTGGTCCAAGAAGATGCTTCCCACAAAGAGCATGTGATTTATTACGTAAGCCAGACCTTATCTGGCCCACCTCTACGTTACCCATACGAGGAAAGATTAGCCCTAGCTGTAGTCTTTTCCGTACAAAAACTGCGACACTATATTCTGCTCAGTCATACCACGGTTGTCGCCGACTCCAACCCCATGGTCTACCTCCTCACCCGGCGGCTCCTTCAGGGTCGTGTCGCTAAATGGGTCATTATCCTCCAAGAATATGATCTTACTTTCAAGACTCCCAAAAGCACCAAAGCCCTCGCGCTTGCTCACCTCATTACAGATCTCCCATCCTCTTCAACATCACCCGTTATCCAAACGGACCTGATTGACGAGCAGATCTTTGTAATTTCGTCTGACGACCCTTGGTACGGAGACATTTTGACTTACCTTCGTACGCAAAAATTCCGACCACACATCGATCGTGATGGACGCCGTCGCATACGACACCACGCCCCCAGATACCTACTTATTGGGGATGTACTTTATCGACGCGGCATTGATACTATCTTACGCCGCTGCCTATCCCATAGTGAGGCAGAACAAGTCCTCAATGATTGTCATAGCGGTGCCTGTGGAGGCCATTTCTCTGGCATGGATACCGCCCAGAAAATCATTCGGGCCGGTTCTTTTTGGCCATCATTGTTTACTGATTGCATCACCGCAGTCAAGCATTGCCAGAACTGCCAGCTATTTGCCCCCAAAGCAAGAACCCCTCCTGCCCCCCTTCATCCAGTCATCACTGTTGGACCATTCTGCAAATGGGCCATAGATTTCCTCGACTGCAACCCCCCGTTAGCCGGCGGTCACAAACACATAATCGTGGCCGTAGATTATTTCACCAAGTGGGCAGAAGCCATGCCGACCTATAACTGCAAAGCCGACACTGCAGTGCGGTTTTTCTTCAACCATGTTATCGCTCGTTTCGGAGTACCACAACAGCTAGTCTCTGACCACGGCTCTCACTTCGAAGATGCCGTCTGGAAGGAATTATCAACCATGTTGAAATTCGAACACCATTTCTCTTCCGCTTACTACCCCCAAGGAAACGGCCAAGTCGAAGCGATCAATAAAATCTTGAAGACCATTCTCCAACGCACTGTAGACAAGCACAAATCCAATTGGCATCACATGCTTTTCCCAGCACTCTGGGCTTACCGCACATCAACCAAAACCGCCACCGGTTTTACCCCTTTCCATTTAGTTCACGGTGTCGAATCTGTCCTCCCTATTGAGTGCCAGATCCCAGCTTTACACATCGCCGTTGAGCTCCTACCGGATACTTCCCCGATCGAGCAACGTTTACTGCTCCTAGAGCAGGCCGATGAAGATCGGCGCATAGCCATTCAAAACATGGAAGCTGCTAAACAACGATCGAAACTAAGTTACGACAAACGCGTCCACCCAAGAACCTTTTCGGAGGGAGACCTTGTCCTCGCTTACGATCAAGATCATGATAAAACCGGAAAGGGAAAGTTCGTGTCTATGTGGCAAGGCCCCTACATCATACACACCTGCCTCGGGCAGGGGGCATACATTCTGACCGATTCAGAAGGCAACACCCTGCGCAACCCACGCAACGGGTTGTACCTTAAACGATTTTACCCATAGAAAATCTCATGGACACCATCGTCCATTTTTAGTATAGGCATACGTTTTTCGTTCACAAAAAATTGAAAAAACCTAAATATTTGTTTTCTCTGCATGACCACAGATGGAGCCTCTTCCACTCTGCCATGTCGGTTTCGCTGATGGTGCAAGCCGTTGGTCTCCCAATCTCGCCTCCGCAGCTTGGGTAATATACTCCCCTTCACATGAGTTAATTCACATTGATGGAGTATGTTTAGGTGCCGCCACCAATAATCAAGCTGAATACGATGCCGTGACCGGTCTCCTGGCCGCTGCTCTCCAGATGAGCATACGTCACCTCAACGTTTTCTTGGACTCACAGCTCCTAGTTTCCCAGCTCAACAATGATTACCAGGTACGCGATCCCTGTCTGTTCAGAAAATTCCTGCGCACTAAACAAATGGTTAGACAGTTTGAATCCATTACATTCACACATGTCCCAAGACACCTCAATGGTGTAGCAGATAATATGGCCAACAGTGTCCTCGACTGGCACACCAATCACATCATGTCATATCCATAAACAAAAATGCATCCATTTGCAAAACATGTGCCTCCATGGGCATATACAAAAACCAATATTGCATCCACGTGCATAACATGTGCCTCCACGGGCATAAAAACTACCAAAATAATGCATCCATGTGCATAACAGGTGCCTCCACGGGCATACATAAACCATAAATACACTGCATCCACGTGCATAACAAGTGCCTCCACGGGCATATACAAAAGACAATGTGCATCCACGTGCATACACGACAATAGATCTAAAATATATATCCTCATATATATACAAATCATAGTCTACATGTCATAAGTGCCCTCAGCACTCGATATACAAAAAATATATCTGTCCTACAAAAAATGCTTCCCCATATGCTCATGAGCATTTGGGGGCAATACAATGTCGTCTACTCATCTGGATCCTCAGGATCCTCGGGCTCCTCCTCCGGCTCCTCCTCCGACTCCACCTCCGCCGGCCCAGCCGGGTCAGGACGACCCCGAACTCGCCGCTCTGCTCGCCCTGCTGGATCGTCCCTCAGACGTATCCTACCCTGAGCCGGCCCTGCCGGAGCATCTCCTCTACCACCCCCGTGTCTCGCAACAAACACCGCTGCCCTCAACAGAAGTGACTGCCACTCAGGCGGCGCACCTAGACATCCTTGCAAAATGTCCCGATCAAGGTCCCTCCAGCCATCCTCGGGGAGCCCATCTACGATCCGGGCTAGAGTCCGCCGGACACCATCTATAGCATCGTCGTGAGGGCCAACCCCTCGCCCACGGGCTGCATATCCTCCACCACGAGGAGGACGTACAGGTACTGGGGGACGAGCAACCACCATCGCCCGCCCCTGCCGAGCCACATAGTCAGGTGGTGGTACTGGACCTATATCTGCACAAAGAAAGTAAAACCATCAGATACTATACAACGGATATCATCATGATAAATCATAATACATATGATATAACATAACATAATACACAAAAACATACCGTCTAAGCTCCAGGCCTGTCCTGGGGCACGTGGCATCTCTGGGTCTCCCCGGTAGTCCATGCCGGCGTAAGGATAGTCCTCGATCACCAGTGACATCTGCTCCCACTGCTGGTAAAAGTCCTCTGTGAAGAAGCCACGGATACCACCGCCAGCACGGGGCATCATCTGCCCCCACCTCATCATACGAGGCTCACTAGGAAGACCAGCACGAACGGGTACGTGTGGCCGTAAGGTCGGCACCCGCTCAAAGAAAAAACAGCATAAAAAAGAGGCGTAACAGAACTCACCTCCCTCTCTCACGGCCTTGTCCAGATCTCTCCGGACACCGGCCAAGAACATCTGAGCCCAAGCGTAGTAAGTACCCCGTAGAACGGAGTCCACCATCATCGTCTGCCCCCCAGACATACGATGTGGTGCAGCAGCACCCAAAACCCTCAGAACACAGGCACCAACGGCCCGCATATCCCACTCACGTAGGAACTTCAGACTAATAGAGCTGTTTACCAAAACAGCGTCATCCCCACAGAAGGTCTGTAAGAGGTCCTCCATATCCACACCTGGAGGCAACCTCGGAGAAATATCACCCACCTCACCCAAGCGAGGCAAACCAGTCAAAAAATATACATCAGTGAGAGTAATCTCCAACCTCTCACCACCAATAATGAAGGCACCCTCTGCCGGCACCCACCACTGCACGAGCTTGTTCAGGAGTCTACTCACTGAACGAATAGGAGGTATCTGAGCGAACTTCAAGATTCCGCTCATGGCTAGGGTCTGTCTCACCCCTCCATCAGTCTCAATCCTCACCATGAGCTCAGCATCAATCTCTCTCTCCCGCCACACGGACTGAGCCCTCCGCAACATCCTGCCAAGAAAAAACAGGAAATTTTTAGCCCCAGCATAAAAATTTTAGAAAAATCCCATCGCGGCTTTTCCACAAAAAGCCGCGGTGCCCATCGCGGCTTTTCCACAAAAAGCCGCGATGACCATCGCGGGTTCCATGCAAAAACCCGCGATGGACATCGCGATTTTTGACCAGACAGTCGCGATGAACATCGCGACTGTCACCCATGAACACGCGATGAACATCGCGGGTTCCGACCTCACAGTCGCGATGATCATCACGACTGTGAGCCTGAAACCCGCGCGGTTCATCGCGGGTTCAGCCCCGAAACCCACGCGGTTCCACGTTGGAGAGTCAACGTGGAGTTTCGCGGCCTTCGGGGGCCCACCGCCAAACAAAAAAGACATAATTGACAAGGTTAAGGCGAGTAGAGTTACCTGCAACTCGCTAAATCGAAAACCAACGGTGAAATCTCCCGGAAATCAAGAAAAAGCTCTGACTGCTCTATCAAACTCGCACGTAACAATGACATGTCATATTGGGCCCCACGTCCTATTTATAGAAATTCCACAAATTTCAAACAACCATTGCGGTGTCATACGAAGTCCATTTCTCATACCGTTGGTACCATTGGGATCAGCACAGCGAGAACTTCATAGAGGTTCCTTCCGTTTCCCGTTTTTCACGGGGTCCATTTTTTACCATTTTTTTTTAGCCCCTCTCGTGGCCTCGGTTTGCGTGCCACATCGGCCGTTCTCCATTTTCGATGTGTCTTATATCGCCGGATTCAGTTTTCCACGCACTTGATGATGTTTGAGACCATTTCTCGCTCTCACCTTTAGATTTTCCGGGCATTTTTTCCACGCCCCCTCGTCGCCTCGGTTTGCGTGCCACATCGGCCGTTCTCCGTTTTCGATGTGTCTTATATCGCCGGATTCAGTTTTCCGCGCACTTGATGATGCTTGAGACCATTTCTCGCTCTCACCTTTAGATTTTCCGGGCATTTTTTCCACGCCCCCTCGTCGCCTCGGTTTGCGTGCCACATCGACCGTTCTCCGTTTTCGATGTGTCTTATATCGCCGGATTCAGTTTGCCGCGCTCTTGATGATGCTTGAGACCATTTCTCGCTCTCACCTTTAGATTTTCCGGACATTTTTTCCATGCCCCCTCGTCGCCTCGGTTTGCGTGCCACATCGGCCGTTCTCCGTTTTCGATGTGTCTTATATCGCCGGATTCAGTTTGCCGCGCTCTTGATGATGCTTGAGACCATTTCTCGCTCTCACCTTTAGATTTTCCGGACATTTTTTCCACGCCCCCTCGTCACCTCGGTTTGCGTGCCACATCGGCCGTTCTCCGTTTTTTGACAATCCTTATGTCACCGGATCCAGTTTTCCGCACAGATAATGATGCTTGAGACCTTTTCTCGCCCTCATCAATCCATTTTTGTTCGGTATAATTTTATCCCTTTTTCGGGCCGAGCAACCCCTTTTACGAAAAAGGCACTTAGGGAGTTTCTGTTAAGCTCTTTTCTGACTCCTAAAACAAAGAAAAGATCGCCGAGCAATCTTGCTTCCTTTCATGCTCGCTAAACGTATCTGAAAGGGCGTCTACCTGGTATAAGTTTATCCCTTTTCCGGACCTTGTAGACTAATTACGAAAAAGGTATACTCTAGTCACATCGGCTAGAAGAGTTCTCCATTCGCATCATTTTATGCTTTTTCGGGCCTTGGAGACTAAACTTACGAAAAAGAAACACCAATAGAGTCCACTTACCACTTTCAGACTCTCTAAACATGAAAGCAACCATGAGCATGCGCCGTCCTGGGCTCACAAAACCCACAGGACCGTACCATTTCAGAGCACACTTTTATCCCTTCTTGGAGCTCATTACAACTACGAAGAAGGAATCAATGGTGCCTCTTGGCGCCACGACAGATCATATCTACTCACATAGCAGCTTCCCCATTTTGGTCGCCTTTGTTCAGAGTATTCTGCAGTATGTCACCTTGAAACTCCCTCGACAGCTACCATCAGCTTGTCCTCCCCCCCCAGAGTCAATATATACCATTCAGTCAAAGCTATGATCCCTGCACCTACAAGTCAGTTCCCTACGCTGCTAGGTCAACCATGTCATCATGCTCTGAACAAAGGAAGTTTGAGTCTACCCATTTTTTTTACCCAGTTATTTCCCATCCCCACAAGTATGTCAGTCCTACCAGCAGTACTACATCACTTCAGTTATACACCTCGTGCTCCTGTCAAGGAAACATCATTGCCTTGTTAGTTGCTGGTCTCCCTCTGTCGACGACAACCACATTGATTCCAGAGGATAGATCTAGAGGTCCCTGTGTCTTGGACTCATTACCATTTATAATGAGTGCCTACGAATCATTTCGAGAGGAATCCTCAGTGCCTCTCCAAATGGTTGTTTCTCACATGCTCGACTTCAACACCTTGATCGCATCGTTGAGACTCGCACAGGGTATTGGTCCGTTCACTTATTAGTCGAAGACCCCGGATACCTCCTGACTCCTCCACATTTGAGAGTCTTCCTATGGATAACACCAGTTACACTTTCTCTATAGATATCCGGGCTGCGCATGGCGACAGTATTCAGATTTACCCAGGTTTCATACTCCCATGAGTATACAGTTACATTATTTCTCAGAGATGACTCATAGTCTTTGAGTCCCTACAGATGTTGGACACCTTCAGGTTCAGCAGTTCCACAGTTATTCCAGTGTATCAGTTATTGAGATCATTCATGATCATGAGTATATCCAACAATCATGTCCCCTCTGGACCATTATGATATACCAGTATATTTCTTTACGTATTAGATCCCCCTTCTTGGGACTAATTGTTTTGTATATGTCTTAATACGAGCATGGGAATGCCCGCCTCGTCCTTTATCAGAGATTATACCTCATTCATATTGAGGCAATGTAATATTTTTTGTTTTTGCAGCTTCCAAGGGCCGTGGATCCAGTCTCCAACCGGTCTCTTCTCTCCCCTAAAACCCAGAAAAAAGACAAAAGAACTATGATGTCTATCGGCCATACGATGAGCTCCTGCCCTCACACATCAGGGGGCAATCTGTTAACACCTAAAAAGTGCTCACTAGCTCATTCCCTTACTCACATGACCCATTTGTCCACTTTTCCACCATCTGAGCCTCTGAAACCAACAAAAGGTCACCAAAAGACCTTAGTACACCCCTTTTTCCATTAAAAAAGATTATTTTTCCAAGAAAATCATAAAAAACCCTCAAAAAGGGTCCAAATTCCCAAAAATATTAAAAAGGGAATTAAAATATTATTTTTATTCAAAAACGGAAAAAGAGGGAAAATTACCTAAACCTTGTTGGTCAATACCATTGGTTTCCACAAAACCACAAATGGTATTCCTCACCACCAAAACCTATAAAAAGGTGGTAGGGGCTCCTCATTTCACATCCTTCCATTATCTCATCCTTATGCTGCTGAAATCTCCCCTGAGCACTTTTAGCCATTGAAGCAACCTTGGAGAAAGAGACCTATTGGAGTTTGGAGCTACTCATCTTGGGAGTTGCTCAACATCAACCTTCACCATTGAAGGTAATATCGCAAGCACTTGCTTTCCCCCCACTTTTCAATACAAAAAATTATTTATTATGTTTCTTGTTCTTGATTTTGAAATATTTACATTATTTGCTTAGATTCTTGTTTAGATCCATGAAAAGTATTGTTTATTTAGTTTATTGTTTTTATTTCTATTGAAACTGCTACTACTAGTTAGTAGGTGCCCATAGCACTAAGCTTGGTTGCAAAACCGAGCCAACAGTAAGCTTTTCTTATTTCCGGACGCATGCGCAAACTATAGAAAGTCGTTATGACGTAGAATGTGCATACTTTTTTGATTCCATTTATGAAATAAAACACATTTTCTAAAAACTCGTGTTTTTTACGAAATCATGTAAACCTTCTAGAAGCTGTGATTTTAAAAAACGGGGGAAGTAAGTTTTTCTTATTTCCAAACGCATGCGCAAACTATAGAAATTCGTTATGACGTAGAATGTGCATACTTTGTTGATTCCATTTATGAAATAAAACACATTTTCTAAAAACTCATGTTTTTTAAGAAATCATGTAAACCTTCTAGAAGCTGTGATTTTAAAAAACGGGGGAAGTAAGCTTTTATTATTTCCGGACGCATGCGCAAACTATAGAAAGTCGTTATGACGTAGAATGTGCATACTTTGTAGATTCCATTTATGAAATAGAACACATTTTCTAAAAACTCGTGTTTTTTAAGAAATCATGTAAACCTTCTAGAAGCTGTGATTTTAAAAAACGGGGGAAGTAAGGTTTTCTTATTTCCGGACGCATGCGCAAACTATAGAAAGTCGTTATGACGTAGAATGTGCATACTTTGTTGATTCCATTTAGGAAATAAAACACATTTTCTAAAAACTCGTGTTTTTTACGAAATCTTATAAACCTTCTAGAAGCTGTGATTTTAAAAAACGGGGGATGTAAGCTTTTCTTATTTCCAAACGCATGCGCAAACTATAGAAAATCGTTATGACGTAGAATGTGCATACTTTGTTGATTCCATTTATGAAATAAAACACATTTTCTAAAAACTCGTGTTTTTTAAGAAATCATGTAAACCTTCTAGAAGCTGTGATTTTAAAAAACGGGGGAAGTAAGCTTTTCTTATTTCCGGACGCATGCGCAAACTATAGAAAGTCGTTATGACGTAGAATGTGCATACTTTGTAGATTCCATTTATGAAATAGAACACATTTTATAAAAACTCGTGTTTTTTACGAAATCATGTAAACCTTCTAGAAGCTGTGATTTTAGAAAACGGGCGAAGTAAGCTTTTCTTATTTCCGGACGCATGTGCAAACTATAGAAAGTCGTTATGACGTAGAATGTGCATACTTTTAGATTCAATTTATGAAATAGAACACATTTTATAAAAACTCATGTTTTTTACGAAATCATGTAAACCTTCTAGAAGCTGTGATTTTAAAAAACGGGGGGAAGTAAGATTTTCTTATTTCCGGATGCATGCGCAAATTATAGAAAGTCGTTATGACGTAGAATGTGCATACTTTGTAGATTCCATTGATGAAATAAAGCACATTTTCTAAAAAGTCGCGTTTTTTAAGAAATTATGTAAACCTTCTAGAAGATGCGATTTTGAAAAACGGTGGAAGTAAGCTTTTCTTATTTCCGGACGCATGCCAAACTATAGAAATTCGTTATGACATAGAATGTACATACTTTGTTGATTCCATTTATGAAATAAAACACATTTTCTAAAAACTCATGTTTTTTACGAAATCATGTAAACCTTCTAGAAGCTGTGATTTTAAAAAATGGGGAAGTAAGCTTTTCTTATTTCCAAACGCATGCGCAAACTATAGAAAGTCGTTATGACGTAGAATGTGCATACTTTTTTGATTCCATTTATGAAATAAAACACATTTTCTAAAAACTCGTGTTTTTTACGAAATCATGTAAACCTTCTAGAAGCTGTGATTTTAAAAAACGGGGGAAGTAAGCTGTTCTTATTTCCAAACGCATGCGCAAACTATAGAAATTCGTTATGACGTAGAATGTGCATACTTTGTTGATTGCATTTATGAAATAAAACACATTTTCTAAAAACTCGTGTTTTTTAAGAAATCATGTAAACCTTCTAGAAGCTGTGATTTTAAAAAACGGGGGAAGTAAGCTTTTATTATTTCCGGACGCATGCGCAAACTATAGAAAGTCGTTATGACGTAGAATGTGCATACTTTGTAGATTCCATTTATGAAATAGAACACATTTTCTAAAAACTCGTGTTTTTTAAGAAATCATGTAAACCTTCTAGAAGCTGTGATTTTAAAAAACGGGGGAAGTAAGGTTTTCTTATTTCAGGACGCATGCGCAAACTAGAGAAAGTCGTTATGACGTAGAATGTGCATACTTTGTTGATTCCATTTAGGAAATAAAACACATTTTCTAAAAACTCGTGTTTTTTACGAAATCTTATAAACCTTCTAGAAGTTGTGATTTTAAAAAACGGGGGATGTAAGCTTTTCTTATTTCCAAACGCATGCGCAAACTATAGAAAGTCGTTATGACGTAGAATGTGCATACTTTGTTGATTCCATTTATGAAATAAAACACATTTTCTAAAAACTCGTGTTTTTTAAGAAATCATGTAAACCTTCTAGAAGCTGTGATTTTAAAAAATGGGCGAAGTAAGCTTTTCTTATTTCCGGACGCATGTGCAAACTATAGAAAGTCGTTATGACGTAGAATGTGCATACTTTTAGATTCAATTTATGAAATAGAACACATTTTATAAAAACTCATGTTTTTTACGAAATCATGTAAACATTCTAGAAGTTGTTATTTTAAAAAACGGCGGAAGTAAGCTTATCTTATTTCCGGACG
The DNA here is from genome assembly GCA_027924585.1 of Larix kaempferi. Classification (NCBI taxonomy): domain Eukaryota; kingdom Viridiplantae; phylum Streptophyta; class Pinopsida; order Pinales; family Pinaceae; genus Larix; species Larix kaempferi. The sequence goes on from BSBM01000324.1 coordinate 4,302,847, forward strand.
CATGCGCAAACTATAGAAAGTCGTTACGACGTAGAATGTGCATACTTTGTTGATTCCATTTATGAAATAAAACACATTTTCTAAAAACTCATGTTTTTTAACAAATCATGTAATCCTTCTAGAAGCTGTGATTTTAAAAAACGGGGGAAGTAAGTTTTTCTTATTTCTGGATGCATGCGCAAACTATAGAAAGTCCTTATGACGTAGAATGTGCATACTTTGTTGATTCCATTTATGAAATAAAACACATTTTCTAAAAACTCCTGTTTTTTAAGAAATCATGTAAACCTTCTAAAAGCTGTGATTTTGAAAAACGGTGGAAGTAAGCTTTTCTTATTTAAGGACGCATGCGCAAACAATAGAAAGTCCTTATGACGTAGAATGTGCATACTTTGTTGATTCCATTTATGAAATAAAACACGTTTTCTAAAAACTCGTGTTTTTTAAGAAATCATGTAAACCTTCTAGAAGCTGTGATTTTAAAAAACGGTGGAAAAAAGCTTTTCTTATTTCCGGACGAATGCGCAATCTATAGAAAGTTGTTATGACGTAGAATGTGCATACTTTGTAGATTCCATTTATGAAATAAAACACATTTTCCAACAACTCGTGTTTTTTACGAAATCATGTAAACCTTCTAGAAGCTGTGAGTTTAAAAAACGGTGGAAGTAAGCTTTTCTTATTTCTGGACGCATGCGCAAACTATAGAAAGTCGTTATGACGTAGAATGTGCATACTTTGCTGATTCCATTTATGAAATAAAACACATTTTCTAAAAACTCGTGTTTTTTAACAAATCATGTAAACCTTCTACAAGCTGTGATTTTAAAAAATGGGGGTAGTAAGCTTTTCTTATTTCCAAGCGCATGCGCAAACTATAGAAAGTCGTTATGACGTAGAATGTGCAAACTTTGCTGATTCCATTTATGAAATAAAACACATTTTCTAAAAACTCGTGTTTTTTACGAAATGATGTAAACCTTCTAGAAGCTGTGATTTTAAAAAACGGGGGAAGTAAGCTTTTCTTATTTCCGGAGGCATGCGCAAACTATAGAAAGTCGTTATAACGTAGAATGTGCATACTTTGTTGATTCCATTTATGAAATAAAACACATCTTCTAAAAACTCGTGTTTTTTACGAAATGATGTAAACCTTCTAGAAGCTGTGATTTTAAAAAACGGGGGAAGTAAGCTTTTCTTATTTCTGTATGCATGCACAAACTATAGAAAGTTGTTATGATGAAGAATGTGCATACTTTGTTGATTCCATTAATGAAATAAAACACATTTTCTAAAAACTCGTGTTTTTTACGAAATCATGTAAACCTTCTAGAAGCTATTATTTTAAAAAACGGTGGAAGTAAGCTTTTCTTATTTCCGGACACATGCGCAAACTATAGAAAGTCGTTATGACGTAGAATGTGCATACTTTGTTGATTCCGTTTATGAAAGAAAACACATTTTCTAAAAACTGGTGTTTTTTAAGAAATCATGTAAACCTTCTAGAAACTGTGATTTTAAAAAACGGGGGAAGTAAGCTTTTCTTATTTCCAAACGCATGTGCAAACTATATTAAGTTGTTATGATGTAGAATGTGCATACTTTTATGATTCCATTTATGAAATAAAACACATTTTCTAAAAGCTCGTGTTTTTTAAGAAATCATGTAAACCTTCTAGAAGCTGTGATTTTGAAAAACGGTGGAAGTAAGCTTTTCTTATTTCCGGACGCATGCGCAAACTATAGAAAGTCGTTATGACGTAGAATGTGCATACTTTGTATATTCCATTTATGAAATAGAACACATTTTATAAAAACTCGTGTTTTTTACAAAATCATGTAAACCTTCTAGAAGCTGTTATTTTAAAAAACAGGGGAAGTAAGCTTTTCTTATTTCCAGACGCATGCGCAAACTATAGAAAGTCGTTATGACGTAGAATGTGCATACTTTGTAGATTCCATTTATGAAATAAAACACATTTTCTAAAAACTCGTGTTTTTTACGAAATCATGTAAACCTTCTAGAAGCTATTATTTTAAAAAACTGTGGAAGTAAGCTTTTCTTATTTTCGGACGCATGCGCAAACTATAGAAAGTCGTTATGACGTAGAATGTGCGTACTTTGTTGATTCCATTTATGAAATAAAACACATTTTCTAAAAACTCGTGTTTTTTAACAAATCATGTAAACCTTCGAGAAGCTGTGATTTTAAAAAACGGGAGATGTAAGCTTTTGTTATTTCCAAACGCATGCGCAAACTATAGAAATTCGTTATGACGTAGAATGTGCATACTTTCTTGATTCCATTTATGAAATAAAACACATTTTCTAAAAACTCGTGTTTCTTAAGAAATCATGTAAACCTTCTAGAAGCTGTGATTTTGAAAAACGGTGGAAGTAAGCTTTTCTTATTTCGGGACGCATGCGCAAACTATAGAAAGTCCTTATGACGTAGAATGTGCATACTTTGTTGATTCCATTTATCAAATAAAACACATTTTCTAAAAACTCGTGTTTTTTACGAAATCATGTAAACCTTCTAGAAGTTGTGATTTTAAAAAACGGTGGAACTAAGCTTTTCTTTTTTCCGGTCGAATGCGGAAACTATAGAAAGTCGTTATTACGTAGAATGTGCATACTTTGTTTATTCCATTTATGAAATAAAACACATTTTCTAAAAACTCGTGTTTTTTACGAAATCATGTAAACCTTCTAGAAGCTGTGATTTTAAAAAACGGTGGAAGTAAGCTTTTCTTATTTCCGGACGAATGCGCAAACTATAGAAAGTTGTTATGATGTAGAATGTGCATACTTTGTAGATTCCATTTATGAAATAAAACACATTTTCCAAAAACTCATGTTTTTTACGAAATCATGTAAACCTTCTAGAAGCTGTCATTTTAAAAAACAGTGGAAGTAAGCTTTTCTTATTTTCGGATGCATGCGCAAACTATAGAAAGTCGTTATGACGTAGAATGTGCATACATTGTTGATTCCATTTATGAAATAAAACACATTTTCTAAAAACTCGTGTTTTTTACGAAATCATGTAAACCTTCTAGAAGCTGTGATTTTAAAAAATGGGGGAAGTAAGCTTTTCTTATTTCCAAACGCATGCGCAAACTATAGAAAGTCATTATGATGTAGAATGTGCATACTTTGTTGATTCCATGTATGAAATGAAACACATTTTCTAAAAACTCATGTTTTTTACGAAATCATGTAAACCTTCTAGAAGCTGTGATTTTAAAAAACGGGGGAAGTAACATTTTCTTATTTCCGGACGCTTGTGCAAACTATAGAAAGCCGTTATGACGTAGAATGTGCATACTTTGTTGATTCCATTTATGAAATAAAACACATTTTCTAAAAACTCGTGTTTCTTAAGAAATCATGTAAACCTTCTAGAAGTTGTGATTTTAAAAAACGAGGAAAGTAAGCTTTTCTTATTTCCAAACGCATGTGCAAACTATAGAAAGTCGTTATGACGTAGAATGTGCATACTTTGTTGATTCCATTTATGAAGTAAAACACATTTTCTAAAAACTCGTGTTTTTTAAGAAATTATGTAAACCTTCTAGAAGCTGTGATTTTCAAAAACGGGGGAAGTAAGCTTTTCATATTTCCGGACACATGCGCAAACTATAGAAATTCATTATGACGTAGAATGTGCATACTTTGTTGATTCCATTTATGAAATCAAACACATTTTCTTAAAACTCGTGTTTTTTACGAAATCATGTAAACCTTCTAGAAGCTGTGATTTTAAAAAACGGGGGAAGTAAGATTTTCTTATTTCCGGATGCATGCGCAAACTATAGAAAGTCGTTATGACAAAGAATGTGCATACTTTGTAGATTCCATTTATGAAATAAAACACATTTTCTAAAAACTCATGTTTTTTACGAAATCATGTAAACCTTCTAGAAGCTATTATTTTAAAAAACGGTGGAAGTAAGCTTTTCTTATTTCCAAACGAATGCGCAAACTATAGAAAGTCGTTATGACGTAGAATGTGCATACTTTGTTGATTCCGTTTATGAAATAAAACACATTTTCTAAAAACTCGTGTTTTTTAAGAAATCATGTAAACCTTCTAGAAGCTGTGATTTTAAAAAATGGTGGAAGTAAGCTTTTCTTATTTCCAAACACATGCGCAAACTATAGAAAGTCGTTATGATGTAGAATCTCCATACTTTGTTGATTCCATTTATGAAATAAAACACATTTTATAAAAACTCGTGTTTTTTACGAAATCATGTAAACCTTCTAGAAGGTGTGATTTTAAAAAACGGGGGAAGTAAGCTTTTCTTATTTCCGGATGCATGCACAAACTATAGAAAGTCGTTATGACGTAGAATGTGCATACTTTGTAAATTTCATTTATGAAATAAACACATTTTCTAAAAACTCGTGTTTTTTACGAAATCATGTAAACCTTCTAGAAGCTGTGATTTTAAAAAATGGGGGAAGTAAGCTTTTCTTATTTCCGGACGCATGCGCAAACTATAGAAAGTCGTTATGACGTAGAATGTGCATACTTTGTAGATTCCATTTATGAAATAAAACACATTTTCTTAAAACTCGTGTTTTTACGAAATCATGTAAACCTTCTAGAAGCTATTATTTTAAAAAATGGTGGAAGTAAGCTTTTCTTATTTCCGGACGCATGCGCAAACTATAGAAAGTCGTTATGACGTAGAATGTGCATACTTTGTTGATTCCATTTATGAAATAAAACACATTTTCTAAAAACTCGTGTTTCTTAAGAAATCATGTAAACCTTCTATAAGCTGTGATTTTAAAAAACGAGGAAAGTAAGCTTTTCTTATTTCCAAACGCATGCGCAAACTATAGAAAGTCGTTATGACGTAGAATGTGCATACTTTGTTGATTCCATTTATGAAATAAAACACATTTTCTAAAAACTCGTGTTTTTTAAGAAATCATGTAAACCTTCTAGAAGCCGTGATTTTAAAAAACGGGGCAAGTAAGCTTTTATTATTTCGAAACGCATGCGCAAACTATAGAAAGTCGTTATGATGTAGAATCTCCATACTTTGTTGATTCCATTTATGAAATAAAACACATTTTATAAAAACTCGTGTTTTTTACGAAATCATGTAAACCTTCTAGAAGGTGTGATTTTAAAAAACGGGGGAAGTAAGCTTTTCTTATTTCCGGATGCATGCGCAAACTATAGAAAGTCGTTATGACGTAGAATGTGCATACTTTGTAAATTTCATTTATGAAATAAACACATTTTCTAAAAACTCGTGTTTTTTACGAAATCATGTAAACCTTCTAGAAGCTGTGATTTTAAAAAATGGGGGAAGTAAGCTTTTCTTATTTCCGGACGCATGCGCAAACTATAGAAAGTCTTTATGACGTAGAATGTGCATACTTTGTAGATTCCATTTATGAAATAAAACACATTTTCTTAAAACTCGTGTTTTTACGAAATCATGTAAACCTTCTAGAAGCTATTATTTTAAAAAACGGTGGAAGTAAGCTTTTCTTATTTCCGGACGCATGCGCAAACTATAGAAAGTCGTTATGACGTAGAATGTGGATAATTTGTTGATTCCATTTATGAAATAAAACACATTTTCTAAAAACTCGTGTTTTTTAACAAATCATGTAAACCTTCTAGAAGCTGTGATTTAAAAAAACGGGGGAAGTAAGCTTTTCTTATTTCCGGACGCATGCACAAACTATAGAAAGTCGTTATGACGTAGAATGTGCATACTTTGTAGATTCCATTGATGAAATAAAACACATTTTCTAAAAACTCGTGTTTTTTACGAAATCATGTAAACCTTCTAGAAGCTATTATTTTAAAAAATGGTGGAAGTAAGCTTTTCTTATTTCCGGACGCATGCGCAAACTATAGAAAGTCGTTATGACGTAGAATGTGCATACTTTGTTGATTCCATTTATGAAATAAAACACATTTTCTAAAAACTCGTGTTTCTTAAGAAATCATGTAAACCTTCTATAAGCTGTGATTTTAAAAAACGAGGAAAGTAAGCTTTTCTTATTTCCAAACGCATGCGCAAACTATAGAAAGTCGTTATGACGTAGAATGTGCATACTTTGTTGATTCCATTTATGAAGTAAAACACATTTTCTAAAAACTCGTGTTTTTTAAGAAATTATGTAAACCTTCTAGATGTTGTGATTTTAAAAAACGGGGGAAGTAAGCTTTTCTTATTTCCGGACGCATGCGCAAACTATAGAAAGTCATTATGACGTAGAATGTGCATACTTTGTTGATTCCATTTATGAAATAAAACACATTTTCCAAAAACTCGTGTTTTTTACGAAATCATGTAAACCTTCTAGAAGCTGTGATTTTAAAAAACTGTGGAAGTAAGCTTTTCTTATTTCCGGACGCATGCGCAAACTATAGAAAGTCGTTATGACATAGAATGTGGATACTTTGTTGATTCCATTTATGAAGTAAAACACATTTTCTAAAAACTCGTGTTTTTTAAGAAATTATGGAAACCTTCTAGAAGCTGTGATTTTAAAAAACGGGGGAAGTAAGCTTTTCTTATTTCCGGACGCATGCGCAAGCTATAGAAAGTCATTATGACGTAGAATGTGCATACTTTGTTGATTCCATTTATGAAATAAAACACATTTTCTAAAAACTCGTGTTTTTTACGAAATCATGTAAACCTTCTAGAAGCTATTATTTTAAAAAACAGTGGAAGTAAGCTTTTCTTATTTCCGGATGCATGCGCAAACTATAGAAAGTCATTATGACGTAGAATGTGGATACTTTGTTGATTCCAGTTATGAAATAAAACACATTTTCTAAAAACTCGTGTTTTTTAACAAATCATGTAAACCTTCTAGAAGCTGTGATTTTAAAAAACGGGGGAAGTAAGATTTTCTTATTTCCGGACGCATGCACAAACTATAGAAAGTCGTTATGACGTAGAATGTACATACTTTGTTGATTCCATTTATGAAATAGAACACATTTTCTAAAAACTCGTGTTTTTTAAGAAATCATGTAAACCTTCTAGAAGCTGTGATTTTAAAAAACGGGGGAAGTAAGCTTTTCTTATTTCCGGACGCATGCGCAAACTTTAGAGAGTCGTTATCACTTAGAATGTGCATACTTTGTTGATTCCATTTATGAAATAAAACACCTTTTCTAAAAACTCGTGTTTTTTAAGAAATCATGTAAACCTTCTAGAAGCTGTGATGTTAAAAAACGGGGGAAGTAAGCTTTTCTTATTTCCGGACGCATGCGCAAACTATAGAAAGTCGTTATGACATAGAATGTGCATACTTTGTAGATTCCATTTATGAAATAGAACACATTTTATAAAAACTCGTGTTTTTTACGAAATCATGTAAACCTTCTAGAAGCTGTGATTTTAAAAAACGGGGGAAGTAAGCTTTTCTTATTTCCGGACGCATGCGCAAACTACAGAAAGTCGTTATGACATAGAATGTGCATACTTTGTAGATTCCACTTATGAAATAAAACACATTTTCCAAAAACTCGTGTTTTTTATGAAATCTTGTAAACCTTCTAAAAGCTGTGATTTTAAAAAACGGTGGAAGTAAGCTTTTCTTATTTCCGTACGCATGCGCAAACTATAGAAAGTCGTTATAACGTAGAATGTGCATACTTTGTTGATTCCATTTATGAAATAAAACATATTTTCTAAAAAATCGTGTTTTTTAACAAATCATGTAAACCTTCTAGAAGCTGTGATTTCAAAAAACGGGGGAAGTAAGCTTTTCTTATTTCCAAACGCATGCGCAAACTATAGAAATTCGTTATGACGTAGAATGTGCATACTTTGTTGATTCCATTTATGAAATAAAACACCTTTTCTAAAAACTCGTGTTTTTTAAGAAATCATGTAAACCTTCTAGAAGCTGTGATTTTAAAAAACGGGGGAAGTAAGCTTTTCTTATTTCCGGACGCATGCGCAAACTATAGAAAGTCGTTATGACGTAGAATGTGCATACTTTGTAGATTCCATTTATGAAATAGAACACATTTTATAAAAACTCGTGTTTTTTACGAAATCATGTAAACCTTCTAGAAGCTGTGATTTTAAAAAACAGTGGAAGTAAGCTTTTCTTATTTCCGGACGCATGCGCAAACTATAGAAAGTCGTTATGACATAGAATGTGGATACTTTGTTGATTCCATTTATGAAGTAAAACACATTTTCTAAAAACTCGTGTTTTTTAAGAAATTATGGAAACCTTCTAGAAGCTGTGATTTTAAAAAACGGGGGAAGTAAGCTTTTCTTATTTCCGGACGCATGCGCAAACTATAGAAAGTCATTATGACGTAGAATGTGCATACTTTGTTGATTCCATTTATGAAATAAAACACATTTTCTAAAAACTCGTGTTTTTTACGAAATCATGTAAACCTTCTAGAAGCTATTATTTTAAAAAACAGTGGAAGTAAGCTTTTCTTATTTCCGGATGCATGCGCAAACTATAGAAAGTCATTATGACATAGAATGTGGATACTTTGTTGATTCCATTTATGAAATAAAACACATTTTCTAAAAACTCGTGTTTTTTAACAAATCATGTAAACCTTCTAGAAGCTGTGATTTTAAAAAACGGGGGAAGTAAGCTTTTCTTTTTTCCTGACGCATGCACAAACTATAGAGAGTCGTTATGACGTAGAATGTACATACTTTGTTAATTCCATTTATGAAATAGAACACATTTTCTAAAAACTCGTGTTTTTTAAGAAATCATGTAAACCTTCTAGAAGCTGTGATTTTAAAAAACGGGGGAAGTAAGCTTTTCTTATTTCCGGACGCATGCGCAAACTTTAGAAAGTCGTTATCACGTAGAATGTGCATACTTTGTTGATTCCATTTATGAAATAAAACACCTTTTCTAAAAACTCGTGTTTTTTAAGAAATCATGTAAACCTTCTAGAAGCTGTGATTTTAAAAAACGGGGGAAGTAAGCTTTTCTTATTTCCGGACGCATGCGCAAACTATAGAAAGTCGTTATGACGTAGAATGTGCATACTTTGTAGATTCCATTTATGAAATAGAACACATTTTATAAAAACTCGTGTTTTTTACGAAATCATGTAAACCTTCTAGAAGCTGTGATTTTAAAAAACGGGGGAAGTAAGCTTTTCTTATTTCCGGACGCATGCGCAAACTATAGAAAGTCGTTATGACATAGAATGTGCATACTTTGTAGATTCCACTTATGAAATAAAACACATTTTCCAAAAACTCGTGTTTTTTATGAAATCTTGTAAACCTTCTAAAAGCTGTGATTTTAAAAAACGGTGGAAGTAAGCTTTTCTTATTTCCGTACGCATGCGTAAACTATAGAAAGTCGTTATGACGTAGAATGTGCATACTTTGTTGATTCCATTTATGAAATAAAACATATTTTCTAAAAAATCGTGTTTTTTAACAAATCATGTAAACCTTCTAGAAGCTGTGATTTTAAAAAACGGGGGAAGTAAGCTTTTCTTATTTCCAAACGCATGCGCAAACTATAGAAATTCGTTATGACGTAGAATGTGCATACTTTGTTGATTCCATTTATGAAATAAAACACATTTTCTAAAAACTCGTGTTTTTTAAGAAATCATGTAAACCTTCTAGAAGCTGTGATTTTAAAAAACGAGGGAAGTAAGCTTTTCTTATTTCTAAACGCATGCGCAACATATAGAAAGTCGTTATGACGTAGAATGTGCATACTTTGTAGATTCCATTTATGAAATAAAACACACTTTCTAAAAACTCGTGTTTTTTACAAAATCATGTAAACCTTCTAGAAGCTGTGATTTTAAAAAACGGGGGAAGTAAGCTTTTCTTATTTCCGGACGCATGCGCATACTATAGAAAGTAGTTATGACGAAGAATGTGCATACTTTGTAGATTCCATTTATGAAATAGAACACATTTTATAAAAACTCGTGTTTTTTACGAAATCATGTAAACCTTCTAGAAGCTGTGATTTTAAAAAACGGGGGAAGTAAGCTTTTCTTATTTCCGGACGCATGCGCAAACTATAGAAAGTCGTTATGACATAGAATGTGCATACTTTGTTGATTCCATTTATGAAATAAAACATATTTTCTAAAAAATCGTGTTTTTTAACAAATCATGTAAACCTTCTAGAAGTTGTGATTTTAAAAAACGGGGGAAGTAAGTTTTTCTTATTTCCAAACGCATGTGCAAACTATAGAAAGTCGTTATGACGTAGAATGTGCATACTTTGTTGATTCCATTTATGAAATAAAACACATTTTCTAAAAACTCGTGTTTTTTAAGAAATCATGTAAAGCTTCTGGAAGCTGTGATTTTGAAAAACGGTGGAAGTAAGCTTTTCTTATTTCCGGACGCATGCGGAAACTATAGAAAGTCGTTATGAAATAGAATGTGCATACTTTGTTGATTCCATTTATGAAATAAAACACATTTTCTAAAAACTCGTGTTTTTTACGAAATCATGTAAACCTTCTAGAAGCTGTGATTTTAAAAAACGGGGGAAGTAAGCTTTTCTTATTTCCAAAGGCATGCGCAAACTATAGAAAGTCGTTATGACGTACAATATGCATACTTTGTTGATTCCATTTATGAAATAAAACACATTTTCTAAAAACTCGTGTTTTTTAACAAATCATGTAAACCTTCTAGAAGCTGTGATTTTAAAAAACGGTGGAAGTAAGCTTTTCTTATTTCCGGACGCATGCGCAAACTATAGAAAGTCCTTATGACGTAGAATGTGCATACTTTGTTGATTCCATTTATGAAATAAAAGACATTTTCTAAAAACTCGTGTTTTTTACAAAATCATGTAAACCTTCTAGAAGCTGTGATTTTAAAAAATGGTGGAAGTAAGCTTTTCTTATTTCCGGTCGAATGCGGAAACTATAGAAAGTCGTTATTACGTAGAATGTGCATACTTTGTTGATTCCATTTATGAAATAAAACAAATTTTCTAAAAACTCGTGTTTTTTAAGAAATCTTGTAAACCTTCTAGAAGCTGTGATTTTAAAAAATGGTGGATGTAAGCTTTTCTTATTTCCAGACGAATGCGCAAACTATAGAAAGTCGTTATGACGTAGAATGTGCATACTTTGTAGATTCCATTTATGCAATAAAACACATTTTCTAAAAACTCGTGTTTTTTAAGAAATCATGTAAACCTTCTAGAAGCTGTGATTTTGAAAAACGGTGGAAGTAAGCTTTTCTTATTTCTGGACGCATGCGCAAAGTATAGAAATTCGTTATGACGTACAATGTGCATAATTTGTAGATTCCATTTATGAAATAGAACACATTTTCTAAAAACTCGTGTTTTTTACGAAATCATGTAAACCTTCTAGAAGCTATTATTTTAAAAAACAGTGGAAGTAAGATTTTCTTATTTCCGGACGCATGCGCAAACTATAGAAAGTCGTTATGACGTACAATATGCATACTTTGTTTATTCGATTTATGAAATAAAACACATTTTCTAAAAACTCATGTTTTTCAACAAATCATGTAAACCTTCTAGAAGCTGTTATTTTAAAAAATGGGGGAAGTAAGCTTTTCTTATTTCCGGACGCATGCACAAACTATAGAAAGTCCTTATGACGTAGACTGTGCATACTTTGTTGATTCCATTTATGAAATAAAACACATTTTCTAAAAACTCGTGTTTTTTACGAAATCATGTAAACCTTCTAGAAGCTGTGATTTTAAAAAATGGGGGAAGTAAGCTTTTCTTATTTCCAAAGGGATGCGCAAACTATAGAAAGTCGTTATGACATAGAATGTGCATACTTTGTTGATTCCATTTATGAAATAAAACACATTTTCTAAAAACTCGTGTTTTTTAAGAAATCATGTAAACCTTCTAGAAGCTGTGATTTTAAAAAACGGGGGAAGTAAGCTTTTCTTATTTCCGGACGCATGCGCAAACTATAGAAAGTCGTTATGATGTAGAATGTGCATACTTTGTAGATTCCATTTATGAAATAAAACACATTTTCTAAAAACTCGTTTTTTTTACAAAATCATGTAAACCTTCTAGAAGCTGTGATTTTAAAAAACGGGGGAAGTAAGCTTTTCTTATTTCCGGACGCATTCGCATACTATAGGAAGTAGTTATGATGAAGAAAGTGCATACTTTGTAGATTATATTTATGAAATAAAACACATTTTCTAAAAACTCGTGTTTCTTACGAAATCATGTAAACCTTCTAGAAGCTGTGATTTTAAAAAACGATGGAAGTAAGCTTTTCTTATTTCCAAATGCATTCGCAAACTATAGAAAGTCGTTATGATGTAGAATGTGCATACTTTGTTGATTCCATTTATGAAATAAAACAAATTTTCTAAAAATTCGTGTTTTTTAACAAATCATGTAAACCTTCTAGAAGCTGTGATTTTAAAAAACGGGGGAAGTAAGTTTTTCTTATTTCCAAACGCATGTGCAAACTATAGAAAGTCGGTATGACGTAGAATGTGCATACTTTGTTGATTCCATTTATGAAATAAAACACATTTTCTAAAAACTCGTGTTTTTTAAGAAATCATGTAAAGCTTCTAGAAGCTGTGATTTTGAAAAACGGTGGAAGTAAGCTTTTCTTATTTCCGGACGCATGCGGAAACTATAGAAAGTCGTTATGAAATAGAATGTGCATACTTTGTTGATTCCATTTATGAAATAAAACACATTTTCTAAAAACTCGTGTTTTTTAACAAATCATATAAACCTTCTAGAAGCTATTATTTTAAAAAACGGTGGAAGTAAGCTTTTCTTATTTCCGGACGCATGCGCAAACTATAGAAACTCATCATGACGTAGAATGTGCATACTTTGTTGATTCCATTTATGAAATAAAACACATTTTCTAAAAACTCGTGTTTTTTAACAAATCATGTAAACCTTCTAGAAGCTGTGATTTTAAAAAACGGTGGCAGTAAGTTTTTCTTATTTCCGGACGCATGCGCAAACTATAGAAAGTCCTTACGACGTAGAATGTGCATAGTTTGTTGATTCCATTTATGAAATAAAACACATTTTCTAAAAACTCGTGTTTTTTACAAAATCATGTAAACCTTCTAGAAGCTGCGATTTTAAAAAACGGTGGAAGTAAGCTTTTCTTATTTCCGGTCGAATGCGGAAACTATAGAAAGTCGTTATTACGTAGAATGTGCATACTTTGTTGATTCCATTTATGAAATAAAACACATTTTCTAAAAACTCGTGTTTTTTAAGAAATCTTGTAAACCTTCTAGAAGCTGTGATTTTAAAAAACGGTGGAAGTAAGCTTTTCTTATTTCCAGACGAATGCGCAAACTATAGAAAGTCGTTATGACGTAGAATGTGCATACTTTGTAGATTCCATTTATGCAATAAAACACATTTTCTAAAAACTCGTGTTTTTTAAGAAATCATGTAAACCTTCTAGAAGCTGTGATTTTGAGAAACGGTGGAAGTAAGCTTTTCTTATTTCCGGACGCATGCGCAAACTATAGAAATTCGTTATGACGTACAATGTGCATAATTTTTAGATTCCATTTATGAAATAAAACACATTTTCTAAAAACTCGTGTTTTTTACGAAATCATGTAAACCTTCTAGAAGCTATTATTTTAAAAAACAGTGGAAGTAAGATTTTCTTATTTCCGGACGCATGCGCAAACTATAGAAACTCGTTATGACGTACAATATGCATACTTTGTTGATTCGATTTATGAAATAAAACACATTTTCTAAAAACTCGTGTTTTTCAACAAATCATGTAAACCTTCTAGAAGCTGTTATTTTAAAAAACGGGGGAAGTAAGCTTTTCTTATTTCCAAACGCATGCGCAAACTATAGAAAGTCGTTATGACGTAGAATGTGAATACTTTGTTGATTCCATTTATGAAATAAAACACATTTTCTAAAAACTCGTGTTTTTTACGAAATCATGTAAAGCTTCTAGAAGCTGTGATTTTGAAAAACGGTGGAAGTAAGCTTTTCTTATTTCCGGACGCATGCGCAAACTATAGAAAGTCGTTATGAAATAGAATGTGTATACTTTGTTGATTCCATTTATGAAATAAAACACATTTTCTAAAAACTCGTGTTTTTTAACAAATCATGTAAACCTTCTAGAAGCTATTATTTTAAAAAACGGTGGAAGTAAGCTTTTCTTATTTCCGGACGCATGCACAAACTATAGAAAGTCGTTATGACGTAGAATGTGCATACTTTGTTGATTCCATTTATGAAATAAAACACATTTTCTAAAAACTCATGTTTTTTAACAAATCATGTAAACCTTTTAGAAGCTGTGAATTTAAAAAACGGTGGAAGTAAGCTTTTCTTATTTTCGGATGCATGCGCAAACTATAGAAAGTCGTTATGACGTAGAATGTGCATACTTTGTTGATTCCATTTATGAAATAAAACACATTTTCTAAAAACTCGTGTTTTTTACAAAATCATGTAAACCTTCTAGAAGCTGTGATTTTAAAAAACGGGGGAAGTAAGCTTTTCTTATTTCCGGATGCATGCGCATACTATAGAAAGTCGTTATGACAAAGAATGTGCATACTTTGTAGATTCCATTTATGAAATAAAACACATTTTCTAAAAACTCGTGTTTTTTACGAAATCATGTAAACCTTCTAGAAGCTGTGATTTTAAAAAACGATGGAAGTAAGCTTTTCATATTTCCAAATGCATGCGCAAACTATAGAAAGTCGTTATGATGTAGAATGTGCATACTTTGTTTATTCCATTTATGAAATAAAACACATTTTCTAAAAACTCGTGTTTTTTAAGAAATCATGTAAACCTTCTAGAATCTGTGATTTTAAAAAACGGGGGAAGTAAGTTTTTCTTATTTCCAAACGCATGCGCAAACAATAGAAAGTCGTTATGACGTAGAATGTGCATACTTTGTTGATTCCATTTATGAAATAAAACACATTTTCTAAAAACCCGTGTTTTTTAAGAAATCATGTAAAGCTTCTAGAAGCTGTGATTTTGAAAAACGGTGGAAGTAAGCTTTTCTTATTTCCGGACGCATGCGCAAACTATAGAAAGTCGTTATGAAATAGAATGTGCATAGTTTGTTGATTCCATTTATGAAATAAAACACATTTTCTAAAAACTCGTGTTCTTTAACAAATCATGTAAACCTTCTAGAAGCTATTATTTTAAAAAACGGTGGAAGTAATCTTTTCTTATTTCCGGACGCATGCGCAAACTATAGAAACTCATTATGACGTAGAATGTACATACTTGGTTGATTACATTTATGAAATAAAACACATTTTCTAAAAACTCGTGTTTTTTAACAAATCATGTAAACCTTCTAGAAGCTGTGATTTTAAAAAACGGTGGAAGTAAGCTTTTCTTATTTCCGGATGCATGCGCATACTATAGAAAGTCGTTATGACAAAGAATGTGCATACTTTGTAGATTCCATTTATGAAATAAAACACATTTTCTAAAAACTCGTGTTTTTTACGAAATCATGTAAACCTTCTAGAAGCTGTGATTTTAAAAAACGATGGAAGTAAGCTTTTCATATTTCCAAATGCATGCGCAAACTATAGAAAGTCGTTATTACGTAGAATGTGCATACTTTGTTGATTCCATTTATGAAATAAAACACATTTTCTAAAAACTCGTGTTTTTTAAGAAATCTTGTAAACCTTCTAGAAGCTGTGATTTTAAAAAACAGCGGAAGTAAGCTTTTCTTATTTCCGGACGAATGCGCAAACTATAGAAAGTCGTTATGACGTAGAATGTGCATACTTTGTAGATTCCATTTATGAAAAAAAACACATTTTCTAAAAACTCGTGTTTTTAAGAAATCATGTAAACCTTCTAGAAGCTGTGATTTTGAAAAACGGTGGAAGTAAGCTTTTCTTATTTCCGGACGCATGCGCAAACTATAGAAAGTCGTTATGACGTAGAATGTGCATACTTTGTAGATTCCATTTATGAAATAAAACACATTTTCTAAAAACTCGTGTTTTTTACGAAATCATGTAAACCTTCTAGAAGCTATTATTTTAAAAAACAGTGGAAGTAAGCTTTTCTTATTTCCGGACGCATGCGCAAACTATAGAAAGTCATTATGACGTAGAATGTGCAGACTTTGTTGATTCGATTTATGAAATAAAACACATTTTCTAAAAACTCGTGTTTTTCAACAAATCATCTAAACCTTCTAGAAGCTGTGATTTTAAAAAAGGGGGAAGTAAGATTTTCTTATTTCCAGTCGCATGCGCAAACTATAGAAAGTCGTTATGACGTAGAATGTGCATACTTTGTTGATTCCATTTATGAAATAAAACACATTTTCTAAAAACTCTTGTTTTTTAAGAAATCATGTAAACCTTCTAGAAGCTGTGATTTTTAAAAACGGTGGAAGTAAGCTTTTCTTATTTCCGGACGCATGCGCAAACTATAGAAAGTCGTTATGACGTAGAATAAGCATACTTTGTAGATTCCATTTATGAAATAAAACACATTTTCTAAAAACTCGTGTTTTTTACGAAATCATGTAAACCTTCTAGAAGCTATTATTTTAAAAAACAGTGGAAGTAAGCTTTTCTTATTTCCGGACGCATGCGCAAACTACAGAAAGTCGTTATGACGTAGAATGTGCATACTTTGTTGATTCGATTTATTAAATAAAACACATTTTCTAAAAACTCGTGTTTTTCAACAAATCATGTAAACCTTCTAGAAGCTGTGATTTTAAAAAATGGGGGAAGTAAGATTTTATTATTTCCAAACGCATGCGCAAAGTATAGAAAGTCGTTATGACGTAGAATGTGCATACTTTGTTGATTCCATTTATGAAATAAAACACATTTTCTAAAAACTCTTGTTTTTTAAGAAATCATGTAAACCTTCTAGAAGCTGTGATTTTGAAAAACGGTGGAAGTAAGCTTTTCTTATTTCCGGACGCATGCGTAAACTATAGAAAGTCGTTATGACGTAGAATATGCATACTTTGTTGATTCCATTTATGAAATAAAACACATTTTCTAAAACTCTTGTTTTTTAAGAAATTATGTAAAACTTCCAGAAGCTGTGATTTTAAAAAACGAGGGAAGTAAGCTTTTCTTATTTACAAACGCATGCGCAACATATAGAAAGTCGTTATGACGTAGAATGTGCATACTTTGTTGATTCCATTTATGATATAAAACACATTTTCTAAAAACTCGTGTTTTTTACAAAATCATGTAAACCTTCTAGAAGCTGTGATTTTAAAAAACGGGGGAAGTAAGCTTTTCTTATTTCCCCACGAATGCGCAAACTATAGAAAGTCGTTATGACGTAGACTGTGCATACTTTGTTGATTCCATTTATGAAATAAAACACATTTTCTAAAAACTCGTGTTTTTTAAGAAATCATGTAAACCTTCTAGACGCTGTGATTTTAAAAAATGGGCGAAGTAAGCTTTTTTTATCTCCGGACGCATGCGCAAACTATAGAAAGTCGTTATGACGTAGAATATGCATACTTTGTTGATTCCATTTATGAATTAAGTCAGATTTTTTAGAAACTCGTGTTTTTTAAGAAGTCATGTAAACCTTCTAGAAGCTGTGATTTTAAAAAACGAGGGAAGTAAGCTTTTCTTATTTCCAAACGCATGCGCAACATATAGAAAGTAGTTATGAAGTAGAATGTGCATACTTTGTTGATTCGATTTATGAAATAAAACACATTTTCTAAAACCTCGTGTTTTTTACGAAATCATGTAAACCTTCTAGAAGCTGTGATTTTAAAAAACGGGGGAAGTAAGTTTTTCTTATTTCCGGATGCATGCACAAACTATAGAAAGTCGTTATGACGTAGACTGTGCATACTTTCTTGATTCCATTTATGAAATAAAACACATTTTCTAAAAACTCGTGTCTTTTACGAAATCATGTAAACCTTCTAGAAGCTGTGATTTTAAAAAACGGGGGAAGTAAGCTTTTCTTATTTCCAAAGGCATGCGCAAACTATAGGAAGTCGTTATGACGTAGAATGTGCATACTTTGTTGATTCCATTTATGAAATAAAACACATTTTCTAAAAACTCGTGTTTTTTAAGAAATCATGTAAACCTTCTAGAAGCTGTGATTTTAAAAAATGGGGGAAGGAAGCTTTTCTTATTTCCGGACGCATGCGCAAACTATAGAAAGTCGTTATGACGTAGAATGTGCATACTTTGTAGATTCCATTTATGAAATAAAACACATTTTCTAAAACCTCGTGTTTTTTACAAAATCATGTAAACCTTCTAGAAGCTGTGATTTTAAAAAACATGGGAAGTAAGCTTTTCTTATTTCCGGACGCATGCGCATACTATAGAAAGTCGTTATGACGAAGAATGTGCATACTTTGTAGATTCCATTTATGAAATAAAACACATTTTCTAAAAACTCGTGTTTCTTACGAAATCATGTAAACCTTCTAGAAGCTGTGATTTTAAAAAACGGGGGAAGTAAGCTTTTCTTATTTCCAAATGCATTCGCAAACTATAGAAAGTCGTTATGATGTAGAATGTGCATACTTTGTTGATTCCATTTATGAAATAAAACACATTTTCTAAAAACACGTGTTTTTTAACAAATCATGTAAACCTTCTAGAAGCTGTGATTTTAAAAAACGGGGGAAGTAAGTTTTTCTTATTTCCAAACGCATGTGCAAACTATAGAAAGTCGTTATGACGTAGAATGTGCATACTTTTTTCATTCCATTTATGAAATAAAACACATTTTCTAAAAACTCGTGTTTTTTAAGAAATCATGTAAAGCTTCTAGAAGGTGTGATTTTGAAAAACGGTGGAAGTAAGCTTTTCTTATTTCCGGACGCATGCAGAAACTATAGAAAGTCGTTATGAAATAGAATGTGCATACTTTGTTGATTCCATTTATGAAATAAAACACATTTTCTAAAAACTCGTGTTTTTTACGAAATCATGTAAACCTTCTAGAAGCTGTGATTTTAAAAAACTGGGGAAGTAAGCTTTTCTTATTTCCGGATGCATGCACAAACTATAGAAAGTCGTTATGACGTAAACTGTGCATACTTTGTTGATTCCATTTATGAAATAAAACACATTTTCTAAAAACTCGTGTTTTTTACGAAATCATGTAAACCTTCTAGAAGCTGTGATTTTAAAAAACGGGGGAAGTAAGCTTTTCTTATTTCCAAAGGCATGCGCAAACTATAGGAAGTCGTTATGACGTAGAATGTGTTGAGATATTGTAACTTCAAAGAATATTATATTTGTACTTTATTATTCCGGAGATGATTCATTCCTCCGTGAAGATCTTATTGTATATCCGGAGATGTTTATTCCTCCGTCGGAATGTGGTAACTTGGGTTATTAGACTTCCCTAGTGGGGGTCGGCCCTGTATGTGTTATGTGGGTCAAAGGGTTATTAGACCACCCTAGAGGGTTCGGCCCAGTCAGTTATAATGGGGTATTTAACCTAATGGTTAAATACGAGCCTACATGTACTTGTGTAAAATACATATCAGAGTAATGTATAAATAGAGGAGGTGTGTTCCTCATTATACACATTCACTCACTTGAGGATAGCGCACTTGTGGAGGAGAGGTCTGCTATTGTGGAGGAGGAGATCATGTCTCAGGGTTTCATCTTTGTATATTGCTGGTCATCTATATTGAGGAAGCTTTGCTGGGTTTTCTACCCCATGAGGGTTTCCCAGGATAAATCTCTGTCTCTTGTGTTTATGCTGTGCTTGTTGTTTCTTCAGTGATCCTGTATATGATATTATTGTAAAATGGAATGTAATGCTGCTATTTTCTGTCTTAGCATATTAAATCTTAACATGGTATCAGAGCTAACCTGAAGGAAGACAAGGTATGGCACTAAAAACACTTGCTTTACTTACGACAATTTGAAGGTTAGGGTTTTACATAGAAAAAACCAGTCATCGTAGCAATTTCGCTATAAATCCGTTTTGGCGAATTTTTCGGATCTGAAACTGTTACATGACGAAGCTAAAATCTCCAGGTACCTTGTGTCCAAAGGACAACCTCTAATTCGTTGTACTTTGTGATTTATGATCTGTACAATATAGGGCTTCTGCCTCTTCCAGATCTGAGTCAAAATCAGGTGACCTTGGGAAAAAGGTCATAACTTGGGCTAGGAAGCTCCAAATGAAATTTCGTGAAAAGTGACAGGTAGTACACAGACTGTACTATCTCAGAAAACTTTTTCAGAGGCCGAAGTTGAACCAGTGACACGTGGAACGCCGTACAAGTTCGCTCTCCTGTATTATCCCATAAACAGGTCACGTTGCGACACTTGTCATAACTCTGTCTCAGAGAATCCAATTGAGGTCAGACCTATCAGGATGGAAAGATAACAGGCCGAGCTATCTCAGAAAAGTTTTTCAGAGGCCGAAGGTCAAAAAGTGACACGTGGCACGCCGTACAAGTTCGCTCTCCTGTATTTTCCCAAAACAGGTCACGTTGCGACATTTGGCATAACTCTCTCTCAGAACATCCAATTGAGGTCAGACCTGTCAGGATGGAAAGATAACAGATCAGGCTATCTTAGAAAACCTTTTCAGACCCTGTGGATAAAATTTTTTTTGAGTTACACCAGAAACAATCAGGTACATATTTCTGTCAAAACAGAATTATTTTTTGGTACCTTCATTCATGGCTTCCGGAATTTAGGGCTTTGAAGAAAGTTGGAATTTTTGTAATCGGAGACCACGGCTGGATGCTACTCATCAAAATAGAAATTTAGAGACCAAGATCAGAATTTTTGGTTGGGAAGAAGGCCGGGCTTGATTAGACCCTAGTTCGGGACTTTGATCAGAAAAGTGGAAAATTAGGGCTTCTGTAAAAATGAGAATTTTTGAAATTTGTGACCATGGCTGGAAGCTCCTCAGAAAAATAGAAGCTTAGAGATTTGGATCAAACATTTTGATTGGGCAGAAGAGTGGGATTCATCAAACCCCAGTTCAGGGTCACGTCCAGTGAATCCGAAAGTTTCAAAGGCAAAATTGAGGAGTGAAACTTTGCAGTTTTCAAATTCTGAATATATCAGTTTGATCAGCTCATCAAGGCGCATATTTCTATCCTTTCGGAAGTTTGAAATTCAAAGTTTGAATTTTTGGGGTTTCTCTGACAAACCCATATCCAGCTCCAGGTCCAGTTCTTGCAAATCAAGTGGATAGGGTTAATCCTAGAAGAAGATGGATTGGTCACCTGCATAAGTGAAGGAGTTCCTGTTTCAGAGGGAGATGAGGCTAAGGCTTTACATAAGGAGATTACAAGCGATCTCGACAGGTATGACTCATCGAGATACAGGTACATCACAAAAGACAAATCAGGCTCCATGACCATGAAAACATGAAGACAAAGACTCATCCATAATCTTTGTTCTACTTACGAGGTATGTATGACTTTGTTATATTATGCTTAACCTATGAGACATGCAAGTTCTAGTTCAGGATCTCTAAATCATTGAAGAGATTGTTTAGGTATGTTGTACATAACCAAGTAGGTATACTAATCCAGGTATGTTTCCCATGAATCTTACCTTGTGTTAGGATCCCTTATATAAGTATACTTGATATGATTGGTTATGCTTATTCATAAAGTTAGTAATCAAGGGTTTATGCATGATTTAATTAACCAGAAGAGTACTATGATCAAACAAGAATATGCATGAGTAAAAGAAGACTTACTTGAAACCCTGAATACTAATGATCATGACTATACATATTCAATATTATTTAGAATTAGAATGTTTTGAGAATATACTAATGAATGAATGTTTGTGTATGAGATCATGAGGATGACACTAGTGCACACTTGAGCATGCACAGTGGTACAGAATGAATAGAAGTTCAAAGGACATATAGAAGATCAAGCGGGAGGCAACCACACAAACATAAAAGATCAGTATTTGAGTTGTTATTTGAAATAGTAAATGATATTTCTTGTATGCATATTTGTATTCCTAGAACATATAATGCTGAGTGCAAACATTCATAGAGCATTGAACATTATACTACTAATATGCATATGATTGGTAAGTTGGACAAACATTTCATTGTTGCTTGCCTAGAATGAAACCTCTTTGCTGACATGCTGAGAGCTGTGCACACTCTTGATAGTATGTTCTGGTAGAGATGGAAGGCATCTAGATAGCCACTGTATGCATACAGGATATGGGAAAGTGTTGTGCCAAAGTATTGGTCAAGATAGTTTCATAACTATGTAAATGATATCTGTATGCATAATAGGTTATCATGATTTCATGATTATGAAGGATTACTAATCATGTACTTAATTTTGTTTTGTAGGAAAGATCATGAAGAATAATGAACACGGAACAAGTGATGGATGTTCAACAAGAAGATTTACAAATCAAACAAAATATAGAAGGCTTATGGCTAGAAGATTCTCTTAGAAAGAGGAAGAGAATCATGATGAGATGTTTGCTCCAAGTGGCTAGATAAGACCATTCTCTTAATGGTGCAATTAAAGAAGAAGTGTGAATCAGGTTCTGTATGGGTTCAAAGATCGATAGTATATTGATGAGAATACATGTGGGGATTGTATCATCCTTGAACACTTGTTCTAAAGTGAGCCGTAGACAGGTGTCTCCGAGAAAGAAAAGGGATTGGATCATCCCTGGACTTTCAGTCCTAAAGAGAGCCGTAGACGTGAGGTCTCCGAGAATGAAGTCCTTAGTGGACAGTTGAGGGGATTGGATCATCCCTGGACTTTCAGTCCTAAAGAGAGCCGTAGACGTAAGGTCTCCGAGAATGAAGTCCTTAGTGGACAGTTAGAGGGATTGGATCATCCCTGGACTTTCAGTCCTAAAGAGAGCCGTAGACGTGAGGTCTCCGAGAATGAAGTCCTTAGTGGACAGTTGAGGGGATTGGATCATCCCTGGACTTTCAGTCCTAAAGAGAGCCGTAGACGTAAGGTCTCCAAGAAGTGGGGATTGTATCATCCCCGGACCTTGGTCCCTGAATTGATCCGTAGATGTATGGTCTTCGAGAATAAAGTGATGGGGATTGCATCATCCCGGAACCACTAGTTCAAAATGTACGTGAGGACTGCATCGTCCATGAACTAGGTTCAAAATGTACGTGAGGACTGCATCGTCCATGAACTGGGTTCAAAATGTACGTGAGGACTGCATCGTCCATGAAATAGGTTCAAAATGTACGTGAGGACTGCATCGTCCATGAACTGGGTTCAAAATGTACGTGAGGACTGCATCGTCCATGAACTGGGTTCAAAATGTACGTGAGGACTGCATCGTCCATGAACTGGGTTCAAAATGTACGTGAGGACTGCATCGTCCATGAACTGGGTTCAAAATGTACGTGAGGACTGCATCGTCCATGAACTGGGTTCAAAATGTACGTGAGGACTGCATCGTCCATGAACTGGGTTCAAAATGTACGTGAGGACTGCATCGTCCATGAACTGGGTTCAAAATGTACGTGAGGACTGCATCGTCCATGAACTGGGTTCAAAATGTACGTGAGGACTGCATCGTCCATGAACTGGGTTCAAAATGTACGTGATGGGATTGCATCGTCCCTAGACATGAGACTTGTCTTAAAGTGATAAGGACTAATCATCCTGTAAGTAGATTGGGATTGCATCGTCCCTAGACATGGTGAGGTGTCTTAAAGTGATAAGGACTAATCATCCTGTAAGTAGATTGGGATTTCATCGTCCCTAGACATGGTGAGGTGTCTTAAAGTGATAAGGACTAATCATCCTGTAAGTAGATTGGGATTGCATCGTCCCTAGACATGGTGAGGTGTCTTAAAGTGATAAGGACTAATCATCCTGTAAGTAGATTGGGATTGCATTGTCCCTAGACATGGTGAGGTGTCTTAAAGTGATAAGGACTAATCATCCTGTAAGTAGATTGGGATTGCATCGTCCCTAGACATGGTGAGGTGTCTTAAAGTGATAAGGACTAATCATCTTGTAAGTAGATTGGGATTGCATTGTCCCTAGACATGGTGAGGTGTCTTAAAGTGATAAGGACTAATCATCCTGTAAGTAGATTGGGATTGCATCATCTCTAGACATGGTGAGGTGTCTTAAAGTGATAAGGACTAATCATCCTGTAAGAAGATTGGGATTGCATCGTCCCTAGACATGGTGAGGTGTCTTAAAGTGATAAGGACTAATCATCCTGTAAGTAGATTGGGATTGCATTGTCCCTAGACATGGTGAGGTGTCTTAAAGTGATAAGGACTAATCATCCTGTAAGTAGATTGGGATTGCATCATCCCTAGACATGGTGAGGTGTCTTAAAGTGGTAAGGACTAATCATCCTGTAAGTAGATTGGGATTGCATCGTCCCTAGACATGGTAAGGTGTCTTAAAGTGATAAGGACTAATCATCCTGTAAGTTGATTCGGGATTGCATCATCCTTAGACATGGTGAGGTGTCTTAAAAGGATAAGGATTGATCATCCTATAAGTTGATCTGGATTGCATCATCCATAGACATGAGAGATGTCTTAAATTGAGAGGGATTGATCATCCCATAAGTGGATCAGGATTGTATCATCCTTGGACCTATGTCCTAAAGTGAGAGGGATTGACCATCCCCTAATTGGATCATGTGTGTTGCAGGGTATGCTGTTGTTGTGTATACTTGTATCAGTGTGGATACTTGTATTGATAGATGTATTAGTGAGAATACATGCTTTTGATGATAGATGTATTAGTGAGAATACATGCTTTTGATGATAGATGTATTAGTGAGAATACATGCTTTTGATGATATATGTATTAGTAAGAATACATGTTTTGATGATAGATGTATTAGTGAGAATACATGCTTTTGATGATAGATGTATTAGTGAGAATACATGCTTTTGATGATAGATGTATTAGTGAGAATACATGCTTTTGATGATATATGTATTAGTAAGAATACATGTTTTGATGATAGATGTATTGGTGAGAATACATACTTTTGATGATACATGTATTGATTAATGTACTTGTATGGTTGAGGATACTTATGTTGTAGATCGAGATGATCCAGATGCTGTAGATCGAGATGATCCAGATGCTGTAGATCGAGATGATCCAGATGCTGTAGATCGAGATGATCCAGATGCTGTAGATCGTGATGATCCAGATGCTGTAGATCGTGATGATCCAGATGCTGTAGATCGAGATGATCCAGATGCTGTAGATCGAGATGATCCAGATGGTGTAGATCGAGATGATCCAGATGGTGTAGATCGAGATGATCCAGATGCTGTAGCTGAGATGATCCAGATGCTGTAGATCGAGATGATCCAGATTTTATAGATCGAGATGATCCAGATGCTGTAGATCGAGATGATCCAGATGTTGTAGATCGTGATGATCCATATACTGTAGATCGAGATGATCCAGATGCTGTAGATCGAGATGATATGACAATGCTGATGATCGTGAGATAACGATGCGGATGATCGTAAGATGACGATGCTAATGATCGTGTGATGACGATGCTGATGATCGTATGATGACGATGCTGATGATCGTGAGATGACGATGCTGATGATCGTGTGATGACGATGTTGATGATAGTGAGATGACGATGTTGTTGATCATGTGATGACGATGCTGATGATCGTGTGATGGCGATGCTGACAATCGTGAGGATTCAGATATTGATGTTGCTGTAGTTGTTTGAGTGCTGCAAAAGATAAAGACTCAGTACTGAAGATGTTGATGTTCCTGTATTGAAGATATTCCAGTAACTGGTTGAGTTACTGATGATGTTGAGAAAGCTTCCAATGATTTATAGATGTATCATGTATGATGTTGATGACTCCTTGCTCGTGCAGATGCTGTTATAATATCCTTCTCGTTAAGGGGGAGTGTTGAGATATTGTAACTTCAAAGAATATTATATTTGTACTTTATTATTCCGGAGATGATTCATTCCTCCGTGAAGATCTTATTGTATATCCGGAGATGTTTATTCTTCCGTCGGAATGTGGTAACTTGGGTTATTAGACTTCCCTAGTGGGGGTCGGCCCTGTATGTGTTATGTGGATCAAAGGGTTATTAGACCACCCTAGAGGGGTCGGCCCAGTCAGTTATAATGGGGTATTTAACCTAATGGTTAAATACGAGCCTACATGTACTTGTGTAAAATACATATCAGAGTAGTGTATAAATAGAGGAGGTGTGTTCCTCATTATACACATTCACTCACTTGAGGATAGCGCAATTGTGGAGGAGAGGTCTGCTATTGTGGAGGAGGAGATCATGTCTCAGGGTTTCATCTTTGTATATTGCTGGTCATCTATATTGAGGAAGCATTGCTGGGTTTTCTACCCCATGAGGGTTTCCCAGGATAAATCTCTGTCTCTTGTGTTTATGCTGTGCTTGTTGTTTCTTCAGTGATCCTGTATATGATATTATTGTAAAATGGAATGTAATGCTGCTATTTTCTGTCTTAGCATATTAAATCTTAACAGAATGTACATACTTTGTTGATTCCATTTATGAAATAAAACACATTTTCTAAAAACTCGTGTTTTTTAAGAAATCATGTAAACCTTCTAGAAGCTGTGATTTTAAAAAACGGGGGAAGTAAGCTTTTCTTATTTCCGGATGCATGCGCAAACTATAGAAAGTCGTTATGACGTAGAATGTGCATACTTTGTAGATTCCATTTATGAAATAAAACACATTTTCTAAAACCTCGTGTTTTTTACAAAATCATGTAAACCTTCTAGAAGCTGTGATTTTAAAAAACGGGGGAAGTAAGCTTTTCTTATTTCCGGACGCATGCACATACTATAGAAAGTCGTTATGACGAAGAATGTGCATACTTTGTAGATTCCATTTATGAAATAAAACACATTTTCTAAAAACTCGTGTTTCTTACGAAATCATGTAAACCTTCTAGAAGCTGTGATTTTAAAAAACGATGGAAGTAAGATTTTCTTATTTCCAAATGCATTCGCAAACTATAGAAAGTCGTTATGATGTAGAATGTGCATACTTTGTTGATTCCATTTATGGAATAAAACACATTTTCTAAAAACACGTGTTTTTTAACAAATCATGTAAACCTTCTAGAAGCTGTGATTTTAAAAAACGAGGGAAGTAAGTTTTTCTTATTTCCAAACGCATGTGAAAACTATAGAAAGTCGTTATGACGTAGAATGTGCATACTTTTTTCATTCCATTTATGAAATAAAACACATTTTCTAGAAACTCGTGTTTTTTAAGAAATCATGTAAAGCTTCTAGAAGCTGTGATTTTGAAAAACGGTGGAAGTAAGCTTTTCTTATTTCCGGACGCATGCAGAAACTATAGAAAGTCGTTATGAAATAGAATGTGCATACTTTGTTGATTCCATTTATGAAATAAAACACATTTTCTAAAAACTCGTGTTTTTTACGAAATCATGTAAACCTTCTAGAAGCTGTGATTTTAAAAAACGGGGGAAGTAAGCTTTTCTTATTTCCGGATGCATGCACAAACTATAGAAAGTCGTTATGACGTAAACTGTGCATACTTTGTTGATTCCATTTATGAAATAAAACACATTTTCTAAAAACTCGTGTTTTTTACGAAATCATGTAAACCTTCTAGAAGCTGTGATTTTAAAAAACGGGGGAAGTAAGCTTTTCTTATTTCCAAAGGCATGCGCAAACTATAGAAAGTCGTTATGACGTAGAATGTGCATACTTTGTTGATTCCATTTATGAGATAAAACACATTTTATAAAAACTCGTGTTTTTTAAGAAATCATGTAAACCTTCTAGAAGCTGTGATTTTAAAAAACGGGGGAAGTAAGCTTTTCTTATTTCCGGACGCATGCGCAAACTATAGAAAGTCGTTATGACGTAGAATGTGCATACTTTGTAGATTCCATTTATGAAATAAAACACATTTTCTAAAACCTCGTGTTTTTTACAAAATCATGTAAACCTTCTAGAAGCTGTGATTTTAAAAAACGGGGGAAGTAAGCTTTTCTTATTTCCGGACGCATGCGCATAATATAGAAAGTCGTTATGACGAAGAATGTGCATACTTTGTAGATTCCATTTATGAAATAAAACACATTTTCTAAAAACTCGTGTTTCTTACGAAATCATGTAAACCTTCTAGAAGCTGTGATTTTAAAAAACGATGGAAGTAAGCTTTTCTTATTTCCAAATGCATTCGCAAACTATAGAAAGTCGTTATGATGTAGAATGTGCATACTTTGTTGATTCCATTTATGAAATAAAACACATTTTCTAAAAACACGTGTTTTTTAACAAATCATGTAAACCTTCTAGAAGCTGTGATTTTAAAAAACGGGGGAAGTAAGTTTTTCTTATTTCCAAACGCATGTGCAAACTATAGAAAGTCGTTATGACGTAGAATGTGCATACTTTGTTGATTCCATTTATGAAATAAAACACATTTTCTAAAACCTCGTGTTTTTTACAAAATCATGTAAACCTTCTAGAAGCTGTGATTTTGAAAAACGGTGGAAGTAAGCTTTTCTTATTTCCGGACGCATGCGGAAACTATAGAAAGTCGTTATGACGTAGAATGTGCATACTTTGTAGATTCCATTTATGAAATAAAACACATTTTCTAAAACCTCGTGTTTTTTACAAAATCATGTAAACCTTCTAGAAGCTGTGATTTTGAAAAACGGTGGAAGTAAGCCTTTCTTATTTCCGGACGCATGCGGAAACTATAGAAAGTTGTTATGAAATAGAATGTGCATACTTTGTTGATTCCATTTATGAAATAAAACACATTTTCTAAAAACTCGTGTTTTTTAACAAATCATGTAAACCTTCTAGAAGCTATTATTTTAAAAAACGGTGGAAGTAAGCTTTTCTTATTTCCGGACGCATGCGCAAACTATAGAAACTCATTATGACGTAGAATGTGCATACTTTGTTGATTCCATTTATGAAATAAAACACATTTTCTAAAAACTCGTGTTTTTTAACAAATCATGTAAACCTTTTAGAAGCCGTGATTTTAAAAAACGGTGGAAGTAAGCTTTTCTTATTTCCGGATGCATGCGCAAACTATAGAAAGTCCTTATGACGTAGAATGTGCATACTTTGTTGATTCCATTTATGAAATAAAACACATTTTCTAAAAACTCATGTTTTTTAAGAAATCTTGTAAACCTTCTAGAAGCTGTGATTTTAAAAAACGGTGGAAGTAAGCTTTTCTTATTTCCAGACGAATGCGCAAACTATAGAAAGTCGTTATGACGTACAATGTGCATAATTTGTATATTCCATTTATGAAATAAAACACATTTTCTAAAAACTCGTGTTTTTTACGAAATCATGTAAACCTTCTAGAAGCTATTATTTTAAAAAACAGTGGAAGTAAGATTTTCTTATTTCCGGACGCATGCACAAACTATAGAAAGTCGTTATGACATACAATGTGCATACTTTGTTGATTCGATTTATGAAATAAAACGCATTTTCTAAAAACTCGTGTTTTTCAACAAATCATGTAAACCTTCTAGAAGCTGTGATTTTAAAAAACGGGGGAAGTAAGCTTTTCTTATTTCCAAACGCATGCGCAAACTATAGAAATTCGTTATGACTTAGAATGTGCATACTTTGTTGATTCCATTTTTGAAATAAAACACATTTTCTAAAAACTCGTGTTTTTTACGAAATCATGTAAACCTTCTAGAAGCTGTGATTTTAAAAAATGGGGGAAGTAAGCTTTTCTTATTTCCAAAGGCATGCGCAAACTATAGAAAGTCGTTATGACGTAGAATGTGCATACTTTGTTGATTCCATTTATGAAATAAAAAACATTTTCTAAAAACTCGTGTTTTTTAAGAAATCATGTAAACCTTCTAGAAGCTGTGATTTTAAAAAATGGGGGAAGTAAGCTTTTCTTATTTCCGGACGCATGCGCAAACTATAGAAAGTCGTTATGACGTAGAATGTGCATACTTTGTAGATTCCATTTATGAAATAAAACACATTTTCTAAAAACTCGTGTTTTTTACAAAATGATGTAAACCTTCTAGAAGCTGTGATTTTAAAAAACGGGGGAAGTAAGCTTTTCTTATTTCCGGACGCATGCGCAAATTATAGAAAGTCATTATGACGAAGAATGTGCATACTTTGTATATTCCATTTATGACATAAAACACATTTTCTAAAAACTCGTGTTTTTTACGAAATCATGTAAACCTTCTAGAAGATGTAATTTTAAAAAACGATGGAAGTAAGCTTTTCTTATTTCCAAACGCATGCGCAAACTATAGAAAGTCGTTATGATGTAGAATGTGCATACTTTGTTGATTCCATTTATGAAATAAAACACATTTTCTAAAAACTCATGTTTTTTAAGAAATCATGTAAAGCTTCTAGAAGCTGTGATTTTGAAAAACGGTGGAAGTAAGCTTTTCTTATTTCCGGACGCATGCGCAAACTATAGAAAGTCGTTATGAAATAGAATGTGCATACTTTGTTGATTCCATTTATGAAATAAAACACATTTTCTAAAAACTCGTGTTTTTTAACAAATCATGTAAACCTTCTAGAAGCTATTATTTTAAAAAACGGTGGAAGTAAGCTTTTCTTATTTCCGGACGCATGCTCAAACTATAGAAACTCATTATGACGTAGAATGTGCATACTTTGTTGATTCCATTTTTGAAATAAAACACATTTTCTAAAAACTCATGTTTTTTAACAAATCATGTAAACCTTTTAGAAGCTGTGAATTTAAAAAACGGTGGAAGTAAGCTTTTCTTATTTCCGGACGCATGCGCAAACTATAGAAAGTCGTTATGACGTAGAATGTGCATACTTTGTTGATTCCATTTATGAAATAAAACACATTTTCTAAAAACTCGTGTTTTTTAAGAAATCATGTAAACCTTCTAGAAGCTATTATTTTAAAAAATAGTGGAAGTAAGCTTTTCTTATTTCTGGACGCATGCGCAAACTATAGAAAGTCGTTATGAAATAGAATGTGCATACTGTGTTGATTCCATTTATGAAATAAAACACATTTTCTAAAAACTCGTGTTTTTAACAAATCATGTAAACCTTCTAGAAGCTATTATTTTAAAAAACGGTGGAAGTATGCTTTTCTTATTTCCGGATGCATGCTCAAACTATAGAAACTCATTATGACGTAGAATGTGAATACTTTGTTGATTCCATTTATGAAATAAAACAGATTTTCTAAAAACTCGTGTTTTTTAACAAATCATGTAAACCTTTTAGAAGCTGTGAATTTAAAAAACGGTGGAAGTAAGCTTTTCTTATTTCCGGACGCATGCGCAAACTATAGAAATTCGTTATGATGTAGAATGTGCATACTTTGTTGATTCCATTTATGAATAAAACACATTTTCTAAAAACTCGTGTTTTTTAAGAAATCATGTAAACCTTCTAGAAGCTATTATTTTAAAAAACAGTGGAAGTAAGCTTTTATTATTTTTGGACGCATGCGCAAACTATAGAAAGTCGTTATGACGTAGAATGTGCATACTTTGTTGATTCGATTGATGAAATAAAACATATTTTCTAAAAACTCTTGTTTTTTAACAAATTATGTAAATCTTCTAGAAGCTGTGATTTTGAAAAACGGTGGAAGTAAGCTTTTCTTATTTCCGGACGCATGCGCAAACTATAGAAAGTCGTTATGACGTACAATGCGCATAATTTGTAGATTCCATTTATGAAATAAAACACATTTTCTAAAAACTCGTGTTTTTCAACAAATCATGTAAACCTTCTAGAAGCTATTATTTTAAAAAACAGTGGAAGTAAGCTTTTCTTATTTCCGGACGCATGCGCAAACTATAGAAAGTCGATATGACATAGAATGTGCATACTTTGTTGATTCCATTTATGAAATAAAACACATTTTCTAAAAACTCGTGTTTTTCAACAAATCATGTAAACCTTCTAGAAGCTGTGATTTTAAAAAACGGGGGAAGTAAGCTTTTCTTATTTCCAAACGCATGCGCAAACTATAGAATTTCGTTATGACGTAGAATGTACATACTTTGTTGATTCCATTTATGAAATAAAACACATTTTCTCGAAACTCATGTTTTTTAAGAAATCATGTAAACCTTCCAGAAGCTGTGATTTTAAAAAACGAGGGAAGTAAGCTTTTCTTATTTCCAAACGCATGCGCAACATATAGAAAGTCGTTATGATGTAGAATTTGCATACTTTGTTGATTCCATTTATGAAATAAAACACATTTTCTAAAAACTCGTGTTTTTTACGAAATCATGTAAACCTTCTCGAAGCTGTGATTTTAAAAAACGGGGGAAGTAAGCTTTTCTTATTTCCGGACGAATGTGCAAACTATAGAAAGTCGTTATGACATAGACTGTGCATACTTTGTTGATTCCATTTATGAAATAAAACACATTTTCTAAAAACTCGTGTTTTTTAAGAAATCATGTAAACCTTCTAGAAGCTGTGATTTTAAAAAACGGGGGAAGTAAGCTTTTCTTATTACCGTACGCATGCGCAAACTATAGAAAGTCGTTATGACGTAGAATATGCATACTTTGTCGATTCCATTTATGAAATAAAACACATTTTCTAAAAACTCGTGTTTTTTAAGAAATCATGTAAACCTTCCAGAAGCTGTGATTTTAAAAAACGGAGGAAGTAAGCTTTTCTTATTTCCAAATGCATGCGCAACATATAGAAAGTCGTTATGACGTAGAATGTGCATACTTTATTGATTCCATTTATGAAATAAAACACATTTTCTAAAAACTCGTGTTTTTTACGAAATCATGTAAACCTTCTAGAAGCTGTGATTTTAAAAAACGGGGGAAGTAAGCTTTTCTTATTTCCGGACGCATGCACAAACTATAGAAAGTCGTTATGACGTAAACTGTGCATACTTTGTTGATTCCATTGATGAAATAAAACACATTTTCTAAAAACTCGTGTTTTTTAATAAATCATGTAAACCTTCTAGAAGCTGTGATTTAAAAAAACGGGGGAAGTAAGCTTTTCTTATTTCCGGACGCATGCGCAAACTATAGAAAGTCGTTATGACGAAGAATGTGCATACTTTGTACATTCGATTTATGAAATAAAACACATTTTTTAAAAACTCGTGTTTCTTACGAAATCATGTAAACCTTCTAGAAGCTGTGATTTTAAAAAACGATGGAAGTAAGCTTTTCTTATTTCCAAACGCATTCGCAAACTATAGAAAGTCGTTATGATGTAGAATGTGCATACTTTGTTGATTCTGTTTATGAAATAAAACACATTTTCTAAAAACTCGTGTTTTTTAACAAGTCATGTAAACCTTCTAGAAGCTGTGATTTTAAAAAACGGGGGAAGTAGGTTTTTCTTATTTCCAAACGCATGTGCAAACTATAGAAAGTGGTTATGACGTAGAATGTGCATACTTTGTTGATTCCATTTATGACATAAAACACATTTTCTAAAAACTCGTGTTTTTTAACAAATCATGTAAACTTTCTAGAAGCTATTATTTTAAAAAACGGTGGAAGTAAGCTTTTCTTATTTCCGGACGCATGCGCAAACTATAGAAACTCATTATGACGTAGAATGTGCATACTTTGTTTATTCCATTTATCAAATAAAACACATTTTCTAAAAACTCGTGTTTTTAGAAAATCATGTAAACCTTCTAGAAGCTGTGATTTTAAAAAACGGTGGAAGTAAGCTTTTCTTATTTCCGGACGCGTGCGCAAACTATAGAAAGTCCTTATGACGTAGAATGTGCATACTTTGTTGATTCCATTTATGAAATAAAACCCATTTTCTAAAAACTCGTGTTTTTTACGAAATCATGTAAACCTTCTAGAAGCTGTGATTTTAAAAAATGGTGGAAGTAAGCTTTTCTTATTTCCAGTCGAATGCGGAAACTATAGAAAGTCGTTATTATGTAGAATGTGCATACTTTGTTGATTCCATTTATGAAATTAAACACATTTTCTAAAAACTCGTGTTTTTTAAGAAATCTTGTAAACCTTGTAGAAGCTGTGATTTTAAAAAACGGTGGAAGTAAGCTTTTCTTATTTCCGGACGAATGTGCAAAATATAAAAAGTCGTTATGACGTAGAATGTGCATACTTTGTAGATTCCATTTATGAAATAAAACACATTTTCTAAAAACTCGTGTTTTTTAAGAAATCATGTAAACCTTCTAGAAGCTGTAATTTTGAAAAACGGTGCAAGTAAGCTTTTCTTATTTCCGGACGCATGCGCAAACTATAGAAAGTCGTTATGACGTAGAATGTCCATACTTTGTAGATTCCATTGATGAAATGAAACACATTTTCTAAAAACTCATGTTTTTTACGAAATCATGTAAACCTTCTAGAATCTATTATTTTAAAAAACAGTGGAAGTAAGCTTTTCTTATTTCCGGACGCATGCGCAAACTATAGAAAGTCGTTATGACGTAGAATGTGCATACTTTGTTGATTCGATTTATTAAATAAAACACATTTTCTAAAAACTCGTGTTTTTCAACAAATCATGTAAACATTCTAGAAGCTGTGATTTTAAAAAACGGTGGAAGTAAGCTTTTCTTATTTCCGGATGAATGCACAAACTATAGAAAGTCGTTATGACGTAGAATGTGCATACTTTGTTGATTCCATTTATGAAATAAAACACATTTTCTAAAAACTCGTGTTTTTTACGAAATCATGTAAACCTTCTATAAGCTGTGATTTTAAAAAACGGGGGAAGTAAGCTTTTCTTATTTCCGGACGAATGCAAAAACTATAGAAAGTCGTTATGATGTAGAATGTGCATACTTTGTTGATTCCATTTTTTAAATAAAACACATTTTCTAAAAACTCGTGTTTTTTACGAAATCATGTAAACCTTCTAGAACATGTGATTTTAAAAAACGGGGGAAGTAAGCTTTTCATATTTCCAAAGGCATGCGCAAACTATAGAAAGTCGGTAGGACGTAGAATGTGCATACTTTGTTGATTCCATTTATGAAATAAAACACATTTTCTAAAAACTCGTGTTTTTAAAAAAATCATGAAAACCTTCTAGAAGCTGTGATTTTAAAAAACGGGGGAAGTAGGCTTTTCTTATTTCCGGACGCATGCGCAAACTATAGAAAGTCGTTATGACGAATAATGTGCATAGTTTGTAGATACCATTTATGTAATAAAACACATTTTCTAAAGACTCGTGTTTTTTACGAAATCATGTAAACCTTCTAGAAGCTGTGATTTTAAAAAACGATGGAAGTAAGCTTTTCTTATTTCCAAACGCATGCGCAAACTATAGAAAGGCGTTATGACGTAGAATGTGCATACTTTGTTGATTCGATTTAAGAAATAAAACACATTTTCTAAAAACTCGTGTTTTTTAGGAAATTATGTAAACTTTCTAGAAGCTGTGATTTTAAAAAATGGGGGAAGTAAGCTTTTCCTATTTCCGGACGCATGCGCAAACTATAGAAAGTCGTTATGACGTAGAATGTGCATACTTTGTTGATTCCATTTATGAAATAAAACACATTTTCTAAAAACTCGTGTTTTTTAAGAAATCATGTAAACCTTCTAGAAGCTGTGATTTTAAAAAACGGGGGAAGTAAGCTTTTCTTATTTCTGGACGCATGCGCAAAATATAGAAAGTCGTTATGACGTAGAATGTGCATACTTTGTAGATTCCATTTATGAAATAAAACACATTTTCTAAAAACTCGTGTTTTTTAAGAAATCATGTAAACCTTCTAGAAGCTGTGATTTTGAAAAACGGTGCAAGTAAGATTTTCTTATTTCCGGACGCATGCGCAAACTATAGAAAGTCTTTATGACGTAGAATGTCCATACTTTGTAGATTCCATTGATGAAATAAAACACATTTTCTAAAAACTCATGTTTTTTACGAAATCATGTAAACCTTCTAGAAGCTATTATTTTAAAAAACAGTGGAAGTAAGCTTTTCTTATTTCCGGACGCATGCACAAACTATAGAAAGTCGTTATGACGTAGAATGTGCATACTGTGTTGATTCGATTTATTAAATAAAACACATTTTCTAAAAACTCGTGTTTTTCAACAAATCATGTAAACCTTCTAGAAGCTGTGATTTTAAAAAACGGGGGAAGTAAGCTTTTCTTATTTCCAAACGCATGCGCAAACTATAGAAAGTCGTTATGACGTAGAATGTGCATACTTTGTTGATTCCATTTATGAAATAAAACACATTTTCTAAAAACTCATGTTTTTTAAGAAATCATGTAAACCTTCTAGAAGCTGTGATTTTGAAAAACCGTGGAAGTAAGCTTTTCTTATTTCGGGACGCATGCGCAAACTATAGAAAGTCCTTATGATGTAGAATGTGCATACTTTGTTGATTCCATTTATGAAATAAAACACATTTTCTAAAAACTCGTGTTTTTTACGAAATCATGTAAACCTTCAAGAAGCTATGATTTTAAAAAACGGTGGAAGTAAGCTTTTGTTATTTCCGGTCAAATACAGAAACTATAGAAAGTCGTTATTACGTAGAATGTGCATACTTTGTTGATTCCATTTATGAAATAAAAAACATTTTCTAAAAACTCCCGTTTTTTAAGAAATCTTGTAAACCTTCTAGGAGCTGTGATTTTAAAAAACGATGGAAGTAAGCTTTTCCTATTTCCGGACGAATGTGCAAAATATAGAAAGTCGTTATGACGTAGAATGTGCATACTTTGTAGATTCCATTTATGAAATAAAACACATTTTCTAAAAACTCGTGTTTTTTACGAAATCATGTAAACCTTCTAGAAGCTGTGATTTTAAAAAACGGTGGAAGTAAGCTTTTCTTATTTCCGGACGCATGCGCAAACTATAGAAAGTCGTTATGACGTAGAATGTGCATACTTTGTTGATTCCATTTATGAAATAAAACACATTTTCTAAAAACTCATGTTTTTTAAGAAATCATGTAAACCTTCTAGAAGCTGTGATTTTAAAAAACGGGGTAAGTAAGCTTTTCTTATTTCCAAAGGCATGCGCAAACTATAGAAAGTCGTTAGGACGTAGAATGTGCATACTTTGTTGATTCCATTTATGAAATAAAACACATTTTCTAAAAACTCGTGTTTTTAAAAAAATCATGAAAACCTTCTAGAAGCTGTGATTTTAAAAAACGGGGGAAGTAAGCTTTTCTTATTTCCGGACGCATTCGGAAACTATAGAAAGTCGTTACGACATAGAATGTGCATACTTTGTAGATTCGATTTATGAAATAAAGCAGATTTTCTAAAAAACTCGTGTTTTTTTACGAAATCATGTAAACCTTCTAGAAGCTGTGATTTTAAAAAACGGTGGAAGTAAGCTTTTCTTATTTCCGGATGAATGCACAAACTATAGAAAGTCGTTATGACGTAGAATGTGCATACTTTGTTGATTCCATTTATGAAATAAAACACATTTTCTAAAAACTCGTGTTTTTTACGAAATCATGTAAACCTTCTATAAGCTGTGATTTTAAAAAACGGGGGAAGTAAGCTTTTATTATTTCCGGACGAATGCAAAAACTATAGAAGGTCGTTATGATGTAGAATGTGCATACTTTGTTGATTCCATTTTTGAAATAAAACACATTTTCTAAAAACTCGTGTTTTTTACGAAATCATGTAAACCTTCTAGAACATGTGATTTTAAAAAATGGGGGACGTAAGCTTTTCATATTTCCAAAGGCATGCGCAAACTATAGAAAGTCGGTAGGACGTAGAATGTGCATACTTTGTAGATTCCATTTATGAAATAAAACACATTTTCTAAAAACTTGTGTTTTTTACGAAATCATGTAAACCTTCTAGAAGCTGTGATTTTAAAAAACGAGGGAAGTAAGCTTTTCTTATTTCCGGACGCATGCGCAAACTATAGAAAGTCATTATGACGTAGAATGTGCATACTTTGTTGATTCCATTTATGAAATAAAACACATTTTCTAAAAACTCGTGTTTTTTAAGAAATTATGTAAACCTTCTAGAAGCTGTGATTTTAAAAAACGGGGGAAGTAAGCTTTTTTTATTTCCGGATGCATGCACAAAATATAGAAAGTCGTTATGACGTAGAATGTGCATACTTTGTTGATTCCATTTATGAAATAAAACACATTTTCTAAAAACTCGTGTTTTTTAAGAAATCATGTAAACCTTCCAGAAGATGTGATTTTAAAAAACGAGGGAAGTAAGCTTTTCTTATTTCCGGACGCATGCGCATACTATAGAAAGTTGTTTTGATGAAGAACATGCATACTTTGTAGATTCCATTTGTGAAATAAAACACATTTTCTAAAAACTCGTGTTTCTTACGAAATCATGTAAACCTTCTAGAAGCTGTGATTTTAAAAAACGATGGAATTAAGCTTTTCTTATTTCCAAACGCATGCATCTACTATCGAATGGCGGTATGACGTAGAATGTGCATACTTTGTTGATTCCATTTATGAAATAAAACACATTTTCTAAAAACTCGTGTTTTTTAAGAAATTATGTAAACGTTCTAGAAGTTGTGATTTTAAAAAATGGGGGAGTAAGCTTTTCTTATTTTCGGACGCATGCGCAAACTATAGAAAGTCGTTATGACGTAGAATGTGCGTACTTTGTTGATTACATTTATGAAATAAAACACATTTTCTAAAAACTCGTGTTTTTTAAGAAATCATGTAAACCTTCTAGAAGCTGTGATTTTAAAAAACGGGGGAAGTAAGCTTTTCTTATTTCCGGACGCATGCGCAAAATATAGAAAGTCGTTATGACGTAGAATGTGCATACTTTGTTGATTCCATTTATGAAATAAAACAGATTTTCTAAAAACTCGTGTTTTTTAAGAAATCATGTAAACCTTGCAGAAGCTGTGATTTTAAAAAACGAGGGAAGTAAGCTTTTCTTATTTCCAAATGCATGCGCAACATATAGAAATTCGTTATGACGTAGAATGTGCATACTTTGTTGATTCCATTTATGAAATAAAACAGATTTTCTAAAAACTCGTGTTTTTAAAAAAATCATGAAAACCTTCTAGAAGCTGTGATTTTAAAAAACGGGGGAAGTAAGCTTTTCTTATTTCCGGACGCATTCGGAAACTATAGAAAGTCGTTATGACATAGAATGTGCATACTTTGTAGATTCGATTTATGAAATAAAGCAGATTTTCTAAAAAACTCGTGTTTTTTTACGAAATCATGTAAACCTTCTAGAAGCTGTGATTTTAAAAAACGGTGGAAGTAAGCTTTTCTTATTTCCGGATGAATGCACAAACTATAGAAAGTCGTTATGACGTAGAATGTGCATACTTTGTTGATTCCATTTATGAAATAAAACACATTTTCTAAAAACTCGTGTTTTTTACGAAATCATGTAAACCTTCTATAAGCTGTGATTTTAAAAAACGGGGGAAGTAAGCTTTTATTATTTCCGGACGAATGCAAAAACTATAGAAGGTCGTTATGATGTAGAATGTGCATACTTTGTTGATTCCATTTTTGAAATAAAACACATTTTCTAAAAACTCGTGTTTTTTACGAAATCATGTAAACCTTCTAGAACATGTGATTTTAAAAAATGGGGGACGTAAGCTTTTCATATTTCCAAAGGCATGCGCAAACTATAGAAAGTCGGTAGGACGTAGAATGTGCATACTTTGTAGATTCCATTTATGAAATAAAACACATTTTCTAAAAACTTGTGTTTTTTACGAAATC
This sequence comes from Larix kaempferi, assembly GCA_027924585.1. Taxonomy (NCBI): domain Eukaryota; kingdom Viridiplantae; phylum Streptophyta; class Pinopsida; order Pinales; family Pinaceae; genus Larix; species Larix kaempferi. The sequence continues at coordinate 4,342,565 of BSBM01000324.1, forward strand.
ATGTAAACCTTCTAGAAGCTGTGATTTTAAAAAACGAGGGAAGTAAGCTTTTCTTATTTCCGGACGCATGCGCAAACTATAGAAAGTCATTATGACGTAGAATGTGCATACTTTGTTGATTCCATTTATGAAATAAAACACATTTTCTAAAAACTCGTGTTTTTTACGAAATCATGTAAACCTTCAAGAAGCTATGATTTTAAAAAACGGTGGAAGTAAGCTTTTCTTATTTCCGGTCAAATACAGAAACTATAGAAAGTCGTTATTACGTAGAATGTGCATACTTTGTTGATTCCATTTATGAAATAAAAAACATTTTCTAAAAACTCCCGTTTTTTAAGAAATCTTGTAAACCTTCTAGGAGCTGTGATTTTAAAAAACGATGGAAGTAAGCTTTTCTTATTTCCGGACGAATGTGCAAAATATAGAAAGTCGTTATGACGTAGAATGTGCATACTTTGTAGATTCCATTTATGAAATAAAACACATTTTCTAAAAACTCGTGTTTTTTACGAAATCATGTAAACCTTCTAGAAGCTGTGATTTTAAAAAACGGTGGAAGTAAGCTTTTCTTATTTCCGGACGCATGCGCAAACTATAGAAAGTCGTTATGACGTAGAATGTGCATACTTTGTTGATTCCATTTATGAAATAAAACACATTTTCTAAAAACTCATGTTTTTTAAGAAATCATGTAAACCTTCTAGAAGCTGTGATTTTAAAAAACGGGGTAAGTAAGCTTTTCTTATTTCCAAAGGCATGCGCAAACTATAGAAAGTCGTTAGGACGTAGAATGTGCATACTTTGTTGATTCCATTTATGAAATAAAACACATTTTCTAAAAACTCGTGTTTTTAAAAAAATCATGAAAACCTTCTAGAAGCTGTGATTTTAAAAAACGGGGGAAGTAAGCTTTTCTTATTTCCGGACGCATTCGGAAACTATAGAAAGTCGTTATGACATAGAATGTGCATACTTTGTAGATTCGATTTATGAAATAAAGCAGATTTTCTAAAAAACTCGTGTTTTTTTACGAAATCATGTAAACCTTCTAGAAGCTGTGATTTTTAAAAACGGTGGAAGTAAGCTTTTCTTATTTCCGGATGAATGCACAAACTATAGAAAGTCGTTATGACGTAGAATGTGCATACTTTGTTGATTCCATTTATGAAATAAAACACATTTTCTAAAAACTCGTGTTTTTTACGAAATCATGTAAACCTTCTATAAGCTGTGATTTTAAAAAACGGGGGAAGTAAGCTTTTATTATTTCCGGACGAATGCAAAAACTATAGAAGGTCGTTATGATGTAGAATGTGCATACTTTGTTGATTCCATTTTTGAAATAAAACACATTTTCTAAAAACTCGTGTTTTTTACGAAATCATGTAAACCTTCTAGAACATGTGATTTTAAAAAATGGGGGACGTAAGCTTTTCATATTTCCAAAGGCATGCGCAAACTATAGAAAGTCGGTAGGACGTAGAATGTGCATACTTTGTAGATTCCATTTATGAAATAAAACACATTTTCTAAAAACTTGTGTTTTTTACGAAATCATGTAAACCTTCTAGAAGCTGTGATTTTAAAAAACGAGGGAAGTAAGCTTTTCTTATTTCCGGACGCATGCGCAAACTATAGAAAGTCATTATGACGTAGAATGTGCATACTTTGTTGATTCCATTTATGAAATAAAACACATTTTCTAAAAACTCGTGTTTTTTAAGAAATTATGTAAACCTTCTAGAAGCTGTGATTTTAAAAAACGGGGGAAGTAAGCTTTTTTTATTTCCGGATGCATGCACAAAATATAGAAAGTCGTTATGACGTAGAATGTGCATACTTTGTTGATTCCATTTATGAAATAAAACACATTTTCTAAAAACTCGTGTTTTTTAAGAAATCATGTAAACCTTCCAGAAGATGTGATTTTAAAAAACGAGGGAAGTAAGCTTTTCTTATTTCCGGACGCATGCGCATACTATAGAAAGTTGTTTTGATGAAGAACATGCATACTTTGTAGATTCCATTTGTGAAATAAAACACATTTTCTAAAAACTCGTGTTTCTTACGAAATCATGTAAACCTTCTAGAAGCTGTGATTTTAAAAAACGATGGAATTAAGCTTTTCTTATTTCCAAACGCATGCATCTACTATCGAATGGCGGTATGACGTAGAATGTGCATACTTTGTTGATTCCATTTATGAAATAAAACACATTTTCTAAAAACTCGTGTTTTTTAAGAAATTATGTAAACGTTCTAGAAGTTGTGATTTTAAAAAATGGGGGAGTAAGCTTTTCTTATTTTCGGACGCATGCGCAAACTATAGAAAGTCGTTATGACGTAGAATGTGCGTACTTTGTTGATTACATTTATGAAATAAAACACATTTTCTAAAAACTCGTGTTTTTTAAGAAATCATGTAAACCTTCTAGAAGCTGTGATTTTAAAAAACGGGGGAAGTAAGCTTTTCTTATTTCCGGACGCATGCGCAAAATATAGAAAGTCGTTATGACGTAGAATGTGCATACTTTGTTGATTCCATTTATGAAATAAAACAGATTTTCTAAAAACTCGTGTTTTTTAAGAAATCATGTAAACCTTGCAGAAGCTGTGATTTTAAAAAACGAGGGAAGTAAGCTTTTCTTATTTCCAAATGCATGCGCAACATATAGAAATTCGTTATGACGTAGAATGTGCATACTTTGTTGATTCCATTTATGAAATAAAACAGATTTTCTAAAAACTCGTGTTTTTTAAGAAATTATGTAAACCTTCTAGAAACTGTGATTTTAAAAAACGGGGGAAGTAAGCTTTTCTTATTTCCGGAAGCATGCGCAAACTATAGAAAGTCGTTATGACGTAGAATGTGCATACTTTGTAGATTCGATTTATGAAATAAAGCACATTTTCTAAAAAACTCGTGTTTTTTTACGAAATCATGTAAACCTTCTAGAAGCTGTGATTTTAAAAAACGGGGGAAGTAAGCTTTTCATATTTCCGGACGCATGCGCAAACAATTGAAAGTAGTTATGACGTAGAATGTGCATACTTTGTTGATTTCATTTATGAAATAAAACACATTTTCTAAAAACTCGTGTTTTTTACGAAATCATGTAAACCTTCTAGAAGCTGTGATTTTAAAAAACGGGGGAAGTAACCTTTTCATATTTCCGGATGCATGCGCAAACTATTGAAAGTCGTTATGACGTAGAATGTGCATACTTTGTTGATTCCATTTATGAAATAAAACACCTTTTCTAAAAACTCGTGTTTTTTAAGAAATCATGTAAACCTTCTAGAAGCTGTGATTTTAAAAAACGGGGGAAGTAAGCTTTTCTTATTTCCGGACGCATGCGCAAACTATAGAAAGTCGGTATGACGTAGAATGTGCATACTTTGTAGATTCCATTTATGAAATAAAACACATTTTCTAAAAACTCGTGTTTTTTACGAAATCATGTAAACCTTCTAGAAGCTGTGATTTTAAAAAACGATGGAAGTAAGCTTTTCTTATTTCCAAACGCATGCATAAACTATCGAATGGCAGTATGACGTAGAATGTGCATACTTTGTTGATTCCATTTATGAAATAAAACACATTTTCTAAAAACTCGTGTTTTTTAAGAAATTATGTAAACGTTCTAGAAGCGGTGATTTTAAAAAACGGGGGGAAGCAAGCTTTTCTTATTTCCAGACGCATGCGCAAACTATAGAAAGTCGTTATGACGTAGAATGTGCGTACTTTGTTGATTCCATTTATGAAATAAAACACATTTTCTAAAAACTCGTGTTTTTTAAGAAATCATGTAAATCTTCTAGAAGCTGTGATTTTAAAAAGCGAGGGAAGTAAGCTTTTCTTATTTCCGGACGCATGCGCAAAATATAGAAAGTCGTTATGACGTAGAATGTGCATACTTTGTTGATTCCATTTATGAAATAAAAAAGATTTTCTAAAAACTCGTGTTTTTTAAGAAATCATGTAAACCTTCCAGAAGCTGTGATTTTAAAAAACGGGGGATTTAAGCTTTTCTTATTTCCGGACGCATGCGCAAACAATAGAAAGTCCTTATGACGTAGAATGTGCATACTTTGTTGATTCCATTTATGAAATAAAACACATTTTCTAAAAACTGGTGTTTTTTAAGAAATCTTGTAAACCTTGTAGAAGCTGTGATTTTAAAAAACGGTGGAAGTAAGCTTTTCTTATTTCCGGACGAATTCGCAAACTATTGAAAGTCGTTATGACGTAGAATGTGCATACTTTGTAGATTCCATTTATGAAATAAAACACATTTTCTAAAAACTCGTGTTTCTTACGAAATCATGTAAACCTTCTAGAAGCTGTGATTTTATAAAACGATGGAAGTAAGCTTTTCTTATTTCCAAACGCATTCGCAAACTATCGAAAGTCGTTATGATGTAGAATGTGCATACTTTGTTGATTCCATTTATGAAATAAAACACATTTTCTAAAAACTCGTGTTTTTTAACAAATCATGTAAACCTTCTAGAAGCTGTGATTTTAAAAAACGGTGGAAGTATACTTTTCTTATTTCCGGACGCATGCGCAAACAATAGAAAGTCCTTATGACGTAGAATGTGCATACTTTGTTGATTCCATTTATGAAATAAAACACATTTTCTAAAAACTGGTGTTTTTTAAGAAATCATGTAAACCTTCTAGAAGCTGTGATTTTAAAAAACGGTGGAGGTAAGCTTTTCTTATTTCCGGACGCATGCGCAAACAATAGAAAGTCCTTATGACGTAGAATGTGCATACTTTGTTGATTCCATTTATGAAATAAAACACATTTTCTAAAAACTGGTGTTTTTTAAGAAATCTTGTAAACCTTGTAGAAGCTGTGATTTTAAAAAACGGTGGAAGTAAGCTTTTCTTATTTCCGGACGAATTCGCAAACTATTGAAAGTCGTTATGACGTAGAATGTGCATACTTTGTAGATTCCATTTATGAAATAAAACACATTTTCTAAAAACTCGTGTTTTTTAAGAAATCATGTAAACCTTCTAGAAGCTGTGGTTTTGAAAAACGGTGCAAGTAAGCTTTTCTTATTTCCGGACGCATGCGCAAACTATAGAAAGTCGTTATGACGTAGAATGTGCATACTTTGTAGATTCCATTTATGAAATAAAACACATTTTCTAAAAACTCATGTTTTTTACGAAATCATGTAAACCTTCTAGAAGCTATTATTTTAAAAAACAGTGGAAGTAAGCTTTTCTTATTTCCGGACGCATGCGCAAACTATAGAAAGTCGTTATGACGTAGAATGTGCATACTTTGTTGATTCAATTTATTAAATAAAACACATTTTCTAAAAACTCGTGTTTTTCAACAAATCATGTAAACCTTCTAGAAGCTGTGATTTTAAAAAACGGGGAAATTAAGCTTTTCTTATTTCCAAACGCATGCGCAAACTATAGAAAGTCGTTATGACGTAGAATGTGCATACTTTGTTGATTCCATTTATGAAATAAAACACATTTTCTAAAAACTCGTGTTTTTTAAGAAATGATGTAACCATTCTAGAAGCTGTGATTTTGAAAAACGGTGCAAGTAAGCTTTTCTTATTTCCGGACGCATGCGCAAACTATAGAAAGTCCTTATGATGTAGAATGTGCATACTTTGTTGATTCCATTTATGAAATAAAACACATTTTTCTAAAAACTCGTGTTTTTTACGAAATCATGTAAACCTTCTAGAAGCTATGATTTTAAAAAACGGTGGAAATAAGCTTTTCTTATTTCCGGTCGAATGCGGAAACTATAGAAAGTCGTTATTACGTAGAATATGCATACTTTGTTGATTCCATTTATGAAATAAAACACATTTTCTAAAAACTACTGTTTTTTAAGAAATCTTGTAAACCTTCTAGGAGCTGTGATTTTAAAAAACGGTGGAAGTAAGCTTTTCTTATTTCCGGACGCATGCGCAAACTATAGAAAGTCGTTATGACGTAGAATGTGCATACTTTGTTGATTCCATTTATGAAATAAAACACATTTTCTAAAAACTCGTGTTTTTTACGAAATCATGTAAACCTTCTAGAAGCTGTGATTTTAAAAAACGGTGGAAGTAAGCTTGTCTTATTTCCGGACGCATGCGCAAACTATAGAAAGTCGTTATGACGTAGAATGTGCATACTTTGTTGATTCCATTTATGAAATAAAACACATTTTCTAAAAACTCGTGTTTTTTAAGAAATCATGTAAACCTCCTCGAAGCTGTGATTTTAAAACATGGGGGAAGTAAGCTTTTCTTATTTCCGGACGCATGCGCAAACTATAGAAAGTCGTTATGACGTAGAATGTGCATACTTTGTTGATTCCATTTATGAAATAAAACACATTTTCTAAAAACTCGTGCTTTTTAAGAAATCATGTAAACCTTCTAGAAGCTGTGATTTTAAAAAACGGGGGAAGTAAGCTTTTCTTATTTCCGGACGCATGCGCAAACTATAGAAAGTCGTTATGACGTAGAATGTGCATACTTTGTTGATTCCATTTATGAAATAAAACACATTTTCTAAAAACTCGTGTTTTTTAAGAAATCATGTAAACCTCCTCGAAGCTGTGATTTTAAAACATGGGGGAAGTAAGCTTTTCTTATTTCCGGACGCATGCGCAAACTATAGAAAGTCGTTATGACGAAGAATGTGCATACTTTGTAGAATCGATTTATGAAATAAAACACATTTTCTAAAAACTCGTGTTTTTTACGAAATCATGTAAACCTTCTAGAAGCTATTATTTTAAAAAACGGTGGAAGTAAGCTTTTCTTATTTCCGGACGCTTGCGCAAACTATAGAAAGTCGTTATGACGTAGAATGTGCATACTTTGTTGATTCCATTTATGAAATAAAACACATTTTCTAAAAACTCGTGTTTTTTAACAAATCATGTAAACCTTCTAGAAGCTGTGATTTTAAAAACCGGGAGAAGTAATTTTTTCTTATTTCCAAACGCATGCGCAAACTATATAAAGTCGTTATGACGTAGAATGTGCATACTTTGTTGATTCCATTTATGAAATAAAACACATTTTCTAAAAACTCATGTTTTTTAAGAAATCATGTAAACCTTCCAGAAGCTGTGATTTTAAAAAACAAGGGAAGTAAGCTTTTTTTATTTCCGGATGCATGCGCAAACTATAGAAAGTCGTTATGACGAAGAATGTGCATACTTTGTGGATTCCATTTATGAAATAAAACACATTTTCTAAAAACTCGTGTTTTTTACGAAATCATGTAAACCTTCTAGAAGCTGTGATTTTAAAAAACGATGGAAGTAAGCTTTTCTTTTTTCCAAACGCATGCGCAAACTATAGAAAGTCGTTATGATGTAGAATGCGCATACTTTGTTGATTCCATTTATGAAATAAAACACATTTTCTAAAAACTCGTGTTTTTTAAGAAATCATGTAAACCTTCTAGAAGCTGTGATTTTAAAAAACGAGGGAAGTAAGTTTTTCTTATTTCCAAACGCATACGGAAACTATAAAAAGTCGTTATGACGTAGAATGTGCATACTTTGTTGATTCCATTTATGAAATAAAACACATTTTCTAAAAACTCGTGTTTTTTAACAAATCATGTAAACCTTCTAGAAGCTGTGATTTTGAAAAACGGTGGAAGTAAGCTTTACTTATTTCCAAACGCATGCGCAAACTATCGAAAGGCGTTATGACGTAGAATGTGCAAACTTTGTTGACTCCATTTATGAAATAAAACACATTTTCAAAAACTCGTGTTTTTTAGGAAATTATGTAAACCTTCTAGAAGCTGTGATTTTAAAAAACGGTGGAAGTAAGCTTTTCTTATTTCCAGACGCATGCGCAAACTATAGAAAGTCATTATGAAATAGAATGTGCATACTTTGATGATTCCATTTATGAAATAAAACACATTTTCTAAAAACTCGTGTTTTTTACGAAATCATGTAAACCTTCTAGAAGCTGTGATTTTAAAAAACGGGGGAAGTAAGCTTTTCTTAATTCCAAACGCATGCGCAAACTATACAAAGTCATTATGACGAAGAATGTGCATAGTTTGTAGATTTCATTTACGAAATAAAACACATTTTCTAAAAACTCGTGTTTTTTACGAAATCATGTAAACCTTCTAGAAGCTGTGATTTTAAAAAACGATGGAAGTAAGCTTTTCTTATTTCCAAACGCATGCGCAAACTATAGAAAGTCGTTATGATGTAGAATGTGCATACTTTGTTGATTCCATTTATGAAATAAAACCCATTTTCTAAAAACTCGTGTTTTTTACGAAATCATGTAAACCTTCTAGAAGCTGTGATTTTAAAAAACGGGGGAAGTAAGCTTTTCTTATTTCCAAAGGCATGGGAAAACTATAGAAAGTTTTTATGACGTAGAATGTGCATAGTTTGTTGATTACATTTATGAAATAAAACACATTTTCTAAAAACTCGTGTTTTTAAAGAAATCATGTAAACCTTCTAGAAGCTGTGATTTTAAAAAACGGGGGAAGTAAGCTTTTCTTATTTCCGGATGCATGCGGAAACTATAGAAAGTCGTTATGACGTAGAATGTGCATACTTTGTAGATTCCATTTATGAAATAAAACACATTTTCTAAAAACTCGTGTTTTTTACAAAATCATGTAAACCTTCTAGAAGCTATGATTTTAAAAAACGGGGGAAGTAAGATTTCCTTATTTCCGGACGCATGCGCAAGCTATAGAAAGTCTTTATGACGAAGAATGTGCATACTTTGTAGATTCCATTTATGAAATAAAACACATTTTCTAAAAACTCGTGTTTTTTACGAAATCATGTCAACCTTCTAAAAGCTGTGATTTTAAAAAACGATGGAAGTAAGCTTTTCTTATTTGCAAACGCATGCGCAAACTATAGAAAGTCGTTATGATGTAGAATGTGCATACTTTGTTGATTCCATTTATGAAATAAAACACATTTTCTAAAAACTCGTGTTTTTTAACAAATCATGTAAACCTTCTAGAAGCGGTGATTTTGAAAAACGGTGAAAGTAAGCTTTTCTTATTTCCAAACGCATGCGCAAACTATCGAAAGGAGTTATGACGTAGAATGTGCATACTTTGTTGATTCCATTTATGAAATAAAACACATTTTCTAAAAACTCGTGTTTTTTATGAAATTATGTAAACCTTCTAGAAGCTGTGATTTTAAAAAACGGTGGAAGTAAGCTTTTCTTATTTTCGGACGCATGCGCAAACTATAGAAAGTCGTTATGAAATAGAATGTGCATACTTTGTTGATTCCATTTATGAAATAAAACACATTTTCTAAAAACTCATGTTTTTTACGAAATCATGTAAACCTTCTAGAAGCTGTGATTTTAAAAAACGGGGGAAGTAAGCTTTTCTTATTATCAAACGCATGCGCAAACTATACGAAGTTGTTATGACAAAGAATGTGCATAGTTTGTAGTTTCCATTTACGAAATAAAACACATTTTCTAAAAACTCGTGTTTTTTACGAAATCATGTAAACCTTCTAGAAGCTGTGATTTTAAAAAACGATGGAAGTAAGCTTTTCTTATTTCCAAACGCATGCGCAAACTATAGAAAGTCGTTATGATGTAGAATGTGCATACTTTGTTGATTCCATTTATGAAATAAAACAAATTTTCTAAAAACTCATGTTTTTTACAAAATCATGTAAACCTTCTAGAAGCTATGATTTTAAAAAATGGGGGAAATAAGCTTTTCTAATTTCCGGACGCATGCGCAAACTATAGAAACTCATTATGACGTCGAATGTGCATACTTTGTTGATTCCATTTATGAAATAAAACACATTTTCAAAAAACTCATGTTTTTTAACAAATCATGTAAACCTTCTAGAAGCTGTGATTTTAAAAAACGGTGGAAGTAAGCTTTTCTTAATTCCGGACGCATGCGCAAACTATAGAAAGTCGTTATGATGTAGAATGTTCATACTTTTAAGATTCCATTTATGAAATAAAACACATTTTCTAAAAACTCGTGTTTTTTAAGAAATCATGTAAACCTTCTAGAAGCTGTGATTTTGAAAAACGGTGCAAGTAAGCTTTTCTTATTTCCGGACGCATGCGCAAACTATAGAAAGTCGTTATGACGTAGAATGTGCATACTTGGTAGATTCCATTTATGAAATAAAACATATTTTCTAAAAACTCATGTTTTTTACAAAATCATGTAAACCTTCTAGAAGCTATTATTTTAAAAAATAGTGGAAGTAAGCTTTTCTTATTTCCGGACGCATGCGCAAACTTTAGAAAGTCGTTATGACGTAGAATGTGCATACTTTGTTGATTCGATTTATTAAATAAAACACATTTTCTAAAAACTCGTGTTTTTCAACAAATCATGTAAACCTTCTAGAAGCTGTGATTTTAAAAAACGGGGGAATTAATCTTTTCTTATTTCCAAACGCATGCGCAAACTATAGAAAGTCGTTATGACGTAGAATGTGCATACTTTGTTGATTCCATTTATGAAATAAAACACATTTTCTAAAAACTCGTGTTTTTTAAGAAATCATGTAAACCTTCTAGAAGCTGTGATTTTGAAAAACGGTGGAAGTAAGCTTTTCTTATTTCCGGACGCATGCGCAAACTATAGAGAGTCCTTATGATGTAGAATGTCCATACTTTGTTGATTCCATTTATGAAATAAAACACATTTTCTAAAAACTCGTGTTTTTTACGAAATCATGTAAACCTTCTAGAAACTATGATTTTAAAAAACGATGGAAGTAAGCTTTTCTTATATCCGGTCGAATACGGAAACTATAGAAAGTCGTTATTACGTAGAATGTGCATAGTTTGTTGATTCCAATTATGAAATAAAACACATTTTCTAAAAACTCCTGTTTTTTAAGAAATCTTGTAAACCTTCTAGGAGCTGTGATTTTAAAAAACGGTGGAAGTAAGCTTTTCTTATTTCCGGACGAATGCACAAACTATAGAAAGTCGTTATGATGTAGAATGTGCATACTTTGTAGATTCCATTGATGAAATAAAACACATTTTCTAAAAACTCGTGTTTTTTACGAAAACATGCAAACCTTCTAGAAACTGTGATTTTAAAAAGCTGTGGAAGTAAGCTTTTCTTATTTCCGGACGCATGCGCAAACTATAGAAAGTCGTTATGACGTAGAATGTGCATACTTTGTTGATTCCATTTATGAAATAAAACACATTTTCTAAAAACTCGTGTTTTTTACGAAATCATGTAAACCTTCTAGAAGCTGTGATTTTAAAAAACGGTGGAAGTAAGCTTTTCTTATTTCCGGACGCATGCGCAAACTATACAAAGTCGTTATGATGTAGAATGTGCATACTTTGTTGATTCCATTTATGAAATAAAACACATTTTCTAAAAACTCGTGTTTTTTAAGATATCATGTAAACCTTCTAGAAGCTGTGATTTTAAAAAACGGGGGTAAGTAAGCTTTTCTTATTTCCGGACGCATGCGCAAACTATAGAAAGTCGTTATGACGTAGAATGTGCATACTTTGTTGATTCCATTTATGAAATAAAACACATTTTCTAAAAACTCGTGTTTTTCAAGAAATCATGTAAACCTTCTAGAAGCTGTGATTTTAAAAAACGGGGGAAGTAAGCTTTTCTTATTTCCGGACGCATGCGCAAACTATAGAAAGTCGTTATGACGTAGAATGTGCATACTTTGTAGATTCCATTTATGAAATAAAACACATTTTCTAAAAACTCGTGTTTTTTACAAAATCATGTAAACCTTCTAGAAGCTGTGATTTTAAAAAACGGGGCAAGTAAGCTTTTCTTATTTCCGGACGCATGCGCAAACTATTTAAAGTCGTTATGGAATAGAATGTGAATACTTTGTTGATTCCATTTATGAAATAAATAACATTTTCTAAAAACTTGTGTTTTTTAGGAGATCATGTAAACCTTCTAGAAGCTGTGATTTTAAAAAATGGGGGAAGTAAGCTTTTCTTATTTCCAAACGCATGCGCAAACTATACAAAGTTGTTATGACGAAGAATGTGCATAGTTTGTAGATTCCATTTACGAAATAAAACACATTTTCTAAGAACTCGTGTTTTTTACGAAATCATGTAAACCTTCTAGGAGCTGTGATTTTAAAAAACGATGGAAGTAAGCTTTTCTTATTTCCAAACGCATGCGCAAACTATAGAAAGTCGTTATGATGTAGAATGTGCATAGTTTGTTGATTCCATTTATGAAATAAAACACATTTTCTAAAAACTCGTGTTTTCTACAAAATCATGTAAACCTTCTAGAAGCTGTGATTTTAAAAAACGGGGGAAATAAGCTTTTCTTATTTCCGGACGCATGCGCAAACTATAGAAACTCATTATGACGTAGAATGTGCATACTTTGTTGATTCCATTTATGAAATAAAACACATTTTCTAAAAACTCATGTTTTTTAACAAATCATGTAAACCTTCTAGAAGCTGTGATTTTTAAAAACGGTGGAAGTAAGCTTTTCTTATTTCCAAACGCATGCGCAAACTATAGAAAGTCGTTATGACGTAGAATGTGCATACTTTGTTGATTCCATTTATGAGATAAAACACATTTTCTAAAAACTCGTGTTTTTTAAGAAATCATGTAAACCTTCCAGAAGCTGTGATTTTAAAAAACAAGGGAAGTAAGCTTTTCTTATTTCCAAACGCATGCGCAAACTATAGAAAGTCGTTATGACGTAGAATGTGCATACTTTGTTGATTCCATTTATGAAATAAAACACATTTTCTAAAAACTCATGTTTTTTAAGAAATTATGTAAACCTTCTAGAAGCTGTAATTTTAAAAAACGGGGGAAGTAAGATTTTCTTATTTCCGGACGCATGCGCAAACTATAGAAAGTCGTTATGACGTAGAATGTGCATACTTTGTAGATTCCATTTATTAAATAAAACACATTTTCTAAAAACTCATGTTTTTTACGAAATCATGTAAACCTTCTAGAAGCTATTATTTTAAAAAACAGTGGAAGTAAGCTTTTCTTATTTCCGGACGCATGCGCAAACTATAGAAAGTCGTTATGACGTAGAATGTGCATACTTTGTTGATTCAATTTATTAAATAAAACACATTTTCTAAAAACTCGTGTTTTTCAACAAATCATGTAAACCTTCTAGAAGCTGTGATTTTAAAAAACGGGGAAATTAAGCTTTTCTTATTTCCAAACGCATGCGCAAACTATAGAAAGTCGTTATGACGTAGAATGTGCATACTTTGTTGATTCCATTTATGAAATAAAACACATTTTCTAAAAACTCGTGTTTTTTAAGAAATCATGTAACCATTCTAGAAGCTGTGATTTTGAAAAACGGTTGCAAGTAAGCTTTTCTTATTTCCGGACGCATGCGCAAACTATAGAAAGTCCTTATGATGTAGAATGTGCATACTTTGTTGATTCCATTTATGAAATAAAACACATTTTTCTAAAAACTCGTGTTTTTTACGAAATCATGTAAACCTTCTAGAAGCTATGATTTTAAAAAACGGTGGAAGTAAGCTTTTCTTATTTCCGGTCGAATGCGGAAACTATAGAAAGTCGTTATTACGTTGAATATGCATACTTTGTTGATTCCATTTATGAAATAAAACACATTTTCTAAAAACTACTGTTTTTTAAGAAATCTTGTAAACCTTCTAGGAGCTGTGATTTTAAAAAACGGTGGAAGTAAGCTTTTCTTATTTCCGGACGCATGCGCAAACTATAGAAAGTCGTTATGACGTAGAATGTGCATACTTTGTTGATTCCATTTATTAAATAAAACACATTTTCTAAAAACTCGTGTTTTTTACGAAATCATGTAAACCTTCCAGAAGCTGTGATTTTAAAAAACGGTGGAAGTAAGCTTGTCTTATTTCCGGACGCATGCGCAAACTATAGAAAGTCGTTATGACGAAGAATGTGCATACTTTGTGGATTCCATTTATGAAATAAAACAAATTTTCTAAAAACTCGTGTTTTTTACGAAATCATGTAAACCTTCTAGAAGCTGTGATTTTAAAAAACGATGGAAGTAAGCTTTTCTTTTTTCCAAACGCATGCGCAAACTATAGAAAGTCGTTATGATGTAGAATGTGCATACTTTGTTGATTCCATTTATGAAATAAAACACATTTTCTAAAAACTCGTGTTTTTTAAGAAATCATGTAAACCTTCTAGAAGCTGTGATTTTAAAAAACGAGGGAAGTAAGTTTTTCTTATTTCCAAACGCATGCGGAAACTATAAAAAGTCGTTATGACGTAGAATGTGCATACTTTGTTGATTCCATTTATGAAATAAAACACATTTTCTAAAAACTCGTGTTTTTTACGAAATCATGTAAACCTTCTAGAAGCTGTGATTTTAAAAAACGATGGAAGTAAGCTTTTCTTATTTCCAAACGCATGCGCAAACTATAGAAAGTCGTTATGACGTAGAATGTGCATACTTTGTTGATTCCATTTATGAAATAAAACACATTTTCTAAAAACTCGTGTTTTTTAACAAATCATGTAAACCTTCTAGAAGCTGTGATTTTGAAAAACGGTGGAAGTAAGCTTTACTTATTTCCAAACGCATGCGCAAACTATCGAAAGGCGTTATGACGTAGAATGTGCAAACTTTGTTGACTCCATTTATGAAATAAAACACATTTTCAAAAACTCGTGTTTTTTAGGAAATTATGTAAACCTTCTAGAAGCTGTGATTTTAAAAAACGGTGGAAGTAAGCTTTTCTTATTTCCAGACGCATGTGCAAACTATAGAAAGTCGTTATGAAATAGAATGTGCATACTTTGATGATTCCATTTATGAAATAAAACACATTTTCTAAAAACTCGTGTTTTTTACGAAATCATGTAAACCTTCTAGAAGCTGTGATTTTAAAAAACGGGGGAAGTAAGCTTTTCTTAATTCCAAACGCATGCGCAAACTATACAAAGTCATTATGACGAAGAATGTGCATAGTTTGTAGATTTCATTTACGAAATAAAACACATTTTCTAAAAACTCGTGTTTTTTACGAAATCATGTAAACCTTCTAGAAGCTGTGATTTTAAAAAACGATGGAAGTAAGCTTTTCTTATTTCCAAACGCATGCGCAAACTATAGAAAGTCGTTATGATGTAGAATGTGCATACTTTGTTGATTCCATTTATGAAATAAAACCCATTTTCTAAAAACTCGTGTTTTTTACGAAATCATGTAAACCTTCTAGAAGCTGTGATTTTAAAAAACGGGGGAAGTAAGCTTTTCTTATTTCCAAAGGCATGGGAAAACTATAGAAAGTTTTTATGACGTAGAATGTGCATAGTTTGTTGATTACATTTATGAAATAAAACACATTTTCTAAAAACTCGTGTTTTTAAAGAAATCATGTAAACCTTCTAGAAGCTGTGATTTTAAAAAACGGGGGAAGTAAGCTTTTCTTATTTCCGGATGCATGCGGAAACTATAGAAAGTCGTTATGACGTAGAATGTGCATACTTTGTAGATTCCATTTACGAAATAAAACACATTTTCTAAAAACTCGTGTTTTTTACAAAATCATGTAAACCTTCTAGAAGCTATGATTTTAAAAAACGGGGGAAGTAAGCTTTCCTTATTTCCGGACGCATGCGCAAGCTATAGAAAGTCTTTATGACGAAGAATGTGCATACTTTGTAGATTCCATTTATGAAATAAAACACATTTTCTAAAAACTCGTGTTTTTTACGAAATCATGTAAACCTTCTAAAAGCTGTGATTTTAAAAAACGATGGAAGTAAGCTTTTCTTATTTGCAAACGCATGCGCAAACTATAGAAAGTCGTTATGATGTAGAATGTGCATACTTTGTTGATTCCATTTATGAAATAAAACACATTTTCTAAAAACTCGTGTTTTTTAACAAATCATGTAAACCTTCTAGAAGCGGTGATTTTGAAAAACGGTGAAAGTAAGCTTTTCTTATTTCCAAACGCATGCGCAAACTATCGAAAGGAGTTATGACGTAGAATGTGCATACTTTGTTGATTCCATTTATGAAATAAAACACATTTTCTAAAAACTCGTGTTTTTTATGAAATTATGTAAACCTTCTAGAAGCTGTGATTTTAAAAAACGGTGGAAGTAAGCTTTTCTTATTTTCGGACGCATGCGCAAACTATAGAAAGTCGTTATGAAATAGAATGTGCATACTTTGTTGATTCCATTTATGAAATAAAACACATTTTCTAAAAACTCATGTTTTTTACGAAATCATGTAAACCTTCTAGAAGCTGTGATTTTAAAAAACGGGGGAAGTAAGCTTTTCTTATTATCAAACGCATGCGCAAACTATACGAAGTTGTTATGACAAAGAATGTGCATAGTTTGTAGTTTCCATTTACGAAATAAAACACATTTTCTAAAAACTCGTGTTTTTTACGAAATCATGTAAACCTTCTAGAAGCTGTGATTTTAAAAAACGATGGAAGTAAGCTTTTCTTATTTCCAAACGCATGCGCAAACTATAGAAAGTCGTTATGATGTAGAATGTGCATACTTTGTTGATTCCATTTATGAAATAAAACAAATTTTCTAAAAACTCATGTTTTTTACAAAATCATGTAAACCTTCTAGAAGCTATGATTTTAAAAAATGGGGGAAATAAGCTTTTCTAATTTCCGGACGCATGCGCAAACTATAGAAACTCATTATGACGTCGAATGTGCATACTTTGTTGATTCCATTTATGAAATAAAACACATTTTCAAAAAACTCATGTTTTTTAACAAATCATGTAAACCTTCTAGAAGCTGTGATTTTAAAAAACGGTGGAAGTAAGCTTTTCTTAATTCCGGACGCATGCGCAAACTATAGAAAGTCGTTATGATGTAGAATGTTCATACTTTTAAGATTCCATTTATGAAATAAAACACATTTTCTAAAAACTCGTGTTTTTTAAGAAATCATGTAAACCTTCTAGAAGCTGTGATTTTGAAAAACGGTGCAAGTAAGCTTTTCTTATTTCCGGACGCATGTGCAAACTATAGAAAGTCGTTATGACGTAGAATGTGCATACTTGGTAGATTCCATTTATGAAATAAAACATATTTTCTAAAAACTCATGTTTTTTACAAAATCATGTAAACCTTCCAGAAGCTATTATTTTAAAAAATAGTGGAAGTAAGCTTTTCTTATTTCCGGACGCATGCGCAAACTTTAGAAAGTCGTTATGACGTAGAATGTGCATACTTTGTTGATTCGATTTATTAAATAAAACACATTTTCTAAAAACTCGTGTTTTTCAACAAATCATGTAAACCTTCTAGAAGCTGTGATTTTAAAAAACGGGGGAATTAATCTTTTCTTATTTCCAAACGCATGCGCAAACTATAGAAAGTCGTTATGACGTAGAATGTGCATACTTTGTTGATTCCATTTATGAAATAAAACACATTTTCTAAAAACTCGTGTTTTTTAAGAAATCATGTAAACCTTCTAGAAGCTGTGATTTTGAAAAACGGTGGAAGTAAGCTTTTCTTATTTCCGGACGCATGCGCAAACTATAGAAAGTCCTTATGATGTAGAATGTCCATACTTTGTTGATTCCATTTATGAAATAAAACACATTTTCTAAAAACTCGTTTTTTTTACGAAATCATGTAAACCTTCTAGAAACTATGATTTTAAAAAACGATGGAAGTAAGCTTTTCTTATATCCGGTCGAATACGGAAACTATAGAAAGTCGTTATTACGTAGAATGTGAATAGTTTGTTGATTCCAATTATGAAATAAAACACATTTTCTAAAAACTCCTGTTTTTTAAGAAATCTTGTAAACCTTCTAGGAGCTGTGATTTTAAAAAACGGTGGAAGTAAGCTTTTCTTATTTCCGGACGAATGCACAAACTATAGAAAGTCGTAATGATGTAGAATGTGCATACTTTGTAGATTCCATTGATGAAATAAAACACATTTTCTAAAAACTCGTGTTTTTTACGAAAACATGCAAACCTTCTAGAAACTGTGATTTTAAAAAGCTGTGGAAGTAAGCTTTTCTTATTTCCGGACGCATGCGCAAACTATAGAAAGTCGTTATGACGTAGAATGTGCATACTTTGTTGATTCCATTTATGAAATAAAACACATTTTCTAAAAACTCGTGTTTTTTACGAAATCATGTAAACCTTCTAGAAGCTGTGATTTTAAAAAACGGTGGAAGTAAGCTTTTCTTATTTCCGGACGCATGCGCAAACTATACAAAGTCGTTATGATGTAGAATGTGCATACTTTGTTGATTCCATTTATGAAATAAAACACATTTTCTAAAAACTCGTGTTTTTTAAGATATCATGTAAACCTTCTAGAAGCTGTGATTTTAAAAAACGGGGTAAGTAAGCTTTTCTTATTTCCGGACGCATGCGCAAACTATAGAAAGTCGTTATGACGTAGAATGTGCATACTTTGTTGATTCCATTTATGAAATAAAACACATTTTCTAAAAACTCGTGTTTTTCAAGAAATCATGTAAACCTTCTAGAAGCTGTGATTTTAAAAAATGGGGGAAGTAAGCTTTTCTTATTTCCGGACGCATGCGCAAACTATAGAAAGTCGTTATGACGTAGAATGTGCATACTTTGTAGATTCCATTTATGAAATAAAACACATTTTCTAAAAACTCGTGTTTTTTACAAAATCATGTAAACCTTCTAGAAGCTTTGATTTTAAAAAACGGGGCAAGTAAGCTTTTCTTATTTCCGGACGCATGCGCAAACTATTTAAAGTCGTTATGGAATAGAATGTGCATACTTTGTTGATTCCATTTATGAAATAAATAACATTTTCTAAAAACTTGTGTTTTTTAGGAGATCATGTAAACCTTCTAGAAGCTGTGATTTTAAAAAATGGGGGAAGTAAGCTTTTCTTATTTCCAAACGCATGCGCAAACTATACAAAGTTGTTATGACGAAGAATGTGCATAGTTTGTAGATTCCATTTACGAAATAAAACACATTTTCTAAGAACTCGTGTTTTTTACGAAATCATGTAAACCTTCTAGGAGCTGTGATTTTAAAAAACGATGGAAGTAAGCTTTTCTTATTTCCAAACGCATGCGCAAACTATAGAAAGTCGTTATGATGTAGAATGTGCATAGTTTGTTGATTCCATTTATGAAATAAAACACATTTTCTAAAAACTCGTGTTTTCTACAAAATCATGTAAACCTTCTAGAAGCTGTGATTTTAAAAAACGGGGGAAATAAGCTTTTCTTATTTCCGGACGCATGCGCAAACTATAGAAACTCATTATGACGTAGAATGTGCATACTTTGTTGATTACATTTATGAAATAAAACACATTTTCTAAAAACTCATGTTTTTTAACAAATCATGTAAACCTTCTAGAAGCTGTGATTTTTAAAAACGGTGGAAGTAAGCTTTTCTTATTTCCAAACGCATGCGCAAACTATAGAAAGTCGTTATGACGTAGAATGTGCATACTTTGTTGATTCCATTTATGAGATAAAACACATTTTCTAAAAACTCGTGTTTTTTAAGAAATCATGTAAACCTTCCAGAAGCTGTGATTTTAAAAAACAAGGGAAGTAAGCTTTTCTTATTTCCAAACGCATGCGCAAACTATAGAAAGTCGTTATGACGTAGAATGTGCATACTTTGTTGATTCCATTTATGAAATAAAACACATTTTCTAAAAACTCATGTTTTTTAAGAAATTATGTAAACCTTCTAGAAGCTGTAATTTTAAAAAACGGGGGGAAGTAAGATTTTCTTATTTCCGGACGCATGCGCAAACTATAGAAAGTCGTTATGACGTAGAATGTGCATACTTTGTAGATTCCATTTATGAAATAAAGCACATTTCCTAAAAAACTCGTGTTTTTTACGAAATCATGTAAACCTTCTAGAAGCTGTGATTTTAAAAAACAGTTGATGTAAGCTTTTCTTATTTCCGGACGAATGCGCAAACTATAGAAAGTCGTTATGACGTAGAATGTGCATACTTTGTTGATTCCATTTATGAAATAAAACACATTTTCTAAAAGCTCGTGTTTTTTAAGAAATCATGTAAACCTTCTAGAAGCTGTGATTTTAAAACACTGGGGAAGTAAGCTTTTCTTATTTCCAAACGCATGCGCAAACTATAGAAAGTCATTATGACGTAGAATGTGCATACTTTGTTGATTCCATTTATGAAATAAAACAAATTTTCTAAAAGCTCGTGTTTTTTAAGAAATCATGTAAACCTTCTAGAAGCTGTGATTTTAAAAAACGGGGGAAGTAAGCTTTTTTTATTTCCGGACGCATGCGCAAACTATAGAAAGTCGTTATGACGTAGAATGTGCATACTTTGTAGATTCCATTTATGAAATAAAACACATTTTCTAAAAACTCGTGGTTTTTAAGAAATCATGTAAACCTTCTAGAAGCTCTTATTTTAAAAAACGGTGGAAGTAAGCTTTTCTTATTTCTGGACGCATGTGCAAACTATAGAAAGTCGTTATGAAATAGAATGTGCATACTTTGTTGATTCCATTTATGAAATAAAACACATTTTCTAAAAACTCTTGTTTTTTACGAAATCATGTAAACCTTCTAGAAGCTGTGATTTTAAAAAACGGGGGAAGTAAGCTTTTCTTATTTCCAAACGCATGCACAAACTATAGAAAGTCGTTATGACGTAGAATGTGCATACCTTGTAGATTCCATTTATGAAATAAAGCACATTTCCTAAAAAACTCGTGTTTTTTACGAAATCATGTAAACCTTCTAGAAGCTGTGATTTTAAAAAACGATGGAAGTAAGCTTTTCTTATTTCCGGACGCATGCGCAAACTATAGAAAATCGTTATGACGTAGAATGTGCATACTTTGTTGATTCCATTTATGAAATAAAACACATTTTCTAAAAACTCGTGTTTTTTAAGAAATCATGTAAACCTTCTAGAAGCTGTGATTTTAAAAAACGGGGGGAAGTAAGCTTTTCTTATTTCCGGATGCATGCACAAAATATAGAAAGTCGTTATGACGTAGAATGTGCATACTTTGTTGATTCCATTTATGAAATAAAACACATTTTCTAAAAACTAGTGTTTTTTAAGAAATCATGTAAACCTTCCAGAAGCTGTGATTTTAAAAAACGAGGGAAGTAAGCTTTTCTTATTTCCGGACGCATGCGCATACTATAGAAAGTCGTTTTGATGAAGAACATGCATACTTTGTAGATTCCATTTGTGAAATAAAACACATTTTCTAAAAACTCGTGTTTCTTACGAAATCATGTAAACCTTCTAGAAGCTGTGATTTTAAAAAACGATGGAATTAAGCTTTTCTTATTTCCAAACGCATGCATCTACTATCGAATGGCGGTATGACGTAGAATGTGCATACTTTGTTGATTCCATTTATGAAATAAAACACATTTTCTAAAAACTCGTGTTTTTTAAGAAATTATGTAAACGTTCTAGAAGTTGTGATTTTAAAAAACGGGGGAGTAAGCTTTTCTTATTTTCGGACGCATGCGCAAACTATAGAAAGTCGTTATGACGTAGAATGTGCGTACTTTGTTGATTACATTTATGAAATAAAACACATTTTCTAAAAACTCGTGTTTTTTAAGAAATCATGTAAACCTTCTAGAAGCTGTGATTTTAAAAAACGGGGGAAGTGAGCTTTTCTTATTTCCGGACGCATGCGCAAAATATAGAAAGTCGTTATGACGTAGAATGTGCATACTTTGTTGATTCCATTTATGAAATAAAACAGATTTTCTAAAAACTCGTGTTTTTTAAGAAATCATGTAAACCTTGCAGAAGCTGTGATTTTAAAAAACGAGGGAAGTAAGCTTTTCTTATTTCCAAATGCATGCGCAACATATAGAAATTCGTTATGACATAGAATGTGCATACTTTGTTGATTCCATTTATGAAATAAAACAGATTTTCTAAAAACTCGTGTTTTTTAAGAAATTATGTAAACCTTCTAGAAACTGTGATTTTAAAAAACGGGGGAAGTAAGCTTTTCTTATTTCCGGAAGCATGCGCAAACTATAGAAAGTCGTTATGACGTAGAATGTGCATACTTTGTAGATTCGATTTATGAAATAAAGCACATTTTCTAAAAAACTCGTGTTTTTTTACGAAATCATGTAAACCTTCTAGAAGCTGTGATTTTAAAAAACGGGGGAAGTAAGCTTTTCATATTTCCGGACGCATGCGCAAACAATTGAAAGTAGTTATGACGTAGAATGTGCATACTTTGTTGATTTCATTTATGAAATAAAACACCTTTTCTAAAAACTCGTGTTTTTTAAGAAATCATGTAAACCTTCTAGAAGCTGTGATTTTAAAAAACGGGGGAAGTAAGCTTTTCTTATTTCCGGACGCATGCGCAAACTATAGAAAGTCGGTATGACGTAGAATGTGCATACTTTGTAGATTCCATTTATGAAATAAAACACATTTTCTAAAAACTCGTGTTTTTTACGAAATCATGTAAACCTTCTAGAAGCTGTGATTTTAAAAAACGATGGAAGTAAGCTTTTCTTATTTCCAAACGCATGCATAAACTATCGAATGGCAGTATGACGTAGAATGTGCATACTTTGTTGATTCCATTTATGAAATAAAACACATTTTCTAAAAACTCGTGTTTTTTAAGAAATTATGTAAACGTTCTAGAAGCGGTGATTTTAAAAAACGGGGGGAAGCAAGCTTTTCTTATTTCCAGACGCATGCGCAAACTATAGAAAGTCGTTATGACGTAGAATGTGCGTACTTTGTTGATTCCATTTATGAAATAAAACACAATTTCTAAAAACTCGTGTTTGTTAAGAAATCATGTAAACCTTCTAGAAGCTGTGATTTTAAAAAGCGAGGGAAGTAAGCTTTTCTTATTTCCGGACGCATGCGCAAAATATAGAAAGTCGTTATGACGTAGAATGTGCATACTTTGTTGATTCCATTTATGAAATAAAAAAGATTTTCTAAAAACTCGTGTTTTTTAAGAAATCATGTAAACCTTCCAGAAGCTGTGATTTTAAAAAACGGGGGATTTAAGCTTTTCTTATTTCCGGACGCATGCGCATACTATAGAAAGTCGTTATGATGAAGAATGTGCATACTTTGTAGATTCCATTTGTGAAATAAAACACATTTTCTAAAAACTCGTGTTTCTTACGAAATCATGTAAACCTTCTAGAAGCTGTGATTTTATAAAACGATGGAAGTAAGCTTTTCTTATTTCCAAACGCATTCGCAAACTATCGAAAGTCGTTATGATGTAGAATGTGCATACTTTGTTGATTCCATTTATGAAATAAAACACATTTTCTAAAAACTCGTGTTTTTTAACAAATCATGTAAACCTTCTAGAAGCTGTGATTTTAAAAAACGGTGGAAGTATACTTTTCTTATTTCCGGACGCATGCGCAAACAATAGAAAGTCCTTATGACGTAGAATGTGCATACTTTGTTGATTCCATTTATGAAATAAAACACATTTTCTAAAAACTGGTGTTTTTTAAGAAATCATGTAAACCTTCTAGAAGCTGTGATTTTAAAAAACGGTGGAGGTAAGCTTTTCTTATTTCCAGTCGAATGCGGAAACTATAGAAAGTCGTTATTATGTAGAATGTGCATACTTTGTTGATTCCATTTATCAAATAAAACACATTTTCTAAAAACTAGTGTTTTTTAAGAAATCTTGTAAACCTTGTAGAAGCTGTGATTTTAAAAAACGGTGGAAGCAAGCTTTTCTTATTTCCGGACGAATTCGCAAACTATTGAAAGTCGTTATGACGTAGAATGTGCATACTTTGTAGATTCCATTTATGAAATAAAACACATTTTCTAAAAACTCGTGTTTTTTAAGAAATCATGTAAACCTTCTAGAAGCTGTGGTTTTGAAAAACGGTGCAAGTAAGCTTTTCTTATTTCCGGACGCATGCGCAAACTATAGAAAGTCGTTATGACGTAGAATGTGCATACTTTGTAGATTCCATTTATGAAATAAAACACATTTTCTAAAAACTCATGTTTTTTACGAAATCATGTAAACCTTCTAGAAGCTATTATTTTAAAAAACAGTGGAAGTAAGCTTTTCTTATTTCCGGACGCATGCGCAAACTATAGAAAGTCGTTATGACGTAGAATGTGCATACTTTGTTGATTCAATTTATTAAATAAAACACATTTTCTAAAAACTCGTGTTTTTCAACAAATCATGTAAACCTTCTAGAAGCTGTGATTTTAAAAAACGGGGAAATTAAGCTTTTCTTATTTCCAAACGCATGCGCAAACTATAGAAAGTCGTTATGACGTAGAATGTGCATACTTTGTTGATTCCATTTATGAAATAAAACACATTTTCTAAAAACTCGTGTTTTTTAAGAAATCATGTAACCATTCTAGAAGCTGTGATTTTGAAAAACGGTGCAAGTAAGCTTTTCTTATTTCCGGACGCATGCGCAAACTATAGAAAGTCCTTATGATGTAGAATGTGCATACTTTGTTGATTCCATTTATGAAATAAAACACATTTTTCTAAAAACTCGTGTTTTTTACGAAATCATGTAAACCTTCTAGAAGCTATGATTTTAAAAAACGGTGGAAGTAAGCTTTTCTTATTTCCGGTCGAATGCGGAAACTATAGAAAGTCGTTATTACGTAGAATATGCATACTTTGTTGATTCCATTTATGAAATAAAACACATTTTCTAAAAACTACTGTTTTTTAAGAAATCTTGTAAACCTTCTAGGAGCTGTGATTTTAAAAAACGGTGGAAGTAAGCTTTTCTTATTTCCGGACGCATGCGCAAACTATAGAAAGTCGTTATGACGTAGAATGTGCATACTTTGTTGATTCCATTTATGAAATAAAACACATTTTCTAAAAACTCGTGTTTTTTACGAAATCATGTAAACCTTCTAGAAGCTGTGATTTTAAAAAACGGTGGAAGTAAGCTTGTCTTATTTCCGGACGGATGCGCAAACTATAGAAAGTCGTTATGACGTAGAATGTGCATACTTTGTTGATTCCATTTATGAAATAAAACACATTTTCTAAAAACTCGTGTTTTTTAAGAAATCATGTAAACCTCCTCGAAGCTGTGATTTTAAAAAACGGGGTAAGTAAGCTTTTCTTATTTCCGGACGCATGCGCAAACTATAGAAAGTCGTTATGACGTAGAATGTGCATACTTTGTTGATTCCATTTATGAAATAAAACACATTTTCTAAAAACTCGTGTTTTTTAAGAAATCATGTAAACCTTCTAGAAGCTGTGATTTTAAAAAACGGGGGAAGTAAGTTTTTCTTATTTCAAGACGCATGCACAAACTATAGAAAGTCGTTATGACGTAGAATGTGCATACTTTCTAGATTCCATTTATGAAATAAAACACACTTCCTAAAAACTCGTGTTTTTTACAAAATCATGTAAACCTTCTAGAAGCTGTGATTTTAAAAAACGGGTCAAGTAAGCTTTTCTTATTTCCGGACGCTTGCGCAAACTATAGAAAGTCGTTATGACGAAGAATGTGCATACTTTTTAGATTCCATTTATGAAATAAAACACATTGTCTAAAAACTCGTGTTTTTTACGAAATCATGTAAACCTTCTAGAAGCTGTGATTTTAAAAAACGATGGAAGTAAGCTTTTCTTATTTCCAAACGCATGCGCAAACTATAGAAAGTCGTTATGATGTAGAATGTGCATACTTTGTGGATTCCATTTATGAAATAAAACACATTTTCTAAAAACTCGTGTTTTTTAACAAATCATGTAAACCTTCTAGAAGCTGTGATTTTAAAAAACGGGTCAAGTAAGCTTTTCTTATTTCCAAACACATGCGCAAACTATCGAAAGGTGTTATGACATAGAATGTGCATACTTTGTTGACTCCATTTATGAAATAAAACACATTTTCTAAAAACTCGTGTTTTTTAGGAAATTATGTAAACCTTCTAGAAGCTGTGATTTTAAAAAATGGTGGAAGTAAGCTTTTCTTATTTCCGGACGCATGTGCAAACTATTGAAAGTCGTTATGAAATAGAATGTGCATACTTTGTTGATTCCATTTATGAAATAAAACACATTTTCTAAAAACTTGTGTTTTTTACGAGATCATGTAAACCTTCTAGAAGCTGTGATTTTAAAAAACGGGGGAAGTAAGCTTTTCTTATTTCCAAACGCATGCGCAAACTATACAAAGTCGTTATGATGAAGAGTGTGCATTGTGTGTAGATTCCATTTACGAAATAAAACACATTTTCTAAAAACTCGTGTTTTTTACGAAATCATGTAAACCTTCTAGGAGCTGTGATTTTAAAAAACGATGGAAGTAAGCTTTTCTTATTTCCGGACGCATGCGTAAACTATAGAAAGTCGTTATGAAATAGAATGTGCATAGTTTGTTGATTCCATTTATGAAATAAAACACATTTTCTAAAAACTCGTGTTTTCTACAAAATCATGTAAACCTTCTAGAAGCTGTGATTTTAAAAAACGGGGGAAATAAGCTTTTCTTATTTCCGGACGCATGCGCAAACTATTGAAACTCATTATGACGTAGAATGTGCATACTTTGTTGATTACATTTATGAAATAAAACACATTTTCTAAAAACTCATGTTTTTTAACAAATCATGTAAACCTTCTAGAAGCTGTGATTTTAAAAAACGGTGGAAGTAAGCTTTTCTTATTTCCAAACGCATGCGCAAACTATAGAAAGTCATTATGACGTAGAATGTGCATACTTTGTTGATTCCATTTATGAAATAAAACACATTTTGTAAAAACTCGTGTTTTTTAAGAAATCATGTAAACCTTCCAGAAGCTGTGATTTTAAAAAACGAGGGAAGTAAGCTTTTCTTATTTCCGCACGCATGCGCAAACTATAGAAAGTCGTTATGACGTAGAATGTGCATACTTTGTTGTTTCCATTTATGAAATAAAACACATTTTCTAAAAACTCATGTTTTTTAAGAAATCATGTAAACCTTCTAGAAGCTGTGATTTTAAAACATGGGGGAAGTAAGCTTTTCTTATTTCCACACGCATGCGGAAACTATAGAAACTCGTTATGACGTAGAATGTGCATACTTTGTTGATTCCATTTATGAAATAAGACACATTTTCTAAAAGCTCTTGTTTTTTAAGAAATCATGTAAACCTTCTAGAAGCTGTGATTTTAAAAAACGGGGGAAGTAAGCTTTTCTTATTTCCGGACGCATGCGCAAACTATAGAAAGTTGTGATGACGTAGAATGTGCATACTTTGTAGATTCCATTTATAAAATAAAACACATTTTCTAAAAACTCATGTTTTTTACGAAATCTTGTAAACCTTCTAGAAGCTGTGATTTTAAAAAACGGGGGAAGTAAGCTTTTCTTATTTTCGGACGCATGCGCAAACTATAGAAAGTCGTTATGACGAAGAATGTGCATACTTTGTAGAATCGATTTATGAAATAAAACACATTTTCTAAAAACTCGTGTTTTTTACGAAATCATGTAAACCTTCTAGAAGCTATTATTTTAAAAAACGGTGGAAGTAAGCTTTTCTTATTTCCGGACGCTTGCGCAAACTATAGAAAGTCGTTATGACGTAGAATGTGCATACTTTGTTGATTCCATTTATGAAATAAAACACATTTTCTAAAAACTCGTGTTTTTTAACAAATCATGTAAACCTTCTAGAAGCTGTGATTTTAAAAACCGGGAGAAGTAATTTTTTCTTATTTCCAAACGCATGCGCAAACTATATAAAGTCGTTATGACGTAGAATGTGCATACTTTGTTGATTCCATTTATGAAATAAAACACATTTTCTAAAAACTCATGTTTTTTAAGAAATCATGTAAACCTTCCAGAAGCTGTGATTTTAAAAAACAAGGGAAGTAAGCTTTTTTTATTTCCGGATGCATGCGCAAACTATAGAAAGTCGTTATGACGAAGAATGTGCATACTTTGTGGATTCCATTTATGAAATAAAACACATTTTCTAAAAACTCGTGTTTTTTACGAAATCATGTAAACCTTCTAGAAGCTGTGATTTTAAAAAACGATGGAAGTAAGCTTTTCTTTTTTCCAAACGCATGCGCAAACTATAGAAAGTCGTTATGATGTAGAATGTGCATACTTTGTTGATTCCATTTATGAAATAAAACACATTTTCTAAAAACTCGTGTTTTTTAAGAAATCATGTAAACCTTCTAGAAGCTGTGATTTTAAAAAACGAGGGAAGTAAGTTTTTCTTATTTCCAAACGCATGCGGAAACTATAAAAAGTCGTTATGACGTAGAATGTGCATACTTTGTTGATTCCATTTATGAAATAAAACACATTTTCTAAAAACTCGTGTTTTTTACGAAATCATGTAAACCTTCTAGAAGCTGTGATTTTAAAAAACGATGGAAGTAAGCTTTTCTTATTTCCAAACGCATGCGCAAACTATAGAAAGTCGTTATGACGTAGAATGTGCATACTTTGTTGATTCCATTTATGAAATAAAACACATTTTCTAAAAACTCGTGTTTTTTAACAAATCATGTAAACCTTCTAGAAGCTGTGATTTTGAAAAACGGTGGAAGTAAGCTTTACTTATTTCCAAACGCATGCGCAAACTATCGAAAGGCGTTATGACGTAGAATGTGCAAACTTTGTTGACTCCATTTATGAAATAAAACACATTTTCAAAAACTCGTGTTTTTTAGGAAATTATGTAAACCTTCTAGAAGCTGTGATTTTAAAAAACGGTGGAAGTAAGCTTTTCTTAATTCCGGACGCATGCGCAAACTATAGAAAGTCGTTATGATGTAG
Organism: Larix kaempferi; assembly: GCA_027924585.1. Taxonomy (NCBI): domain Eukaryota; kingdom Viridiplantae; phylum Streptophyta; class Pinopsida; order Pinales; family Pinaceae; genus Larix; species Larix kaempferi. The sequence continues at coordinate 4,371,395 of BSBM01000324.1, forward strand.
AATGTTCATACTTTTAAGATTCCATTTATGAAATAAAACACATTTTCTAAAAACTCGTGTTTTTTAAGAAATCATGTAAACCTTCTAGAAGCTGTGATTTTGAAAAACGGTGCAAGTAAGCTTTTCTTATTTCCGGACGCATGCGCAAACTATAGAAAGTCGTTATGACGTAGAATGTGCATACTTGGTAGATTCCATTTATGAAATAAAACATATTTTCTAAAAACTCATGTTTTTTACAAAATCATGTAAACCTTCTAGAAGCTATTATTTTAAAAAATAGTGGAAGTAAGCTTTTCTTATTTCCGGACGCATGCGCAAACTTTAGAAAGTCGTTATGACGTAGAATGTGCATACTTTGTTGATTCGATTTATTAAATAAAACACATTTTCTAAAAACTCGTGTTTTTCAACAAATCATGTAAACCTTCTAGAAGCTGTGATTTTAAAAAACGGGGGAATTAATCTTTTCTTATTTCCAAACGCATGCGCAAACTATAGAAAGTCGTTATGACGTAGAATGTGCATACTTTGTTGATTCCATTTATGAAATAAAACACATTTTCTAAAAACTCGTGTTTTTTAAGAAATCATGTAAACCTTCTAGAAGCTGTGATTTTGAAAAACGGTGGAAGTAAGCTTTTCTTATTTCCGGACGCATGCGCAAACTATAGAAAGTCCTTATGATGTAGAATGTCCATACTTTGTTGATTCCATTTATGAAATAAAACACATTTTCTAAAAACTCGTGTGTTTTACGAAATCATGTAAACCTTCTAGAAACTATGATTTTAAAAAACGATGGAAGTAAGCTTTTCTTATATCCGGTCGAATACGGAAACTATAGAAAGTCGTTATTACGTAGAATGTGCATAGTTTGTTGATTCCAATTATGAAATAAAACACATTTTCTAAAAACTCCTGTTTTTTAAGAAATCTTGTAAACCTTCTAGGAGCTGTGATTTTAAAAAACGGTGGAAGTAAGCTTTTCTTATTTCCGGACGAATGCACAAACTATAGAAAGTCGTTATGACGTAGAATGTGCATACTTTGTAGATTCCATTGATGAAATAAAACACATTTTCTAAAAACTCGTGTTTTTTACGAAAACATGCAAACCTTCTAGAAACTGTGATTTTAAAAAGCTGTGGAAGTAAGCTTTTCTTATTTCCGGACGCATGCGCAAACTATAGAAAGTCGTTATGACGTAGAATGTGCATACTTTGTTGATTCCATTTATGAAATAAAACACATTTTCTAAAAACTCGTGTTTTTTACGAAATCATGTAAACCTTCTAGAAGCTGTGATTTTAAAAAACGGTGGAAGTAAGCTTTTCTTATTTCCGGACGCATGCGCAAACTATACAAAGTCGTTATGATGTAGAATGTGCATACTTTGTTGATTCCATTTATGAAATAAAACACATTTTCTAAAAACTCGTGTTTTTTAAGATATCATGTAAACCTTCTAGAAGCTGTGATTTTAAAAAACGGGGTAAGTAAGCTTTTCTTATTCCCGGACGCATGCGCAAACTATAGAAAGTCGTTATGACGTAGAGTGTGCATAATTTGTTGATTCCATTTATGAAATAAAACACATTTTCTAAAAACTCGTGTTTTTCAAGAAATCATGTAAACCTTCTAGAAGCTGTGATTTTAAAAAACGGGGGAAGTAAGCTTTTCTTATTTCCGGACGCATGCGCAAACTATAGAAAGTCGTTATGACGTAGAATGTGCATACTTTGTAGATTCCATTTATGAAATAAAACACATTTTCTAAAAACTCGTGTTTTTTACAAAATCATGTAAACCTTCTAGAAGCTGTGATTTTAAAAAACGGGGCAAGTAAGCTTTTCTTATTTCCGGACACATGCGCAAACTATTTAAAGTCGTTATGGAATAGAATGTGCATACTTTGTTGATTCCATTTATGAAATAAATAACATTTTCTAAAAACTTGTGTTTTTTAGGAGATCATGTAAACCTTCTAGAAGCTGTGATTTTAAAAAATGGGGGAAGTAAGCTTTTCTTATTTCCAAACGCATGCGCAAACTATACAAAGTTGTTATGACGAAGAATGTGCATAGTTTGTAGATTCCATTTACGAAATAAAACACATTTTCTAAGAACTCATGTTTTTTACGAAATCATGTAAACCTTCTAGGAGCTGTGATTTTAAAAAACGATGGAAGTAAGCTTTTCTTATTTCCAAACGCATGCGCAAACTATAGAAAGTCGTTATGATGTAGAATGTGCATAGTTTATTGATTCCATTTATGAAATAAAACACATTTTCTAAAAACTCGTGTTTTCTACAAAATCATGTAAACCTTCTAGAAGCTGTGATTTTAAAAAACGGGGGAAATAAGCTTTTCTTATTTCCGGACGCATGCGCAAACTATAGAAACTCATTATGACGTAGAATGTGCATACTTTGTTGATTCCATTTATGAAATAAAACACATTTTCTAAAAACTCATGTTTTTTAACAAATCATGTAAACCTTCTAGAAGCTGTGATTTTTAAAAACGGTGGAAGTAAGCTTTTCTTATTTCCAAACGCATGCGCAAACTATAGAAAGTCGTTATGACGTAGAATGTGCATACTTTGTTGATTCCATTTATGAGATAAAACACATTTTCTAAAAACTCGTGTTTTTTAAGAAATCATGTAAACCTTCCAGAAGCTGTGATTTTAAAAAACAAGGGAAGTAAGCTTTTCTTATTTCCAAACGCATGCGCAAACTATAGAAAGTCGTTATGACGTAGAATGTGCATACTTTGTTGATTCCATTTATGAAATAAAACACATTTTCTAAAAACTCATGTTTTTTAAGAAATTATGTAAACCTTCTAGAAGCTGTAATTTTAAAAAACGGGGGAAGTAAGATTTTCTTATTTCCGGACGCATGCGCAAACTATAGAAAGTCGTTATGACGTAGAATGTGCATACTTTGTAGATTCCATTTATGAAATAAAGCACATTTCCTAAAAAACTCGTGTTTTTTACGAAATCATGTAAACCTTCTAGAAGCTGTGATTTTAAAAAACGGTTGATGTAAGCTTTTCTTATTTCCGGACGAATGCGCAAACTATAGAAAGTCGTTATGACGTAGAATGTGCATACTTTGTTGATTCCATTTATGAAATAAAACACATTTTCTAAAAACTCGTGTTTTTTAAGAAATCATGTAAACCTTCTAGAAGCTGTGATTTTAAAACACTGGGGAAGTAAGCTTTTCTTATTTCCAAACGCATGCGCAAACTATAGAAAGTCATTATGACGTAGAATGTGCATACTTTGTTGATTCCATTTATGAAATAAAACAAATTTTCTAAAAGCTCGTGTTTTTTAAGAAATCATGTAAACCTTCTAGAAGCTGTGATTTTAAAAAACGGGGGAAGTAAGCTTTTTTTATTTCCGGACGCATGCGCAAACTATAGAAAGTCATTATGACGTAGAATGTGCATACTTTGTAGATTCCATTTATGAAATAAAACACATTTTCTAAAAACTCGTGGTTTTTAAGAAATCATGTAAACCTTCTAGAAGCTATTATTTTAAAAAACGGTGGAAGTAAGCTTTTCTTATTTCTGGACGCATGTGCAAACTATAGAAAGTCGTTATGAAATAGAATGTGCATACTTTGTTGATTCCATTTATGAAATAAAACACATTTTCTAAAAACTCTTCTTTTTTACGAAATCATGTAAACCTTCTAGAAGCCGTGATTTTAAAAAACGGGGGAAGTAAGCTTTTCTTATTTCCAAACGCATGCACAAACTATAGAAAGTCGTTATGACGTAGAATGTGCATACCTTGTAGATTCCATTTATGAAATAAAGCACATTTCCTAAAAAACTCGTGTTTTTTACGAAATCATGTAAACCTTCTAGAAGCTGTGATTTTAAAAAATGGTGGAAGTAAGCTTTTCTTATTTCCGGATGAATGCGCAAACTATAGAAAGTCGTTATGACGTAGAATGTGCATACTTTGTTGATTCCATTTATGAAATAAAACACATTTTCTAAAAAATCGTGTTTTTTAAGAAATCATGTAAACCTTCTAGAAGCTGTGATTTTAAAAAACGATGGAAGTAAGCTTTTCTTATTTCCGGACGCATGCGCAAACTATAGAAAGTCGTTATGACGTAGAATGTGCATACTTTGTTGTTTCCATTTATGAAATAAAACACATTTTCTAAACGCTCGTGTTTTTTAAGAAATCATGTAAACCTTCTAGAAGCTGTGATTTTAAAACATGGGGGAAGTAAGCTTTTCTTATTTCCACACGCATGCGCAAAGTATAGAAACTCGTTATGACGTAGAATGTGCATACTTTGTTGATTCCATTTATGAAATAAGACACATTTTCTAAAAGCTCGTGTTTTTTAAGAAATCATGTAAACCTTCTAGAAGCTGTGATTTTAAAAAACGAGGGAAGTAAGATTTTCTTATTTCCGGACGCATGCGCAAACTATAGAAAGTCGTTATGACGTAGAATGTGCATACTTTGTAGATTCCATTTATAAAATAAAACACATTTTCTAAAAACTCATGTTTTTTACGAAATCTTGTAAACTTTCTAGAAGCTGTGATTTTAAAAAACGGGGGAAGTAAGCTTTTCTTATTTTCGGACGCATGCGCAAACTATAGAAAGTCGTTATGACGAAGAATGTGCATACTTTGTAGAATCCATTTATGAAATAAAACACATTTTCTAAAAACTCGTGTTTTTTACGAAATCATGTAAACCTTCTAGAAGCTATTATTTTAAAAAACGGTGGAAGTAAGCTTTTCTTATTTCCGGACGCATGCGCAAACTATAGAAAGTCGTTATGACGTAGAATGTGCATACTTTGTTGATTCCATTTATGAAATAAAACACATTTTCTAAAAACTCGGGTTTTTTCACAAATCATGTAAACCTTCTAGAAGCCGTGATTTTAAAAACCAGGGGAAGTAACTTTTTCTTATTTCCAAACGCATGCTTAAACTATATAAATTTGTTATGACGTAGAATGTGCATACTTTGTGGATTCCATTTATGAAATAAAACACATTTTCTAAAAACTCTTGTTTTTTACGAAATCATGTAAACCTTCTAGAAGCTGTGATTTTAAAAAACGATGGAAGTAAGCTTTTCTTTTTTCCAAACGCATGCGCAAACTATAGAAAGTCGTTATGATGTAGAATGTGCATACTTTGTTGATTTCATTTATGAAATAAAACACATTTTCTAAAAACTAATGTTTTTTAAGAAATCATGTAAACCTTCTAGAAGCTGTGATTTTAAAAAACGGGGGAAGTAAGTTTTTCTTATTTCCAAACTCATGCGGAAACTATAAAATGTCGTTATGACGTAGAATGTGCATACTTTGTTGATTCCATTTATGAAATAAAACACATTTTCTAAAAACTCGTGTTTTTTAAGAAATCTTGTAAAGCTTCTAGAAGCTGTGATTTTTAAAAACGGGGGAAGTAAGCTTTTCTTATTTCCAAACGCATGCGCAAACTATAGAAAGTCGTTATGAAATAGAATGTGCATACTTTGTTGATTCCATTTATGAAATAAAACACATTTTCTAAAAACTCGTGTTTTTTAACAAATCATGTAAACCTTCTAGAAGCTATTATTCTAAAAAACGGTGGAAGTAAGCTTTTCTTATTTCCGGACGCATGCGCAAACTATAGAAACTCATTATGACGTAGAATGTGCATACTTTGTTGATTCCATTTATGAAATAAAATACATTTTCTAAAAACTCGTGTTTTTTAAGAAATCATGTAAACTTTCTAGAAGCTGTGATTTTAAAAAACGGTGGAAGTAAGCTTTTCCTATTTCCGGACGAATGCGCAAACTATAGAAAGTCGTTATGACGTAGAATGTGCATACTTTGTAGATTCCATTTATGAAATAAAACACATTTTCTAAAAACTCATGTTTTTTACGAAATCATGTAAACCTTCTAGAAGCTGTGATTTTAAAAAACGGTGGAAGTAAGCTTTTCTTATTTCCGGACGCATGGGCAAACTATAGAAAGTCGTTATGACGTAGAATGTGCATACTTTGTTGATTCCATTTATGAAATAAAACACATTTTCTAAAAACTCGTGTTTTTTAACAAATCATGTAAACCTTCTAGAAGCTGTGATTTTAAAAAACGGGGGAAGTAAGCTTTACTTATTTCCAATCGCATGCGCAAACTATAGAAAATCGTTATGAGGTAGAATGTGCATACTTTGTTGATTCCATTTATGAAATAAAACACATTTTCCAAAAACTCATGTTTTTTACGAAATCATGTAAACGTTCTAGAAGCTGTGATTTTAAAAAAGAGGGGAAGTAACATTTTCTTATTTCCGGACGCATGCGCAAACTATAGAAAGTCGTTATGAGGTAGAATGTGCATACTTTGTTGATTCCATTTATGAAATAAAACACATTTTCTAAAAACTCATGTTTTTTACGAAATCATGTAAACCTTCTAGAAGCTGTGATTTTAAAAAAAAGGGGAAGTAACATTTTCTTATTTCCGGACGCATGCGCAAACTATAGAAAGTCGTTATGACGTAGAATGTGCATACTTTGTTGATTCCATTTATGAAATAAATCACATTTTCTAAAAACTCGTGTTTTTTAACAAATCATGTAAACCTTCTAGAAGCTGTGATTTTAAAAAACGATGGAAGTAAGCTTTTCTTATTTTCGGACGCATGCGCAAACTATAGAAAGTCGTTATGACGTCGAATGTGCATACCTTGTTGTTCCCTTTATGAAATAAAACACATTTTCTAAAAACTCGTGTTTTTTAAGAAATCATGTAAACCTTCTAGAAGCTATGATTTTAAAACACGGGGGAAGTAAGCTTTTCTTATTTCCAAACGCATGCGCAAACTATAGAAAGTCGTTATGACGTAGAATGTGAATACTTTGTTGATTCCATTTATGAAATAAAACACATTTTCTAAAAGCCCGTGTTTTTTAAGAAATCATGTAAACCTTCTAGAAGCTGTGATTTTAAAAAACGGGGGAAGTAAGTTTTTCTTATTTCCAAACGCATGCACAAACTATAGAAAGTCGTTATGACGTAGAATGTGCATACTTTGTTGATTCCATTTATGAAATAAAACACATTTTCTAAAAACTCGTGTTTTTTAAGAAATCATGTAAAGCTTCTAGAAGCTGTGATTTCGAAAAACGGTGGAAGTAAACTTTTCTTATTTCCGGACGCATGCGCAAAATATAGAAAGTCGTTATGAAATAGAATGTGCATACTTTGTTGATTCCATTTATGAAATAAAACACATTTTCTAAAAACTCGTGTTATTTAACAAATCATGTAAACCTTCTAGAAGCTATTATTTTAAAAAACGGTGGAAGTAAGCTTTTCTTATTTCCGGACGCATGCGCAAACTATAGAAAGTCGTTATGAAATAGAATGTGCATAGTTTGTTAATTCCATTTATGAAATAAAACACATTTTCTAAAAACTCGTGTTTTTTAAGAAATCATGTAAACCTTCCAGAAGCTGTGATTTTAAAAAACGAGGGAAGTAAGCTTTTCTTATTTCCGGACGCATGCACAAACTATAGAAAGTCGTTATGACGTAGAAAGTGCATACTTTGTTGATTCCATTTATGAAATAAAACACATTTTCTAAAAACTCATGTTTTTTAACAAATCATGTAAACCTTCTAGAAGCTGTGATTTTAAAAAACGGGGGAAGTAAGTTTTTCTTATTTCCAAACGCATGCGCAAACTATAGAAAGTCGTTATGACGTAGAATGTGCATACTTTGTTGATTTCATTTATGAAATAAAACACATTTTCTAAAAGCTTGTGTTTTTTAAGAAATCATGTAAACCTTCTAGAAGCTGTGATTTTAAAAAACGGGGGAAGTAAGCTTTTCTTATTTCCGGACGCATGCGCAAACTATAGAAAGTCGTTATGACGTAGAATGTGCATACTTTGTAGATTCCATTTATGAAATAAAACACATTTTCTAAAAACTCGTGGTTTTTAAGAAATCATGTAAACCTTCTAGAAGCTATTATTTTAAAAAACGGTGGAAGTAAGCTTTTCTTATTTCTCGACGCATGTGCAAACTATAGAAAGTCGTTATGAAATAGAATGTGCATACTTTGTTGATTCCATTTATGAAATAAAACACATTTTCTAAAAACTCGTGTTTTTTACGAAATCATGTAAACCTTCTAGAAGCTGTGATTTTAAAAAACGGGGGAAGTAAGCTTTTCTTATTTCCAAATGCATGCACAAACTATAGAAAGTCGTTATGACGTAGAATGTGCATACCTTGTAGATTCCATTTATGAAATAAAGCACATTTCCTAAAAAACTCGTGTTTTTTACGAAATCATGTAAACCTTCTAGAAGCTGTGATTTTAAAAAACGGTGGAAGTAAGCTTTTCTTATTTCCGGATGAATGCGCAAACTATAGAAAGTCAGTATGACGTAGAATGTGCATACTTTGTTGATTCCATTTATGAAATAAAACACATTTTCTAAAAAATCGTGTTTTTTAAGAAATCATGTAAACCTTCTAGAAGCTGTGATTTTAAAAAACGATGGAAGTAAGCTTTTCTTATTTCCGGACGCATGCGCAAACTATAGAAATTCGTTATGACGTAGAATGTGCATACTTTGTTGTTTCCATTTATGAAATAAAACACATTTTCTAAAAGCTCGTGTTTTTTAAGAAATCATGTAGACCTTCTAGAAGCTGTGATTTTAAGACATGGGGGAAGTAAGCTTTTCTTATTTCCACACGCATGCGCAAAGTATAGAAACTCGTTATGACGTAGAATGTGCATACTTTGTTGATTCCATTTATGAAATAAGACACATTTTCTAAAAGCTCGTGTTTTTTAAGAAATCATGTAAACCTTCTAGAAGCTATGATTTTAAAAAACGAGGGAAGTAAGCTTTTCTTATTTCCGGACGCATGCGCAAACTATAGAAAGTCGTTATGACGTAGAATGTGCATACTTTGTAGATTCCATTTATAAAATAAAACACATTTTCTAAAAAATCGTGTTTTTTAAGAAATCATGTAAACCTTCTAGAAGCTGTGATTTTAAAAAACGATGGAAGTAAGCTTTTCTTATTTCCGGACGCATGCGCAAACTATAGAAATTCGTTATGACGTAGAATGTGCATACTTTGTTGTTTCCATTTATGAAATAAAACACATTTTCTAAAAGCTCGTGTTTTTTAAGAAATCATGTAGACCTTCTAGAAGCTGTGATTTTAAGACATGGGGGAAGTAAGCTTTTCTTATTTCCACACGCATGCGCAAAGTATAGAAACTCGTTATGACGTAGAATGTGCATACTTTGTTGATTCCATTTATGAAATAAGACACATTTTCTAAAAGCTCGTGTTTTTTAAGAAATCATGTAAACCTTCCAGAAGCTGTGATTTTAAAAAACGAGGGAAGTAAGCTTTTCTTATTTCCGGACGCATGCACAAACTATAGAAAGTCGTTATGACGAAGAATGTGCATACTTTCTGGATTCCAGCACATTTTCTAAAAACTCGTGTTTTTTACGAAATCATGTAAACCTTCTAGAAGCTGTGATTTTAAAAAACGATGGAAGTAAGCTTTTCTTTTTTCCAAACGCATGCGCAAACTATAAAAATTCGTTATGATGTAGAATGTGCATACTTTGTTGATTCCATTTATGAAATAAAACACATTTTCTAAAAACTCGTGTTTTTTAAGAAATCATGTAAACCTTCTAGAAGTTGTGATTTTAAAAAACGGGGGAAGTAAGTTTTTCTTATTTCCAAACGCATGCGGAAACTATAAAAAGTCGTTATGACGTAGAATGTGCATACTTTGTTGATTCCATTTATGAAATAAAACAGATTTTCTAAAAACTCGTGTTTTTTAAGAAATCTTGTAAAGCTTCTAGAAGCTGTGATTTTGAAAAACGGGGGAAGTAAGCTTTTCTTATTTCCAAACGCATGTGCAAACTATAGAAAGTCATTATGAAATAGAATGTGCATACTTTGTTGATTCCATTTATGAAATAAAACACATTTTCTAAAAACTCGTGTTTTTTAACAAATCGTGTAAACCTTCTAGAAGCTATTATTCTAAAAAACGGTGGAAGTAAGCTTTTCGTATTTCCGGACGCATGCGCAAACTATAGAAACTCATTATGACGTAGAATGTGCATACTTTTTTGATTCCATTTATGAAATAAAATACATTTTCTAAAAACTCGTGTTTTTTAAGAAATCATGTAAACTTTCTAGAAGCTGTGATTTTAAAAAACGGTGGTAGTAAGCTTTTCCTATTTCCGGACGAATGCGCAAACTATAGAAAGTCGTTATGACGTAGAATGTGCATACTTTCTGGATTCCATTTATGAAATAAAACAAATTTTCTAAAAACTCGTGTTTTTTAACAAATCATGTAAACCTTCTAGAAGCTGTGATTTTAAAAAACGGGGGAAGTAAGCTTTTCTTATTTCCAAACGCATTCGTAAACTATAGAAAGTCGTTATGAGGTAGAATGTGCATACTTTGTTGATTCCATTTATGAAATAAAACACATTTTCTTAAAACTCGTGTTTTTTACGAAATCATGTAAACCTTCTAGAAGTTGTGATTTTAAAAAAGAGGGGAAGTAACATTTTCTCATTTCCGGACGCATGCGCAAACTATAGAAAGTCGTTATGACGTAGAATGTGCATACTTTGTTGATTCCGTTTATGAAATAAAACACATTTTCTAAAAACTCGTGTTTCTTAAGAAATCATGTAAACCTTCTAGAAGCTGTGATTTTAAAAAATGGTGGAAGAAAGCTTTTCTTATTTCCGGACGAATGCGCAAACTAAAGAAAGTCGTTATGACGTAGAATTTGCATACTTTGTAGATTCCATTTATGAAATAAAACACATTTTCTAAAAACTCGTGTATTTTAACAAATCATGTAAACCTTCTAGAAGCTGTGATTTTAAAAAACGGGGGAAGTAAGCTTTGCTTATTTCCAATCGCATGCGCAAACTATAGAAAGTCGTTATGAGGTAGAATGTGCATACTTTGTTGATTCCATTTATGAAATAAAACACATTTTCTAAAAACTCATGTTTTTTACGAAATCATGTAAACCTTCTAGAAGCTGTAATTTTAAAAAAGAGGGGAAGTAGCATTTTCTTATTTCCGGACGCATGCGCAAACTATAGAAAGTCGTTATGAGGTAGAATGTGCATACTTTGTTGATTCCATTTATGAAATAAAACACATTTTCTAAAAACTCATGTTTTTTACGAAATCATGTAAACCTTCTAGAAGCTGTGATTTTTAAAAAAAGGGGAAGTAACATTTTCTTATTTCCGGACGCATGCGCAAACTATAGAAAGTCATTATGACGTAGAATGTGCATACTTTGTTGATTCAATTTATGAAATAGAACACATTTTCTAAAAACTCGTGTTTCTTACGAAATCATGTAAACCTTCTAGAAGCTGTGATTTTAAAAAACGAGGGAAGTAAGCTTTTCTTATTTCCAAACGCATGCGCAAACTATAGAAAGTCGTTATGACGTAGAATGTGCATACTTTGTTGATTCCATTTATGAAATAAAACACATTTTCTAAAAACTCGTGTTTTTTAAGAAATCATGTAAACCTTCTAGAAGCTGTGATTTTAAAAAACGGGGGAAGTAAGCTTTTCTTCTTTCCAAATGCATGCGCAAACTATAGAAATTCGTTATGACGTAGAATGTGCATACTTTGTTGATTCCATTTATGAAATAAAACACATTTTCTAAAATCTCGTGTTTTTTAAGAAATTATGTAAACCTTCTAGAAGCTGTGATTTTCAAAAACGGGGGAAGTAAGTTTTTCTTATTTCCGGACGCATGCGCAAACTATAGAAAGTCGTTATGACGTAAAATGTGCATACTTTGTAGATTCCATTTATGAAATAAAGCACATTTTCTAAAAAACTTGTGTTTTTTACGAAATCATGTAAACCTTCTAGAAGCTGTGATTTTAAAAAACGGTGGAAGTAAGCTTTTCTTATTTCCGGACGAATGCGCAAACTATAGAAAGTCGTTATTACGTAGAATGTGCATACTTTGTTGATTCCATTTATGAAATAAAACACATTTTCTAAAAACTCGTGTTTTTTAACAAATTATGTAAACCTTCTAGAAGCTGTGATTTTAAAAAACGATGGAAGTAAGCTTTTCTTATTTCCGGAAGCATGCGCAAACTATAGAAAGTCGTTATGACGTAGAATGTGCATACTTTGTTGTTTCCTTTATGAAATAAAACACATTTTCTAAAAACTGGTGTTTTTTAAGAAATCATGTAAACCTTCTAGAAGCTATGATTTTAAAACACGGGGGAAGTAAGCTTTTCTTATTTCCAAACGCATGCGCAAACTATAGAAAGTCGTTATGACGTAGAATGTGAATACTTTGTTGATTCCATTTACGAAATAAAACCCATTTTTTAAAAGCCCGTGTTTTTTAAGAAATAATGTAAACCTTCTAGAAGCCGTGATTTTAAAAAACGGGGGAAGTAAGCTTTTCTTATTTCCGGACGCATGCGCAAACTATAGAAAGTCGTTATGACGTAGAATGTGCATACTTTGTAGATTCCATTTATGAAAGAAAACACATTTTCTAAAAACTCATGTTTTTTACGAAATCATGTAAACCTTCTAGAAGCTGTGATTTTAAAAAACGGGGGAAGTAATCTTTTCTTATTTCCGGACGCATGCGCAAACTATAGAAAGTCGTTATGATGTAGAATGTGCATACTTTGTTGACTCCATTTATGAAATAAAACACATTTTCTAAAAACTCGTGTTTTTTAAGAAATCATGTAAACCTTCTAGAAGCTGTGATTTTAAAAAACGGGGGAAGTAAGCTTTTCTTATTTCCGGACACACGCGCAAACTATAGAAAGTCGTTACGACGTAGAATGTGCATACTTTGTTGATTCCATTTATGAAATAAAACACATTTTCTAAAAACTCGTGTTTCTTAAGAAATCATGTAAACCTTCTAGAAGCTGTGATTTTAAAAAACGAGGGAAGTAAGCTTTTCTTATTTCCAAACGCATGCGCAAACTATAGAAAGTCATTATGACGTAGAATGTGCATACTTTGTTGATTCCGTTTATGAAATAAAACACATTTTCTAAAAACTCATGTTTTGTACGAAATCATGTAAACCTTCTAGAAGCTGTGATTTTAAAAAACGGGGGAAGTAAGCTTTTCTTATTTCCAAAGGCATGCGCAAACTATAGAAAGTCGTTATGACATAGAATGTGCATACTTTGTTGATTCCAATTATGAAATAAAACACATTTTCTAAAACTCGTGTTTTTTAAGAAATCTTGTAAACCTTCTAGAAGCTGTGATTTTAAAAAACGAGGGAAGTAAGCTTTTCTTATTTCCGGACGCATGCGCAAACTATAGAAAGTCGTTATGACGTAGAATGTGCATACTTTGTAGATTCCATTTATGAAATAAAACCCATTTTCTAAAAACTCGTGTTTTTTACGAAATCATGTAAACCTTCTAGAAGCTGTGATTTTAAAAAATGGGGGAAGTAAGGTTTTCTTATTTCCGGACGCATGCGCAAACTATAGAAAGTCGTGTTGAAATAGAATGTGCATAGTTTGTTGATTCCATTTATGAAATAAAAAGCATTTTCTAAAAACTCGTGTTTTTTAAGAAATCATGTAAACCTTCAAGAAGCTGTGATTTTAAAAAACGAGGGAAGTAAGCTTTTCTTATTTCCGGACGCATGCACAAACTATAGAAAGTCGTTATGACGTAGAAAGTGCATACTTTGTTGATTCCATTTATGAAATAAAACACATTTTCTAAAAACTCGTGTTTTTTAAGAAATCATGTAAAGCTTCTAGAAACTGTGATTTCGAAAAACGGTGGAAGTAAACTTTTCTTATTTCCGGACGCATGCGCAAACTATAGAAAGTCGTTATTACGTAGAATGTGCATACTTTGTTGATTCCATTTATGAAATAAAACACATTTTCTAAAAACTCGTGTTTTTTAACAAATTATGTAAACCTTCTAGAAGCTGTGATTTTAAAAAACGATGGAAGTAAGCTTTTCTTATTTCCGGAAGCATGCGCAAACTATAGAAAGTCGTTATGACGTAGAATGTGCATACTTTGTTGTTTCCTTTATGAAATAAAACACATTTTCTAAAAACTGGTGTTTTTTAAGAAATCATGTAAACCTTCTAGAAGCTATGATTTTAAAACACGGGGGAAGTAAGCTTTTCTTATTTCCAAAAGCATGCGCAAACTATAGAAAGTCGTTATGACGTAGAATGTGAATACTTTGTTGATTCCATTTACGAAATAAAACCCATTTTTTAAAAGCCCGTGTTTTTTAAGAAATAATGTAAACTTTCTAGAAGCCATGATTTTAAAAAACGGGGGAAGTAAGCTTTTCTTATTTCCGGACGCATGCGCAAACTATAGAAAGTCGTTATGACGTAGAATGTGCATACTTTGTAGATTCCATTTATGAAAGAAAACACATTTTCTAAAAACTCATGTTTTTTACGAAATCATGTAAACCTTCTAGAAGCTGTGATTTTAAAAAACGGGGGAAGTAATCTTTTCTTATTTCCGGACGCATGCGCAAACTATAGAAAGTCGTTATGATGTAGAATGTCCATACTTTGTTGATTCCATTTATGAAATAAAACACATTTTCTAAAAACTCGTGTTTTTTAAGAAATCATGTAAACCTTCTAGAAGCTGTGATTTTAAAAAACGGGGGAAGTAAGCTTTTCTTATTTCCGGACACACGCGCAAACTATAGAAAGTCGTTACGACGTAGAATGTGCATACTTTGTTGATTCCATTTATGAAATAAAACACATTTTCTAAAAACTCGTGTTTCTTAAGAAATCATGTAAACCTTCTAGAAGCTGTGATTTTAAAAAACGGGGGAAGTAAGCTTTTCTTATTTCCAAAGGCATGCGCAAACTATAGAAAGTCGTTATGACATAGAATGTGCATACTTTGTTGATTCCAATTATGAAATAAAACACATTTTCTAAAACTCGTGTTTTTTAAGAAATCTTGTAAACCTTCTAGAAGCTGTGATTTTAAAAAACGAGGGAAGTAAGCTTTTCTTATTTCCGGACGCATGCGCAAACTATAGAAAGTCGTTATGACGTAGAATGTGCATACTTTGTAGATTCCATTTATGAAATAAAACCCATTTTCTAAAAACTCGTGTTTTTTACGAAATCATGTAAACCTTCTAGAAGCTGTGATTTTAAAAAATGGGGGAAGTAAGGTTTTCTTATTTCCGGACGCATGCGCAAACTATAGAAAGTCGTGTTGAAATAGAATGTGCATAGTTTGTTGATTCCATTTATGAAATAAAACACATTTTCTAAAAACTCGTGTTTTTTAAGAAATCATGTAAACCTTCAAGAAGCTGTGATTTTAAAAAACGAGGGAAGTAAGCTTTTCTTATTTCCGGACGCATGCACAAACTATAGAAAGTCGTTATGACGTAGAAAGTGCATACTTTGTTGATTCCATTTATGAAATAAAACACATTTTCTAAAAACTCATGTTTTTTAAGAAATCATGTAAAGCTTCTAGAAGCTGTGATTTCGAAAAACGGTGGAAGTAAACTTTTCTTATTTCCGGACGCATGCGCAAACTATAGAAAGTCGTTATTACGTAGAATGTGCATACTTTGTTGATTCCATTTATGAAATAAAACACATTTTCTAAAAACTCGTGTTTTTTAACAAATTATGTAAACCTTCTAGAAGCTGTGATTTTAAAAAACGATGGAAGTAAGCTTTTCTTATTTCCGGAAGCATGCGCAAACTATAGAAAGTCGTTATGACGTAGAATGTGCATACTTTGTTGTTTCCTTTATGAAATAAAACACATTTTCTAAAAACTGGTGTTTTTTAAGAAATCATGTAAACCTTCTAGAAGCTATGATTTTAAAACACGGGGGAAGTAAGCTTTTCTTATTTCCAAACGCATGCGCAAACTATAGAAAGTCGTTATGACGTAGAATGTGAATACTTTGTTGATTCCATTTACGAAATAAAACCCATTTTTTAAAAGCCCGTGTTTTTTAAGAAATAATGTAAACCTTCTAGAAGCCGTGATTTTAAAAAACGAGGGAAGTAAGCTTTTCTTATTTCCGGACGCATGCGCAAACTATAGAAAGTCGTTATGACGTAGAATGTGCATACTTTGTAGATTCCATTTATGAAAGAAAACACATTTTCTAAAAACTCATGTTTTTTACGAAATCATGTAAACCTTCTAGAAGCTGTGATTTTAAAAAACGGGGGAAGTAATCTTTTCTTATTTCCGGACGCATGCGCAAACTATAGAAAGTCGTTATGATGTAGAATGTGCATACTTTGTTGATTCCATTTATGAAATAAAACACATTTTCTAAAAACTCGTGTTTTTTAAGAAATCATGTAAACCTTCTAGAAGCTGTGATTTTAAAAAACGGGGGAAGTAAGCTTTTCTTATTTCCGGACACACGCGCAAACTATAGAAAGTCGTTACGACGTAGAATGTGCATACTTTGTTGATTCCATTTATGAAATAAAACACATTTTCTAAAAACTCGTGTTTCTTAAGAAATCATGTAAACCTTCTAGAAGCTGTGATTTTAAAAAACGAGGGAAGTAAGCTTTTCTTATTTCCAAACGCATGCGCAAACTATAGAAAGTCATTATGACGTAGAATGTGCATACTTTGTTGATTCCGTTTATGAAATAAAACACATTTTCTAAAAACTCATGTTTTGTAGGAAATCATGTAAACCTTCTAGAAGCTGTGATTTTAAAAAACGGGGGAAGTAAGCTTTTCTTATTTCCAAAGGCATGCGCAAACTATAGAAAGTCGTTATGACATAGAATGTGCATACTTTGGTGATTCCAATTATGAAATAAAACACATTTTCTAAAACTCGTGTTTTTTAAGAAATCTTGTAAACCTTCTAGAAGCTGTGATTTTAAAAAACGAGGGAAGTAAGCTTTTCTTATTTCCGGACGCATGCGCAAACTATAGAAAGTCGTTATGACGTAGAATGTGCATATTTTGTAGATTCCATTTATGAAATAAAACCCATTTTCTAAAAACTCGTGTTTTTAACAAATCATGTAAACCTTCTAGAAGCTGTGATTTTAAAAAATGGGGGAAGTAAGGTTTTCTTATTTCCGGACGCATGCGCAAACTATAGAAAGTCGTGTTGAAATAGAATGTGCATAGTTTGTTGATTCCATTTATGAAATAAAACACATTTTCTAAAAACTCGTGTTTTTTAAGAAATCATGTAAACCTTCAAGAAGCTGTGATTTTAAAAAACGAGGGAAGTAAGCTTTTCTTATTTCCGGACGCATGCACAAACTATAGAAAGTCGTTATGACGTAGAAAGTGCATACTTTGTTGATTCCATTTATGAAATAAAACACATTTTCTAAAAACTCGTGTTTTTTAACAAATCATGTAAACCTTCTAGAAGCTGTGATTTTAAAAAACGGGGGAAGTAAGTTTTTCTTATTTCCAAACGCATGCGCAAACTATAGAAAGTCGTTATGACGTAGAATGTGCATACTTTGTTGATTCCATTTATGAAATAAAACACATTTTCTAAAAACTCGTGTTTTTTAAGAAATCATGTAAAGCTTCAAGAAGCTGTGATTTCGAAAAACGGTGGAAGTAAGCTTTTCTTATTTCCGGACACATGCGCAAACTATAGAAAGTCGTTATGAAATAGAATGTGCATAGTTTGTTGATTCCATTTATGAAATAAAACACATTTTCTAAAAACTAGTGTTTTTTAAGAAATCATGTAAACCTTCCAGAAGCTGTGATTTTAAAAAACGAGGGAAGTAAGCTTTTCTTATTTCCGGACGCATGCACAAACTATAGAAAGTCGTTATGACGAAGAATGTGCATACTTTCTGGATTCCATTTATGAAATAAAACACATTTTCTAAAAACTCGTGTTTTTTACGAAATCATGTAAACCTTCTAGAAGCTGTGATTTTAAAAAACGATGGAAGTAAGCTTTTCTTTTTTCCAAACGCATGCGCAAACTATAGAAAGTCGTTATGATGTAGAATGTGCATACTTTGTTGATTCCATTTATGAAATAAAACACATTTTCTAAAAACTCGTGTTTTTTAAGAAATCATGTAAACCTTCTAGAAGTTGTGATTTTAAAAAACGGGGGAAGTAAGTTTTTCTTATTTCCAAACGCATGCGGAAACTATAAAAAGTCGTTATGACGTAGAATGTGCATATTTTGTTGATTCCATTTATGAAGTAAAACAGATTTTCTAAAAACTCGTGTTTTTTAAGAAATCTTGTAAAGCTTCTAGAAGCTGTGATTTTGAAAAACGGGGGAAGTAAGCTTTTCTTATTTCCAAACGCATGTGCAAACTATAGAAAGTCATTATGAAATAGAATGTGCATACTTTGTTGATTCCATTTATGAAATAAAACACATTTTCTAAAAACTCGTGTCTTTTAACAAATCATGTAAACCTTCTAGAAGCTCTTATTCTAAAAAACGGTGGAAGTAAGCTTTTCTTATTTCCGGACGCATGCGCAAACTATAGAAACTCATTATGACGTAGAATGTGCATACTTTGTTGATTCCATTTATGAAATAAAATACATTTTCTAAAAACTCGTGTTTTTTAAGAAATCATGTAAACATTCTAGAAGCTGTGATTTTAAAAAACGGTGGAAGTAAGATTTTCCTATTTCCGGACGAATGCGCAAACTATAGAAAGTCGTTATGACGTAGAATGTGCATACTTTCTGGATTCCATTTATGAAATAAAACAAATTTTCTAAAAACTCGTGTTTTTTAACAAATCATGTAAACCTTCTAGAAGCTGTGATTTTAAAAAACGGGGGAAGTAAGCTTTTCTTATTTCCAAACGCATTCGCAAACTATAGAAAGTCGTTATGAGGTAGAATGTGCATACTTTGTTGATTCCATTTATGGAATAAAATACATTTTCTTAAAACTCGTGTTTTTTACGAAATCATGTAAACCTTCTAGAAGTTGTGATTTTAAAAAAGAGGGGAAGTAACATTTTCTCATTTCCGGACGCATGCGCAAACTATAGAAAGTCGTTATGACGTAGAATGTGCATACTTTGTTGATTCCGTTTATGAAATAAAACACATTTTCTAAAAACTCGTGTTTCTTAAGAAATCATGTAAACCTTCTAGAAGCTGTGATTTTAAAAAATGGTGGAAGAAAGCTTTTCTTATTTCCGGACGAATGCGCAAACTATAGAAAGTCGTTATGACGTAGAATTTGCATACTTTGTAGATTCCATTTATGAAATAAAACACATTTTCTAAAAACTCGTGTTTTTTAACAAATCATGTAAACCTTCTAGAAGCTGTGATTTTAAAAAACGGGGGAAGTAAGCTTTGCTTATTTCAAATCGCATGCGCAAACTATAGAAAGTCGTTATGAGGTAGAATGTGCATACTTTGTTGATTCCATTTATGAAATAAAACACATTTTCTAAAAACTCATGTTTTTTACGAAATCATGTAAACCTTCTAGAAGCTGTGATTTTAAAAAAGAGGGGAAGTAACATTTTCTTATTTCCGGACGCATGCGCAAACTATAGAAAGTCGTTATGAGGTAGAATGTGCATACTTTGTTGATTCCATTTATGAAATAAAACACATTTTCTAAAAACTCATGTTTTTTACGAAATCATGTAAACCTTCTAGAAGCTGTGATTTTAAAAAAAAGGGGAAGTAACATTTTCTTATTTCCGGACGCATGCGCAAACTATAGAAAGTCGTTATGACGTAGAATGTGCATACTTTGTTGATTCCATTTATGAAATAGAACACATTTTCTAAAAACTCGTGTTTCTTAAGAAATCATGTAAACCTTCTAGAAGCTGTGATTTTAAAAAACGAGGGAAGTAAGCTTTTCTTATTTCCAAACGCATGCGCAAACTATAGAAAGTCGTTATGACGTAGAATGTGCATACTTTGTTGATTCCATTTATGAAATAAAACACATTTTCTAAAAACTCGTGTTTTTTAAGAAATCATGTAAACCTTCTAGAAGCTGTGATTTTAAAAAACGGGGGAAGTAAGCTTTTCTTCTTTCCAAATGCATGCGCAAACTATAGAAATTCGTTATGACGTAGAATGTGCATACTTTGTTGATTCCATTTATGAAATAAAACACATTTTCTAAAATCTCGTGTTTTTTAAGAAATTATGTAAACCTTCTAGAAGCTGTGATTTTCAAAAACGGGGGAAGTAAGTTTTTCTTATTTCCGGACGCATGCGCAAACTATAGAAAGTCGTTATGACGTAGAATGTGCATACTTTGTAGATTCCATTTATGAAATAAAGCACATTTTCTAAAAAACTTGTGTTTTTTACGAAATCATGTAAACCTTCTAGAAGCTGTGATTTTAAAAAACGGTGGAAGTAAGCTTTTCTTATTTCCGGACGAATGCGCAAACTATAGAAAGTCGTTATTACGTAGAATGTGCATACTTTGTTGATTCCATTTATGAAATAAAACACATTTTCTAAAAACTCGTGTTTTTTAACAAATTATGTAAACCTTCTAGAAGCTGTGATTTTAAAAAACGATGGAAGTAAGCTTTTCTTATTTCCGGAAGCATGCGCAAACTATAGAAAGTCGTTATGACGTAGAATGTGCATACTTTGTTGTTTCCTTTATGAAATAAAACACATTTTCTAAAACCTAGTGTTTTTTAAGAAATCATGTAAACCTTCTAGAAGCTATGATTTTAAAACACGGGGGAAGTAAGCTTTTCTTGTTTCCAAACGCATGCGCAAACTATAGAACGTCGTTATGACGTAGAATGTGAATACTTTGTTGATTCCATTTACGAAATAAAACCCATTTTCTAAAAGCCCGTGTTTTTTAAGAAATAATGTAAACCTTCTAGAAGCTGTGATTTTAAAAAACGGGGGAAGTAAGCTTTTCTTATTTCCGGATGCATGCGCAAACTATAGAAAGTCGTTATGACGTAGAATGTGCATACTTTGTAGATTGCATTTATGAAAGAAAACACATTTTCTAAAAACTCATGTTTTTTACGAAATCATGTAAGCCTTCTAGAAGCTGTGATTTTAAAAAACGGGGGAAGTAAGCTTTTCTTATTTCCGGACGCATGCGCAAACTATAGAAAGTCGTTATGATGTAGAATGTGCATACTTTGTTGATTCCATTTATGAAATAAAACACATTTTCTAAAAACTCGTGTTTTTTAAGAAATCATGTAAACCTTCTAAAAGCTGTGATTTTAAAAAACGGGGGAAGTAAGCTTTTCTTATTTCCGGACACACGCGCAAACTATAGAAAGTCGTTACGACGTAGAATGTGCATACTTTGTTGATTCCATTTATGAAATAAAACACATTTTCTAAAAACTCGTGTTTCTTAAGAAATCATGTAAACCTTCTAGAAGCTGTGATTTTAAAAAACGAGGGAAGTAAGCTTTTCTTATTTCCAAACGCATGCGCAAACTATAGAAAGTCGTTATGATGTAGAATGTGCATACTTTGTTGATTCCGTTTATGAAATAAAACACATTTTCTAAAAACTCATGTTTTGTACGAAATCATGTAAACCTTCTAGAACTGTGATTTTAAAAAACAGGGGAAGTAAGCTTTTCTTATTTCCAAAGGCATGCGAAAACTATAGAAAGTCGTTATGACATAGAATGTGCATACTTTGTTGATTCCAATTATGAAATAAAACACATTTTCTAAAAATCGTGTTTTTTAAGAAATCATGTAAACCTTCTAGAAGCTGTGATTTTAAAAAACGAGGGAAGTAAGTGTAGGACCCCTCCTTTAGGGTCCCCTTGAACTGAACCTGAAACTTTAACAACTTCATACAAACAAATTAGCCATCACAGTTATTGGAAAAATAAAATAAAAAGCGTGAATAACTTAACAAAAATAAGCAAAACTTTAACCTGTCAACCCGATTTGGCTGGTCCATTGTCACCTTCGTCTTCCGTAGGATCCCTCCAACAAAGCTCGTTTAACCATTGGCGAAGAAACCGTTAGCTTCGCCACCCAACCATAGGCTCATGCTTTCAGTCGCATGGCCTCCCCCGAGCTTTGGGTCGTAGAGCTCACACACAAAAAAAATATTCATGAAACCCAGTTTGGGATTCCCCCCCCACCAAGATTTCCAGCCAAACCCTTAATAGTAGCAATTCATGAGGTAACTCAATATTACGATAGTCATCCAGGGTCTGGGTCCTTTACCCATCCCCAAAGTCTCCCTTTTAAAGGAAAATCCCCTGCGACACATGTCGCTTCATGCATAAATAATTATTTAATTAATTCTTTAATGAAAAACAACTCACCCATCCAAGTGTCAGTTTCTCTAGGAGATGCACCAACATCCCTAAGCTTGCTCATGTTTGTCCCCTAGATATTTCACTTAACTCCTAGATTTGTGGTGTAGGTGGAGTTGACTAGGTGTCCATGCCTAGGATTCCATTTTGCTCCTAAATAAATATTTATAATATTTTTAAGTAATCAAGAATATCCTTTCATGTGCAATGCCTAAATAACACTTAATATTATTTAAATGCCAAAGTATTAATTTTTGTGCAAATGCCTAAAGTACTCAAATGCATTTCTAAGTAAAGTTCTAGGTGCAAAATTATACGTTTCAATGCAGTTAAGTTTAGCAATCAACTTTTACTAGGGACCCGGTGTCGCGCCGTTGGGCCTCCTTGTTCCTTAATTTAATTTCTCTGACATGGAAACACTCTGTCGAGTCCAGTTGTCCATAGTTTCCATTCCTCATCAAGGAACCACATCGTTGGGTCCTTGCATTCACTCTTTCCGTTCTTGGCAGGGTACCGCACCGTCGGGCCCTTCTGCCGTCATCCTTCCGTTTTGACATGCGGGAACTTCATGTAGGGATTTCAGGAGCCGTTACCTTCCATCCTCCGTCTACACGCTATTAGGGACTAATGGCGTTGAGGAGTGAGTCCGTTCTCACTGCGCGCCCCCCAACTCGTACGTGACCAGCTCCGTCGTGGCCCACCTCGTACGCCCTCACGCTTTCCTCTTGAGCAAGCGGATCAGTGCTTATCTGCTCAAGCGTGGTATTCCGTCGGAAGTCGACATCGTCGTCGCTCTCCCTGTGTGTGATTTACTCGTACTCTACGACCCTTCATATTCCTTTGTGTGTCTGTTGGTGAACCGTTTCACCTGTCGATACACACATTTCTCACAAACGTAAATTAGTAGCACTGTCCTCAATATTCACAATTTGGTTTATAAATCTGTTGCTTCATTAAGCATCTATAATTTACTTAATCATTACTCATTCGTCTAATCACATAATCAATTGCACAGCTAGTCGTTAAGCATCATTCATATGTACAGTTTTCATATCAAAGTTAATCGTTAAACAACATGAAATTGTCCATTCACAATAACTACCCAAATGCACATATATCAATCAATCGTAATCATAAATATACTCAAAATAAAATCATAGGGTTATTTTATTAATGTTTCAAACAGTCAGGTGACTCAGCAGGTGCCCTCAATGTCTATAGTAGTCTAGGGGCACTACATACACCCCTACTTATTTAGAACTTCGTCCCGAAGTTCAGAATAAAAATGGAAAGCTATGACACATCTCAGTTGCGTCCTCCCAAGTTGCAGAGCTAGGACTGTAACTGTCCTACTGCACTTTGACTTGATCAATCTAGGCTAGTCATTAAGCAAGAACTAACCAATCAATTATACCACTCCACACATATAATTTAATTCTTTAATTCATTTATCAACTATAGTCATGAACATCATCAGGTGATTCTCCCTTATTAAGACACATCCTAACTTGAAGGGCCACTTTATTGAAGTCTGTTCCGCTGGGTCACTCGACAGGTGCTTTTAAAGTCCACAATCATTTTAGGGGCATTACAAATACATAATGGTAAGTTATAATCACGATTTACCGAATCAAGGGTGATTGTCACATGGTCAAAATTATTGCATAAATCACTCAATCATTCCCATAAAACTATTTGTAGCCCATAATTTTTAGCAAGGTTGATTCTCAACTTGATATGATTCCAAAGTGTTTGGACGTTACGACTTAGATGAACATATTAAATTTTATTTCCTAGTAATTTCGTTAGTACCATCATGTTGAGGTGAAGGAGATCATTGTGTCCTTGCCTCAGTTCATCATTCTTGTTATCATATGACTCTTCGACACTCTTTCCAATTTACGTCATGTGTGCCATCATAGTTTCATTCAGTCATGTCTTGAGGACTATTTGTCTTTCCTTTTGGGAATCACCATGTAAAATAGTCAGCCTCATTGTGTTCATCTTATTGTGCTAATCATATCCATATTCCGTTTGAAACCCGATTTTTACCTATTTTCTCTATGGTTCCTTTCCCCATATATCCCTTCTATTTTAAGGTTTCGGGTTACCATTTCTAGCACACAATAAGGTTGTATGTTGTTGTTCATGTCATTGCAACTTCATATGGGCACATTATAATGTTCATTTTGCTTTAAGATTAATACCATTACCCCCACATAAGCATGACAATAACAATTTATTGGTATGAGATCCCTAGGATTTCTTAAATACCTCATCACTTCTTAAACATACTATCCTTTCTCATCCTCTTGAAATATCCTTGATAACTTAGTAATATTTTAGACAAATTTCTCGCATTAATTAAGATGATGACAGTGCTAAGTAAAATGTAGATTTTGCTACTATCACACATCGAGGAATTTTATTATTATTATTATATATATATATATATTAATTACCACACCTTTCAACCTTCCCAACAATATATACTTAATGTATAAATAGATGTATATATTTATTACTCTAATTAGAGGTCACGTTTCCATATACCTAAAGTTCATGTAATAACCTTTCAAGATCCTTTCAATACAAAATCAACAACCCATATCTACTTAAACTATTTTTGTAAGTGAAGCAAACAGCTTTTGAGTATATAAACAATTGAATATCACATATATTTTATACACTAACTACATGTAGCTCCCATATGTATGTCAAACGTAATTATAACTTATTTTATATTCTGTCTTTTTCAACATCCACTAATGTAAACATGTGTATTTATATATTTATAATTTAACCTACAACTATCATAAATTCATGTAAATCCATTCTTAATATATTAATTTCACGAGAACTAAATCATTATATAAACCACACAGCATTAATGTAAACATATAGACGATATAAATTAACTTGAGTTCAGCCCTTATATAACAACACAATCCATTTCGGATGGTCTTCTTGAACACGTCACACATTGCTCGTCTATATATAATATAGGGAAATTAGGTTTATGTTTAGTAATTCGTTGTCACGACTCACACCCATTCTCTTCCTACAAGCCGACGGTTCGCCACATTGCCACAGTTCATTCTTGTTACGTAGATGAGAGTTACCGTGTTGGAGTTTAACTGACACTCATTGATGGTTTGGCCGAGATTTTAGACTACTAATGCATGCAGAGGGTATCTTATACCGGCATATTGGTGAAGGCGAGGAGTTTGCATTCCATGTGTCATGGGTTGCACAAGCACGACAACTGGCAAGTATGGAAACATTGGTATCTTCAGCAGACTGAATCGTTCTCTCATTAATGAGTAGAGCGTAAGGGTGGGTCATCCTAGGTAGTTAGCATGGACACAGTTAAAAAGAACTGGAAAGTGTTCTCCTAATCACAGAGGAAAAAAAAAAAAAACAAGGTATTACTTACTCGATGTTGCACCTGTCATGCAACAAAGTCATTACCTGTCTAAGTTACAACATTAATTTATGATAAGAGTCACCATGGATCATGTGACAGTCAAGTGCCAAGATCAACATGAAGATACTATCATTCGGTGGTATAATTCAAGCAAACTATATGATAACTAGAGATAGAGGTTCGATCTGACTGGACTCATGTTAAACACATCATGGGTTTTCAATATCAACGGAGAACTAGTCAATGCAGAACCGAGTTTGATTACAAATCACAGACAGTTAAATGATTAAATTGAACAACACTTAATACATAATCGATTCGATCGGATCTGAATAGGAATGATTCCGAGGAAATCGATATCATGAATAGATCTGATTTTAAATAGTAATAATTTAATTAAAGATAGTTGATATAATGGACTCGATCCCACTTCAACGGGGAATAAAAAATATTAAACATATTTTGACCGGCCGAAAACTATACTGAGCATAATCATGCTTTAATCATGTTTTTAACCAACCGAAAAACATTATTTGGATGAGGCGTTTCCGTATTGGAGAAAATATAGCACAATAATAATATTTTATTTTTCTTTCACTGGAAACAGAACTACTATACTTAGATATTCAAGTGCGAATCAAAACATACAGCAAACTTGACCATACGAAATACAGATTATTATGGCACTGTTCATAGTGTCAAGAGACAGCAAGAAGGCGTGCCTTACCGCCCACAGCAAAAATAGGAAAAAGCATACAGTTCAGGAGTAACACGAATATGCTAATATAAACATTCCCCACAGAAATCCTGGAGGAAGCGAATAGCAGCTACAACTACAGACAATGAGCACCTTTTCCATACAAGACTGTATTGAAATCGGTATAACAGAGACTAGTCTGCAATTGACAAACGACAAGCCTTTGACCAGCCGAGAAAAAGATAAGCCATACATCCCAACAGTCACGGAGGCAAACATGAGTTCAATTTAAGCGCTTGAACAGGTGGTAGAAGAATTCTTCAATCGAACCTTAATTTAGCACAAGAGATACTACTCTAACAGCATACCTTCTGATCCAGAACAAAGGAATTAAAATAAAAGAGAATACAGGGTAACCTGCGGGTTCACTGATCCGTTGTCATCAAGCCTTAGAGACAGAATCGCGAATATGGCTATGGATGATGCAGGATTGGCGGTGAAGGCGTGATGTCCCGTCGTTGGTGTGAGAGAGACTAAGGATCCTAAATCTTGAACACTAAGCCTTCAAAGTCAAAGACAACGATGGAATCAAATAGAAACTCAGATCTGTGGGGTTTAAACTTAATTGACATCATTCATGATCCTTCAGATACAAAAATAAGAAATCATTTTAAATCGATGGCAATGGGTAGATGTGCATCGGATCTTCTGGATAGCGTATAGATTGGCTAACAACATTGTTCTTGATCATAAATCACAAACAGGAAACATAGACCAAAGTAATAAAGGGATCAAGCCTCAATCAACCGCCCCTTCCCGTTCCACGCATTCAACATAAAAAAATTGAAAAGCCACTGTTCTACCCTCGATCCTCTTCCCATAGGAACATATACGTATATAACATACT
This sequence comes from Larix kaempferi, assembly GCA_027924585.1. Taxonomy (NCBI): domain Eukaryota; kingdom Viridiplantae; phylum Streptophyta; class Pinopsida; order Pinales; family Pinaceae; genus Larix; species Larix kaempferi. Next base: position 4,398,855 of record BSBM01000324.1, read on the forward strand.
CCCAAACAACATTGGGGATTCCGCCCTAGGAATGACACCTGCAACTTAATCGACAAATGGCAGGATCTCTGGCTTGTCACTCAGTTAAGAGGACAGATTTGCACAAATCTCTCCCCGAGATTATTGGCCACCTCTTTTAGTTTGTTGGTGATTACCCTTCATTAAGTTCACCTTGGGAGTGTCACCATGCATTCAGTCTCCATTATATTTATATATAAATAAATGTAGGGCGATCTCGCACCGAAATAACAAGAGAGATCTCTTAAATGAGGCAGAATGGCACATAAATTACACCGAGAAAATAAATATACGTCTACGGTGCTAACATAAATAAATACGCTGAAATCCTATAACCAAGATTAACTAATACGGACCATCTTTTCAATATATATATACTAAAATTGTCGTTGCATCCCTTTAATACAATAAGCAATACGATTTACCATACCCTTAATCAAACTAAATTGCATTTCCGTATAATATGAACAACAATTAGATTTACGATTCAACATTTTAACCCTAATTCCTTTTAAAACAATAAGATATCTAATAAAAGTGCACCTTTCAAATAGAAAATGAATATATAATTTATAATTCTTCCCAGTAAAAATAAGGTTAATCTACTTGAATAATCTTAATCGAGCCGACCCTAAGTCTAAATATATATGTATATATCCCTACTTAATCATTAAATTTATAATACTTAATCCATAGATGATCCATCGCATTTCATTTAAACTTAACAATAGTCCAACGCATATTATTAACTATAGTTATTCTGGCTCGGTTAAATAAATGTTTTTATTAAATAAAAACATCAGAAATGTAATATCCGGTAGCATAAAATAATGCAAGCTGGGATAGAGGTGCGCACGATATTCAAATCGATGACGCGATGGAAGGGTCGGTTATGTGGCATAGGTAGACAACAAGGTTTCCTGATCACTACCCACATGATAACCTCAGAGCTAAAGCGAACATGCAGATATTTTTATAGGTGGCGATCTCTTAACTGAGATTGTATAATCTAGAAATTAATGTCGATGCCAAGATTTCACCTGCGCAGTGCCGTAAGAGTTAACGACCACTATGGGAAGATCTTTTGAGAGGGAAGAAGGTGTGCTAAGAGCTGCCAAGCATGGAAACATTAATGTCATGGTATTCGATAGGATCCACTTATGTTGTGGAGAATCGGCGCACTGGTTAAACACTGCATTGTCCTAGTAGCGACTGAGTGTTCTACTAAAGGGAAAAACATGATTTTTCACATCCACGCGGCTTTGCTACACCCAACATTAATTGTAATAACAGATCAAAATAGAGTTTCCAAGAGGGTTTTTAAAGATCAAAAGTAAAACACGACGTGAATTTTGGAAACGCCAATGAATGGCTTTCGAGTGAGTGTATTGAGGTTTAACTGTAGGTTCAGTTTGTAATTGTTTGTAAAATACAGTTTCAAAAAGCAATCGACTTAGAACTTAGATACATACAGAGTGTTCATTCGTCGCAGAGGGTATTCATTCCATAACTCTGGCAGTAAGTAATCAGCAAAAACGTAGGGGAAACATAACTTCTGGAAAGGTTAAGGACAATCAGGTAGATACATAGAATCATAGATGATTAAGGCGGCGATTTCTTTAGCATGACTGGAAACGCAAATCAAAATGGACACACACCAGAATTACAACACACAAGATGATTGGCAATTATAGGTTCACAATACACATTTAATAACTCTGAATACACCATGATATGAAAGCCGAGATTAAGGAAAATATAGGGTTAAATTACAACGCCATGCAAATTTGAAGTGGATTCACAGAGTCAACAATCAACTATCATTACCTTATTGGCTAAACGCAGAATTTGAAGAAAAACAACTTATGAGATCTGGAACGCCTTCCCTAAATCGAGCATTTAACACCCAAAGATTTAAAATAAGCAAAAATCTTTGAATCTGGAGATGCGACAATGGTGGATCTGCGATACTCTTTCAATTGAATGCAGAAGTTCTATTCATGCCAGCAAGTCGTAAATGTAGAGAACATAAACTGGCATCACATAAATGTTACCCGATAAAATTAATGATTAACCTGGATATATCATCCAGGATTTTATGGTTTCCGATTTCTCTACAGGGAAAGAGGCCGTTGTGGAAATACAAACGCGTGGGTACAGTATAAAACAAGCAGAAGATCTAAAAGTTCATAATCCAGTATGGTTCAAAGGGAAACAATATTTTAGGCGTTCGACACGAATACGTTTTCTAGATAAGCAATCAAAATCGCGAAATGCAGAGAGGAACTTTAACAAAGTATTGCCTCCTCCTGCGTTATGCTCCCTAGGCGATAGTCGATTTTATGAATTTTGCACAGTTAAGCTTACAATTAGAATACAAACCAGAGTGCCAAGATTTTCGAAATGGGGATAATTAGTTCAGATCTCAATGTAAAAAAATAAAACATGATCAAATATACGCCAGAGTTCAAATGGTTTCGACAGTGAAATCAGATAGTTCAGATCTCCAAGCAAATTGAAACATATTCAAAACTCTACAAAGATTCTAGATCCCTAATCCTAAATCAAACAAAAATCTTCATAATTCGTTTTTCTCAAATATTAAACAGAATAAAGCCATAATTTCCCAGAAAAATACACTCATTTTTCAGACCGATTATTTCCTTAAACTCAAAAACAGTAATTATATAAAGGAGATAACACTTTTCACATCCACTTCGGGATTAATCTTCTTCTTGCTACATAAAATCTAAGATCCATAAATCATAACTAACACAGAAATAAATATAAAAATATTTCAGCAATAAGAACCTGTTTAGATTGTTGTTCTTGAGATGAGTAGACCGTTGTAGGAGCCGTTGATTCAGTTTTCCGGTTCAATCCAACTTTGACGAAGATACCGACAGCCCATGTTTTAATATGAGTCTGGTGCCCTCAAGGCTCGACCGGCTCTGATACCAAATGTAGGACCCCTCCTTTAGGGTCCCCTTGAACTGAACCTGAAACTTTAACAACTTCATACAAACAAATTAGCCATCACAGTTATTGGAAAAATAAAATAAAAAGCGTGAATAACTTAACAAAAATAAGCAAAACTTTAACCTGTCAACCCGATCCGGCTGGTCCATTGTCGCCTTCGTCTTCCGTAGGATCCCTCCAACAAAGCTCGTTTAACCATTGGAGAAGCAACCGTTAGCTTCGCCACCCAACCATAGGCTCATGCTTTCAGTCGCATGGCCTCCCCCGAGCTTTGGGTCGTAGAGCTCACACACAAAAAAACTATTCATGAAACCCAGTTTGGGATTCCCCCCCCACCAAGATTTCCAGCCAAACCCTTAATAGTAGCAAGTCATGAGGTAACTCAATATTACGATAGTCATCCAGGGTCTGGGTCCTTTACCCATCCCCAAAGTCTCCCTTTTAAAGGAAAATCCCCTGCGACACATGTCGCTTCATGCATAAATAATTATTTAATTAATTCTTTAATGAAAAACAACTCACCCATCCAAGTGTCAGTTTCTCTAGGAGATGCACCAACATCCCTAAGTTTGCTCATGTTTGTCCCCTAGATATTTCACTTAACTCCTAGATTTGTGGTGTAGGTGGAGTTGACTAGGTGTCCATGCCTAGGATTCCATTTTGCTCCTAAATAAATATTTATAATATTTTTAAGTAATCAAGAATATCCTTTCATGTGCAATGCCTAAATAACACTTAATATTATTTAAATGCCAAAGTATTAATTTTTGTGCAAATGCCTAAAGTACTCAAATGCATTTCTAAGTAAAGTTCTAGGTGCAAAATTATACGTTTCAATGCAGTTAAGTTTAGCAATCAACTTTTACTAGGGACCCGATGTCGCGCCGTTGGGCCTCCTTGTTCCTTAATTTAATTTATCTGACATGGCACCACTCCGTCGAGTCCAGTCGTCCATAGTTTCCATTCCTCATCAAGGCACCACATCGTTGGGTCCTTGCATTCACTCTTTCCGTTCTTGGCAGGGTACCGCACCGTCGGGCCCTTCTGCCGTCATCCTTCCGTTTTGACTTGCGGGAACTTCATGTAGGGATTTCAGGAGCCGTTACCTTCCATCCTCCGTCTACACGCTATTAGGGACTAATGGCGTTGAGGAGTGAGTCCGTTCTCACTGCGCGCCCCCCAACTCGTACGTGACCAGCTCCGTCGTGGCCCACCTCGTACGCCCTCACGCTTTCCTCTTGAGCAAGCGGATCAGTGCTTATCTGCTCAAGCGTGGTATTCCGTCGGAAGTCGACATCGTCGTCGCTCTCCCTGTGTGTGATTTACTCGTACTCTACGACCCTTCATATTCCTTTGTGTGTTTGTTGGTGAACCGTTTCACCTGTCGCTACACACATTTCTCACAAACGTAAATTAGTAGCACTGTCCTCAATATTCACAATTTGGTTTATAAATCTGTTGCTTCATTAAGCATCTATAATTTACTTAATCATTACTCATTCGTCTAATCACATAATCAATTGCACAGCTAGTCGTTAAGCATCATTCATATGTACAGTTTTCATATCAAAGTTAATCGTTAAACAACATGAAATTGTCCATTCACAATAACTACCCAAATGCACATATATCAATCAATCGTAATCATAAATATACTCAAAATAAAATCATAGGGTTATTTTATTAATGTTTCAAACAGTCAGGTGACTCAGCAGGTGCCCTCAATGTCTATAGTAGTCTAGGGGCACTACAGTAAGCCTTTCTTATTTCCGGACGCATGCGCAAACTATAGAAAGTCGTTATGACGTAGAATGTGCATACTTTGTAGATTCCGTTTATGAAATAAAACACATTTTCTAAAAACTCGTGTTTTTTAACAAATCATGTAAACCTTCTAGAAGCTGTGATTTTAAAAAATGGGGGAAGTAAGCTTTTCTTATTTCCAAACGCATGCGCAAAGTATAGAAAGTCGTTATGATGTAGAATGTGCATACTTTGTTGATTCCATTTATGAAATAAAACACATTTTCTAAAAACTCGTGTTTTTTAAGAAATTATGTAAACCTTGTAAAAGTTGTGATTTTAAAAAACGGGGGAACTAAGCTTTTCTTATTTCCAGACGCATGCGCAAACTATAGAAAGTCGTTATGACGTAGAATGTGCATACTTTGTAGATTCCATTTATGAAATAAAACACATTTTCTAAAAAACTCGTGTTTTTTACGAAATCATGTAAAACTTCTAGAAGTTGTGATTTTAAAAAACGGTGGAAATAAGTTTTTCTTATTTCCGGACGTATGCGCAAACTATAGAAAGTCGTTATGACGTAGAATGTGCATACTTTGTTGATTCCATTTATGAAATAAAACACATTTTCTAAAAACTCGTGTTTTTTAAGAAATCATGTAAACCTTCTAGAAGCTGTGATTTTGAAAAACGATGGAAGTAAGCTTTTCTTATTTCCGGACGCATGCGCAAACTATAGAAAGTCGTTATGACGTAGAATGTGCATACCTTGTTGCTTCCTTTATGAAATAAAACACATTTTCTAAAAACTCGTGTTTTTTACGAAATCATGTAAACCTTCTAGAAGCTGTGATTTTAAAAAACGGGGGAAATAAGCTTTTCTTATTTCCAAACGCATGAACAAACTATAGAAAGTCGTTATGACGTAGAATGTGCATACCTTGTAGATTCCATTTATGAAATAAAGCACATTTCCTAAAAAACTCGTGTTTTTTACGAAATCATGTAAACCTTCTAGAAGCTGTGATTTTAAAAAATGGGGGAAGTAAGCTTTTCTTATTTCCAGACGCATGCACAAACTATAGAAAGTCATTATGACATAGAATGTGCATACTTTGTTGATTCCATTTATGAAATAAAACACATTTTCTAAAAACTTGTGTTTTTTAAGAAATCATGTAAACCTTCCAGAAGCTGTGATTTTAAAAAACGAGGGAAGTAAGCTTTTCTTATTTCCAAACGCATGCGCAAACTATAGATAGTCGTTATGACGTAGAATGTGCATACTTTGTTGATTCCATTTATGAAATAAAACACATTTTCTAAAAACTCGTGTTTTTTAAGAAATTATGTAAACCTTCTAAAAGTCGTGATTTTAAAAAACGGGGGAACTAAGCTTTTCTTATTTCCAGACGCATGCGCAAACTATAGAAAGTCGTTATGACGTAGAATGTGCATACTTTGTAGATTCCATTTATGAAATAAAACACATTTTCTAAAAAACTCGTGTTTTTTACGAAATCATGTAAAACTTCTAGAAGCTGTGATTTTAAAAAACGCTGGCAGTAAGATTTTCTTATTTCCGGACGTATGCGCAAACTATAGAAAGTCGTTATGACGTAGAATGTGCATACTTTGTTGATTCCATTTATGAAATAAAACACATTTTCTAAAAACTCGTGTTTTTTAACAAATCATGTAAACCTTCTAGAAGCTGTGATTTTAAAAAACGATGGAAGTAAGCTTTTCTAATTTTCGGACGCATGCGCAAACTATAGAAAGTCGTTATGACGTAGAATGTGCATACCTTGTTGTTTCCTTTATGAAATAAAACACATTTTCTAAAAACTCGTGTTTTTTACAAAATCATGTAAACCTTCTAGAAGCTGTGATTTTAAAAAACGGGGGGAGTAAGCTTTTCTTATTTCCAAACGCATGCACAAACTATAGAAAGTCGTTATGACGTAGAATGTGCATACCTTGTAGATTCCATTTATGAAATAAAGCACATTTCCTAAAAAACTCGTGTTTTTTACGAAATCATGTAAACCTTCTAAACGCTGTGATTTTAAAAAATGGGGGAAGTAAGGTTTTCTTATTTCCGGATGCATGTGCAAACTATAGAAAGTCGTTATGAAATAGAATGTGCATAGTTTGTTGATTCCATTTATGAAATAAAACACATTTTCTAAAAACTCGTGTTTTTTAACAAATCATGTAAACCTTCTAGAAGCTGTGATTTTAAAAAACGGGGGAAGTAAGTTTTTCTTATTTCCAAACGCATGCGCAAACTATAGAAAGTCGTTATGACGTAGAATGTGCATACTTTGTTGATTCCATTTATGAAATAAAACACATTTTCTAAAAACTCGTGTTTTTTAAGAAATCATGTAAAGCTTCTAGAAGCTGTGATTTTGAAAAACGGTGGAAGTAAGCTTTTCTTATTTCCGGACGCATGCGCAAAATATAGAAAGTCGTTATGAAATAGAATGTGCATACTTTGTTGATTCCATTTATGAAATAAAACACACTTTCTAAAAACTCGTGTTTTTTAACAAATCATGTAAACCTTCTAAAAGCTATTATTTTAAAAAACGGTGGAAGTAAGCTTTTCTTATTTCCGGACGCATGCGCAAACTATAGAAAGTCGTTATGAAATAGAATGTGCATACTTTGTTGATTCCATTTATGAAATAAAACACATTTTCTAAAAACTCGTGTTTTTTAATAAATCATGTAAACCTTCTAGAAGCTGTGATTTTAAAAAACGGGGGAAGTAAGTTTTTCTTATTTCCAAACGCATGCGCAAACTATAGAAATTCGATATGACGTAGAATGTGCATACTTTGTTGATTCCATTTATGAAATAAAACACATTTTCTAAAAACTCGTGTTTTTTAAGAAATCATGTAAAGCTTCTAGAAGTTGTGGTTTTGAAAAACAGTGGAAGTAAGCTTTTCTTATTTCCGGACGCATGCGCAAACTATAGAAATTCGTTATGACGTAGAATGTGCATACTTTGTAGATTCCATTTATGAAATAAAACACATTTTCTAAAAACTCGTGTTTTTTACGAAATCATGTAAACCTTCTAGAAGCTATTATTTTAAAAAACAGTGGATGTAAGCCTTTCTTACTTCTGGTCGAATGCGGAAACTATAAAAAGTCGTTATTACGTAGAATGTGCATACTTTGTTGATTCCATTTATGAAATAAAACACATTTTCTAAAAACTCGTGTTTTTTAAGAAATCATGTAAACCTTCTAGAAGTTGTGATTTTAAAAAACGGTGGAAGTAAGCTTTTCTTATTTCCGGACGAATGCGCAAACTATAGAAAGTTGTTATGACGTAGAATGTGCATACTTTGTTGATTCCATTTATGAAATAAAACACATTTTCTAAAAACTCATGTTTTTTACGAAATCATGTAAACCTTCTAGAAGCTGTGATTTTAAAAAACGGGGGAAGTAACATTTTCTTATTTCCGGACGCATGCGCAAACTATAGAAAGCCGTTATGACGTAGAATGTGCATACTTTGTTGATTCCATTTATGAAATAAAACACATTTTCTAAAAAGTCGTGTTTCTTAAGAAATCATGTAAACCTTCTAGAAGCTGTGATTTTAAAAAACGGGGGATGTAAGCTTTTCTTATTTCCAAACGCATGCGCAAACTATAGAAAGTCGTTATGACGTAGAATGTGCATACTTTGTTGATTCCATTTATGAAATAAAACACATTTTTAAAAACTCGTGTTTTTTACGAAATCATGTAAACCTTCTAGGAGCTGTGATTTTAAAAAATGGGGGAAGTACGCTTTTCTTATTTCCAAAGGCATGCGCAAACTATAGAAAGTCGTTATGACGTAGAATGTGCATAATTTGTTGATTCCATTTATGAAATAAAACACATTTTCTAAAAACTCATGTTTTTTACGAAATCATGTAAACCTTCTAGAAGCTGTGATTTTAAAAAACGGGGGAAGTAACATTTTCTTATTTCCGGACGCATGCGCAAACTATAGAAAGCCGTTATGACGTAGAATGTGCATACTTTGTTGATTCCATTTATGAAATAAAACACATTTTCTAAAAAGTCGTGTTTCTTAAGAAATCATGTAAACCTTCTAGAAGCTGTGATTTTAAAAAACGGGGGATGTAAGCTTTTCTTATTTCCAAACGCATGCGCAAACTATAGAAAGTCGTTATGACGTAGAATGTGCATACTTTGTTGATTCCATTTATGAAATAAAACACATTTTTAAAAACTCGTGTTTTTTACGAAATCATGTAAACCTTCTAGGAGCTGTGATTTTAAAAAATGGGGGAAGTACGCTTTTCTTATTTCCGGACGCATGCGCAAACTATAGAAAGTCGTTATGACGAAGAATGTGCATACTTTGTAGATTCCATTTATGAAATAAAACACATTTTCTAAAAACTCGTGTTTTTTAAGAAATCATGTAAACCTTCTAGAAGCTATTATTTTAAGAAACGGTGGAAGTAAGCTTTTCTTATTTCCGGACGCATGCGCAAACTATAGAAAGTCGTTATGACGTAGAATGTGCATACTTTGTTGACTCCGTTTATGAAATAAAACACATTTTCTAAAAACTCGTGTTTTTTAACAAATCATGTAAACCTTCTAGAAGCTGTGATTTTAAAAAATGGGGGAAGTAAGCTTTTCTTATTTCCAAACGCATGCGCAAACTATAGAAAGTCGTTATGATGTAGAATGTGCATACTTTGTTGATTCCATTTATGAAATAAAACACATTTTCTAAAAACTCGTGTTTTTTAAGAAATTATGTAAACCTTCTAAAAGTTGTGATTTTAAAAAACGGGGGAACTAAGCTTTTCTTATTTCCAGACGCATGCGCAAACTATAGAAAGTCGTTATGACGTAGAATGTGCATACTTTGTAGATTCCATTTATGAAATAAAACACATTTTCTAAAAAACTCGTATTTTTTACGAAATCATGTAAAACATCTAGAAGCTGTGATTTTAAAAAACGGTGGAAGTAAGATTTTCTTATTTCCGGACGTATGCGCAAACTATAGAAAGTCGTTATGACGTAGAATGTGCATACTTTGTTGATTCCATTTATGAAATAAAACACATTTTCTAAAAACTCGTGTTTTTTAGCAAATCATGTAAACCTTCTAGAAGCTGTGATTTTAAAAAACGATGGAAGTAAGCTTTTCTTATTTTCGGACGCATGCGCAAACTATAGAAAGTCGTTATGACGTAGAATGTGCATACCTTGTTGTTTCCTTTATGAAATAAAACACATTTTCTAAAAACTCGTGTTTTTTACGAAATCATGTAAACCTTCTAGAAGCTGTGATTTTAAAAAACGGTGGAAGTAAGCTTTTCTTATTTCCAAACGCATGCACAAACTATAGAAAGTCGTTATGACGTAGAATGTGCATACCTTGTAGATTCCATTTATGAAATAAAGCACATTTCCTAAAAAACTCGTGTTTTTTACGAAATCATGTAAACCTTCTAGACGCTGTGATTTTAAAAAATGGGGGAAGTAAGGTTTTCTTATTTCCGGACGCATGCGCAAACTATAGAAAGTCATTATGACATAGAATGTGCATACTTTGTAGATTCCATTTATGAAATAAAACACATTTTCTAAAAACTCGTGTTTTTTACGAAATCATGTAAACCTTCTAGAAGCTGTGATTTTAAAAAACGATGGAAGTAAGCTTTTCTTATTTCCAAACGCATGCGCAAACTATAGAAAGTCGTTATGATGTAGAATGTGCATAGTTTGTTGATTCCATTTATGAAATAAAACACATTTTCTAAAAACTCGTGTTTTTTAACAAATCATGTAAACCTTCTAGAAGCTGTGATTTTAAAAAACGGGGGAAGTACGTTTTTCTTATTTCCAAACGCATGCGCAAACTATAGAAAGTCGTTATGACGTAGAATGTGCATACTTTGTTGATTCCATTTATGAAATAAAACACATTTTCTAAAAACTCGTGTTTTTTAAGAAATCATGTAAAGCTTCTAGAAGCTGTGATTTCGAAAAACGGTGGAAGTAAGCTTTTCTTATTTACGGACGCATGCGCAAAATATAGAAAGTCGTTATGAAATAGAATGTGCATACTTTGTTGATTCCATTTATGAAATAAAACACATTTTCTAAAAACTCGTGTTATTTAACAAATCATGTAAACCTTCTAGAAGCTATTATATTAAAAAACGGTGGAAGTAAGCTTTTCTTATTTCTGGAAGCATGCGCAAACTATAGAAAGTCATTATGAAAAAGAATGTGCATAGTTTGTTGATTCCATTTATGAAATAAAACACATTTTCTAAAAACTCGTGTTTTTTAAGAAATCATGTAAACCTTCTAGAAGCTGTGATTTTAAAAAACGGGGGAAGTAAGCTTTTCTTATTTCCGGACGCATGCGCAAACTATAGAAAGTTGTTATGACGTAGAATGTGCATACTTTGTAGATTCCATTTATGAAATAGAACACATTTTATAAAAACTCGTGTTTTTTACGAAATCATGTAAACCTTCTAGAAGCTGTGATTTTAAAAAACGGGGGAAGTAAGTTTTTCTTATTTCCAAACGCATGCGCAAACTATAGAAAGTCGTTATGACGTAGAATTTGCATACTTTGTTGATTCCATTTATGAAATAAAACACATTTTCTAAAAACTCGTGTTTTTTAAGAAATCATGTAAAGCTTCTAGAAGCTGTGATTTCGAAAAACGGTGGAAGTAAACTTTTCTTATTTCCGGACGCATGCGCAAAATATAGAAAGTCGTTATGAAATAGAATGTGCATACTTTGTTGATTCCATTTATGAAATAAAACACATTTTCTAAAAACTCATGTTATTTAACAAATCATGTAAACCTTCTAGAAGCTATTATTTTAAAAAACGGTGGAAGTAAGCTTTTCTTATTTCCGGACGCATGCGCAAACTATAGAAAGTCGTTATGAAATAGAATGTGCATAGTTTGTTGATTACATTTATGAAATAAAACACATTTTCTAAAAACTCGTGTTTTTTAAGAAATCATGTAAACCTTCCAGAAGCTGTGATTTTAAAAAACGAGGGAAGTAAGCTTTTCTTATTTCCGGACGCATGCACAAACTATAGAAAGTCATTATGACGAAGAATGTGCATACTTTCTGGATTCCATTTATGAAATAAAACACATTTTCTAAAAACTCGTGTTTTTTACGAAATCATGTAAACCTTCTAGAAGCTGTGATTTTAAAAAACGGGGGAAGTAAGTTTTTCTTATTTCCAAACGCATGCGGAAACTATAAAAAGTCGTTATGACGTAGAATGTGCATACTTTGTTGATTCCATTTATGAAATAAAACAGATTTTCTAAAAACTCGTGTTTTTTAAGAAATCTTGTAAAGCTTCTAGAAGCTGTGATTTTGAAAAACGGGGGAAGTAAGCTTTTCTTATTTCCAAACGCATGTGCAAACTATAGAAAGTCATTATGAAATAGAATGTCCATACTTTGTTGATTCCATTTATGAAATAAAACACATTTTATAAAAACTCGTGTTTTTTAACAAATCATGTAAACCTTCTAGAAGCTATTATTCTAAAAAACGGTGGAAGTAAGCTTTTCTTATTTCCGGACGCATGCGCAAACTATAGAAACTCATTATGACATAGAATGTGCATACTTTGTTGATTCCATTTATGAAATAAAATACATTTTCTAAAAACTCTTGTTTTTTAAGAAATCATGTAAACTTTCTAGAAGCTGTGATTTTAAAAAACGGTGGAAGTAAGCTTTTCCTATTTCCGGACGAATGCGCAAACTATAGAAATTCGTTATGACGTAGAATGTGCATACTTTCTGGATTCCATTTATGAAATAAAACAAATTTTCTAAAAACTCGTGTTTTTTAACAAATCATGTAAACCTTCTAGAAGCTGTGATTTTAAAAAACGGGGGAAGTAAGCTTTTCTTATTTCCAAACGCATTCGCAAACTATAGAAAGTCGTTATGAGGTAGAATGTGCATACTTTGTTGATTCCATTTATGAAATAAAACACATTTTCTTAAAACTCGTGTTTTTTACGAAATCATGTAAACCTTCTAGAAGTTGTGATTTTAAAAAAGAGGGGAAGTAACATTTTCTCATTTCCGGACGCATGCGCAAACTATAGAAAGTCGTGATGATGTAGAATGTGCATACTTTGTTGATTCCATTTATGAAATAAAACACATTTTCTAAAAACTCGTGTTTTTTAAGAAATCATGTAAACCTTCTAGAAGCTGTGATTTTAAAAAACGGGGGAAGTAAGCTTTTCTTATTTCCGGACACACGCGCAAACTATAGAAAGTCGTTACGACGTAGAATGTGCATACTTTGTTGATTCCATTTATGAAATAAAACACATTTTCTAAAAACTCGTGTTTCTTAAGAAATCATGTAAACCTTCTAGAAGCTGTGATTTTAAAAAACGAGGGAAGTACGCTTTTCTTATTTCCAAACGCATGCGCAAACTATAGAAAGTCGTTATGACGTAGAATGTGCATACTTTGTTGATTCCGTTTATGAAATAAAACACATTTTCTAAAAACTCATGTTTTGTACGAAATCATGTAAACCTTCTAGAAGCTATGATTTTAAAAAACGGGGGAAGTAAGCTTTTCTTATTTCCAAAGGCGTGCGCAAACTATAGAAAGTCGTTATGACATAGAATGTGCATACTTTGTTGATTCCAATTATGAAATAAAACACATTTTCTAAAACTCGTGTTTTTTAAGAAATCTTGTAAACCTTCTAGAAGCTGTGATTTTAAAAAACGAGGGAAGTAAGCTTTTCTTATTTCCGGACGCATGCGCAAACTATAGAAAGTCGTTATGACGTAGAATGTGCATACTTTGTAGATTCCATTTATGAAATAAAACCCATTTTCTAAAAACTCGTGTTTTTTACGAAATCATGTAAACCTTCGTGATTTTAAAAAATGGGGGAAGTAAGGTTTTCTTATTTCCGGACGCATGCGCAAACTATAGAAAGTCATTATGACATAGAATGTGCATACTTTGTAGATTCCATTTATGAAATAAAACACATTTTCTAAAAACTCGTGTTTTTTACGAAATCATGTAAACCTTCTAGAAGCTGTGATTTTAAAAAACGATGGAAGTAAGCTTTTCTTATTTCCAAACGCATGCGCAAACTATAGAAAGTCGTTATGATGTAGAATGTGCATACTTTGTTGATTCAATTTATGAAATAAAACACATTTTCTAAAAACTCGTGTTTTTTAACAAATCATGTAAACCTTCTAGAAGCTGTGATTTTAAAAAACAGGGGAAGTAAGTTTTTCTTATCTCCAAACGCATGCGCAAACTATAGAAAGTCTTTATGACGTAGAATGTGCATACTTTGTTCATTCCATTTATGAAATAAAACACATTTTCTAAAAACTCGTGTTTTTTAAGAAATCATGTAAAGCTTCTAGAAGCTGTGATTTTGAAAAACGGTGGAAGTAAGTTTTTCTTATTTCCGGACGCATGCGCAAACTATAGAAAGTCGTTATGACGTAGAATGTGCATACTTTGTAGATTCCATTTATGAAATAAAGCACATTTTCTAAAAAACTTGTGTTTTTTACGAAATCATGTAAACCTTCTAGAAGCGGTGATTTTAAAAAACGGTGGAAGTAAGCTTTTCTTATTTCCGGACGAATGCGCAAACTATAGAAAGTCGTTATTACGTAGAATGAGCATACTTTGTTGATTCCATTTATCAAATAAAACACATTTTCTAAAAACTCGTGTTTTTTAACAAATTATGTAAACCTTCTAGAAGCTGTGATTTTAAAAAACGATGGAAGTAAGCTTTTCTTATTTCCGGAAGCATGCGCAAACTATAGAAAGTCGTTATGACGTAGAATGTGCATACTTTGTTGTTTCCTTTATGAAATAAAACACATTTTCTAAAAACTGGTGTTTTTTAAGAAATCATGTAAACCTTCTAGAAGCTATGATTTTAAAACACGGGGGAAGTAAGCTTTTCTTATTTCCAAACGCATGCGCAAACTATAGAAAGTCGCTATGACGTAGAATGTGAATACTTTGCTGATTCCATTTACGAAATAAAACCCATTTTCTAAAAGCCCGTGTTTTATAAGAAATAATGTAAACCTTCTAGAAGCTGTGATTTTAAAAAACGGGGGAAGTAAGCTTTTCTTATTTCCGGACGCATGCGCAAACTATAGAAAGTCGTTATGACGTAGAATGTGCATACTTTGTAGATTCCATTTATGAAATAAAACACATTTTCTAAAAACTCGTGTTTTTTAACAAATCATGTAAACCTTCTAGAAGCTGTGATTTTAAAAAACGGGGGAAGTAAGCTTTTCTTATTTCCAAACGCATTCGCAAACTATAGAAAGTCGTTATGAGGTAGAATGTGCATACTTTGTTGATTCCATTTAAGAAATAAAACACATTTTCTAAAAACTCGTGTTTTTTAACAAATCATGTAAACCTTCTAGAAGCTATTATTCTAAAAAATGGTGGAAGTAAGCTTTTCTTATTTCCGGACGCATGCGCAAACTATAGAAACTCATTATGACGTAGAATGTGCATACTTTGTTGATTCCATTTATGAAATAAAATACATTTTCTAAAAACTCATGTTTTTTAAGAAATCATGTAAACTTTCTAGAAGCTGTGATTTTAAAAAACGGTGGAAGTAAGCTTTTCCTATTTCCGGACGAATGTGCAAACTATAGAAAGTCGTTATGACGTAGAATGTGCATACTTTCTGGATTCCATTTATGAAATAAAACAAATTTTCTAAAAACTCGTGTTTTTTAACAAATCATGTAAACCTTCTAGAAGCTGTGATTTTAAAAAACGGGGGAAGTAAGCTTTTCTTATTTCCAAACGCATTCGCAAACCATAGAAAGTCGTTATGAGGTAGAATGTGCATACTTTGTTGATTCCATTTATGAAATAAAACACATTTTCTTAAAACTCGTGTTTTTTACGAAATCATGTAAACCTTCTAGAAGTTGTGATTTTAAAAAAGAGGGGAAGTAACATTTTCTCATTTCCGGACGCATGCGCAGAATATAGAAAGTCATTATGACGTAGAATGTGCATACTTTGTAGATTCCATTTATCAAATAAAACACATTTTCTAAAAACTCGTGTTTTTTACGAAATCATGTAAACCTTCTAGAAGCTCTTATTTTAAAAAACAGTGGAAGTAAGCTTTTCTTATTTCCGGACGCATGCGCAAACTATAGAAAGTCGTTATGACGTAGAATGTACATACTTTGTAGATTCCATTTATGAAATAAAACACATTTTCTAAAAACTCGTGTTTTTTACAAAATCTTGTAAACCTTCTAGAAGCTGTGATTTTAAAAAACGGGGGAAGTAAGCTTTTCTTATTTCCGGACGCATGCGCATACTATAGAAAGTCGTTATGACGTAGAATGTGCATACTTTGTAGATTCCATTTATGAAATAAAAAACATTTTCTAAAAACTCATGTTTTTTACGAAATCATGTAAACCTTCTAGAAGACGTGATTTTAAAAAACGATGGAAGTAAGCTTTTCTTATTTGCAAATGCATGCGCAAACTATAGAAATTCGTTATGATGTAGAATGTGCATACTTTGTTCATTCCATTTATGAAATAAAACACATTTTCTAAAAACTCATGTTTTTTAACAAATCATGTAAACCTTCTAGAAGCTGTGATTTTAAAAAACGGGGGAAGTAAGTTTTTCTTATTTCCAAACGCATGCACAAACTATAGAAAGTCGTTATGACGTAGAATGTGCATACTTTGTTGATTCCATTTATGAAATAAAAGACATTTTCTAAACACTCGTGTTTTTTAAGAAATCATGTAAAGCTTCTAGAAGCTGTGATTTTGAAAAACGGTGGAAGTAAGCTTTTCTTATTTCCGGACGCATCCGCAAACTATATAAAGTCGTTATGAAATAGAATGTGCATACTTTGCTGATTCCATTTATGAAATAAAACACATTTTCTAAAAACTCATGTTTTTCAACAAATCATGTAAACCTTCTAGAAGCTGTGATTTTAAAAAACGGGGGATGTAAGCTTTTCTTATTTCCAGACGCATGCGCAAACTATAGTAAGTCGTTATGACGTAGAATGTGCATACTTTGTTGATTCCATTTATGAAATAAAACACATTTTCTAAAAACTCATGTTTTTTAACAAATCATGTAAACCTTCTAGAAGCTGTGATTTTAAAAAACGATGGAAGTAAGCTTTTCTTATTTTCGGACGCATGCGCAAACTATAGAAAGTCGTTATGACGTAGAATGTGCATACCTTGTTGTTTCCTTTATGAAATAAAACACATTTTCTAAAAACTCGTGTTTTTTAAGAAATCATGTAAACCTTCTAGAAGCTATGATTTTAAAACACGGGGGAAGTAAGCTTTTCTTATTTCCAAACGCATGCGCAAACTATAGAAAGTCGTTATGACGTAGAATGTGAATACTTTGTTGATTCCATTTATGAAATAAAACACATTTTCTAAAAGCCCGTGTTTTTTAAGAAATCATGTAAACCTTCTAGAAGCTGTGATTTTAAAAAACGGGGGAAGTAAGTTTTTCTTATTTCCAAACGCATGCACAAACTATAGAAAGTCGTTATGACGTAGAATGTGCATACTTTGTTGATTCCATTTATGAAATAAAACACATTTTCTAAAACTCGTGTTTTTTAAGAAATCATGTAAAGCTTCTAGAAGCTGTGATTTCGTAAAACGGTGGAAGTAAACTTTTCTTATTTCCGGACGCATGCGCAAAATATAGAAAGTCGTTATGAAATAGAATGTGCATACTTTGTTGATTCCATTTATGAAATAAAACACATTTTCTAAAAACTCGTGTTATTTAACAAATCATGTAAACCTTCTAGAAGCTATTAATTTAAAAAACGGTGGAAGTAAGCTTTTCTTATTTCCGGACGCATGCGCAAACTATAGAAAGTCGTTATGAAATAGAATGTGCATAGTTTGTTGATTCCATTTATGAAATAAAACACATTTTCTAAAAACTCGTGTTTTTTAAGAAATCATGTAAACCTTCCAGAAGTTGTGATTTTAAAAAACGAGGGAAGTAAGCTTTTCTTATTTCCGGACGCATGCACAAACTATAGAAATTCGTTATGACGTAGAAAGTGCATACTTTGTTGATTCCATTTATGAAATAAGACACATTTTCTAAAAACTCGTGTTTTTTAACAAATCATGTAAACCTTCTAGAAGCTATGATTTTAAAAAACGGGGGAAGTAAGTTTTTCTTATTTCCAAACGCATGCGCAAACTATAGAAAGTCGTTATGACGTAGAATGTGCATACTTTGTTGATTCCATTTATGAAATAAAACACATTTTCTAAAAACTCGTGTTTTTTAAGAAATCATGTAAAGCTTCTAGAAGCTGTGATTTCGAAAAACGGTGGAAGTAAACTTTTCTTATTTCCGGACGCATGCGCAAAATATAGAAAGTCGTTATGAAATAGAATGTGCATACTTTGTTGATTCCATTTATGAAATAAAACACATTTTCTAAAAACTCGTGTTATTTAACAAATCATGTAAACCTTCTAGAAGCTATTATTTTAAAAAACGGTGGAAGTAAGCTTTTCTTATTTCCGGACGCATGCGCAAACTATAGAAAGTCGTTATGACGTAGAATTTGCAACCTTGTTGTTTCCTTTATGAAATAAAACACATTTTCTAAAAACTCGTGTTTTTTACGAGATCATGTAAACCTTCTAGAAGCTGTGATTTTAAAAAACGATGGAAGTAAGCTTTTCTTTTTTCCAAACGCATGCGCAAACTATAGAAAGTCGTTATGATGTAGAATGTGCATACTTTGTTGATTCCATTTATGAAATAAAACACATTTTCTAAAAACTCGTGTTTTTTAAGAAATCATGTAAACCTTCTAGAAGTTGTGATTTTAAAAAACGGGGGAAGTAAGTTTCTCTTATTTCCAAATGCATGCGGAAACTATAAAAAGTCGTTATGACGTAGAATGTGCATACTTTGTTGATTCCATTTATGAAATAAAACAGATTTTCTAAAAACTCGTGTTTTTTAAGAAATCTTGTAAAGCTTCTAGAAGCTGTGATTTTGAAAAACGGGGGAAGTAAGCTTTTCTTATTTCCAAACGCATGTGCAAACTATAGAAAGTCATTATGAAATAGAATGTGCATACTTTGTTGATTCCATTTATGAAATAAAACACATTTTCTAAAAACTCGTGTTTTTTAACAAATCATGTAAACCTTCTAGAAGCTATTATTCTAAAAAACGGTGGAAGTAAGCTTTTCTTATTTCCGGACGCATGCGCAAACTATAGAAACTCATTATGACGTAGAATGTGCATACTTTGTTGATTCCATTTATGAAATAAAATACATTTTCTAAAAACTCGTGTTTTTTAAGAAATCATGTAAACTTTCTAGAAGCTCTGATTTTAAAAAACGGCGGAAGTAAGCTTTTCCTATTTCCGGACGAATGCGCAAACTATAGAAAGTCGTTATGACGTAGAATGTTCATACTTTCTGGATTCCATTTATGAAATAAAACAAATTTTCTAAAAACTCGTGTTTTTTAACAAATCATGTAAACCTTCTAGAAGCTGTGATTTTAAAAAACGGGGGAAGTAAGCTTTTCTTATTTCCAAACGCATTCGCAAACTATAGAAAGTCGTTATGAGGTAGAATGTGCATACTTTGTTGATTCCATTTATGAAATAAAACACATTTTCTTAAAACTCGTGTTTTTTACGAAATCATGTAAACCTTCTAGAAGTTGTGATTTTAAAAAAGAGGGGAAGTAACATTTTCTCATTTCCGGACGCATGCGCAAACTATAGAAAGTCGTTATGACGTAGAATGTGCATACTTTGTTGATTCCGTTTATGAAATAAAACACATTTTCTAAAAACTCGTGTTTCTTAAGAAATCATGTAAACCTTCTAGAAGCTGTGATTTTAAAAAATGGTGGAAGAAAGATTTTCTTATTTCCGGACGAATGCGCAAACTATAGAAAGTCGTTATGACGTAGAATTTGCATACTTTGTAGATTCCATTGATGAAATAAAACACATTTTCTAAAACCTCGTGTTTTTTAACAAATCATGTAAACCTTCTAGAAGCTGTGATTTTAAAAAACGGGGGAAGTAAGCTTTGCTTATTTCCAATCGCATGCGCAAACTATAGAAATTCGTTATGAGGTAGAATGTGCATACTTTGTTGATTCCATTTATGAAATAAAACACATTTTCTAAAAACTCATGTTTTTTACGAAATCATGTAAACCTTCTAGAAGCTGTGATTTTAAAAAAGAGGGGAAGTAACATTTTGTTATTTCCGGACGCATGCGCAAACTATAGAAAGTCGTTATGAGGTAGAATGTGCATACTTTGTTGATTCCATTTATGAAATAAAACACATTTTCTAAAAACTCATGTTTTTTACGAAATCATGTAAACCTTCTAGAAGCTGTGATTTTAAAAAAAAGGGGAAGTAACATTTTCTTATTTCCGGACGCATGCGCAAACTATAGAAAGTCGTTATGACGTAGAATGTGCATACTTTGTTGATTCCATTTATGAAATAGAACACATTTTCTAAAAACTCGTGTTTCTTAAGAAATCATGTAAACCTTCTAGAAGCTGTGATTTTAAAAAACGAGGGAAGTAAGCTTTTCTTATTTCGAAACGCATGCGCAAACTATAGAAAGTCGTTATGACGTCGAATGTGCATACTTTGTTGATTCCATTTATGAAATAAAACAAATTTTCTAAAAACTCGTGTTTTTTAAGAAATCATGTAAACCTTCTAGAAGCTGTGATTTTAAAAAACGGGGGAAGTAAGCTTTTCTTCTTTCCAAATGCATGCGCAAACTATAGAAATTCGTTATGACGTAGAATGTGCATACTTTGTTGATTCCATTTATGAAATAAAACACATTTTCTAAAATCTCGTGTTTTTTAAGAAATTATGTAAACCTTCTAGAAGCTGTGATTTTCAAAAACGGGGGAAGTAAGTTTTTCTTATTTCCGGACGCATGCGCAAACTATAGAAAGTCGTTATGACGTAGAATGTGCATACTTTGTAGATTCCATTTATGAAATAAAGCACATTTTCTAAAAAACTTGTGTTTTTTACGAAATCATGTAAACCTTCTAGAAGCGGTGATTTTAAAAAACGGTGGAAGTAAGCTTTTCTTATTTCCGGACGAATGCGCAAACTATAGAAAGTCGTTATTACGTAGAATGTGCATACTTTGTTGATTCCATTTATCAAATAAAACACATTTTCTAAAAACTCGTGTTTTTTAACAAATTATGTAAACCTTCTAGAAGCTGTGATTTTAAAAAACGATGGAAGTAAGCTTTTCTTATTTCCGGAAGCATGCGCAAACTATAGAAAGTCGTTATGACGTAGAATGTGCATACTTTGTTGTTTCCTTTATGAAATAAAACACATTTTCTAAAAACTGGTGTTTTTTAAGAAATCATGTAAACCTTCTAGAAGCTATGATTTTAAAACACGGGGGAAGTAAGCTTTTCTTATTTCCAAATGCATGCGCAAACTATAGAAAGTCGTTATGACGTAGAATGTGAATACTTTGCTGATTCCATTTACGAAATAAAACCCATTTTCTAAAAGCCCGTGTTTTATAAGAAATAATGTAAACCTTCTAGAAGCTGTGATTTTAAAAAACGGGGGAAGTAAGCTTTTCTTATTTCCGGACGCATGCGCAAACTATAGAAAGTCGTTATGACGTAGAATGTGCATACTTTGTAGATTCCATTTATGAAAGAAAACACATTTTCTAAAAACTCATGTTTTTTACGAAATCATGTAAACCTTCTAGAAGCTGTGATTTTAAAAAACGGGGGAAGTAAGCTTTTCTTATTTCCGGACGCATGCGCAAACTATAGAAAGTCGTTATGATGTAGAATGTGCATACTTTGTTGATTCCATTTATGAAATAAAACACATTTTCTAAAAACTCGTGTTTTTTAAGAAATCATGTAAACCTTCTAGAAGCTGTGATTTTAAAAAACGGGGGAAGTAAGCTTTTCTTATTTCCGGACACACGCGCAAACTATAGAAAGTCGTTACGACGTAGAATGTGCATGCTTTGTTGATTCCATTTATGAAATAAAACACATTTTCTAAAAACTCGTGTTTCTTAAGAAATCATGTAAACCTTCTAGAAGCTGTGATTTTAAAAAACGAGGGAAGTAAGCTTTTCTTATTTCCAAACGCATGCGCAAACTATAGAAAGTCGTTATGACGTAGAATGTGCATACTTTTTTGATTCCGTTTATGAAATAAAACACATTTTCTAAAAACTCATGTTTTGTACAAAATCATGTAAACCTTCTAGAAGCTATGATTTTAAAAAACGGGGGAAGTAAGCTTTTCTTATTTCCAAAGGCGTGCGCAAACTATAGAAAGTCGTTATGACATAGAATGTGCATACTTTGTTGATTCCAATTATGAAATAAAGCACATTTTCTAAAACTCGTGTTTTTTAAGAAATCTTGTAAACCTTCTAGAAGCTGTGATTTTAAAAAACGAGGGAAGTAAGCTTTTCTTATTTCCGGACGCATGCGCAAACTATAGAAAGTCGTTATGACGTAGAATGTGCATACTTTGTAGATTCCATTTATGAAATAAAACCCATTTTCTAAAAACTCGTGTTTTTTACGAAATCATGTAAACCTTCTAGAAGCTGTGATTTTAAAAAATGGGGGAAGTAAGGTTTTCTTATTTCCGGACGGATGCGCAAACTATAGAAAGTCATTATGACATAGAATGTGCATACTTTGTAGATTCCATTTATGAAATAAAACACATTTTCTAAAAACTCGTGTTTTTTACGAAATCATGTAAACCTTCTAGAAGCTGTGATTTTAAAAAACGATGGAAGTAAGCTTTTCTTATTTCCAAACGCATGCGCAAACTATAGAAAGTCGTTATGATGTAGAATGTGCATACTTTGTTGATTCCATTTATGAAATAAAACACATTTTCTAAAAACTCGTGTTTTTTAACAAATCATGTAAACCTTCTAGAAGCTGTGATTTTAAAAAACAGGGGAAGTAAGTTTTTCTTATCTCCAAACGCATGCGCAAACTATAGAAAGTCTTTATGACGTAGAATGTGCATACTTTGTTCATTCCATTTATGAAATAAAACACATTTTCTAAAAACTCGTGTTTTTTAAGAAATCATGTAAAGCTTCTAGAAGCTGTGATTTTGAAAAACGGTGGAAGTAAGCTTTTCTTATTTCCGGACACATGCGCAAAATATAGAAAGTCGTTATGAAATAGAATGTGCATACCTTGTTAATTCCATTTATGAAATAAAACACATTTTGTAAAAACTCGTGTTTTTTTAACAAATCATGTAAACCTTCTAGAAGCTATTATTTTAAAAAACGGTGGAAGTAAGCTTTTCTTCTTTCCGGACGCATGCGCCAACTATAGAAAGTCGTTATGAAATAGAATGTGCATACTTTGTTGATTCCATTTATGAAATAAAACACATTTTCTAAAAACTCGTGTTTTTTACGAAATCATGTAAACCTTCTAGAAGCTGTGATTTTAAAAAACGGGGGAAGTAAGCTTTTCTTATTTCCAAACGCATGCGCAAACTATAGAAAGTCGTTATGACGTAGAATGTGCATACTTTGTTGATTCCATTTATGAAATAAAACACATTTTCTAAAAACTCGTGTTTTTTAAGAAATCATGTAAACCTTCCAGAAGCTGTGATTTTAAAAAACGAGCGAAGTAAGCTTTTATTATTTCCAAACGCATGCGCAAACTATAGAAAGTCGTTATGACGTAGAATGTGCATACTTTGTTGATTCCATTTATGAAATAAAACACATTTTCTAAAAACTCGTGTTTTTTAAGAAATTATGTAAACCTTCTAAAAGTTGTGATTTTAAAAAACGGGGGAACTAAGCTTTTCTTATTTCCAGACGCATACGCAAACTATAGAAAGTCGTTATGACGTAGAATGTGCATACTTTGTAGATTCCTACTTTGTTGATTCCATTTATGAAATAAAACACATTTTCTAAAAAACTCGTGTTTTTTACGAAATCATGTAAAACTTCTAGATGCTGTGATTTTAAAAAACGGTGGAAGTAAGATTTTCTTATTTCCGGACGTATGCGCAAACTATAGAAAGTCGTTATGACGTAGAATGTGCATACTTTGTTGATTCCATTTATGAAATAAAACACATTTTCTAAAAACTCGTGTTTTTTAACAAATCATGTAAACCTTCTAGAAGCTGTGATTTTAAAAAACGATGGAAGTAAGATTTTCTTATTTTCGGACGCATGCGCAAACTATAGAAAGTCGTTATGACGTAGAATGTGCATACCTTGTTGTTTCCTTTATGAAATAAAACACATTTTCTAAAAACTCGTGTTTTTTACAAAATCATGTAAATCTTCTAGAAGCTGTGATTTTAAAAAACGGGGGAAGTAAGCTTTTCTTATTTCCAAACACATGCACAAACTATAGAAAGTCGTTATGACGTAGAATGTGCATACCTTGTAGATTCCATTTATGAAATAAAGCACATTTCCTAAAAAACTCGTGTTTTTTACGAAATCATGTAAACCTTCTAGACGCTGTGATTTTAAAAAATGGGGGAAGTAAGGTTTTCTTATTTCCGGACGCATGCGCAAACTATAGAAAGTCATTATGACATAGAATGTGCATACTTTGTAGTTTCCATTTATGAAATAAAAAACATTTTCTAAAAACTCGTGTTTTTTACGAAATCATGTAAACCTTCTAGAAGCTGTGATTTTAAAAAACGATGGAAGTAAGCTTTTCTTATTTCCAAACGCATGCGCAAACTATAGAAAGTCGTTATGATGTAGAATGTGCATAGTTTGTTGATTCCATTTATGAAATAAAACACACTTTCTAAAAACTCGTGTTTTTTAACAAATCATGTAAACCTTCTAGAAGCTGTGATTTTAAAAAACGGGGGAAGTAAGTTTTTCTTATTTCCAAACGCATGCGCAAACTATAGAAAGTCGTTATGACGTAGAATGTGCATACTTTGTTGATTCCATTTATGAAATAAAACGCATTTTCTAAAAACTCGTGTTTTTTAAGAAATCATGTAAAGCTTCTAGAAGCTGTGATTTCGAAAAACGGTGGAAGTAAGCTTTTCTTATTTCCGGACGCATGCGCAAAATATAGAAAGTCGTTATGAAATAGAATGTGCATGCTTTGTTGATTCCATTTATGAAATAAAACACATTTTCTAAAAACTCGTGTTATTTAACAAATCATGTAAACCTTCTAGAAGCTATTATTTTAAAAAACGGTGGAAGTAAGCTTTTCTTATTTCCGGACGCATGCGCAAACTATAGAAAGTCGTTATGAAATAGAATGTGCATAGTTTGTTGATTCCATTTATGAAATAGAACACATTTTCTAAAAACTCGTGTTTTTTAACAAATCATGTAAACCTTCTAGAAGCTATGATTTTAAAAAACGGGGGAAGTAAGTTTTTCTTATTTCCAAACGCATGCGCAAACTATAGAAAGTCGTTATGATGTAGAATGTGCATACTTTGTTGATTCCATTTATGAAATAAAACACATTTTCTAAAAACTCGTGTTTTTTAAGAAATCATGTAAAGCTTCTAGAAGCTGTGATTTTTAAAAATGGTGGAAGTAAGCTTTTCTTATTTCCAGACGCATGCGCAAAATATAGAAAGTCGTTATGAAATAGAATGTGCATACTTTGTTGATTCCATTTATGAAATAAAACACATTTTCTAAAAACTCGTGTTTTTTAACAAATCATGTAAACCTTCTAGAAGCTATTATTTTAAAAAACGGTGGAAGTAAGCTTTTCTTATTTCCGGACGCATGCGCAAACTATAGAAAGTCGTTATGAAATAGAATGTGCATACTTCGTTGATTCCATTTATGAAATAAAACACATTTTCTAAAAACTCGTGTTTTTTAACAAATCATGTAAACCTTCTAGAAGCTGTGATTTTAAAAAACGGGGGAAGTAAGTTTTTCTTATTTCCAAACGCATGCGCAAACTATAGAAAGTTGTTATGACGTAGAATGTGCATACTTTGTTGATTCCATTTATGAAATAAAACACATTTTCTAAAAAATCGTGTTTTTTAACAAATCATGTAAACCTTCTAGAAGCTGTGATTTTAAAAAACGGGGGAAGTAAGTTTTTCTTATTTCCAAACGCATGCGCAAACTATAGAAATTCGATTCGACGTAGAATGTGCATACTTTGTTGATTCCATTTATGAAATAAAACACATTTTCTAAAAACTCGTGTTTTTTAAGAAATCATGTAAAGCTTCTAAAAGTTGTGGTTTTGAAAAACGGTGGAAGTAAGCTTTTCTTATTTCCGGACGCATGCGCAAACTATAGAAATTCGTTATGACGTAGAATGTGCATACTTTGTAGATTCCATTTATGAAATAAAACACATTTTCTAAAAACTCGTGTTTTTTACGAAATCATGTAAACCTTCTAGAAGCTATTATTTTAAAAAACGGTGGATGTAAGCCTTTCTTACTTCCGGTCGAATGCGGAAACTATAGAAAGTCGTTATTACGTAGAATGTGCATACTTTGTTGATTCCATTTATGAAATAAAACACATTTTCTAAAAACTCGTGTTTTTTAAGAAATCATGTAAACCTTCTAGAAGTTGTGATTTTAAAAAACGGTGGAAGTAAGCTTTTCTTATATCCGGACGAATGCGCAAACTATAGAAAGTTGTTATGACGTAGAATGTGCATACTTTTTTGATTCCATTTATGAAATAAAACACATTTTCTAAAAACTCGTGTTTTTTATGAAATCATGTAAACCTTCTAGAAGCTGTGATTTTAAAAAACGGGGGAAGTAAGCTTTTCTTATTTCCAAAGGCATGCGCAAACTATAGAAAGTCGTTATGACGTAGAATGTGCATACTTTGTTGATTCCATTTATGAAATAAAACACATTTTCTAAAAACTCATGTTTTTTACGAAATCATGTAAACCTTCTAGAAGCTGTGATTTTAAAAAACGGGGGAAGTAACATTTTCTTATTACCGGACGCATGCGCAAACTATAGAAAGCCGTTATGACGTAGAATGTGCATACTTTGTTGATTCCATTTATGAAATAAAACACATTTTCTAAAAAGTCCTGTTTCTTAAGAAATCATGTAAACCTTCTAGAAGCTGTGATTTTAAAAAACGGGGGATGTAAGCTTTTCTTATTTCCAAACGCATGCGCAAACTATAGAAAGTCGTTATGACGTAGAATGTGCATACTTTGTTGATTCCATTTATGAAATAAAACACATTTTTAAAAACTCGTGTTTTTTACGAAATCATGTAAACCTTCTAGGAGCTGTGATTTTAAAAAATGGGGGAAGTACGCTTTTCTTATTTCCGGACGCATGCGCAAACTATAGAAAGTCGTTATGACGAAGAATGTGCATACTTTGTAGATTCCATTTATGAAATAAAACACATTTTCTAAAAACTCGTGTTTTTTACGAAATCATGTAAACCTTCTAGAAGCTATTATTTTAAGAAACGGTGGAAGTAAGCTTTTCTTATTTCCGGACGCATGCGCAAACTATAGAAAGTCGTTATGACGTAGAATGTGCATACATTGTTGATTCCGTTTATGAAATAAAACACATTTTCTAAAAACTCGTGTTTTTTAACAAATCATGTAAACCTTCTAGAAGCTGTGATTTTAAAAAATGGGCGAAGTAAGCTTTTCTTATTTCCAAACGCATGCGCAAACTATAGAAAGTCGTTATGATGTAGAATGTGCATACTTTGTTCATTCCATTTATGAAATAAAACACATTTTCTAAAAACTCGTGTTTTTTAAGAAATTATGTAAACCTTCTAAAAGTTGTGATTTTAAAAAACGGGGGAACTAAGCTTTTCATATTTCCAGACGCATGCGCAAACTATAGAAAGTCGTTATGACGTAGAATGTGCATACTTTGTAGATTGCATTTATGAAATAAAACACATTTTCTAAAAAACTCGTGTTTTTTACGAAATCATGTAAAACTTCTAGAAGCTGTGATTTTAAAAAACGGTGGAAGTAAGAGTTTCTTATTTCCGGACGTATGCGCAAACTATAGAAAGTCGTTATGACGTAGAATGTGCATACTTTGTTGATTCCATTTATGAAATAAAACACATTTTCTAAAAACTCGTGTTTTTTAACAAATCATGTAAACCTTCTAGAAGCTGTGATTTTAAAAAACGATGGAAGTAAGCTTTTCTTATTTTCGGACGCATGCACAAACTATAGAAAGTAGTTATGACGTAGAATGTGCATACCTTGTTGTTTCCTTTATGAAATAAAACACATTTTCTAAAAGCTCGTGTTTTTTACGAAATCATGTAAACCTTCTAGAAGCTGTGATTTTAAAAAACGGGGGAAGTAAGCTTTTCTTATTTCCAAACTCATGCACAAACTATAGAAAGTCGTTATGACGTAGAATGTGCATACCTTGTAGATTCCATTTATGAAATAAAGCACATTTCCTAAAAAACTCGTGCTTTTTACGAAATCATGTAAACCTTCTAGACGCTCTGATTTTAAAAAATGGGGGAAGTAAGGTTTTCTTATTTCCGGACGCATGCGCAAACTATAGAAAGTCATTATGACATAGAATGTGCATACTTTGTAGATTCCATTTATGAAATAAAACACATTTTCTAAAAACTCGTGTTTTTTACGAAATCATGTAAACCTTCTAGAAGCTGTGATTTTAAAAAACGATGGAAGTAAGCTTTTCGTATTTCCAAACGCATGCGCAAACTATAGAAAGTCGTTATGATGTAGAATGTGCATAGTTTGTTGATTCCATTTATGAAATAAAACACATTTTCTAAAAACTCGTGTTTTTTAACAAATCATGTAAACCTTCTAGAAGCTGTGATTTTAAAAAACGGGGGAAGTAAGTTTTTCTTATTTCCAAACGCATGCGCAAACTATAGAAAGTCGTTATGACGTAGAATGTGCATACTTTGTTGATTCCATTTATGAAATAAAACGCATTTTCTAAAAACTCCGGTTTTTTAAGAAATCATGTAAAGCTTCTAGAAGCTGTGATTTCGAAAAACGGTGGAAGTAAGCTTTTCTTATTTCCGGACGCATGCGCAAAATATAGAAAGTCGTTATGAAATAGAATGTGCATACTTTGTTGATTCCATTTATGAAATAAAACACATTTTCTAAAAACTCGTGTTATTTAACAAATCATGTAAACCTTCTAGAAGCTATTATTTTAAAAAACGGTGGAAGTAAGCTTTTCTTATTTCCGGACGCATGCGCAAACTATAGAAATTCGTTATGAAATAGAATGTGCATAGTTTGTTGATTCCATTTATGAAATAAAACACATTTTCTAAAAACTCGTGTTTTTTAAGAAATCATGTAAACCTTCTAGAAGCTGTGATTTTAAAAAACGGGGGAAGTAAGCTTTTCTTATTTCCGGACGCATGCGCAAACTATAGAAAGTTGTTATGACGTAGAATGTGCATACTTTGTAGATTCCATTTATGAAATAGAACACATTTTATAAAAACTCGTGTTTTTTACGAAATCATGTAAACCTTCTAGAAGCTGTGATTTTAAAAAACGGGGGAAGTAAGCTTTTCTTATTTCCGGACGCATGCGCAAAATATAGAAAGTCATTATGATGTAGAATGTGCATACTTTGTAGATTCCATTTATGAAATAAAACACATTTTCTAAAAACTAGTGTTTTTTACGAAATCATGTAAACCTTCTAGAAGCTCTTATTTTAAAAAACAGTGGAAGTAAGCTTTTCTTATTTCGGGACGCATGCGCAAACTATAGAAAGTCGTTATGACATAGAATGTGCATACTTTGTAGATTCCATTTATGAAATAAAACACATTTTCT
The DNA here is from genome assembly GCA_027924585.1 of Larix kaempferi. Lineage (NCBI taxonomy): Eukaryota > Viridiplantae > Streptophyta > Pinopsida > Pinales > Pinaceae > Larix > Larix kaempferi. Next base: position 4,428,626 of record BSBM01000324.1, read on the forward strand.
AAAAACTCGTGTTTTTTACAAAATCATGTAAACCTTCTAGAAGCTGTGATTTTAAAAAACGGGGGAAGTAAGCTTTTCTTATTTCCGGACGCATGCGCATACTATAGAAAGTCGTTATGACGTAGAATGTGCATACTTTGTAGATTCCATTTATGAAATAAAAAACATTTTCTAAAAACTCATGTTTTTTACGAAATCATGTAAACCTTCTAGAAGATGTGATTTTAAAAAACGATGGAAGTAAGCTATTCTTATTTCCAAATGCATGCGCAAACTATAGAAAGTCGTTACGATGTAGAATGTGCATACTTTGTTTATTCCATTTATGAAATAAAACACATTTTCTAAAAACTCATGTTTTTGAACAAATCATGTAAACCTTCTAGAAGCTGTGATTTTAAAAAACGGGGGGAAGTAAGTTTTTCTTATTTCCAAACGCATGCACAAACTATAGAAAGTCGTTATGACGTAGAATGTGTTGATTTATATGTAACTTCGGAATGTATTTCACATATATGTATATTGTATTCCTATAGAGATGGTATTATTCCTCTATAAGGAAGTGTCATCATTTATATTGTAAGTGTCGTAACTTATACTTGATGGGTTATTAGACCACCTTGTTTGGGGTCGGCCCTGTATAAGTCATGTGGGTCAAAGGGTTATTAGACCACCCTATTGGGGGTCGGCCCACTCAGCATTATGTTATGTGGTTAAGTTCGAGCCTACATGAGTTAGGTAAAAAGGCAAGTCAAGTCAAGTATAAATAGAGTGCGGGAGTCACTCTATTTACTCACTTACTTCTTACACATGCTCTCAAGGAGGAGAGGTGCACTTATGGAGGAGGAGGATTGCTGCTAGGTTATGGCTATCTCTATTGGTTGGTTGTATCATTGCTCTATCTATCTCTGAGGAAGTTATTTGGGTTTTTTCACCTTTATGGTTTTGCCCAAGTAAATCTCTGTGTCTCTTGTGTGCTTGCATTATTGTCTCCATGATTGATATGCTGTAGATATGCTGTACATGTTGTTCTCTCAGTTAAGATCCAAGATCATATTGAAGTAAATTCAGAAAATTTAACATGGTGTCAGAGCTAGCCTGAAAGAAGGCATGATATGGCATGTATGACACTTGTTGCACTTACGATGCTAGGGCTTGATATAGCAAAAACCAGTCATCGTAGAACTTTCGCTATAAATATGTATTGGAGAAGTTTTCGGATCTGGAATTGTTACAGGACGAAGCTAAGATCTCCAGGTATCTTGTGTCCAAAGGACAACCTCTAATTCGTTGTACTTTGTGATTTATGATCTGTACAATATAGGGTTTCTGCCTCTTCCAGATCTAAGTCAAAATCAGGTGACCTTGGGAAAAAGGTCATATCTTGGGCTAGGAAGCTCCAAATGAAATTTCGTAAAAAGTGACAGGTAGTACACAGTCTGCACTATCTCAGAAAACTTTTTCAAATGCCGAAGTTGAACCCGTGACACGTGGCATGCCGTACAAGTTCGCTCTACTGTTTTATCCCATAAACAGGTCACGTTGCGACACTTGGCATAACTCTCTCTCAGAAAATCCAATTGAGGTCAGACCTGTCAGGATGGAAATATAACAGGCCGAGCTATCTCAGAAAACTTTTTAAGAGGCCGAAGTTCAAACAGTGACACGTGGCACGCCGTACAAGTTCGCTCTTCTGTTTTATCCCAAAACAGGTCACGTTGCGACATTTGGCATAACTCTCTCTCAGAGAATCCAATTGAGGTCAGACCTGTCAGGATGGAAAGGTAACAGGTCAGGCTATCTCAGGAAACTTTTTTCAGACCCTGTGGATCAAAAATTTTGGAGTTACACCAGAAACAATCAGGTACATATTTCTGTCAAAACAGAATTATTTTTTTGGTACCTTCATTCATGGCTTCCGGAATTTAGGGCTTTGAAGAAAGTTGGAATTTTTGTATTCGGAGACCACGGCTGAATGCTACTCATCAAAATAAAAATTTAGAGACCAAAATAAGAATTTTTGGTTGGGAAGAAGGCCGGGCTTGATCAGACCCTAGTTCGGGACTTTGATCAGGAAAGTGGAAAATTAGGGCTTCTGTAAAAATGGGAATTTTTGAAATCTGTGAACACGGCTGGAAGCTCCTCAGAAAAATAGAAGCTTAGAGATTTGGATCAAACATTTTTATGGGGCAAAAGAGTGGGCTTCATCAAACCCCAGTTCAGAGTCACGTCCAGTGAATCCAGAAGTTTCAAAGGCAAAATTGAGGAGTGAAACTTTGCAGTTTTCAAATTCTGAATATACCAGTTTGATCAGTTCATCAAGGCGCATATTCCTATCCTATCGGAAGGTTGAAATTCAAAGATTGAATTTTTGGGGTTTCTCTGACAAACCCATATCCAGCTCAAGGTCCATTTCTTGCAAATCAAGTGGATTGGGTTAATCCTAGAAGAAGATGGATTGATCACCTGCATAAGTGAAAGAAGTTTCTGTCTCAGAGGGAGATGAGGATAAGGCCTTACATAAGAAGATTACAAGCGATCTCGACAGGTATGACTCATCGAGGTATGTTTCAATATTTGTCCATGATTAAGTTTATGGTATGTTTGTCTTCATGTTATTACGGTTAGTACAATTCTGATTTTAGATTTGTCGTATCACCTTAACAAAATTATGAATGCATGATAGAAGATATTCATTGGTTAGGGTGTTGACACTTATGATTGTACTAATGCATTATGGTGTTGTATGAGGTTTATGTTGTCTACTAACATGAAAGGTACACCAAGAAAGACAGATCATGTTCTGGTACAAGAACGTATGATCATGATAACATGAGGACAAAGATTCATCCATTGTCATGGATCTCATAGAAGATCCATTTACGAGGTATGTATAACTTGGTTTTGTAATAGTTAACCTATGAGATATACAGGTTACTAGCACAAGTCATTGAAGAAGAACAAGAAGACATCATGTGAGTATGTTAGACATAAATAGCTAACATGCTAATCCAGGTATGTTTTTCCTATATCAAGGTAGAATCCTACCTTGTGTTAGGATCGTATACTATTGTTGATAATGATTATTCATGAAGTCATAGGTTTGAATAATCATGGTTGTATGCATATTATGTTTCTTACCTTAATTGATGATATGACTAACCAGAAGAATCATGAAGGTATAGGTTTGAATAATCACAGGTTTTATGCATAATATATCTCTTATCTTGATTGATGATTCAACTAACCTGAAGAGTCATAGGTTTGAGTAATTACAAGTTTAGACATGTTATGTTTCTTATGATTTGACTAACCTTGAGAATTCTACATAAACCTTGAATGCTAATGCTTATTATTTCTGTTTGAAATGATCATGACTATACATGCTTGAGATTATTGTGTTTTAATAGTATACTAATGAATGTATGATTTTATATGAGATCACAAGGATAACACATTCATGATACTAATAAGCATGCATAGGGACCAAGGATGAATATGAGATTCAAGAACAGGTAATCCAGGAATCAAAGATCAAGAGGGAGTACACTCCAGTGGTTTATGCAAGGATGCAGATATTCAGAGGGAGTTGACCATCTCTCTACATCCCACAACAGAAAGGTGTAGAAGAAGCTACTTCAGATTAGGACTCCAGCAGCTCCTGCAAGGAAGCGAAGACTCAGAGGGAGTCCACCCAACGAACAAACAAAGATAAGTATTTGAATTGTCATTCCTTAAATAATACTGTTCAATAATGTATATACTGATGTTCCTAGAATTAGGTTGTGTATTATGCATATTAGAATAATTGCATTGATGAACAATATACTCCTAATATGCATGGGTAAGTGGCCTATGGCACTGTACAACATTCCATTGCTACTTATCTAGAATGAAACCTCTTTGCTGACATGTTGGGAGTTGTGCACACTCTTAACAATGTTCTGGTAGAGATTGGAAGGCATCTAGAAAGTTATGGAATATGGATAAATGTTGTATTGAAGAATTGGCTAAGATAATTGCATGACTGTATGGCATATTTCTTTATGTGTAAGAATTTGTTCTGAAAACTATGAGATGTTTTCTAATCATGCAATTTAACCTGTTTTGTAGGAAAGATCGTATGCCATCTCCTACAAAAGAAGAACTACAACATTTGTTCCAGCAACAAAGATATCTATTGAAGATATCGAAGTTCCCAGGATCTGGGATGAAGAAATGAAATGCCATGATCCGTCGATCATGAAGAATGATGTTTGGGATGTAATCCCAAGACATGAAGGGAAGTTTGCTATGACTTCCAAATGGAACTATCAGATCAAGCATGTTGCAGATGGCAGCATTGAGAAATATAAAAGTGATGAAATAGAAGATACACCAGATGGATTCAAGACAGCTTTCTTGAATAGTATAGTTGAAGAAGAAGTGTATGTGGAGCATCCACTTGGTTCTGAGACACATGATAGAAAATCATATATGTGCAGAACTTGGTATGGTGAAGATAGATTGATTTTCGACACGCAGCGGAAGCTTACTATCGAGTTCGAGATGAAGAACTTGGGGATGATGCACTATTTGGTTTTGGCATGGAGGTGTGGCAGAGTGCAGAAGGAATCTTCCTTGGACAAGGGAAGTATGCAGTAGAGATCCTGAAGAGGTTCAGGATGATGGATTGCAAGGCCATGACCACACCTATGGCATCGAATCTGAAGCTTCTTTGTGATGCTTCATCTGAGCCAGTTGATGTTTCTATGTATCGTCAGATTATTGGGTCCTTGATGTACCTAACGAACACGAGACCAGATATTTGCTTTGCTGTGAACACATTGAGCCAATTCCTGACGGATCCGAGGAGTGTTCACCTGGTTGTTGTAAAGCATGTTCTGAGGTACCTGAAGGGTACAGTGGATTATGGGCTCAGATATGAGGCGAATCAAAAGTTTAACCTGCAGGGTTATGTTGATTCAGATTGGGATGGCAGTGCTGCAGATAGGAAGAGCACATCTGGGTGTTGCTTCAGTATGGGATCAGGTGTGATCTCTTGGTTTAGCAGGAAGCAATCCTGCGTAGCACTGAGTACAGCTGAGGCAGAGTATGTTGCAGCCTGTTCAGCTAGTTGTGAGGCAGTATGGCTACGGAAGCTACTGTCTGAGTTATTTGATCTCCCGTTGGAGGCTACTGGTATCTTCTGTGATAACCAGAGTTGTGTGAAGCTGACCGAGAACCCAGTGTTTCATGACAGGTCGAAACACATAGAGATCAAATACCACTATATCAGGGATATGGTGCAGAGAGGAGCTGTGAAGCTCCTGTATGTTGCGACGGACGAGCAGATTGCAGATGTGCTGACGAAGCCACTAGCCAGGGTGAAGTTCGAGTACTTCAGAGAGAGGCTTGGCGTTCTTCAGATCGAGGACACTTCGAGGAAGAAGTGATGGACACATTTGCTGAAGCCATTCCAAGCATGTTGGAAGGAGGATCCTTCACATGGCTGTGGATGTAAGCGCTGGATGATGAACATCAGGATGATGTTCTAGTTTCTGCTGGATATGATCAGTTGGATCATTTTTATGTATGTATGTATGCATCATGTTGGATGCTTGGACCATGTATCTGTATATGTATCAGGTGGATACATTGTATGATCAGGTGGATCATGTATGGTGATATATATATCATATGTTTTGTATTTGTATCAGGTGGATACATTGATGATCAGGAGGATCATGTATGATGATATGTATCAGGTAGATACTTGGCATGCAGCAGAATGTTGCATTGATGATCAGGATGATCACAGATGACATACAGCAGGATGTTGCATTGATGATCAGGATGATCATAGATGACGAGCTTCAGGATGTTGCTCCAGATGACATGCAGCAGGATGTTGCATTGATGATCAGGATGATCATAGATGACGAGCTTCAGGATGTTGCTCCAAATGACATGCAGCAGGATGTTGCATTGATGATCAGGATGATCATAGATGACGAGCTTCAGGATGTTGCTCCAGATGACATGCAGCAGGATGTTGCAGTGATGATCAGGACGATCATAGATGACGAGCTTCAGGATGTTGCTCCAGATGACATGCAGCAGGATGTTGCATTGATGATCAGGATGATCATAGATGACGAGCTTCAGGATGTTGCTCCAGATGACATGCAGCAGGATGTTGCAGTGATGATCAGGATGATCATATATGACGAGCTTCAGGATGTTGCTCCAGATGACATGCAGCAGGAGGTTGCAGTGATGATGATCAGGATGATCATGGATACATCAGGATGATGTATGGTGAGTATCAGGTTGATACTCTGTGGCCGTGGATCAGGTTGTGCAGATGAGCATGTAATTCGTTGCCCTGGGAGATTTGCAGATGGTCTTGCGAGGTTTTGCCTATGGCATGTAATTCGTTGCCCTGGGACATCTGGCAAATGCTCTTTCGAGGTTTTGCTCTGGGAGGACATGTAATTCGTTGCCCTGGGAGATCTGCAGATAGTCTTGCGAGGTTTTGCCTATGGCATGTAATTCGTTGCCCTGGGATATCTGGCAGATGCTCTTGTGAGGTTTTGTCCTATGGCATGTAATTCGTTTCCCTGGGAGATCCGATAGGTTGGGCTGTGTGCCCGTAATCAGTCTTGGGATGCTCTTGCGAGGTTTTGCCATGACCACATGTAATTCGTTGCCCTGGGAGATCCTATAGGTAGAGCTGTGTGCTCGTAACAGCCTGGGATGCTCTTGCGAGGTTTTGTGGTGAGGTCACATGTAATTCGTTGCCCTGGGAGATCCTATAGGTAGAGCTGTGTGCTCGTAACAGCCTGGGATGCTCTTGCGAGGTTTTGTGACACACGTAAAAGTCCTGAGGATTCCACAGTATGGCCAGTGATGACGAAGACCTGCAGGTGGTGGGCCTACATCCAGTATGAAAAAGGACTGGCTCTGTAGAACTTCCTATGACGATTAGATTCAGAGATTGATTGAGATAGCAGCAGCAGTGACGATGATGATGACTCGATGACGATTATCTAGTGACGATGATCCAGAGAAGATGACTTGTGCTAGAAGAACTGTGCTGAGAAATACCTTCCTAGTTAAGAGGGAGTGTTGATGTATATGTAACTTCGGAATGTATTTCACATATATGTATATTGTATTCCTATAGAGATGGTATTATTCCTCTATAAGGAAGTGTCATCATTTATATTGTAAGTGTCGTAACTTATACTTGATGGGTTATTAGACCACCTTGTTTGGGGTCGGCCCTGTATAAGTCATGTGAGTCAAAGGGTTATTAGACCACCCTATTGGGGGTCGGCCATGTGGGTCAAAGGGTTATTAGACCACCCTATTGGGGGTCGGCCCACTCAGCATTATGTTATGTGGTTAAGTTCGAGCCTACATGAGTTAGGTAAAAAGGCAAGTCAAGTCAAGTATAAATAGAGTGCGGGAGTCACTCTATTTACTCACTTACTTCTTACACATGCTCTCAAGGAGGAGAGGTGCACTTATGGAGGAGGAGGATTGCTGCTAGGTTATGGCTATCTCTATTGGTTGGTTGTATCATTGCTCTATCTATCTCTGAGGAAGTTATTTGGGTTTTTTCACCTTTATGGTTTTGCCCAAGTAAATCTCTGTGTCTCTTGTGTGCTTGCATTATTGTCTCCATGATTGATATGCTGTAGATATGCTGTACATGTTGTTCTCTCAGTTAAGATCCTAGATCATATTGAAGTAAATTCAGAAAATTTAACAGAATGTGCATACTTTGTTGATTCCATTTATGAAATAAAACACATTTTCTAAACACTCGTGTTTTTTAAGAAATCATGTAAAGCTTCTAGAAGCTGTGATTTTGAAAAACGGTGGAAGTAAGCTTTTCTTATTTCCGGACGCATCCGCAAACTATATAAAGTCATTATGAAATAGAATGTGCATACTTTGCTGATTCCATTTATGAAATAAAACACATTTTCTAAAAACTCGTGTTTTTTAACAAATCATGTAAACCTTCTAGAATCTATTATTTTAAAAAACGGTGGAAGTAAGCTTTTCTTATTTCCGGACGCATGGGCAAACTATAGAAACTCATTATGATGTAGAATGTGCATACTTTCTTGATTCCATTTATGAAATAAAACACATTTTCTAAAAACTCGTGTTTTTTAACAAATCATATAAACCTTCTAGAAGCTATGATTTTAAAAAACGGTGGAAGTAAGCTTTTCTTATTTCCGGACGCATGCGCAAACTATAGAAAGTCCTTATGACGTAGAATGTGCATACTTTGTTGATTCCATTTATGAAATAAAACACATTTTATAAAAACTCGTGTTTTTTACGAAATCATGTAAACCTTCTAGAAGCTGTGATTTTAAAAAACGGTGGAAGTAAGCTTTTCTTATTTCCGGTCGAATGCAGAAACTATAGAAAGTCGTTATTACGTAGAATGTGCATACTTTGTTGATTCCATTTATGAAATAAAACACATTTTCTAAAAACTCGTGTTTTTTACGAAATCATGTAAACCTTCTAGAAGCTATGATTTTAAAAAACGGTGGAAGTATGCTTTTCTTATTTTCAGACGCATACGCAAACTATAGAAAGTCGTTATGACGTAGAATGTGCATACTTTGTAGATTCCATTTATGAAATAAAACACATTTTCTAAAAAATCGTGTTTTTTAAGAAATCATGTAAACCTTCTAGAAGCTGTGATTTTGAAAAACAGTGGAAGTAAGCTTTTCTTATTTGTGGACGCATGCGCAAACTATAGAAAGTCATTATGACGTAGAATGTGCATACTTTGTAGATTCCATTTATGAAATAAAACACATTTTCTAAAAACTCGTGTTTTTTACGAAATCATGTAAACCTTCTAGAAGCTCTTATTTTAAAAAACAGTGGAAGTAAGCTTTTCTTATTTCTGGATGCATTCGCAAACTATAGAAAGTCGTTATGACTTAGAATGTGCATACTTTGTTGATTCGATTTATGAAATAAAACACATTTTCTAAAAACTCGTGTTTTTCATCAAATCATGTAAACCTTCTAGAAGCTGTGATTTTAAAAAACGGGGGAAGTAAGCTTTTCTTATTTCCGGACGAATGCGTAAACTATAGAAAGTCGTTATGACGTAGAATGTGCATACTTTGTTGATTCCATTTATGAAATAAAACACATTTTTAAAAGCTCGTGTTTTTTACGAAATCATGTAAGACTTCTAGAAGCTGTGATTTTAAAAAACGGCAGAAGTAAGATTTTCTTATTTCAGGTCGAATGCGGAAACTATAGAAAGTCGTTATTACGTAGAATGTGCATACTTTGTTGATTCCATTTATGAAATAAAACAAATTTTCTAAAAACTCGTGTTTTTTAAGAAATCTTGTAAACCTTCTAGAAGCTGTGATTTTAAAAAACGGTGGAAGTAAGCTTTTCTTATTTCCGGACGCATGCGCAAACTATAGAAAGTCGTTATGACGTAGAATGTGCATACTTTGTAGATTCCATTTATGAAATAAAACACATTTTCTAAAAACTCGTGTTTTTTACAAAATCATGTAAACCTTCTAGAAGCTGTGATTTTAAAAAACGGGGGAAGTAAGCTTTTCTTATTTCCAAAGGCATGCGCAAACTATAGAAAGTCGTTATGACGTAGAATGTGCATACTTTGTTGATTCCATTTATGAAATAAAACACATTTTCTAAAAACTCATGTTTTTTAAGAAATCGTGTAAACCTTCTAGAAGCTGTGATTTTAAAAAACGGGGGAGGTAAGCTTTTCTTATTTCCGGACGCATGCGCAAACTATAGAAAGTCGTTATGACGTAGAATGTGCATACTTTGTAGATTCCATTTATGAAATAAAACACATTTTCTAAAAACTCGTGTTTTTACAAAATCATGTAAACCTTCTAGAAGCTGTGATTTTAAAAAACGGGGGAAGTAAGCTTTTCTTATTTCCGGACGCATGCGCATACTATAGAAAGTCGTTATGACAAAGAATGTGCATACTTTGTAGATTCCATTTATGAAATAAAAGACATTTTCTAAAAACTCATGTTTTTTACGAAATCATGTAAACCTTCTAGAAGCTGTGATTTTAAAAAACGATGGAAGTAAGCTTTTCTTATTTCCAAACGCATGCGCAAACTACAGAAAGTCGTTACGATGTAGAATGTGCATACATTGTTTATTCCATTTATGAAATAAAACACATTTTCTAAAAACTCGTGTTTTTCAACAAATCATGTAAACTTTCTAGAAGCTGTGATTTTAAAAAACGGGGGAAGTAAGTTTTTCTTATTTCCAAGCGCATGCACAAACTATAGAAAGTCGTTATGACGTAGAATGTGCATACTTTGTTGATTCCATTTATGAAATAAAACACATTTTTTAAAAACTCATGTTTTTTAAGAAATCATGTAAACCTTCTAGAAGCTGTGATTTTGAAAAACGGTTGAAGTAAGCTTTTCTTATTTCCGGACGCATGCGCAAACTATAGAAAGTCGTTATGACGTAGAATGTGCATACTTTGTAGATTCCATTTATGAAATAAAACACATTTTCTAAAAACTCATGTTTTTAACTAATGATGTAAACATTCTAGAAGCTGTGATTTTAAAAAACGGGGGAAGTAAGCTTTTCTTATTTCCAAAGGCATGCGCAAACTATAGAAAGTCGTTATGACGTAGAATGTGCATACTTTGTTGATTCCATTTATGAAATAAAACACATTTTCTAAAAACTCGTGTTTTTTAAGAAATCGTGTAAACCTTCTAGAAGCTGTGATTTTAAAAAACGGGGGAAGTAAGCTTTTCTTATTTCCGGACGCATGCGCAAACTATAGAAAGTCGTTATGACGTAGAATGTGCATACTTTGTAGATTCCATTTATGAAATAAAACACATTTTCTAAAAACTCGTGTTTTTTACAAAATCATGTAAACCTTCTAGAAGCTGTGATTTTAAAAAACGGGGGAAGTAAGCTTTTCTTATTTCCGGACGCATGCGCATACTATAGAAATTCGTTATGACAAAGAATGTGCATACTTTGTAGATTCCATTTATGAAATAAAAGACATTTTCTACAAACTCATGTTTTTTACGAAATCATGTAAACCTTCTAGAAGCTGTGATTTTAAAAAACGATGGAAGTAAGCTTTTCTTATTTCCAAACGCATGCGCAAACTAAAGAAAGTCGTTACGATGTAGAATGTGCATACTTTGTTTATTCCATTTATGAAATAAAACACATTTTCTAAAAACTCATGTTTTTCAACAAATCATGTAAACCTTCTAGAAGCTGTGATTTTAAAAAACGGGGGAAGTAAGTTTTTCTTATTTCCAAGCGCATGCATAAACTATAGAAAGTCGTTATGACGTAGAATGTGCATACTTTGTTGATTCCATTTATGAAATAAAACACATTTTCTAAAAACTCTTGTTTTTTAAGAAATCATGTAAAGCTTCTAGAAGCTGTGATTTTGAAAAACGGTGGAAGTAAGCTTTTCTTATTTCCGGACGCATGCGCAAACTATATAAAGTCGTTATGAAATAGAATGTGCATACGTTGTTGATTCCATTTATGAAATAAAACACATTTTCTAAAAACTCATGTTTTTTAACAAATCATGTAAACCTTCTAAAGCTATTATTTTAAAAAACGGTGGAAGTAAGCTTTTCTTATTTCCGGACGCATGGGCAAACTATAGAAACTCATTATGACGTAGAATGTGCATACTTTGTTGATTCCATTTATGAAATAAAACACATTTTCTAAAAACTCGTGTTTTTTAACAAATCATGTAAACCTTCTAGAAGCTGTGATTTTAAAAAACGGTGGAAGTAAGCTTTTCTTATTTCCGAACGCATGCGCAAACTATAGAAAGTCCTTATGACGTAGAATGTGCATACTTTGTTGATTCCATTTATGAAATAAAACACATTTTCTAAAAACTCGTGTTTTTTACGAAATCATGTAAACCTTCTAGAAGCTGTGATTTTAAAAAACGGTGGAAGTAAGCTTTTCTTATTTCCGGTCGAATGCGGAAACTATAGAAAGTCGTTATTACGTAGAATGTGCATACTTTGTTGATTGCATTTATGAAATAAAACACATTTTCTAAAAACTCGTGTTTTTTAAGAAATCTTGTAAACCTTCTAGAAGCTGTGGTTTTAAAAAATGGTGGAAGTAAGCTTTTCTTATTTCCGGACGAATGCGTAAACTATAGAAAGTCGTTATGACGTAGAATGTGCATACTTTGTAGATTCCATTTATGAAATAAAACACATTTTCTAAAAACTCGTGTTTTTTAAGAAATCATTTAAACCTTCTAGAAGCTGTGATTTTGAAAAACAGTGGAAGTAAGCTTTTCTTATTTGCGGACGCATGTGCAAACTATAGAAAGTCGTTATGACGTAGAATGTGCATACTTTGTAGATTCCATTTATGAAATAAAACACATTTTTTAAAAACTCGTGTTTTTTACGAAATCATGTAAACCTTCTAGAAGCTATTATTTTAAAAAACAGTGGAAGTAAGCTTTTCTTATTTCCGGACGCATGCGCAAACTATAGAAAGTCGTTATGACGTAGAATGTGCATACTTTGTTGATTCGATTTATGAAATAAAATACATTTTCTAAAAACTCGTGTTTTTCAACAAATCATGTATACCTTCTAGAAGCTGTGATTTTAAAAAACGGGGGAAGTAAGCTTTTCTTATTTCCGGACGAATGCGCAAACTATAGAAAGTCGTTATGACGTAGAATGTGCATACTTTGTTTATTCCATTTATGAAATAAAACACATTTTCTAAAAACTCATGTTTTTTAGGAAATCATGTAAACCTTCTAGAAGCTGTGATTTTAAAAAACGGCGGAAGTAAGATTTTCTTATTTCCGGTCGAATGCGGAAACTATAGAAAGTCGTTATTACGTAGAATGTGCATACTTTGTTGATTCCATTTATGAAATAAAAGACATTTTCTAAAAACTCATGTTTTTTAAGAAATCTTGTAAACCTTCTAGAAGTTGTGATTTTAAAAAACGGTGGAAGTAAGCTTTTCTTATTTCCGGACGAATGCGCAAACTATAGAAAGTCGTTATGACGTAGAATGTGCATAATTTGTAGATTCCATTTATAAAATAAAACACATTCTCTAAAAACTCGTGTTTTTTAAGAAATCGTGTAAACCTTCTAGAAGTTGTGATTTTGAAAAACGGTGGAAGTAAGCTTTTCTTATTTCCGGACGCATGAGGAAACTATAGAATGTCGTTATGACGTAGAATATGCATACTTTGTAGATTCCATTTATGAAATAAAACACATTTTCTAAAAACCGGTGTTTTTTACGAAATCATGTAAACCTTCTAGAAGCTATTATTTTAAAAAACAGTGGAAGTAAGCTTTTCTTATTTCCGGACGCATGCGCAAACTATAGAAATTCGTTATGACGTAGAATGTGCATACTTTGTTGATTCGATTTATGAAATAAAACACATTTTCTAAAAACTCGTGTTTTTTAACAAATCATGTAAACCTTCTAGAAGCTGTGATTTTAAAAAACGGGGGAAGTAAGCTTTTCTTATTTCCAAACGAATGCGCAAACTATAGAAAGTCGTTATGATGTAGAATGTGCATACTTTGTTGATTCCATTTATGAAATAAAAAACATTTTTTAAAAACTCGTGTTTTTTAAGAAATCATGTAAACCTTCTAGAAGCTGTGATTTTGAAAAACGGTTGAAGTAAGCTTTTCTTATTTCTGGACGCATGCGCAAACTATAGAAAGTCGTTATGACGTAGAATGTGCATACTTTGTAGATTCCATTTATGAAATAAAACACATTTTCTAAAAACTCATGTTTTTTAACAAATGATGTAAACCTTCTAGAAGCTGTGATTTTAAAAAACGGGAGAAGTAAGCTTTTCTTATTTCCGGATGCATGCGCAAACTATAGAAAGTCGTTATGACGTAGAATGTGCATACTTTGTAGATTCCATTTATGAAATAAAACAAATTTTCTAAAAACTCGTGTTTTTTAAGAAATCTTGTAAACCTTCTAGAAGCTGTGATTTTAAAAAACGGTGGAAGTAAGCTTTTCTTATTTCCGGACGCATGCGCAAACTATAGAAAGTCGTTATGACGTAGAATGTGCATACTTTGTAGATTCCATTTATGAAATAAAACAAATTTCTAAAAACTCGTGTTTTTTACAAAATCATGTAAACCTTCTAGAAACTGTGATTTTAAAAAACGGGGGAAGTAAGCTTTTCTTATTTCCAAAGGCATGCGCAAACTATAGAAAGTCGTTATGACGTAGAATGTGCATACTTTGTTGATTCCATTTATGAAATAAAACACATTTTCTAAAAACTCGTGTTTTTTAAGAAATCGTGTAAACCTTTTAGAAGCTGTGATTTTAAAAAACGGGGGAAGTAAGCTTTTCTTATTTCCGGACGCATGCGCAAACTATAGAAGGTCGTTATGACGTAGATTGTGCATACTTTGTAGATTCCATTTATGAAATAAAACACATTTTCTAAAAACTCTTGTTTTTTCAAAATCATGTAAACCTTCTAGAAGCTGTGATTTTAAAAAACGGGGGAAGTAAGATTTTCTTATTTCCGGACGCATGCGCATACTATAGAAAGTCGTTATGACGAAGAATGTGCATACTTTGTAGATTCCATTTATGAAACAAAAGACATTTTCTAAAAACTCATGTTTTTTACGAAATCATGTAAACCTTCTAGAAGCTGTGATTTTAAAAAACGATGGAAGTAAGCTTTTCTTATTTCCAAACGCATGCGCAAACTATAGAAAGTCGTTACGATGTAGAATGTGCATACTTTGTTTATTCCATTTATGAAATAAAACACATTTTCTAAAAACTCGTGTTTTTTAACAAATCATGTAAACCTTCTAGAACTGTGATTTTAAAAAACGAGGGAAGTAAGTTTTTCTTATTTCCAAACGCATGCACAAACTATAGAAAGTCATTATGACGTAGAATGTGCATACTTTGTTGATTCCATTTATGAAATAAAACTCATATTCTAAAAACTCTTGTTTTTTAAGAAATCATGTAAAGCTTCTAGAAGCTGTGATTTTGAAAAACAGTGGAAGTAAGCTTTTCTTATTTCCGGACGCATGCGCAAACTATAGAAATTCGTTATGACGTAGAATGTGCATACTTTGTAGATTCCATTTATGAAATAAAACACATTTTCTAAAAACTCATGTTTTTTAACAAATGATGTAAACCTTCTAGAAGCTGTGATTTTAAAAAACGGGGGAAGTAAGATTTTCTTATTTCCAAACGCATGTGTAAACTATAGAAAGTCGTTATGATGTAGAATGTGCATACTTTGCTGTTTCCATTTATGAAATAAAACACATTTTCTAAAAACTCGTGTTTTTTAAGAAATCATGTAAACCTTCTAGAAGCTGTGATTTTAAAAAACGGGGGAAGTAAGCTTTTCTTATTTCCGGACGAATGCGCAAACTATAGAAAGTCGATATGATGTAGAATGTGCATACTTTGTAGATTCCATTTATGAAATAAAAAACATTTTCTAAAAACTCGTGTTTTTTACGAAATCATGTAAACCTTCTAGAAGCTGTGATTTTAAAAAACGGGGGAAATAAGCTTTTCTTATTTCCGGACGCATGCACAAACTATAGAAAGTCGTTATGATGTAGACTGTGCATACTTTGTTGATTCTGTTTATGAAATAAAACACATTTTCTAAAAACTCGTGTTTTTTACGAAATCATGTAAACCTTCTAGAAGCTGTGATTTTAAAAAACGGGGCAAGTAAGCTTGTCTTATTTTCAAATGCATGCACAAACTATAGAAAGTCGTTATGACGTAGAATGTGCATACTTTGTTGATTCCGTTTATGAAATAAAACACATTTTCTAAAAACTCGTGTTTTTTAAGAAATCATGTAAACCTTCTAGAAGCTGTGATTTTAAAAAACGGGGGAAGTAAGATTTTCTTATTTCCGGACGCATGCGCAAACTATAGAAAGTCATTATGACGTAGAATGTGCATACTTTGTAGATTCCATTTATGAAATAAAACACATTTTCTAAAAACTCGTGTTTTTTAAGAAATCATGTAAACCTTCTAGAAGCTGTGATTTTAAAAAACGGGGGAAGTAAGCTTTTCTTATTTCCGGACGCATGCGCAAACTATAAAAAGTCCTTCTGACATAGAATGTGCATACTTTGTAGATTCCATTTATGAAATAAAACACATTTTTTAAAAACTCGTGTTTTTTACGAAATCATGTAAACCTTCTAGAAGCTATTATTTTAAAAAACAGTGGAAGTAAGCTTTTCTTATTTCCGGACGCATGCGCAAACTATAAAAAGTCGTGATGAAATAGAATGTGCATACTTTGTTGATTCCATTTATGAAAGAAAACACATTTTCTAAAAACTCGTGTTTTTTACGAAATCATGTAAACCTTCTAGAAGCTGTGATTTTAAAAAACGGGGGAAGTAAGCTTTTCTTATTTCCGGACGCATGCGCATACTATAGAAAGTCGTTATGACGAAGAATGTGCATACTTTGTAGATTCCATTTATGAAATAAAACACATTTTCTAAAAACTCGTGTTTTTTACGAAATCATGTAAACCTTCTAGAAGCTGTGATTTTAAAAAACGATGGAAGTAAGCTTTTCTTATTTCCAAACGCATGCTCAAACTATAGAAAGTTGTTATGATGTACAATGTGCATACTTTGTTTATTCCATTTATGAAATAAAACAGATTTTCTAAAAACTTGTGTTTTTTAAGAAATCATGTAAAGCTTCTAGAAGCTGTGATTTTGAAAAACGGTGGAAGTAAGCTTTTCTTATTTCCGGACGCATGCGCAAACTATAGAAAGTCGTTATGAAATAGAATGTGCATACTTTGTTGATTCCATTTATGAAATAAAACACATTTTCTAAAAACACGTGTTCTTTAACAAATCATGTAAACCTTTTAGAAGCTATTTTTTTAAAAACGGTGGAAGTAAGCTTTTCTTATTTCCGGACGCATGCGCAAACTATAGAAATGCATTATGACGTAGAATGTACATACTTGGTTGATTCCATTTATGACATAAAACACATTTTCTAAAAACTCGTGTTTTTTAACAAATCATGTAAACCTTCTAGAAGCTGTTATTTTAAAAAACGGTGGAAGTAAGCTTTTCTTATTTCCGGACGGATGCGCAAACTATAGAAAGTTCTTATGAAGTAGAATGTGCATACTTTGTTGATTCCATTTATGAAATAAAACACATTTTCTAAAAACTCGTGTTTTTTACGAAATCATGTAAACCTTCTAGAAGCTGTGATTTTAAAAAACGGTGGAAGTAAGATTTTCTTATTTCCGGTCGAATGCGGAAACTATAGAAAGTCGTTATTACGTAGAATGTGCATACTTTGTTGATTCCATTTATGAAATAAAACACATTTTCTAAAAACTCGTGTTTTTAAAGAAATCTTGTAAACCTTTTAGAAGCTGCGATTTTAAAAAACGGTGGAAGTAAGCTTTTCTTATTTCCGGACGAATGCGCAAACTATAGAAAACCGTTATGACGTAGAATGTGCATACTTTGTAGATTCCATTTATGAAATAAAACACATTTTCTAAAAACTCGTGTTTTTTAAGAAATCATGTCAACCTTCTAGAAGCTGTGATTTTGAAAAACGGTGGAAGTAAGCTTTTCTTATTTCCAGACGCATGCGCAAACTATAGAAAGTCGTTATTATGTAGAATGTGCATACTTTGTTGATTCCATTTATGAAATAAAACACATTTTCTAAAAACTCGTGTTTTTTAAAAAATCATGTAAACCTTCTAGAAGCTGTGATTTTAAAAAACGGGGGAAGTAAGCTTTTGTTATTTCCGGACGCATGCGCAAACTATAGAAAGTCGTTATGACGTAGAATATGCATACTTTGTTGATTCCATTTATGAAATAAAACACATTTTCTAAAAACTCGTGTTTTTTAAGAAATCATGTAAACCTTCTAGAAGCTATGATTTTAAAAAACGAGGGAAGTAAGCTTTTCTTATTTCCAAAGGCATGTGCAACATATAGAAAGTCGTTATGACGTAGAATGTGCATACTTTGTTGATTCCATTTATGAAATAAAACACATTTTCTAAAAACTCGTGTTTTTTACGAAATCATGTAAACCTTCTAGAAGCTGTGATTTTAAGAAACGGGGGAAGTAAGCTTTTCTTATTTCCGGACACATGCACAAACTATAGAAAGTCGTTATGACGTAGACTATGCATACTTTGTTGATTCCATTTATGAAATAAAACACATTTTCTAAAAACTCGTTTTTTTTTACGAAATCATGTAAACCTTCTAGAAGCTGTGATTTTAAAAAACGGGGGAAGTAAGTTTTTCTTATTTCCAAAGGCATGCGCAAACTATAGAAAGTCGTTATGACGTAGAATGTGCATACTTTGTTGATTCCATTTATGAAATAAAACACATTTTCTAAAAAGTCATGTTTTTTAAGAAATCATGTAAACCTTCTAGAAGCTGTGATTTTAAGAAACGGGGGAAGTAAGCTTTTCTTATTTCCGGACGCATGCGCAAACTATAGAAAGTCGTAATGACAAAGAATGTGCATACTTTGTAGGTTCCATTTATGACATAAAACACATTTTCTAAAAACTCGTGTTTTTTACGAAATGATGTAAACCTTCTAGAAGCTGTGATTTTAAAAAACGATGGAAGTAAGCTTTTCTTATTTCCAAACGCATGCGCAAACTATAGAAAGTCGTTATGATGTAGAATGTGCATACTTTTTTGATTCCATTTATGAAATAAAACACATTTTCTAAAAACTCGTGTTTTTTAAGAAATCATGTAAAGCTTCTAGAAGCTGTGATTTTGAAAAACGGTGGAAGTAAGCTTTTCTTATTTCCGGATGCATGCGCAAACTATAGAAAGTCGTTATGAAATAGAATGTGCATACTTTGTTGATTCCATTTATGAAATAAAACACATTTTCTAAAAACTCATGTTTTTTAACAAATCATGTAAACCTTCTAGAAGCTGTGATTTTAAAAAATGGGGGAAGTAAGCTTTTCTTATTTCCACAGGCATGCGCAAACTATAGAAAGTCGTTATGACGTAGAATGTGCATACTTTGTTGATTCCATTTATGAAATAAAACACATTTTCTAAAAACTCGTGTTTTTTAAGCAATCATGTAAACCTTCTAGAAGCTGTGATTTTAAAAAACGGGGGAAGTAAGATTTTCTTATTTCCGGACGCATGCGCAAACTATAGAAAGTCGTTATGACGTAGAATGTGCATACTTTGTAGATTCCATTTATGAAATAAAACACATTTTCTAAAAACTCGTGTTTTTTACAAAATCATGTAAACCTTCTAGAAGCTGTGATTTTAAAAAACGGGGGAAGTAAGCTTTTCTTATTTCCGGACGCATCCGCAAACTATAGAAACTCATTATGAAATAGAATGTGCATACTTTGTTGATTCCATTTATGAAATAAAACACATTTTCTAAAAACTCATTTTTTTACGAAATCATGTAAACCTTATAGAAGCTGTGATTTTAAAAAACGATGGAAGTAAGCTTTTCTTATTTCCAAACGCATGCACAAACTATAGAAAGTCGTTATGATGTAGAATGTGCATACTTTGTTTATTCCATTTATGAAATAAAACACATTTTCTAAAAACTCGTGTTTTTTAACAAATCATGTAAACCTTCTAGAAGCTGTGATTTTAAAAAACGGGGGAAGTAAGTTTTTCTTATTTCCAAACGCATGCGCAAACTATAGAAAGTCGTTATGACGTAGAATGTGCATACTTTGTTGATTCCATTTATGAAATAAAACACATTTTCTAAAAACCCATGTTTTTTAAGAAATCATGTAAAGCTTCTAGAAGCTGTGATTTTGAAAAACGGTGGAAGTAAGCTTTTCTTATTTCTGGACGTATGCGCAAACTATAGAAAGTCGTTATGAAATAGAATGTGCATACTTTGATGATTCCATTTATGAAATAAAACACATTTTCTAAAAACTCGTGTTCTTTAACAAATCATGTAAACCTTCTAGAAGCTATTATTTTAAAAAACGGTGGAAGTAAGCTTTTCTTATATCCGGACGCATCCGCAAACTATAGAAACTCATTATGAAATAAAACACATTTTCTAAAAACTTGTGTTTTTTACGAAATCATGTAAACCTTCTAGAACCTGTGATTTTAAAAAACGGGGGAAGTAAGCTTTTCATATTTCCAAAGGCATGCGCAAACTATAGAAAGTCGTTATTATGTAGAATGTGCATACTTTGTTGATTCCATTTATGAAATAAAACAAATTTTCTAAAAACTCGTGTTTTTTAAAAAATCATGTAAACCTTC
This sequence comes from Larix kaempferi, assembly GCA_027924585.1. Classification (NCBI taxonomy): domain Eukaryota; kingdom Viridiplantae; phylum Streptophyta; class Pinopsida; order Pinales; family Pinaceae; genus Larix; species Larix kaempferi. The sequence continues at coordinate 4,449,055 of BSBM01000324.1, forward strand.
TAGAAGCTGTGATTTTAAAAAACGGGGGAAGAAAGCTTTTCTTATTTCCGGACGCATGCGCAAACTATAGAAAGTCGTTATGACGAAGAATGTGCATAGTTTGTAGATTCCATTTATGAAATAAAACACATTTTCTAAAAATTCGTGTTTTTTACGAAATCATGTAAACCTTCTAGAAGCTGTGATTTTAAAAAACGATGGAAGTAAGCTTTTCTTATTTCCAAACGCATGCGCAAACTATAGAAAGGTGTTAGGACGTAGAATGTGCATACTTTGTTGATTCCATTTATGAAATAAAACACATTTTCTAAAAACTCGTGTTTTTTAAGAAATTATGTAAACCTTCTAGAAGCTGTGATTTTAAAAAACGGGGGAAGTAAGCTTTTCTTATTTCCGGACGCATGCGCAAACTATAGAAAGTCGTTATGACGTAGAATGTGCATACTTTGTTGATTCCATTTATGAAATAAAACACATTTTCTAAAAACTCGTGTTTTTTAAGAAATCATGTAAACCTTCTAGAAGCTGTGATTTTAAAAAACGGGGGAAGTAAGATTTTCTTATTTCCGGACGCATGCGCAAACTATAGAAATTCGTTACGACGTAGAATATGCATACTTTGTTGATTCCATTTACGAAATACAACACATTTTCTAAAAACTCGTGTTTTTTAAGAAATCATGTAAACCTTCTAGAAGCTGTGATTTTAAAAAACGAGGGAAGTAAGCTTTTCTTATTTCCAAACGCATGCGCAACATATAGAAAGTCGTTATGACGTAGAATGTGCATACTTTGTTGATTCCATTTATGAAATAAAACACATTTTCTAAAAACTCGTGTTTTTTACGAAATCATGTAAACCTTCTAGAAGCTGTGATTTTAAAAAACAGGGGGAAGTAAGCTTTTCTTATTTCCGGACGCATGCACAAACTATAGAAAGTCGTGATGACGTAGACTGTGCATACTTTGTTGATTCGATTTATGAAATAAAACACATTTTCTAAAAACTCGTGTTTTTTACGAAATCATGTAAACCTTCCAGAAGCTGTGATTTTAAAAAACGGTGGAAGTAAGATTTTCTTATTTCCAAAGGCATGCGCAAACTATAGAAAGTCGTTATGACGTAGAATGTGCATACTTTGTTGATTCCATTTATAAAATAAAACACATTTTCTAAAAACTCGTGTTTTTTAAGAAATCATGTAAACCTTCTAGAAGCTGTGATTTTAAAAAATGGGGGAAGTAAGCTTTTCTTATTTCCAGACGCATGCGCAAACTATAGACAGTCGTTATGACGTAGAATGTGCATACTTTGTAGATTCCATTTATGAAATAAAACACATTTTCTAAAAACTCGTGTTTTTTACAAAATCATGTAAACCTTCTAGAAGCTGTGATTTTAAAAAATGGGGGAAGTAATCTTTTCTTATTTCCGGACGCATGCGCATACTATAGAAAGTCGTTATGACAAAGAATGTGCATACTTTGTAGATTCGATTTATGAAATAAAACACATTTTCTAAAAACTCGTATTTCTTACGAAATCATGTAAACCTTCTAGAAGCTGTGATTTTAAAAAATGATGGAAGTAAGCTTTTCTTATTTCCAAACGCATTCGCAAACTATAGAAAGTCGTTATGATGTAGAATGTGCATACTTTGTTGATTCCATTTATGAAATAAAACACATTTTCTAAAAACTCATGTTTTTTAACAAATCATGTAAACCTTCTAGAAGCTGTGATTTTAAAAAACGGGGGAAGTAAGTTTTTCTTATTTCCAAACGCATGTGCAAACTATAGAAAGTCGTTATGACGTAGAATGCGTATACTTTGTTGATTCAATTTATGAAATAAAACACATTTTCTAAAAACTCGTGTTTTTTAAGAAATCATGTAAAGCTTCTAGAAGCTGTGATTTTGAAAAACGGTGGAAGTAAGCTTTTCTTATTTCCGGACGCATGCGGAAACTATAGAAAGTCGTTATGAAATAGAATGTGCATACTTTGTTGATTCCATTTATGAAATAAAACACATTTTCTAAAAACTCGTGTTTTTTAACAAATCATGTAAACCTTCTAGAAGCTATTATTTTAAAAAACGGTGGAAGTACGCTTTTCTTATTTCCGGACGCATGCGCAAACTATAGAAACTCATTATGAAGTAGAATGTGCATACTTTGTTGATTCCATTTATGAAATAAAACACATTTTCTAAAAACTTGTGTTTTTTAAGAAATCATGTAAACCTTCTAGAAGCTGTGATTTTAAAAAACGGTGGAAGTAAGCTTTTCTTATTTCCGGACGCATGCACAAACTATAGAAAGTCCTTATGATGTAGAATGTGCATAATTTGTTGATTCCATTTATGAAATAAAACACATTTTCTAAAAACTCGTGTTTTTTAAAAAATCATGTAAACCTTCTAGAAGCTGTGATTTTAAAAAACGGGGGAAGAAAGCTTTTCTTATTTCCGGACGCATGCGCAAACTATAGAAAGTCGTTATGACGAAGAATGTGCATAGTTTGTTGATTCCATTTATGAAATAAAACACATTTTCTAAAAACTCGTGTTTTTTAAGAAATTATGTAAACCTTTTAGAAGCTGTGATTTTAAAAACGGGGGAAGTAAGCTTTTCTTATTTCCGGACGCATGCGCAAACTATAGAAAGTCGTTATGACGTAGAATGTGCATACTTTGTTGATTCCATTTATGAAATAAATCACATTTTCTAAAAACTCGTGTTTTTTAAGAAATCATGTAAACCTTCTAGAAGCTGTGATTTTAAAAAATGGGGGAAGTAAGCTTTTCTTATTTCCAGACGCATGCGCAAAATATAGAAAGTCATTATGACGTAGAATGTGCATACTTTGTTGATTCCATTTATGAAATAACACACATTTTCTAAAAACTCGTGTTTTTTAAGAAATCATGTAAACCTTCTAGAAGCTGTGATTTTAAAAAACGGGGGAAGTAAGATTTTCTTATTTCCGGACGCATGCGCAAACTATAGAAAGTCGTTATGACGTAGAATATGCATACTTTGTTGATTCCATTTATGAAATACAACACATTTTCTAAAAACTCGTGTTTTTTAAGAAATCATGTAAACCTTCTAGAAGCTGTGATTTTAAAAAACGAGGGAAGTAAGCTTTTCTTATTTCCAAAGGCATGCGCAAACTATAGAAAGTCGTTATGACGTAGAATGTGCATACTTTGTTGATTCCATTTATGAAATAAAACACATTTTCTAAAAACTCTTGTTTTTTAAGAAATCATGTAAACCTTCTAGAAGCTGTGATTTTAAGAAACGAGGGAAGTAAGCTTTTCTTATTTCCGGACGCATGTGCAAACTATAGAAAGTCGTTATGACGAAGAATGTGCATACTTTGTAGGTTCCATTTATGACATAAAACAGATTTTCTAAAAACTCGTGTTTTTTACGAAATCATGTAAACCTTCTAGAAGCTGTGATTTTAAAAAACGATGGAAGTAAGCTTTTCTTATTTCCAAACGCATGCGCAAACTATAGAAAGTCGTTATGATGTAGAATGTGCATACTTTGTTGATTCCATTTATGAAATAAAACACATTTTCTAAAAACTCGTGTTTTTTAAGAAATCATGTAAAGCTTCTAGAAGCTGTGATTTTGAAAAACGGTGGAAGTAAGCTTTTCTTATTTCCGGACGCATGCGCAAACTATAGAAAGTCGTTATGAAATAGAATTTGCATAATTTGTTGATTCCATTTATGAAATAAAACACATTTTCTAAAAACTCGTGTTTTTTAACAATCATGTAAACCTTCTAGAAGCTGTGATTTTAAAAAACGGGGGAAGTAAACTTTTCTTATTTCCACAGGCATGCGCAAACTATAGAAAGTCGTTATGACGTAGAATGTGCATACTTTGTTGATTCCATTTATGAAATAAAACACATTTTCTAAAAACTCGTGTTTTTTAAGCAATCATGTAAACCTTCTAGAAGCTGTGATTTTAAAAAACGGGGGAATTAAGATTTTCTTATTTCCGGACGCATGCGCAAACTATAGAAAGTCGTTATGACGTAGAATGTGCATACTTTGTAGATTCCATTTATGAAATAAAACACATTTTCTAAAAACTCGTGTTTTTTACGAAATCATGTAAACCTTCTAGAAGCTGTGATTTTAAAAAACGATGGAAGTAAGCTTTTCTTATTTCCGGACGCATGCGCAAACTATAGAAAGTCGTTATGACGTAGAATGTGCATACTTTGTTGATTCCATTTATGAAATAAAACACATTTTCTAAAAACCCGTGTTTTTTACGAAATCATGTAAACCTTCTAGAATCCGTGATTTCAAAAAATGGTGGAAGTAAGCTTTTCTTATTTCCGGAAGCATGCGCAAACTATAGAAAGTCGTTATGACATAGAATGTGCATACTTTGTTGATTCTATTTATGAAATAAAACACATTTTCTAAAAACTCGTGTTTTTTAAGAAATCGTGTAAACATTCTAGAAGCTGTGATTTTAAAAAACGGGGGAAGTAAGCTTTTCTTATTTCCGGACGCATGCGCAAACTATAGAAAGTCATTATGACGTAGAATGTGCATACTTTGTAGATTCCATTTATGAAATAAAACACATTTTCTAAAAACTCGTGTTTTTTACGAAATCATGTAAACCTTCTAGAAGCTGTGATTTTAAAAAACAGTGGAAGTAAGCTTTTCTTATTTCCGGACGCATGCGCAAACTATAGAAAGTCGTTATGACGTAGAATGTGCATACTTTGTAGATTCCATTTATGAAATAAAACACATTTTCTAAAAACTCGTGTTTTTTACGAAATCATGTAAACCTTCTAGAAGCTGTGATTTTAAAAAACGGTGGAAGTAAGCTTTTCTTATTTCCGGACGCATGCGCAAACTATAAAAAGTCGATATGACGTAGAATGTGCATACTTTGTTGATTCCATTTATGAAATAAAACATAGTTTCTAAAAACTCATGTTTTTTAAGAAATCATGTAAACCTTCTATAAGCTGTGATTTTAAAAAACGCGGGAAGTAAGCTTTTCTTATTTCCAAACACATGAGCAAACTATAGAAAGTCGTTATGACGTAGAATGTGCATACTTTGTAGATTCCATTCATGAAATAAAAAACATTTTCTAAAAACTCTTGTTTTTTAAGAAATCATGTAAACGTTCTAGAAGCTTTGATTTTAAAAAAACGGGGGAAGATAGCTTTTCTTATTTCCGGACGCATGCGCAAACTATACAAAGTCGTTATGACGTAGAATGTGCATACTTTGTAGATTCCATTTTTTTAAATAAAACACATTTTCTAAAAACTCGTGTTTTTTACGAAATCGTGTAAACCTTTTAGAAGCTGTGATTTTAAAAAACGGGGCAAGTAAGCTTTTCTTATTTCCGGACGCATGGGAAAACTATAGAAAGTCGTTATGATGTACAATGTGCATACTTTGTAGATTCCATTTATGAAATAAAACACATTTTCTAAAACTCGTGTTTTTTACGAAATCGTGTAAACCTTTTAGAAGCTGTGATTTTAAAAAACGGGGCAAGTAAGCTTTTCTTATTTCCAGACTCATGCGCAAACTATAGAAAGTCGTTATGATTTAGAATGTGCATACTTTGTAGATTCCATTGATGAAATAAAACACATTTTCTAAAAACTCTCGTTTTTTACGAAATCATGTAAACCTTCTAGAAGCTGTGATTTAAAAAAACGGGGGAAGTAAGCTTTTCTTATTTCCGGACGCATGCGCAAACTATCGAAAGTTGTTATGACATAGAATGTGCATACTTTGTAGATTCCATTTATGAAATAAAACACATTTTCTAAAAACTCGTGTTTTTTAAGAAATCATGTAAACCTTCTAGAAGCTGTGATTTTAAAAAACGGTGGAAGTAAGCTTTTCTTATTTCCAAACGCATGCGCAAACTATAGAAATTCGTTATGACGAAGAATGTGCATACTTTTTTGATTCCATTTATGAAATAAAACACATTTTCTAGAAACTCGTGGTTTTTAAGAAACCATGTAAACCTTCTAGAAGCTGTGATTTTAAAAAACAGGGGAAGTAAGCTTTTCTTATTTCCGGACGCATGCACAAACATTAGAAATTCATTATGATGTAGAATGTGCATACTTTGTAGATTCCATTTATGAAATAAAACACATTTTCTAAAAACTCGTGTTTTTTAAGAAATCATGTAAACCTTCTGGAAGCTGTGATTTTAAAAAACAATGGAAGTAAGCTTTTCTTATTTCCGTACGAATGCGCAAACTATAGAAAGTCGTTATGACGTAGAATGTGCATACTTTGTAGATTCCATTTATTAAATAAAACACATTTTCTAAAAACTCGTGTTTTTTAAGAAATCATGTAAACCTTCTAGAAGCTGTGATTTTAAAAAACGGGGGAAGTAAGATTTTCTTATTTCCGGACGCATGCGCAAACTATAGAAATTCGTTACGACGTAGAATATGCATACTTTGTTGATTCCATTTACGAAATACAACACATTTTCTAAAAACTCGTGTTTTTTAAGAAATCATGTAAACCTTCTAGAAGCTGTGATTTTAAAAAACGAGGGAAGTAAGCTTTTCTTATTTCCAAACGCATGCGCAACATATAGAAAGTCGTTATGACGTAGAATGTGCATACTTTGTTGATTCCATTTATGAAATAAAACACATTTTCTAAAAACTCGTGTTTTTTACGAAATCATGTAAACCTTCTAGAAGCTGTGATTTTAAAAAACAGGGGGAAGTAAGCTTTTCTTATTTCCGGACGCATGCACAAACTATAGAAAGTCGTGATGACGTAGACTGTGCATACTTTGTTGATTCGATTTATGAAATAAAACACATTTTCTAAAAACTCGTGTTTTTTACGAAATCATGTAAACCTTCCAGAAGCTGTGATTTTAAAAAACGGGGGAAGTAAGATTTTCTTATTTCCAAAGGCATGCGCAAACTATAGAAAGTCGTTATGACGTAGAATGTGCATACTTTGTTGATTCCATTTATAAAATAAAACACATTTTCTAAAAACTCGTGTTTTTTAAGAAATCATGTAAACCTTCTAGAAGCTGTGATTTTAAAAAATGGGGGAAGTAAGCTTTTCTTATTTCCAGACGCATGCGCAAACTATAGACAGTCATTATGACGTAGAATGTGCATACTTTGTAGATTCCATTTATGAAATAAAACACATTTTCTAAAAACTCGTGTTTTTTACAAAATCATGTAAACCTTCTAGAAGCTGTGATTTTAAAAAATGGGGGAAGTAATCTTTTCTTATTTCCGGACGCATGCGCATACTATAGAAAGTCGTTATGACAAAGAATGTGCATACTTTGTAGATTCGATTTATGAAATAAAACACATTTTCTAAAAACTCGTATTTCTTACGAAATCATGTAAACCTTCTAGAAGCTGTGATTTTAAAAAATGATGGAAGTAAGCTTTTCTTATTTCCAAACGCATTCGCAAACTATAGAAAGTCGTTATGATGTAGAATGTGCATACTTTGTTGATTCCATTTATGAAATAAAACACATTTTCTAAAAACTCATGTTTTTTAACAAATCATGTAAACCTTCTAGAAGCTGTGATTTTAAAAAACGGGGGAAGTAAGTTTTTCTTATTTCCAAACGCATGTGCAAACTATAGAAAGTCGTTATGACGTAGAATGCGTATACTTTGTTGATTCAATTTATGAAATAAAACACATTTTCTAAAAACTCGTGTTTTTTAAGAAATCATGTAAAGCTTCTAGAAGCTGTGATTTTGAAAAACGGTGGAAGTAAGCTTTTCTTATTTCCGGACGCATGCGGAAACTATAGAAAGTCGTTATGAAATAGAATGTGCATACTTTGTTGATTCCATTTATGAAATAAAACACATTTTCTAAAAACTCGTGTTTTTTAACAAATCATGTAAACCTTCTAGAAGCTATTATTTTAAAAAACGGTGGAAGTACGCTTTTCTTATTTCCGGACGCATGCGCAAACTATAGAAACTCATTATGAAGTAGAATGTGCATACTTTGTTGATTCCATTTATGAAATAAAACACATTTTCTAAAAACTTGTGTTTTTTAAGAAATCATGTAAACCTTCTAGAAGCTGTGATTTTAAAAAACGGTGGAAGTAAGCTTTTCTTATTTCCGAACGCATGCGCAAACTATAGAAAGTCCTTATGATGTAGAATGTGCATAATTTGTTGATTCCATTTATGAAATAAAACACATTTTCTAAAAACTCGTGTTTTTTAAAAAATCATGTAAACCTTCTAGAAGCTGTGATTTTAAAAAACGGGGGAAGAAAGCTTTTCTTATTTCCGGACGCATGCGCAAACTATAGAAAGTCGTTATGACGAAGAATGTGCATAGTTTGTTGATTCCATTTATGAAATAAAACACATTTTCTAAAAATTCGTGTTTTTTACGAAATCATGTAAACCTTCTAGAAGCTGTGATTTTAAAAAACGGTGGAAGTAAGCTTTTCTTATTTCCAAACGCATGCGCAAACTATAGAAAGCCGTTAGGACGTAGAATGTGCATACTTTGTTGATTCCATTTATTTAATAAAACACATTTTCTAAAAACTCGTGTTTTTTAAGAAATTATGTAAACCTTTTAGAAGCTGTGATTTTAAAAACGGGGGAAGTAAGCTTTTCTTATTTCCGGACGCATGCGCAAACTATAGAAAGTCGTTATGACGTAGAATGTGCTTACTTTGTTGATTCCATTTATGAAATAAATCACATTTTCTAAAAACTCGTGTTTTTTAAGAAATCATGTAAACCTTCTAGAAGCTGTGATTTTAAAAAATGGGGGAAGTAAGCTTTTCTTATTTCCAGACGCATGCGCAAAATATAGAAAGTCATTATGACGTAGAATGTGCATACTTTGTTGATTCCATTTATGAAATAACACACATTTTCTAAAAACTCGTGTTTTTTAAGAAATCATGTAAACCTTCTAGAAGCTGTGATTTTAAAAAACGGGGGAAGTAAGATTTTCTTATTTCCGGACGCATGCGCAAACTATAGAAAGTCGTTATGACGTAGAATATGCATACTTTGTTGATTCCATTTATGAAATACAACACATTTTCTAAAAACTCGTGTTTTTTAAGAAATCATGTAAACCTTCTAGAAGCTGTGATTTTAAAAAACGAGGGAAGTAAGCTTTTCTTATTTCCAAAGGCATGCGCAAACTATAGAAAGTCGTTATGACGTAGAATGTGCATACTTTGTTGATTCCATTTATGAAATAAAACACATTTTCTAAAAACTCTTGTTTTTTAAGAAATCATGTAAACCTTCTAGAAGCTGTGATTTTAAGAAACGAGGGAAGTAAGCTTTTCTTATTTCCGGACGCATGCGCAAACTATAGAAAGTCGTTATGACGAAGAATGTGCATACTTTGTAGGTTCCATTTATGACATAAAACAGATTTTCTAAAAACTCGTGTTTTTTACGAAATCATGTAAACCTTCTAGAAGCTGTGATTTTAAAAAACGATGGAAGTAAGCTTTTCTTATTTCCAAACGCATGCGCAAACTATAGAAAGTCGTTATGATGTAGAATGTGCATACTTTGTTGATTCCATTTATGAAATAAAACACATTTTCTAAAAACTCGTGTTTTTTAAGAAATCATGTAAAGCTTCTAGAAGCTGTGATTTTGAAAAACGGTGGAAGTAAGCTTTTCTTATTTCCGGACGCATGCGCAAACTATAGAAAGTCGTTATGAAATAGAATTTGCATAATTTGTTGATTCCATTTATGAAATAAAACACATTTTCTAAAAACTCGTGTTTTTTAACAATCATGTAAACCTTCTAGAAGCTGTGATTTTAAAAAACGGGGGAAGTAAACTTTTCTTATTTCCACAGGCATGCGCAAACTATAGAAAGTCGTTATGACGTAGAATGTGCATACTTTGTTGATTCCATTTACTAAATAAAACACATTTTCTAAAAACTCGTGTTTTTTAAGCAATCATGTAAACCTTCTAGAAGCTGTGATTTTAAAAAACGGGGGAATTAAGATTTTCTTATTTCCGGACGCATGCGCAAACTATAGAAAGTCGTTATGACGTAGAATGTGCATACTTTGTAGATTCCATTTATGAAATAAAACACATTTTCTAAAAACTCGTGTTTTTTACGAAATCATGTAAACCTTCTAGAAGCTGTGATTTTAAAAAACGATGGAAGTAAGCTTTTCTTATTTCCGGACGCATGCGCAAACTATAGAAAGTCGTTATGACGTAGAATGTGCATACTTTGTTGATTCCATTTATGAAATAAAACACATTTTCTAAAAACCCGTGTTTTTTAAGAAATCATGTAAAGCTTCTAGAAGCTGTGATTTTGAAAAACGGTGGAAGTAAGCTTTTCTTATTTCCGGACGCATGCGCAAACTATAGAAAGTCTTTATGAAATAGAATGTGCATACTTTGTTGATTCCAGTTATGAAATAAAACACATTTTCTAAAAACTCGTGTTCTTTAACAAATCATGTAAACCTTCTAGAAGCTATTATTTTAAAAAACGGTGGAAGTAAGCTTTTCTTATTTCTGGACGCATGCGCAAACTATAGAAACTCATTATGACGTAGAATGTACATACTTGGTTGATTCCATTTATGAAATAAAACACATTTTCCAAAAACTCGTGTTTTTTAACAAATCATGTAAACGTTCTAGAAGCTGTGATTTTAAAAAACGGTGGAAGTAAGCTTTTCTTCTTTCCGGACGGATGCGCAAACTATAGAAAGTCCTTATGACGTAGAATGTGCATACTTTGTTGATTCCATTTATGAAATAAAACACATTTTCTAAAAACTCGTGTTTTTTACGAAATCATGTAAACCTTCTAGAAGCTGTGATTTTAAAAAACGGTGGAAGTAAGCTTTTCTTATTTCTGGTCGAATGCGGAAACTATAGAAAGTCGTTATTACGTAGAATGTGCATACTTTGTTGATTCCATTTATGAAATAAAACACATTTTCTAAAAACTCGTGTTTTTTAAGAAATCTTGTAAACCTTCGAGAAGCTGTGATTTTAAAAAACGATGGAAGTAAGCATTTCTTATTTCCGGATGAATGCGCAAACTATAGAAAGTCGTTATGACGTAGAATGTGCATACTTTGTAGATTCCATTTATGAAATAAAACACATTTTCTAAAAACTCGTGTTTTTTAAGAAATCATGTAAACATTCTAGAAGCTGTGATTTTAAAAAACGAGGGAAGTAAGCTTTTCTTATTTCCAAACGCATGCCTAATATATAGAAATTCGTTATGACGTAGAATGTGCATACTTTGTTGATTCCATTTATGAAATAAAACACATTTTCTAAGAACTCGTGTTTTTTAAGAAATTATGTAAAGCTTCTAGAAGCTGTGATTTTAAAAAACCGGGGAGGTAAGCTTTTCTTATTTCCGGACGCATGCGCAAACTATAGAAAGTCCTTATGACGTAGAATGTGCATACTTTTTTGATTCCATTTATGAAATAAAACACATTTTCTAAAAACTCGTGTTTTTTACGAAATCATGTAAACCTTCTAGAAGCTGTGATTTTAAAAAACGGGGGAAGTAAGCTTTTCTTATTTCCGGACGAATGCACAAACTATAGAAAGTCGTTATGATGTAGAATGTGCATACTTTGTTGATTCCATTTATGAAATAAAACACATTTTCTAAAAACTCATGTTTTTTACGAAATCATGTAAACCTTCTAGAACCTGTGATTTTCAAAAATGGGGGAAGTAAGCTTTTCATATTTCCAAAGGCATGCGCAAACTATAGAAAGTCGTTATGATGTAGAATGTGCATACTTTGTTGATTCCATTTATGAAATAAAACACATTTTCTAAAAAGTCGTGTTTTTTAAGAAATCTTGTAAACCTTCTAGAAGCTGTGATTTTAAAAAACGGTGGAAGTAAGCTTTTCTTATTTCCAGACGAATGCGCAAACTATAGAAAGTCGTTATGACGTAGAATGTGCATACTTTGTAGATTCCATTTATGCAATAAAACACATTTTCTAAAAACTCGTGTTTTTTAAGAAATCATGTAAACCTTCTAGAAGCTGTGATTTTGAAAAACGGTGGAAGTAAGCTTTTCTTATTTCCGGACGCATGCGCAAACTATAGAAAGTCGTTATGACGTACAATGTGCATAATTTTTAGATTCCATTTATGAAATAAAACACATTTTCTAAAAACTCGTGTCTTTTACGAAATCATGTAAACCTTCTAGAAGCTATTATTTTAAAAAACAGTGGAAGTAAGATTTTCTTATTTCCGGATGGATGCGCAAACTATAGAAAGTCGTTATGACATACAATGTGCATACTTTGTTGATTCGATTTATGAAATAAAACACATTTTCTAAAAACTCGTGTTTTTCAACAAATCATGTAAACCTTCTAGAAGCTGTGATTTTAAAAAACGGGGGAAGTAAGCTTTTCTTATTTCCAAACGCATGCGCAAACTATAGAAAGTCGTTATGACGTAGAATGTGCATACTTTGTTGATTCCATTTATGAAATAAAACACATTTTCTAAAAACTCGTGTTTTTCAGCAATCATGTAAACCTTCTAGAAGCTGTGATTTTCAAAAACGGGGGAAGTAAGATTTTCTTATTTCCGGACGCATGCGCAAATTATAGAAAGTCGTTATGACGTAGAATGTGCATACTTTTTAGATTCCATTTATGAAATAAAACACATTTTCTAAAAACTCGTTTTTTTACGAAATCATGTAAACCTTCTAGAAGCTGTGATTTTAAAAAACGGGGGAAGTAAGCTTTTCTTATTTCCGGACGCATGCGCATACTATAGAAAGTCGTTATGACGAAGAATTTGCATACTTTGTAGATTCCATTTATGAAATAAAACACATTTTCTAAAAACTCGTTTTTTTACGAAATCATGTAAACCTTCTAGAAGCTGTGATTTTAAAAAACGATGGAAGTAAGCTTTTCTTATTTCCAAACGCATGCGCAAACTATAGAAAGTCGTTATGATGTAGAATGTGCATACTTTGTTTATTCCATTTATGATAATAAAACACATTTTCTAAAAACTCGTGTTTTTTAACAAATCATGTAAACCTTCTAGAAGCTGTGATTTTAAAAAACGGGGGAAGTAAGTTTTTCTTATTTCCAAACGCATGCGCAAACTATAGAAATTCGTTATGACGTAGAATGTGCATACTTTGTTGATTCCATTTATGAAATAAAACACATTTTCTAAAAACCCGTGTTTTTTAAGAAATCATGTAAAGCTTCTAGAAGCTGTGATTTTGAAAAACGGTGGAAGTAAGCTTTTCTTATTTCCGGACGCATGCGCAAACTATAGAAAGTCGTTATGAAATAGAATGTGCATACTTTGATGATTCCATTTATGAAATAAAACACATTTTCTAAAAACTCGTGTTCTTTAACAAATCATGTAAACCTTCTAGAAGCTATTATTTTAAAAAACGGTGGAAGTAAGCTTTTCTTATTTCCGGACGCATGCGCAAACTATAGAAACTCATTATGACGTAGAATGTACATACTTGGTTGATTCCATTTATGAAATAAAACACATTTTCCAAAAACTCGTGTTTTTTAACAAATCATGTAAACCTTCTAGAAGCTGTGATTTTAAAAAACGGTGGAAGTAAGCTTTTCTTCTTTCCGGACGGATGCGCAAACTATAGAAAGTCCTTATGACGTAGAATGTGCATACTTTGTTGATTCCATTTATGAAATAAAACACATTTTCTAAAAACTCGTGTTTTTTACGAAATCATGTAAACCTTCTAGAAGCTGTGATTTTAAAAAACGGTGGAAGTAAGCTTTTCTTATTTCTGGTCGAATGCGGAAACTATAGAAAGTCGTTATTACGTAGAATGTGCATACTTTGTTTATTCCATTTATGAAATAAAACACATTTTCTAAAAACTCGTGTTTTTTAAGAAATCTTGTAAACCTTCTAGAAGCTGTGATTTTAAAAAACGATGGAAGTAAGCATTTCTTATTTCCGGACGAATGCGCAAACTATAGAAAGTCGTTATGACGTAGAATGTGCATACTTTGTAGATTCCATTTATGAAATAAAACACATTTTCTAAAATCTCGTGTTTTTTAAGAAATCATGTAAACCTTCTAGAAGCTGTGATTTTAAAAAACGAGGGAAGTAAGCTTTTCTTATTTCCAAACGCATGCGCAACATATAGAAATTCGTTATGACGTAGAATGTGCATACTTTGTTGATTCCATTTATGAAATAAAACACATTTTCTAAGAACTCGTGTTTTTTAAGAAATTATGTAAAGCTTCTAGAAGCTGTGATTTTAAAAAACGGGGGAGGTAAGCTTTTCTTATTTCCGGACGCATGCGCAAACTATAGAAAGTCGTTATGACGTAGAATGTGCCTACTTTGTAGATTCGATTTATGAAATAATGCACATTTTCTAAAAAACTCGTGTTTTTTTACGAAATCATGTAAACCTTCTAGAAGCTGTGATTTTAAAAAACGGTGGAAGTAAGCTTTTCTTATTTCCGGACGAATGCACAAACTATAGAAAGTCGTTATGACGTAGAATGTGCATACTTTTTTGATTCCATTTATGAAATAAAACACATTTTCTAAAAACTCATGTTTTTTACGAAATCATGTAAACCTTCTAGAAGCTGTGATTTTAAAAAACTGGGGAAGTAAGCTTTTCTTATTTCCGGACGAATGCACAAACTATAGAAAGTCGTTATGATGTAGAATGTGCATACTTTGTTGATTCCATTTATGAAATAAAACACATTTTCTAAAAACTCGTGTTTTTTACGAAATCATGTAAACCTTCTAGAACCTGTGATTTTAAAAAACGGGGGAAGTAAGCTTTTCATATTTCCAAAGGCATGCGCAAACTATAGAAAGTCGTTATTATGTAGAATGTGCATACTTTGTTGATTCCATTTATGAAATAAAACACATTTTCTAAAAACTCGTGTTTTTTAAAAAATCATGTAAACCTTCTAGAAGCTGTGATTTTAAAAAACGGGGGAAGAAAGCTTTTCTTAATTCCGGATGCATGCGCAAACTATAGAAAGTCGTTATGACGAAGAATGTGCATAGTTTGTAGATTGCATTTATGAAATAAAACACATTTTCTAAAAATTCATGTTTTTTACGAAATCATGTAAACCTTCTAGAAGCTGTGATTTTAAAAAACGATGGAAGTAAGCTTTTCTTATTTCCAAACGCATGCGCAAACTATAGAAAGGCGTTAGGACGTAGAATGTGCATACTTTGTTGATTCCATTTATGAAATAAAACACATTTTCTAAAAACTCATGTTTTTTAAGAAATCATGTAAACCTTCTAGAAGCCGTGATTTCGAAAAACGGTGGAAGTAAGCTTTTCTTATTTCGGGACGCATGCGCAAACTATAGAAAGTCGTTATGACGTAGAATGTGCATACTTTTTTGATTCCATTTACGAAATAAAACACATTTTCTAAAAACTCGTGTTTTTTACGAAATCATGTAAACCTTCTAGAAGCTGTGATTTTAAATAACGGGGGAAGTAAGCTTTTCTTATTTCCGGACGAATGCACAAACTATAGAAAGTCGTTATGACGAAGAATGTGCATAGTTTGTAGATTGCATTTATGAAATAAAACACATTTTCTAAAAATTCATGTTTTTTACGAAATCATGTAAACCTTCTAGAAGCTGTGATTTTAAAAAACGATGGAAGTAAGCTTTTCTTATTTCCAAACGCATGCGCAAACTATAGAAAGGCGTTAGGACGTAGAATGTGCATACTTTGTTGATTCCATTTATGAAATAAAACACATTTTCTAAAAACTCGTGTTTTTTAAGAAATTATGTAAACCTTCTAGAAGCTGTGATTTTAAAAAACGGGGGAAGTAAGCTTTTCTTATTTCCGGACGCATGCCCAAACTATAGAAAGTCGTTATGACGTAGAATGTGCATACTTTGTTGATTCCATTTATGAAATAAAACACATTTTCTAAAAACTCGTCTTTTTTAAGAAATCATGTAAACCTTCTAGAAGCTGTGATTTTAAAAAACGGGGGAAGTAAGCTTTTCTTATTTCCGGACGCATGCGCAAAATATAGAAAGTCATTATGACATAGAATGTGCATACTTTGTTGATTCCATTTATGAAATAACACACATTTTCTATAAACTCGTGTTTTTTAAGAAATCATGTAAACCTTCTAGAAGCTGTGATTTTAAAAAACGGGGGAAGTAAGATTTTCTTATTTCCGGACGCATGCGCAAACTATAGAAAGTCTGTATGATGTAGAATGTGCATACTTTGTAGATTCCATTTATGAAATAAAACACATTTTCTAAAAACTCATGTTTTTTACGAGAACATGTAAACCTTCTAGAAGCTGTGATTTTAAAAAACGGTGGAAGTAAGCTTTTCTTATTTCCGGACGCATGCGCAAACTATAGAAAGTCGTTATGACGTAGAATGTGCATACTTTGTTGATTCCATTTTTGAAATAAAACACATTTTCTAAAAACTCGTGTTTTTTAAGAAATCATGTAAACCTTCTAGAAGCTGTGATTTTAAAAAACGGGGGAAGTAAGCTTTTCTTATTTCCGGACGCATGCACAAACTATAGAAAGTCATTATGACGAAGAATGTGCATACTTTGTAGATTCCATTTACGAAATAAAACACATTTTCTAAAAACTCGTGTTTTTTACGAAATCATGTAAACCTTCTAGAAGCTGTGATTTTAAAAAACGATGGAAGTAAGCTTTTCTTATTTCCAGTCGAATGCGGAAACTATAGAAAGTCGTTATTACGTAGAATGTGCATACTTTGTTGATTCCATTTATGAAATAAAACACATTTTCTAAAAACTCGTGTTTTTTAAGAAATCATGTAAACCTTCCAGAAGCTGTGATTTTAAAAAACGAGGGAAGTAAGCTTTTCTTATTTCCAAAACGCATGCGCAAACTATAGAAAGTCGTTATGACGTAGAATGTGCATACTTTGTTGATTCCATTTATGAAATAAAACACATTTTCTAAAAACTCGTGTTTTTTTAGAAATTATGTAAACCTTCTAGAAGCTGTGATTTTAAAAAACGGGGGAACTAAGCTTTTCTTATTTCCGGACGCATGCGCAAACTATAGAAAGTCATTATGACATAGAATGTGCATACTTTGTTGATTCCATTTATGAAATAACACACATTTTCTATAAACTCGTGTTTTTTAAGAAATCATGTAAACCTTCTAGAAGCTGTGATTTTAAAAAACGGGGGAAGTAAGATTTTCTTATTTCCGGACGCATGCGCAAACTATAGAAAGTCGTTATGACGTAGAATATGCATACTTTGTTGATTCCATTTATGAAATAAAACACATTTTCTAAAAACTCGTGTTTTTTAAGAAATCATGTAAACCTTCCAGAAGCTGTGATTTTAAAAAACGGGGGAAGTAAGCTTTTCTTATTTCCAAATGCATGCACAACATATAGAAAGTCGTTATGACGTAGAATGTGCATACTTTGTTGATTCCATTTATGAAATAAAACACATTTTCTAAAAACTCGTGTTTTTTACGAAATCGTGTAAACCTTCTAGAAGCTGTGATTTAAAAAAATGGTGGAAGTAAGCTTTTCTTATTTCCGGACGCATGCACAAACTATAGAAAGTCGTTATGACGTAGACTGTGCATACTTTGTTGATTTAATTTATGAAATAAAACACATTTTCTAAAAACTCGTGTTTTTTACGAAATCATGTAAACCTTCTAGAAGCTGTGATTTTAAAAAACGGGGGAAGTAAGCTTTTCTTGTTTCCAAAGGCATGCGCAAACTATAGAAAGTCGTTATGACGTAGAATGTGCATACTTTGTTGATTCCATTTATGAAATAAAACACATTTTCTAAAAACTCTTGTTTTTTACAAAATCACCTAAACCTTCTAGAAGCTGTGATTTTAAAAAACGGAGGAAGGAAGCTTTTCTTATTTCCGGACGCATGCGCATACTATAGAAAGTCGTTATGACGAAGAATGTGCATACTTTGTAGATTCCATTTATGAAATAAAACACATTTTCTAAAAACTCGTGTTTCTTACGAAATCATGTAAACCTTCTAGAAGCTGTGATTTTAAAAAACGATGGAAGTAAGCTTTTCTTATTTCCAAAAGCATGTGCAAACTATAGAAAGTCGTTATGACGAAGAATGTGCATACTTTGTAGATTCCATTTATGAAATAAAACACATTTTCTAAAAACTCGTGTTTCTTACGAAATCATGTAAACCTTCTAGAAGCTGTGATTTTAAAAAACGATGGAAGTAAGCTTTTCTTATTTCCAAACGCATGTGCAAACTATAGAAAGTCGATATGACGTAGAATGTGCATACTTTGTTGATTCCATTTATGAAATAAAACACATTCTCTAAAAACTCGTGTTTTTTAAGAAATCATGTAAAGCTTCTAGAAGCTGTGATTTTGAAAAACGGTGGAAGTAAGCTTTTCTTATTTCCGGACGCATGCGCAAACTATAGAAACTCATTATGATGTAGAATGTGCATACTTTGTTGATTCCATTTATGAAATAAAACACATTTTCTAAAAACTCGTGTTTTTTAACAAATCATGTAAACCTTCTAGAAGCTGTGATTTTAAAAAACGGTGGAAGTAAGCTTTTCTTATTTCCGGACGCATGCGCAAACTATAGAAAGTCCTTATGACGTAGAATGTGCATACTTTGTTGATTCCATTTATGAAATAAAACACATTTTCTAAAAACTCGTGTTTTTTACGAAATCATGTAAACCTTCTAGAAGCTGTGATTTTAAAAAACGGTGGAAGTAAGTTTTTCTTATTTCCAGTCGAATGCGGAAACTATAGAAAGTCGTTATTACGTAGAATGTGCATACCTTGTTGATTCCATTTATGAAATAAAACACATTTTCTAAAAACTCGTGTTTTTTAAGAAATCTTGTAAACCTTGTAGAAGCCGTGATTTTAAAAAACGGTGGAAGTAAGCTTTTCTTATTTCCGGACGAATGCGCAAACTATAGAAAGTCGTTATTACGTAGAATGTGCATACTTTGTAGATTCCATTTATGAAATAAAACACATTTTCTAAAAGCTCGTGTTTTTTAAGAAATCATGTAAACCTTCTAGAAGCTGTGATTTTAAAAAACGGTGCAAGTAAGCTTTTCTTATTTCCGGACGCATGCGCAAACTATAGAAAGTCGTTATGACGTAGAATGTGCATACTTTGTAGATTCCATTTATGAAATAAAACACATTTTCTAAAAACTCATGTTTTTTACGAAATCATGTAAACCTTCTAGAAGCTATTATTTTAAAAAACAGTGGAATTAAGCTTTTCTTATTTCCGGACGCATGCGAAAACTATAGAAAGTCGTTATGACGTAGAATGTGCATACTTTGTTGATTCGATTTATAAAATAAAACACATTTTCTAAAAACTCGTCTTTTTCAACAAATCATGTAAACCTTCTAGAAGCTGTGATTTTAAAAAGCGGGGGAAGTAAGCTTTTCTTATTTCCAAACGCATGCACAAACTATAGAAAGTCGTTATGACGTAGAATGTGCATACTTTGTTGATTCCATTTATGAAATAGAACACATTTTCTAAAAACTCATGTTTTTTAAGAAATCATGTAAACCTTCTAGAAGCTGTGATTTCGAAAAACGGTGGAAGTAAGCTTTTCTTATTTCCGGACGCATGCGCAAACTATAGAAAGTCCTTATGATGTAGAATGTGCATACTTTGTTGATTCCATTTATGAAATAAAACACATTTTCTAAAAACTCGTGTTTTTTACGAAATCATGTAAACCTTCTAGAAGCTATGATTTTAAAAAACGGTGGAAGTAAACTTTTCTTATTTCGCGTCGAATGTGGAAACTATAGAAAGTCGTTATTACGTAGAATGTGCATACTTTGTTGATTCCAGTTATGAAATAAAACACATTTTCTAAAAACTCCCGTTTTTTAAGAAATCTTGTAAACCTTCTAGGAGCTGTGATTTTAAAAAACGGTGGAAGTAAGCTTTTCTTATTTCCGGACGAATGCGCAAACTATAGAAAGTCGTGATGACGTAGAATGTTCATACTTTGTAGATTCCATTTCTGAAATAAAACACATTTTCTAAAAACTCGTGTTTTTTACGAAATCATGTAAACCGTCTAGAAGCTGTGATTTTAAAAAACGGTGGAAGTAAGCTTTTCTTATTTCCGGACGCATGCACAAACTATAGAAAGTCGTTATGACGTAGAATGTGCATACTTTGTTGATTCCATTAATGAAATAAAACACATTTTCTAAAAAATCGTGTTTTTAAAGAAATCATGTAAACCTTCTAGAAGCTGTGATTTTAAAAAACGGGGTAAGTAAGCTTTTCTTATTTCCGAACACATGCGCAAACTATAGAAAGTCGTTATGACGTAGAATGTGCATACTTTGTTGATTCCATTTATGAAATAAAACACATTTTCTAAAAACTCGTGTTTTTTAAGAAATCATGTAAACCTTCTAGAAGCTGTGATTTTAAAAAACGAGGGAAGTAAGCTTTTCTTATTTCCAAACGCATGCGCAACATATAGAAAGTCGTTATGACGTAGAATGTGCATACTTTGTTGATTCCATTTATGAAATAAAACACATTTTCTAAAAACTCGTGTTTTTTAAGAAATTATGTAAAGCTTCTAGAAGCTGTGATTTTAAAAAACGGGGGAAGTAAGCTTTTCTTATTTCCGGACGCATGCGCAAACTATAGAAAGTCGTTATGACAAAGAATGTGCATAGTTTGTTGATTCCATTTATGAAATAAAACACATTTTCTAAAAATTCGTGTTTTTTACGAAATCATGTAAACCTTCTAGAAGCTGTGATTTTAAAAAACGGTGGAAGTAAGCTTTTCTTATTTCCAAACGCATGCGCAAACTATAGAAAGGCGTTAGGACGTAGAATGTGCATACTTTGTTGATTCCATTTATTTAATAAAACACATTTTCTAAAAACTCGTGTTTTTTAAGAAATTATGTAAACCTTTTAGAAGCTGTGATTTTAAAAACGGGGGAAGTAAGCTTTTCTTATTTCCGGACGCATGCGCAAACTATAGAAAGTCGTTATGACGTAGAATGTGCATACTTTGTTGATTCCATTTATGAAATAAATCACATTTTCTAAAAACTCGTGTTTTTTAAGAAATCATGTAAACCTTCTAGAAGCTGTGATTTTAAAAAATGGGGGAAGTAAGCTTTTCTTATTTCCAGACGCATGCGCAAAATATAGAAAGTCATTATGACGTAGAATGTGCATACTTTGTTGATTCCATTTATGAAATAACACACATTTTCTAAAAACTCGTGTTTTTTAAGAAATCATGTAAACCTTCTAGAAGCTGTGATTTTAAAAAACGGGGGAAGTAAGATTTTCTTATTTCCGGACGCATGCGCAAACTATAGAAAGTCGTTATGACGTAGAATATGCATACTTTGTTGATTCCATTTATGAAATACAACACATTTTCTAAAAACTCGTGTTTTTTAAGAAATCATGTAAACCTTCTAGAAGCTGTGATTTTAAAAAACGAGGGAAGTAAACTTTTCTTATTTCCACAGGCATGCGCAAACTATAGAAAGTCGTTATGACGTAGAATGTGCATACTTTGTTGATTCCATTTATGAAATAAAACACATTTTCTAAAAACTCGTGTTTTTTAAGCAATCATGTAAACCTTCTAGAAGCTGTGATTTTAAAAAACGGGGGAATTAAGATTTTCTTATTTCCGGACGCATGCGCAAACTATAGAAAGTCGTTATGACGTAGAATGTGCATACTTTGTAGATTCCATTTATGAAATAAAACACATTTTCTAAAAACTCGTGTTTTTTACGAAATCATGTAAACCTTCTAGAAGCTGTGATTTTAAAAAACGATGGAAGTAAGCTTTTCTTATTTCCGGACGCATGCGCAAACTATAGAAAGTCGTTATGACGTAGAATGTGCATACTTTGTTGATTCCATTTATGAAATAAAACACATTTTCTAAAAACCCGTGTTTTTTAAGAAATCATGTAAAGCTTCTAGAAGCTGTGATTTTGAAAAACGGTGGAAGTAAGCTTTTCTTATTTCCGGACGCATGCGCAAACTATAGAAAGTCTTTATGAAATAGAATGTGCATACTTTATTGATTCCAGTTATGAAATAAAACACATTTTCTAAAAACTCGTGTTCTTTAACAAATCATGTAAACCTTCTAGAAGCTATTATTTTAAAAAACGGTGGAAGTAAGCTTTTCTTATTTCTGGACGCATGCGCAAACTATAGAAACTCATTATGACGTAGAATGTACATACTTGGTTGATTCCATTTATGAAATAAAACACATTTTCCAAAAACTCGTGTTTTTTAACAAATCATGTAAACGTTCTAGAAGCTGTGATTTTAAAAAACGGTGGAAGTAAGCTTTTCTTCTTTCCGGACGGATGCGCAAACTATAGAAAGTCCTTATGACGTAGAATGTGCATACTTTGTTGATTCCATTTATGAAATAAAACACATTTTCTAAAAACTCGTGTTTTTTACGAAATCATGTAAACCTTCTAGAAGCTGTGATTTTAAAAAACGGTGGAAGTAAGCTTTTCTTATTTCTGGTCGAATGCGGAAACTATAGAAAGTCGTTATTACGTAGAATGTGCATACTTTGTTGATTCCATTTATGAAATAAAACACATTTTCTAAAAACTCGTGTTTTTTAAGAAATCTTGTAAACCTTCGAGAAGCTGTGATTTTAAAAAACGATGGAAGTAAGCATTTCTTATTTCCGGATGAATGCGCAAACTATAGAAAGTCGTTATGACGTAGAATGTGCATACTTTGTAGATTCCATTTAAGAAATAAAACACATTTTCTAAAAACTCGTGTTTTTTAAGAAATCATGTAAACATTCTAGAAGCTGTGATTTTAAAAAACGAGGGAAGTAAGCTTTTCTTATTTCCAAACGCATGCCTAATATATAGAAATTCGTTATGACGTAGAATGTGCATACTTTGTTGATTCCATTTATGAAATAAAACACATTTTCTAAGAACTCGTGTTTTTTAAGAAATTATGTAAAGCTTCTAGAAGCTGTGATTTTAAAAAACCGGGGAGGTAAGCTTTTCTTATTTCCGGACGCATGCGCAAACTATAGAAAGTCCTTATGACGTAGAATGTGCATACTTTGTTGATTCCATTTATGAAATAAAACACATTTTCTAAAAACTCGTGTTTTTTACGAAATCATGTAAACCTTCTAGAAGCTGTGATTTTAAAAAATGGTGGAAGTAAGCTTTTCTTATTTCCGGACGAATGCACAAACTATAGAAAGTCGTTATGACGTAGAATGTGCATACTTTTTTGATTCCATTTATGAAATAAAACACATTTTCTAAAAACTCGTGTTTTTTACGAAATCATGTAAACCTTCTAGAAGCTGTGATTTTAAAAAACGGGGGAAGTAAGCTTTTCTTATTTCCGGACGAATGCACAAACTATAGAAAGTCGTTATGATGTAGAATGTGCATACTTTGTTGATTCCATTTATGAAATAAAACACATTTTCTAAAAACTCATGTTTTTTACGAAATCATGTAAACCTTCTAGAACCCGTGATTTTAAAAAATGGGGGAAGTAAGCTTTTCATATTTCCAAAGGCATGCGCAAACTATAGAAAGTCGTTATGATGTAGAATGTGCATACTTTGTTGATTCCATTTATGAAATAAAACACATTTTCTAAAAAGTCGTGTTTTTTAAGAAATCTTGTAAACCTTCTAGAAGCTGTGATTTTAAAAAACGGTGGAAGTAAGCTTTTCTTATTTCCAGACGAATGCGCAAACTATAGAAAGTCGTTATGACGTAGAATGTGCATACTTTGTAGATTCCATTTATGCAATAAAACACATTTTCTAAAAACTCGTGTTTTTTAAGAAATCATGTAAACCTTCTAGAAGCTGTGATTTTGAAAAACGGTGGAAGTAAGCTTTTCTTATTTCCGGACGCATGCGCAAACTATAGAAAGTCGTTATGACGTACAATGTGCATAATTTTTAGATTCCATTTATGAAATAAAACACATTTTCTAAAAACTCGTGTCTTTTACGAAATCATGTAAACCTTCTAGAAGCTATTATTTTAAAAAACAGTGGAAGTAAGATTTTCTTATTTCCGGATGGATGCGCAAACTATAGAAAGTCGTTATGACATACAATGTGCATACTTTGTTGATTCGATTTATGAAATAAAACACATTTTCTAAAAACTCGTGTTTTTCAACAAATCATGTAAACCTTCTAGAAGCTGTGATTTTAAAAAACGGGGGAAGTAAGCTTTTCTTATTTCCAAACGCATGCGCAAACTATAGAAAGTCGTTATGACGTAGAATGTGCATACTTTGTTGATTCCATTTATGAAATAAAACACATTTTCTAAAAACTCGTGTTTTTTCAGCAATCATGTAAACCTTCTAGAAGCTGTGATTTTCAAAAACGGGGGAAGTAAGATTTTCTTATTTCCGGACGCATGCGCAAATTATAGAAAGTCGTTATGACGTAGAATGTGCATACTTTTTAGATTCCATTTATGAAATAAAACACATTTTCTAAAAACTCGTTTTTTTACGAAATCATGTAAACCTTCTAGAAGCTGTGATTTTAAAAAACGGGGGAAGTAAGCTTTTCTTATTTCCGGACGCATGCGCATACTATAGAAAGTCGTTATGACGAAGAATTTGCATACTTTGTAGATTCCATTTATGAAATAAAACACATTTTCTAAAAACTCGTTTTTTTTACGAAATCATGTAAACCTTCTAGAAGCTGTGATTTTAAAAAACGATGGAAGTAAGCTTTTCTTATTTCCAAACGCATGCGCAAACTATAGAAAGTCGTTATGATGTAGAATGTGCATACTTTGTTTATTCCATTTATGATAATAAAACACATTTTCTAAAAACTCGTGTTTTTTAACAAATCATGTAAACCTTCTAGAAGCTGTGATTTTAAAAAACGGGGGAAGTAAGTTTTTCTTATTTCCAAACGCATGCGCAAACTATAGAAAGTCGTTATGACGTAGAATGTGCATACTTTGTTGATTCCATTTATGAAATAAAACACATTTTCTAAAAACTCGTGTTTTTTAAGAAATCATGTAAAGCTTCTAGAAGCTGTGATTTTGAAAAACGGTGGAAGTAAGCTTTTCTTATTTCCGGACGCATGCGCAAACTATAGAAAGTCGTTATGAAATAGAATGTGCATACTTTGATGATTCCATTTATGAAATAAAACACATTTTCTAAAAACTCGTGTTCTTTAACAAATCATGTAAACCTTCTAGAAGCTATTATTTTAAAAAACGGTGGAAGTAAGCTTTTCTTATTTCCGGACGCATGCGCAAACTATAGAAACTCATTATGACGTAGAATGTACATACTTGGTTGATTCCATTTATGAAATAAAACACATTTTCCAAAAACTCGTGTTTTTTAACAAATCATGTAAACCTTCTAGAAGCTGTGATTTTAAAAAACGGTGGAAGTAAGCTTTTCTTCTTTCCGGACGGATGCGCAAACTATAGAAAGTCCTTATGACGTAGAATGTGCATACTTTGTTGATTCCATTTATGAAATAAAACACATTTTCTAAAAACTCGTGTTTTTTACGAAATCATGTAAACCTTCTAGAAGCTGTGATTTTAAAAAACGGTGGAAGTAAGCTTTTCTTATTTCTGGTCGAATGCGGAAACTATAGAAAGTCGTTATTACGTAGAATGTGCATACTTTGTTTATTCCATTTATGAAATAAAACACATTTTCTAAAAACTCGTGTTTTTTAAGAAATCTTGTAAACCTTCTAGAAGCTGTGATTTTAAAAAACGATGGAAGTAAGCATTTCTTATTTCCGGACGAATGCGCAAACTATAGAAAGTCGTTATGACGTAGAATGTGCATACTTTGTAGATTCCATTTATGAAATAAAACACATTTTCTAAAATCTCGTGTTTTTTAAGAAATCATGTAAACCTTCTAGAAGCTGTGATTTTAAAAAACGAGGGAAGTAAGCTTTTCTTATTTCCAAACGCATGCGCAACATATAGAAATTCGTTATGACGTAGAATGTGCATACTTTGTTGATTCCATTTATGAAATAAAACACATTTTCTAAGAACTCGTGTTTTTTAAGAAATTATGTAAAGCTTCTAGAAGCTGTGATTTTAAAAAACGGGGGAGGTAAGCTTTTCTTATTTCCGGACGAATGCACAAACTATAGAAAGTCGTTATGACGTAGAATGTGCATACTTTTTTGATTCCATTTATGAAATAAAACACATTTTCTAAAAACTCGTGTTTTTTACGAAATCATGTAAACCTTCTAGAAGCTGTGATTTTAAAAAACGGGGGAAGTAAGCTTTTCTTATTTCCGGACGAATGCACAAACTATAGAAAGTCGTTATGATGTAGAATGTGCATACTTTGTTGATTCCATTTATGAAATAAAACACATTTTCTAAAAACTCGTGTTTTTTACGAAATCATGTAAACCTTCTAGAACCTGTGATTTTAAAAAACGGGGGAAGTAAGCTTTTCATATTTCCAAAGGCATGCGCAAACTATAGAAAGTCGTTATTATGTAGAATGTGCATACTTTGTTGATTCCATTTATGAAATAAAACACATTTTCTAAAAACTCGTGTTTTTTAAAAAATCATGTAAACCTTCTAGAAGCTGTGATTTTAAAAAACGGGGGAAGAAAGCTTTTCTTAATTCCGGATGCATGCGCAAACTATAGAAAGTCGTTATGACGAAGAATGTGCATAGTTTGTAGATTGCATTTATGAAATAAAACACATTTTCTAAAAATTCATGTTTTTTACGAAATCATGTAAACCTTCTAGAAGCTGTGATTTTAAAAAACGATGGAAGTAAGCTTTTCTTATTTCCAAACGCATGCGCAAACTATAGAAAGGCGTTAGGACGTAGAATGTGCATACTTTGTTGATTCCATTTATGAAATAAAACACATTTTCTAAAAACTCGTGTTTTTTAAGAAATCATGTAAACCTTCTAGAAGCTGTGATTTCGAAAAACGGTGGAAGTAAGCTTTTCTTATTTCGGGACGCATGCGCAAACTATAGAAAGTCGTTATGACGTAGAATGTGCATACTTTTTTGATTCCATTTACGAAATAAAACACATTTTCTAAAAACTCGTGTTTTTTACGAAATCATGTAAACCTTCTAGAAGCTGTGATTTTAAAAAACGGGGGAAGTAAGCTTTTCTTATTTCCGGACGAATGCACAAACTATAGAAAGTCGTTATGACGAAGAATGTGCATAGTTTGTAGATTGCATTTATGAAATAAAACACATTTTCTAAAAATTCATGTTTTTTACGAAATCATGTAAACCTTCTAGAAGCTGTGATTTTAAAAAACGATGGAAGTAAGCTTTTCTTATTTCCAAACGCATGCGCAAACTATAGAAAGGCGTTAGGACGTAGAATGTGCATACTTTGTTGATTCCATTTATGAAATAAAACACATTTTCTAAAAACTCGTGTTTTTTAAGAAATTATGTAAACCTTCTAGAAGCTGTGATTTTAAAAAACGGGGGAAGTAAGCTTTTCTTATTTCCGGACGCATGCCCAAACTATAGAAAGTCGTTATGACGTAGAATGTGCATACTTTGTTGATTCCATTTATGAAATAAAACACATTTTCTAAAAACTCGTCTTTTTTAAGAAATCATGTAAACCTTCTAGAAGCTGTGATTTTAAAAAACGGGGGAAGTAAGCTTTTCTTATTTCCGGACGCATGCGCAAAATATAGAAAGTCATTATGACATAGAATGTGCATACTTTGTTGATTCCATTTATGAAATAACACACATTTTCTATAAACTCGTGTTTTTTAAGAAATCATGTAAACCTTCTAGAAGCTGTGATTTTAAAAAACGGGGGAAGTAAGATTTTCTTATTTCCGGACGCATGCGCAAACTATAGAAAGTCTGTATGATGTAGAATGTGCATACTTTGTAGATTCCATTTATGAAATAAAACACATTTTCTAAAAACTCATGTTTTTTACGAGATCATGTAAACCTTCTAGAAGCTGTGATTTTAAAAAAACGGTGGAAGTA
Source organism: Larix kaempferi (assembly GCA_027924585.1). Lineage (NCBI taxonomy): Eukaryota > Viridiplantae > Streptophyta > Pinopsida > Pinales > Pinaceae > Larix > Larix kaempferi. Next base: position 4,477,287 of record BSBM01000324.1, read on the forward strand.
AGCTTTTCTTATTTCCGGACGTATGCGCAAACTATAGAAAGTCGTTATGACGTAGAATGTGCATACTTTGTTGATTCCATTTATGAAATAAAACAAATTTTCTAAAAAGTCGTGTTTTTTACGAAATCATGTAAACCTTCTAGAAGCTGTGATTTTAAAAAACGGTGGAAGTAAGCTTTTCTTATTTCCGGACGCATGCGCAAACTATAGAAAGTCGTTATGACGTAGAATGTGCATACTTTGTTGATTCCATTTTTGAAATAAAACACATTTTCTAAAAACTCGTGTTTTTTAAGAAATCATGTAAACCTTCTAGAAGCTGTGATTTTAAAAAACGGGGGAAGTAAGCTTTTCTTATTTCCGGACGCATGCACAAACTATAGAAAGTCGTTATGACGAAGAATGTGCATACTTTGTAGATTCCATTTACGAAATAAAACACATTTTCTAAAAACTCGTGTTTTTTACGAAATCATGTAAACCTTCTAGAAGCTGTGATTTTAAAAAACGATGGAAGTAAGCTTTTCTTATTTCCAGTCGAATGCGGAAACTCTAGAAAGTCGTTATTACGTAGAATGTGCATACTTTGTTGATTCCATTTATGAAATAAAACACATTTTCTAAAAACTCGTGTTTTTTAAGAAATCATGTAAACCTTCCAGAAGCTGTGATTTTAAAAAACGAGGGAAGTAAGCTTTTCTTATTTCCAAAACGCATGCGCAAACTATAGAAAGTCGTTATGACGTAGAATGTGCATACTTTGTTGATTCCATTTATGAAATAAAACACATTTTCTAAAAACTCGTGTTTTTTAAGAAATTATGTAAACCTTCTAGAAGCTGTGATTTTAAAAAACGGGGGAACTAAGCTTTTCTTATTTCCGGACGCATGCGCAAACTATAGAAAGTCATTATGACATAGAATGTGCATACTTTGTTGATTCCATTTATGAAATAACACACATTTTCTATAAACTCGTGTTTTTTAAGAAATCATGTAAACCTTCTAGAAGCTGTGATTTTAAAAAACGGGGGAAGTAAGATTTTCTTATTTCCGGACGCATGCGCAAACTATAGAAAGTCGTTATGACGTAGAATATGCATACTTTGTTGATTCCATTTATGAAATAAAACACATTTTCTAAAAACTCGTGTTTTTTAAGAAATCATGTAAACCTTCCAGAAGCTGTGATTTTAAAAAACGGGGGAAGTAAGCTTTTCTTATTTCCAAATGCATGCACAACATATAGAAAGTCGTTATGACGTAGAATGTGCATACTTTGTTGATTCCATTTATGAAATAAAACACATTTTCTAAAAACTCGTGTTTTTTACGAAATCGTGTAAACCTTCTAGAAGCTGTGATTTAAAAAAATGGTGGAAGTAAGCTTTTCTTATTTCCGGACGCATGCACAAACTATAGAAAGTCGTTATGACGTAGACTGTGCATACTTTGTTGATTTAATTTATGAAATAAAACACATTTTCTAAAAACTCGTGTTTTTTACGAAATCATGTAAACCTTCTAGAAGCTGTGATTTTAAAAAACGGGGGAAGTAAGCTTTTCTTGTTTCCAAAGGCATGCGCAAACTATAGAAAGTCGTTATGACGTAGAATGTGCATACTTTGTTGATTCCATTTATGAAATAAAACACATTTTCTAAAAACTCTTGTTTTTTACAAAATCACCTAAACCTTCTAGAAGCTGTGATTTTAAAAAACGGAGGAAGGAAGCTTTTCTTATTTCCGGATGCATGCGCATACTATAGAAAGTCGTTATGACGAAGAATGTGCATACTTTGTAGATTCCATTTATGAAATAAAACACATTTTCTAAAAACTCGTGTTTCTTACGAAATCATGTAAACCTTCTAGAAGCTGTGATTTTAAAAAACGATGGAAGTAAGCTTTTCTTATTTCCAAACGCATGTGAAAACTATAGAAAGTCGTTATGACGAAGAATGTGCATACTTTGTAGATTCCATTTATGAAATAAAACACATTTTCTAAAAACTCATGTTTCTTACGAAATCATGTAAACCTTCTAGAAGTTGTGATTTTAAAAAAGGATGGAAGTAAGCTTTTCTTATTTCCAAACGCATGTGCAAACTATAGAAAGTCGATATGACGTAGAATGTGCATACTTTGTTGATTCCATTTATGAAATAAAACACATTCTCTAAAAACTCGTGTTTTTTAAGAAATCATGTAAAGCTTCTAGAAGCTGTGATTTTGAAAAACGGTGGAAGTAAGCTTTTCTTATTTCCGGACGCATGCGCAAACTATAGAAACTCATTATGATGTAGAATGTGCATACTTTGTTGATTCCATTTATGAAATAAAACACATTTTCTAAAAACTCGTGTTTTTTAACAAATCATGTAAACCTTCTAGAAGCTGTGATTTTAAAAAACGGTGGAAGTAAGCTTTTCTTATTTCCGGACGCATGCGCAAACTATAGAAAGTCGTTATGACGTAGAATGTGCATACTTTGTTGATTCCATTTATGAAATAAAACACATTTTCTAAAAACTCGTGTTTTTTACGAAATCATGTAAACCTTCTAGAAGCTGTGATTTTAAAAAACGGTGGAAGTAAGTTTTTCTTATTTCCAGTCGAATGCGGAAACTATAGAAAGTCGTTATTACGTAGAATGTGCATACCTTGTTGATTCCATTTATGAAATAAAACACATTTTCTAAAAACTCGTGTTTTCTAAGAAATCTTGTAAACCTTGTAGAAGCCGTGATTTTAAAAAACGGTGGAAGTAAGCTTTTCTTATTTCCGGACGAATGCGCAAACTATAGAAAGTCGTTATTACGTAGAATGTGCATACTTTGTAGATTCCATTTATGAAATAAAACACATTTTCTAAAAGCTCGTGTTTTTTAAGAAATCATGTAAACCTTCTAGAAGCTGTGATTTTGAAAAACGGTGCAAGTAAGCTTTTCTTATTTCCGGACGCATGCGCAAACTATAGAAAGTCGTTATGACGTAGAATGTGCATACTTTGTAGATTCCATTTATGAAATAAAACACATTTTCTAAAAACTCATGTTTTTTACGAAATCATGTAAACCTTCTAGAAGCTATTATTTTAAAAAACAGTGGAATTAAGCTTTTCTTATTTCCGGACGCATGCGAAAACTATTGAAAGTCGTTATGACGTAGAATGTGCATACTTTGTTGATTCGATTTATAAAATAAAACACATTTTCTAAAAACTCGTCTTTTTCAACAAATCATGTAAACCTTCTAGAAGCTGTGATTTTAAAAAGCGGGGGAAGTAAGCTTTTCTTATTTCCAAACGCATGCACAAACTATAGAAAGTCGTTATGACGTAGAATGTGCATACTTTGTTGATTCCATTTATGAAATAGAACACATTTTCTAAAAACTCATGTTTTTTAAGAAATCATGTAAACCTTCTAGAAGCTGTGATTTCGAAAAACGGTGGAAGTAAGCTTTTCTTATTTCCGGACGCATGCGCAAACTATAGAAAGTCCTTATGATGTAGAATGTGCATACTTTGTTGATTCCATTTATGAAATAAAACACATTTTCTAAAAACTCGTGTTTTTTACGAAATCATGTAAACCTTCTAGAAGCTATGATTTTAAAAAACGGTGGAAGTAAACTTTTCTTATTTTGCGTCGAATGTGGAAACTATAGAAAGTCGTTATTACGTAGAATGTGCATACTTTGTTGATTCCAGTTATGAAATAAAACACATTTTCTAAAAACTCCCGTTTTTTAAGAAATCTTGTAAACCTTCTAGGAGCTGTGATTTTAAAAAACGGTGGAAGTAAGCTTTTCTTATTTCCGGACGAATGCGCAAACTATAGAAAGTCGTTATGACGTAGAATGTTCATACTTTGTAGATTCCATTTCTGAAATAAAACACATTTTCTAAAAACTCGTGTTTTTTACGAAATCATGTAAACCTTCTAGAAGCTGTGATTTTAAAAAACGGTGGAAGTAAGCTTTTCTTATTTCCGGACGCATGCACAAACTATAGAAAGTCGTTATGACGTAGAATGTGCATACTTTGTTGATTCCATTAATGAAATAAAACACATTTTCTAAAAAATCGTGTTTTTAAAGAAATCATGTAAACCTTCTAGAAGCTGTGATTTTAAAAAACGGGGTAAGTAAGCTTTTCTTATTTCCGAACACATGCGCAAACTATAGAAAGTCGTTATGACGTAGAATGTGCATACTTTGTTGATTCCATTTATGAAATAAAACACATTTTCTAAAAACTCGTGTTTTTTAAGAAATCATGTAAACCTTCTAGAAGCTGTGATTTTAAAAAACGAGGGAAGTAAGCTTTTCTTATTTCCAAACGCATGCGCAACATATAGAAAGTCGTTATGACGTAGAATGTGCATACTTTGTTGATTCCATTTATGAAATAAAACACATTTTCTAAAAACTCGTGTTTTTTAAGAAATTATGTAAAGCTTCTAGAAGCTGTGATTTTAAAAAACGGGGGGAAGTAAGCTTTTCTTATTTCCGGACGCATGCGCAAACTATAGAAAGTCGTTATGACGTAAAATGTCCATACTTTGTATATTCGACTTATGAAATAATGCACATTTTCTAAAAAACTCGTGTTTTTTTACGAAATCATGTAAACCTTCTAGAAGCTGTGATTTTAAAAAATGGTGGAAGTAAGCTTTTCTTATTTCCGGACGAATGCACAAACTATAGAAAGTCGTTATGACGTAGAATGTTCATACTTTGTTGATTCCATTTATGAAATAAAACACATTCTCTAAAAACTCGTGTTTTTTACGAAATTATGTAAACCTTCTAGAAGATGTGATTTTAAAAAACGGGGGAAGTAAGCTTTTCTTATTTCCGGACGAATGCACAAACTATAGAAAGTCGTTATGACGTAGAATGTCCATACTTTGTAGATTCCATTTATGAAATAAAACACATTTTCTAAAAACTCGTGTTTTTTACAAAATCATGTAAACCTTCTAGAAGCTGTGATTTTAAAAAACGGGGGAAGTAAGCTTTTCTTATTTCCGGACGCATGCACAAACTATAGAAAGTCGTTATGACGAAGAATGTGCATACTTTGTAGATTCCATTTATGAAATAAAACACATTTTCTAAAAACTCGTGTTTTTTACGAAATCATGTAAACCTTTTAGAAGTTGTGATTTAAAAAAACGATGGAAGTAAGCTTTTCTTATTTCCAAACGCATGCGCAAACTATAGAAAGTCGTTATGATATAGAATGTGCATACTTTGTTGATTCCATTTATGAAATAAAACACATTTTCTAAAAACTCGTGTTTTTTAACAAATCATGTAAACCTTCTAGAAGCTGTGATTTTGAAAAATGGTGGAAGTAAGCTTTTCTTATTTCCAAACGCATGCGCAAACTATCGAAAGGCGTTATGACGTAGAATGTGCATACTTTGTTGACTCCATTTATGAAATAAAACACATTTTCTAAAAACTCGTGTTTTTTAGGAAATTATGTAAACCTTCTAGAAGCTGTGATTTTAAAAAACGGTGGAAGTAAGCTTTTCTTATTTCCGGACGCATGCACAAACTATAGAAAGTCGTTATGAAATAGAATGTGCATACTTTGTTGATTCCATTCATGAAATAAAACACATTTTCTAAAAACTCGTGGTTTTTACGAAATCATGTAAACCTTCTAGAAGCTTTGATTTTAAAAAACGGGGGAAGTAAGCTTTTCTTATTTCCAAATGCATGCGCAAACTATACAAAGTCGTTATGACAAAGAATGTGCATAGTTTGTAGATACCATTTACGAAATAAAACACATTTTCTAAAGACTCGTGTTTTTTACGAAATCATCTAAACCTTCTAGAAGCTGTGATTTTAAAAAATGATGGAAGTAAGCTTTTATTATTTCCAGTCGAATGCGGAAACTATAGAAAGTCGTTATTACGTAGAATGTGCATACTTTGTTGATTCCATTTATGAAATAAAACACATTTTCTAAAAACTCGTGTTTCTTACGAAATCATGTAAACCTTCTAGAAGCTGTGATTTTAAAAAACGATGGAAGTAAGCTTTTCTTATTTCCAAACGCATTCGCAAACTATAGAAAGTCGTTTTGATGTAGAATGTGCATACTTTGTTGATTCCATTTATGAAATAAAACACATTTTCTAAAAACTCGTGTTTTTTAACAAATCATGTAAACCTTCTAGAAGCTGTGATTTTAAAAAACGGTGGAAGTAAGCTTTTCTTATTTCCGGACGCATGCGCAAACTATAGAAAGTCCTTATGACGTAGAATGTGCATTCTTTGTTGATTCCATTTATGAAATAAAACACATTTTCTAAAAACTCGTGTTTTTTACGAAATCATGTAAACCTTCTAGAAGCTGTGATTTTAAAAAACGGTGGAAGTAAGCTTTTCTTATTTCCATTCGAACGCGGAAACTATAGAAAGTCGTTATTACGTAGAATGTGCAAACTTTGTTGATTCCATTTATGAAATAAAACACATTTTCTAAAAACTCGTGTTTTTTAAGAAATCTTGTAAACCTTGTAGAAGCTGTGATTTTAAAAAACGATGGAAGTAAGCTTTTCTTATTTCCGGACGAATGCGCAAACTATAGAAAGTCGTTATGACGTAGAATGTGCATACTTTGTAGATTCCATTTATTGAATAAAACACATTTTCTAAAAACTCGTGTTTTTTAAGAAATCATGTAAACCTTCTAGAAGCTGTGATTTTGAAAAACGATGCAAGTAAGCTTTTCTTCTTTCCGGACGCATGCGCAAACTATAGAAAGTCGTTATGACGTAGAATGTAACTACTTTGTAGATTCCATTTATGAAATAAAACACATTTTATAAAAACTCATGTTTTTTACGAAATCATGTAAACCTTCTAGAAGCTATTATTTTAAAAAACAGTGGAAGTAAGCTTTTCTTATTTCTGGACGCATGCGCAAACTATAGAAAGTCCTTATGATGTAGAATGTGCATACTTTGTTGATTCCAGTTATGAAATAAAACACATTTTCTAAAAACTCGTGTTTTTTACGAAATCATGTAAACCTTCTAGAAGCTATGATTTTAAAAAACGGTGGAAGTAAGCTTTTCTTATTTCCGGTCGAATGCGGAAACTATAGAAATTCGTTATTACGTAGAATCTGCATACTTTGTTGATTCCATTTATGAAATAAAACACATTTTCTAAAAACTCGTGTTTTTTAAGAAATCTTGTAAACCTTCTAGAAGCTATGATTTTAAAAAACGGTGGAAGTAAGCTTTTCTTATTTCCGTTCGAATACGGAAACTATAGAAATTCGTTATTACGTAGAATCTGCATACTTTGTTGATTCCATTTATGAAATAAAACACATTTTCTAAAAACTCGTGTTTTTTAAGAAATCTTGTAAACCTTCTAGGAGCTGTGATTTTAAAAAACGGTGGAATTAAGCTTTTCTTATTTCCGGACGAATGCGCAAACTATAGAAAGTCGTTGTGACGTAGAATGTGCAAACTTTGTAGATTCCATTTATGAAATAAAACACATTTTCTAAAAACTCGTGTTTTTTACGAAATCATGTAAACCTTCTAGAAGCTGTGATTTTAAAAAAACGGTGGAAGTAAGCTTTTCTTATTTCCGGACGTATGCGCAAACTGTAGAAAGTCGTTATGACGTAGAATGTGCATACTTTGTTGATTCCATTTATGAAATAAAACACATTTTCTAAAAACTCGTGTTTTTTACGAAATCATGTAAACCTTCTAGAAGCTGTGATTTTAAAAAACGGTGGAAGTAAGCTTTTCTTATTTCCGGACGCATGCGCAAACTATAGAAAGTCGTTATGACGTAGAATGTGCATACTTTGTTGATTCCATTTTTGAAATAAAACACATTTTCTAAAAACTCGTGTTTTTTAAGAAATAATGTAAACCTTCTAGAAGCTGTGATTTTAAAAAACGGGGTAAGTAAGCTTTTCTTATTTCCCGACGCATGCGCAAACTATAGAAAGTCGTTCTAACGAAGAATGTGCATACTTTGTAGATTCCATTTATGAAATAAAACACATTTTCTAAAAACTCGTGTTTTTTAAGAAATCATGTAAACCTTCTAGAAGCTATGATTTTAAAAAACGGGGGAAGTAAGCTTTTCTTATTTCCAAACGCATTCGCAAACTATAGAAAGTCGTTATGATGTAGAATGTGCATACTTTGTAGATTCCATTTATGAAATAAAACACATTTTCTAAAAACTCGTGTTTTTTACGAGATCATGTAAACCTTCTAGAAGCTGTGATTTTAAAAAAACGGTGGAAGTAAGCTTTTCTTATTTCCGGACGTATGCGCAAACTATAGAAAGTCGTTATGACGTAGAATGTGCATACTTTGTTGATTCCATTTATGAAATAAAACACATTTTCTAAAAACTCGTGTTTTTTACGAAATCATGTAAACCTTCTAGAAGCTGTGATTTTAAAAAACGGTGGAAGTAAGTTTTTCTTATTTCCGGACGCATGCGCAAACTATAGAAAGTCGTTATGACGTAGAATGTGCATACTTTGTTGATTCCATTTTTGAAATAAAACACATTTTCTAAAAACTCGTGTTTTTTAAGAAATCATGTAAACCTTCTAGAAGCCGTGATTTTAAAAAACGGGGGAAGTAAGCTTTTCTTATTTCCGGACGCATGCACAAACTATAGAAAGTCGTTATGACGAAGAATGTGCATACTTTGTAGATTCCATTTACGAAATAAAACACATTTTCTAAAAACTCGTGTTTTTTACGAAATCATGTAAACCTTCTAGAAGCTGTGATTTTAAAAAACGATGGAAGTAAGCTTTTCTTATTTCCAGTCGAATGCGGAAACTATAGAAAGTCGTTATTACGTAGAATGTGCATACTTTGTTGCTTCCATTTATGAAATAAAACACATTTTCTAAAAACTCGTGTTTTTTAAGAAATCATGTAAACCTTCCAGAAGCTGTGATTTTAAAAAACGAGGGAAGTAAGATTTCCTTATTTCCAAAACGCATGCGCAAACTATAGAAAGTCGTTATGACGTAGAATGTGCATACTTTGTTGATTCCATTTATGAAATAAAACACATTTTCTAAAAATTCGTGTTTTTTAAGAAATTATGTAAACCTTCTAGAAGCTATGATTTTAAAAAACGGGGGAACTAAGCTTTTCTTATTTCCGGACGCATGCGCAAACTGTAGAAAGTCGTTATAACGTAGAATGTGCATACTTTGTAGATTCCATTTATGAAATAAAGCACATTTTATAAAAAACTCGTGTTTTTTACGAAATCATGTAAACCTTCTAGAAGCTGTGATTTTAAAAAACGGTGGAGGTAAGCTTTTCTTATTTCCGGACGAATGCGCAAACTATAGAAAGTCGTTATGACGTAGAATGTGCATACTTTGTTGATTCCATTTATGAAATAAAACACATTTTCTAAAAACTCGTGTTTTTTAAGAAATCCTGTAAACCTTCTAGAAGTTGTGATTTTAAAAAACGATGCAAGTAAGCTTTTCTTATTTCCGTACGCATGCGCAAACTATAGAAATTCGTTATGACGTAGAATGTGCATACTTTGTTGTTTCCATTTATGAAATAAAACACATTTTCTAAAAACTCGTGTTTTTTTAGAAATCATGTAAACCTTCTAGAAGCTGTGATTTTAAAACACGGGGGAAGTAAGCTTTTCTTATTTCCAAACGCATGCGCAAACTATAGAAAGTCATTATGGCGTAGAATGTGCATACTTTGTTGATTCCATTTATGAAATAAAACAAATTTTCTAAAAGCTCGTGTTTTTTAAGAAATCATGTAAACCTTCTAGAAGCTGTGATTTTAAAAAACGGGGGAAGTAAGCTTTTCTTATTTCCGGACGCATGCGCAAACTATAGAAAGTCGTTATGACGTAGAATGTGCATACTTTGTAGATTCCATTTATGAAATAAAACACATTTTCTAAAAACTCGTGTTTTTTAAGAAATCATGTAAACCTTCTAAAAGCTGTGATTTTAAAACACGAGGGAAGTAAGCTTTTCTTATTTCCAAACGCATGCGCAAACTATAGAAAGTCATTATGACGTAGAATGTGCATACTTTGTTGATTCCATTTATGAAATAAAACAAATTTTCTAAAAGCTCGTGTTTTTTAAGAAATCATGTAAACCTTCTAGAAGCTGTGATTTTAAAAAACGGGGGAAGTAAGCTTTTATTATTTCCGGACGCATGCGCAAACTATAGAAAGTCGTTATGAAATAGAATGTGCATACTTTGTTGATTCCATTTATGAAATAAAACACATTTTCTAAAAACTCGTGTTTTTTACGAAATCATGTAAACCTTCTAGAAGCTGTGATTTTAAAAAATGGGGGAAGTAAGCTTTTCTTATTTCCAAACGCATGCGCAAACTATAGAAAGTCGTTATGACGTAGAATGTGCATACCTTGTAGATTCCATTTATGAAATAAAGCACATTTCCTAAAAAACTCGTGTTTTTTACGAAATCATGTAAACCTTCTAGAAGCTGTGATTTTAATAAACGGTGAAAGTAAGCTTTTCTTTTTTCCGGACGAATGCGCAAACTATAGAAAGTCGTTATGACGTATAATGTGCATACTTTGTAGATTCCATTTATGAAATAAAACACATTTTCTAAAAATTGGTGTTTTTACGAAATCATGTAAACCTTCTAGAAGCTATTATTTTAAAAAACAGTGGAAGTAAGCTTTTCTTATTTCCGATCGCATGCGCAAACTATAGAAAGTCGTTATGACGTAGAATGTGCATACTTTGTTGATTCGATTTATGAAATAAAACACATTTTCTAAAAACTCGTGTTTTTTAACAAATCATGTAAACCTTCTAGAAGCTGTGATTTTAAAAAATGGGGAAAGTAAGCTTTTCTTATTTCCAAACGCATGCGCAAACTATAGAAAGTCGTTATGACGTAGAATGTGCATACTTTGTTGATTCCATTTATGAAATAAAACACATTTTTTAAAAACTCGTGTTTTTTAAGAAATCATGTAAACCTTCTAGAAGCTGTGATTTTGAAAAATGGTTGAAGTAAGCTTTTCTTATTTCCGGACGCATGCGCAAACTATAGAAAGTCGTTATGACGTAGAATGTGCATACTTTGTAGATTCCATTTATGAAATAAAACACATTTTCTAAAAACTCATGTTTTTTAACAAATGATGTAAACCTTCTAGAAGCTGTGATTTTAAAAAACGGGGGAAGTAGGATTTTCTTATTTCCAAATGCATGCGCAAACTATAGAAAGTCGTTATGACGTAGAATGTGCATACTTTGTTGTTTCCATTTAAGAAATAACAGACATTTTCTAAAAACTCATGTTTTTTAAGAAATCATGTAAACCTTCTAGAAGCTGTGATTTTAAAAAACGGCGGAAGTAAGCTTTTCTTATTTCCGGTGAATGCGCAAACTATAGAAATTTGATATGACATAGAATGTTCATACTTTGTAGATTCCATTTATGAAAGAAAAAACATTTTCTAAAAACTCGTGTTTTTTACGAAATCATGTAAACCTTCTAGAAGCTGTGATTTTAAAAAACAGGGGAAGTAAGCTTTTCTTATTTCTGGACGCATGCACAAACTATAGAAAGTCGTTATGACGTAGAATGTGCATACTTTGTAGATTCCATTTATGAAATAAAACACATTTTCTAAAAACTCATGTTTTTTAACAAATGATGTAAACCTTCTAGAAGCTGTGATTTTAAAAAACGGGGGAAGTAGGATTTTCTTATTTCCAAATGCATGCGCAAACTATAGAAAGTCGTTATGACGTAGAATGTGCATACTTTGTTGTTTCCATTTAAGAAATAACAGACATTTTCTAAAAACTCATGTTTTTTAAGAAATCATGTAAACCTTCTAGAAGCTGTGATTTTAAAAAACGGCGGAAGTAAGCTTTTCTTATTTCCGGTGAATGCGCAAACTATAGAAATTTGATATGACATAGAATGTTCATACTTTGTAGATTCCATTTATGAAAGAAAAAACATTTTCTAAAAACTCGTGTTTTTTACGAAATCATGTAAACCTTCTAGAAGCTGTGATTTTAAAAAACAGGGGAAGTAAGCTTTTCTTATTTCTGGACGCATGCACAAACTATAGAAAGTCGTTATGACGTAGACTGTGCATACTTTGTTGATTCCATTTATGAAATAAAACACATTTTCTAAAAACTCGTGTTTTTTACGAAATCATGTAAACCTTCTAGAAGCTGTGATTTTAAAAAACGGGGGAAGTAAGCTTTTCTTATTTCCAAAGGCATGCGCAAACTATAGAAAGTCGTTATGACGTAGAATGTGCATACTTTGTTGATTCCATTTATGAAATAAAACACATTTTCTAAAAACTCGTGTTTTTTAAGAAATCATGTAAACCTTCTAGAGGCTGTGATTTTAAAAAACGGGGGAAGTAAGATTTTCTTATTTCCGGACGCATGCGCAAACTATAGAAAGTCGTTATGACTTAGAATGTGCATACTTTGTAGATTCCATTTATGAAATAAAACACATTAACTAAAAACTCGTGTTTTTTACAAAATCATGTAAACCTTCTAGAAGCTGTGATTTTAAAAAACGGGGGAAGTAAGCTTTTCTTATTTCCAGACGCATGCACATACTATAGAAAGTCGTTATGACGAAGAATGTGCATACTTTGTAGATTCCATTTATGAAATAAAACACATTTTCTAAAAACTCGTGTTTTTTACGAAATCATGTAAACCTTCTAGAAGCTGTGATTTTAAAAAACGATGGAAGTAAGATTTTCTTATTTCCAAACGCATGCGCAAACTATAGAAAGTCGTTATGATGTAGAATGTGCATACTTTGTTTATTCCATTTATGAGACAAAACACATTTTCTAAAAACTCGTGTTTTTTAACAAATCATGTAAACCTTCTAGAAGCTGTGATTTTAAAAAATGGGGGAAGTAAGTTTTTCTTATTTCCAAACGCATGCGCAAACTATAGAAAGTCGTTATGATGTAGAATGTGCATACTTTGTTGATTCCATTTATGAAATAAAACACATTTTCTAAAAACCCGTGTTTTTTAAGAAATCATGTAAAGCTTCTAGAAGCTGTGATTTTGAAAAACGGTGGAAGTAAGCTTTTCTTATTTCCGGACGCATGCGCAAACTATAGAAAGTCGTTATGAAATAGAATGTGCATACTTTGTTGATTCCATTGATGAAATAAAACACATTTTCTAAAAACTCGTGTTCTTTAACAAATCATGTAAACCTTCTAGAAGCTATTATTTTAAAAAACGGTGGAAGTAAGCTTTTCTTATTTCTGGACGCATGCGCAAACTATAGAAACTCATTATGACGTAGAATGTACATACTTGGTTGATTTCATTTAGCAAATAAAACACATTTTCTAAAAACTCGTGTTTTTTAACAAATCATGTAAACCTTCTAGAAGCTGTTATTTTAAAAAACGGTGGAAGTAAGCTTTTCTTATTTCCGGACGGATGCGCAAACTATAGAAAGTTCTTATGAAGAAGAATGTGCATACTTTGTTGATTCCATTTATGAAATAAAACACATTTTCTAAAAACTCGTGTTTTTTACGAAATCATGTAAACCTTCTAGAAGCTGTGATTTTAAAAAACGGTGGAAGTAAGCTTTTCTTATTTCCGGTCGAATGCGGAAACTATAGAAAGTCGTTATTACGTAGAATGTGCATACTTTGTTGATTCCATTTATGAAATAAAACACATTTTCTAAAAACTCGTGTTTTTTAAGAAATCTTGTAAACCTTCTAGAAGCTGTGATTTTAAAAAACGGTGGAAGTAAGCTTTTCTTATTTCCGGACGAATGCGCAAACTATAGAAAACCGTTATGACGTAGAATGTGCATACTTTGTAGATTCCATTTATGAAATAAAACACATTTTCTAAAAACTCGTGTTTTTTAAGAAATCATGTAAACCTTCTAGAAGCTGTGATTTTGAAAAATGGTGGAAGTAAGCTTTTCTTATTTCCGGACGCATGCGCAAACTATAGAAAGTCGTTATGACATAGAATGTGCATACTTTGTAGATTTCATTTATGAAATAAAACACATTTTCTAAAAACTCGTGTTTTTTACGAAATCATGTAAACCTTCTAGAAGCTATTATTTTAAAAAACAGTGGAAGTAAGCTTTTCTTATTTCCGGATGCATGCGCAAACTATAGAAAGTCTTTATGACGTAGAATGTGCAGACTTTGTTGATTCGATTTATGAAATAAAACACATTTTATAAAAACTCGTGTTTTTCAACAAATCATGTAAACCTTCTAGAAGCTGTGATTTTAAAAAATGGGGGAAGTAAGATTTTCTTATTTCCAAACGCATGCGCAAACTATAGAAAGTCGTTATGACGTAGAATGTGCATACTTTGTTGATTCCATTTATGAAATAAAACACATTTTCTAAAAACTCTTGTTTTTTAAGAAATCATGTAAACCTTCTAGAAGCTGTGATTTTAAGAAACGGGGGAAGTAAGCTTTTCTTATTTCCGGACGCATGCGCAAACTATAGAAAGTCGTTATGACGAAGGATGTGCATACTTTGTAGGTTCCATTTATAACATAAAACAGATTTTCTAAAAACTCGTGTTTTTTACGAAATCATGTAAACCTTCTAGAAGCTGTGATTTTAAAAAACGATGGAAGTAAGCTTTTCTTATTTCCAAACGCATGCGCAAACTATAGAAAGTCGTTATGATGTAGAATGTGCATACTTTGTTGATTCCATTTATGAAATAAAACAGATTTTCTAAAAACTCGTGTTTTTTAAGAAATCATGTAAAGCTTCTAGAAGCTGTGATTTTGAAAAACGGTGGAAGTAAGCTTTTCTTATTTCCGGACGCATGCGCAAACTATAGAATGTCGTTATGAAATAGAATGTGCATAATTTGTTGATTCCATTTATGAAATAAAACATATTTTCTAAAAACTCGTGTTTTTTAACAAATCATGTAAACCTTCTAGAAGCTGTGATTTTAAGAAACAGGGGAAGTAAACTTTTCTTATTTCCACAGGCATGCGCAAACTATAGAAAGTCGTTATGACGTAGAATGTGCATACTTTGTTGATTCCATTTATGAAATAAAACACATTTTCTAAAAACTTGTGTTTTTTAAGCAATCATGTAGACCTTCTAGAAGCTGTGATTTTAAAAAACGGGGGAAGTAAGATTTTCTTATTTCCGGACGCATGCGCAAACTATAGAAATTCGTTATGACGTAGAATGTGCATACTTTGTAGATTCCATTTATGAAATAAAACACATTTTCTAAAAACTCGTGTTTTTTACAAAATCATGTAAAGCTTCTAGAAGCTGTGATTTTAAAAAACGGGTGAAGTAAGCTTTTCTTATTTCCGGACGCATGCGGATACTATAGAAAGTCGTTATGACGAAGAATTTGCATTCTTTGTAGATTCCATTTATGAAATAAAACACATTTTCTACAAACTCGTGTTTTTTACGAAATCATGTAAACCTTCTAGAAGCTGTGATTTTAAAAAACGATGGAAGTAAGCTTTTCTTATTTCCAAACGCATGCGCAAACTATAGAAAGTCGTTATGACGTAGAATGTGCATACTTTGTTGATTCCATTTATGAAATAAAACACATTTTCTAAAAACCCGTGTTTTTTAAGAAATCATGTAAAGCTTCTAGAAGCTGTGATTTTGAAAAACGGTGGAAGTAAGCTTTTCTTATTTCCGGACGCATGCGCAAACTATAGAAAGTCATTATGAAATAGAATGTGCATACTTTGTTGATTCCATTTATGAAATAAAACACATTTTCTAAAAACTCGTGTTCTTTAACAAATCATGTAAACCTTCTAGAAGCTATTATTTTAAAAAACGGTGGAAGTAAGCTTTTCTTATTTCCGGACGCATGCGCAAACTATAGAAACTCATTATGACGTAGAATGTACATACTTGGTTGATTCCATTTATGAAATAAAACACATTTTCCAAACACTCGTGTTTTTTAACAAATCATGTAAACCTTCTAGAAGCTGTGATTTTAAAAAACGGTGGAAGTAAGCTTTTCTTCTTTCCGGACGGATGCGCAAACTATAGAAAGTCCTTATGACGTAGAATGTGCATACTTTGTTGATTCCATTTATGAAATAAAACACATTTTCTAAAAACTCGTGTTTTTTACGAAATCATGTAAACCTTCTAGAAGCTGTGATTTTAAAAAACGGTGGAAGTAAGCTTTTCTTATTTCTGGTCGAATGCGGAAACTATAGAAAGTCGTTATTACGTAGAATGTGCATACTTTGTTGATTCCATTTATGAAATAAAACACATTTTCTAAAAACTCGTGTTTTTTAAGAAATCTTGTAAACCTTCTAGAAGCTGTGATTTTAAAAAACGATGGAAGTAAGCATTTCTTATTTCCGGACGAATGCGCAAACTATAGAAAGTTGTTATGACGTAGAATGTGCATACTTTGTAGATTCCATTTATGAAATAAAAGACATTTTCTAAAAACTCGTGTTTTTTAAGAAATCATGTAAACATTCTAGAAGCTGTGATTTTAAAAAACGAGGGAAGTAAGCTTTTCTTATTTCCAAACGCATGCGCAACATATAGAAATTCGTTATGACGTAGAATGTGCATACTTTGTTGATTCCATTTATGAAATAAAACACATTTTCTAAGAACTCGTGTTTTTTAAGAAATTATGTAAAGCTTCTAGAAGCTGTGATTTTAAAAAACAGGGGAGGTAAGCTTTTCTTATTTCCGGACGCATGCGCAAACTATAGAAAGTCGTTATGACGTAGAATGTGCATACTTTTTAGATTCAATTTATGAAATAATGCACATTTTCTAAAAAACTCGTGTTTTTTTACGAAATCATGTAAACCATCTAGAAGCTGTGATTTTAAAAAACGGTGGAAGTAAGCTTTTCTTATTTTCGGACGAATGCACAAACTATAGAAAGTCGTTATGACGTAGAATGCGCATACTTTTTTGATTCCATTTATGAAATAAAACACATTTTCTAAAAACTCGTGTTTTTTACGAAATCATGTAAACCTTCTAGAAGCTGTGATTTTAAAAAACGGGGGAAGTAAGCTTTTCTTATTTCCGGACGAATGCACAAACTATAGAAAGTCGTTATGATGTAGAATGTGCATACTTTGTTGATTCCATTTATGAAATAAAACACATTTTCTAAAAACTCGTGTTTTTTACGAAATCATGTAAACCTTCTAGAACCTGTGATTTTTAAAAACGGGGGAAGTAAGCTTTTCATATTTCCAAAGGCATGCGCAAACTATAGAAATTCGTTATGATGTAGAATGTGCATACTTTGTTGATTCCATTTATGAAATAAAACACATTTTCTAAAAACTCGTGTTTTTTAAAAAATCATGTAAACCTTCTAGAAGCTGTGATTTTAAAAAACGGGGGAAGAAATCTTTTCTTATTTCCGGACGCATGCGCAAACTATAGAAAGTCGTTATGACGAAGAATGTGCATAGTTTGTAGATTCCATTTATGAAATAAAACACATTTTCTAAAAATTCGTGTTTTTTACGAAATCATGTAAACCTTCTAGAAGCTGTGATTTTAAAAAATGATGGAAGTAAGCTTTTCTTATTTCCAAACGCATGCGCAAACTATAGAAAGGCGTTAGGACGTAGAATGTGCATACTTTGTTGATTCCATTTATTTAATAAAACACATTTTCTAAAAACTCGTGTTTTTTAAGAAATTATGTAAACCTTTTAGAAGCTGTGATTTTAAAAAACGGGGGAAGTAAGCTTTTCTTATTTCCGGACGCATGCGCAAACTATAGAAAGTCGTTATGACGTAGAATGTGCATACTTTGTTGATTCCATTTATGAAATAAATCACATTTTCTAAAAACTCGTGTTTTTTAAGAAATCATGTAAACCTTCTAGAAGCTGTGATTTTAAAAAATGGGGGAAGTAAGCTTTTCTTATTTCCAGACGCATGCGCAAAATATAGAAAGTCATTATGACGTAGAATGTGCATACTTTGTTGATTCCATTTATGAAATAACACACATTTTCTTAAAACTCGTGTTTTTTAAGAAATCATGTAAACCTTCTAGAAGCTGTGATTTTAAAAAACGGGGGAAGTAAGATTTTCTTATTTCCAGACGCATGCGCAAACTATAGAAAGTCGTTATGACGTAGAATATGCATACTTTGTTGATTCCATTTATGAAATACAACACATTTTCTAAAAACTCGTGTTTTTTAAGAAATCATGTAAACCTTCTAGAAGCTGTGATTTTAAAAAACGAGGGAAGTAAGCTTTTCTTATTTCCAAAGGCATGCGCAAACTATAGAAAGTCGTTATGACGTAGAATGTGCATACTTTGTTGATTCCATTTATGAAATAAAACACATTTTCTAAAAACTCTTGTTTTTTAAGAAATCATGTAAACCTTCTAGAAGCTGTGATTTTAAGAAACGAGGGAAGTAAGCTTTTCTTATTTCCGGACGCATGCGCAAACTATAGAAAGTCGTTATGACGAAGAATGTGCATACTTTGTAGGTTCCATTTATGACATAAAACAGATTTTCTAAAAACTCGTGTTTTTTACGAAATCATGTAAACCTTCTAGAAGCTGTGATTTTAAAAAACGATGGAAGTAAGCTTTTCTTATTTCCAAACGCATGCGCAAACTATAGAAAGTCGTTATGATGTAGAATGTGCATACTTTGTTGATTCCATTTATGAAATAAAACACATTTTCTAAAAACTCGTGTTTTTTAAGAAATCATGTAAAGCTTCTAGAAGCTGTGATTTTGAAAAACGGTGGAAGTAAGCTTTTCTTATTTCCGGACGCATGCGCAAACTATAGAAAGTCGTTATGAAATAGAATGTGCATAATTTGTTGATTCCATTTATGAAATAAAACACATTTTCTAAAAACTCGTGTTTTTTAACAATCATGTAAACCTTCTAGAAGCTGTGATTTTAAAAAACGGGGGAAGTAAACTTTTCTTATTTCCACAGGCATGCGCAAACTATAGAAAGTCGTTATGACGTAGAATGTGCATACTTTGTTGATTCCATTTATGAAATAAAACACATTTTCTAAAAACTCGTGTTTTTTAAGCAATCATGTAAACCTTCTAGAAGCTGTGATTTTAAAAAACGGGGGAATTAAGATTTTCTTATTTCCGGACGCATGCGCAAACTATAGAAAGTCGTTATGACGTAGAATGTGCATACTTTGTAGATTCCATTTATGAAATAAAACACATTTTCTAAAAACTCGTGTTTTTTACGAAATCATGTAAACCTTCTAGAAGCTGTGATTTTAAAAAACGATGGAAGTAAGCTTTTCTTATTTCCGGACGCATGCGCAAACTATAGAAAGTCGTTATGACGTAGAATGTGCATACTTTGTTGATTCCATTTATGAAATAAAACACATTTTCTAAAAACCCGTGTTTTTTAAGAAATCATGTAAAGCTTCTAGAAACTGTGATTTTGAAAAACGGTGGAAGTAAGCTTTTCTTATTTCCGGACGCATGCGCAAACTATAGAAAGTCTTTATGAAATAGAATGTGCATACTTTGTTGATTCCAGTTATGAAATAAAACACATTTTCTAAAAACTCGTGTTCTTTAACAAATCATGTAAACCTTCTAGAAGCTATTATTTTAAAAAACGGTGGAAGTAAGCTTTTCTTATTTCCGGACGCATGCGCAAACTATAGAAACTCATTATGACGTAGAATGTACATACTTGGTTGATTCCATTTATGAAATAAAACACATTTTCCAAAAACTCGTGTTTTTTAACAAATCATGTAAACGTTCTAGAAGCTGTGATTTTAAAAAACGGTGGAAGTAAGCTTTTCTTCTTTCCGGACGGATGCGCAAACTATAGAAAGTCTTTATGACGTAGAATGTGCATACTTTGTTGATTCCATTTATGAAATAAAACACATTTTCTAAAAACTCGTGTTTTTTACGAAATCATGTAAACCTTCTAGAAGCTGTGATTTTAAAAAACGGTGGAAGTAAGCTTTTCTTATTTCTGGTCGAATGCGGAAACTATAGAAAGTCGTTATTACGTAGAATGTGCATACTTTGTTGATTCCATTTATGAAATAAAACACATTTTCTAAAAACTCGTGTTTTTTAAGAAATCTTGTAAACCTTCGAGAAGCTGTGATTTTAAAAAACGATGGAAGTAAGCATTTCTTATTTCCGGATGAATGCGCAAACTATAGAAAGTCGTTATGACGTAGAATGTGCATACTTTGTAGATTCCATTTATGAAATAAAACACATTTTCTAAAAACTCGTGTTTTTTAAGAAATCATGTAAACATTCTAGAAGCTGTGATTTTAAAAAACGAGGGAAGTAAGCTTTTCTTATTTCCAAACGCATGCCTAATATATAGAAATTCGTTATGACGTAGAATGTGCATACTTTGTTGATTCCATTTATGAAATAAAACACATTTTCTAAGAACTCGTGTTTTTTAAGAAATTATGTAAAGCTTCTAGAAGCTGTGATTTTAAAAAACCGGGGAGGTAAGCTTTTCTTATTTCCGGACGCATGCGCAAACTATAGAAAGTCCTTATGACGTAGAATGTGCACACTTTGTTGATTCCATTTATGAAATAAAACACATTTTCTAAAAACTCGTGTTTTTTACGAAATCATGTAAACCTTCTAGAAGCCGTGATTTTAAAAAACGGTGGAAGTAAGCTTTTCTTATTTCCGGACGAATGCACAAACTATAGAAAGTCGTTATGACGTAGAATGTGCATACTTTTTTGATTCCATTTATGAAATAAAACACATTTTCTAAAAACTCGTGTTTTTTACGAAATCATGTAAACCTTCTAGAAGCTGTGATTTTAAAAAACGGGGGAAGTAAGCTTTTCTTATTTCCGGACGAATGCACAAACTATAGAAAGTCGTTATGATGTAGAATGTGCATACTTTGTTGATTCCATTTATGAAATAAAACACATTTTCTAAAAACTCATGTTTTTTACGAAATCATGTAAACCTTCTAGAACCTGTGATTTTAAAAAATGGGGGAAGTAAGCTTTTCATATTTCCAAAGGCATGCGCAAACTATAGAAAGTCGTTATGATGTAGAATGTGCATACTTTGTTGATTCCATTTATGAAATAAAACACATTTTCTAAAAAGTCGTGTTTTTTAAGAAATCTTGTAAACCTTCTAGAAGCTGTGATTTTAAAAAACGGTGGAAGTAAGCTTTTCTTATTTCCAGACGAATGCGCAAACTATAGAAAGTCGTTATGACGTAGAATGTGCATACTTTGTAGATTCCATTTATGCAATAAAACACATTTTCTAAAAACTCGTGTTTTTTAAGAAATCATGTAAACCTTCTAGAAGCTGTGATTTTGAAAAACGGTGGAAGTAAGCTTTTCTTATTTCCGGACGCATGCGCAAACTATAGAAAGTCGTTATGACGTACAATGTGCATAATTTTTAGATTCCATTTATGAAATAAAACACATTTTCTAAAAACTCGTGTCTTTTACGAAATCATGTAAACCTTCTAGAAGCTATTATTTTAAAAAACAGTGGAAGTAAGATTTTCTTATTTCCGGATGGATGCGCAAACTATAGAAAGTCGTTATGACATACAATGTGCATACTTTGTTGATTCGATTTATGAAATAAAACACATTTTCTAAAAACTCGTGTTTTTCAACAAATCATGTAAACCTTCTAGAAGCTGTGATTTTAAAAAACGGGGGAAGTAAGCTTTTCTTATTTCCAAACGCATGCGCAAACTATAGAAAGTCGTTATGACGTAGAATGTGCATACTTTGTTGATTCCATTTATGAAATAAAACACATTTTCTAAAAACTCGTGTTTTTTCAGCAATCATGTAAACCTTCTAGAAGCTGTGATTTTCAAAAACGGGGGAAGTAAGATTTTCTTATTACCGGACGCATGCGCAAATTATAGAAAGTCGTTATGACGTAGAATGTGCATACTTTTTAGATTCCATTTATGAAAGAAAACACATTTTCTAAAAACTCGTGTTTTTTACAAAATCATGTAAACCTTCTAGAAGCTGTGATTTTAAAAAACGGGGGAAGTAAGCTTTTCTTATTTCCGGACGCATGCGCATACTATAGAAAGTCGTTATGACGAAGAATTTGCATACTTTGTAGATTCCATTTATGAAATAAAACACATTTTCTAAAAACTCGTTTTTTTACGAAATCATGTAAACCTTCTAGAAGCTGTGATTTTAAAAAACGATGGAAGTAAGCTTTTCTTATTTCCAAACGCATGCGCAAACTATAGAAAGTCGTTATGATGTAGAATGTGCATACTTTGTTTATTCCATTTATGATAATAAATCACATTTTCTAAAAACTCGTGTTTTTTAACAAATCATGTAAACCTTCTAGAAGCTGTGATTTTAAAAAACGGGGGAAGTAAGTTTTTCTTATTTCCAAACGCATGCGCAAACTATAGAAAGTCGTTATGACGTAGAATGTGCATACTTTGTTGATTCCATTTATGAAATAAAACACATTTTCTAAAAACCCGTGTTTTTTAAGAAATCATGTAAAGCTTCTAGAAGCTGTGATTTTGAAAAACGGTGGAAGTAAGCTTTTCTTATTTCCGGACGCATGCGCAAACTATAGAAAGTCGTTATGAAATAGAATGTGCATACTTTGATGATTCCATTTATGAAATAAAACACATTTTCTAAAAACTCGTGTTCTTTAACAAATCATGTAAACCTTCTAGAAGCTATTATTTTAAAAAACGGTGGAAGTAAGCTTTTCTTATTTCCGGACGCATGCGCAAACTATAGAAACTCATTATGACGTAGAATGTACATACTTGGTTGATTCCATTTATGAAATAAAACACATTTTCCAAAAACTCGTGTTTTTTAACAAATCATGTAAACCTTCTAGAAGCTGTGATTTTAAAAAACGGTGGAAGTAAGCTTTTCTTCTTTCCGGACGGATGCGCAAACTATAGAAAGTCCTTATGACGTAGAATGTGCATACTTTGTTGATTCCATTTATGAAATAAAACACATTTTCTAAAAACTCGTGTTTTTTACGAAATCATGTAAACCTTCTAGAAGCTGTGATTTTAAAAAACGGTGGAAGTAAGCTTTTCTTATTTCTGGTCGAATGCGGAAACTATAGAAAGTCGTTATTACGTAGAATGTGCATACTTTGTTTATTCCATTTATGAAATAAAACACATTTTCTAAAAACTCGTGTTTTTTAAGAAATCTTGTAAACCTTCTAGAAGCTGTGATTTTAAAAAACGATGGAAGTAAGCATTTCTTATTTCCGGACGAATGCGCAAACTATAGAAAGTCGTTATGACGTAGAATGTGCATACTTTGTAGATTCCATTTATGAAAGAAAACACATTTTCTAAAATCTCGTGTTTTTTAAGAAATCATGTAAACCTTCTAGAAGCTGTGATTTTAAAAAACGAGGGAAGTAAGCTTTTCTTATTTCCAAACGCATGCGCAACATATAGAAATTCGTTATGACGTAGAATGTGCATACTTTGTTGATTCCATTTATGAAATAAAACACATTTTCTAAGAACTCGTGTTTTTTAAGAAATTATGTAAAGCTTCTAGAAGCTGTGATTTTAAAAAACGGGGGAGGTAAGCTTTTCTTATTTCCGGACGCATGCGCAAACTATAGAAAGTCGTTATGACGTAGAATGTGCATACTTTGTAGATTCGATTTATGAAATAATGCACATTTTCTAAAAAACTCGTGTTTTTTTACGAAATCATGTAAACCTTCTAGAAGCTGTGATTTTAAAAAACGGTGGAAGTAAGCTTTTCTTATTTCCGGACGAATGCACAAACTATAGAAAGTCGTTATGACGTAGAATGTGCATACTTTTTTGATTCCATTTATGAAATAAAACACATTTTCTAAGAACTCGTGTTTTTTACGAAATCATGTAAACCTTCTAGAAGCTGTGATTTTAAAAAACGGGGGAAATAAGCTTTTCTTATTTCCGGACGAATGCACAAACTATAGAAAGTCGTTATGATGTAGAATGTGCATACTTTGTTGATTCCATTTATGAAATAAAACACATTTTCTAAAAACTCGTGTTTTTTATGAAATCATGTAAACCTTCTAGAACCTGTGATTTTAAAAAACGGGGGAAGTAAGCTTTTCATATTTCCAAAGGCATGCGCAAACTATAGAAAGTCGTTATTATGTAGAATGTGCATACTTTGTTGATTCCATTTATGAAATAAAACACATTTTCTAAAAACTCGTGTTTTTTAAAAAATCATGTAAACCTTCTAGAAGCTGTGATTTTAAAAAACGGGGGAAGAAAGCTTTTCTTAATTCCGGATGCATGCGCAAACTATAGAAAGTCGTTATGACGAAGAATGTGCATAGTTTGTAGATTGCATTTATGAAATAAAACACATTTTTAAAAATTCATGTTTTTTACGAAATCATGTAAACCTTCTAGAAGCTGTGATTTTAAAAAACGATGGAAGTAAGCTTTTCTTATTTCCAAACGCATGCGCAAACTATAGAAAGGCGTTAGGACGTAGAATGTGCATACTTTGTTGATTCCATTTATGAAATAAAACACATTTTCTAAAAACTCGTGTTTTTTAAGAAATCATGTAAACCTTCTAGAAGCTGTGATTTCGAAAAACGGTGGAAGTAAGCTTTTCTTATTTCCGGACGCATGCGCAAACTATAGAAAGTCGTTATGATGTAGAATGTGCATACTTTTTTGATTCCATTTATGAAATAAAACACATTTTCTAAAAACTCGTGTTTTTTACGAAATCATGTAAACCTTCTAGAAGCTGTGATTTTAAAAAACGGGGGAAGTAAGCTTTTCTTATTTCCGGACGAATGCACAAACTATAGAAAGTCGTTATGACGAAGAATGTGCATAGTTTGTAGATTGCATTTATGAAATAAAACACATTTTCTAAAAATTCATGTTTTTTACGAAATCATGTAAACCTTCTAGAAGCTGTGATTTTAAAAAACGATGGAAGTAAGCTTTTCTTATTTCCAAACGCATGCGCAAACTATAGAAAGGCGTTAGGACGTAGAATGTGCATACTTTGTTGATTCCATTTATGAAATAAAATACATTTTCTAAAAACTCGTGTTTTTTAAGAAATTATGTAAACCTTCTAGAAGCTGTGATTTTAAAAAACGGGGGAAGTAAGCTTTTCTTATTTCCGGACGCATGCCCAAACTATAGAAAGTCGTTATGACGTAGAATGTGCATACTTTGTTGATTCCATTTATGAAATAAAACACATTTTCTAAAAACTCGTCTTTTTTAAGAAATCATGTAAACCTTCTAGAAGCTGTGATTTTAAAAAACGGGGGAAGTAAGCTTTTCTTATTTCCGGACGCATGCGCAAAATATAGAAAGTCATTATGACATAGAATGTGCATACTTTGTTGATTCCATTTATGAAATAACACACATTTTCTATAAACTCGTGTTTTTTAAGAAATCATGTAAACCTTCTAGAAGCTGTGATTTTAAAAAATGGGGGAAGTAAGATTTTCTTATTTCCGGACGCATGCGCAAACTATAGAAAGTCTTTATGATGTAGAATGTGCATACTTTGTAGATTCCATTTATGAAATAAAACACATTTTCTAAAAACTCATGTTTTTTACGAGATCATGTAAACCTTCTAGAAGCTGTGATTTTAAAAAAACGGTGGAAGTAAGCTTTTCTTATTTCCGGACGTATGCGCAAACTATAGAAAGTCGTTATGACGTAGAATGTGCATACTTTGTTGATTCCATTTATGAAATAAAACAAATTTTCTAAAAAGTCGTGTTTTTTACGAAATCATGTAAACCTTCTAGAAGCTGTGATTTTAAAAAACGGTGGAAGTAAGCTTTTCTTATTTCCGGACGCATGCGCAAACTATAGAAAGTCGTTATGACGTAGAATGTGCATACTTTGTTGATTCCATTTTTGAAATAAAACACATTTTCTAAAAACTCGTGTTTTTTAAGAAATCATGTAAACCTTCTAGAAGCTGTGATTTTAAAAAACGGGGGAAGTAAGCTTTTCTTATTTCCGGACGCATGCACAAACTATAGAAAGTCGTTATGACGAAGAATGTGCATACTTTGTAGATTCCATTTACGAAATAAAACACATTTTCTAAAAACTCGTGTTTTTTACGAAATCATGTAAACCTTCTAGAAGCTGTGATTTTAAAAAACGATGGAAGTAAGCTTTTCTTATTTCCAGTCGAATGCGGAAACTATAGAAAGTCGTTATTACGTAGAATGTGCATACTTTGTTGATTCCATTTATGAAATAAAACACATTTTCTAAAAACTCGTGTTTTTTAAGAAATCATGTAAACCTTCCAGAAGCTGTGATTTTAAAAAACGAGGGAAGTAAGCTTTTCTTATTTCCAAAACGCATGCGCAAACTATAGAAAGTCGTTATGACGTAGAATGTGCATACTTTGTTGATTCCATTTATGAAATAAAACACATTTTCTAAAAACTCGTGTTTTTTAAGAAATTATGTAAACCTTCTAGAAGCTGTGATTTTAAAAAACGGGGGAACTAAGCTTTTCTTATTTCCGGACGCATGCGCAAACTATAGAAAGTCATTATGACATAGAATGTGCATACTTTGTTGATTCCATTTATGAAATAACACACATTTTCTATAAACTCGTGTTTTTTAAGAAATCATGTAAACCTTCTAGAAGCTGTGATTTTAAAAAACGGGGGAAGTAAGATTTTCTTATTTCCGGACGCATGCGCAAACTATAGAAAGTCGTTATGACGTAGAATATGCATACTTTGTTGATTCCATTTATGAAATAAAACACATTTTCTAAAAACTCGTGTTTTTTAAGAAATCATGTAAACCTTCCAGAAGCTGTGATTTTAAAAAACGGGGGAAGTAAGCTTTTCTTATTTCCAAATGCATGCACAACATATAGAAAGTCGTTATGACGTAGAATGTGCATACTTTGTTGATTCCATTTATGAAATAAAACACATTTTCTAAAAACTCGTGTTTTTTACGAAATCGTGTAAACCTTCTAGAAGCTGTGATTTAAAAAAATGGTGGAAGTAAGCTTTTCTTCTTTCCGGACGGATGCGCAAACTATAGAAAGTCCTTATGACGTAGAATGTGCATACTTTGTTGATTCCATTTATGAAATAAAACACATTTTCTAAAAACTCGTGTTTTTTACGAAATCATGTAAACCTTCTAGAAGCTGTGATTTTAAAAAACGGTAGAAGTAAGCTTTTCTTATTTCTGGTCGAATGCGGAAACTATAGAAAGTCGTTATTACGTAGAATGTGCATACTTTGTTTATTCCATTTATGAAATAAAACACATTTTCTAAAAACTCGTGTTTTTTAAGAAATCTTGTAAACCTTCTAGAAGCTGTGATTTTAAAAAACGATGGAAGTAAGCATTTCTTATTTCCGGACGAATGCGCAAACTATAGAAAGTCGTTATGACGTAGAATGTGCATACTTTGTAGATTCCATTTATGAAAGAAAACACATTTTCTAAAATCTCGTGTTTTTTAAGAAATCATGTAAACCTTCTAGAAGCTGTGATTTTAAAAAACGAGGGAAGTAAGCTTTTCTTATTTCCAAACGCATGCGCAACATATAGAAATTCGTTATGACGTAGAATGTGCATACTTTGTTGATTCCATTTATGAAATAAAACACATTTTCTAAGAACTCGTGTTTTTTAAGAAATTATGTAAAGCTTCTAGAAGCTGTGATTTTAAAAAACGGGGGGAGGTAAGCTTTTCTTATTTCCGGACGCATGCGCAAACTATAGAAAGTCGTTATGACGTAGAATGTGCATACTTTGTAGATTCGATTTATGAAATAATGCACATTTTCTAAAAAACTCGTGTTTTTTTACGAAATCATGTAAACCTTCTAGAAGCTGTGATTTTAAAAAACGGTGGAAGTAAGCTTTTCTTATTTCCGGACGAATGCACAAACTATAGAAAGTCGTTATGACGTAGAATGTGCATACTTTTTTGATTCCATTTATGAAATAAAACACATTTTCTAAGAACTCGTGTTTTTTACGAAATCATGTAAACCTTCTAGAAGCTGTGATTTTAAAAAACGGGGGAAATAAGCTTTTCTTATTTCCGGACGAATGCACAAACTATAGAAAGTCGTTATGATGTAGAATGTGCATACTTTGTTGATTCCATTTATGAAATAAAACACATTTTCTAAAAACTCGTGTTTTTTATGAAATCATGTAAACCTTCTAGAACCTGTGATTTTAAAAAACGGGGGAAGTAAGCTTTTCATATTTCCAAAGGCATGCGCAAACTATAGAAAGTCGTTATTATGTAGAATGTGCATACTTTGTTGATTCCATTTATGAAATAAAACACATTTTCTAAAAACTCGTGTTTTTTAAAAAATCATGTAAACCTTCTAGAAGCTGTGATTTTAAAAAACGGGGGAAGAAAGCTTTTCTTAATTCCGGATGCATGCGCAAACTATAGAAAGTCGTTATGACGAAGAATGTGCATAGTTTGTAGATTGCATTTATGAAATAAAACACATTTTTAAAAATTCATGTTTTTTACGAAATCATGTAAACCTTCTAGAAGCTGTGATTTTAAAAAACGATGGAAGTAAGCTTTTCTTATTTCCAAACGCATGCGCAAACTATAGAAAGGCGTTAGGACGTAGAATGTGCATACTTTGTTGATTCCATTTATGAAATAAAACACATTTTCTAAAAACTCGTGTTTTTTAAGAAATCATGTAAACCTTCTAGAAGCTGTGATTTCGAAAAACGGTGGAAGTAAGCTTTTCTTATTTCCGGACGCATGCGCAAACTATAGAAAGTCGTTATGATGTAGAATGTGCATACTTTTTTGATTCCATTTATGAAATAAAACACATTTTCTAAAAACTCGTGTTTTTTACGAAATCATGTAAACCTTCTAGAAGCTGTGATTTTAAAAAACGGGGGAAGTAAGCTTTTCTTATTTCCGGACGAATGCACAAACTATAGAAAGTCGTTATGACGAAGAATGTGCATAGTTTGTAGATTGCATTTATGAAATAAAACACATTTTCTAAAAATTCATGTTTTTTACGAAATCATGTAAACCTTCTAGAAGCTGTGATTTTAAAAAACGATGGAAGTAAGCTTTTCTTATTTCCAAACGCATGCGCAAACTATAGAAAGGCGTTAGGACGTAGAATGTGCATACTTTGTTGATTCCATTTATGAAATAAAATAAATTTTCTAAAAACTCGTGTTTTTTAAGAAATTATGTAAACCTTCTAGAAGCTGTGATTTTAAAAAACGGGGGAAGTAAGCTTTTCTTATTTCCGGACGCATGCCCAAACTATAGAAAGTCGTTATGACGTAGAATGTGCATACTTTGTTGATTCCATTTATGAAATAAAACACATTTTCTAAAAACTCGTCTTTTTTAAGAAATCATGTAAACCTTCTAGAAGCTGTGATTTTAAAAAACGGGGGAAGTAAGCTTTTCTTATTTCCGGACGCATGCGCAAAATATAGAAAGTCATTATGACATAGAATGTGCATACTTTGTTGATTCCATTTATGAAATAACACACATTTTCTATAAACTCGTGTTTTTTAAGAAATCATGTAAACCTTCTAGAAGCTGTGATTTTAAAAAATGGGGGAAGTAAGATTTTCTTATTTCCGGACGCATGCGCAAACTATAGAAAGTCTTTATGATGTAGAATGTGCATACTTTGTAGATTCCATTTATGAAATAAAACACATTTTCTAAAAACTCATGTTTTTTACGAGATCATGTAAACCTTCTAGAAGCTGTGATTTTAAAAAAACGGTGGAAGTAAGCTTTTCTTATTTCCGGACGTATGCGCAAACTATAGAAAGTCGTTATGACGTAGAATGTGCATACTTTGTTGATTCCATTTATGAAATAAAACAAATTTTCTAAAAAGTCGTGTTTTTTACGAAATCATGTAAACCTTCTAGAAGCTGTGATTTTAAAAAACGGTGGAAGTAAGCTTTTCTTATTTCCGGACGCATGCGCAAACTATAGAAAGTCGTTATGACGTAGAATGTGCATACTTTGTTGATTCCATTTTTGAAATAAAACACATTTTCTAAAAACTCGTGTTTTTTAAGAAATCATGTAAACCTTCTAGAAGCTGTGATTTTAAAAAACGGGGGAAGTAAGCTTTTCTTATTTCCGGACGCATGCACAAACTATAGAAAGTCGTTATGACG
This sequence comes from Larix kaempferi, assembly GCA_027924585.1. NCBI lineage: Eukaryota > Viridiplantae > Streptophyta > Pinopsida > Pinales > Pinaceae > Larix > Larix kaempferi. Next base: position 4,507,627 of record BSBM01000324.1, read on the forward strand.
AAGAATGTGCATACTTTGTAGATTCCATTTACGAAATAAAACACATTTTCTAAAAACTCGTGTTTTTTACGAAATCATGTAAACCTTCTAGAAGCTGTGATTTTAAAAAACGATGGAAGTAAGCTTTTCTTATTTCCAGTCGAATGCGGAAACTATAGAAAGTCGTTATTACGTAGAATGTGCATACTTTGTTGATTCCATTTATGAAATAAAACACATTTTCTAAAAACTCGTGTTTTTTAAGAAATCATGTAAACCTTCCAGAAGCTGTGATTTTAAAAAACGAGGGAAGTAAGCTTTTCTTATTTCCAAAACGCATGCGCAAACTATAGAAAGTCGTTATGACGTAGAATGTGCATACTTTGTTGATTCCATTTATGAAATAAAACACATTTTCTAAAAACTCGTGTTTTTTAAGAAATTATGTAAACCTTCTAGAAGCTGTGATTTTAAAAAACGGGGGAACTAAGCTTTTCTTATTTCCGGACGCATGCGCAAACTATAGAAAGTCATTATGACATAGAATGTGCATACTTTGTTGATTCCATTTATGAAATAACACACATTTTCTATAAACTCGTGTTTTTTAAGAAATCATGTAAACCTTCTAGAAGCTGTGATTTTAAAAAACGGGGGAAGTAAGATTTTCTTATTTCCGGACGCATGCGCAAACTATAGAAAGTCGTTATGACGTAGAATATGCATACTTTGTTGATTCCATTTATGAAATAAAACACATTTTCTAAAAACTCGTGTTTTTTAAGAAATCATGTAAACCTTCCAGAAGCTGTGATTTTAAAAAACGGGGGAAGTAAGCTTTTCTTATTTCCAAATGCATGCACAACATATAGAAAGTCGTTATGACGTAGAATGTGCATACTTTGTTGATTCCATTTATGAAATAAAACACATTTTCTAAAAACTCGTGTTTTTTACGAAATCGTGTAAACCTTCTAGAAGCTGTGATTTAAAAAAATGGTGGAAGTAAGCTTTTCTTATTTCCGGACGCATGCACAAACTATAGAAAGTCGTTATGACGTAGACTGTGCATACTTTGTTGATTTAATTTATGAAATAAAACACATTTTCTAAAAACTCGTGTTTTTTACGAAATCATGTAAACCTTCTAGAAGCTGTGATTTTAAAAAACGGGGGAAGTAAGCTTTTCTTGTTTCCAAAGGCATGCGCAAACTATAGAAAGTCGTTATGACGTAGAATGTGCATACTTTGTTGATTCCATTTATGAAATAAAACACATTTTCTAAAAACTCTTGTTTTTTACAAAATCACCTAAACCTTCTAGAAGCTGTGATTTTAAAAAACGGAGGAAGGAAGCTTTTCTTATTTCCGGACGCATGCGCATACTATAGAAAGTCGTTATGACGAAGAATGTGCATACTTTGTAGATTCCATTTATGAAATAAAACACATTTTCTAAAAACTCGTGTTTCTTACGAAATCATGTAAACCTTCTAGAAGCTGTGATTTTAAAAAACGATGGAAGTAAGCTTTTCTTATTTCCAAACGCATGTGCAAACTATAGAAAGTCGTTATGACGAAGAATGTGCATACTTTGTAGATTCCATTTATGAAATAAAACACATTTTCTAAAAACTCGTGTTTCTTACGAAATCATGTAAACCTTCTAGAAGCTGTGATTTTAAAAAACGATGGAAGTAAGCTTTTCTTATTTCCAAACGCATGTGCAAACTATAGAAAGTCGATATGACGTAGAATGTGCATACTTTGTTGATTCCATTTATGAAATAAAACACATTTTCTAAAAACTCGTGTTTTTTAAGAAATCATGTAAAGCTTCTAGAAGCTGTGATTTTGAAAAACGGTGGAAGTAAGCTTTTCTTATTTCCGGACGCATGCGCAAACTATAGAAACTCATTATGATGTAGAATGTGCATACTTTGTTGATTCCATTTATGAAATAAAACACATTTTCTAAAAACTCGTGTTTTTTAAGAAATCATGTAAAGCTTCTAGAAGCTGTGATTTTGAAAAACGGTGGAAGTAAGCTTTTCTTATTTCCGGACGCATGCGCAAACTATAGAAACTCATTATGATGTAGAATGTGCATACTTTGTTGTTTCCATTTAAGAAATAACAGCCATTTTCTAAAAACTCATGTTTTTTAAGAAATCATGTAAACCTTCTAGAAGCTGTGATTTTAAAAAACGGCGGAAGTAAGCTTTTCTTATTTCCGGTGAATGCGCAAACTATAGAAATTTGATATGACATAGAATGTGCATACTTTGTAGATTCCATTTATGAAAGAAAAAACATTTTCTAAAAACTCGTGTTTTTTACGAAATCATGTAAACCTTCTAGAAGCTGTGATTTTAAAAAACAGGGGAAGTAAGCTTTTCTTATTTCCGGACTTATGCACAAACTATAGAAAGTCGTTATGACGTAGACTGTGCATACTTTGTTGATTCCATTTATGAAATAAAACACATTTTCTAAAAACTCGTGTTTTTTACGAAATCATGTAAACCTTCTAGAAGCTGTGATTTTAAAAAACGGGGGAAGTAAGCTTTTCTTATTTCCAAAGGCATGCGCAAACTGTAGAAAGTCGTTATGACGTAGAATGTGCATACTTTGTTGATTCCATTTATGAAATAAAACACATTTTCTAAAAACTCGTGTTTTTTAAGAAATCATGTAAACCTTCTAGAGGCTGTGATTTTAAAAAACGGGGGAAGTAAGATTTTCTTATTTCCGGACGCATGCGCAAACTATAGAAAGTCGTTATGACTTAGAATGTGCATACTTTGTAGATTCCATTTATGAAATAAAACACATTAACTAAAAACTCGTGTTTTTTACAAAATCATGTAAACCTTCTAGAAGCTGTGATTTTAAAAAACGGGGGAAGTAAGCTTTTCTTATTTCCAGACGCATGCACATACTATAGAAAGTCGTTATGACGAAGAATGTGCATACTTTGTAGATTCCATTTATGAAATAAAACACATTTTCTAAAAACTCGTGTTTTTTACGAAATCATGTAAACCTTCTAGAAGCTGTGATTTTAAAAAACGATGGAAGTAAGATTTTCTTATTTCCAAACGCATGCGCAAACTATAGAAAGTCGTTATGATGTAGAATGTGCATACTTTGTTTATTCCATTTATGAGACAAAACACATTTTCTAAAAACTCGTGTTTTTTAACAAATCATGTAAACCTTCTAGAAGCTGTGATTTTAAAAAACGGGGGAAGTAAGTTTTTCTTATTTCCAAACGCATGCGCAAACTATAGAAAGTCGTTATGACGTAGAATGTGCATACTTTGTTGATTCCATTTATGAAATAAAACACATTTTCTAAAAACCCGTGTTTTTTAAGAAATCATGTAAAGCTTCTAGAAGCTGTGATTTTGAAAAACGGTGGAAGTAAGCTTTTCTTATTTCCGGACGCATGCGCAAACTATAGAAAGTCGTTATGAAATAGAATGTGCATACTTTGTTGATTCCATTGATGAAATAAAACACATTTTCTAAAAACTCGTGTTCTTTAACAAATCATGTAAACCTTCTAGAAGCTATTATTTTAAAAAACGGTGGAAGTAAGCTTTTCTTATTTCTGGACGCATGCGCAAACTATAGAAACTCATTATGACGTAGAATGTACATACTTGGTTGATTTCATTTAGCAAATAAAACACATTTTCTAAAAACTCGTGTTTTTTAACAAATCATGTAAACCTTCTAGAAGCTGTTATTTTAAAAAACGGTGGAAGTAAGCTTTTCTTATTTCCGGACGGATGCGCAAACTATAGAAAGTTCTTATGAAGAAGAATGTGCATACTTTGTTGATTCCATTTATGAAATAAAACACATTTTCTAAAAACTCGTGTTTTTTACGAAATCATGTAAACCTTCTAGAAGCTGTGATTTTAAAAAACGGTGGAAGTAAGCTTTTCTTATTTCCGGTCGAATGCGGAAACTATAGAAAGTCGTTATTACGTAGAATGTGCATACTTTGTTGATTCCATTTATGAAATAAAACACATTTTCTAAAAACTCGTGTTTTTTAAGAAATCTTGTAAACCTTCTAGAAGCTGTGATTTTAAAAAACGGTGGAAGTAAGCTTTTCTTATTTCCGGACGAATGCGCAAACTATAGAAAACCGTTATGACGTAGAATGTGCATACTTTGTAGATTCCATTTATGAAATAAAACACATTTTCTAAAAACTCGTGTTTTTTAAGAAATCATGTAAACCTTCTAGAAGCTGTGATTTTGAAAAATGGTGGAAGTAAGCTTTTCTTATTTCCGGACGCATGCGCAAACTATAGAAAGTCGTTATGACATAGAATGTGCATACTTTGTAGATTTCATTTATGAAATAAAACACATTTTCTAAAAACTCGTGTTTTTTACGAAATCATGTAAACCTTCTAGAAGCTATTATTTTAAAAAACAGTGGAAGTAAGCTTTTCTTATTTCCGGATGCATGCGCAAACTATAGAAAGTCTTTATGACGTAGAATGTGCAGACTTTGTTGATTCGATTTATGAAATAAAACACATTTTATAAAAACTCGTGTTTTTCAACAAATCATGTAAACCTTCTAGAAGCTGTGATTTTAAAAAATGGGGGAAGTAAGATTTTCTTATTTCCAAACGCATGCGCAAACTATAGAAAGTCGTTATGACGTAGAATGTGCATACTTTGTTGATTCCATTTATGAAATAAAACACATTTTCTAAAAACTCTTGTTTTTTAAGAAATCATGTAAACCTTCTAGAAGCTGTGATTTTAAGAAACGGGGGAAGTAAGCTTTTCTTATTTCCGGACGCATGCGCAAACTATAGAAAGTCGTTATGACGAAGAATGTGCATACTTTGTAGGTTCCATTTATAACATAAAACAGATTTTCTAAAAACTCGTGTTTTTTACGAAATCATGTAAACCTTCTAGAAGCTGTGATTTTAAAAAACGATGGAAGTAAGCTTTTCTTATTTCCAAACGCATGCGCAAACTATAGAAAGTCGTTATGATGTAGAATGTGCATACTTTGTTGATTCCATTTATGAAATAAAACAGATTTTCTAAAAACTCGTGTTTTTTAAGAAATCATGTAAAGCTTCTAGAAGCTGTGATTTTGAAAAACGGTGGAAGTAAGCTTTTCTTATTTCCGGACGCATGCGCAAACTATAGAATGTCGTTATGAAATAGAATGTGCATAATTTGTTGATTCCATTTATGAAATAAAACACATTTTCTAAAAACTCGTGTTTTTTAACAAATCATGTAAACCTTCTAGAAGCTGTGATTTTAAGAAACAGGGGAAGTAAACTTTTCTTATTTCCACAGGCATGCGCAAACTATAGAAAGTCGTTATGACGTAGAATGTGCATACTTTGTTGATTCCATTTATGAAATAAAACACATTTTCTAAAAACTCGTGTTTTTTAAGCAATCATGTAGACCTTCTAGAAGCTGTGATTTTAAAAAACGGGGGAAGTAAGATTTTCTTATTTCCGGACGCATGCGCAAACTATAGAAATTCGTTATGACGTAGAATGTGCATACTTTGTAGATTCCATTTATGAAATAAAACACATTTTCTAAAAACTTGTGTTTTTTACAAAATCATGTAAAGCTTCTAGAAGCTGTGATTTTAAAAAACGGGTGAAGTAAGCTTTTCTTATTTCCGGACGCATGCGGATACTATAGAAAGTCGTTATGACGAAGAATTTGCATTCTTTGTAGATTCCATTTATGAAATAAAACACATTTTCTACAAACTCGTGTTTTTTTACGAAATCATGTAAACCTTCTAGAAGCTGTGATTTTAAAAAACGATGGAAGTAAGCTTTTCTTATTTCCAAACGCATGCGCAAACTATAGAAAGTCATCATGACGTAGAATGTGCATACTTTGTTGATTCCATTTATGAAATAAAACACATTTTCTAAAAACCCGTGTTTTTTAAGAAATCATGTAAAGCTTCTAGAAGCTGTGATTTTGAAAAACGGTGGAAGTAAGCTTTTCTTATTTCCGGACGCATGCGCAAACTATAGAAATTCATTATGAAATAGAATGTGCATACTTTGTTGATTCCATTTATGAAATAAAACACATTTTCTAAAAACTCGTGTTCTTTAACAAATCATGTAAACCTTCTAGAAGCTATTATTTTAAAAAACGGTGGAAGTAAGCTTTTCTTATTTCCGGACGCATGCGCAAACTATAGAAACTCATTATGACGTAGAATGTACATACTTGGTTGATTCCATTTATGAAATAAAACACATTTTCCAAACACTCGTGTTTTTTAACAAATCATGTAAACCTTCTAGAAGCTGTGATTTTAAAAAACGGAGGAAGTAAGCTTTTCTTCTTTCCGGACGGATGCGCAAACTATAGAAAGTCCTTATGACGTAGAATGTGCATACTTTGTTGATTCCATTTATGAAATAAAACACATTTTCTAAAAACTCGTGTTTTTTACGAAATCATGTAAACCTTCTAGAAGCTGTGATTTTAAAAAACGGTGGAAGTAAGCTTTTCTTATTTCTGGTCGAATGCGGAAACTATAGAAAGTCGTTATTACGTAGAATGTGCATACTTTGTTGATTCCATTTATGAAATAAAACACATTTTCTAAAAACTCGTGTTTTTTAAGAAATTTTGTAAACCTTCTAGAAGCTGTGATTTTAAAAAACGATGGAAGTAAGCATTTCTTATTTCCGGACGAATGCGCAAACTATAGAAAGTTGTTATGACGTAGAATGTGCATACTTTGTAGATTCCATTTATGAAATAAAACACATTTTCTAAAAACTCGTGTTTTTTAAGAAATCATGTAAACATTCTAGAAGCTGTGATTTTAAAAAACGAGGGAAGTAAGCTTTTCTTATTTCCAAACGCATGCGCAACATATAGAAATTCGTTATGACGTAGAATGTGCATACTTTGTTGATTCCATTTATGAAATAAAACACATTTTCTAAGAACTCGTGTTTTTTAAGAAATTATGTAAAGCTTCTAGAAGCTGTGATTTTAAAAAACAGGGGAGGTAAGGTTTTCTTATTTCCGGACGCATGCGCAAACTATAGAAAGTCGTTATGACGTAGAATGTGCATACTTTTTAGATTCAATTTATGAAATAATGCACATTTTCTAAAAAACTCGTGTTTTTTTACGAAATCATTTAAACCATCTAGAAGCTGTGATTTTAAAAAACGGTGGAAGTAAGCTTTTCTTATTTTCGGACGAATGCACAAACTATAGAAAGTCGTTATGACGTAGAATGCGCATACTTTTTTGATTCCATTTATGAAATAAAACACATTTTCTAAAAACTCGTGTTTTTTTACGAAATCATGTAAACCTTCTAGAAGCTGTGATTTTAAAAAACGGGGGAAGTAAGCTTTTCTTATTTCCGGACGAATGCACAAACTATAGAAAGTCGTTATGATGTAGAATGTGCATACTTTGTTGATTCCATTTATGAAATAAAACACATTTTCTAAAAACTCGTGTTTTTTACGAAATCATGTAAACCTTCTAGAACCTGTGATTTTTAAAAACGGGGGAAGTAAGCTTTTCATATTTCCAAAGGCATGCGCAAACTATAGAAATTCGTTATGATGTAGAATGTGCATACTTTGTTGATTCCATTTATGAAATAAAACACATTTTCAAAAACTCGTGTTTTTTAAAAAATCATGTAAACCTTCTAGAAGCTGTGATTTTAAAAAACGGGGGAAGAAAGCTTTTCTCATTTCCGGACGCATGCGCAAACTATAGAAAGTCGTTATGACGAAGAATGTGCATAGTTTGTAGATTCCATTTATGAAATAAAACACATTTTCTAAAAATTCGTGTTTTTTACGAAATCATGTAAACGTTCTAGAAGCTGTGATTTTAAAAAATGATGGAAGTAAGCTTTTCTTATTTCCAAACGCATGCGCAAACTATAGAAAGGCGTTAGGACGTAGAATGTGCATACTTTGTTGATTCCATTTATTTAATAAAACACATTTTCTAAAAACTCGTGTTTTTTAAGAAATTATGTAAACCTTTTAGAAGCTGTGATTTTAAAAAACGGGGGAAGTAAGCTTTTCTTATTTCCGGACGCATGCGCAAACTATAGAAAGTCGTTATGACGTAGAATGTGCATACTTTGTTGATTCCATTTATGAAATAAATCACATTTTCTAAAAACTCGTGTTTTTTAAGAAATCATGTAAACCTTCTAGAAGCTGTGATTTTAAAAAATGGGGGAAGTAAGCTTTTCTTATTTCCAAACGCATGCGCAAAATATAGAAAGTCATTATGACGTAGAATGTGCATACTTTGTTGATTCCATTTATGAAATAACACACATTTTCTTAAAACTCGTGTTTTTTAAGAAATCATGTAAACCTTCTAGAAGCTGTGATTTTAAAAAACGGGGGAAGTAAGATTTTCTTATTTCAAGACGCATGCGCAAACTATAGAAAGTCGTTATGACGTAGAATATGCATACTTTGTTGATTCCATTTATGAAATACAACACATTTTCTAAAAACTCGTGTTTTTTAAGAAATCATGTAAACCTTCTAGAAGCTGTGATTTTAAAAAACGAGGGAAGTAAGCTTTTCTTATTTCCAAAGGCATGCGCAAACTATAGAAAGTCGTTATGACGTAGAATGTGCATACTTTGTTGATTCCATTTATGAAATAAAACACATTTTCTAAAAACTCTTATTTTTTAAGAAATCATGTAAACCTTCTAGAAGCTGTGATTTTAAGAAACGAGGGAAGTAAGCTTTTCTTATTTCCGGACGCATGCGCAAACTATAGAAAGTCGTTATGACGAAGAATGTGCATACTTTGTAGGTTCCATTTATGACATAAAAAAGATTTTCTAAAAACTCGTGTTTTTTACGAAATCATGTAAACCTTCTAGAAGCTGTGATTTTAAAAAACGATGGAAGTAAGCTTTTCTTATTTCCAAACGCATGCGCAAACTATAGAAAGTCGTTATGATGTAGAATGTGCATACTTTGTTGATTCCATTTATGAAATAAAACACATTTTCTAAAAACTCGTGTTTTTTAAGAAATCATGTAAAGCTTCTAGAAGCTGTGATTTTGAAAAACGGTGGAAGTAAGCTTTTCTTATTTCCGGACGCATGCGCAAACTATAGAAAGTCGTTATGAAATAGAATGTGCATAATTTGTTGATTCCATTTATGAAATAAAACACATTTTCTAAAAACTCGTGTTTTTTAACAATCATGTAAACCTTCTAGAAGCTGTGATTTTAAAAAACGGGGGAAGTAAACTTTTCTTATTTCCACAGGCATGCGCAAACTATAGAAAGTCGTTATGACGTAGAATGTGCATACTTTGTTGATTCCATTTATGAAATAAAACACATTTTCTAAAAACTCGTGTTTTTTAAGAAATCATGTAAACCTTCTAGAAGCTGTGATTTTAAAAAACGGGGGAATTAAGATTTTCTTATTTCCGGACGCATGCGCAAACTATAGAAAGTCGTTATGACGTAGAATGTGCATACTTTGTAGATTCCATTTATGAAATAAAACACATTTTCTAAAAACTCGTGTTTTTTACGAAATCATGTAAACCTTCTAGAAGCTGTGATTTTAAACAACGATGGAAGTAAGCTTTTCTTATTTCCGGACGCATGCGCAAACTATAGAAAGTCGTTATGACGTAGAATGTGCATACTTTGTTGATTCCATTTATGAAATAAAACACATTTTCTAAAAACTCGTGTTTTTTAAGAAATCATGTAAAGCTTCTAGAAGCTGTGATTTTGAAAAACGGTGGAAGTAAGCTTTTCTTATTTCCGGACGCATGCGCAAACTATAGAAAGTCTTTATGAAATAGAATGTGCATACTTTGTTGATTCCAGTTATGAAATAAAACACATTTTCTAAAAACTCGTGTTCTTTAACAAATCATGTAAACCTTCTAGAAGCTATTATTTTAAAAAACGGTGGAAGTAAGCTTTTCTTATTTCCGGACGCATGCGCAAACTATAGAAACTCATTATGACGTAGAATGTACATACTTGGTTGATTCCATTTATGAAATAAAACACATTTTCCAAAAACTCGTGTTTTTTAACAAATCATGTAAACGTTCTAGAAGCTGTGATTTTAAAAAACGGTGGAAGTAAGCTTTTCTTCTTTCCGGACGGATGCGCAAACTATAGAAAGTCTTTATGACGTAGAATGTGCATACTTTGTTGATTCCATTTATGAAATAAAACACATTTTCTAAAAACTCGTGTTTTTTACGAAATCATGTAAACCTTCTAGAAGCTGTGATTTTAAAAAACGGTGGAAGTAAGCTTTTCTTATTTCTGGTCGAATGCGGAAACTATAGAAAGTCGTTATTACGTAGAATGTGCATACTTTGTTGATTCCATTTATGAAATAAAACACATTTTCTAAAAACTCGTGTTTTTTAAGAAATCTTGTAAACCTTCGAGAAGCTGTGATTTTAAAAAACGATGGAAGTAAGCATTTCTTATTTCCGGATGAATGCGCAAACTATAGAAAGTCGTTATGACGTAGAATGTGCATACTTTGTAGATTCCATTTATGAAATAAAACACATTTTCTAAAAACTCGTGTTTTTTACGAAATCATGTAAACCTTCTAGAAGCTGTGATTTTAAAAAACGGGGGAAGTAAGCTTTTCTTATTTCCGGACGAATGCACAAACTATAGAAAGTCGTTATGATGTAGAATGTGCATACTTTGTTGATTCCATTTATGAAATAAAACACATTTTCTAAAAACTCATGTTTTTTACGAAATCATGTAAACCTTCTAGAACCTGTGATTTTAAAAAATGGGGGAAGTAAGCTTTTCATATTTCCAAAGGCATGCGCAAACTATAGAAAGTCGTTATGATGTAGAATGTGCATACTTTGTTGATTCCATTTATGAAATAAAACACATTTTCTAAAAAGTCGTGTTTTTTAAGAAATCTTGTAAACCTTCTAGAAGCTGTGATTTTAAAAAACGGTGGAAGTAAGCTTTTCTTATTTCCAGACGAATGCGCAAACTATAGAAAGTCGTTATGACGTAGAATGTGCATACTTTGTAGATTCCATTTATGCAATAAAACACATTTTCTAAAAACTCGTGTTTTTTAAGAAATCATGTAAACCTTCTAGAAGCTGTGATTTTGAAAAACGGTGGAAGTAAGCTTTTCTTATTTCCGGACGCATGCGCAAACTATAGAAAGTCGTTATGACGTACAATGTGCATAATTTTTAGATTCCATTTATGAAATAAAACACATTTTCTAAAAACTCGTGTCTTTTACGAAATCATGTAAACCTTCTAGAAGCTATTATTTTAAAAAACAGTGGAAGTAAGATTTTCTTATTTCCGGATGGATGCGCAAACTATAGAAAGTCGTTATGACATACAATGTGCATACTTTGTTGATTCGATTTATGAAATAAAACACATTTTCTAAAAACTCGTGTTTTTCAACAAATCATGTAAACCTTCTAGAAGCTGTGATTTTAAAAAACGGGGGAAGTAAGCTTTTCTTATTTCCAAACGCATGCGCAAACTATAGAAAGTCGTTATGACGTAGAATGTGCATACTTTGTTGATTCCATTTATGAAATAAAACACATTTTCTAAAAACTCGTGTTTTTTCAGCAATCATGTAAACCTTCTAGAAGCTGTGATTTTCAAAAACGGGGGAAGTAAGATTTTCTTATTTCCGGACGCATGCGCAAATTATAGAAAGTCGTTATGACGTAGAATGTGCATACTTTTTAGATTCCATTTATGAAAGAAAACAAATTTTCTAAAAACTCGTGTTTTTTACAAAATCATGTAAACCTTCTAGAAGCTGTGATTTTAAAAAACGGGGGAAGTAAGCTTTTCTTATTTCCGGACGCATGCGCATACTATAGAAAGTCGTTATGACGAAGAATTTGCATACTTTGTAGATTCCATTTATGAAATAAAACACATTTTCTAAAAACTCGTTTTTTTACGAAATCATGTAAACCTTCTAGAAGCTGTGATTTTAAAAAACGATGGAAGTAAGCTTTTCTTATTTCCAAACGCATGCGCAAACTATAGAAAGTCGTTATGATGTAGAATGTGCATACTTTGTTTATTCCATTTATGATAATAAAACACATTTTCTAAAAACTCGTGTTTTTTAACAAATCATGTAAACCTTCTAGAAGCTGTGATTTTAAAAAACGGGGGAAGTAAGTTTTTCTTATTTCCAAACGCATGCGCAAACTATAGAAAGTCGTTATGACGTAGAATGTGCATACTTTGTTGATTCCATTTATGAAATAAAACACATTTTCTAAAAACCCGTGTTTTTTAAGAAATCATGTAAAGCTTCTAGAAGCTGTGATTTTGAAAAACGGTGGAAGTAAGCTTTTCTTATTTCCGGACGCATGCGCAAACTATAGAAAGTCGTTATGAAATAGAATGTGCATACTTGGTTGATTCCATTTATGAAATAAAACACATTTTCCAAAAACTCGTGTTTTTTAACAAATCATGTAAACCTTCTAGAAGCTGTGATTTTAAAAAACGGTGGAAGTAAGCTTTTCTTCTTTCCGGACGGATGCGCAAACTATAGAAAGTCCTTATGACGTAGAATGTGCATACTTTGTTGATTCCATTTATGAAATAAAACACATTTTCTAAAAACTCGTGTTTTTTACGAAATCATGTAAACCTTCTAGAAGCTGTGATTTTAAAAAACGGTGGAAGTAAGCTTTTCTTATTTCTGGTCGAATGCGGAAACTATAGAAAGTCGTTATTACGTAGAATGTGCATACTTTGTTTATTCCATTTATGAAATAAAACACATTTTCTAAAAACTCGTGTTTTTTAAGAAATCTTGTAAACCTTCTAGAAGCTGTGATTTTAAAAAACGATGGAAGTAAGCATTTCTTATTTCCGGACAAATGCGCAAACTATAGAAAGTCGTTATGACGTAGAATGTGCATACTTTGTAGATTCCATTTATGAAAGAAAACACATTTTCTAAAATCTCGTGTTTTTTAAGAAATCATGTAAACCTTCTAGAAGCTGTGATTTTAAAAAACGAGGGAAGTAAGCTTTTCTTATTTCCAAACGCATGCGCAACATATAGAAATTCGTTATGACGTAGAATGTGCATACTTTGTTGATTCCATTTATGAAATAAAACACATTTTCTAAGAACTCGTGTTTTTTAAGAAATTATGTAAAGCTTCTAGAAGCTGTGATTTTAAAAAACGGGGGAGGCAAGCTTTTCTTATTTCCGGACGCATGCGCAAACTATAGAAAGTCGTTATGACGTAGAATGTGCATACTTTGTAGATTCGATTTATGAAATAATGCACATTTTCTAAAAAACTCGTGTTTTTTTACGAAATCATGTAAACCTTCTAGAAGCTGTGATTTTAAAAAACGGTGGAAGTAAGCTTTTCTTATTTCCGGACGAATGCACAAACTATAGAAAGTCGTTATGACGTAGAATGTGCATACTTTTTTGATTCCATTTATGAAATAAAACACATTTTCTAAAAACTCGTGTTTTTTACGAAATCATGTAAACCTTCTAGAAGCTGTGATTTTAAAAAACGGGGGAAGTAAGCTTTTCTTATTTCCGGACGAATGCACAAACTATAGAAAGTCGTTATGATGTAGAATGTGCATACTTTGTTGATTCCATTTATGAAATAAAACACATTTTCTAAAAACTCGTGTTTTTTACGAAATCATGTAAACCTTCTAGAACCTGTGATTTTAAAAAACGGGGGAAGTAAGCTTTTCATATTTCCAAAGGCATGCGCAAACTATAGAAAGTCGTTATTATGTAGAATGTGCATACTTTGTTGATTCCATTTATGAAATAAAACACATTTTCTAAAAACTCGTGTTTTTTAAAAAATCATGTAAACCTTCTAGAAGCTGTGATTTTAAAAAACGGGGGAAGAAAGCTTTTCTTAATTCCGGATGCATGCGCAAACTATAGAAAGTCGTTATGACGAAGAATGTGCATAGTTTGTAGATTGCATTTATGAAATAAAACACATTTTCTAAAAATTCATGTTTTTTACGAAATCATGTAAACCTTCTAGAAGCTGTGATTTTAAAAAACGATGGAAGTAAGCTTTTCTTATTTCCAAACGCATGCGCAAACTATAGAAAGGCGTTAGGACGTAGAATGTGCATACTTTGTTGATTCCATTTATGAAATAAAACACATTTTCTAAAAACTCGTGTTTTTTAAGAAATCATGTAAACCTTCTAGAAGCTGTGATTTCGAAAAACGGTGGAAGTAAGCTTTTCTTATTTCCGGACGCATGCGCAAACTATAGAAAGTCGTTATGACGTAGAATGTGCATACTTTTTTGATTCCATTTATGAAATAAAACACATTTTCTAAAAACTCGTGTTTTTTACGAAATCATGTAAACCTTCTAGAAGCTGTGATTTTAAAAAACGGGGGAAGTAAGCTTTTCTTATTTCCGGACGAATGCACAAACTATAGAAAGTCGTTATGACGAAGAATGTGCATAGTTTGTAGATTGCATTTATGAAATAAAACACATTTTCTAAAAATTCATGTTTTTTACGAAATCATGTAAACCTTCTAGAAGCTGTGATTTTAAAAAACGATGGAAGTAAGCTTTTCTTATTTCCAAACGCATGCGCAAACTATAGAAAGGCGTTAGGACGTAGAATGTGCATACTTTGTTGATTCCATTTATGAAATAAAACACATTTTCTAAAAACTCGTGTTTTTTAAGAAATTATGTAAACCTTCTAGAAGCTGTGATTTTAAAAAACGGGGGAAGTAAGCTTTTCTTATTTCCGGACGCATGCCCAAACTATAGAAAGTCGTTATGACGTAGAATGTGCATACTTTGTTGATTCCATTTATGAAATAAAACACATTTTCTAAAAACTCGTCTTTTTTAAGAAATCATGTAAACCTTCTAGAAGCTGTGATTTTAAAAAACGGGGGAAGTAAGCTTTTCTTATTTCCGGACGCATGCGCAAAATATAGAAAGTCATTATGACATAGAATGTGCATACTTTGCTGATTCCATTTATGAAATAACACACATATTCTATAAACTCGTGTTTTTTAAGAAATCATGTAAACCTTCTAGAAGCTGTGATTTTAAAAAATGGGGGAAGTAAGATTTTCTTATTTCCGGACGCATGCGCAAACTATAGAAAGTCTTTATGATGTAGAATGTGCATACTTTGTAGATTCCATTTATGAGATAAAACACATTTTCTAAAAACTCATGTTTTTTACGAGATCATGTAAACCTTCTAGAAGCTGTGATTTTAAAAAAACGGTGGAAGTAAGCTTTTCTTATTTCCGGACGTATGCGCAAACTATAGAAAGTCGTTATGACGTAGAATGTGCATACTTTGTTGATTCCATTTATGAAATAAAACAAATTTTCTAAAAAGTCGTGTTTTTTACGAAATCATGTAAACCTTCTAGAAGCTGTGATTTTAAAAAACGGTGGAAGTAAGCTTTTCTTATTTCCGGACGCATGCGCAAACTATAGAAAGTCGTTATGACGTAGAATGTGCATACTTTGTTGATTCCATTTTTGAAATAAAACACATTTTCTAAAAACTCGTGTTTTTTAAGAAATCATGTAAACCTTCTAGAAGCTGTGATTTTAAAAAACGGGGGAAGTAAGCTTTTCTTATTTCCGGACGCATGCACAAACTATAGAAAGTTGTTATGACGAAGAATGTGCATACTTTGTAGATTCCATTTACGAAATAAAACACATTTTCTAAAAACTCGTGTTTTTTACGAAATCATGTAAACCTTCTAGAAGCTGTGATTTTAAAAAACGATGGAAGTAAGCTTTTCTTATTTCCAGTCGAATGCGGAAACTATAGAAAGTCGTTATTACGTAGAATGTGCATACTTTGTTGATTCCATTTATGAAATAAAACACATTTTCTAAAAACTCGTGTTTTTTAAGAAATCATGTAAACCTTCCAGAAGCTGTGATTTTAAAAAACGAGGGAAGTAAGCTTTTCTTATTTCCAAAACGCATGCGCAAACTATAGAAAGTCGTTATGACGTAGAATGTGCATACTTTGTTGATTCCATTTATGAAATAAAACACATTTTCTAAAAACTCGTGTTTTTTAAGAAATTATGTAAACCTTCTAGAAGCTGTGATTTTAAAAAACGGGGGAACTAAGCTTTTCTTATTTCCGGACGCATGCGCAAACTATAGAAAGTCATTATGACATAGAATGTGCATACTTTGTTGATTCCATTTATGAAATAACACACATTTTCTATAAACTCGTGTTTTTTAAGAAATCATGTAAACCTTCTAGAAGCTGTGATTTTAAAAAACGGGGGAAGTAAGATTTTCTTATTTCCGGACGCATGCGCAAACTATAGAAAGTCGTTATGACGTAGAATATGCATACTTTGTTGATTCCATTTATGAAATAAAACACATTTTCTAAAAACTCGTGTTTTTTAAGAAATCATGTAAACCTTCCAGAAGCTGTGATTTTAAAAAACGGGGGAAGTAAGCTTTTATTATTTCCAAATGCATGCACAACATATAGAAAGTCGTTATGACGTAGAATGTGCATACTTTGTTGATTCCATTTATGAAATAAAACACATTTTCTAAAAACTCGTGTTTTTTACGAAATCGTGTAAACCTTCTAGAAGCTGTGATTTAAAAAAATGGTGGAAGTAAGCTTTTCTTATTTCCGGACGCATGCACAAACTATAGAAAGTCGTTATGACGTAGACTGTGCATACTTTGTTGATTTAATTTATGAAATAAAACACATTTTCTAAAAACTCGTGTTTTTTACGAAATCATGTAAACCTTCTAGAAGCTGTGATTTTAAAAAACGGGGGAAGTAAGCTTTTCTTGTTTCCAAAGGCATGCGCAAACTATAGAAAGTCGTTATGACGTAGAATGTGCATACTTTGTTGATTCCATTTATGAAATAAAACACATTTTCTAAAAACTCTTGTTTTTTACAAAATCACCTAAACCTTCTAGAAGCTGTGATTTTAAAAAACGGAGGAAGGAAGCTTTTCTTATTTCCGGACGCATGCGTATACTATAGAAAGTCGTTATGACGAAGAATGTGCATACTTTGTAGATTCCATTTATGAAATAAAACACATTTTCTAAAAACTCGTGTTTCTTACGAAATCATGTAAACCTTCTAGAAGCTGTGATTTTAAAAAACGATGGAAGTAAGCTTTTCTTATTTCCAAACGCATGTGCAAACTATAGAAAGTCGTTATGACGAAGAATGTGCATACTTTGTAGATTCCATTTATGAAATAAAACACATTTTCTAAAAACTCGTGTTTCTTACGAAATCATGTAAACCTTCTAGAAGCTGTGATTTTAAAAAACGATGGAAGTAAGCTTTTCTTATTTCCAAACGCATGTGCAAACTATAGAAAGTCGATATGACGTAGAATGTGCATACTTTGTTGATTCCATTTATGAAATAAAACACATTTTCTAAAAACTCGTGTTTTTTAAGAAATCATGTAAAGCTTCTAGAAGCTGTGATTTTGAAAAACGGTGGAAGTAAGCTTTTCTTATTTCCGGACGCATGCG
This sequence comes from Larix kaempferi, assembly GCA_027924585.1. Classification (NCBI taxonomy): domain Eukaryota; kingdom Viridiplantae; phylum Streptophyta; class Pinopsida; order Pinales; family Pinaceae; genus Larix; species Larix kaempferi. The sequence continues at coordinate 4,525,254 of BSBM01000324.1, forward strand.
CAAACTATAGAAACTCATTATGATGTAGAATGTGCATACTTTGTTGATTCCATTTATGAAATAAAACACATTTTCTAAAAACTCGTGTTTTTTAACAAATCATGTAAACTTCTAGAAGCTGTGATTTTAAAAAACGGTGGAAGTAAGCTTTTCTTATTTCCGGACGCATGCGCAAACTATAGAAAGTCCATATGACGTAGAATGTGCATACTTTGTTGATTCCATTTATGAAATAAAACACATTTTCTAAAAACTCGTGTTTTTTACGAAATCATGTAAACCTTCTAGAAGCTGTGATTTTAAAAAACGGTGGAAGTAAGTTTTTCTTATTTCCAGTCGAATGCGGAAACTATAGAAAGTCGTTATTACGTAGAATGTGCATACCTTGTTGATTCCATTTATGAAATAAAACACATTTTCTAAAAACTCGTGTTTTTTAAGAAATCTTGTAAACCTTGTAGAAGCCGTGATTTTAAAAAACGGTGGAAGTAAGCTTTTCTTATTTCCGGACGAATGCGCAAACTATAGAAAGTCGTTATTACGTAGAATGTGCATACTTTGTAGATTCCATTTATGAAATAAAACACATTTTCTAAAAGCTCGTGTTTTCTAAGAAATCATGTAAACCTTCTAGAAGCTGTGATTTTGAAAAACGGTGCAAGTAAGCTTTTCTTATTTCCGGACGCATGCGCAAACTATAGAAAGTCGTTATGACGTAGAATGTGCATACTTTGTAGATTCCATTTATGAAATAAAACACATTTTCTAAAAACTCATGTTTTTTACGAAATCATGTAAACCTTCTAGAAGCTATTATTTTAAAAAACAGTGGAATTAAGCTTTTCTTATTTACGGACGCATGCGAAAACTATAGAAAGTCGTTATGACGTAGAATGTGCATACTTTGTTGATTCGATTTATAAAATAAAACACATTTTCTAAAAACTCGTCTTTTTCAACAAATCATGTAAACCTTCTAGAAGCTGTGATTTTAAAAAACGGGGGAAGTAAGCTTTTCTTATTTCCAAACGCATGCGCAAACTATAGAAAGTCGTTATGACGTAGAATGTGCATACTTTGTTGATTCCATTTATGAAATAAAACACATTTTCTAAAAACTCATGTTTTTTAAGAAATCATGTAAACCTTCTAGAAGCTGTGATTTCGAAAAACGGTGGAAGTAAGCTTTTCTTATTTCCGGACGCATGCGCAAACTATAGAAAGTCCTTATGATGTAGAATGTGCATACTTTGTTGATTCCATTTATGAAATAAAACACATTTTCTAAAAACTCGTGTTTTTTACGAAATCATGTAAACCTTCTAGAAGCTATGATTTTAAAAAACGGTGGAAGTAAACTTTTCTTATTTCGCGTCGAATGTGGAAACTATAGAAAGTCGTTATTACGTAGAATGTGCATACTTTGTTGATTCCAGTTATGAAATAAAACACATTTTCTAAAAACTCCCGTTTTTTAAGAAATCTTGTAAACCTTCTAGGAGCTGTGATTTTAAAAAACGGTGGAAGTAAGCTTTTCTTATTTCCGGACGAATGCGCAAACTATAGAAAGTCGTTATGACGTAGAATGTTCATACTTTGTAGATTCCATTTCTGAAATAAAACACATTTTCTAAAAACTCGTGTTTTTTACGAAATCATGTAAACCTTCTAGAAGCTGTGATTTTAAAAAACGGTGGAAGTAAGCTTTTCTTATTTCCAGACGCATGCGCAAACTATAGAAAGTCGTTATGACGTAGAATGTGCATACTTTGTTGATTCCATTTATGAAATAAAACACATTTTCTAAAAAATCGTGTTTTTAAAGAAATCATGTAAACCTTCTAGAAGCTGTGATTTTAAAAAACGGGGGTAAGTAAGCTTTTCTTATTTCCGAACACATGCGCAAACTATAGAAAGTCGTTATGACGTAGAATGTGCATACTTTGTTGATTCCATTTATGAAATAAAACACATTTTCTAAAAACTCGTGTTTTTTAAGAAATCATGTAAACCTTCTAGAAGCTGTGATTTTAAAAAACGAGGGAAGTAAGCTTTTCTTATTTCCAAACGCATGCGCAACATATAGAAAGTCGTTATGACGTAGAATGTGCATACTTTGTTGATTCCATTTATGAAATAAAACACATTTTCTAAAAACTCGTGTTTTTTAAGAAATTATGTAAAGCTTCTAGAAGCTGTGATTTTAAAAAACGGGGGAAGTAAGCTTTTCTTATTTCCGGATGCATGCGCAAACTATAGAAAGTCGTTATGACGTAAAATGTCCATACTTTGTATATTCGACTTATGAAATAATGCACATTTTCTAAAAAACTCGTGTTTTTTTACGAAATCATGTAAACCTTCTAGAAGCTGTGATTTTAAAAAATGGTGGAAGTAAGCTTTTCTTATTTCCGGACGAATGCACAAACTATAGAAAGTCGTTATGACGTAGAATGTTCATACTTTGTTGATTCCATTTATGAAATAAAACACATTTTCTAAAAACTCGTGTTTTTTACGAAATTATGTAAACCTTCTAGAAGATGTGATTTTAAAAAACGGGGGAAGTAAGCTTTTCTTATTTCCGGACGAATGCACAAACTATAGATAGTCGTTATGACGTAGAATGTCCATACTTTGTAGATTCCATTTATGAAATAAAACACATTTTCTAAAAACTCGTGTTTTTTACAAAATCATGTAAACCTTCTAGAAGCTGTGATTTTAAAAAACGGGGGAAGTAAGCTTTTCTTATTTCCGGACGCATGCACAAACTATAGAAAGTCGTTATGACGAAGAATGTGCATACTTTGTAGATTCCATTTATGAAATAAAACACATTTTCTAAAAACTCGTGTTTTTTACGAAATCATGTAAACCTTTTAGAAGTTGTGATTTAAAAAAACGATGGAAGTAAGCGTTTCTTATTTCCAAACGCATGCGCAAACTATAGAAAGTCGTTATGATATAGAATGTGCATACTTTGTTGATTCCATTGATGAAATAAAACACATTTTCTAAAAACTCGTGTTTTTTAACAAATCATGTAAACCTTCTAGAAGCTGTGATTTTGAAAAACGGTGGAAGTAAGCTTTTCTTATTTCCAAACGCATGCGCAAACTATCGAAAGGCGTTATGACGTAGAATGTGCATACTTTGTTGACTCCATTTATGAAATAAAACACATTTTCTAAAAACTCGTGTTTTTTAGGAAATTATGTAAACCTTCTAGAAGCTGTGATTTTAAAAAACGGTGGAAGTAAGCTTTTCTTATTTCCGGACGCATGCACAAACTATAGAAAGTCGTTATGAAATAGAATGTGCATACTTTGTTGATTCCATTCATGAAATAAAACACATTTTCTAAAAACTCGTGGTTTTTACGAAATCATGTAAACCTTCTAGAAGCTTTGATTTTAAAAACCGGGGAAGTAAGCTTTTCTTATTTCCAAATGCATGCGCAAACTATACAAAGTCGTTATGACAAAGAATGTGCATAGTTTGTAGATACCATTTACGAAATAAAACACATTTTCTAAAGACTCGTGTTTTTTACGAAATCATCTAAACCTTCTAGAAGCTGTGATTTTAAAAAATGATGGAAGTAAGCTTTTATTATTTCCAGTCGAATGCGGAAACTATAGAAAGTCGTTATTACGTAGAATGTGCATACTTTGTTGATTCCATTTATGAAATAAAACACATTTTCTAAAAACTCGTGTTTCTTACGAAATCATGTAAACCTTCTAGAAGCTGTGATTTTAAAAAACGATGGAAGTAAGCTTTTCTTATTTCCAAACGCATTCGCAAACTATAGAAAGTCGTTTTGATGTAGAATGTGCATACTTTGTTGATTCCATTTATGAAATAAAACACATTTTCTAAAAACTCGTGTTTTTTAACAAATCATGTAAACCTTCTAGAAGCTGTGATTTTAAAAAACGGTGGAAGTAAGCTTTTCTTATTTCCGGACGCATGCGCAAACTATAGAAAGTCCTTATGACGTAGAATGTGCATTCTTTGTTGATTCCATTTATGAAATAAAACACATTTTCTAAAAACTCGTGTTTTTTACGAAATCATGTAAACCTTCTAGAAGCTGTGATTTTAAAAAGCGGTGGAAGTAAGCTTTTCTTATTTCCAGTCGAATGCGGAAACTATAGAAAGTCGTTATTACGTAGAATGTGCAAACTTTGTTGATTCCATTTATGAAATAAAACACATTTTCTAAAAACTCGTGTTTTTTAAGAAATCTTGTAAACCTTGTAGAAGCTGTGATTTTAAAAAACGATGGAAGTAAGCTTTTCTTATTTCCGGACGAATGCGCAAACTATAGAAAGTCGTTATGACGTAGAATGTGCATACTTTGTAGATTCCATTTATGAAATAAAACACATTTTCTAAAAACTCGTGTTTTTTAAGAAATCATGTAAACCTTCTAGAAGCTGTGATTTTGAAAAACGATGCAAGTAAGCTTTTCTTCTTTCCGGACGCAAGCGCAAACTATAGAAAGTCGTTATGACGTAGAATGTAACTACTTTGTAGATTCCATTTATGAAATAAAACACATTTTATAAAAACTCATGTTTTTTACGAAATCATGTAAACCTTCTAGAAGCTATTATTTTAAAAAACAGTGGAAGTAAGCTTTTCTTATTTCTGGACGCATGCGCAAACTATAGAAAGTCCTTATGATCTAGAATGTGCATACTTTGTTGATTCCAGTTATGAAATAAAACACATTTTCTAAAAACTCGTGTTTTTTACGAAATCATGTAAACCTTCTAGAAGCTATGATTTTAAAAAACGGTGGAAGTAAGCTTTTCTTATTTCCGGTCGAATGTGGAAACTATAGAAATTCGTTATTACGTAGAATCTGCATACTTTGTTGATTCCATTTATGAAATAAAACACATTTTCTAAAAACTCGTGTTTTTTAAGAAATCTTGTAAACCTTCTAGAAGCTATGATTTTAAAAAACGGTGGAAGTAAGCTTTTCTTATTTCCGTTCGAATACGGAAACTATAGAAATTCGTTATTACGTAGAATCTGCATACTTTGTTGATTCCATTTATGAAATAAAACACATTTTCTAAAAACTCGTGTTTTTTAAGAAATCTTGTAAACCTTCTAGGAGCTGTGATTTTAAAAAACGGTGGAATTAAGCTTTTCTTATTTTCGGACGAATGCGCAAACTATAGAAAGTCGTTGTGACGTAGAATGTGCAAACTTTGTAGATTCCATTTATGAAATAAAACACATTTTCTAAAAACTCATGTTTTTTACGAAATCATGTAAACCTTCTAGAAGCTGTGATTTTAAAAAAACGGTGGAAGTAAGCTTTTCTTATTTCCGGACGTATGCGCAAACTATAGAAAGTCGTTATGACGTAGAATGTGCATACTTTGTTGATTCCATTTATGAAATAAAACACATTTTCTAAAAACTCGTGTTTTTTACGAAATCATGTAAACCTTCTAGAAGCTGTGATTTTAAAAAACAGTGGAAGTAAGCTTTTCTTATTTCCGGACGCATGCGCAAACTATAGAAAGTCGTTATGACGTAGAATGTGCATACTTTGTTGATTCCATTTTTGAAATAAAACACATTTTCTAAAAACTCGTGTTTTTTAAGAAATAATGTAAACCTTCTAGAAGCTGTGATTTTAAAAAACGGGGTAAGTAAGCTTTTCTTATTTCCCGATGCATGCGCAAACTATAGAAATTCGTTCTAACGAAGAATGTGCATACTTTGTAGATTCCATTTATGAAATAAAACACATTTTCTAAAAACTCGTGTTTTTTAAGAAATCATGTAAACCTTCTAGAAGCTATGATTTTAAAAAACGGGGGAAGTAAGCTTTTCTTATTTCCAAACGCATTCGCAAACTATAGAAAGTCGTTATGATGTAGAATGTGCATACTTTGTAGATTCCATTTATGAAATAAAACACATTTTCTAAAAACTCGTGTTTTTTACGAGATCATGTAAACCTTCTAGAAGCTGTGATTTTAAAAAAACGGTGGAAGTAAGCTTTTCTTATTTCCGGACGTATGCGCAAACTATAGAAAGTCGTTATGACGTAGAATGTGCATACTTTGTTGATTCCATTTATGAACTAAAACACATTTTCTAAAAACTCGTGTTTTTTACGAAATCATGTAAACCTTCTAGAAGCTGTGATTTTAAAAAACGGTGGAAGTAAGCTTTTCTTATTTCCGGACGCATGCGCAAACTATAGAAAGTCGTTATGACGTAGAATGTGCATACTTTGTTGATTCCATTTTTGAAATAAAACACATTTTCTAAAAACTCGTGTTTTTTAAGAAATCATGTAAACCTTCTAGAAGCTGTGATTTTAAAAAACGGGGGAAGTAAGCTTTTCTTATTTCCGGACGCATGCACAAACTATAGAAAGTCGTTATGACGAAGAATGTGCATACTTTGTAGATTCCATTTACGAAATAAAACACATTTTCTAAAAACTCGTGTTTTTTTACGAAATCATGTAAACCTTCTAGAAGCTGTGATTTTAAAAAACGATGGAAGTAAGCTTTTCTTATTTCCAGTCGAATGCGGAAACTATAGAAAGTCGTTATTACGTAGAATGTGCATACTTTGTTGATTCCATTTATGAAATAAAACACATTTTCTAAAAACTCGTGTTTTTTAAGAAATCATGTAAACCTTCCAGAAGCTGTGATTTTAAAAAACGAGGGAAGTAAGTTTTTCTTATTTCCAAAACGCATGCGCAAACTATAGAAAGTCGTTATGACGTAGAATGTGCATACTTTGTTGATTCCATTTATGAAATAAAACACATTTTCTAAAAATTCGTGTTTTTTAAGAAATTATGTAAACCTTCTAGAAGCTATGATTTTAAAAAACGGGGGAACTAAGCTTTTCTTATTTCCGGACGCATGCGCAAACTGTAGAAAGTCGTTATGACGTAGAATGTGCATACTTTGTAGATTCCATTTATGAAATAAAGCACATTTTATAAAAAACTCGTGTTTTTTACGAAATCATGTAAACCTTCTAGAAGCTGTGATTTTAAAAAACGGTGGAGGTAAGCTTTTCTTATTTCCGGACGAATGCGCAAACTATAGAAAGTCGTTATGACGTAGAATGTGCATACTTTGTTGATTCCATTTATGAAATAAAACACATTTTCTAAAAACTCGTGTTTTTTAAGAAATCCTGTAAACCTTCTAGAAGTTGTGATTTTAAAAAACGATGGAAGTAAGCTTTTCTTATTTCCGGACGCATGCGCAAACTATAGAAATTCGTTATGACGTAGAATGTGCATACTTTGTTGTTTCCATTTATGAAATAAAACACATTTTCTAAAAACTCGTGTTTTTTTAGAAATCATGTAAACCTTCTAGAAGCTGTGATTTTAAAACACGGGGGAAGTAAGCTTTTCTTATTTCCAAACGCATGCGCAAACTATAGAAAGTCATTATGGCGTAGAATGTGCATACTTTGTTGATTCCATTTATGAAATAAAACAAATTTTCTAAAAGCTCGTGTTTTTTAAGAAATCATGTAAACCTTCTAGAAGCTGTGATTTTAAAAAACGGGGGAAGTAAGCTTTTCTTATTTCCGGACGCATGCGCAAACTATAGAAAGTCGTTATGACGTAGAATGTGCATACTTTGTAGATTCCATTTATGAAATAAAACACATTTTCTAACAACTCGTGTTTTTTAAGAAATCATGTAAACCTTCTAAAAGCTGTGATTTTAAAACACGAGGGAAGTAAGCTTTTCTTATTTCCAAACGCATGCGCAAACTATAGAAAGTCATTATGACGTAGAATGTGCATACTTTGTTGATTCCATTTATGAAATAAAACAAATTTTCTAAAAGCTCGTGTTTTTTAAGAAATCATGTAAACCTTCTAGAAGCTGTGATTTTAAAAAACAGGGGAAGTAAGTTTTTCTTATTTCCGGACGCATGCGCAAACTATAGAAAGTCGTTATGCAATAGAATGTGCATACTTTGTTGATTCCATTTATGAAATAAAACACATTTTCTAAAAACTCGTGTTTTTTACGAAATCATGTAAACCTTCTAGAAGCTGTGATTTTAAAAAATGGGGGAAGTAAGCTTTTCTTATTTCCAAACGCATGCGCAAACTATAGAAAGTCGTTATGACGTAGAATGTGCATACCTTGTAGATTCCATTTATGAAATAAAGCACATTTCCTAAAAAACTCGTGTTTTTTACGAAATCATGTAAACCTTCTAGAAGCTGTGATTTTAATAAACGGTGAAAGTAAGCTTTTCTTATTTCCGGACGAATGCGCAAACTATAGAAAGTCGTTATGACGTATAATGTGCATACTTTGTTGATTCCATTTATGAAATAAAACACATTTCCTAAAAAATCGTGTTTTTTAAGAAATCATGTAAACCTTCTAGATGCTATGATTTTAAAAAACGATGGAAGTAAGCTTTTCTTATTTCCGGACGCATGCGCAAACTATAGAAAGTCGTTATGACGTAGAATGTGCATACTTTGTTGTTTCCCTTTATGAAATAAAACACATTTTCTAAAAACTCGTGTTTTTTAAGAAATCATGTAAACCTTCTAGAAGCTGTGATTTTAAAACACGGGGGAAGTAAGCTTTTCTTATTTCCAAACGCATGCGGAAACTATAGAAAGTCGTTATGATGTAGAATGTGCATACTTTGTTGATTCCATGTATGAAACAAGACACATTTTCTAAAAGCTCGTGTTTTTTACGAAATCATGTAAACATTCTAGAAGCTGTGATTTTAAAAAACGGGGAAAGTAAGCTTTTCTTATTTCCAAACGCATGCGCAAACTATAGAAAGTCGTTATGACGTAGAATGTGCATACTTTGTTCATTCCATTTACGAAATAAAACACATTTTCTAAAAACTCATGTTTTTTAACAAATGATGTAAACCTTCTAGAAGCTGTGATTTTAAAAAACGGGGGAAGTAGGATTTTCATATTTCCAAACGCATGCGCAAACTATAGAAAGTCGTTATGACGTAGAATGTGCATACTTTGTTGTTTCCATTTAAGAAATAAAATACATTTTCTAAAAACTCGGGTTTTTTAAGAAATCATGTAAACCTTCTAGAAGCTGTGATTTTAAAAAACGGGGGAAGTAAGCTTTTCTTATTTCCGGTGAATGCGCAAACTATAGAAATTTTATATGACGTAGAATGTGCATACTTAGTAGATTCCATTTATGAAATAAAAAACATTTTCTAAAAACTCGTGTTTTTTACGAAATCATGTAAACCTTCTAGAAGCTGTGATTTAAAAAAACAGGGGAAGTAAGCTTTTCTTATTTCCGGACGCATTACAAACTATAGAAAGTCATTATGACGTAGACTGTGCATACTTTGTTGATTCCATTTATGAAATAAAACACATTTTCTAAAAACTCGTGTTTTTTACGAAATCATGTAAACCTTCTAGAAGCTGTGATTTTAAAAAACGGGGGAAGTAAGCTTTTCTTATTTCCAAAGGCATGCGCAAACTATAGAAAGTCGTTATGACGTAGAATGTGCATACTCTGTTGATTCTATTTATGAAATAAAACACATTTTCTAAAAACTCGTGTTTTTTAAGAAATCATGTAAACAACACATATTTCATTAAATTTGGAATTAAACAGTGTATCTAGAATTCTAAAATAACCAAAAAAATCAATTCTAGCATTGTTCTTGTAATAAAATATTTCCAATTTTAATGAAATATGTGTTAAACCTTCTAGAGGCTGTGATTTTAAAAAACGGGGGAAGTAAGCTTTTCTTATTTCCAAACGCATGCGCAAACTATAGAAATTCGTTATGATGTAGAATGTGCATACTTTGTTTATAACATTTATGAAACAAAACACATTTTCTAAAAACTCGTATTTTTTAACAAATCATGTAAACCTTCTAGAAGCTGTGATTTTAAAAAACGGGGGAAGTAAGTTTTTCTTATTTCCAAACGCATGCGCAAACTATAGAAAGTCGTTATGACGTAGAATGTGCGTACTTTGTTGATTCCATTTATGAAATAAAACACATTTCCTAAAAACCCGTGTTTTTTAAGAAATCATGTAAAGCTTCTAGAAGCTGTGATTTTGAAAAACGGTAGAAGTAAGCTTTTCTTATTTCCGGACGCATGCGCAAACTATAGAAAGTCGTTATGAAATAGAATGTGCATACTTTGTTGATTCCATTTATGAAATAAAACACATTTTCTAAAAACTCATGTTTTTTAAGAAATCATGTAAACCTTCTAGAAGCTGTGATTTTGAAAAACGGTGGAAGTAAGCTTTTCTTATTTGTGGACGCATGCGGAAACTATAGAAAGTCATTATGACGTAGAATGTGCATACTTTGTAGATTCCATTTATGAAATAAAACACATTTTCTAAAAACTCGTGTTTTTTACGAAATCATGTAAACCTTCTAGAAGCTATTATTTTAAAAAACAGTGGAAGTAAGCTTTTCTTATTTCCGGACGCATTCGCAAACTATAGAAAGTCGTTATGACTTAGAATGTGCATACTTTGTTGATTCTATTTATGAAATAAAACACATTTTCTAAAAACTCGTGCTTTTCAACAAATCATGTAAACCTTCTAGAAGCTGTGATTTTAAAAAACGGGGGAAGTAAGCTTTTCCTATTTCCGGACGAATGCGTAAACTATAGAAAGTCGTTATGACGTAGAATGTGCATACTTTGTTGATTCCATTTATGAAATATAACACATTTTCTAAAAACTCGTGTTTTTTACGAAATCATGTAAACCTTCTAGAAGCTGTGATTTTAAAAAACGGCGGAAGTAAGATTTTCTTATTTCCGGTCGAATGCGGAAACTATAGAAAGTCGTTATTATGTAGAATGTGCATACTTTGTTGATTCCATTTATGAAATAAAACAAATTTTCTAAAAACTCATGTTTTTTAAGAAATCTTGTAAACCTTCTAGAAGCTGTGATTTTAAAAAACGGTGGAAGTAAGCTTTTCTTATTTCTGGATGAATGCACAAACTATAGAAAGTCGTTATGATTTAGAATGTGCATACTTTGTAGATTCCATTTATAAAATAAAACACATTTTCTAAAAACTCGTGTTTTTTAAGAAATCATGTAAACCTTCTAGAAGCTGTGATTTTGAAAAACGGTGGAAGTAAGATTTTCTTATTTCCGGACGCATGAGCAAACTATAGAATGTCGTTATGACGTAGAATATGCATACTTTGTAGATTCCATTTATGAAATAAAACAAATTTTCTAAAAACCGGTGTTTTTTACGAAATCATGTAAACCTTCTAGAAGCTATTATTTTAAAAAACAGTGGAAGTAAGCTTTTCTTATTTCCGGACGCATGCGCAAACTATAGAAAGTCGTTATGACGTAGAATGTGCATACTTTGTTGATTCGATTTATGAAATAAAACACATTTTCTAAAAACTCGTGTTTTTCAACAAATCATGTGAACCTTCTAGAAGCTGTGATTTTAAAAAACGGGGGAAGTAAGCTTTTCTTATTTCCAAACGAATGCGCAAACTATAGAAAGTCGTTATGATGTAGAATGTTCATACTTTGTTGATTCCATTTATGAAATAAAACACATTTTTTAAAAACTCATGTTTTTTAAGAAATCATGTAAACCTTCTAGAAGCTGTGATTTTGAAAAACGGTGGAAGTAAGATTTTCTTATTTCCGGACGCATGAGCAAACTATAGAATGTCGTTATGACGTAGAATATGCATACTTTGTAGATTCCATTTATGAAATAAAACACATTTTCTAAAAACCGGTGTTTTTTACGAAATCATGTAAACCTTCTAGAAGCTATTATTTTAAAAAACAGTGGAAGTAAGCTTTTCTTATTTCCGGACGCATGCGCAAACTATAGAAAGTCGTTATGACGTAGAATGTGCATACTTTGTTGATTCGATTTATGAAATAAAACACATTTTCTAAAAACTCGTGTTTTTCAACAAATCATGTAAACCTACTAGAAGCTGTGATTTTAAAAAACGGGGGAAGTAAGCTTTTCTTATTTCCAAACGAATGCGCAAACTATAGAAAGTCGTTATGATGTAGAATGTTCATACTTTGTTTATTCCATTTATTAAATAAAACACATTTTTTAAAAACTCATGTTTTTTAAGAAATCATGTAAACCTTCTAGAAGCTGTGATTTTGAAAAACGGTTGAAGTAAGCTTTTCTTATTTCCGGATGCATGCGCAAACTATAGAAAGTCGTTATGACGTAGAATGTGCATACTTTGTAGATTCCATTTATGAAATAAAACACATTTTCTAAAAACTCATGTTTGTTAACAAATGATGTAAACATTCTAGAAGCTGTGATTTTAAAAAACGGGGGAAGTAAGCTTTTCTTATTTCCAAAGGCATGCGCAAACTATAGTAAGTCGTTATGACGTAGAATGTGCATACTTTGTTGATTCCATTTATGAAATAAAACACATTTTCTAAAAAGTCGTGTTTTTTAAGAAATCGTGTAAACCTTCTAGAAGCTGTGATTTTAAAAAACGGGGGAAGTAAGCTTTGATTATTTCCGGACGCATGCGCAAACTATAGAAAGTCGTTATGACGTAGAATGTGCATACTTTGTAGATTCCATTTATGAAATAAAACACATTTTCTAAAAACTCGTGTTTTTTACAAAATCATGTAAACCTTCTAGAAGCTGTAATTTTAAAAAACGATGGAAGTAAGCTTTTCTTATTTCCAAACGCATGCGCAAACTATAGAAAGTCGTTATGACGTAGAATGTGCATACTTTGTTGATTCGATTTATGAAATAAAACACATTTTCTAAAAACTCGTGTTTTCCAACAAATCATGTAAACGTTCTATAAGCTGTGATTTTAAAAAACGGGGGAAGTAAGCTTTTCTTATTTCCGGATGAATGCGCAAACTATAGAAAGTCGTTATGACGTAGAATGTGCAACCTTTGTTGATTCCATTTATGAAATAAAACACATTTTCTAAAAACTCGTGTTTTTTACGAAATCATGTAAACCTTCTAGAAGCTGTGATTTTAAAAAACGGCGGAAGTAAGATTTTCTTATTTCCGGTCGAATGAGGAAACTATTGAAAGTCGTTATTACGTAGAATGGGCATACTTTGTTGATTCCATTTATGAAATAAAACACATTTTCTAAAAACTCGTGTTTTTTAAGAAATCTTGTAAACCTTCTAGAAGCTGTGATTTAAAAAAACGGTGGAAGTAAGCTTTTCTTATTTCCGGACGAATGCGCAAACTATAGAAAGTCGTTATGACGTAGAATGTGCATAATTTGTAGATTCCATTTATAAAATAAAACACATTTTCTAAAAACTCGTGTTTGTTAAGAAATCATGTAAACCTTCTAGAAGCTGTGATTTTGAAAAAAGGTGGAAGTAAGCTTTTCTTATTTCCGGACGCATGAGGAAACTATAGAATATCGTTATGACGTAGAATATGCATACTTTGTAGATTTCATTTATGAAATAAAACACATTTTCTAAAAACCGGTGTTTTTTACGAAATCATGTAAACCTTCTAGAAGCTATTATTTTAAAAAACAGTGGAAGTAAGCTTTTCTTATTTCCGGACGCATGCTCAAACTATAGAAAGTCGTTATGACGTAGAATGTGCATACTTTATCGATTCGATTTATGAAATAAAACACATTTTCTAAAAACTCGCGTTTTTTAACAAATCATGTAAACCTTCTAGAAGCTGTGATTTTGAAAAACAGTGGAAGTAAGCTTTTCTTATTTCCGGACGCATGCGCAAACTATAGAAAGTCGTTATGACGTAGAATGTGCATACTTTGTTGATTCGATTTATGAATTAAAACACATTTTCTAAAAACTCGTGTTTTCCAACAAATCATGTAAACGTTCTATAAGCTGTGATTTTAAAAAACGGGGGAAGTAAGCTTTTCTTATTTCCGGATGAATGCGCAAAACTATAGAAAGTCGTTATGACGTAGAATGTGCATACTTTGTTGATTCCATTTATGAAATAAAACACATTTTCTAAAAACTCGTGTTTTTTACGAAATCATGTAAACCTTCTAGAAGCTGTGATTTTAAAAAACGGCGGAAGTAAGATTTTCTTATTTCCGGTCGAATGCGGAAACTATAGAAAGTCGTTATTACGTAGAATGTGCATACTTTGTTGATTCCATTTATGAAATAAAACACATTTTCTAAAAACTCATGTTTTTTAAGAAATCTTGTAAACCTTCTAGAAGCTGTGATTTAAAAAAATGGTGGAAGTAAGATTTTCTTATTTCCGGACGAATGCGCAAACTATAGAAAGTCGTTATGACGTAGAATGTGCATAATTTGTAGATTCCATTTATAAAATAAAACACATTTTCTAAAAACTCGTGTTTTTTAAGAAATCATGTAAACCTTCTAGAAGCTGTGATTTAGAAAAACGGTGGAAGTAAGCTTTTCTTATTTCCGGACGCATGAGGAAACTATAGAATGTCATTATGACGTAGAATATGCATACTTTGTAGATTTCATTTATGAAATAAAACACATTTTCTAAAAACCGGTGTTTTTTACGAAATCATGTAAACCTTCTAGAAGCTATTATTTTAAAAAACAGTGGAAGTAAGCTTTTCTTATTTCCGGACGCATGCTCAAACTATAGAAAGTCGTTATGACGTAGAATGTGCATACTTTGTCGATTCGATATATGAAATAAAACACATTTTCTAAAAACTCGCGTTTTTTAACAAATCATGTAAACCTTCTAGAAGCTGTGATTTTGAAAAACAGTGGAAGTAAGCTTTTCTTATTTCCGGACGCATGCGCAAACTATAGAAAGTCGTTATGACGTAGAATGTGCATACTTTGTACATTCCATTTATGAAATAAAACACATTTTCTAAAAACTCATGTTTTTTAACAAATGATGTAAACCTTCTAGAAGCTGTGATTTTAAAAAACGGGGGAGGTAAGCTTTTCTTATTTCCGGACGAAAGCGCAAACTATAGAAAGTCGATATGACGTAGAATGTGCATACTTTGTAGATTCCATTTATGAAATAAAAAACATTTTCTTAAAACTCGTGTTTTTTACGAAATCATGTAAACCTTCTAGAAGCTGTGATTTTAAAAAACGGGGGAAGTAAGCTTTTCTTATTTCCGGACGCATGCACAAACTATAGAAAGTCGTTATGACGTAGACTGTGCATACTTTGTTGATTCCATTTATGAAATAAAACACATTTTCTAAAAACTCGTGTTTTTTACGAAATCATGTAAACCTTCTAGAAGCTGTGATTTTAAAAAACGGGGCAAGTAAGCTTTTCTTATTTTCAAAGGCATGCGCAAACTATAGAAAGTCGTTATGACGTAGAATGTGCATACTTTGTTGATTCCATTTATGAAATAAAACACATTTTCTAAAAACTCGTGTTTTTTAAGAAATCATGTAAACCTTCTAGAAGCTGTGATTTTAAAAAACGGGGGACGTAAGATTTTCTTATTTCTGGACGCATGCGCAAACTATAGAAAGTTGTTATGACGTAGAATGTGCATACTTTGTAGATTCCATTTATGAAATAAAACACATTTTCTAAAAACTCGTGTTTTTTACAAAATCATGTAAACCTTCTAGAAGCTGTGATTTTAAAAAACGGGGGAAGTAAGCTTTTCTTATTTCCGGACGCATGCGCATACTATAGAAAGTCGTTATGACAAAGAATGTGCATACTTTGTAGATTCCATTTATGAAATAAAACATATTTTCTAAAAACTCGTGTTTTTTATGAAATCATGTAAACCTTCTAGAAGCTGTGATTTTAAAAAACGATGGAAGTAAGCTTTTCTTATTTCCAAACGCATGCGCAAACTATAGAAAGTTGTTATGATGTACAATGTGCATACTTTCTTTATTCCATTTATGAAATAAAACACATTTTCTAAAAACTCATGTTTTTTAAGAAATCATGTAAAGCTTCTAGAAGCTGTGATTTTGAAAAACGGTGGAAGTAAGCTTTTCTTATTTCCGGACGCATGCACAAACTATAGAAAGTCGTTATGAAATAGAATGTGCATACTTTGTTGATTCCATTTATGAAATAAAACACATTTTCTAAAAACTCGTGTT
The DNA here is from genome assembly GCA_027924585.1 of Larix kaempferi. Taxonomy (NCBI): domain Eukaryota; kingdom Viridiplantae; phylum Streptophyta; class Pinopsida; order Pinales; family Pinaceae; genus Larix; species Larix kaempferi. The sequence goes on from BSBM01000324.1 coordinate 4,541,390, forward strand.
CTATAACAAATCATGTAAACCTTTTAGAAGTTATTTTTTTAAAAACGATGGAAGTAAGCTTTTCTTATTTCCGGACGCATGCGCAAACTATAGAAACGCTTTATGACGTAGAATGTACATACTTGGTTGATTCCATTTATGAAATAAAACACATTTTCTAAAAATTCATGTTTTTTAACAAATCATGTAAACCTTCTAGAAGCTGTAATTTTAAAAAACGGTGGAAGTAAGCTTTTCTTATTTCCGGACGGATGCGCAAACTATATAAAGTCCTTATGACGTAGAATGTGCATACTTTGTTGATTTCATTTATGAAATAAAACACATTTTCTAAAAACTCGTGTTTTTTACGAAATCATGTAAACCTTCTAGAAGCTGTGGTTTTAAAAAACGGTGGAAGTAAGCTTTTCTTATTTCCGGTCGAATGCGGAAACTATTGAAAGTCGTTATTACGTAGAATGTGCATACTTTGTTGATTCCATTTATGAAATAAAACACATTTTCTAAAAACTCGTGTTTTTTAAGAAATCTTGTAAACCTTCTAGAAGCTGTGATTTTAAAAAACGGTGGAAGTAAGCTTTTCTTATTTCTGGAGGAATGCGTAAACTATAGAAAGTCGTTATGACGTAGAATGAGCATACTTTGTAGATTCCATTTATGAAATAAAACACATTTTCTAAAAACTCGTGGTTTTTAGGAAATCATGTAAACCTTCTAGAAGCTGTCATTTTGAAAAACGGTGGAAGTAAGATTTTCTTATTTCCGGACGCACGCGCAAACGATAGAAAGTCGTTATGACGTAGAATGTGCATACTTTGTAGATTCCATTTATGAAATAAAACACATTTTCTAAAAACTCGTGTTTTTTACGAAATCATGTAAACCTTCTAGAAGCTATTATTTTAAAAAACAGTGGAAGTAAGCTTTTCTTATTTCCGGATGCATGCGCAAACTATAGAAAGTCGTTATGACGTAGAATGTGCAGACTTTGTTCATTCGATTTATGAAATAAAACACATTTTCTAAAAACTCGTGTTTTTCAACAAATCATGTAAACCTTCTAGAAGCTGTGATTTTAAAAAATGGGGGAAGTAAGATTTTCTTATTTCCAAACGCATGCGCAAACTATAGAAAGTTGTTATGACGTAGAATGTGCATACTTTGTTGATTCCATTTATGAAATAAAACACATTTTCGAAAAACTCTTGTTTTTTAAGAAATCATGTAAACCTTCTAGAAGCTGTGATTTTGAAAAACGGTGGAAGTAAGCTTTTCTTATTTTCGGACGCATGCGCAAACTATAAAAAGTCGTTATGACGTAGAATGTGCATACTTTGTAGATTCAATTTATGAAATAATGCACATTTTCTAAAAAACTCGTGTTTTTTTACGAAATCATGTAAACCTTCTAGAAGCTGTTATTTTAAAAAACGGTGGAAGTAAGCTTTTCTTATTTCCGGACGGATGCGCAAACTATAGAAAGTTCTTATGAAGTAGAATGTGCATACTTTGTTGATTCCATTTATGAAATAAAACACATTTTCTAAAAACTCGTGTTTTTTACGAAATCATGTAAACCTTCTAGAAGCTGTGATTTTAAAAAACGGTGGAAGTAAGCTTTTCTTATTTCCGGTCGAATGCGGAAACTATAGAAAGTCGTTATTACGTAGAATGTGCATACTTTGTTGATTCCATTTATGAAATAAAACACATTTTCTAAAAACTCGTGTTTTTTAAGAAATCATGTAAACCTTCTAGAAGCTGTGATTTTGAAAAACGGTGAAAGTAAGCTTTTCTTATTTCCGGACGCATGCGCAAACTATAGAAAGTCGTTATGACATAGAATGTGCATACTTTGTAGATTTCATTTATGAAATAAAACACATTTTCTAAAAACTCGTGTTTTTTACGAAATCATGTAAACCTTCTAGAAGCTATTATTTTAAAAAACAGTGGAAGTAAGCTTTTCTTATTTCCGGATGCATGCGCAAACTATAGAAAGTCTTTATGACGTAGAATGTGCAGACTTTGTTGATTCGATTTATGAAATAAAACACATTTTCTAAAAACTCGTGTTTTTCAACAAATCATGTAGACCTTCTAGAAGCTGTGATTTTAAAAAATGGGGGAAGTAATATTTTCTTATTTCCAAACGCATGCGCAAACTATAGAAAGTCGTTATGACGTAGAATGTGCATACTTTGTTGATTCCATTTATGAAATAAAACACATTTTCTAAAAACTCTTGTTTTTTAAGAAATCATGTAAACCTTCTAGAAGCTGTGATTTTAAGAAACGGGGGAAGTAAGCTTTTCTTATTTCCGGACGCATGCGGAAACTATAGAAAGTCGTTATGACGAAGAATGTGCATACTTTGTAGGTTCCATTTATAACATAAAACAGATTTTCTAAAAACTCGTGTTTTTTACGAAATCATGTAAACCTTCTAGAAGCTGTGATTTTAAAAAACGATGGAAGTAAGCTTTTCTTATTTCCAAACGCATGCGCAAACTATAGAAAGTCGTTATGATGTAGAATGTGCATACTTTGTTGATTCCATTTATGAAATAAAACAGATTTTCTAAAAACTCGTGTTTTTTAAGAAATCATGTAAAGCTTCTAGAAGCTGTGATTTTGAAAAACGGTGGAAGTAAGCTTTTCTTATTTCCGGACGCATGCGCAAACTATAGAAAGTCGTTATGAAATAGAATATGCATAATTTGCTGATTCCATTTATGATATAAAACACATTTTCTAAAAACTCGTGTTTTTTAACAAATCATGTAAACCTTCCAGAAGCTGTGATTTTAAGAAACGGGGGAAGTAAACTTTTCTTATTTCCACAGGCATGCGCAAACTATAGAAAGTCGTTATGACATAGAATGTGCATACTTTGTTGATTCCATTTATGAAATAAAACACATTTTCTAAAAACTCGTGTTTTTTAAGCAATCATGTAAACCTTCTAGAAGCTGTGATTTTAAAAAACGGGGGAAGTAAGATTTTCTTATTTCCGGACGCATGCGGAAACTATAGAAAGTCGTTATGACGTAGAATGTGCATACTTTGTAGATTCCATTTATGAAATAAAACACATTTTCTAAAAACTCGTGTTTTTTACACAATCATGTAAAGCTTCTAGAAGCTGTGATTTTAAAAAACGGGTGAAGTAAGCTTTTCTTATTTCCGGACGTATGCGCATACTATAGAAAGTCGTTATGACGAAGAATTTGCATTTTTTGTAGATTCCATTTATGAAATAAAACACATTTTCTAAAAACTCGTGTTTTTTACGAAATCATGTAAACCTTCTAGAAGCTGTGATTTTAAAAAACGATGGAAGTAAGCTTTTCTTATTTCCAAACGCATGCGCAAACTATAGAAAGTCGTTATGACGTAGAATGTGCATACTTTGTTGATTCCATTTATGAAATAAAACACATTTTCTAAAAACTCGTGTTTTTTAAGAAATCATGTAAACCTTCTAGAAGCTGTGATTTTAAAAAACGGGGGAAGTAAGCTTTTCTTATTTCCGGACGCATGCGCAAACTATGGAAAGTCGTTATGACGTAGAATGTGGATACTTTGTAGATTCCATTTATGAAATAAAACACATTTTCTAAAAACTCGTGTTTTTTACGAAATCATGTAAACATTCTAGAAGCTGTGATTTTAAAAAACGATGGAAGTAAGCTTATTTTATTTCCAAACGCATGCATAAACTATCGAATGGCGGTATGACGTAGAATGTGCATACTTTGTTGATTCCATTTATGAAATAAAACACATTTTCTAAAAACTCGTGTTGTTTAAGAAATTATGTAAACGTTCTAGAAGCTGTGATTTTAAAAAACGGGGGAAATAATCTTTTCTTATTTCCGGACGCATGCGAAAACTATAGAAAGTCGTTATGACGTAGAATGTGCGTACTTTGTTGATTCCATTTATGAAATAAAACACATTTTCTAAAAACTCGTGTTTTTTACGAAATTATGTAAACATTCTAGAAGCTGTGATTTTAAAAAACGGTGGAAGTAAGCTTTTGTTATTTCTGGACGCATGCGCAAACAATACAAAGTCGTTATGACGTAGAATGTGCATACTTTTTAGATTCCATTTATGAAATAAAACACATTTTCTAAAAACTCGTGTTTTTTACAAAATCATGTAAACCTTCTAGAAGCTATGATTTTAAAAAATGGGGGAAGTAAGCTTTTCTTATTTCCGGACGCATGTGCAAACTATAGAAAGTCGTTATGACGAAAAATGTGCATACTTTGTAGATTCCATTTATGAAATAAAACACATTTTCTAAAAACTCGTGTTTTTTACGAAATCATGTAAACCTTCTAGAAGCTGTGATTTTAAAAAACGATGGAAGTAAGCTTTTCTTATTTCCAAACGCATGCATAAACTATGGAATGGCCTTATGACGTAGAATGTGCATACTTTGTTGATTCCATTTATGAAATAAAACAAATTTTCTAAAAACTCGTGTTTTTTAAGAAATTATGTAAACGTTCTAGAAGCTGTGATTTTAAAAAATGGGGGAAGTAAGCTTTTCTTATTTCCGGACGCATGCGCAAACTATAGAAAGTCGTTATGACGTAGAATGTGCATACTTTGTAGATACGATTTATGAAATAAAGCACATTTTCTAAAAACTCGTGCTTTTTAAGAAATCATGTAAACCTTCTAGAAGCTGTGATTTTAAAAAACGGGGGAATTAAGTTTTTCTTATTTCCGGACGCATGCGCAAAATATAGAAAGTCGTTATGACGTAGAATGTTGATACTTTGTTGATTCCATTTATGAAATAAAACAGATTTTCTAAAAACTCGTGTTTTTTAAGAAATCATATAAACCTTCCAGAAGCTGTGATTTTAAAAAACGAGGGAAGTAAGCTTTTTTTATTTCCAAACGCATGCGCAAAATATAGAAAGTCGTTATGACGTAGAATGTGCATACTTTGTTTATTCCATTTATGAAATAAAACACATTTTCTAAAAACTCGTGTTTTTTAAGAAATTATGTAAACCTTCTAGAAGCTGTGATTTTAAAAAACGGGGGAATCAAGCTTTTCTTATATCCGGACGCATGCGCAAACTATAGAAAGTCGTTATGATGTAGAATGTGCATACTTTGTAAATTCGATTTATGAAATAAAGCACATTTTCTAAAAAACTCGTGTTTTTTTACGAAATCATTTAAACCTTCTAGAAGCTGTGATTTTAAAAAACGATGGAAGTAAGCTTTTCTTATTTCCAGACGAATGCACAAACTATAGAAAGTCGTTATGACGTAGAATGTGCATACTTTGTTGATTTCATTTAGGAAATAAAACACATTTTCTAAAAACTTGTGTTTTTTACGAAATCATGTAAACCTTCTAGAAGCTGTGATTTTAAAAAATGGGGGAAGTAAGCTTTTCATATTTCCAAAGGCATGTGCAAACTATAGAAAGTCGTTATGACGTAGAATGTGCATACTTTGTTGATTCCATTTATGAAATAAAACACATTTTCTAAAAACTCGTGTTTTTTAAGAAATCATGTAAACCCTTCTAGAAGCTGCGATTTTAAAAAACGGGGGAAGTAAGCTTTTGTTATTTCCGGACGCATGCGCAAACTATAGAAAGTCGTTATGACGTAGAATGTGCATACTTTGTTGATTTCATTTATGAAATAAAACACATTTTCTAAAAACTCGTGTTTTTTACGAAATCATGTAAACCTTCTAGAAGCTGTGATTTTAAAAAATGGGGGAAGTAAGCTTTTCATCTTTCCAAAGGCATGCGCAAACTATAGAAAGTCTATATGACGTAGAATGTGCATACTTTGTTGATTCCATTTATGAAATAAAACACATTTTCTAAAAACTCGTGTTTTTTAAGAAATCATGTAAACCTTCTAGAAGCTGTGATTTTAAAAAACGGGGGAAGTAAGTTTTTCTTATTTCCAAACGCATGCGCAAACTATAGAAAGTCGTTATGACGTAGAATGTGCATACTTTGTTGATTCCATTTATGAAATAAAACACATTTTTTAAAAACCCGTGTTTTTTAAGAAATCATGTAAAGCTTCTAGAAGCTGTGATTTTGAAAAACGGTGGAAGTAAGCTTTTCTTATTTCCGGACGCATGCGCAAACTATAGAAAGTCGTTATGAAATAGAATGTGCATACTTTGATGATTCCATTTATGAAATAAAACACATTTTCTAAAAACTCGTGTTCTTTAACAAATCATGTAAACCTTCTAGAAGCTATTATTTTAAAAAACGGTGGAAGTAAGCTTTTCTTATTTCCGGACGCATGCGCAAACTATAGAAACTCATTATGACGTAGAATGTACATACTTGGTTGATTCCATTTATGAAATAAAACACATTTTCCAAAAACTCGTGTTTTTTAACAAATCATGTAAACCTTCTAGAAGCTGTGATTTTAAAAAACGGTGGAAGTAAGCTTTTCTTCTTTCCGGACGGATGCGCAAACTATAGAAAGTCCTTATGACGTAGAATGTGCATACTTTGTTGATTCCATTTATGAAATAAAACACATTTTCTAAAAACTCGTGTTTTTTACGAAATCATGTAAACCTTCTAGAAGCTGTGATTTTAAAAAACGGTGGAAGTAAGCTTTTCTTATTTCTGGTCGAATGCGGAAACTAGAGAAAGTCGTTATTACGTAGAATGTGCATAATTTGTTGATTCCATTTATGAAATAAAACACATTTTCTAAAAACTCGTGTTTTTTAAGAAATCTTGTAAACCTTCTAGAAGCTGTGATTTTAAAAAACGATGGAAGTAAGCGTTTCTTATCTCCGGACGAATGCGCAAACTATAGAAAGTCGTTATGACGTAGAATGTGCATACTTTGTAGATTCCATTTATGAAATAAAACACATTTTCTAAAAACTCGTGTTTTTTAAGAAATCATGTAAACCTTCTAGAAGCTATGATTTTAAAAAACGAGGGAAGTAAGTTTTTCTTATTTCCAAACGCATGCGCAACATATAGAAATTCGTTATGACGTAGAATGTGCATACTTTGTTGATTCCATTTATGAAATAAAACACATTTTCTAAGAACTCGTGTTTTTTAAGAAATTATGTAAAGCTTCTAGAAGCTGTGATTTTAAAAAACGGGGGAGGTAAGCTTTTCTTATTTCCGGACGCATGCGCAAACTATAGAAAGTCGTTATGACGTAGAATGTGCATACTTTGTAGATTCGATTTATGAAATAATGCACATTTTCTAAAAAACTCGTGTTGTTTTACGAAATCATGTAAACCTTCTAGAAGCTGTGATTTTAAAAAACGGTGGAAGTAAGCTTTTCTTATTTCCGGACGAATGCACAAAATATAGAAAGTCGTTATGACGTAGAATGTGCATACTTTTTTGATTCCATTTATGAAATAAAACACATTTTCTAAAAACTCGTGTTTTTTACGAAATCATGTAAACCTTCTAGAAGCTGTGATTTTAAAAAACGGGGGATGTAAGCTTTTCTTATTTCCGGACGAATGCACAAACAATAGAAGGTCGTTATGATGTAGAATGTGCATACTTTGTTGATTCCATTTATGAAATAAAACACATTTTCTAAAAACTCGTGTTTTTTACGAAATCATGTAAACCTTCTAGAACCTGTGATTTTAAAAAACGGGGGAAGTAAGCATTTCATATTTCCAAAGGCATGCGCAAACTATAGAAAGTCGTTATTATGTAGAATGTGCATACTTTGTTGATTCCATTTATGAAATAAAACACATTTTCTAAAAACTCGTGTTTTTTGAAAAATCATGTAAACCTTCTAGAAGCTGTGATTTTAAAAAACGGGGGAAGAAAGCTTTTCTTAATTCCGGACGCATGCGCAAACTATAGAAAGTCGTTATGACGAAGAATGTGCATAGTTTGTAGATTGCATTTATGAAATAAAACACATTTTCTAAAAATTCATGTTTTTTACGAAATCATGTAAACCTTCTAGAAGCTGTGATTTTAAAAAACGATGGAAGTAAGCTTTTCTTATTTCCAAACGCATGCGCAAACTATAGAAAGGCGTTAGGACGTAGAATGTGCATACTTTGTTGATTCCATTTATGAAATAAAACACATTTTCTAAAAACTCGTGTTTTTTAAGAAATTATGTAAACCTTCTAGAAGCTGTGATTTTAAAAAACGGGGGAAGTAAGCTTTTCTTATTTCCGGACGCATGCGCAAACTATAGAAAGTCGTTATGACGTAGAATGTGCATACTTTGTTGATTCCATTTATGAAATAAAACACATTTTCTAAAAACTCGTCTTTTTTAAGAAATCATGTAAACCTTCTAGAAGCTGTGTTTTTAAAAAACGGGGGAAGTAAGCTTTTCTTATTTCCGGACGCATGCACAAAATATAGAAAGTCATTATGACATAGAATGTGCATACTTTGTTCATTCCATTTATGAAATAACACACATTTTCTATAAACTCGTGATTTTTAAGAAATCATGTAAACCTTCTAGAAACTGTGATTTTAAAAAACGGGGGAAGTAAGATTTTCTTATTTCCAGACGCATGCGCAAACTATAGAAAGTCGTTATGACATAGAATATGCATACTTTGTTGATTCCATTTATGAAATAAAACACATTTTCTAAAAACTCGTGTTTTTTAAGAAATCATGTAAACCTTCCAGAAGCTGTGATTTTAAAAAACGGGGGAAGTAAGCTTTTCTTATTTCCAAACGCATGCACAACATATACAAAGTCGTTATGACGTAGAATGTGCATACTTTGTTGATTCCATTTATGAAATAAAACACATTTTCTAAAAACTCGTGTTTTTTACAAATCATGTAAACCTTCTAGAAGCTGTGATTTTAAAAAACGGGGGAAGTAAGCTTTTCTTGTTTCCAAAGGCATGCGCAAACTATAGAAAGTCGTTATGACGTAGAATGTGCATACTTTGTTGATTCCATTTATGAAATAAAACACATTTTCTAAAAACTCGTGTTTTTTAAGAAATCATGTAAACCTTCTAGAAGCTATGATTTTAAAAAATTGGGGAAGTAAAGTTTTCTTATTTCCGGACGTATGCGCAAACTATAGACAGTCGTTATGACGTAGAATTTGCATACTTTGTAGATTCCATTTATGAAATAAAACACATTTTCTAAAAACTCTTGTTTTTTACGAAATCACGTAAACCTTCTAGAAGCTGTGATTTTAAAAAACGGAGGAAGGAAGCTTTTCTTATTTCCGGACGCATGCGCATACTATAGAAAGTCGTTATGACGAAGAATGTGCATACTTTGTAGATTCCATTTATGAAATAAAACACATTTTCTAAAAACTCGTGTTTCTTACGAAATCATGTAAACCTTCTAGAAGCTGTGATTTTCAAAAACGATGGAAGTAAGCTTTTCTTATTTCCCGACGCATGCGCAAACTATAGAAAGTCGTTCTGACGAAGAATGTGCATACTTTGTAGATTCCATTTATGAAATAAAACACATTTTCTAAAAACTCGTGTTTTTTAAGAAATCATGTAAACCTTCTAGAAGCTATGATTTTAAAAAACGGGGGAAGTAAGCTTTTCTTATTTCCAAACGCATTCGCAAACTATAGAAAGTCGTTATGATGTAGAATGTGCATACTTTGTTGATTCCATTTATGAAATAAAACACATTTTCTAAAAACTCGTGTTTTTTACAAATCATGTAAACCTTCTAGAAGCTGTGATTTTAAAAAACGGGGGAAGTAAGCTTTTCTTCTTTCCGGACGCATGCGCAAACTATAGAAAGTCGTTATGACGAAGAATGTGCATACTTTGTAGATTCCATTTACGAAATAAAACACATTTTCTAAAAACTCGTGTTTTTTACGAAATCATGTAAACCTTCTAGAAGCTGTGATTTTAAAAAACGATGGAAGTAAGCTTTTCTTATTTCCAGTCGAATGCGGAAACTATAGAAAGTCGTTATTACGTAGAATGTGCATACTTTGATGATTCCATTTATGAAATAAAACACATTTTCTAAAAACTCGTGTTTTTTAAGAAATCATGCAAACCTTCCAGAAGCTGTGATTTTAAAAAACGAGGGAAGTAAGCTTTTCTTATTTCCAAAACGCATGCGCAAACTATAGAAAGTCGTTATGACGTAGAATGTGCATACTTTGTTGATTCCATTTATGAAATAAAACACATTTTCTAAAAACTCGTGTTTTTTAAGAAATTATGTAAACCTTCTAGAAGCTGTGATTTTAAAAAACGGGGGAACTAAGCTTTTCTTATTTCCGGACGCATGCGCAAACTATAGAAAGTCGTTATGACGTAGAATGTGCATACTTTGTAGATTCCATTTATGAAATAAAGCACATTTTATAAAAAACTCGTGTTTTTTACGAAATCATGTAAACCTTCTAGAAGCTGTGATTTTAAAAAACGGTGGAGGTAAGCTTTTCTTATTTCCGGACGAATGCGCAAACTATAGAAAGTCGTTATGACGTAGAATGTGGATACTTTGTTGATTCCATTTATGAAATAAAACACATTTTCTAAAAACTCGTGTTTTTTAAGAAATCCTGTAAACCTTCTAGAAGTTGTGATTTTAAAAAACGATGGAAGTAAGCTTTTCTTATTTCCGGACGCATGCGCAAACTATAGAAATTCGTTATGACGTAGAATGTGCATACTTTGTTGTTTCCATTTATGAAATAAAACACATTTTCTAAAAACTCGTGTTTTTTAAGAAATCATGTAAACCTTCTAGAAGCTGTGATTTTAAAACACGGGGGAAGTAAGATTTTCTTATTTCCAAACGCATGCGCAAACTATAGAAAGTCATTATGACGTAGAATGTGCATACTTTGTTGATTCCATTTATGAAATAAAACAAATTTTCTAAAAGCTCGTGTTTTTTAAGAAATCATGTAAACCTTCTAGAAGCTGTGATTTTAAAAAACGGGGGAAGTAAGCTTTTCTTATTTCCGGACGCATGCGCAAACTATAGAAAGTCGTTATGACGTAGAATCCGCATACTTTGTAGATTCCATTTATGAAATAAAACACATTTTCTAAAAACTCGTGTTTTTTAAGAAATCATGTAAACCTTCTAAAAGCTGTGATTTTAAAACACGGGGGAAGTAAGCTTTTCTTATTTTCAAACGCATGCGCAAACTATAGAAAGTCATTATGACGTAGAATGTGCATACTTTGTTGATTCCATTTATGAAATAAAACAAATTTTCTAAAGCTCGTGTTTTTTAAGAAATCATGTAAACCTTCTAGAAGCTGTGATTTTAAAAAACGGGGGAAGTAAGCTTTTCTTATTTCCGGACGCATGCGCAAACTATAGAAAGTCGTTATGAAATAGAATGTGCATACTTTGTTGATTCCATTTATGAAATAAAACACATTTTCTAAAAACTCATGTTTTTTACGAAATCATGTAAACCTTCTAGAAGCTGTGATTTTAAAAAATGGGGGAAGTAAGCTTTTCTTATTTCCAAACGCATGCGCAAACTATAGAAAGTCGTTATGACGTAGAATGTGCATACCTTGTAGATTCCATTTATGAAATAAAGCACATTTCCTAAAAAACTCGTGTTTTTTACGAAATCATGTAAACCTTCTAGAAGCTGTGATTTTAATAAACGGTGGAAGTAAGCTTTTCTTATTTCCGGACGAATGCGCAAACTATAGAAAGTCGTTATGACGTATAATGTGCATAATTTGTTGATTCCATTTATGAAATAAAACACATTTCCTAAAAAATCGTGTTTTTTAAGAAATCATGTAAACCTTCTAGAAGCTGTGATTTTAAAAAACTATGGAAGTAAGCTTTTCTTATTTCCGGACGCATGCGCAAACTATAGAAAGTCGTTATGACGTAGAATGTGCATACTTTGTTTATTCCATTTATGAAATAAAACACATTTTCTAAAAACTCGTGTTTTTTAAGAAATTATGTAAACCTTCTAGAAGCTGTGATTTTAAAAAACGGGGGAATCAAGCTTTTCTTATATCCGGACGCATGCGCAAACTATAGAAAGTCGTTATGATGTAGAATGTGCATACTTTGTAGATTCGATTTATGAAATAAAGCACATTTTCTAAAAAACTCGTGTTTTTTTACGAAATCATTTAAACCTTCTAGAAGCTGTGATTTTAAAAAACGATGGAAGTAAGCTTTTCTTATTTCCGGACGAATGCACAAACTATAGAAAGTTGTTATGACGTAGAATGTGCATACTTTGTTGATTTCATTTATGAAATAAAACACATTTTCTAAAAACTTGTGTTTTTTACGAAATCATGTAAACCTTCTAGAAGCTGTGATTTTAAAAAACGGGGGGAAGTAAGCTTTTCATATTTCCAAAGGCATGTGCAAACTATAGAAAGTCGTTATGACGTAGAATGTGCATACTTTGTTGATTCCATTTATGAAATAAAACACATTTTCTAAAAACTCGTGTTTTTTAAGAAATCATGTAAACCCTTCTAGAAGCTGCGATTTTAAAAAACGGGGGAAGTAAGCTTTTGTTATTTCCGGACGCATGCGCAAACTATAGAAAGTTGTTATGACGAAGAATGTGCATACTTTGTAGATTCCATTTATGAAATAAAACACATTTTCTAAAAACTCATGTTTTTTAGGAAATCATGTAAACCTTCTAGAAGCTTTGATTTTAAAAAACGGGGGAAGTAAGCTTTTCTTATTTCCGGACGCATGCGCAAACTATAGAAAGTCGTTATGACGTAGAATGTGCATACTTTGTACATTCTATTTATGAAATAAAGCACATTTTCTAAAAAACTCATGTTTTTTTACGAAATCATGTAAACCTTCTAGAAGCTGTGATTTTAAAAAACGGGGGAAATAAGCTTTTCTTATTTCCGGATGCATGCGCAAACTATAGAAACTCATTATGACGTAGAATGTGCATACTTTGTTGATTCCATTTATGAAATAAAACACATTTTCTAAAAACTCATGTTTTTTAACAAATCATGTAAACCTTCTAGAAGCTGTGATTTTATAAAACGGTGGAAGTAAGCTTTTCTTATTTCCGGACGCATGCGCAAACTATAGAAAGTCCTTATGACATAGAATGTGCATACTTTGTTGATTCCATCTACAAAATAAAACACATTTTCTAAAAACTCGTGTTTTTTACGAAATCATGTAAACCTTCTAGAAGCTGTGATTTTAAAAAATGGTGGAAGTAAGCTTTTCTTATTTCCGGTCGAATGCGGAAACTATAGAAAGTCGTTATTACGTAGAATGTGCATACTTTGTTGATTCCATTTATGAAATAAAACACATTTTCTAAAAACTCGTGTTTTTTAAGAAATCATGTAAACCTTCTAGAAGCTGTGATTTTAAAAAACGGGGGAAGTAAGCTTTTCTTATTTCCAAACGCATGCACAAACTATAGAAATTCGTTATGATGTAGAATGTGCATACTTTGTTTATTCCATTTATGAAATAAAACACATTTTCTAAAAACTCGTGTTTTTTAAGCAATCATGTAAACCTTCTAGAAGCTGTGATTTTCAAAAACGGGGGAAGTAAGATTTTCTTATTTCCGGACGCATGCGCAAACTATATAAAGTCGTTATGACGTAGAATGTGCATACTTTTTAGATTCCATTTATGAAATAAAACACATTTTCTAAAAACTCGTGTTTTTTACAAAATCATGTAAACCTTCTAGAAGCTGTGATTTTAAAAAATGGGGGAAATAAGCTTTTCTTATTTCCGGACGCATGCGCATACTATAGAAAGTCGTTATGACGAAGAATTTGCATACTTTGTAGATTCCATTTATGAAATAAAACAAATTTTCTAAAAACTCGTTTTTTTACGAAATCATGTAAACCTTCTAGAAGCTGTGATTTTAAAAAACGATGGAAGTAAGCTTTTCTTATTTCCAAACGCATGCGCAAACTATAGAAAGCCGTTATGATGTAGAATGTGCATACTTTGTTTATTCCATTTATGAAATAAAACACATTTTCTAAAAACTCGTGTTTTTTAACAAATCATGTAAACCTTCTAGAAGCTGTGATTTTAAAAAACGGGGGAAGTAAGTTTTTCTTATTTCCAAACGCATGCGCAAACTATAGAAAGTCGTTATGACGTAGAATGTGCATACTTTGTTGATTCCATTTATGAAATAAAACACATTTTTAAAAAACCCGTGTTTTTTAAGAAATCATGTAAAGCTTCTAGAAGCTGTGATTTTAAAAAACGGTGGAAGTAAGCTTTTCTTATTTCCGGACGCATGCGCAAACTATAGAAAGTCGTTATGAAATAGAATGTGCATACTTTGATGATTCCATTTATGAAATAAAACACATTTTCTAAAAACTCGTGTTCTTTAACAAATCATGTAAACCTTCTAGAAGCTATTATTTTAAAAAACGGTGGAAGTAAGCTTTTCTTATTTCCGGACGCATGCGCAAACTATAGAAACTCATTATGACGTAGAATGTACATACTTGGTTGATTCCATTTATGAAATAAAACACATTTTCCAAAAACTCGTGTTTTTTAACAAATCATGTAAACCTTCTAGAAGCTGTGATTTTAAAAAACGGTGGAAGTAAGCTTTTCTTCTTTCCGGACGGATGCGCAAACTATAGAAAGTCCTTATGACGTAGAATGTGCATACTTTGTTGATTCCATTTATGAAATAAAACACATTTTCTAAAAACTCGTGTTTTTTACGAAATCATGTAAACCTTCTAGAAGCTGTGATTTTAAAAAACGGTGGAAGTAAGCTTTTCTTATTTATGGTCGAATGCGGAAACTATAGAAAGTCGTTATTACGTAGAATGTGCATAATTTGTTGATTCCATTTATGAAATAAAACACATTTTCTAAAAACTCGTGTTTTTTAAGAAATCTTGTAAACCTTCTAGAAGCTGTGATTTTAAAAAACGATGGAAGTAAGCATTTCTTATTTCCGGACGAATGCGCAAACTATAGAAAGTCGTTATGACGTAGAATGTGCATACTTTGTAGATTCCATTTATGAAATAAAACACATTTTCTAAAAACTCGTGTTTTTTAAGAAATCATGTAAACCTTCTAGAAGCTATGATTTTAAAAAACGAGGGAAGTAAGTTTTTCTTATTTCCAAACGCATGCGCAACATATAGAAATTCGTTATGACGTAGAATGTGCATACTTTGTTGATTCCATTTATGAAATAAAACACATTTTCTAAGAACTCGTGTTTTTTAAGAAATTATGTAAAGCTTCTAGAAGCTGTGATTTTAAAAAACGGGGGAGGTAAGATTTTCTTATTTCCAGACGCATGCGCAAACTATAGAAAGTCGTTATGACGTAGAATGTGCATACTTTGTTGATTCCATTTATGAAATAAAACAAATTTTCTAAAGCTCGTGTTTTTTAAGAAATCATGTAAACCTTCTAGAAGCTGTGATTTTAAAAAACGGGGGAAGTAAGCTTTTCTTATTTCCGGACGCATGCGCAAACTATAGAAAGTCGTTATGAAATAGAATGTGCATACTTTGTTGATTCCATTTATGAAATAAAACACATTTTCTAAAAACTCGTGTTTTTTACGAAATCATGTAAACCTTCTAGAAGCTGTGATTTTAAAAAATGGGGGAAGTAAGCTTTTCTTATTTCCAAACGCATGCGCAAACTATAGAAAGTCGTTATGACGTAGAATGTGCATACCTTGTAGATTCCATTTATGAAATAAAGCACATTTCCTAAAAAACTCGTGTTTTTTACGAAATCATGTAAACCTTCTAGAAGCTGTGATTTTAATAAACGGTGGAAGTAAGATTTTCTTATTTCCGGACGAATGCGCAAACTATAGAAAGTCGTTATGACGTATAATGTGCATAATTTGTTGATTCCATTTATGAAATAAAACACATTTCCTAAAAAATCGTGTTTTTTAAGAAATCATGTAAACCTTCTAGAAGCTGTGATTTTAAAAAACGATGGAAGTAAGCTTTTCTTATTTCCGGACGCATGCGCAAACTATAGAAAGTCGTTATGACGTAGAATGTGCATACTTTGTTTATTCCATTTATGAAATAAAACACATTTTCTAAAAACTCATGTTTTTTAAGAAATTATGTAAACCTTCTAGAAGCTGTGATTTTAAAAAACGGGGGAATCAAGCTTTTCTTATATCCGGACGCATGCGCAAACTATAGAAAGTCGTTATGATGTAGAATGTGCATACTTTGTAGATTCGATTTATGAAATAAAGCACATTTTCTAAAAAACTCGTGTTTTTTTACGAAATCATTTAAACCTTCTAGAAGCTGTGATTTTAAAAAACGATGGAAGTAAGCTTTTCTTATTTCCGGACGAATGCACAAACTATAGAAAGTCGTTATGACGTAGAATGTGCATACTTTGTTGATTTCATTTATGAAATAAAACACATTTTCTAAAAACTTGTGTTTTTTACGAAATCATGTAAACCTTCTAGAAGCTGTGATTTTAAAAAACGGGGGAAGTAAGCTTTTCATATTTCCAAAGGCATGTGCAAACTATAGAAAGTCGTTATGACGTAGAATGTGCATACTTTGTTGATTCCATTTATGAAATAAAACACATTTTCTAAAAACTCGTGTTTTTTAAGAAATCATGTAAACCCTTCTAGAAGCTGCGATTTTAAAAAACGGGGGAAGTAAGCTTTTGTTATTTCCGGACGCATGCGCAAACTATAGAAAGTTGTTATGACGAAGAATGTGCATACTTTGTAGATTCCATTTATGAAATAAAACACATTTTCTAAAAACTCGTGTTTTTTAGGAAATCATGTAAACCTTCTAGAAGCTTTGATTTTAAAAAACGGGGGAAGTAAGCTTTTCTTATTTCCGGACGCATACGCAAACTATAGAAAGTCGTTATGACGTAGAATGTGCATACTTTGTACATTCTATTTATGAAATAAAGCACATTTTCTAAAAAACTCATGTTTTTTTACGAAATCATGTAAAGCTTCTAGAAGCTGTGATTTTAAAAAACGGTGGAAGTAAGCTTTTCTTATTTCCGGACGCATGCGCAAACTATAGAAAGTCGTTATGAAATAGAATGTGCATACTTTGATGATTCCATTTATGAAATAAAACACATTTTCTAAAAACTCGTGTTCTTTAACAAATCATGTAAACCTTCTAGAAGCTATTATTTTAAAAAACGGTGGAAGTAAGCTTTTCTTATTTCCGGACGCATGCGCAAACTATAGAAACTCATTATGACGTAGAATGTACATACTTGGTTGATTCCATTTATGAAATAAAACACATTTTCCAAAAACTCGTGTTTTTTAACAAATCATGTAAACCTTCTAGAAGCTGTGATTTTAAAAAACGGTGGAAGTAAGCTTTTCTTCTTTCCGGACGGATGCGCAAACTATAGAAAGTTGTTATGACGAAGAATGTGCATACTTTGTAGATTCCATTTATGAAATAAAACACATTTTCTAAAAACTCGTGTTTTTTAGGAAATCATGTAAACCTTCTAGAAGCTT
Source organism: Larix kaempferi (assembly GCA_027924585.1). Taxonomy (NCBI): domain Eukaryota; kingdom Viridiplantae; phylum Streptophyta; class Pinopsida; order Pinales; family Pinaceae; genus Larix; species Larix kaempferi. The sequence goes on from BSBM01000324.1 coordinate 4,558,912, forward strand.
TGATTTTAAAAAACGGGGGAAGTAAGCTTTTCTTATTTCCGGACGCATACGCAAACTATAGAAAGTCGTTATGACGTAGAATGTGCATACTTTGTACATTCTATTTATGAAATAAAGCACATTTTCTAAAAAACTCATGTTTTTTTACGAAATCATGTAAAGCTTCTAGAAGCTGTGATTTTAAAAAACGGTGGAAGTAAGCTTTTCTTATTTCCGGACGCATGCGCAAACTATAGAAAGTCGTTATGAAATAGAATGTGCATACTTTGATGATTCCATTTATGAAATAAAACACATTTTCTAAAAACTCGTGTTCTTTAACAAATCATGTAAACCTTCTAGAAGCTATTATTTTAAAAAACGGTGGAAGTAAGCTTTTCTTATTTCCGGACGCATGCGCAAACTATAGAAACTCATTATGACGTAGAATGTGCATACTTTGTTGATTCCATTTATGAAATAAAACACATTTTCTAAAAACTCGTGTTTTTTACGAAATCATGTAAACCTTCTAGAAGCTGTGATTTTAAAAAACGGTGGAAGTAAGCTTTTCTTATTTCTGGTCGAATGCGGAAACTATAGAAAGTCGTTATTACGTAGAATGTGCATAATTTGTTGATTCCATTTATGAAATAAAACACATTTTCTAAAAACTCGTGTTTTTTAAGAAATCTTGTAAACCTTCTAGAAGCTGTGATTTTAAAAAACGATGGAAGTAAGCATTTCTTATTTCCGGACGAATGCGCAAACTATAGAAAGTCGTTATGACGTAGAATGTGCATACTTTGTAGATTCCATTTATGAAATAAAACACATTTTCTAAAAACTCGTGTTTTTTAAGAAATCATGTAAACCTTCTAGAAGCTATGATTTTAAAAAACGAGGGAAGTAAGTTTTTCTTATTTCCAAACGCATGCGCAACATATAGAAATTCGTTATGACGTAGAATGTGCATACTTTGTTGATTCCATTTATGAAATAAAACACATTTTCTAAGAACTCGTGTTTTTTAAGAAATTATGTAAAGCTTCTAGAAGCTGTGATTTTAAAAAACGGGGGAGGTAAGATTTTCTTATTTCCGGACGCATGCGCAAACTATAGAAAGTCGTTATGACGTAGAATGTGCATACTTTGTTGATTCCATTTATGAAATAAAACAAATTTTCTAAAGCTCGTGTTTTTTAAGAAATCATGTAAACCTTCTAGAAGCTGTGATTTTAAAAAACGGGGGAAGTAAGCTTTTCTTATTTCCGGACGCATGCGCAAACTATAGAAAGTCGTTATGAAATAGAATGTGCATACTTTGTTGATTCCATTTATGAAATAAAACACATTTTCTAAAAACTCGTGTTTTTTACGAAATCATGTAAACCTTCTAGAAGCTGTGATTTTAAAAAATGGGGGAAGTAAGCTTTTCTTATTTCCAAACGCATGCGCAAACTATAGAAAGTCGTTATGACGTAGAATGTGCATACCTTGTAGATTCCATTTATGAAATAAAGCACATTTCCTAAAAAACTCGTGTTTTTTACGAAATCATGTAAACCTTCTAGAAGCTGTGATTTTAATAAACGGTGGAAGTAAGATTTTCTTATTTCCGGACGAATGCGCAAACTATAGAAAGTCGTTATGACGTATAATGTGCATAATTTGTTGATTCCATTTATGAAATAAAACACATTTCCTAAAAAATCGTGTTTTTTAAGAAATCATGTAAACCTTCTAGAAGCTGTGATTTTAAAAAACGATGGAAGTAAGCTTTTCTTATTTCCGGACGCATGCGCAAACTATAGAAAGTCGTTATGACGTAGAATGTGCATACTTTGTTTATTCCATTTATGAAATAAAACACATTTTCTAAAAACTCATGTTTTTTAAGAAATTATGTAAACCTTCTAGAAGCTGTGATTTTAAAAAACGGGGGAATCAAGCTTTTCTTATATCCGGACGCATGCGCAAACTATAGAAAGTCGTTATGATGTAGAATGTGCATACTTTGTAGATTCGATTTATGAAATAAAGCACATTTTCTAAAAAACTCGTGTTTTTTTACGAAATCATTTAAACCTTCTAGAAGCTGTGATTTTAAAAAACGATGGAAGTAAGCTTTTCTTATTTCCGGACGAATGCACAAACTATAGAAAGTCATTATGACGTAGAATGTGCATACTTTGTTGATTTCATTTATGAAATAAAACACATTTTCTAAAAACTTGTGTTTTTTACGAAATCATGTAAACCTTCTAGAAGCTGTGATTTTAAAAAACGGGGGAAGTAAGCTTTTCATATTTCCAAAGGCATGTGCAAACTATAGAAAGTCGTTATGACGTAGAATGTGCATACTTTGTTGATTCCATTTATGAAATAAAACACATTTTCTAAAAACTCGTGTTTTTTAAGAAATCATGTAAACCCTTCTAGAAGCTGCGATTTTAAAAAACGGGGGAAGTAAGCTTTTGTTATTTCCGGACGCATGCGCAAACTATAGAAAGTTGTTATGACGAAGAATGTGCATACTTTGTAGATTCCATTTATGAAATAAAACACATTTTCTAAAAACTCGTGTTTTTTAGGAAATCATGTAAACCTTCTAGAAGCTTTGATTTTAAAAAACGGGGGAAGTAAGCTTTTCTTATTTCCGGACGCATACGCAAACTATAGAAAGTCGTTATGACGTAGAATGTGCATACTTTGTACATTCTATTTATGAAATAAAGCACATTTTCTAAAAAACTCATGTTTTTTTACGAAATCATGTAAACCTTCTAGAAGCTGTGATTTTAAAAAACGGGGGGAAATAAGCTTTTCTTATTTCCGGACGCATGCGCAAACTATAGAAACTCATTATGACGTAGAATGTGCATACTTTGTTGATTCCATTTATGAAATAAAACACATTTTCTAAAAACTCATGTTTTTTAACAAATCATGTAAACCTTCTAGAAGCTGTGATTTTATAAAACGGTGGAAGTAAGCTTTTCTTATTTCCGGACGCATGCGCAAACTATAGAAAGTCCTTATGACATAGAATGTGCATACTTTGTTGATTCCATCTACAAAATAAAACACATTTTCTAAAAACTCGTGTTTTTTACGAAATCATGTAAACCTTCTAGAAGCTGTGATTTTAAAAAATGGTGGAAGTAAGCTTTTCTTATTTCCGGTCGAATGCGGAAACTATAGAAAGTCGTTATTACGTAGAATGTGCATACTTTGTTGATTCCATTTATGAAATAAAACACATTTTCTAAAAACTCGTGTTTTTTAAGAAATCATGTAAACCTTCTAGAAGCTGTGATTTTAAAAAACGGGGGAAGTAAGCTTTTCTTATTTCCAAACGCATGCACAAACTATAGAAATTCGTTATGATGTAGAATGTGCATACTTTGTTTATTCCATTTATGAAATAAAACACATTTTCTAAAAACTCGTGTTTTTTAAGCAATCATGTAAACCTTCTAGAAGCTGTGATTTTCAAAAACGGGGGAAGTAAGATTTTCTTATTTCCGGACGCATGCGCAAACTATATAAAGTCGTTATGACGTAGAATGTGCATACTTTTTAGATTCCATTTATGAAATAAAACACATTTTCTAAAAACTCGTGTTTTTTACAAAATCATGTAAACCTTCTAGAAGCTGTGATTTTAAAAAATGGGGGAAATAAGCTTTTCTTATTTCCGGACGCATGCGCATACTATAGAAAGTCGTTATGACGAAGAATTTGCATACTTTGTAGATTCCATTTATGAAATAAAACAAATTTTCTAAAAACTCGTTTTTTTACGAAATCATGTAAACCTTCTAGAAGCTGTGATTTTAAAAAACGATGAAAGTAAGCTTTTCTTATTTCCAAACGCATGCGCAAACTATAGAAAGCCGTTATGATGTAGAATGTGCATACTTTGTTTATTCCATTTATGAAATAAAACACATTTTCTAAAAACTCGTGTTTTTTAACAAATCATGTAAACCTTCTAGAAGCTGTGATTTTAAAAAACGGGGGAAGTAAGTTTTTCTTATTTCCAAACGCATGCGCAAACTATAGAAAGTCGTTATGACGTAGAATGTGCATACTTTGTTGATTCCATTTATGAAATAAAACACATTTTTAAAAAACCCGTGTTTTTTAAGAAATCATGTAAAGCTTCTAGAAGCTGTGATTTTAAAAAACGGTGGAAGTAAGCTTTTCTTATTTCCGGACGCATGCGCAAACTATAGAAAGTCGTTATGAAATAGAATGTGCATACTTTGATGATTCCATTTATGAAATAAAACACATTTTCTAAAAACTCGTGTTCTTTAACAAATCATGTAAACCTTCTAGAAGCTATTATTTTAAAAAACGGTGGAAGTAAGCTTTTCTTATTTCCGGACGCATGCGCAAACTATAGAAACTCATTATGACGTAGAATGTACATACTTGGTTGATTCCATTTATGAAATAAAACACATTTTCCAAAAACTCGTGTTTTTTAACAAATCATGTAAACCTTCTAGAAGCTGTGATTTTAAAAAACGGTGGAAGTAAGCTTTTCTTCTTTCCGGACGGATGCGCAAACTATAGAAAGTCCTTATGACGTAGAATGTGCATACTTTGTTGATTCCATTTATGAAATAAAACACATTTTCTAAAAACTCGTGTTTTTTACGAAATCATGTAAACCTTCTAGAAGCTGTGATTTTAAAAAACGGTGGAAGTAAGCTTTTCTTATTTCTGGTCGAATGCGGAAACTATAGAAAGTCGTTATTACGTAGAATGTGCATAATTTGTTGATTCCATTTATGAAATAAAACACATTTTCTAAAAACTCGTGTTTTTTAAGAAATCTTGTAAACCTTCTAGAAGCTGTGATTTTAAAAAACGATGGAAGTAAGCATTTCTTATTTCCGGACGAATGCGCAAACTATAGAAAGTCGTTATGACGTAGAATGTGCATACTTTGTAGATTCTATTTATGAAATAAAACACATTTTCTAAAAACTCGTGTTTTTTAAGAAATCATGTAAACCTTCTAGAAGCTATGATTTTAAAAAACGAGGGAAGTAAGTTTTTCTTATTTCCAAACGCATGCGCAACATATAGAAATTCGTTATGACGTAGAATGTGCATACTTTGTTGATTCCATTTATGAAATAAAACACATTTTCTAAGAACTCGTGTTTTTTAAGAAATTATGTAAAGCTTCTAGAAGCTGTGATTTTAAAAAACGGGGGAGGTAAGATTTTCTTATTTCCGGACGCATGCGCAAACTATAGAAAGTCGTTATGACGTAGAATGTGCATACTTTGTTGATTCCATTTATGAAATACAACAAATTTTCTAAAGCTCGTGTTTTTTAAGAAATCATGTAAACCTTCTAGAAGCTGTGATTTTAAAAAACGGTGGAAGTAAGCTTTTCTTATTTCCGGACGCATGCGCAAACTATAGAAAGTCGTTATGAAATAGAATGTGCATACTTTGTTGATTCCATTTATGAAATAAAACACATTTTCTAAAAACTCGTGTTTTTTACGAAATCATGTAAACCTTCTAGAAGCTGTGATTTTAAAAAATGGGGGAAGTAAGCTTTTCTTATTTCCAAACGAATGCGCAAACTATAGAAAGTCGTTATGACGTAGAATGTGCATACCTTGTAGATTCCATTTATGAAATAAAGCACATTTCCTAAAAAACTCGTGTTTTTTACGAAATCATGTAAACCTTCTAGAAGCTGTGATTTTAAAAAACGGTGGAAGTAAGATTTTCTTATTTCCGGACGAATGCGCAAACTATAGAAAGTCGTTATGACGTATAATGTGCATAGTTTGTAGATTGCATTTATGAAATAAAACACATTTCCTAAAAAATCGTGTTTTTTAAGAAATCATGTAAACCTTCTAGAAGCTGTGATTTTAAAAAACGATGGAAGTAAGCTTTTCTTATTTCCAAACGCATACGCAAACTATAGAAAGTCGTTATGACGTAGAATGTGCATACTTTGTTTATTCCATTTATGAAATAAAACACATTTTCTAAAAACTCGTGTTTTTTAAGAAATCATGTAAAACTTCTAGAAGCTGTGATTTTAAAAAACGGGGGAATCAAGCTTTTCTTATTTCCGGACGCATGCACAAAATATAGAAAGTCATTATGACATAGAATGTGCATACTTTGTTCATTCCATTTATGAAATAACACACATTTTCTATAAACTCGTGATTTTTAAGAAATCATGTAAACCTTCTAGAAACTGTGATTTTAAAAAACGGGGGAAGTAAGATTTTCTTATTTCCAGACGCATGCGCAAACTATAGAAAGTCGTTATGACGTAGAATATGCATACTTTGTTGATTCCATTTATGAAATAAAACACATTTTCTAAAAACTCGTGTTTTTTAAGAAATCATGTAAACCTTCCAGAAGCTGTGATTTTAAAAAACGGGGGAAGTAAGCTTTTCTTATTTCCAAACGCATGCACAACATATACAAAGTCGTTATGACGTAGAATGTGCATACTTTGTTGATTCCATTTATGAAATAAAACACATTTTCTAAAAACTCGTGTTTTTTACAAATCATGTAAACCTTCTAGAAGCTGTGATTTTAAAAAACGGGGGAAGTAAGCTTTTCTTGTTTCCAAAGGCATGCGCAAACTATAGAAAGTCGTTATGACGTAGAATGTGCATACTTTGTTGATTCCATTTATGAAATAAAACACATTTTCTAAAAACTCATGTTTTTTAACAAATGATGTAAACCTTCTAGAAGATGTGATTTTAAAAAACGGGGGAAGTAAGATTATCTTATTTCCAAACGCGTGTGCAAACTATAGAAAGTCGTTATGACGTAGAATGTGCATACTTTGTTGTTTCCATTTATGAAATAAAACACATTTTCTAAAAACTCGTGTTTTTTAAGAAATCATGTAAACCTTCTAGAAGCTGTGATTTTAAAAAACGGGGGAGTTAAGCTTTTCTTATTTCCGGACGAAAGCGCAAACTATAGAAATTCGATATGACGTAGAATGTGCATACTTTGTAGATTCCATTTATGAAATAAAAAACATTTTCTTAAAACTCGTGTTTTTTACGAAATCATGTAAACCTTCTAGAAGCTGTGATTTTAAAAAACGGGGGAAGTAAGCTTTTCTTATTTCCAGACGCATGCACAAACTATAGAAAGTCGTTATGACGTAGACTGTGCATACTTTGTTGATTCCATTTATGAAATAAAACACATTTTCTAAAAACTCGTGTTTTTTACGAAATCATGTAAACCTTCTAGAAGCTGTGATTTTAAAAAACGGGGCAAGTAAGCTTTTCTTATTTTCAAAGGCATGCGCAAACTATAGAAAGTCGTTATGACGTAGAATGTGCATACTTTGTTGATTCCATTTATGAAATAAAACACATTTTCTAAAAACTCGTGTTTTTTAACAAATCATGTAAACCTTCTAGAAGCTGTGATTTTAAAAAACGGGGGAAGTAAGCTTTTCTTATTTCCAAAGGCATGCGCAAACTATAGAAAGTCGTTATGACGTAGAATGTGCATACTTTGTTGATTCCATTTATGAAATAAAACACATTTTCTAAAAACTCGTGTTTTTTAAGAAATCGTGTAAACCTTCTAGAAGCAGTGATTTTAAAAAACGGGGGAAGTAAGCTTTGATTATTTCCGGACGCATGCGCAAACTATAGAAATTCATTATGACGTAGAATGTGCATACTTTGTAGATTCCATTTATGAAATAAAACACATTTTCTAAAAACTCGTGTTTTTTACAAAATCATGTAAACCTTCTAGAAGCTGTGATTTTAAAAAACGGGGGAAGTAAGCTTTTCTTATTTCCGGACGCATGCGCATACTATAGAAAGTTGTTATGACGAAGAATGTGCATACTTTGTAGATTCCATTTATGAAATAAAAGACATTTTCTAAAAACTCATGTTTTCCAACAAATCATGTAAACGTTCTATAAGCTGTGATTTTAAAAAACGGGGGAAGTAAGCTTTTCTTATTTCCGGATGAATGCGCAAACTATAGAAAGTCGTTATGACGTATAATGTGCATACTTTGTTGATTCCATTTATGAAATAAAACACATTTTCTAAAAACTCGTGTTTTTTACGAAATCATGTAAACCTTCTAGAAGCTGTGATTTTAAAAAACGGCGGAAGTAAGATTTTCTTATTTCCAGTCGAATGCGGAAACTATAGAAAGGTAGAATGTGCATACTTTGTTGATTCTATTTATGAAATAAAACACATTTTCTAAAAACTCATGTTTTTTAAGAAATCTTGTAAACCTTCTAGAAGCTGTGATTTAAAAAAACGGTGGAAGTAAGCTTTTCTTATTTCCGGACGAAAGCGCAAACTATAGAAAGTCGATATGACGTAGAATGTGCATACTTTGTTGATTCCATTTATGAAATAAAACACATTTTCTAAAAACTCGTGTTTTTTACGAAATCATGTAAACCTTCTAGAAGCTGTGATTTTAAAAAACGGGGGAAGTAAGCTTTTCTTATTTCCAAAGGCATGCGCAAACTATAGAAAGTCGTTATGACGTAGAATGTGCATACTTTGTTGATTCCATTTATGAAATAAAACACATTTTCTAAAAACTCGTGTTTTTTAAGAAATCATGTAAACCTTCTAGAGGCTGTGATTTTAAAAAACGGGGGAAGTAAGATTTTCTTATTTCCGGACGCATGCGCAAACTATAGAAAGTCGTTATGACTTAGAATGTGCATACTTTGTAGATTCCATTTATGAAATAAAACACATTAACTAAAAACTCGTGTTTTTTACAAAAGCATGTAAACCTTCTAGAAGCTGTGATTTTAAAAAACGGGGGAAGTAAGCTTTTCTTATTTCCAGACGCATGCGCATACTATAGAAAGTCGTTATGACGAAGAATGTGCATACTTTGTAGATTCCATTTATGAAATAAAACACATTTTCTAAAAACTCGTGTTTTTTACGAAATCATGTAAACCTTCTAGAAGCTGTGATTTTAAAAAACGATGGAAGTAAGATTTTTTTATTTCCAAACGCATGCGCAAACTATAGAAAGTCGTTATGATGTAGAATGTGCATACTTTGTTTATTCCATTTATGAGACAAAACACATTTTCTAAAAACTCGTGTTTTTTAACAAATCATGTAAACCTTCTAGAAGCTGTGATTTTAAAAAACGGGGGAAGTAAGTTTTTCTTATTTCCAAACGCATGCGCAAACTATAGAAAGTCGTTATGACGTAGAATGTGCATACTTTGTTGATTCCATTTATGAAATAAAACACATTTTCTAAAAACCCGTGTTTTTTAAGAAATCATGTAAAGCTTCTAGAAGCTGTGATTTTGAAAAACGGTGGAAGTAAGCTTTTCTTATTTCCGGACGCATGCGCAAACTATAGAAAGTCGTTATGAAATAGAATGTGCATACTTTGTTGATTCCATTGATGAAATAAAACACATTTTCTAAAAACTCGTGTTCTTTAACAAATCATGTAAACCTTCTAGAAGCTATTATTTTAAAAAACGGTGGAAGTAAGCTTTTCTTATTTCCGGACGCATGCGCAAACTATAGAAACCCATTATGACGTAGAATGTACATACTTGGTTGATTCCATTTATGAAATAAAACACATTTTCTAAAAACTCGTGTTTCTTAACAAATCATGTAAACCTTCTAGAAGCTGTTATTTTAAAAAACGGTGGAAGTAAGCTTTTCTTATTTCCGGACGGATGCGCAAACTATAGAAAGTTCTTATGAAGTAGAATGTGCATACTTTGTTGATTCCATTTATGAAATAAAACACATTTTCTAAAAACTCATGTTTTTTACGAAATCATGTAAACCTTCTAGAAGCTATGATTTTAAAAAACGGTGGAAGTAAGCTTTTCTTATTTCCGGTCGAATGCGGAAACTATAGAAAGTTGTTATTACGTAGAATGTGCATACTTTGTTGATTCCATTTATGAAATAAAACACATTTTCTAAAAACTCGTGTTTTTTAAGAAATCTTGTAAACCTTCTAGAAGCTGTGATTTTAAAAAACGGTGGAAGTAAGCTTTTCTTATTTCCGGACGAATGCGCAAACTATAGAAAACTGTTATGACGTAGAATGTGCATACTTTGTAGATTCCATTTATGAAATAAAACACATTTTCTAAAAACTCGTGTTTTTTAAGAAATCATGTAAACCTTCTAGAAGCTGTGATTTTGAAAAACGGTGGAAGTAAGCTTTTCTTATTTCCGGACGCATGCGCAAACTATAGAAAGTCGTTATGACATAGAATGTGCATACTTTGTAGATTTCATTTATGAAATAAAACACATTTTCTAAAAACTCGTGTTTTTTACGAAATCATGTAAACCTTCTAGAAGCTATTATTTTAAAAAACAGTGGAAGTAAGCTTTTCTTATTTCCGGATGCATGCGCAAACTATAGAAAGTCTTTATGACGTAGAATGTGCAGACTTTGTTGATTCGATTTATGAAATAAAACACATTTTCTAAAAACTCGTGTTTTTCAACAAATCATGTAAACCTTCTAGAAGCTGTGATTTTAAAAAATGGGGGAAGTAAGATTTTCTTATTTCCAAACGCATGCGCAAACTATAGAAAGTCGTTATGACGTAGAATGTGCATACTTTGTTGATTCCATTTATGAAATAAAACACATTTTCTAAAAACTCTTGTTTTTTAAGAAATCATGTAAACCTTCTAGAAGCTGTGATTTTAAGAAACGGGGGAAGTAAGCTTTTCTTATTTCCGGACGCATGCGCAAACTATAGAAAGTCGTTATGACGAAGAATGTGCATACTTTGTAGGTTTCATTTATAACATAAAACAGATTTTCTAAAAACTCGTGTTTTTTACGAAATCATGTAAACCTTCTAGAAGCTGTGATTTTAAAAAACGATGGAAGTAAGCTTTTCTTATTTCCAAACGCATGCGCAAACTATAGAAAGTCGTTATGATGTAGAATGTGCATACTTTGTTGATTCCATTTATGAAATAAAACAGATTTTCTAAAAACTCGTGTTTTTTAAGAAATCATGTAAAGCTTCTAGAAGCTGTGATTTTGAAAAACGGTGGAAGTAAGCTTTTCTTATTTCCGGACGCATGTGCAAACTATAGAAAGTCGTTATGAAATAGAATGTGCATAATTTGTTGATTCCATTTATGAAATAAAACACATTTTCTAAAAACTCGTGTTTTTTAACAAATCATGTAAACCTTCTAGAAGCTGTGATTTTAAGAAACGGGGGAAGTAAACTTTTCTTATTTCCACAGGCATGCACAAACGATAGAAAGTCGTTATGACGTAGAATGTGCATACTTTGTTGATTCCATTTATGAAATAAAACAGATTTTCTAAAAACTCGTGTTTTTTAAGCAATCATGTAAACCTTCTAGAAGCTATGATTTTAAAAAACGGGGGAAGTAAGATTTTCTTATTTCCGGACGCATGCGCAAACTATAGAAAGTCGTTATGACGTAGAATGTGCATACTTTGTAGATTCCATTTATGAAATAAAACACATTTTCTAAAAACTCGTGTTTTTTACAAAATCATGTAAAGCTTCTAGAAGCTGTGATTTTAAAAAACGGGTGAAGTAAGCTTTTCTTATTTCCGGACGCATGCACATACTATAGAAAGTCGTTATGACGAAGAATTTGCATTCTTTGTAGATTCCATTTATGAAATAAAACACATTTTCTAAAAACTCGTGTTTTTTACGAAATCATGTAAACCTTCTAGAAGCTGTGATTTTAAAAAACGATGGAAGTAAGCTTTTCTTATTTCCAAACGCATGCGCAAACTATAGAAAGTCGTTATGACGTAGAATGTGCATACTTTGTTGATTCCATTTATGAAATAAAACACATTTTCTAAAAACCCGTGTTTTTTAAGAAATCATGTAAAGCTTCTAGAAGCTGTGATTTTGAAAAACGGTGGAAGTAAGCTTTTCTTATTTCCGGACGCATACGCAAACTATAGAAAGTCATTATGAAATAGAATGTGCATACTTTGTTGATTCCATTTATGAAATAAAACACATTTTCTAAAAACTCGTGTTCTTTAACAAATCATGTAAACCTTCTAGAAGCTATTATTTTAAAAAACGGTGGAAGTAAGCTTTTCTTATTTCCGGACGCATGCGCAAACTATAGAAACTCATTATGACGTAGAATGTACATACTTGGTTGATTCCATTTATGAAATAAAACACATTTTCCAAACACTCGTTTTTTTTAACAAATCATGTAAACCTTCTAGAAGCTGTGATTTTAAAAAACGGTGGAAGTAAGCTTTTCTTCTTTCCGGACGGATGCGCAAACTATAGAAAGTCCTTATGACGTAGAATGTGCATACTTTGTTGATTCCATTTATGAAATAAAACACATTTTCTAAAAACTCGTGTTTTTTACGAAATCATGTAAACCTTCTAGAAGCTGTGATTTTAAAAAACGGTGGAAGTAAGCTTTTCTTATTTCTGGTCGAATGCGGAAACTATAGAAAGTCGTTATTACGTAGAATGTGCATACTTTGTTGATTCCATTTATGAAATAAAACACATTTTCTAAAAACTCGTGTTTTTTAAGAAATCTTGTAAACCTTCTAGAAGCTGTGATTTTAAAAAACGATGGAAGTAAGCATTTCTTATTTCCGGACGAATGCGCAAACTATAGAAAGTCGTTATGACGTAGAATGTGCATACTTTGTAGATTCCATTTATGAAATAAAACACATTTTCTAAAAACAGGTGTTTTTTAAGAAATCATGTAAACATTCTAGAAGCTGTGATTTTAAAAAACGAGGGAAGTAAGCTTTTCTTATTTTCAAACGCATGCGCAACATATAGAAATTCGTTATGACGTAGAATGTGCATACTTTGTTGATTCCATTTATGAAATAAAACACATTTTCTAAGAACTCGTGTTTTTTAAGAAATTATGTAAAGCTTCTAGAAGCTGTGATTTTAAAAAACAGGGGAGGTAAGCTTTTCTTATTTCCGGACGCATGCGCAAACTATAGAAAGTCGTTATGACGTAGAATGTGCATACTTTGTAGATTCAATTTATGAAATAATGCAATTTTCTAAAAAACTCGTGTTTTTTTACGAAATCATGTAAACCTTCTAGAAGCTGTGATTTTAAAAAACGGTGGAAGTAAGCTTTTCTTATTTTCGGACGAATGCACAAACTATAGAAAGTCGTTATGATGTAGAATGTGCATACTTTGTTGATTGCATTTATGAAATAAAACACATTTTCTAAAAACTCGTGTTTTTTACGAAATCATGTAAACCTTCTAGAACCTGTGATTTTAAAAAACGGGGGGAGTAAGCTTTTCATATTTCCAAAGGCATGCGCAAACTATAGAAAGTCGTTATGATGTAGAATGTGCATACTTTGTTGATTCCATTTATGAAATAAAACACATTTTCTAAAAACTCGTGTTTTTTAAAAAATCATGTAAACCTTCTAGAAGCTGTGATTTTAAAAAACGGGGGAAGAAAGCTTTTCTTATTTCCGGACGCATGCGCAAACTATAGAAAGTCGTTATGACGAAGAATGTGCATAGTTTGTAGATTTCATTTATGAAATAAAACACATTTTCTAAAAATTCGTGTTTTTTACGAAATCATGTAAACCTTCTAGAAGCTGTGATTTTAAAAAACGATGGAAGTAAGCTTTTCTTATTTCCAAACGCATGCGCAAACTATAGAAAGGCGTTAGGACGTAGAATGTGCATACTTTGTTGATTCCATTTATTTAATAAAACACATTTTCTAAAAACTCGTGTTTTTTAAGAAATTATGTAAACCTTCTAGAAGCTGTGATTTTAAAAAACGGGGGAAGTAAGCTTTTCTTATTTCCGGACGCATGCGCAAACTATAGAAAGTCGTTATGACGTAGAATGTGCATACTTTGTTGATTCCATTTATGAAATAAAACACATTTTCTAAAAACTCGTGTTTTTTAAGAAATCATGTAAACATTCTAGAAGCTGTGATTTTAAAAAACGAGGGAAGTAAGCTTTTCTTATTTTCAAACGCATGCGCAACATATAGAAATTCGTTATGACGTAGAATGTGCATACTTTGTTGATTCCATTTATGAAATAAAACACATTTTCTAAGAACTCGTGTTTTTTAAGAAATTATGTAAAGCTTCTAGAAGCTGTGATTTTAAAAAACAGGGGAGGTAAGCTTTTCTTATTTCCGGACGCATGCGCAAACTATAGAAAGTCGTTATGACGTAGAATGTACATACTTTGTAGATTCAATTTATGAAATAATGCACATTTTCTAAAAAACTCGTGTTTTTTTACGAAATCATGTAAACCTTCTAGAAGCTGTGATTTTAAAAAACGGTGGAAGTAAGCTTTTCTTATTTCCGGACGAATGCACAAACTATAGAAAGTCGTTATGACGTAGAATGTGCATACTTTTTTTATTCCATTTATGAAATAAAACACATTTTCTAAAAACTCGTGTTTTTTACGAAATCATGTAAACCTTCTAGAAGCTGTGATTTTAAAAAACGGGGGAAGTAAGCTTTTCTTATTTCCGGACGAATGCACAAACTATAGAAAGTCGTTATGATGTAGAATGTGCATACTTTGTTGATTCCATTTATGAAATAAAACACATTTTCTAAAAACTCGTGTTTTTTACGAAATCATGTAAACCTTCTAGAACCTGTGATTTTAAAAAACGGGGGGAGTAAGCTTTTCATATTTCCAAAGGCATGCGCAAAGTATAGAAAGTCGTTATGATGTAGAATGTGCATACTTTGTTGATTCCATTTATGAAATAAAACACATTTTCTAAAAACTCGTGTTTTTTAAAAAATCATGTAAACCTTCTAGAAGCTGTGATTTTAAAAAACGGGGGAAGAAAGCTTTTCTTATTTCCGGACGCATGCGCAAACTATAGAAAGTCGTTATGACGAAGAATGTGCATAGTTTGTAGATTCCATTTATGAAATAAAACACATTTTCTAAAAATTCGTGTTTTTTAAGAAATCATGTAAACCTTCTAGAAGCTGTGATTTTAAAAAACGGGGGAAGTAAGATTTTCTTATTTCCGGACGCATGCGCAAACTATAGAATGTCGTTATGACGTAGAATATGCATACTTTGTTGATTCCATTTATGAAATACAACACATTTTCTAAAAACTCGTGTTTTTTAAGAAATCATGTAAACCTTCTAGAAGCTGTGATTTTAAAAAACGAGGGAAGTAAGCTTTTCTTATTTCCGGACGCATACGCAAACTATAGAAAGTCATTATGAAATAGAATGTGCATACTTTGTTGATTCCATTTATGAAATAAAACACATTTTCTAAAAACTCGTGTTCTTTAACAAATCATGTAAACCTTCTAGAAGCTATTATTTTAAAAAACGGTGGAAGTAAGCTTTTCTTATTTCCGGACGCATGCGCAAACTATAGAAACTCATTATGACGTAGAATGTACATACTTGGTTGATTCCATTTATGAAATAAAACACATTTTCCAAACACTCGTTTTTTTTAACAAATCATGTAAACCTTCTAGAAGCTGTGATTTTAAAAAACGGTGGAAGTAAGCTTTTCTTCTTTCCGGACGGATGCGCAAACTATAGAAAGTCCTTATGACGTAGAATGTGCATACTTTGTTGATTCCATTTATGAAATAAAACACATTTTCTAAAAACTCGTGTTTTTTACGAAATCATGTAAACCTTCTAGAAGCTGTGATTTTAAAAAACGGTGGAAGTAAGCTTTTCTTATTTCTGGTCGAATGCGGAAACTATAGAAAGTCGTTATTACGTAGAATGTGCATACTTTGTTGATTCCATTTATGAAATAAAACACATTTTCTTAAAACTCGTGTTTTTTAAGAAATCTTGTAAACCTTCTAGAAGTTGTGATTTTAAAAAACGATGGAAGTAAGCATTTCTTATTTCCGGACGAATGCGCAAACTATAGAAAGTCGTTATGACGTAGAATGTGCATACTTTGTAGATTCCATTTATGAAATAAAACACATTTTCTAAAAACTCGTGTTTTTTAAGAAATCATGTAAACATTCTAGAAGCTGTGATTTTAAAAAACGAGGGAAGTAAGCTTTTCTTATTTTCAAACGCATGCGCAACATATAGAAATTCGTTATGACGTAGAATGTGCATACTTTGTTGATTCCATTTATGAAATAAAACACATTTTCTAAGAACTCGTGTTTTTTAAGAAATTATGTAAAGCTTCTAGAAGCTGTGATTTTAAAAAACAGGGGAGGTAAGCTTTTCTTATTTCCGGACGCATGCGCAAACTATAGAAAGTTGTTATGACGTAGAATGTACATACTTTGTAGATTCAATTTATGAAATAATGCATATTTTCTAAAAAACTCGTGTTTTTTTACGAAATCATGTAAACCTTCTAGAAGCTGTGATTTTAAAAAACGGTGGAAGTAAGCTTTTCTTATTTCCGGACGAATGCACAAACTATAGAAAGTCGTTATGACGTAGAATGTGCATACTTTTTTTATTCCATTTATGAAATAAAACACATTTTCTAAAAACTCGTGTTTTTTACGAAATCATGTAAACCTTCTAGAAGCTGTGATTTTAAAAAACGGGGGAAGTAAGCTTTTCTTATTTCTGGATGAATGCACAAACTATAGAAAGTCGTTATGATGTAGAATGTGCATACTTTGTTGATTCCATTTATGAAATAAAACACATTTTCTAAAAACTCGTGTTTTTTACGAAATCATGTAAAGCTTCTAGAACCTGTGATTTTAAAAAAACGGGGGGAGTAAGCTTTTCATATTTCCAAAGGCATGCGCAAAGTATAGAAAGTCGTTATGATGTAGAATGTGCATACTTTGTTGATTCCATTTATGAAATAAAACACATTTTCTAAAAAGTCGTGTTTTTAAAAAAATCATGTAAACCTTCTAGAAGCTGTGATTTTAAAAAACGGGGGAAGAAAGCTTTTCTTATTTCCGGACGCATGCGCAAACTATAGAAAGTCGTTATGACAAAGAATGTGCATAGTTTGTAGATTCCATTTATGAAATAAAACACATTTTCTAAAAATTCGTGTTTTTTACGAAATCATGTAAACCTTCTAGAAGCTGTGATTTTAAAAAACGATGGAAGTAAGCTTTTCTTATTTCCAAATGCATGCGCAAACTATAGAAAGGCGTTAGGACGTAGAATGTGCATACTTTGTTGATTCCATTTATTTAATAAAACACATTTTCTAAAAACTCGTGTTTTTTAAGAAATTATGTAAACCTTCTAGAAGCTGTGATTTTAAAAAATGGGGGAAGTAAGCTTTTCTTATTTCCGGACGCATGCGCAAACTATAGAAAGTCGTTATGACGTAGAATGTGCATACTTTGTTGATTCCATTTATGAAATAAAACACATTTTCTAAAAACTCGTGTTTTTTAAGAAATCATCTAAACCTTCTAGAAGCTGTCATTTTAAAAAATGGGGGAAGTAAGCTTTTCTTATTTCCAGACGCATGCGCAAAATATAGAAAGTCATTATGACGTAGAATGTGCATACTTTGTTGATTCCATTTATGAAATAACACACATTTTCTAAAAACTCATGTTTTTTAAGAAATCATGTAAACCTTCTAGAAGCTGTGATTTTAAAAAACGGGGGAAGTAAGATTTTCTTATTTCCGGACGCATGCGCAAACTATAGAAAGTCGTTATGACGTAGAATATGCATACTTTGTTGATTCCATTTATGAAATACAACACATTTTCTAAAAACTCGTGTTTTTTAAGAAATCATGTAAACCTTCTAGAAGCTGTGATTTTAAAAAACGAGGGAAGTAAGCTTTTCTTATTTCCAAAGGCATGCGCAAACTATAGAAAGTCGTTATGACGTAGAATGTGCATACTTTGTTGATTCCATTTATGAAATAAAACACATTTTCTAAAAACTCGTGTTTTTTAAGAAATCATGTAAACCTTCTAGAAGCTGTGATTTTAAAAAATGGGGGAAGTAAGCTTTTCTTATTTCCAGACGCATGCGCAAAATATAGAAACTCATTATGACGTAGAATGTGCATACTTTGTTGATTCCATTTATGAAATAACACACATTTTCTAAAAACTCGTGTTTTTTAAGAAATCATGTAAACCTTCTAGAAGCTGTGATTTTAAAAAACGATGGAAGTAAGCTTTTCTTATTTCCAAACGCATGCGCAAACTATAGAAAGTCGTTATGATGTAGAATGTGCATACTTTGTTGATTCCATTTATGAAATAAAACACATTTTCTAAAAACTCGTGTTTTTTAAGAAATCATGGAAAGCTTCTAGAAGCTGTGATTTTGAAAAACGGTGGAAGTAAGCTTTTCTTATTTCCGGACGCATGCGCAAACTATAGAAAGTCGTTATGAAATAGAATGTGCATAATTTGTTGATTCCATTTATGAAATAAAACACATTTTCTAAAAACTCGTGTTTTTTAACAAATCATGTAAACCTTCTAGAAGCTGTGATTTTAAAAAACGGGGGAAGTAAACTTTTCTTATTTCCACAGGCATGCGCAAACTATAGAAAGTCGTTATGACGTAGAATGTGCATACTTTGTTGATTTCATTTATGAAATAAAACACATTTTCTAAAAACTCGTGTTTTTTAAGCAATCATGTAAACCTTCTAGAAGCTGTGATTTTAAAAAACGGGGGAATTAAGATTTTCTTATTTCCGGACGCATGCGCAAACTATAGAAAGTCGTTATGACTTAGAATGTGCATACTTTGTAGATTCCATTTATGAAATAAAACACATTTTCTAAAAACTCGTGTTTTTTACAAAATCATGTAAACCTTCTAGAAGCTGTGATTTTAAAAAACGGGTGAAGTAAGCTTTTCTTATTTCCGGACGCATGCGCATACTATAGAAAGTCGTTATGACGAAGAATTTGCATACTTTGTAGATCCCATTTATGAAATAAAACACATTTTCTAAAAATTCGTGTTTTTTACGAAATCATGTAAATCTTCTAGAAGCTGTGATTTTAAAAAACGATGGAAGTAAGCTTTTCTTATTTCCGGACGCATGCGCAAACTATAGAAAGTCGTTATGACGTAGAATGTGCATACTTTGTTGATTCCATTTATGAAATAAAACACATTTTCTAAAAACCCGTGTTTTTTAAGAAATCATGTAAAGCTTCTAGAAGCTGTGATTTTGAAAAACGGTGGAAGTAAGCTTTTCTTATTTCCGGACGCATGCGCAAACTATAGAAAGTCGTTATGAAATAGAATGTGCATACTTTGTTGATTCCATTTATGAAATAAAACACATTTTCTAAAAACTCGTGTTCTTTAACAAATCATGTAAACCTTCTAGAAGCTATTATTTTAAAAAACGGTGGAAGTAAGCTTTTCTTATTTCCGGACGCATGCGCAAACTATAGAAACTCATTATGACGTAGAATGTACATACTTGGTTGATTCCATTTATGAAATAAAACACATTTTCCAAAAACTCGTATTTTTTAACAAATCATGTAAACGTTCTAGAAGCTGTGATTTTAAAAAACGGTGGAAGTAAGCTTTTCTTCTTTCCGGACGGATGCGCAAACTATAGAAAGTCCTTATGACGTAGAATGTGCATACTTTGTTGATTCCATTGTTAAATTTTCAGAATTTACTCAATCTGATCTAGGATCTTAACTGAGAGAACAACATGTACAGCATATCTACAGCATATCAATCATGGAGACAATAATGCAAGTACACAAGAGACACAAAGATTTACTTGGGGAAAACCATAAAGGTGAAAAACCCCAATAACTTCTCAGAGATAGATAGAGCAATGATACAACCAACCAATAGAGATAGCCATAACCTAGCAGCAATCCTCCTCCTCCATAAGTGCGCCTCTCCTCCTTGAGAGCATGTGTGAGAAGTGAGTGAATAAATAGAGTGCCTCCCGCACTCTATTTATACTTGACTTGACTTGCCTTTTTACCTAACTCATGTCGGCTCAGACTTAACCACATAACATAATGCTGAGTGGGCCAACCCCCAATAGAGTGGTCTAATAACCCTTTGACCCACATGGCCGACCCCCAATAGGGTGGTCTAATAACCCTTTGACCCACATGACTTATATAGGGCCGACCCCAAATAAGGTGGTCTAATAACCCATCAAGTATAAGTTACGACACTTACAATATAAATGACGACACTTCCTTATAGAGGAATAATACCATCTCTATAGGAATACAATATACATATATGTGAAATACATTCCGAAGTTACATATACATCAACACTCCCTCTTAACTAGGAAGGTATTTCTCAGCACAGTTCTTCTAGCACAAGTCATCTTCTCTGGATCATCGTCACTGGATAATCGTCATCGAGTCATCATCATCGTCACTGCTGCTGCTATCTCAATCAATCTCTGAATCTACTCGTCATAGGAAGTTCTACAGAGCCAGTCCTTTTTCATACTGGATGTAGGCCCACCACCTGCAGGTCTTCATCATCACTGGCCATACTGTGGAATCCTCAGGACTTTTACGTGCGTCACAAAACCTCGCAAGAGCATCCCAGGCTGTTACGAGCATACTGCTCTACCTATAGGATCTCCCAGGGCAACGAATTACATGTGACCTCACCACAAAACCTCGCAAGAGCATCCCAGGCTGTTACGAGCATACTGCTCTACCTATAGGATCTCCCAGGGCAACGAATTACATGTGGTCATGGCAAAACCTCGCAACAGCATCCCTGGACTTATTACAGGCACACAGCCCAACCTATCGGATCTCCCAGGGAAACGGATTACATGCCATAGGACAAAACCTCGCAAGAGCAACTGCCAGATATCCCAGGGAAACGAATTACATGCCATAGGCAAAACCTCGCAAGACTATCTGCAGATCTCCCAGGGCAACGAATTACATGTCCTCCCAGAGCAAAACCTCGAAAGAGCATTTGCCAGATGTCCCAGGGCAACGAATTACATGCCATAGGCAAAACCTCGCAAGACCATCTGCAAATCTCCCAGGGCAACGAATTACATGCTCATCTGCACAACCTGATCCACGTCCACAGAGTATCAACCTGATACTCATCATACATCATCCTGATGTATCCATGATCATCCTGATCATCATCACTGCAACGTCCTGCTGCATGTCATCTGGAGCAACATCCTGAAGCTCGTCATCTATGATCATCCTGATCATCACTGCAACATCCTGCTGCATGTCATCTGGAGCAACATCCTGAAGCTCGTCATCTATGATCATCCTGATCATCACTGCAACATCCTGCTGCATACCAAGTATCTACCTGATACATATCATCATACATGATCCTCCTGATCATCAATGCAACATCCTGCTGCATACCAAGTATCTACCTGATACATATCATCATATATGATCCTCCTGATCATCAATGCAACATCCTGCTGCATACCAAGTATCTACCTGATACATATCATCATATATGATCCTCCTGATCATCAATGTATCCACCTGATACAAATACAAAACACATGATATATATCACCATACATGATCCACCTGATCATACAATGTATCCACCTGATACATATACAGATACATGGTCCAAGCATCCAACATGATGCATATATAAGATACATACACATGATCCAACTGATCATATCCAGCATCCAACATGATGCGTACATACATACATAAAATGATCCAACTGATCATATCCAGCATCCAACATGATGCGTACATACATACATAAAATGATCCAACTGATCATATCCAGCATCCAACATGATGCGTACATACATACATAAAATGATCCAACTGATCATATCAAGCAGAAACTAGAACATCATCCTGATGCTCATCATCCAGCGCTTACATCCACAGCCATGTGAAGAATCCTCCTTCCAACATGCTTGGAATGGCTTCAGCAAATGTATCCATCACTTCTTCCTCGAAGTGTCCTCGATCTGAAGAATGCCAAGCCTCTCTCTGAAGTACTCGAACTTCACCCTGGCTAGTGGCTTCGTCAGTACATCTGCAATCTGCTCGTCCGTCGCAACATACAGGAGCTTCACAGCTCCTCTCTGCACCATATCCCTGATATAGTGGTATTTGATCTCTATGTGTTTCGACCTGTCATGAAACACTGGGTTCTCGGACAGCTTCACACAACTCTGGTTATCACAGAAGATACCAGTAGCCTCCAACGGGAGATCAAATAACTCAGACAGTAGCTTCCGTAGCCATACTGCCTCACAACTAGCTGAACAGGCTGCAACATACTCTGCCTCAACTGTACTCAGTGCTACGCAGGACTGTTTCCTGCTAAACCAAGAGATCACACCTGATCCCATACTGAAGCAACACCCAGATGTGCTCTTCCTATCTGCAGCACTGCCAGCCCAATCTGAATCAACATAACCCTGCAGGTTAAACTTTTGATTCGCCTCATATCTGAGCCCATAATCCACTGTACCCTTCAGGTACCTCAGAACATGCTTTACAGCAACAAGGTGAACACTCCTCGGATCCGTCAGGAACTGGCTCAATGTGTTCACAGCAAAGCAAATGTCTGGTCTCGTGTTCATCAGGTACATCAAGGACCCAATCATCTGACGATACATAGAGACATCAACTGGCTCAGATGAAGCATCACATAGAGGCTTCAGATTCGATGCCATAGGTGTGGCCATGGCCTTGCAATCCATCATCCCGAATCTCTTCAGGATCTCTACTGCATGCTTCCCTTGTCCAAGGAAGATTCCTTCTGCATTCTGCCAGACCTCCATGTCAAAAACAAATAGTGCATCATCCCCAAGTTCTTCATCTCGAACTTGGTAGTAAGCTTCCGCTGCGTGTCGGCAATCAATCTATTTTCACCTGTAACAAACATGTTATCTGTGTACAAAAGTAGTATCACTGAATTGCCTTCCTCAACCTTGTAGTAAAGGTTGGAATCCACATTATTCTTGGTAAGGCCCAAACTGGATAGAAAGCTGTTTATCCTACCATACCAAGTTCTTCACACATATATGACTACACCATGCTGTCTTGAAATCCATCTGGTGTATCTTCTATTTCATCACTTTTATATTTCTCAATGCTGCCATCTGCAACATGCTTGATCTGATAGTTCCATTTGGAAGTCATAACGAACTTCCCTTCACGTCTTGGGACTACATCCCAAACATCATTCTTCATGATCGATGGATCATGGCATTCCATCCCAGATCCTGGGAACTTCAATATCTTCAATATCTTCAATAGATATCTTTGTTGCTGGAACAAATGTTGTAGTTCTTCTTTTGTAGGAGATGGCATATGATCTTTCCTACACAACAAGTTAAATTGCATGATTAGAAAATATCTCATAGTTTTCAGAACAAATTTTTATACATAAAGAAATATGTCATACAGTCATGCAATTATCTTAGCCAATGCTTCAATACAACATTTATCCATATCCAGTAACTTTCTAGATGCCTTCCAATCTCTACCAGAACATTGTTAAGAGTGTGCACAACTCTCAACATGTCAGCAAAGAGGTTTCATTCTAGATAAGTAGCAATGGAATGTTGTACAGTGCCATAGGCCACTTACCCATGCATATTAGGAGTATACTGTTCATCAATGCAATTATTCTAATATGCATAATACACAACCTAATTCTAGGAACACCAGTATATACATTATTGAACAATATTATTTAAGAAATGACAATTCAAATACTTATCTTTGTTTGTTCATTGGGTGGACTCCCTCTGAGTCTTCGCTTCCTTGCAGGAGCTGCTGGAGTCCTAATTTGAAGTAGCTTCTTCTACACCTTTCTGTTGTGGGATGTAGAGAGATGGTCAACTCCCTCTGAATATCTGCATCCTTGTATAAACCACTGGAGTGTACTCCCTTTTGATCTTTGCTTCCTGGATTACCTGTTCTTGAACTCATATTCATCCTTGGTTCCTATGCATGCTTATTAGTATCATGATTGAGTTATCCTTGTGATCTTATATAAAATCATACATTCATTAGTATACTATTAAAACACAATAGTCTCAAGCATGTATAATCAGGATCATTTCAAACAGAAAAATAATAAGCATTAGCATTCAAGGATTCTTATGGTTAGTCAAATCATAAGAAACATAACATGTCTAAACCTGTAATTACTCAAGCCTATGACTCTTCAGGTTAGTTGAATCATCAAACAAGATAAGAGATATAAAATGCATAAAACCTGTGATTATTCAAACCTATACCATCATGATTCTTTTGGTTAGTCATATCATCAATTATGGTAAGAAACATAATATACAATCATGAATATTCAAACCCATGACTTCATGAATAATCATTATCAACAACGCGATAGTATAAGATCCTAACCCAAGGTAGGAATCTAGCTTGATATAGGAAAAACATACCTGGATTATCATGTTAGCTAGTTATGTCTAACATACCTGTATAATGTCTTTTGGTTCTCTTCAGTGACTTGTGCTAGTAACCTGCATGTCTCATAAGTTAACCATTATAAAACCAAGTTATACATACCTCGTGAATGGATCTTGTAGATCCATGACAATGGATGAATCTTTGTCCTCATGTTATCATGATCATTTGTTCTTGGACCAGAACATGATCTGTCTTTCTTGGTGTACCTTTCATGTTAGTAGACAACATAAACCTCATACAACACCATAATGTATTAGTATGATCATAAGTCTCAACACCCTAACCAATGAATATCTTCTATCATGCATTCATAATTTTGTTAAGGTGATACGACAAACATAAAATCAAAATTGTACTAACCGTAATAACATGAAGACAAACATACCATAAACTTAATCATGGACAAATATCGAAACATACCTCGATGAGTCATACCTGTCGAGATCGCTTGTAATCTTCTAATGTAAGGCCTTAGCCTCATCTCCCTCTGAAACAGGAACTTCTTCACTCATGTAGATGATCAATCCATCTTCTTCTAGGATTAACCCAATCCACTTGATTTGCAAGAACTGGACTTGGAGCTGGATATGGGTTTGTCAGAGAAACCCCAAAAATTCAAACTTTAAATTTCAAACTTTCAAAAAGATAGAAATATGCGCCTTGATGAGCTGATCAAACCGGTATATTCAGAATTTGAAAACTGCAAGGTTTCACTCCTCAATTTTTCCTTTGAAACTTCCGGATTCACTGGACGTGACCCTGAACTGGGGTTTGATGAAGCCCACTCTTTTTCCCAATCAAAATGTTTAATCCAAAGCTCCAGGCTTCTATTTTTCCGAGGAGCTTCCAGCCGTGGTCACAGATTTCAAAAATTCCCATTTTTACAGAAGCCCTAATTTTTCACTTTTCTGATCAAAGTCCCGAACTAGGGTCTAATCAAGCCCGGCCTTCTGCCCAACCAAAAATTCTGATCTTGGTCTCTAAATTTCTATTTTGATGAGTAGCATCCAGCCGTGGTCTCCGATTACAAAAATTCCAACTTTCTTCAAAGCCCTAAATTCCGGAAGCCATGAATGAAGGTACCAAAAAATAATTCTGTTTTGACAGAAATATGTACCTGATTGTTTCTGGTGTAACTCCGAAATTTTTGATCCACAGGGTATGAAAAAGTTTCCTGAGATAGCCTGACCTGTTATCTTTCCATCCTGACAGGTCTGACCTCAATTGGATTCTCTTAGAGAGAGTTATGCCAAATGTCGCAACGTGCCCTGTTTTGGGATAAAACAGGAGAGCGAACTTGTACGGCGTGCCACGTGTCACTGTTTTAACTTCGGCCTCTAAAAAAGTATTCTGAGATATCTCGGCCTGTTACCTTGCCATCCTGACAGGTCTGACCTCAATTGGACTCTCTGAGAGAGAGTTATGCCAAATGTCGCAACGTGACCTGTTTATGGGATAATACAGGAGAGCTCACTTGTACGGCGTGCCACGTGTCACTGGTTCAACTTCGGCCTCTGAAAAAGTTTTCTGAGATAGTACAGACTGTGTACTACCTGTCACTTTTTACGAAATTTCATTTGGAGCTTCCTAGCCCAAGATATGACCTTTTTCCCAAGGTCACCTGATTTTGACTCAGATCTGGAAGAGGCAGAAACCCTATATTGTACATATCATAAATCACAAAGTACAACGAATTAGAGGTTGTCCTTTGGACACAGGATACCTGGAGATCTTAGCTTCGGCCTGTAACAATTTCAGATCCGAAAAATTCACCAAAACGGATTTATAGCGAAAGTGCTACGATGACTGGTTTTTGCTATATCAAGCCCTAGCATCGTAAGTGCAACAAGTGTCATACATGCCATATCATGCCTTCTTTCAGGCTAGCTCTGATACCATGTTAAATTTTCAGAATTTACTTCAATCTGATCTAGGATCTTAACTGAGAGAACAACATGTACAGCATATCTACAGCATATCAATCATGGAGACAATAATGCAAGTACACAAGAGACACAAAGATTTACTTGGGGAAAACCATAAAGGTGAAAAACCCCAATAACTTCCTCAGAGATAGATAGAGCAATGATACAACCAACCAATAGAGATAGCCATAACCTAGCAGCAATCCTCCTCCTCCATAAGTGCGCCTCTCCTCCTTGAGAGCATGTGTGAGAAGTGAGTGAATAAATAGAGTGCCTCCCACACTCTATTTATACTTGACTTGACTTGCCTTTTTACCTAACTCATGTCGGCTCAAAATTAACCACATAACATAATGCTGAGTGGGCCAACCCCCAATAGAGTGGTCTAATAACCCTTTGACCCACATGGCCGACCCCCAATAGGGTGGTCTAATAACCCTTTGACCCACATGACTTATACAGGGCCGACCCCAAATAAGGTGGTCTAATAACCCATCAAGTATAAGTTACGACACTTACAATATAAATGACGACACTTCCTTATAGAGGAATAATACCATCTCTATAGGAATACAATATACATATATGTGAAATACATTCCGAAGTTACATATACATCAACATCCATTTATGAAATAAAACACATTTTCTAAAAACTCGTGTTTTTTACGAAATCATGTAAACCTTCTAGAAGCTGTGATTTTAAAAAACGGTGGAAGTAAGCTTTTCTTATTTCTGGTCGAATGCGGAAACTATAGAAAGTCGTTATTACGTAGAATGTGCATACTTTGTTGATTCCATTTATGAAATAAAACACATTTTCTAAAAACTCGTGTTTTTTGAGAAATCTTGTAAGCCTTCGAGACGCTGTGATTTTAAAAAACGATGGAAGTAAGCATTTCTTATTTCCGGATGAATGCGCAAACTATAGAAAGTCATTATGACGTAGAATGTGCATACTTTGTAGATTCCATTTATGAAATAAAACACATTTTCTAAAAACTCGTGTTTTTTAAGAAATCATGTAAACATTCTAGAAGCTGTGATTTTAAAAAACGAGGGAAGTAAGCTTTTCTTATTTCCAAACGCATGCGCAACATATAGAAATTCGTTACGACGTAGAATGTGCATACTTTGTTGATTCCATTTATGAAATAAAACACATTTTCTAAGAACTCGTGTTTTTTAAGAAATTATGTAAAGCTTCTAGAAGCTGTGATTTTAAAAAACCGGGGAGGTAAGCTTTTCTTATTTCCGGACGCATGCGCAAACTATAGAAAGTCGTTATGACGTAGAATGTGCATACTTTGTAGATTCAATTTATGAAATAATGCACATTTTCTAAAAAACTCGTGTTTTTTTACGAAATCATGTAAACCTTCTAGAAGCTGTGATTTTAAAAAACGGTGGAAGTAAGCTTTTCTTATTTCCGGACGAATGCACAAACTATAGAAAGTCGTTATGACGTAGAATGTGCATACTTTTTTGATTCCATTTATGAAATAAAACACATTTTCTAAAAACTCCTGTTTTTTACGAAATCATGTAAACCTTCTAGAAGCTGTGATTTTAAAAAACGGGGGAAGTAAGCTTTTCTTATTTCCGGACGAATGCACAAACTATAGAAAGTCGTTATGATGTAGAATGTGCATACTTTGTTGATTCCATTTATGAAATAAAACACATTTTCTAAAAACTCATGTTTTTTACGAAATCATGTAAACCTTCTAGAACCTGTGATTTTAAAAAATGGGGGAAGTAAGCTTTTCATATTTCCAAAGGCATGCGCAAACTATAGAAAGTCGTTATGATGTAGAATGTGCATACTTTGTTGATTCCATTTATGAAATAAAACACATTTTCTAAAAAGTCATGTTTTTTAAGAAATCTTGTAAACCTTCTAGAAGCTGTGATTTTAAAAAACGGTGGAAGTAAGCTTTTCTTATTTCCAGACGAATGCGCAAACTATAGCAAGTCGTTATGACGTAGAATGTGCATACTTTGTAGATTCCATTTATGCAATAAAACACATTTTCTAAAAACTCGTGTTTTTTAAGAAATCATGTAAACCTTCTAGAAGCTGTGATTTTGAAAAACGGTGGAAGTAAGCTTTTCTTATTTCCGGACGCATGCGCAAACTATAGAAAGTCGTTATGACGTACAATGTGCATAATTTTTAGATTCCATTTATGAAATAAAACACATTTTCTAAAAACTCGTGTCTTTTACGAAATCATGTAAACCTTCTAGAAGCTATTATTTTAAAAAACAGTGGAAGTAAGATTTTCTTATTTCCGGATGGATGCGCAAACTATATAAAGTCGTTATGACATACAATGTGCATACTTTGTTGATTCGATTTATGAAATAAAACACATTTTCTAAAAACTCGTGTTTTTCAACAAATCATGTAAACCTTCTAGAAGCTGTGATTTTAAAAAACGGGGGAAGTAAGCTTTTCTTATTTCCAAACGCATGCGCAAACTATAGAAATTCGTTATGACGTAGAATGTGCATACTTTGTTGATTCCATTTATGAAATAAAACACATTTTCTAAAAACTCGTGTTTTTTAAGCAATAATGTAAACCTTCTAGAAGCTGTGATTTTCAAAAACGGGGGAAGTAAGATTTTCTTATTTCCGGACGCATGCGCAAACTATAGAAAGTCGTTATGACGTAGAATGTGCATACTTTTTAGATTCCATTTATGAAATAAAACACATTTTCTAAAAACTCGTGTTTTTTACAAAATCATGTAAACCTTCTAGAAGCTGTGATTTTAAAAAACGGGGGAAGTAAGCTTTTCTTATTTCCGGACGCATGCGCATACTATAGAAAGTCGTTATGACGAAGAATTTGCATACTTTGTAGATTCCATTTATGAAATAAAACACATTTTCTAAAAACTCGTTTTTTTACGAAATCATGTAAACCTTCTAGAAGCTGTGATTTTAAAAAACGGGGGAAGTAAGTTTTTCTTATTTCCAAACGCATGCGCAAACTATAGAAAGTCGTTATGACGTAGAATGTGCATACTTTGTTGATTCCATTTATGAAATAAAACACATTTTCTAAAAACCCGTGTTTTTTAAGAAATCATGTAAAGCTTCTAGAAGCTGTGATTTTGAAAAATGGTGGAAGTAAGCTTTTCTTATTTCCGGATGCATGCCCAAACTATAGAAAGTCGTTATGAAATAGAATGTGCATACTTTGATGATTCCATTTATGAAATAAAACACATTTTCTAAAAACTCGTGTTCTTTAACAAATCATGTAAACCTTCTAGAAGCTATTATTTTAAAAAACGGTGGAAGTAAGCTTTTCTTATTTCCGGACGCATGCGCAAACTATAGAAACTCATTATGACGTAGAATGTACATACTTGGTTGATTCCATTTATGAAATAAAACACATTTTCCAAAAACTCGTGTTTTTTAACAAATCATGTAAACCTTCTAGAAGCTGTGATTTTAAAAAACGTTTGAAGTAAGCTTTTCTTCTTTCCGGACGGATGCGCAAACTATAGAAAGTCCTTATGACGTAGAATGTGCATACTTTGTTGATTCCATTTATGAAATAAAACACATTTTCTAAAAACTCGTGTTTTTTACGAAATCATGTAAACCTTCTAGAAGCTGTGATTTTAAAAAACGGTGGAAGTAAGCTTTTCTTATTTCTGGTCGAATGCGGAAACTATAGAAAGTCGTTATTACGTAGAATGTGCATACTTTGTTGATTCCATTTATGAAATAAAACACATTTTCTAAAAACTCGTGTTTTTTAAGAAATCTTGTAAACCTTCTAGAAGCTGTGATTTTAAAAAATGATGGAAGTAAGCATTTCTTATTTCCGGACGAATGCGCAAACTATAGAAAGTCGTTATGACGTAGAATGTGCATACTTTGTAGATTCCATTTATGAAATAAAACACATATTCTAAAATCTCGTGTTTTTTAAGAAATCATGTAAACCTTCTAGAAGCTGTGATTTTAAAAAACGAGGGAAGTAAGCTTTTCTTATTTCCAAACGCATGCGCAACATATAGAAATTCGTTATGACGTAGAATGTGCATACTTTGTTGATTCCATTTATGAAATAAAACACATTTTCTAAGAACTCGTGTTTTTTAAGAAATTATGTAAAGCTTCTAGAAGCTGTGATTTTAAAAAACGGGGGAGGTAAGCTTTTCTTATTTCCGGACGCATGCGCAAACTATAGAAAGTCGTTATGACATAGAATGTGCATACTTTGTAGATTCGATTTATGAAATAATGCACATTTTGTAAAAAACTCGTGTTTTTTTACGAAATCATGTAAACCTTCTAGAAGCTGTGATTTTAAAAAACGGTGGAAGTAAGCTTTTCTTATTTCCGGACGAATGCACAAACTATAGAAAGTCGTTATGACGTAGAATGTGCATACTTTTTTGATTCCATTTATGAAATAAAACACATTTTCTAAAAACTCGTGTTTTTTACGAAATCATGTAAACCTTCTAGAAGCTGTGATTTTAAAAAACGGGGGAAGTAAGCTTTTCTTATTTCCGGACGAATGCACAAACTATAGAAAGTCATTATGATGTAGAATGTGCATACTTTGTTGATTCCATTTATGAAATAAAACACATTTTCTAAAAACTCGTGTTTTTTACGAAATCATGTAAACCTTCTAGAACCTGTGATTTTGAAAAACGGGGGAAGTAAGCTTTTCATATTTCCAAAGGCATGCGCAAACTATAGAAAGTCGTTATTATGTAGAATGTGCATACTTTGTTGATTCCATTTATGAAATAAAACACATTTTCTAAAAACTCGTGTTTTTAAAAAAATCATGTAAACCTTCTAGAAGCTGTGATTTTAAAAAACGGGGGAAGAAAGCTTTTCTTAATTCCGGACGCATGCGCAAACTATAGAAAGTCGTTATGACGAAGAATGTGCATAGTTTGTAAATTGCATTTATGAAATAAAACACATTTTCTAAAAATTCATGTTTTTTACGAAATCATGTAAACCTTCTAGAAGCTGTGATTTTAAAAAACGATGGAAGTAAGCTTTTCTTATTTCCAAACGCATGCGCAAACTATAGAAAGGCGTTAGGACGTAGAATGTGCATACTTTGTTGATTCCATTTATGAAATAAAACACATTTTCTAAAAACTCGTGTTTTTTAAGAAATTATGTAAACCTTCTAGAAGCTGTGATTTTAAAAAACGGGGGAAGTAAGCTTTTCTTATTTCCGGACGCATGCGCAAACTATAGAAAGTCGTTATGACGTAGAATGTGCATACTTTGTTGTTTCCATTTATGAAATAAAACACATTTTCTAAAAACTCTTCTTTTTTAAAAAATCATGTAAACCTTCTAGAAGCTGTGATTTTAAAAAACGGGGGAAGTAAGCTTTTCTTATTTCCGGACGCATGCGCAAAATATAGAAAGTAATTATGACATAGAATGTGCATACTTTGTTGATTCCATTTATGAAATAACACACATTTTCTATAAACTTGTGTTTTTTAAGAAATCATGTAAACCTTCTAGAAGCTGTGATTTTAAAAAACGGGGGAAGTAAGATTTTCTTATTTCCGGACGCATGCGCAAACTATAGAAAGTCGTTATGACGTAGAATATGCATTCTTTGTTGATTCCATTTATGAAATAAAACACATTTTCTAAAAACTCGTGTTTTTTAAGAAATCATGTAAACCTTCCAGAAGCTGTGATTTTAAAAAACGGGGGAAGTAAGCTTTTCTTATTTCCAAACGCATGCACAACACATAGAAAGTCGTTATGACGTAGAATGTGCATACTTTGTTGATTCCATTTATGAAATAAAACACATTTTCTAAAAACTCGTGTTTTTTACGAAATCGTGTAAACCTTCTAGAAGCTGTGATTTAAAAAAATGGTGGAAGTAAGCTTTTCTTATTTCCGGACGCATGCACAAACTATAGAAAGTCGTTATGACATAGACTTTGCATACTTTGTTGATTTAATTTATGAAATGAAACACATTTTCTAAAAACTCATGTTTTTTACGAAATCATGTAAACCTTCTAGAAGCTGTGATTTTAAAAAACGGGGGAAGTAAGCTTTTCTTGTTTCCAAAGGCATGCGCAAACTATAGAAAGTCGTTATGACGTAGAATGTGCATACTTTGTTGATTCCATTTATGAAATAAAACACATTTTCTAAAAACTCGTGTTTTTTAAGAAATCATGTAAACCTTCTAGAAGCTATGATTTTAAAAAACGGGGGAAGTAAGCTTTTCTTATTTCCGGACGTATGCGCAAACTATAGACAGTCGTTATGACGTAGAATTTGCATACTTTATAGATTCCATTTATGAAATAAAACACATTTTCTAAAAACTCTTCTTTTTTACAAAATCACGTAAACCTTCTAGAAGCTGTGATTTTAAAAAACGGAGGAAGGAAGCTTTTCTTATTTCCGGACGCATGCGGATACTATAGAAAGTCGTTATGACGAAGAATGTGCATACTTTGTAGATTCCATTTATGAAATAAAACACATTTTCTAAAAACTCGTGTTTCTTACGAAATCATGTAAACCTTCTAGAAGCTAGAATTTTAAAAAACGATGGAAGTAAGCTTTTCTTATTTCCAAACGCATGTGCAAACTATAGAAAGTCGTTATGACGAAGAATGTGCATACTTTGTAGATTCCATTTATGAAATAAAACACATTTTCTAAAAACTCGTGTTTCTTACGAAATCATGTAAACCTTCTAGAAGTTGTGGTTTTAAAAAACGATGGAAGTAAGCTTTTCTTATTTCCAAACGCATGTGCAAACTATAGAAAGTCGTTATGACGTAGAATGTGCATACTTTGTTGATTCCATTTATGAAATAAAACACATTTTCTAAAAACTCGTGTTTTTTAAGAAATCATGTAAAGCTTCTAGAAGCTGTGATTTTGAAAAACGGTGGAAGTAAGCTTTTCTTATTTCCGGACTCATGCGCAAACTATAGAAACTCATTATGATGTAGAATGTGCATACTTTGTTGATTCCATTTATGAAATAAAACACATTTTCTAAAAAGTCGTGTTTTTTAAGAAATTATGTAAACCTTCTAGAAGCTGTGATTTTAAAAAACGGGGGAAGTAAGCTTTTCTTATTTCCGGACGCATGCGCAAACTATAGAAAGTCGTTATGACGTAGAATGTGCATACTTTGTTGATTCCATTTATGAAATAAAACACATTTTCTAAAAACTCTTCTTTTTTAAAAAATCATGTAAACCTTCTAGAAGCTGTGATTTTAAAAAACGGGGGAAGTAAGCTTTTCTTATTTCCGGACGCATGCGCAAAATATAGAAAGTAATTATGACATAGAATGTGCATACTTTGTTGATTCCATTTATGAAATAACACACATTTTCTATAAACTCGTGTTTTTTAAGAAATCATGTAAACCTTCTAGAAGCTGTGATTTTAAAAAACGGGGGAAGTAAGATTTTCTTATTTCCGGACGCATGCGCAAACTATAGAAAGTCGTTATGACGTAGAATATGCATACTTTGTTGATTCCATTTATGAAATAAAACACATTTTCTAAAAACTCGTGTTTTTTAAGAAATCATGTAAACCTTCCAGAAGCTGTGATTTTAAAAAACGGGGGAAGTAAGCTTTTCTTATTTCCAAACGCATGCACAACACATAGAAAGTCGTTATGACGTAGAATGTGCATACTTTGTTGATTCCATTTATGAAATAAAACACATTTTCTAAAAACTCGTGTTTTTTACGAAATCGTGTAAACCTTCTAGAAGCTGTGATTTAAAAAAATGGTGGAAGTAAGCTTTTCTTATTTCCGGACGCATGCACAAACTATAGAAAGTCGTTATGACATAGACTTTGCATACTTTGTTGATTTAATTTATGAAATGAAACACATTTTCTAAAAACTCATGTTTTTTACGAAATCATGTAAACCTTCTAGAAGCTGTGATTTTAAAAAACGGGGGAAGTAAGCTTTTCTTGTTTCCAAAGGCATGCGCAAACTATAGAAAGTCGTTATGACGTAGAATGTGCATACTTTGTTGATTCCATTTATGAAATAAAACACATTTTCTAAAAACTCGTGTTTTTTAAGAAATCATGTAAACCTTCTAGAAGCTATGATTTTAAAAAACAGGGGAAGTAAGCTTTTCTTATTTCCGGACGTATGCGCAAACTATAGACAGTCGTTATGACGTAGAATTTGCATACTTTATAGATTCCATTTATGAAATAAAACACATTTTCTAAAAACTCTTCTTTTTTACAAAATCACGTAAACCTTCTAGAAGCTGTGATTTTAAAAAACGGAGGAAGGAAGCTTTTCTTATTTCCGGACGCATGCGGATACTATAGAAAGTCGTTATGACGAAGAATGTGCATACTTTGTAGATTCCATTTATGAAATAAAACACATTTTCTAAAAACTCGTGTTTCTTACGAAATCATGTAAACCTTCTAGAAGCTGTGATTTTAAAAAACGATGGAAGTAAGCTTTTCTTATTTCCAAACGCATGTGCAAACTATAGAAAGTCGTTATGACGAAGAATGTGCATACTTTGTAGATTCCATTTATGAAATAAAACACATTTTCTAAAAACTCGTGTTTCTTACGAAATCATGTAAACCTTCTAGAAGCTGTGGTTTTAAAAAACGATGGAAGTAAGCTTTTCTTATTTCCAAACGCATGTGCAAACTATAGAAAGTCGTTATGACGTAGAATGTGCATACTTTGTTGATTCCATTTATGAAATAAAACACATTTTCTAAAAACTCGTGTTTTTTAAGAAATCATGTAAAGCTTCTAGAAGCTGTGATTTTGAAAAACGGTGGAAGTAAGCTTTTCTTATTTCCGGACGCATGCGCAAACTATAGAAACTCATTATGATGTAGAATGTGCATACTTTGTTGATTCCATTTATGAAATAAAACACATTTTCTAAAAACTCGTGTTTTTTAACAAATCATGTAAAACTTCTAGAAGCTGTGATTTTAAAAAACGGTGGAAGTAAGCTTTTCTTATTTCCGGACGCATGCGCAAACTATAGAAAGTCCTTATGACGTAGAATGTGCATACTTTGTTTATTCCATTTATGAAATAAAACACATTTTCTAAAAACTCGTGTTTTTTACGAAATCATGTAAACCTCTTAGAAGCTGTGATTTTAAAAAACGGTGGAAGTAAGTTTTTCTTATTTCCAGTCGAATGCGGAAACTATAGAAAGTCGTTATTACGTAGAATGTGCATACCTTGTTGATTCCATTTAGGAAATAAAACACATTTTCTAAAAACTCGTGTTTTTTAAGAAATCTTGTAAACCTTGTAGAAGCTGTGATTTTAAAAAACGGTGGAAGTAAGCTTTTCTTATTTCCGGACGAATGCGCAAACTATAGAAAGTCGTTATTACGTAGAATGTGCATACTTTGTAGATTCCATTTATGAAATAAAACACATTTTCTAAAAGCTCGTGTTTTTTAAGAAATCATGTAAACCTTCTAGAAGCTGTGATTTTGAAAAACGGTGCAAGTAAGCTTTTCTTATTTCCGGACGCATGCGCAAACTATAGAAAGTCGTTATGACGTAGAATGTGCATACTTTGTAGATTCCATTTACGAAATAAAACACATTTTCTAAAAACTCATGTTTTTTACGAAATCATGTAAACCTTCTAGAAGCTATTATTTTAAAAAACAGTGGAATTAAGCTTTTCTTATTTCCGGACGCATGCGAAAACTATAGAAAGTCGTTATGACGTAGAATATGCATACTTTGTTGATTCGATTTATAAAATAAAACACATTTTCTAAAAACTCGTCTTTTTCAACAAATCATGTAAACCTTCTAGAAGCTGTGATTTTAAAAAACGGGGGAAGTAAGCTTTTCTTATTTCCAAACGCATGCGCAAACTATAGAAAGTCGTTATGACGTAGAATGTGCATACTTTGTTGATTCCATTTATGAAATAAAACACATTTTCTAAAAACTCATGTTTTTTAAGAAATCATGTAAACCTTCTAGAAGCTGTGATTTTGAAAAACGGTGGAAGTAAGCTTTTCTTATTTCCGGACGCATGCGCAAACTATAGAAAGTCCTTATGATGTAGAATGTGCATACTTTGTTGATTCCATTTATGAAATAAAACACATTTTCTAAAAACTCGTGTTTTTTACGAAATCATGTAAACCTTCTAGAAGCTATGATTTTAAAAAACGGTGGAAGTAAACTTTTCTTATTTCGGGTCGAATGTGGAAACTATAGAAAGTCGTTATTACGTAGAATGTGCATACTTTGTTGATTCCAGTTATGAAATAAAACACATTTTCTAAAAACTCCCGTTTTTTAAGAAATCTTGTAAACCTTCTAGGAGCTGTGATTTTAAAAAACGGTGGAAGTAAGCTTTTCTTATTTCCGGACGAATGCGCAAACTATAGAAAGTAGTTATGACATAGAATGTTCATACTTTGTAGATTCCATTTCTGAAATAAAACACATTTTCTAAAAACTCATGTTTTTTACGAAATCATGTAAACCTTCTAGAAGCTGTGATTTTAAAAAACGGTGGAAGTAAGCTTTTCTTATTTCCGGACGCATGCGCAAACTATAGAAAGTCGTTATGACGTAGAATGTGCATACTTTGTTGATTCCATTTATGAAATAAAACACATTTTCTAAAAACTCGTGTTTTTTAAGAAATCATGTAAACCTTCTAGAAGCTGTGATTTTAAAAAACGGGGTAAGTAAGCTTTTCTTATTTCCAAACGCATGCGCAACATATTGAAAGTCATTATGACGTAGAATGTGCATACTTTGTTGATTCCATTTATGAAATAAAACACATTTTCTAAAAACTCGTGTTTTTTAAGAAATTATGTAAAGCTTCTAGAAGCTGTGATTTTAAAAAACGGGGGAAGTAAGCTTTTCTTATTTCCGGACGCATGCGCAAACTATAGAAAGTCGTTATGACGTAGAATGTCCATACTTTTTATATTCGACTTATGAAATAATGCACATTTTCTAAAAAACTCGTGTTTTTTTACGAAATCATGTAAACCTTCTAGAAGCTGTGATTTTAAAAAACGGTGGAAGTAAGCTTTTCTTATTTCCGGACGAATGCACAAACTATAGAAAGTCGTTATGACGTAGAATGTTCATACTTTGTTGATTCCATTTATGAAATAAAACACATTTTCTAAAAACTCGTGTTTTTTACGAAATTATGTAAACCTTCTAGAAGATGTGATTTTAAAAAACGGGGGAAGTAAGCTTTTCTTATTTCCGGACGAATGCACAAACTATAGAAAGTCGTTATGATGTAGAATGTGCATTCTTTGTTGATTCCATTTATGAAATAAAACACATTTTCTAAAAACTCGTGTTTTTTACGAAATCATGTAAACCTTCTAGAACCTGTGATTTTAAAAAACGGGGGAAGTAAGCTTTTCATATTTCCAAAGGCATGCGCAAACCATAGAAAGTCGTTATGACGTAGAATGTGCATACTTTGTTGATTCCATTTATGAAATAAAACACATTTTCTAAAAACTCGTGTTTTTAAAAAAATCATGTAAACCTTCTAGAAGCTGTGATTTTAAAAAACGGGGGAAGTAAGCTTTTCTTATTTCCGGACGCATGCGCAAACTATAGAAAGTCGTTATGACGTAGAATGTCCATACTTTGTAGATTCCATTTATGAAATAAAACACATTTTCTAAAAACTCGTGTTTTTTACAAAATCATGTAAACCTTCTAGAAGCTGTGATTTTAAAAAACGGGGGAAGTAAGCTTTTCTTATTTCCGGACGCATGCGGATACTATAGAAAGTCGTTATGACGAAGAATGTGCATACTTTGTAGATTCCATTTATGAAATAAAACACATTTTCTAAAAACTCGTGTTTCTTACGAAATCATGTAAACCTTCTAGAAGCTGTGATTTTAAAAAACGATGGAAGTAAGCTTTTCTTATTTCCAAACGCATGCGCAAACTATAGAAAGTCGTTATGACGTAGAATGTGCATACTTTGTTGATTCCATTTATGAAATAAAACACATTTTCTAAAAACTCGTGTTTTTTAACAAATCATGTAAACCTTCTAGAAGCTGTGATTTTGAAAAACGGTGGAAGTAAGCTTTTCTTATTTCCAAACGCATGCGCAAACTATCGAAAGGCGTTATGACATAGAATGTGCATACTTTGTTGACTCCATTTATGAAATAAAACACATTTTCTAAAAACTCGTGTTTTTTAGGAAATTATGTAAACCTTCTAGAAGCTGTGATTTTAAAAAACGGTGGAAGTAAGCTTTTCTTATTTCCGGACGCATGCACAAACTATAGAAAGTCGTTATGAAATAGAATGTGCATACTTTGTTGATTCCATTCATGAAATAAAACACATTTTCTAAAAACTCGTGGTTTTTACGAAATCATGTAAACCTTCTAGAAGCTTTGATTTTAAAAAACGGGGGAAGTAAGCTTTTCTTATTTCCAAATGCATGCGCAAACTATACAAAGTCGTTATGACAAAGAATGTGCATAGTTTGTAGATACCATTTACGAAATAAAACACATTTTCTAAAAACTCGTGTTTTTTACGAAATCATGTAAACCTTCTAGAAGCTGTGATTTTAAAAAATGATGGAAGTAAGCTTTTATTATTTCCAGTCGAATGCGGAAACTATAGAAAGTCGTTATTACGTAGAATGTGCATACTTTGTTGATTCCATTTATGAAATAAAACACATTTTCTAAAAACTCGTGTTTCTTACGAAATCATGTAAACCTTCTAGAAGCTGTGATTTTAAAAAACGATGGAAGTAAGCTTTTCTTATTTCCAAACGCATTCGCAAACTATAGAAATCGTTTTGATGTAGAATGTGCATACTTTGTTGATTCCATTTATGAAATAAAACACATTTTCTAAAAACTCGTGTTTTTTAACAAATCATGTAAACCTTCTAGAAGCTGTGATTTTAAAAAACGGTGGAAGTAAGCTTTTCTTATTTCCGGACGCATGCGCAAACTATAGAAAGTCCTTATGACGTAGAATGTGCAATCTTTGTTGATTCCATTTATGAAATAAAACACATTTTCTAAAAACTCGTGTTTTTTACGAAATCATGTAAACCTTCTAGAAGCTGTGATTTTAAAAAACGGTGGAAGTAAGCTTTTCTTATTTCCAGTCGAATGCGGAAACTATAGAAAGTCGTTATTATGTAGAATGTGCAAACTTTGTTGATTCCATTTATGAAATAAAACACATTTTCTAAAAACTCGTGTTTTTTAAGAAATCTTGTAAACCTTGTAGAAGCTGTGATTTTAAAAAACGGTGGAAGTAAGCTTTTCTTATTTCCGGACGAATGCGCAAACTATAGAAAGTCGTTATGACGTAGAATGTGCATACTTTGTAGATTCCATTTATGAAATAAAACACATTTTCTAAAAACTCGTGTTTTTTAAGAAATCATGTAAACCTTCTAGAAGCTGTGATTTTGAAAAACGATGCAAGTAAGCTTTTCTTCTTTCCGGACGCATGCGCAAACTATAGAAAGTCGTTATGACGTAGAATGTGCATACTCTGTAGATT
This sequence comes from Larix kaempferi, assembly GCA_027924585.1. NCBI lineage: Eukaryota > Viridiplantae > Streptophyta > Pinopsida > Pinales > Pinaceae > Larix > Larix kaempferi. Next base: position 4,598,894 of record BSBM01000324.1, read on the forward strand.
CCATTTATGAAATAAAACACATTTTGTAAAAACTCATGTTTTTTACGAAATCATGTAAACCTTCTAGAAGCTATTATTTTAAAAAACAGTGGAAGTAAGCTTTTCTTATTTCTGGACGCATGCGCAAACTATAGAAAGTCGTTATGACGTAGAATGTGCATACTTTGTTGATTCGATTTATTAAATAAAACACATTTTCTAAAAACTCGTGTTTTTCATCAAATCATGTAAACCTTCTAGAAGCTGTGATTTTAAAAAACGGGGGAAGTAAGCTTTTCTTATTTCCAAACGCATGCGCAAACTATAGAAATTCGTTATGACGTAGAATGTGCATACTTTGTTGATTCCATTTCTGAAATAAAACACATTTTCTAAAAACTCGTGTTTTTTAAGAAATCATGTAAACCTTCTAGAAGCTGTGATTTTGAAAAACGGTGGAAGTAAGCTTTTCTTATTTCCGGACGCATGCGCAAACTATAGAAAGTCCTTATGATGTAGAATGTGCATACTTTGTTGATTCCAGTTATGAAATAAAACACATTTTCTAAAAACTCGTGTTTTTTACGAAATCATGTAAACCTTCTAGAAGCTATGATTTTAAAAAACGGTGGAAGTAAGCTTTTCTTATTTCCGGTCGAATGCGGAAACTATAGAAATTCGTTATTACGTAGAATCTGCATACTTTGTTGATTCCATTTATGAAATAAAACACATTTTCTAAAAACTCGTGTTTTTTAAGAAATCTTGTAAACCTTCTAGGAGCTGTGATTTTAAAAAATGGTGGAATTAAGCTTTTCTTATTTCCGGACGAATGCGCAAACTATAGAAAGTCGTTGTGACGTAGAATGTGCAAACTTTGTAGATTCCATTTATGAAATAAAACACATTTTCTAAAAACTCGTGTTTTTTACGAAATCATGTAAACCTTCTAGAAGCTGTGATTTTAAAAAACGGTGGAAGTAAGCTTTTCTTATTTCCGGACGTATGCGCAAACTATAGAAAGTCGTTATGACATAGAATGTGCATACTTTGTTGATTCCATTTATGCAATTAAACACATTTTCTAAAAACTCGTGTTTTTTACGAAATCATGTAAACCTTCTAGAAGCTGTGATTTTAAAAAATGGTGGAAGTAAGCTTTTCTTATTTCCGGACGCATGCGCAAACTATAGAAAGTCGTTATGACGTAGAATGTGCATAGTTTGTTGATTCCATTTTTGAAATAAAACACATTTTCTAAAAACTCGTGTTTTTTAAGAAATCATGTAAACCTTCTAGAAGCTGTGATTTTAAAAAACGGGGTAAGTAAGCTTTTCTTATTTCCTGACGCATGCGCAAACTATAGAAAGTCGTTCTGACGAAGAATGTGCATACTTTGTAGATTCCATTTATGAAATAAAACACATTTTCTAAAAACTCGTGTTTTTTAAGAAATCATGTAAACCTTCTAGAAGCTATGATTTTAAAAAACGGGGGAAGTAAGCTTTTCTTATTTCCAAACGCATTCGCGAACTATAGAAAGTCGTAATGATGTAGAATGTGCATACTTTGTTGATTCCATTTATGAAATAAAACACATTTTCTAAAAACTCGTGTTTTTTACAAATCATGTAAACCTTCTAGAAGCTGTGATTTTAAAAAACGGGGGAAGTAAGCTTTTCTTATTTCCGGACGCATGCGCAAACTATAGAAAGTCGTTATGACGAAGAATGTGCATACTTTGTAGATTCCATTTACGAAATAAAACACATTTTCTAAAAACTCGTGTTTTTTACGAAATCATGTATACCTTCTAGAAGCTGTGATTTTAAAAAACGATGGAAGTAAGCTTTTCTTATTTCCAGTCGAATGCGAAAACTATAGAAAGTCGTTATTACGTAGAATGTGCATACTTTGTTGATTCCATTTATGAAATAAAACACATTTTCTAAAAACTCGTGTTTTTTAAGAAATCATGTAAACCTTCCAGAAGCTGTGATTTTAAAAAACGAGGGAAGTAAGCTTTTCTTATTTCCAAAACGCATGCGCAAACTATAGAAAGTCGTTATGACGTAGAATGTGCATACTTTGTTGATTCCATTTATGAAATAAAACACATTTTCTAAAAACTCGTGTTTTTTAAGAAATTATGTAAACCTTTTAGAAGCTGTGATTTTAAAAAACGGGGGAACTAAGCTTTTCTTATTTCCGGACGCATGCGCAAACTATAGAAAGTCGTTATGACGTAGAATGTGCATACTTTGTAGATTCCATTTATGAAACAAAGCACATTTTATAAAAAACTCGTGTTTTTTACGAAATCATGTAAACCTTCTAGAAGCTGTGATTTTAAAAAACGGTGGAGGTAAGCTTTTCTTATTTCCGGACGAATGCGCAAACTATAGAAAGTCGTTATGACGTAGAATGTGCATACTTTGTTGATTCCATTTATGAAATAAAACACATTTTCTAAAAACTCGTGTTTTTTAAGAAATCCTGTAAACCTTCTAGAAGTTGTGATTTTAAAAAACGATGGAAGTAAGCTTTTCTTATTTCCGAACGCATGCGCAAACTATAGAAATTCGTTATGACGTAGAATGTGCATACTTTGTTGTTTCCATTTATGAAATAAAACACATTTTCTAAAAACTCGTGTTTTTTAAGAAATCATGTAAACCTTCTAGAAGCTGTGATTTTAAAACACGGGGGAAGTAAGCTTTTCTTATTTCCAAACGCATGCGCAAACTATAGAAAGTCATTATGACGTAGAATGTGCATACTTTGTTGATTCCATTAATGAAATAAAACAAATTTTCTAAAAGCTCGTGTTTTTTAAGAAATCATGTAAACCTTCTAGAAGCTGTGATTTTAAAAAACGGGGGAAGTAAGCTTTTCTTATTTCCGGACGCATGCGCAAACTATAGAAAGTCGTTATGACGTAGAATGTGCATACTTTGTAGATTCCATTTATGAAATAAAACACATTTTCTAAAAACTCGTGTTTTTTAAGAAATCATGTAAACCTTCTAAAAGCTGTGATTTTAAAACACGGGGGAAGTAAGCTTTTCTTATTTCCAAACGCATGCGCAAACTATAGAAAGTCATTATGACGTAGAATTTGCATACTTTGTTGATTCCATTTATGAAATAAAACAAATTTTCTAAAAGCTCGTGTTTTTTAAGAAATCATGTAAACCTTCTAGAAGCTGTGATTTTAAAAAACGGGGGAAGTAAGCTTTTCTTATTTCCGGACGCATGCGCAAACTATAGAAAGTCGTTATGAAATAGAATGTGCATACTTTGTTGATTCCATTTATGAAATAAAACACATTTTCTAAAAACTCGTGTTTTTTACGAAATCATGTAAACCTTCTAGAAGCTGTGATTTTAAAAAATGGGGGAAGTAAGCTTTTCTTATTTCCAAACGCATGCGCAAACTATAGAAAGTCGTTATGACGTAGAATGTGCATACCTTGTAGATTCCATTTATGAAATAAAGCACATTTCCTAAAAAACTCGTGTTTTTTACGAAATCATGTAAACCTTCTAGAAGCTATGATTTTAATAAACGGTGGAAGTAAGCTTTTCTTATTTCCGGACGAATGCGCAAACTATAGAAAGTCGTTATGACGTATAATGTGCATACTTTGTTGATTCCATTTATGAAATAAAACACATTTCCTAAAAAATCGTGTTTTTTAAGAAATCATGTAAACCTTCTAGAAGCTGTGATTTTAAAAAACGGTGGAAGTAAGCTTTTCTTATTTCCGGACGCATGCGCAAACTATAGAAAGTCGTTATGACGTAGAATGTGCATACTTTGTTGTTTCCCTTTATGAAATAAAACACATTTTCTAAAAACTCGTGTTTTTTAAGAAATCATGTAAACCTTCTAGAAACTGTGATTTTAAAACACGGGGGAAGTAAGCTTTTCTTATTTCCAAACGCATGCGGAAACTATAGAAAGTCGTTATGACGTAGAATGTGCATACTTTGTTCATTCCATTTACGAAATAAAACAGATTTTCTAAAAACTCATGTTTTTTAACAAATGATGTAAACCTTCTAGAAGCTGTGATTTTAAAAAACGGGGGAAGTAGGATTTTCATATTTCCAAACGCATGCGCAAACTATAGAAAGTCGTTATGGCGTAGAATGTGCATACTTTGTTGTTTCCATTTAAGAAATAAAAGACATTTTCTAAAAACTCGGGTTTTTTAAGAAATCATGTAAACCTTCTAGAAGCTGTGATTTTAAAAAACGGGGGAAGTAAGCTTTTCTTATTTCCAGTGAATGCGCAAACTATAGAAAGTTTATATGACGTAGAATGTGCATACTTAGTAGATTCCATTTATGAAATAAAAAACATTTTCTAAAAACTCGTGTTTTTTACGAAATCATGTAAACCTTCTAGAAGCTGTGATTTTAAAAAACAGGGGAAGTAAGCTTTTCTTATTTCCGGACGCATCACAAACTATAGAAAGTCGTTATGATGTAGACTGTGCATACTTTGTTGATTCCATTTATGAAATAAAACACATTTTCTAAAAACTCGTGTTTTTTACGAAATCATGTAAACCTTCTAGAAGCTGTGATTTTAAAAAACGGCGGAAGTAAGATTTTCTTATTTCCGATCGGATGCGGAAACTATAGAAAGTCGTTATTATGTAGAATGTGCATACTTTGTTGATTCCATTTATGAAATAAAACAAATTTTCTAAAAACTCATGTTTTTTAAGAAATCTTGTAAACCTTCTAGAAGCTGTGATTTTAAAAAACGGTGGAAGTAAGCTTTTCTTATTTCTGGACGAATGCGCAAACTATAGAAAGTCGTTATGACGTAGAATGTGCATACTTTGTAGATTCCATTTATAAAATAAAACACATTTTCTAAAAACTCGTGTTTTTTAAGAAATCATGTAAACCTTCTAGAAGCTGTGATTTTGAAAAACGGTGGAAGTAAGCTTTTCTTCTTTCCGGACGCATGAGCAAACTATAGAATGTCGTTATGACGTAGAATATGCATACTTTGTAGATTCCATTTATGAAATAAAACACATTTTCTAAAAACCGGTGTTTTTTACGAAATCATGTAAACCTTCTAGAAGCTATTATTTTAAAAAACAGTGGAAGTAAGCTTTTCTTATTTCCGGACGTATGCGCAAACTATAGAAAGTCGTTATGACGTAGAATGTGCATACTTTGTCGATTCGATTTATGAAATAAAACACATTTTCTAAAAACTCGTGTTTTTTAACAAATCATGTAAACCTTCTAGAAGCTGTGATTTTAAAAAACGGGGGAAGTAAGCTTTTCTTATTTCCAAACGAATGCGCAAACTATAGAAAGTCGTTATGATGTAGAATGTTCATACTTTGTTGATTCCATTTATGAAATAAAAGACATTTTTTAAAAACTCATGTTTTTTAAGAAATCATGTAAACCTTCTAGAAGCTGTGATTTTGAAAAACGGTTGAAGTAAGCTTTTCTTATTTCCGGACGCATGCGCAAACTATAGAAAGTCGTTATGACGTAGAATGTGCATACTTTGTAGATTCCATTTATGAAATAAAACACATTTTCTAAAAACTCATGTTTTTTAACAAATGATGTAAACATTCTAGAAGCTGTGATTTTAAAAAACGGGGGAAGTAAGCTTTTGTTATTTCCAAAGGCATGCGCAAACTATAGAAAGTCGTTATGACGTAGAATGTGCATACTTTGTTGATTCCATTTATGAAATAAAACACATTTTCTAAAAACTCGTGTTTTTTACGAAATCATGTAAACCTTCTAGAAGCTGTGATTTTAAAAAACGTGGGAAGTAAGCTTTTCTTATTTCCGGACGCATGCACAAACTATAGAAAGTCGTTATGACGTAGACTGTGCATACTTTGTTGATTCCATTTATGAAATAAAACACATTTTCTAAAAACTTGTGTTTTTTACGAAATCATGTAAACCTTCTAGAAGCTGTGATTTTAAAAACCGGGGCAAGTAAGCTTTTCTTATTTTCAAAGGCATGCGCAAACTATAGAAAGTCGTTATGACGTAGAATGTGCATACTTTGTTGATTCCATTTATGAAATAAAACACATTTTCTAAAAACTCGTGTTTTTTAAGAAATCATGTAAACCTTCTAGAAGCTGTGATGTTAAAAAACGGGGGACGTAAGATTTTCTTATTTCTGGACGCATGCGCAAACTATAGAAAGTCGTTATGACGTAGAATGTGCATACTTTGTAGATTCCATTTATGAAATAAAACACATTTTCTAAAAGCTCGTGTTTTTTAAGAAATCATGTAAACCTTCTAGAAGCTGTGATATTAAAAAACGGGGGAAGTAAGCTTTTCTTATTTCCGGACGCATGCGCAAACTATAGAAAGTCGTTATGAAATAGAATGTGCATACTTTGTTGATTCCATTTATGAAATAAAACACATTTTCTAAAAACTCGTGTTTTTTACGAAATCATGTAAACCTTCTAGAAGCTGTGATTTTAAAAAACGGTGGAAGTAAGCTTTTCTTATTTCCGGACGAATGCGTAAACTATAGAAAGTCGTTATGACGTAGAATGTGCATACTTTGTAGATTCCATTTATGAAATAAAACATATTTTCTAAAAACTCGTGGTTTTTAGGAAATCATGTAAACCTTCTAGAAGCTGTGATTTTGAAAAACGGTGGAAGTAAGATTTTCTTATTTCCGGACGCATGCGCAAACGATAGAAAGTCGTTATGACGTAGAATGTGCATACTTTGTAGATTCCATTTATGAAATAAAACACATTTTCTAAAAACTCGTGTTTTTTACGAAATCATGTAAACCTTCTAGAAGCTATTATTTTAAAAAACAGTGGAAGTAAGCTTTTCTTATTTCCGGACGCATGCGCAAACTATAGAAAGTCGTTATGACGTAGAATGTGCAGACTTTGTTCATTCGATTTATAAAATAAAACACATTTTCTAAAAACTCGTGTTTTTCAACAAATCATGTAAACCTTCTAGAAGCTGTGATTTTAAAAAATGGGGGAAGTAAGATTTTCTTATTTCCAAACGCATGCGCAAACTATAGAAAGTTGTTATGACGTAGAATGTGCATACTTTGTTGATTCCATTTATGAAATAAAACACATTTTCGAAAAACTCTTGTTTTTTAAGAAATCATGTAAACCTTCTAGAAGCTGTGATTTTGAAAAACGGTGGAAGTAAGCTTTTCTTATTTCCGGACGTATGCGCAAACTATAGAAAGTCGTTATGACGTAGAATATGCATACTTTGTAGATTCCATTGATGAAATAAAACACATTTTCTAAAAACTGGTGTTTTTACGAAATCATGTAAACCTTCTAGAAGCTATTATTTTAAAAAACAGTGGAAGTAAGCTTTTCTTATTTCCGGACGCATGCGCAAACTATAGAAAGTCGTTATGACGTAGAATGTGCATACTTTGTTGATTCGATTTATGAAATAAAACACATTTTCTAAAAACTCGTGTTTTTTAACAAATCATGTAAACCTTCTAGAAGCTGTGATTTTAAAAAACGGGGAAAGTAAGCTTTTCTTATTTCCAAACGCATGCGCAAACTATAGAAAGTCGTTATGACGTAGAATGTGCATACTTTGTTGATTCCATTTATGAAATAAAACACATTTTTTAAAAACTCGTGTTTTTTAAGAAATCATGTAAACCTTCTAGAAGCTGTGATTTTTAAAAACGGTTGAAGTAAGCTTTTCTTATTTCCGGATGCATGCGCAAACTATAGAAATTCGTTATGACGTAGAATGTGCATACTTTGTAGATTCCATTTATGAAATAAAACACATTTTCTAAAAACTCATGTTTTTTAACAAATGATGTAAACCTTCTAGAAGCTGTGATTTTAAAAAACGGGGGAAGTAGGATTTTCTTATTTCCAAATGCATGCGCAAACTATAGAAAGTCGTTATGACGTAGAATGTGCATACTTTGTTGTTTCCATTTAAGAAATAAAAGACATTTTCTAAAAACTCATGTTTTTTAGGAAATCATGTAAACCTTCTAGAAGCTGTGATTTTAAAAAACGGCGGAAGTAAGCTTTTCTTATTTCCGGTGAATGCGCAAACTATAGAAAGTTGATATGACATAGAATGTGCATACTTTGTAGATTCCATTTATGAAATAAAAAACATTTTCTAAAAACTCGTGTTTTTTACGAAATCATGTAAACCTTCTAGAAGCTGTGACTTTAAAAAACAGGGGAAGTAAGCTTTTCTTATTTCCGGACGCATGCACAAACTATAGAAAGTCGTTATGACGTAGACTGTGCATACTTTGTTGATTCCCTTTATGAAATAAAACACATTTTCTAAAAACTCGTGTTTTTTACGAAATCATGTAAACCTTCTACAAGCTGTGATTTTCATAAAACGGGGGAAGTAAGCTTTTCTTATTTCCAAAGGCATGCGCAAACTATAGAAAGTCGTTATGACATAGAATGTGCATACTTTGTTGATTCCATTTATGAAATAAAACACATTTTCTAAAAAGTCGTGTTTTTTAAGAAATCATGTAAACCTTCTAGAGGCTGTGATTTTAAAAAACGGGGGAAGTAAGATTTTCTTATTTCCGGACGCATGCGCAAACTATAGAAAGTCGTTATGACTTAGAATGTGCATACTTTGTAGATTCCATTTATGAAATAAAACACATTAACTAAAAACTCGTGTTTTTTACAAAATCATGTAAACCTTCTAGAAGCTGTGATTTTAAAAAACTGGGGAAGTAAGCTTTTCTTATTTCCAGACGCATGCGCATACTATAGAAAGTCGTTATGACGAAAAATGTGCATACTTTGTAGATTCCATTTATGAAATAAAACACATTTTCTAAAAACTCGTGTTTTTTACGAAATCATGTAAACCTTCTAGAAGCTGTGATTTTAAAAAACAATGGAAGTAAGATTTTCTTATTTCCAAACGCATGCACAAACTATAGAAAGTCGTTATGATGTAGAATGTGAATACTTTGTTTATTCCATTTATGAGACAAAACACATTTTCTAAAAACTCGTGTTTTTTAACAAATCATGTAAACCTTCTAGAAGCTGTGATTTTAAAAAACGGGGGAAGTAAGTTTTTCTTATTTCCAAACGCATGCGCAAACTATAGAAAGTCGTTATGACGTAGAATGTGCATACTTTGTTGATTCCATTTATGAAATAAAACACATTTTCTAAAAACCCGTGTTCTTTAACAAATCATGTAAACCTTCTAGAAGCTATTATTTTAAAAAACGGTGGAAGTAAGCTTTTCTTATTTCCGGACGCATGCGCAAACTATAGAAACTCATTATGACGTAGAATGTACATACTTGGTTGATTCCATTTATGAAATAAAACACATTTTCTAAAAACTCGTGTTTTTTAACAAATCATGTAAACCTTCTAGAAGCTGTTATTTTAAAAAACGGTGGAAGTAAGCTTTTCTTATTTCCGGACGGATGCGCAAACTATAGAAAGTTCTTATGAAGTAGAATGTGAATACTTTGTTGATTCCATTTATGAAATAAAACACATTTTCTAAAAACTCGTGTTTTTTACGAAATCATGTAAACCTTCTAAAAGCTGTGATTTTAAAAAACGGTGGAAGTAAGCTTTTCTTATTTCCGGTCGAATGCGGAAACTATAGAAAGTCGTTATTACGTAGAATGTGCATACTTTGTTGATTCCATTTATGAAATAAAACACATTTTCTAAAAACTCGTGTTTTTTAAGAAATCTTGTAAACCTTCTAGAAGCTGTGATTTTAAAAAACGGTGGAAGTAAGCTTTTCTTATTTCCGGACGAATGCGCAAACTATAGAAAACCGTTATGACGTAGAATGTGCATACTTTGTAGATTCCATTTATGAAATAAAACACATTTTCTAAAAACTCGTGTTTTTTAAGAAATCATGTAAACCTTCTAGAAGCTGTGATTTTGAAAAACGGTGGAAGTAAGCTTTTCTTATTTCCGGACGCATGCGCAAACTATAGAAAGTCGTTATGACATAGAATGTGCATACTTTGTAGATTTCATTTATGAAATAAAACACATTTTCTAAAAACTCGTGTTTTTTACGAAATCATGTAAACCTTCTAGAAGCTATTATTTTAAAAAACAGTGGAAGTAAGCTTTTCTTATTTCCGGATGCATGCGCAAACTATAGAAAGTCTTTATGACGTAGAATGTGCAGACTTTGTTGATTCGATTTATGAAATAAAACACATTTTCTAAAAACTCGTGTTTTTCAACAAATCATGTAAACCTTCTAGAAGCTGTGATTTTAAAAAATGGGGGAAGTAAGATTTTCTTATTTCCAAACGCATGCGCAAACTATAGAAAGTCGTTATGACGTAGAATGTGCATACTTTGTTGATTCCATTTATGAAATAAAACACATTTTCTAAAAACTCTTGTTTTTTAAGAAATCATGTAAACCTTCTAGAAGCTGTGATTTTAAGAAACGGGGGAAGTAAGCTTTTCTTATTTCCGGACGCATGCGCAAACTATAGAAAGTCGTTATGACAAAGAATGTGCATACTTTGTAGGTTCCATTTATAACATAGAACAGATTTTCTAAAAACTCGTGTTTTTTACGAAATCATGTAAACCTTCTAGAAGCTGTGATTTTAAAAAACGATGGAAGTAAGCTTTTCTTATTTCCAAACGCATGCGCAAACTATAGAAAGTCGTTATGATGTAAAATGTGCATACTTTGTTGATTCCATTTATGAAATAAAACAGATTTTCTAAAAACTCGTGTTTTTTAAGAAATCATGTAAAGCTTCTACAAGCTGTGATTTTGAAAAACGGTGGAAGTAAGCTTTTCTTATTTCCGGACGCATGCGCAAACTATAGAAAGTCGTTATGAAATAGAATGTGCATAATTTGTTGATTTCATTTATGAAATAAAACACATTTTCTAAAAACTCGTGTTTTTTAACAAATCATGTAAACCTTCTAGAAGCTGTGATTTTAAGAAACGGGGGAAGTAATCTTTTCTTATTTCCACAGGCATGCGCAAACTATAGAAAGTTGTTATGACGTAGAATGTGCATACTTTGTTGATTCCATTTATGAAATAAAACACATTTTCTAAAAACTCATGTTTTTTAAGCAATCATGTAAACCTTCTAGAAGCTGTGATTTTAAAAAACGGGGGAAGTAAGATTTTCTTATTTCCGGACGCATGCGCAAACTATAGAAAGTCGTTATGACGTAGAATGTTCATACTTTGTAGATTCCATTTATGAAATAAAACACATTTTCTAAAAACTCGTGTTTTTTACAAAATCATGTAAAGCTTCTAGAAGCTGTGATTTTAAAAAACGGGTGAAGTAAGCTTTTCTTATTTCCGGACGCATGCGCATACTATAGAAAGTCGTTATGACGAATAATTTGCATTCTTTGTAGATTCCATTTATGAAATAAAACACATTTTCTAAAAACTCGTGTTTTTTACGAAATCATGTAAACCTTCTAGAAGCTGTGATTTTAAAAAACGATGGAAGTAAGCTTTTCTTATTTCCAAACGCATGCGCAAACTATAGAAAGTCGTTATGACGTAGAATGTGCATACTTTGTTGATTCCATTTATGAAATAAAACACATTTTCTAAAAACCCGTGTTTTTTAAGAAATCATGTAAAGCTTCTAGAAGCTGTGATTTTGAAAAACGGTGGAAGTAAGCTTTTCTTATTTCCGGACGCATGCGCAAACTATAGAAAGTCATTATGAAATAGAATGTGCATAATTTGTTGATTCCATTTATGAAATAAAACACATTTTCTAAAAACTCGTGTTCTTTAACAAATCATGTAAACCTTCTAGAAGCTATTATTTTAAAAAACGGTGGAAGTATGCTTTTCTTATTTCCGGACGCATGCGCAAACTATAGAAACTCATTATGACGTAGAATGTACATACTTGGTTGATTCTATTTATGAAATAAAACACATTTTCCAAACACTCGTGTTTTTTAACAAATCATGTAAACCTTCTAGAAGCTGTGATTTTAAAAAACGGTGGAAGTAAGCTTTTCTTATTTCTCGTCGAATGCGGAAACTATAGAAAGTCGTTATTACGTAGAATGTGCATACTTTGTTGATTCCATTTATGAAATAAAACACATTTTCTAAAAAGTCGTGTTTTTTAAGAAATCTTGTAAACCTTCTAGAAGCTGTGATTTTAAAAAACGAGGGAAGTAAGCTTTTCTTATTTCCAAACGCATGCGCAACATATAGAAATTCGTTATGACGTAGAATGTGCATACTTTGTTGATTCCATTTATGAAATAAAACACATTTTCTAAGAACTCGTGTTTTTTAAGAAATTATGTAAAGCTTCTAGAAGCTGTGATTTTAAAAAACCTGGGAGGTAAGCTTTTCTTATTTCCGGACGCATGCGCAAACTATAGAAAGTCGTTATGACGTAGAATGTGCATACTTTGTAGATTCAATTTATGAAATAATGCACATTTTCTAAAAAACTCGTGTTTTTTTTACGAAATCATGTAAACCTTCTAGAAGCTGTGATTTTAAAAAACGGTGGAAGTAAGCTTTTCTTATTTCCGGACGAATGCACAAACTATTGAAAGTCGTTATGACGTAGAATGTGCATACTTTTTTGATTCCATTTATGAAATAAAACACATTTTCTAAAAACTCGTGTTTTTTACGAAATCATGTAAACCTTCTAGAAGCTGTGATTTTAAAAAACGGGGGAAGTAAGCTTTTCTTATTTCCGGACGAATGCACAAACTATAGAAATTCGTTATGATGTAGAATGTGCATACTTTGTTGATTCCATTTATGAAATAAAACACATTTTCTAAAAACTCATGTTTTTTACGAAATCATGTAAACCTTCTAGAACCTGTGATTTTAAAAAATGGGGGAAGTAAGCTTTTCATATTTCCAAAGGCATGCGCAAACTATAGAAAGTCGTTATGATGTAGAATGTGCATACTTTGTTGATTCCATTTATGAAATAAAACACATTTTCTAAAAACTCGTGTTTTTTAAAAAATCATGTAAACCTTCTAGAAGCTGTGATTTTAAAAAACGGGGGAAGAAAGCTTTTCTTATTTCCGGACGCATGCGCAAACTATAGAAAGTCGTTATGACGAAGAATGTGCATAGTTTGTAGATTCCATTTATGAAATAAAACACATTTTCTAAAAATTCGTGTTTTTTACGAAATCATGTAAGCCTTCAAGAAGCTGATTTTAAAAAACGATGGAAGTAAGCTTTTCTTATTTCCAAACGCATGCGCAAACTATAGAAAGGCGTTAGGACGTAGAATGTGCATACTTTGTTGATTCCATTTATTTAATAAAACACATTTTCTAAAAACTCGTGTTTTTTAAGAAATTATGTAAACCTTCTAGAAGCTGTGATTTTAAAAAACGGGGGAAGTAAGCTTTTCTTATTTCCGGACGCATGCGCAAACTATAGAAAGTCATTATGACGTAGAATGTGCAAACTTTGTTGATTCCATTTATGAAATAAAACACATTTTCTAAAAACTCGTGTTTTTTAAGAAATCATGTAAACCTTCTGGAAGCTGTGATTTTAAAAAACGGGGGAAGTAAGCTTTTCTTATTTCCAGACGCATGCGCAAAATATAGAAAGTCATTATGACGTAGAATGTGCATACTTTGTTGATTCCATTTATGAAATAACACACATTTTCTAAAAACTCGTGTTTTTTAAGAAATCATGTAAAGCTTCTAGAAGCTGTGATTTTAAAAAACGGGGGAAGTAAGATTTTCTTATTTCCGGACACATGCGCAAACTATAGAAAGTCGTTATGACGTAGAATATGCATACTTTGTTGATTCCATTTATGAAATACAACACATTTTCAAAAAACTCGTGTTTTTTAAGAAATCATTTAAACCTTCTAGAAGCTGTGATTTTAAAAAACGAGGGAAGTAAGCTTTTCTTATTTCCAAACGCATGCGCAAACTATAGAAAGTCGTTATGACGTAGAATGTGCATACTTTGTTGATTCCATTTATGAAATAAAACACATTTTCTAAAAACTCTTGTTTTTTAAGAAATCATGTAAACCTTCTAGAAGCTGTGATTTTAAGAAATGGGGGAAGTAAGCTTTTCTTATTTCCGGACGCATGCGCAAACTATAGAAAGTCGTTATGACGAAGAATGTGCATACTTTGTAGGTTCCATTTATGACATAAAACAGATTTTCTAAAAACTCGTGTTTTTTACGAAATCATGTAAACCTTCTAGAAGCTGTGATTTTAAAAAACGATGGAAGTAACCTTTTCTTATTTCCAAACGCATGCGCAAACTATAGAAAGTCGTTATGATGTAGAATGTGCATACTTTGTTGATTCCATTTATGAAATAAAACACATTTTCTAAAAACTCGTGTTTTTTAAGAAATCATGTAAAGCTTCTAGAAGCTGTGATTTTGAAAAACGGTGGAAGTAAGCTTTTCTTATTTCCGGACGCATGCGCAAACTATAGAAAGTTGTTATGAAATAGAATGTGCATAATTTGTTGATTCCATTTATGAAATAAAACACATTTTCTAAAAACTCGTGTTTTTTAACAAATCATGTAAACCTTCTAGAAGCTGTGATTTTAAAAAACGGGGGAAGTAAACTTTTCTTATTTCCACAGGCATGCGCAAACTATAGAAAGCCGTTATGACGTAGAATGTGCATACTTTGTTGATTCCATTTATGAAATAAAACACATTTTCTAAAAACTCATGTTTTTTAAGCAATCATGTAAGCCTTCTAGAAGCTGTGATTTTAAAAAACGGGGGAAGTAAGATTTTCTTATTTCCAGACGCATGCGCAAACTATAGAAAGTCGTTATGACGTAGAATGTGCATACTTTGTAGATTCCATTTATGAAATAAAACACATTTTCTAAAAACTCGTGTTTTTTACAAAATCATGTAAACCTTCTAGAAGCTGTGATTTTAAAAAACGGGTGAAGTAAGCTTTTCTTATTTCCGGACGCATGCGCATACTATAGAAAGTCGTTATGACGAAGAATTTGCATACTTTGTAGATTCCATTTATGAAATAAAACACATTTTCTAAAAAATCGTGTTTTTTACGAAATCATGTAAACCTTCTAGAAGCTGTGATTTTAAAAAACGGGGGAAGTAAGTTTTTCTTATTTTCAAATGCATGCGCAAACTATAGAAAGTCGTTATGACGTAGAATGTGCATACTTTGTTGATTCCATTTATGAAATAAAACACATTTTCTAAAAACCCGTGTTTTTTAAGAAATCATGTAAAGCTTCTAGAAGCTGTGATTTTGAAAAACGGTGGAAGTAAGCTTTTCTTATTTCCGGACGCATGCGCAAACTATAGAAAGTCGTTATGAAATAGAATGTGCATACTTTGTTGATTCCATTTATGAAATAAAACACGTTTTCTAAAAACTCGTGTTCTTTAACAAATCATGTAAACCTTCTAGAAGCTATTATTTTAAAAAACGGTGGAAGTAAGCTTTTCTTATTTCCGGACGCATGTGCAAACTATAGAAACTCATTATGACGTAGAATGTACATACTTGGTTGATTCCATTTATGAAATAAAACACATTTTCTAAAAACTCGTGTTTTTTAACAAATCATGTAAACCTTCTAGAAGCTGTGATTTTAAAAAACGGTGGAAGTAAGCTTTTCTTCTTTCCGGACGGATGCGCAAACTATAGAAAGTCCTTATGACGTAGAATGTGCATACTTTGTTGATTCCATTTATGAAATAAAACACATTTTCTAAAAACTCGTGTTTTTTACGAAATCATGTAAACCTTCTAGAAGCTGTGATTTTAAAAAACGGTGGAAGTAAGCTTTTCTTATTTCCAGACGCATGCGCAAAATATAGAAAGTCATTATGACGTAGAATGTGCATACTTTGTTGATTCCATTTATGAAATAACACACATTTTCTAAAAACTCGTGTTTTTTAAGAAATCATGTAAAGCTTCTAGAAGCTGTGATTTTAAAAAACGGGGGAAGTAAGATTTTCTTATTTCCGGACGCATGCGCAAACTATAGAAAGTCGTTATGACGTAGAATATGCATACTTTGTTGATTCCATTTATGAAATACAACACATTTTCAAAAAACTCGTGTTTTTTAAGAAATCATTTAAACCTTCTAGAAGCTGTGATTTTAAAAAACGAGGGAAGTAAGCTTTTCTTATTTCCAAACGCATGCGCAAACTATAGAAAGTCGTTATGACGTAGAATGTGCATACTTTGTTGATTCCATTTATGAAATAAAACACATTTTCTAAAAACTCTTGTTTTTTAAGAAATCATGTAAACCTTCTAGAAGCTGTGATTTTAAGAAATGGGGGAAGTAAGCTTTTCTTATTTCCGGACGCATGCGCAAACTATAGAAAGTCGTTATGACGAAGAATGTGCATACTTTGTAGGTTCCATTTATGACATAAAACAGATTTTCTAAAAACTCGTGTTTTTTACGAAATCATGTAAACCTTCTAGAAGCTGTGATTTTAAAAAACGATGGAAGTAACCTTTTCTTATTTCCAAACGCATGCGCAAACTATAGAAAGTCGTTATGATGTAGAATGTGCATACTTTGTTGATTCCATTTATGAAATAAAACACATTTTCTAAAAACTCGTGTTTTTTACGAAATCATGTAAACCTTCTAGAAGCTGTGATTTTAAAAAATGATGGAAGTAAGCTTTTATTATTTCCAGTCGAATGCGGAAACTATAGAAAGTCGTTATTACGTAGAATGTGCATACTTTGTTGATTCCATTTATGAAATAAAACACATTTTCTAAAAACTCGTGTTTCTTACGAAATCATGTAAACCTTCTAGAAGCTGTGATTTTAAAAAACGATGGAAGTAAGCTTTTCTTATTTCCAAACGCATTCGCAAACTATAGAAATCGTTTTGATGTAGAATGTGCATACTTTGTTGATTCCATTTATGAAATAAAACACATTTTCTAAAAACTCGTGTTTTTTAACAAATCATGTAAACCTTCTAGAAGCTGTGATTTTAAAAAACGGGGGAAGTAAGATTTTCTTATTTCCGGACGCATGCGCAAACTATAGAAAGTCGTTATGACGTAGAATATGCATACTTTGCTGATTCCATTTATGAAATACAACACATTTTCTAAAAACTCGTGTTTTTTAAGAAATCATGTAAACCTTCTAGAAGCTGTGATTTTAAAAAACGAGGGAAGTAAGCTTTTCTTATTTCCAAACGCATGCGCAACATATAGAAAGTCGTTATGACGTAGAATAGCATACTTTGTTGATTCCATTTATGAAATAAAACACATTTTCTAAAAACTCGTGTTTTTTACGAAATCATGTAAACCTTCTAGAAGCTGTGATTTTAAAAAACAGGGGGAAGTAAGCTTTTCTTATTTCCGGACGCATGCACAAACTATAGAAAGTCGTTATGACGTAGAATGTGCATACTTTGTTGATTCCATTTATGAAATAAAACACATTTTCTAAAAACTCCTGTTTTTTACGAAATCATGTAAACCTTCTAGAAGCTGTGATTTTAAAAAACGGGGGAAGTAAGCTTTTCTTATTTCCAAAGGCATGCGCAAACTATAGAAAGTCGTTATGACGTAGAATGTGCATACTTTGTTGATTCCATTTATAAAATAAAACACATTTTCTAAAAACTCGTGTTTTTTAAGAAATCATGTAAACCTTCTAGAAGCTGTGATTTTAAAAAATGGGGGAAGTAAGCTTTTCTTATTTCCAGACGCATGCGCAAACTATAGAAAGTCGTTATGATTTAGAATGTGCATACTTTGTTAATTCCATTTATGAAATAAAACACATTTTCTAAAAACTCGTGTTTTTTAAGAAATCATGTAAACCTTCTAGAAGCTGTGATTTTAAAAAACGGGGGAAGTAAGCTTTTCTTATTTCCAGACGCATGCGCAAAATATAGAAAGTCATTATGACGTAAAATGTGCATACTTTGTTGATTCCATTTATGAAATAACACACATTTTCTAAAAACTCGTGTTTTTTAAGAAATCATGTAAAGCTTCTAGAAGCTGTGATTTTAAAAAACGGGGGGAAGTAAGATTTTCTTATTTCCGGACGCATGCGCAAACTATAGAAAGTCGTTATGACGTAGAATATGCATACTTTGTTGATTCCATTTATGAAATACAACACATTTTCAAAAAACTCGTGTTTTTTAAGAAATCATTTAAACCTTCTAGAAGCTGTGATTTTAAAAAACGAGGGAAGTAAGCTTTTCTTATTTCCAAACGCACGCGCAAACTATAGAAAGTCGTTATGACGTAGAATGTGCATACTTTGTTGATTCCATTTATGAAATAAAACACATTTTCTAAAAACTCTTGTTTTTTAAGAAATCATGTAAACCTTCTAGAAGCTGTGATTTTAAGAAATGGGGGAAGTAAGCTTTTCTTATTTCCGGACGCATGCGCAAACTATAGAAAATCGTTATGACGAAGAATGTGCATACTTTGTAGGTTCCATTTATGACATAAAACAGATTTTCTAAAAACTCGTGTTTTTTACGAAATCATGTAAACCTTCTAGAAGCTGTGATTTTAAAAAACGATGGAAGTAACCTTTTCTTATTTCCAAACGCATGCGCAAACTATAGAAAGTCGTTATGATGTAGAATGTGCATACTTTGTTGATTCCATTTATGAAATAAAACACATTTTCTAAAAACTCGTGTTTTTTAAGAAATCATGTAAAGCTTCTAGAAGCTGTGATTTTGAAAAACGGTGGAAGTAAGCTTTTCTTATTTCCGGACGCATGCGCAAACTATAGAAAGTCGTTATGAAATAGAATGCGCATAATTTGTTGATTCCATTTATGAAATAAAACACATTTTCTAAAAACTCGTGTTTTTTAACAAATCATGTAAACCTTCTAGAAGCTGTGATTTTAAAAAACGGGGGAAGTAACCTTTTCTTATTTCCACAGGCATGCGCAAACTATAGAAAGTCGTTATGACGTAGAATGTGCATACTTTGTTGATTCCATTTATGAAATAAAACACATTTTCTAAAAACTCGTGTTTTTTAAGCAATCATGTAAACCTTCTAGAAGCTGTGATTTTAAAAAACGGGGGAAGTAAGATTTTCTTATTTCCAGACGCATGCGCAAACTATAGAAAGTCGTTATGACGTAGAATGTGCATACTTTGTAGATTCCATTTATGAAATAAAACACGTTTTCTAAAAACTCGTGTTTTTTACAAAATCATGTAAACCTTCTAGAAGCTGTGATTTTAAAAAACGGGAGAAGTAAGCTTTTCTTATTTCCGGACGCATGCGCATACTATAGAAAGTCGTTATGACGAAGAATTTGCATACTTTGTAGATTCCATGTATGAAATAAAACACATTTTCTAAAAACTCGTGTTTTTTACGAAATCATGTAAACCTTCTAGAAGCTGTGATTTTAAAAAACGGGGGAAGTAAGTTTTTCTTATTTTCAAACGCATGCGCAAACTATAGAAAGTCGTTATGACGTAGAATGTGCATACTTTGTTGATTCCATTTATGAAATAAAACACATTTTCTAAAAACCCGTGTTTTTTAAGAAATCATGTAAAGCTTCTAGAAGCTGTGATTTTGAAAAACGGTGGAAGTAAGCTTTTCTTATTTCCGGACGCATGCGCAAACTATAGAAAGTCGTTATGAAATAGAATGTGCATACTTTGTTGATTCCATTTATGAAATAAAACACGTTTTCTAAAAACTCGTGTTCTTTAACAAATCATGTAAACCTTCTAGAAGCTATTATTTTAAAAAACGGTGGAAGTAAGCTTTTCTTATTTCCGGACGCATGTGCAAACTATAGAAACTCATTATGACGTAGAATGTACATACTTGGTTGATTCCATTTATGAAATAAAACACATTTTCCAAAAACTCGTGTTTTTTAACAAATCATGTAAACCTTCTAGAAGCTGTGATTTTAAAAAACGGTGGAAGTAAGCTTTTCTTCTTTCCGGACGGATGCGCAAACTATAGAAAGTCCTTATGACGTAGAATGTGCATACTTTGTTGATTCCATTTATGAAATAAAACACATTTTCTAAAAACTCGTGTTTTTTACGAAATCATGTAAACCTTCTAGAAGCTGTGATTTTAAAAAACGGTGGAAGTAAGTTTTTCTTATTTCCAGACGCATGCGCAAAATATAGAAAGTCATTATGACGTAGAATGTGCATACTTTGTTGATTCCATTTATGAAATAACACACATTTTCTAAAAACTCGTGTTTTTTAAGAAATCATGTAAACCTTCTAGAAGCTGTGATTTTAAAAAACGGGGGAAGTAAGATTTTCTTATTTCCGGACGCATGCGCAACCTATAGAAAGTCGTTATGACGTAGAATATGCATACTTTGTTGATTCCATTTATGAAATACAACACATTTTCTAAAAACTCGTGTTTTTTAAGAAATCATGTAAACCTTCTAGAAGCTGTGATTTTAAAAAACGAGGGAAGTAAGCTTTTCTTATTTCCAAACGCATGCGCAACATATAGAAAGTCGTTATGACGTAGAATGTGCATACTTTGTTGATTCCATTTATGAAATAAAACACATTTTCTAAAAACTCGTGTTTTTTACGAAATCATGTAAACCTTCTAGAAGCTGTGATTTTAAAAAACAGGGGGAAGTAAGCTTTTCTTATTTCCGGACGCATGCACAAACTATAGAAAGTCGTTATGACGTAGACTGTGCATACTTTGTTGATTCCATTTATGAAATAAAACACATTTTCTAAAAACTCGTGTTTTTTACGAAATCATGTAAACCTTCTAGAAGCTGTGATTTTAAAAAACGGGGGAAGTAAGCTTTTCTTATTTCCAAAGGCATGCGCAAACTATAGAAAGTCGTTATGACGTAGAATGTGCATACTTTGTTGATTCCATTTATAAAATCAAACACATTTTCTAAAAACTCGTGTTTTTTACAAAATCATGTAAACCTTCTAGAAGCTGTGATTTTAAAAAACGGGGGAAGTAAGGTTTTCTTATTTCCGGACGCATGCGCATACTATAGAAAGGCGTTATGATGAAGAATGTGCATAATTTGTAGATTCCATTTATGAAATAAAACACATTTTCTAAAAACTCGTGTTTCTTACGAAATCATGTAAACCTTCTAGAAGCTGTGATTTTAAAAAACGATGGAAGTAAGCTTTTCTTATTTCCAAACGCATTCGCAAACTATAGAAAGTTGTTATGATGTAGAATGTGCATAATTTGTTGATTCCATTTATGAAATAAAACACATTTTCTAAAAACTCGTGTTTTTTAACAAATCATGTAAACCTTCTAGAAGCTGTGATTTTAAAAAACGGGGGAAGAAAGTTTTTCTTATTTCCAAATGCATGTGCAAACTATAGAAAGTCGTTATGACGTAGAATGCGCATACTTTGTTGATTCAATTTATGAAATAAAACACATTTTCTAAAAACCCGTGTTTTTTAAGAAATCATCTAAAGCTTCTAGAAGCTGTGATTTTGAAAAACGGTGGAAGTAAGCTTTTCTTATTTCCGGACGCATGCGCAAACTATAGAAAGTCGTTATGAAATACAATGTGCATACTTTGTTGATTCCATTTATGAAATAAAACACATTTTCTAAAAACTCGTGTTCTTTAACAAATCATGGAAACCTTCTAGAAGCTATTATTTTAAAAAACGGTGGAAGTAAGCTTTTCTTATTTCCGGACGCATGTGCAAACTATAGAAACTCATTATGACGTAGAATGTACATACTTGGTTGATTCCATTTATGAAATAAAACACATTTTCTAAAAACTCGTGTTTTTTAACAAATCATGTAAACCTTCTAGAAGCTGTGATTTTTAAAAACGGTGGAAGTAAGCTTTTCTTCTTTCCGGACGGATGCGCAAACTATAGAAAGTCCGTATGATCTAGAATGTGCATACTTTGTTGATTCCATTTATGAAATAAAACACATTTTCTAAAAACTCGTGTTTTTTAAGAAATCATGTAAAGCTTCTAGAAGCTGTGATTTTGAAAAACGGTGGAAGTAAGCTTTTCTTATTTCCGGACGCATGCGCAAACTATAGAAAGTCGTTATGAAATAGAATGTGCATACTTTGTTGATTCCATTTATGAAATAAAACACGTTTTCTAAAAACTCGTGTTCTTTAACAAATCATGTAAACCTTCTAGAAGCTATTATTTTAAAAAACGGTGGAAGTAAGCTTTTCTTATTTCCGGACGCATGTGCAAACTATAGAAACTCATTATGACGTAGAATGTACATACTTGGTTGATTCCATTTATGAAATAAAACACATTTTCCAAAAACTCGTGTTTTTTAACAAATCATGTAAACCTTCTAGAAGCTGTGATTTTAAAAAACGGTGGAAGTAAGCTTTTCTTCTTTCCGGACGGATGCGCAAACTATAGAAAGTCCTTATGACGTAGAATGTGCATACTTTGTTGATTCCATTTATGAAATAAAACACATTTTCTAAAAACTCGTGTTTTTTACGAAATCATGTAAACCTTCTAGAAGCTGTGATTTTAAAAAACGGTGGAAGTAAGCTTTTCTTATTTCCAGACGCATGCGCAAAATATATAAAGTCATTATGACGTAGAATGTGCATACTTTGTTGATTCGATTTATGAAATAACACACATTTTCTAAAAACTCGTGTTTTTTAAGAAATCATGTAAACCTTCTAGAAGCTGTGATTTTAAAAAACGGGGGAAGTAAGATTTTCTTATTTCCGGACGCATGCGCAAACTGTAGAAATTCGTTATGACGTAGAATATGCATACTTTGTTGATTCCATTTATGAAATACAACACATTTTCTAAAAACTCGTGTTTTTTAAGAAATCATGTAAACCTTCTAGAAGCTGTGATTTTAAAAAACGAGGGAAGTAAGCTTTTCTTATTTCCAAACGCATGCGCAACATATAGAAAGTCGTTATGACGTAGAATGTGCATACTTTGTTGATTCCATTTATGAAATAAAACACATTTTCTAAAAACTCGTGTATTTTACGAAATCATGTAAACCTTCTAGAAGCTGTGATTTTAAAAAACAGGGGGAAGTAAGCTTTTCTTATTTCCGGACGCATGCACAAACTATAGAAAGTCGTTATGACGTAGACTGTGCATACTTTGTTGATTCCATTTATGAAATAAAACACATTTTCTAAAAACTCGTGTTTTTTACGAAATCATGTAAACCTTCTAGAAGCTGTGCTTTTAAAAAACGGGGGAAGTAAGCTTTTCTTATTTCCAAAGGCATGCGCAAACTATAGAAAGTCGTTATGACGTAGAATGTGCATACTTTGTTGATTCCATTTATAAAATAAAACACATTTTCTAAAAACTCGTGTTTTTTAAGAAATCATGTAAACCTTCTAGAAGCTGTGATTTTAAAAAATGGGGGAAGTAAGCTTTTCTTATTTCCAGACGCATGCGCAAACTATAGAAAGTCGTTATGATTTAGAATGTGCATACTTTGTTGATTCCATTTATGAAATAAAACACATTTTCTAAAAACTCGTGTTTTTTAAGAAATCATGTAAACCTTCTAGAAGCTGTGATTTTAAAAAACGGGGGAAGTAAGCTTTTCTTATTTCCAGACGCATGCGCAAAATATAGAAAGTCATTATGATGTAGAATGTGCATACTTTGTTGATTCCATTTATGAAATAACACACATTTTCTAAAAACTCGTGTTTTTTAAGAAATCATGTAAAGCTTCTAGAAGCTGTGATTTTAAAAAACGGGGGAAGTAAGATTTTCTTATTTCCGGACGCATGCGCAAACTATAGAAAGTCGTTATGACGTAGAATATGCATACTTTGTTGATTCCATTTATGAAATACAACACATTTTCAAAAAACTCGTGTTTTTTAAGAAATCATTTAAACCTTCTAGAAGCTGTGATTTTAAAAAACGAGGGAAGTAATCTTTTCTTATTTCCAAACGCATGCGCAAACTATAGAAAGTCGTTATGACGTAGAATGTGCATACTTCGTTGATTCCATTTATGAAATAAAACACATTTTCTAAAAACTCTTGTTTTTTAAGAAATCATGTAAACCTTCTAGAAGCTGTGATTTTAAGAAATGGGGGAAGTAAGCTTTTCTTATTTCCGGACGCATGCGCAAACTATAGAAAGTCGTTATGACGAAGAATGTGCATACTTTGTAGGTTCCATTTATGACATAAAACAGATTTTCTAAAAACTCGTGTTTTTTACGAAATCATGTAAACCTTCTAGAAGCTGTGATTTTAAAAAACGATGGAAGTAACCTTTTCTTATTTCCAAACGCATGCGCAAACTATAGAAAGTCGTTATGATGTAGAATGTGCATACTTTGTTGATTCCATTTATGAAATAAAACACATTTTCTAAAAACTCGTGTTTTTTAAGAAATCATGTAAAGCTTCTAGAAGCTGTGATTTTGAAAAACGGTGGAAGTAAGCTTTTCTTCTTTCCGGACGCATGCGCAAACTATAGAAAGTCGTTATGAACTAGAATGTGCATAATTTGTTGATTCCATTTATGAAATAAAACACATTTTCTAAAAACTCGTGTTTTTTAACAAATCATGTAAACCTTCTAGAAGCTGTGATTTTAAAAAACGGGGGAAGTAACCTTTTCTTATTTCCACAGGCATGCGCAAGCTATAGAAAGTCGTTATGACGTAGAATGTGCATACTTTGTTGATTCCATTTATGAAATAAAACACATTTTCTAAAAACTCGTGTTTTTTAAGCAATCATGTAAACCTTCTAGAAGCTGTGATTTTAAAAAACGGGGGAAGTAAGATTTTCTTATTTCCAGACGCATGCGCAAACTATAGGAAGTCGTTATGACGTAGAATGTGCATACTTTGTAGATTCCATTTATGAAATAAAACACATTTTCTAAAAACTCGTGTTTTTTACAAAATCATGTAAACCTTCTAGAAGCTGTGATTTTAAAAAACGGGTGAAGTAAGCTTTTCTTATTTCCGGACGCATGCGCATACTATAGAAAGTCGTTATGACGAAGAATTTGCATACTTTGTAGATTCCATTTATGAAATAAAACACATTTTCTAAAAACTCGTGTTTTTTACGAAATCATGTAAACCTTCTAGAAGCTGTGATTTTAAAAAACGGGGGAAGTAAGTTTTTCTTATTTTCAAACGCATGCGCAAACTATAGAAAGTCGTTATGAAATAGAATGTGCATACTTTGTTGATTCCATTTATGAAATAAAACACGTTTTCTAAAAACTCGTGTTCTTTAACAAATCATGTAAACCTTCTAGAAGCTATTATTTTAAAAAACGGTGGAAGTAAGCTTTTCTTATTTCCGGACGCATGTGCAAACTATAGAAACTCATTATGACGTAGAATGTACATACTTGGTTGATTCCATTTATGAAATAAAACACATTTTCCAAAAACTCGTGTTTTTTAACAAATCATGTAAACCTTCTAGAAGCTGTGATTTTAAAAAACGGTGGAAGTAAGCTTTTCTTCTTTCCGGACGGATGCGCAAACTATAGAAAGTCCTTATGACGTAGAATGTGCATACTTTGTTGATTCCATTTATGAAATAAAACACATTTTCTAAGAACTCGTGTTTTTTACGAAATCATGTAAACCTTCTAGAAGCTGTGATTTTAAAAAACGGTGGAAATAAGCTTTTCTTATTTCCAGACGCATGCGCAAAATATAGAAAGTCATTATGACGTAGAATGTGCATACTTTGTTGATTCCATTTATGAAATAACACACATTTTCTAAAAACTCGTGTTTTTTAAGAAATCATGTAAAGCTTCTAGAAGCTGTGATTTTAAAAAACGGGGGAAGTAAGATTTTCTTATTTCCGGACGCATGCGCAAACTATAGAAAGTCGTTATGACGTAGAATATGCATACTTTGTTGATTCCATTTATGAAATACAACACATTTTCAAAAAACTCGTGTTTTTTAAGAAATCATTTAAACCTTCTAGAAGCTGTGATTTTAAAAAACGAGGGAAGTAATCTTTTCTTATTTCCAAACGCATGCGCAAACTATAGAAAGTCGTTATGACGTAGAATGTGCATACTTTGTTGATTCCATTTATGAAATAAAACACATTTTCTAAAAACTCTTGTTTTTTAAGAAATCATGTAAACCTTCTAGAAGCTGTGATTTTAAGAAATGGGGGAAGTAAGCTTTTCTTATTTCCGGACGCATGCGCAAACTATAGAAAGTCGTTATGACGAAGAATGTGCATACTTTGTAGGTTCCATTTATGACATAAAACAGATTTTCTAAAAACTCGTGTTTTTTACGAAATCATGTAAACCTTCTAGAAGCTGTGATTTTAAAAAACGATGGAAGTAACCTTTTCTTATTTCCAAACGCATGCGCAAACTATAGAAAGTCGTTATGATGTAGAATGTGCATACTTTGTTGATTCCATTTATGAAATAAAACACATTTTCTAAAAACTCGTGTTTTTTAAGAAATCATGTAAAGCTTCTAGAAGCTGTGATTTTGAAAAACGGTGGAAGTAAGCTTTTCTTATTTCCGGACGCATGCGCAAACTATAGAAAGTCGTTATGAACTAGAATGTGCATAATTTGTTGATTCCATTTATGAAATAAAACACATTTTCTAAAAACTCGTGTTTTTTAACAAATCATGTAAACCTTCTAGAAGCTGTGATTTTAAAAAACGGGGGAAGTAACCTTTTCTTATTTCCACAGGCATGCGCAAGCTATAGAAAGTCGTTATGACGTAGAATGTGCATACTTTGTTGATTCCATTTATGAAATAAAACACATTTTCTAAAAACTCGTGTTTTTTAAGCAATCATGTAAACCTTCTAGAAGCTGTGATTTTAAAAAACGGGGGAAGTAAGATTTTCTTATTTCCAGACGCATGCGCAAACTATAGGAAGTCGTTATGACGTAGAATGTGCATACTTTGTAGATTCCATTTATGAAATAAAACACATTTTCTAAAAACTCGTGTTTTTTACAAAATCATGTAAACCTTCTAGAAGCTGTGATTTTAAAAAACGGGTGAAGTAAGCTTTTCTTATTTCCGGACGCATGCGCATACTATAGAAAGTCGTTATGACGAAGAATTTGCATACTTTGTAGATTCCATTTATGAAATAAAACACATTTTCTAAAAACTCGTGTTTTTTACGAAATCATGTAAACCTTCTAGAAGCTGTGATTTTAAAAAACGGGGGAAGTAAGTTTTTCTTATTTTCAAACGCATGCGCAAACTATAGAAAGTCGTTATGAAATAGAATGTGCATACTTTGTTGATTCCATTTATGAAATAAAACACGTTTTCTAAAAACTCGTGTTCTTTAACAAATCATGTAAACCTTCTAGAAGCTATTATTTTAAAAAACGGTGGAAGTAAGCTTTTCTTATTTCCGGACGCATGTGCAAACTATAGAAACTCATTATGACGTAGAATGTACATACTTGGTTGATTCCATTTATGAAATAAAACACATTTTCCAAAAACTCGTGTTTTTTAACAAATCATGTAAACCTTCTAGAAGCTGTGATTTTAAAAAACGGTGGAAGTAAGCTTTTCTTCTTTCCGGACGGATGCGCAAACTATAGAAAGTCCTTATGACGTAGAATGTGCATACTTTGTTGATTCCATTTATGAAATAAAACACATTTTCTAAAAACTCGTGTTTTTTACGAAATCATGTAAACCTTCTAGAAGCTGTGATTTTAAAAAACGGTGGAAATAAGCTTTTCTTATTTCCAGACGCATGCGCAAAATATAGAAAGTCATTATGACGTAGAATGTGCATACTTTGTTGATTCCATTTATGAAATAACACACATTTTCTAAAAACTCGTGTTTTTTAAGAAATCATGTAAAGCTTCTAGAAGCTGTGATTTTAAAAAACGGGGGAAGTAAGATTTTCTTATTTCCGGACGCATGCGCAAACTATAGAAAGTCGTTATGACGTAGAATATGCATACTTTGTTGATTCCATTTATGAAATACAACACATTTTCAAAAAACTCGTGTTTTTTAAGAAATCATTTAAACCTTCTAGAAGCTGTGATTTTAAAAAACGAGGGAAGTAATCTTTTCTTATTTCCAAACGCATGCGCAAACTATAGAAAGTCGTTATGACGTAGAATGTGCATACTTTGTCGATTCCATTTATGAAATAAAACACATTTTCTAAAAACTCTTGTTTTTTAAGAAATCATGTAAACCTTCTAGAAGCTGTGATTTTAAGAAATGGGGGAAGTAAGCTTTTCTTATTTCCGGACGCATGCGCAAACTATAGAAAGTCGTTATGACGAAGAATGTGCATACTTTGTAGGTTCCATTTATGACATAAAACAGATTTTCTAAAAACTCGTGTTTTTTACGAAATCATGTAAACCTTCTAGAAGCTGTGATTTTAAAAAACGATGGAAGTAACCTTTTCTTATTTCCAAACGCATGCGCAAACTATAGAAAGTCGTTATGATGTAGAATGTGCATACTTTGTTGATTCCATTTATGAAATAAAACACATTTTCTAAAAACTCGTGTTTTTTAAGAAATCATGTAAAGCTTCTAGAAGCTGTGATTTTGAAAAACGGTGGAAGTAAGCTTTTCTTATTTCCGGACGCATGCGCAAACTATAGAAAGTCGTTATGAACTAGAATGTGCATAATTTGTTGATTCCATTTATGAAATAAAACACATTTTCTAAAAACTCGTGTTTTTTAACAAATCATGTAAACCTTCTAGAAGCTGTGATTTTAAAAAACGGGGGAAGTAACCTTTTCTTATTTCCACAGGCATGCGCAAGCTATAGAAAGTCGTTATGACGTAGAATGTGCATACTTTGTTGATTCCATTTATGAAATAAAACACATTTTCTAAAAACTCGTGTTTTTTAAGCAATCATGTAAACCTTCTAGAAGCTGTGATTTTAAAAAACGGGGGAAGTAAGATTTTCTTATTTCCAGACGCATGCGCAAACTATAGGAAGTCGTTATGACGTAGAATGTGCATACTTTGTAGATTCCATTTATGAAATAAAACACATTTTCTAAAAACTCGTGTTTTTTACAAAATCATGTAAACCTTCTAGAAGCTGTGATTTTAAAAAACGGGTGAAGTAAGCTTTTCTTATTTCCGGACGCATGCGCATACTATAGAAAGTCGTTATGACGTAGAATGTGCATACTTTGTTGATTCCATTTATGAAATAAAACACATTTTCTAAAAACTCGTGTTTTTTAAGCAATCATGTAAACCTTCTAGAAGCTGTGATTTTAAAAAACGGGGGAAGTAAGATTTTCTTATTTCCAGACGCATGCGCAAACTATAGGAAGTCGTTATGACGTAGAATGTGCATACTTTGTAGATTCCATTTATGAAATAAAACACATTTTCTAAAAACTCGTGTTTTTTACAAAATCATGTAAACCTTCTAGAAGCTGTGATTTTAAAAAACGGGGGAAGTAAGTTTTTCTTATTTTCAAACGCATGCGCAAACTATAGAAAGTCGTTATGAAATAGAATGTGCATACTTTGTTGATTCCATTTATGAAATAAAACACGTTTTCTAAAAACTCGTGTTCTTTAACAAATCATGTAAACCTTCTAGAAGCTATTATTTTAAAAAACGGTGGAAGTAAGCTTTTCTTATTTCCGGACGCATGTGCAAACTATAGAAACTCATTATGACGTAGAATGTACATACTTGGTTGATTCCATTTATGAAATAAAACACATTTTCCAAAAACTCGTGTTTTTTAACAAATCATGTAAACCTTCTAGAAGCTGTGATTTTAAAAAACGGTGGAAGTAAGCTTTTCTTCTTTCCGGACGGATGCGCAAACTATAGAAAGTCCTTATGACGTAGAATGTGCATACTTTGTTGATTCCATTTATGAAATAAAACACATTTTCTAAAAACTCGTGTTTTTTACGAAATCATGTAAACCTTCTAGAAGCTGTGATTTTAAAAAATGGTGGAAGTAAGCTTTTCTTATTTCCAGATGCATGCGCAAAATATAGAAAGTCATTATGACGTAGAATGTGCATACTTTGTTGATTCCATTTATGAAATAACACACATTTTCTAAAAACTCGTGTTTTTTAAGAAATCATGTAAACCTTCTAGAAGCTGTGATTTTAAAAAACGGGGGAAGTAAGATTTTCTTATTTCCGGACGCATGCGCAAACTATAGAAAGTCGTTATGACGTAGAATATGCATACTTTGTTGATTCCATTTATGAAATACAACACATTTTCTAAAAACTCGTGTTTTTTAAGAAATCATGTAAACCTTCTAGAAGCTGTGATTTTAAAAAACGAGGGAAGTAAGCTTTTCTTATTTCCAAACGCATGCGCAACATATAGAAAGTCGTTATGACGTAGAATGTGCATACTTTGTTGATTCCATTTATGAAATAAAACACATTTTCTAAAAACTCGTGTTTTTTACGAAATCATGTAAACCTTCTAGAAGCTGTGATTTTAAAAAACAGGGGGAAGTAAGCTTTTCTTATTTCCGGACGCATGCACAAACTATAGAAAGTCGTTATGACGTAGACTGTGCATACTTTGTTGATTCCATTTATGAAATAAAACACATTTTCTAAAAACTCGTGTTTTTTACGAAATCATGTAAACCTTCTAGAAGCTGTGATTTTAAAAAACGGGGGAAGTAAGCTTTTCTTATTTCCTAAGGCATGCGCAAACTATAGAAAGTCGTTATGACGTAGAATGTGCATACTTTGTTGATTCCATTTATAAAATAAAACACATTTTCTAAAAACTCGTGTTTTTTAAGAAATCATGTAAACCCTCTAGAAGCTGTGATTTTAAAAAATGGGGGAAGTAAGCTTTTCTTATTTCCAGACGCATGCGCAAACTATAGAAAGTCGTTATGATTTAGAATGTGCATACTTTGTTGATTCCATTTATGAAATAAAACACATTTTCTAAAAACTCGTGTTTTTTAAGAAATCATGTAAAGCTTCTAGAAGCTGTGATTTTAAAAAACGGGGGAAGTAAGATTTTCTTATTTCCGGACGCATGCGCAAACTATAGAAAGTCGTTATGACGTAGAATATGCACACTTTGTTGATTCCATTTATGAAATACAACACATTTTCAAAAAACTCGTGTTTTTTAAGAAATCATTTAAACCTTCTAGAAGCTGTGATTTTAAAAAACGAGGGAAGTAAGCTTTTCTTATTTCCAAACGCATGCGCAAACTATAGAAAGTCGTTATGACGTAGAATGTGCATACTTTGTTGATTCCATTTATGAAATAAAACACATTTTCTAAAAACTCTTGTTTTTTAAGAAATCATGTAAACCTTCTAGAAGCTGTGATTTTAAGAAATGGGGGAAGTAAGCTTTTCTTATTTCCGGACGCATGCGCAAACTATAGAAAGTCGTTATGACGAAGAATGTGCATACTTTGTAGGTTCCATTTATGACATAAAACAGATTTTCTAAAAACTCGTGTTTTTTACGAAATCATGTAAACCTTTTAGAAGTTGTGATTTTAAAAAACGATGGAAGTAACCTTTTCTTATTTCCAAACGCATGCGCAAACTATAGAAAGTCGTTATGATGTAGAATGTGCATACTTTGTTGATTCCATTTATGAAATAAAACACATTTTCTAAAAACTCGTGTTTTTTAAGAAATCATGTAAAGCTTCTAGAAGCTGTGATTTTGAAAAACGGTGGAAGTAAGCTTTTCTTATTTCCGGACGCATGCGCAAACTATAGAAAGTCGTTATGAAATACAATGTGCATAATTTGTTGATTCCATTTATGAAATAAAACACATTTTCTAAAAACTCGTGTTTTTTAACAAATCATGTAAACCTTCTAGAAGCTGTGATTTTAAAAAACGGGGGAAGTAACCTTTTCTTATTTCCACAGGCATGCGCAAACTATAGAAAGTCGTTATGACGTAGAATGTGCATACTTTGTTGATTCCATTTATGAAATAAAACACATTTTCTAAAAACTCGTGTTTTTTAAGCAATCATGTAAACCTTCTAGAAGCTGTGATTTTAAAAAACGGGGGAAGTAAGATTTTCTTATTTCCAGATGCATGCGCAAACTATAGAAAGTCGTTATGACGTAGAATGTGCATACTTTGTTGATTCCATTTATGAAATAAAACACATTTTCTAAAAACTCGTGTTTTTTAAGCAATAATGTAAACCTTCTAGAAGCTGTGATTTTCAAAAACGGGGGAAGTAAGATTTTCTTATTTCCGGACGCATGCGCAAACTATAGAAAGTCGTTATGTCGTAGAATGTGCATACTTTTTAGATTCCATTTATGAAATAAAACACATTTTCTAAAAACTCGTGTTTTTTACAAAATCATGTAAACCTTCTAGAAGCTGTGATTTTAAAAAACGGGGGAAGTAAGCTTTTCTTATTTCCGGACGCATGCGCATACTATAGAAAGTCGTTATGACGAATAATTTGCATACTTTGTAGATTCCATTTATGAAATAAAACACATTTTCTAAAAACTCGTTTTTTTACGAAATCATGTAAACCTTCTAGAAGCTGTGATTTTAAAAAACGGGGGAAGTAAGTTTTTCTTATTTCCAAACGCATGCGCAAACTATAGAAAGTCGTTATGACGTAGAATGTGCATACTTTGTTGATTCCATTTATGAAATAAAACACATTTTCTAAAAACCCGTGTTTTTTAAGAAATCGTGTAAAGCTTCTAGAAGCTGTGATTTTGAAAAATGGTGGAAGTAAGCTTTTCTTATTTCCGGACGCATGCGCAAACTATAGAAAGTCGTTATGAAATAGAATGTGCATACTTTGATGATTCCATTTATGAAATAAAACACATTTTCTAAAAACTCGTGTTCTTTAACAAATCATGTAAACCTTCTAGAAGCTATTATTTTAAAAAATGGTGGAAGTAAGCTTTTCTTATTTCCGGACGCATGCGCAAACTATAGAAACTCATTATGTCGTAGAATGTACATACTTGGTTGATCCATTTATGAAATAAAACACATTTTCCAAAAACTCGTGTTTTTTAACAAATCATGTAAACCTTCTAGAAGCTGTGATTTTAAAAAACGTTTGAAGTAAGCTTTTCTTCTTTCCGGACGGATGCGCAAACTATAGAAAGTCCTTATGACGTAGAATGTGCATACTTTGTTGATTCCATTTATGAAATAAAACACATTTTCTAAAAACTCGTGTTTTTTACGAAATCATGTAAACCTTCTAGAAGCTGTGATTTTAAAAAACGGTGGAAGTAAGCTTTTCTTATTTCTGGTCGAATGCGGAAACTATAGAAAGTCGTTATTACGTAGAATGTGCATACTTTGTTGATGCCATTTATGAAATAAAACACATTTTCTAAAAACTCGTGTTTTTTAAGAAATCTTGTAAACCTTCTAGAAGCTGTGATTTTAAAAAACGATGGAAGTAAGCATTTCTTATTTCCGGACGAATGCGCAAACTATAGAAAGTCGTTATGACGTAGAATGTGCATACTTTGTAGATTCCATTTATGAAATAAAACACATTTTCTATAATCTCGTGTTTTTTAAGAAATCATGTAAACCTTCTAGAAGCTGTGATTTTAAAAAACGAGGGAAGTAAGCTTTTCTTATTTCCAAACGCATGCGCAACATATAGAAATTCGTTATGACGTAGAATGTGCATACTTTCTTGATTCCATTTATGAAATAAAACACATTTTCTAAGAACTCGTGTTTTTTAAGAAATTATGTAAAGCTTCTAGAAGCTGTGATTTTAAAAAACGGGGGAGGTAAGCTTTTCTTATTTCCGGACGCATGCGCAAACTATAGAAAGTCGTTATGACATAGAATGTGCATACTTTGTAGATTCGATTTATGAAATAATGCACATTTTCTAAAAAACTCGTGTTTTTTTACGAAATCATGTAAACCTTCTAGAAGCTGTGATTTTAAAAAACGGTGGAAGTAAGCTTTTCTTATTTCCGGACGAATGCACAAACTATAGAAAGTCGTTATGACGTAGAATGTGCATACTTTTTTGATTCCATTTATGAAATAAAACACATTTTCTAAAAACTCGTGTTTTTTACGAAATCATGTAAACCTTCTAGAAGCTGTGATTTTAAAAAACGGGGGAAGTAAGCTTTTCTTATTTCCGGACGAATGCACAAACTATAGAAAGTCGTTATGATGTAGAATGTGCATACTTTGTTGATTCCATTTATGAAATAAAACACATTTTCTAAAAACTCGTGTTTTTTACGAAATCATGTAAACCTTCTAGAACCTGTGATTTTAAAAAACGGGGGAAGTAAGCTTTTCATATTTCCAAAGGCATGCGCAAACTATAGAAAGCCGTTATTATGTAGAATGTGCATACTTTGTTGATTCCATTTATGAAATAAAACACATTTTCTAAAAACTTGTGTTTTTTAAAAAATCATGTAAACCTTCTAGAAGCTGTGATTTTAAAAAACGGGGGAAGAAAGCTTTTCTTAATTCCGGACGAATGCGCAAACTATAGAAAGTCGTTATGACGAAGAATGTGCATAGTTTGTAAATTGCATTTATGAAATAAAACACATTTTCTAAAAATTCATGTTTTTTACGAAATCATGTAAACCTTCTAGAAGCTGTGATTTTAAAAAACGATGGAAGTAAGCTTTTCTTATTTCCAAACGCATGCGCAAACTATAGAAAGGCGTTAGGACGTAGAATGTGCATACTTTGTTGATTCCATTTATGAAATAAAACACATTTTCTAAAAACTCGTGTTTTTTAAGAAATTATGTAAACCTTCTAGAAGCTGTGATTTTAAAAAACGGGGGAAGTAAGCTTTTCTTATTTCCGGACGCATGCGCAAACTATAGAAAGTCGTTATGACGTAGAATGTGCATACTTTGTTGATTCCATTTATGAAATAAAACACATTTTCTAAAAACTCTTCTTTTTTAAAAAATCATGTAAACCTTCTAGAAGCTGTGATTTTAAAAAACGGGGGAAGTAAGCTTTTCTTATTTCCGGACGCATGCGCAAAATATAGAAAGTAATTATGACATAGAATGTGCATACTTTGTTGATTCCATTTATGAAATAACACACATTTTCTATAAACTCGTGTTTTTTAAGAAATCATGTAAACCTTCTAGAAGCTGTGATTTTAAAAAACGGGGGAAGTAAGATTTTCTTATTTCCGGACGCATGCGCAAACTATAGAAAGTCGTTATGACGTAGAATATGCATACTTTGTTGATTCCATTTATGAAATAAAACACATTTTCTAAAAACTCGTGTTTTTTAAGAAATCATGTAAACCTTCCAGAAGCTGTGATTTTAAAAAACGGGGGAAGTAAGCTTTTCTTATTTCCAAACGCATGCACAACACATAGAAAGTCGTGATGACGTAGAATGTGCATACTTTGTTGATTCCATTTATGAAATAAAACACATTTTCTAAAAACTCGTGTTTTTTACGAAATCGTGTAAACCTTCTAGAAGCTGTGATTTAAAAAAATGGTGGAAGTAAGCTTTTCTTATTTCCGGACGCATGCACAAACTATAGAAAGTCGTTATGATGTAGACTTTGCATACTTTGTTGATTTAATTTATGAAATGAAACACATTTTCTAAAAACTCATGTTTTTTACGAAATCATGTAAACCTTCTAGAAGCTGTGATTTTAAAAAACGGGGGAAGTAAGCTTTTCTTGTTTCCAAAGGCATGCACAAACTATAGAAAGTCGTTATGACATAGAATGTGCATACTTTGTTGATTCCATTTATGAAATAAAACACATTTTCTAAAAACTCGTGTTTTTTAAGAAATCATGTAAACCTTCTAGAAGCTATGATTTTAAAAAACGGGGGAAGTAAGCTTTTCTTATTTCCGGACGTATGCGCAAACTATAGACAGTCGTTATGACGTAGAATTTGCATACTTTATAGATTCCATTTATGAAATAAAACACATTTTCTACAAACTCTTCTTTTTTACAAAATCACGTAAACCTTCTAGAAGCTGTGATTTTAAAAAACGGAGGAAGGAAGCTTTTCTTATTTCCGGACGCATGCGGATACTATAGAAAGTCGTTATGACGAAGAATGTGCATACTTTGTAGATTCCATTTATGAAATAAAACACATTTTCTAAAAACTCGTGTTTCTTACGAAATAATGTAAACCTTCTAGAAGCTGTGATTTTAAAAAACGATGGAAGTAAGCTTTTCTTATTTCCAAACGCATGTGCAAACTATAGAAAGTCGTTATGACGAAGAATGTGCATACTTTGTAGATTCCATTTATGAAATAAAACACATTTTCTAAAAACTCGTGTTTCTTACGAAATCATGTAAACCTTCTAGAAGCTGTGGTTTTAAAAAACGATGGAAGTAAGCTTTTCTTATTTCCAAACGCATGTGCAAACTATAGAAAGTCGTTATGACGTAGAATGTGCATACTTTGTTGATTCCATTTATGAAATAAAACACATTTTCTAAAAACTCGTGTTTTTTAAGAACTCATGTAAAGCTTCTAGAAGCTGTGATTTTGAAAAACGGTGGAAGTAAGCTTTTCTTATTTCCGGACGCATGCGCAAACTATAGAAACTCATTATGATGTAGAATGTGCATACTTTGTTGATTCCATTTATGAAATAAAACACATTTTCTAAAAACTCATGTTTTTTAACAAATCATGTAAACCTTCTAGAAGCTGTGATTTTAAAAAACGGTGGAAGTAAGCTTTTCTTATTTCCGGACGCATGCGCAAACTATAGAAAGTCCTTATGACGTAGAATGTGCATACTTTGTTGATTCCATTTATGAAATAAAACACATTTTCTAAAAACTCGTGTTTTTTACGAAATCATGTAAACCTTCTAGAAGCTGTGATTTTAAAAAACGGTGGAAGTAAGTTTTTCTTATTTCCAATCGAATGCGGAAACTATAGAAAGTCGTTATTACGTAGAATGTGCATACCTTGTTGATTCCATTTATGAAATAAAACACATTTTCTAAAAACTCGTGTTTTTTAAGAAATCTTGTAAACCTTGTAGAAGCTGTGATTTTAAAAAACGGTGGAAGTAAGCTTTTCTTATTTCCGGACGAATGCGCAAACTATAGAAAGTCGTTATTACGTAGAATGTGCATACTTTGTAGATTCCATTTATGAAATAAAACACATTTTCTAAAAGCTCGTGTTTTTTAAGAAATCATGTAAACCTTCTAGAAGCTGTGATTTTGAAAAACGGTGCAAGTAAGCTTTTCTTATTTCCGGACGCATGCGCAAACTATAGAAAGTCGTTATGACGTAGAATGTGCATACTTTGTAGATTCCATTTACGAAATAAAACACATTTTCTAAAAACTCATGTTTTTTACGAAATCATGTAAACCTTCTAGAAGCTATTATTTTAAAAAACAGTGGAATTAAGCTTTTCTTATTTCCGGACGCATGCGAAAACTATAGAAAGTCGTTATGACGTAGAATATGCATACTTTGTTGATTCGATTTATAAAATAAAACACATTTTCTAAAAACTCGCCTTTTTCAACAAATCATGTAAACCTTCTAGAAGCTGTGATTTTAAAAAACGGGGGAAGTAAGCTTTTCTTATTTCCAAACGCATGCGCAAACTATAGAAAGTCGTTATGACGTAGAATGTGCATACTTTGTTGATTCCATTTTACGAAATTATGTAAACCTTCTAGAAGCTATTATTTTAAAAAACAGTGGAAGTAAGATTTTCTTATTTCTGGACGGATGCGCAAACTATAGAAATTCGTTATGACATACAATGTGCATACTTTGTTGATTCGATTTATGAAATAAAACACATTTTCTAAAAACTCTTGTTTTTCAACAAATCATGTAAACCTTCTAGAAGCTGTGATTTTAAAAAACGGGGGAAGTAAGCTTTTCTTATTTCCAAACGTTTGCGCAAACTATAGAACGTCGTTATGAAGTAGACTGTGCATACTTTGTTGATTCCATTTATGAAATAAAACACATTTTCTAAAAACTTGTGTTTTTTAAGAAATCATGTAAACCTTCTAGAAGCTGTGATTTTAAAAAACGAGGGAAGTAAGCTTTTCTTATTTCCGGACGCATGCGCAAACTATAGAAAGTCGTTATGATGTAGAATATGCATACTTTGTTGATTCCATTTATGAAATAAAACACATTTTCTAAAAACTCGTGTTTTTTAAGAAATCATGTAAACCTTCCAGAAGCTGTGATTTTAAAAAACGGGGGAAGTAAGCTTTTCTTATTTCCAAACGCATGCGCAACATATAGAAAGTCGTTATGATGTAGAATGTGCATACTTTGTTGATTCCATTTATGAAATAAAACACATTTTCTAAAAACTCGTGTTTTTTAAGAAATCATGTAAACCTTCTAGAAGCTGTGATTTTGAAAAACGGTGCAAGTAAGCTTTTCTTATTTCCGGACGCATGCGCAAACTATAGAAAGTCGTTATGACGTTGAATGTGCATACTTTGTTGATTCCATTTATGAAATAAAACACATTTTCTAAAAACTCATGTTTTTTACGAAATCGTGTAAACCTTCTAGAAGCTGTGATTTAAAAAAACGGTGGAAGTAAGCTTTTCTTATTTCCGGACGCATGCAAAAACTATAGAAAGTCGTTATGACGTAGACTGTGCATACTTTGTTGATTTAATTTATGAAATAAAACACATTTTCTAAAAACTCGTGTTTTTTACGAAATCATGTAAACCTTCTAGAAGCTGTGATTTTAAAAAACGGGGGAAGTAAGCTTTTCTTATTTCCAGAGGCATGCGCAAACTATAGAAAGTCGTTATGACATAGAATGTGCATACTTTGTTGATTCCATTTATGAAATAAAACACATTTTCTAAAAACTCGTGTTTTTTAAGAAATCATGTAAACCTTCTAGAAGCTGTGATTTTAAAAAACGGGGGAAGTAAGCTTTTCTTATTTCCGGACGTATGCGCAAACTATAGACAGTCGTTATGACGTATAATTTGCATACTTTGTAGATTCCATTTATGAAATAAAACACATTTTCTAGAAACTCGTGTTTTTTACAAAATCATGTAAACCTTCTAGAAGCTGTGATTTTAAAAAACGGGGGAAGGAAGCTTTTCTTATTTCCGGACGCATGCGCATACTATAGAAAGTCGTTATGACGAAGAATGTGCATACTTTGTAGATTCCATTTATGAAATAAAACATATTTTCTAAAAACTCGTGTTTCTTACGAAATCATGTAAACCTTCTAGAAGCTGTGATTTTAAAAAACGATGGACGTAAGCTTTTCTTATTTCAAAACGCATGTGCAAACTATAGAAAGTCATTATGACGTAGAATGTGCATACTTTGTTGATTCCATTTATGAAATAAAACACATTTTCTAAAAACTCGTGTTTTTTAAGAAATCATGTAAAGCTTCTAGAAGCTGTGATTTTGAAAAACGGTGGAAGTAAGCTTTTCTTATTTCCGGACGCATGCGCAAACTATAGAAAGTCGTTATGAAATAGAATGTGCATACTTTGTTGATTCCATTTACGAAATAAAACACATTTTCTAAAAACTCATGTTTTTTAACAAATCATGTAAACCTTCTAGAAGCTATTATTTTAAAAAACGGTGGAAGTAAGCTTTTCTTATTTCCGGACGCATGCGCAAACTATAGAAACTCATTATGACGTAGAATGTGCATACTTTGTTGATTCCATTTATGAAATAAAACACATTTTCTAAAAACTCGTGCTTTTTAACAAATCATGTAAACCTTCTAGAAGCTGTGATTTTAAAAAACGGTGGAAGTAAGCTTTTCTTATTTCCGGACGCATGCGCAAACTATAGAAAGTCGTTATGAAATAGAATGCGCATACTTTGTTGATTCCATTTATGAAATAAAACACATTTTCTAAAAACTCGTGTTTTTTACGAAATCATGTAAACCTTCTAGAAGCTGTGATTTTAAAAAACGGTGGAAGTAAGCTTTTCTTATTTCCAGTCGAATGCGGAAACTATAGAAAGTCGTTATTACGTAGAATGTGCATACCTTGTTGATTCCATTTATGAAATAAAACACATTTTCTAAACACTCGTGTTTTTTAAGAAATCTTGTAAACCTTGTAGAAGCTGTGATTTTAAAAAACGGTGGAAGTAAGCTTTTCTTATTTCC
This sequence comes from Larix kaempferi, assembly GCA_027924585.1. Lineage (NCBI taxonomy): Eukaryota > Viridiplantae > Streptophyta > Pinopsida > Pinales > Pinaceae > Larix > Larix kaempferi. The sequence goes on from BSBM01000324.1 coordinate 4,639,109, forward strand.
GGACGAATGCGCAAACTATAGAAAGTCGTTATTACGTAGAATGTGCATACTTTGTAGATTCCATTTATGAAATAAAACACATTTTCTAAAAACTCGTGTTTTTTAAGAAATCATGTAAACCTTCTAGAAGCTGTGATTTTGAAAAACGGTGCAAGTAAGCTTTTCTTATTTCCGGACGCATGCGCAAACTATAGAAAGTCGTTATGACGTTGAATGTGCATACTTTGTAGATTCCATTTATGAAATAAAACACATTCTCTAAAAACTCATGTTTTTTACGAAATCATGTAAACCTTCTAGAAGCTATTATTTTAAAAAACAGTGGAAGTAAGCTTTTCTTATTTCCGGACGCATGCGAAAACTATAGAAAGTCGTTATGACGTAGAATGTGCATACTTTGTTGATTCGATTTATAAAATAAAACACATTTTCTAAAAACTCGTGTTTTTTAAGAAATCATGTAAACCTTCTAGAAGCTGTGATTTTAAAAAACGGGGGGAGTAAGCTTTTCTTATTTTCGGACGAATGCGCAAACTATAGAAAGTCGTTATGACGTAGAATGTTCATACTTTGTAGATTCCATTTATGAAATAAAACACATTTTCTAAAAACTCGTGTTTTTTACGAAATCATGTAAACCTTCTAGAAGCTGTGATTTTAAAAAACGGTGGAAGTAAGCTTTTCTTATTTCCGGACGCATGCGCAAACTATAGAAAGTCGTTATGACGTAGAATGTGCATACTTTGTTGATTCCATTTATGAAATAAAACACATTTTCTAAAAACTAGTGTTTCTTACGAAATCATGTAAACCTTCTAGAAGCTGTGATTTTAAAAAACGGGGGAAGAAAGCTTTTCTTATTTCCGGATGCATGCTTAAACTATAGAAAGTCGTTATGACGAAGAATATGCATAGTTTGTAGATTCCATTTATGAAATAAAACACATTTTCTAAAAATTCGTGTTTTTTACGAAATCATGTAAACCTTCTAGAAGCTGTGATTTTAAAAAACGATGGAAGTAAGCTTTTCTTATTTCCAAATGCATGCGCAAACTATAGAAAGGAGTTAGGAAGTAGAATGTGCATACTTTGTTGATTCCATTTATGAAATAAAACACATTTTCTAAAAACTCGTGTTTTTTAAGAAATTATGTAAACCTTCTAGAAGCTGTGATTTTAAAAAACGGGGGAAGTAAGCTTTTCTTATTTCCGGACGCATGCGCAAACTATAGAAAGTCGTTATGACGTAGAATGTGCATACTTTGTTGATTCCATTTATGAGATAAAACACATTTTCTAAAAACTCGTGTTTTTTAAGAAATCATGTAAACCTTCTAGAAGCTGTGATTTTAAAAAACGGGGGAAGTAAGCTTTTCTTATTTCCGGACGCATGCGCAAAATATAGAAATTCATTATGACGTAGAATGTGCATACGTTGTTGATTCCATTTATGAAATAACACACATTTTCTAAAAACTCGTGTTTTTTAAGAAATCATGTAAACCTTCTAGAAGCTGTGATTTTAAAAAACGGGGGAAGTAAGATTTTCTTATTTCCGGACGCATGCGCAAACTATAGAAAGTCGTTATGGCGTAGAATATGCATACTTTGTTGATTCCATTTATGAAATACAACACATTTTCTAAAAACTCGTGTTTTTTAAGAAATCATGTAAATTTTCTAGAAGCTGTGATTTTAAAAAACGAGGGAAGTAAGCTTTTCTTATTTCCAAACGCATGCGCAACATATAGAAAGTCGTTATGACGTAGAATGTGCATACTTTGTTAATTCCATTTATGAAATAAAAGACATTTTCTAAAAACTCGTGTTTTTTACGAAATCATGTAAACCTTCTAGAAGCTGTGATTTTAAAAAACAGGGGGAAGTAAGCTTTTCTTATTTCCGAAGGCATGCGCAAACTATAGAAAGTCGTTATGACGTAGAATGTGCATACTTTGTTGATTCCATTTATAAAATAAAACACATTTTCTAAAAACTCGTGTTTTTTAAGAAATCATGTAAACCTTCTAGAAGCTGTGATTTTGAAAAGTGGGGGAAGTAAGCTTTTCTTATTTCCAGACGCATGCGCAAACTATAGAAAGTCGTTATGACGTAGAATGTGCATACTTTGTAGATTCCATTTATGAAATAAAACACATTTTCTAAAAACTCGTGTTTTTTAACAAATCATGTAAACCTTCTAGAAGCTGTGATTTTAAAAAACGGGGGAAGTAAGTTTTTCTTATTTCCAAACGCATGTGCAAACTATAGAAAGTCGTTATGACGTAGAATGCGCATACTTTGTTGATTCAATTTATGAAATAAAACACATTTTCTAAAAACTCGTGTTTTTTAAGAAATCATGTAAAGCTTCTAGAAGCTGTGATTTTGAAAAACGGTGGATGTAAGCTTTTCTTATTTCCGGACGCATGCGGAAACTATAGAAAGTCGTTATGAAATAGAATGTGCATACTTTGTTGATTCCATTTATGAAATAAAACACATTTTCTAAAAACTCGTGTTTTTTAACAAATCATGTAAACCTTCTAGAAGCTATTATTTTAAAAAACGGTGTAAGTAAGCTTTTCTTATTTCCGGACGCATGCGCAAACTATAGAAACTCATTATGACGTAGAATGTGCATACTTTGTTGATTCCATTTATGAAATAAAACACATTTTCTAAAAACTCGTGTTTTTTAACAAATCATGTAAACCTTCTAGAAGCTGTGATTTTAAAAAACGGTGGAAGTAAGCTTTTCTTATTTCCGGACGCATGCGCAAACTATAGAAAGTCGTTCTGAAATAGAATGTGCATACTTTGTTGATTCCATTTATGAAATAAAACACATTTTCTAAAAACTCGTGTTTTTTACGAAATCATGTAAACCTTCTAGAAGCTGTGATTTTAAAAAACGGTGGAAGTAAGCTTTTCTTATTTCCAGTCGAATGCGGAAACTATAGAAAGTCGTTATTACGTAGAATGTGCATACCTTGTTGATTCCATTTATGAAATAAAACACATTTTCTAAAAACTCGTGTTTTTTAAGAAATCTTGTAAACCTTGTAGAAGCTGTGATTTTAAAAAACGGTGGAAGTAAGCTTTTCTTATTTCCGGACGAATGCGCAAACTATAGAAAGTCGTTATTACGTAGAATGTGCATACTTTGTAGATTCCATTTATGAAATAAAAGACATTTTCTAAAAACTCGTGTTTTTTAAGAAATCATGTAAACCTTCTAGAAGCTGTGATTTTGAAAAACGGTGCAAGTAAGCTTTTCTTATTTCCGGACGCATGCGCAAACTATAGAAAGTCGTTATGACGTTGAATGTGCATACTTTGTAGATTCCATTTATGAAATAAAACACATTTTCTAAGAACTCATGTTTTTTACGAAATCATGTAAACCTTCTAGAAGCTATTATTTTAAAAAACAGTGGAAGTAAGCTTTTCTTATTTCCGGACGCATGCGAAAACTATAGAAAGTCGTTATGACGTAGAATGTGCATACTTTGTTGATTCGATTTATAAAATAAAACACATTTTCTAAAACTCGTCTTTTTCAACAAATCATGTAAACCTTCTAGAAGCTGTGATTTTAAAAAACGGGGGAAGTAAGCTTTTCTTATTTCCAAACGCATGCGCAAACTATAGAAAGTCGTTATGACGTAGAATGTGCATACTTTGTTGATTCCATTTATGAAATAAAACACATTTTCTAAAAACTCATGTTTTTTAAGAAATCATGTAAACCTTCTAGAAGCTGTGATTTTGAAAAACGGTGGAAGTAAGCTTTTCTTATTTCCGGACGCATGCGCATACTATAGAAAGTCCTTATGATGTAGAATGTGCATACTTTGTTGATTCCATTTATGAAATAAAACACATTTTCTAAAAACTCGTGTTTTTTACGAAATCATGTAAACATTCTAGAAGCTATGATTTTAAAAAACGGTGGAAGTAAACTTTTCTTATTTCGGGTCGAATGTGGAAACTATAGAAAGTCTTTATTACATAGAATGTGCATACTTTGTTGATTCCAGTTATGAAATAAAACACATTTTCTAAAAACTCCTGTTTTTTAAGAAATCTTGTAAACCTTCTAGGAGCTGTGATTTTAAAAAACGGTGGGAGTAAGCTTTTCTTATTTTCGGACGAATGCGCAAACTATAGAAAGTCGTTATGACGTAGAATGTTCATACTTTGTAGATTCCATTTATGAAATAAAACACATTTTCTAAAAACTCGTGTTTTTTACGAAATCATGTAAACCTTCTAGAAGCTGTGATTTTAAAAAACGGTGGAAGTAAGCTTTTCTTATTTCCGGACGCATGCGCAAACTATAGAAAGTCGTTATGACGTAGAATGTGCATACTTTGTTGATTCCATTTATGAAATAAAACACATTTTCTAAAAACTAGTGTTTCTTACGAAATCATGTAAACCTTCTAGAAGCTGTGATTTTAAAAAACGGGGGAAGAAAGCTTTTCTTATTTCCGGATGCATGCGCAAACTATAGAAAGTCGTTATGACGAAGAATATGCATAGTTTGTAGATTCCATTTATGAAATAAAACACATTTTCTAAAAATTCGTGTTTTTTACGAAATCATGTAAACCTTCTAGAAGCTGTGATTTTAAAAAACGATGGAAGTAAGCTTTTCTTATTTCCAAACGCATGCGCAAACTATAGAAAGGAGTTGGGAAGTAGAATGTGCATACTTTGTTGATTCCATTTATGAAATAAAACACATTTTCTAAAAACTCGTGTTTTTTAAGAAATTATGTAAACCTTCTAGAAGCTGTGATTTTAAAAAACGGGGGAAGTAAGCTTTTCTTATTTCCGGACGCATGCGCAAACTATAGAAAGTCGTTATGACGTAGAATGTGCATACTTTGTTGATTCCATTTATGAGATAAAACACATTTTCTAAAAACTCATGTTTTTTAAGAAATCATGTAAACCTTCTAGAAGCTGTGATTTTAAAAAACGGGGGAAGTAAGCTTTTCTTATTTCCGGACGCATGCGCAAAATATAGAAATTCATTATGACGTAGAATGTGCATACGTTGTTGATTCCATTTATGAAATAACACACATTTTCTAAAAACTCGTGTTTTTTAAGAAATCATGTAAACCTTCTAGAAGCTGTGATTTTAAAAAACGGGGGAAGTAAGATTTTCTTATTTCCGGACGCATGCGCAAACTATAGAAAGTCGTTATGGCGTAGAATATGCATACTTTGTTGATTCCATTTATGAAATACAACACATTTTCTAAAAACTCGTGTTTTTTAAGAAATCATGTAAATTTTCTAGAACCTGTGATTTTAAAAAACGAGGGAAGTAAGCTTTTCTTATTTCCAAACGCATGCGCAACATATAGAAAGTCGTTATGACGTAGAATGTGCATACTTTGTTAATTCCATTTATGAAATAAAACACATTTTCTAAAAACTCATGTTTTTTACGAAATCGTGTAAACCTTCTAGAAGCTGTGATTTAAAAAAACGGTGGAAGTAAGCTTTTCTTATTTCCGGACGCATGCACAAACTATAGAAAGTCGTTATGACGTAGACTGTGCATACTTTGTTGATTTAATTTATGAAATAAAACACATTTTCTAAAAACTCGTGTTTTTTACGAAATCATGTAAACCTTCTAGAAGCTGTGATTTTAAAAAACGGGGGAAGTAAGCTTTTCTTATTTCCAGAGGCATGGGCAAACTATAGAAAGTCGTTATGACGTAGAATGTGCATACTTTGTTGATTCCATTTATGAAATAAAACACATTTTCTAAAAACTCGTGTTTTTTAAGAAATCATGTAAACCTTCTAGAAGCTGTGATTTTAAAAAACGGGGGAAGTAAGCTTTTCTTATTTCCGGACGTATGCGCAAACTATAGACAGTCGTTATGACGTAGAATTTGCATAGTTTGTAGATTCCATTTATGAAATAAAACACATTTTCTAGAAACTCGTGTTTTTTACAAAATCATGTAAACCTTCTAGAAGCTGTGATTTTAAACTAAGGGGGAAGGAAGCTTTTCTTATTTCCGGACGCATGCGCATACTATAGAAAGTCGTTATGGCGAAGAATGTGCATACTTTGTAGATTCCATTTATGAAATAAAACACATTTTCTAAAAACTCGTGTTTCTTACGAAATCATGTAAACCTTCTAGAAGCTGTGATTTTAAAAAACGATGGAAGTAAGCTTTTCTTATTTCCAAACGCATGTGCAAACTATAGAAAGTCGTTATGACGTAGAATGTGCATACTTTGTTGATTCCATTTATGAAATAAAACACATTTTCTAAAAACTCGTGTTTTTTAAGAAATCATGTAAAGCTTCTGGAAGCTGTGATTTTGAAAAACGGTGGAAGTAAGCTTGTCTTATTTCCGGACGCATGCGCAAACTATAGAAAGTCGTTATTAAATAGAATGTGCATACTTTGTTGATTCCATTTATGAAATAAAACACATTTTCTAAAAACTCATGTTTTTTAACAAATCATGTAAACCTTCTAGAAGCTATTATTTTAAAAAACGGTGGAAGTAAGCTTTTCTTATTTCCGGACGCATGCGCAAACTATAGAAACTCATTATGACGTAGAATGTGCATACTTTGTTGATTCCATTTATGAAATAAAACACATTTTCTAAAAACTCGTGTTTTTTAACAAATCATGTAAACCTTCTAGAAGCTGTGATTTTAAAAAACGGTGGAAGTAAGCTTTTCTTATTTCCGGACGCATGCGCAAACTATAGAAAGTCCTTATGACGTAGAATGTGCATACTTTGTTGATTCCATTTATGAAATAAAACACATTTTTTAAAAACTCGTGTTTTTTACGAAATCATGTAAACCTTCTAGAAGCTGCGATTTTAAAAAACGGTGGAGGTAAGCTTTTCTTATTTCCAGTCGAATGCGGAAACTATAGACAGTCGTTATTACGTAGAATGTGCATACCTTGTTGATTCCATTTATGAAATAAAACACATTTTCTAAAAACTCGTGTTTTTTAAGAAATCTTGTAAACCTTGTAGAAGCTGTGATTTTAAAAAACGGTGGAAGTAAGCTTTTCTTATTTCCGGACGAATGCGCAAACTATAGAAAGTCGTTATTACGTAGAATGTGCATACTTTGTAGATTCGATTTATGAAATAAAACACATTTTCTAAAAACTCGTGTTTTTTAAGAAATCATGTAAACCTTCTAGAAGCTGTGATTTTGAAAAACGGTGCAAGTAAGCTTTTCTTATTTCCGGACGCATGCGCAAACTATAGAAAGTCGTTATGACGTAGAATGTGCATACTTTGTAGATTCCATTTATGAAATAAAACACATTTTCTAAAAACTCATGTTTTTTACGAAATCATGTAAACCTTCTAGAAGCTATTATTTTAAAAAACAGTGGAAGTAAGCTTTTCTTATTTCCGGACGCATGCGAAAACTATAGAAACTCGTTATGACGTAGAATGTGCATACTTTGTTGATTCGATTTATAAAATAAAACACATTTTCTAATAACTCGTCTTTTTAACCAAATCATGTAAACCTTCTAGAAGCTGTGATTTTAAAAAACGGGGGAAGTAAGCTTTTCTTATTTCCAAACGCATGCGCAAACTATAGAAAGTCGTTATGACGTAGAATGTGCATACTTTGTTGATTCCATTTATGAAATAAAATACATTTTCTAAAAACTCATGTTTTTTAAGAAATCATGTAAACCTTCTAGAAGCTGTGATTTTGAAAAACGGTGGAAGTAAGCTTTTCTTATTTCCGGACGCATGCGCATACTATAGAAAGTCCTTATGATGTAGAATGTGCATACTTTGTTGATTCCATTTATGAAATAAAACACATTTTCTAAAAACTCCTGTTTTTTAAGAAATCTTGTAAACCTTCTAGGAGCTGTGATTTTAAAAAACGGTGGAAGTAAGCTTTTCTTATTTCCGGACGAATGCGCAAACTATAGAAAGTCGTTATGACGGAGAATGTTCATACTTTGTAGATTCCATTTATGAAATAAAACACATTTTCTAAAAACTCGTGTTTTTTACGAAATCATGTAAACCTTCTAGAAGCTTTGATTTTAAAAAACGGTGGAAGTAAGCTTTTCTTATTTCCGGACGCATGCGCAAACTATAGAAAGTCGTTATGACATAGAATGTGCATACTTTGTTGATTCCATTTATGAAATAAAACACATTTTCTAAAAACTCGTGTTTTTTAAGAAATCATGTAAACCTTCTAGAAGCTGTGATTTTAAAAAACGGGGTAAGTAAGCTTTTCTTATTTCCGAACGTATGCGCAAACTATAGAAAGTCGTTATGATGTAGAATGTGCATACTTTATTGATAACATTTATGAAATAAAACACATTTTCTAAAAACTCGTGTTTTTTAAGAAATCATGTAAACCTTCTAGAAGCTGTGATTTTAAAAAACGAGGGAAGGAAGCTTTTCTTATTTCCAAACGCATGCGCAACATATAGAAAGTCGTTATGACGTAGAATGTGCATACTTTGTTGATTCCATTTATGAAATAAAACACATTTTCTAAAAACTCATGTTTTTTAAGAAATTATGTAAAGCTTCTAGAAGCTGTGATTTTAAAAAACGGGGGAAGTAAGCTTTTCTTATTTCCGGACGCATGCGCAAACTATAGAAAGTCGTAATGACGTAGAATGTGCATACTTTGTAGATTCGATTTATGAAATAATGCACATTTTCTAAAAAACTCGTGTTTTTTTACGAAATCATGTAAACCTTCTAGAAGCTGTGATTTTAAAAAACGGTGGAAGTAAGCTTTTCTTATTTCCGGATGAATGCACAAACTATAGAAAGTCGTTATGACATAGAATGTGCATACTTTGTTGATTCCATTTATGAAATAAAACACATTTTCTAAAAACTCGTGTTTTTTACGAAATCATGTAAACCTTCTAGAAGCTGTGATTTTAAAAAACGGGGGAAGTAAGCTTTTCTTATTTCCGGACGAATGCACAAACTATAGAAAGTCGTTATGATGTAGAATGTGCATACTTTGTTGATTCCATTTATGAAATAAAACAAATTTTCTAAAAACTCGTGTTTTTTACGAAATCATGTAAACCTTCTAGAACCTGTGATTTTAAAAAACGGGGGAAGTAAGCTTTTCATATTTCCAAATGCATGCGCAAACTATAGAAAGTCGTTATGACGTAGAATGTGCATACTTTGTTGATTCCATTTATGAAATAAAACACATTTTCTAAAAACTCGTGTTTTTAAAAAATCATGTAAACCTTCTAGAAGCTGTGATTTGAAAAAACGGGGGAAGTAAGCTTTTCTTATTTCCGGACGCATGCGCAAACTATAGAAAGTCGTTATGACGAAGAATGTGCATAGTTTGTAGATTCCATTTATGAAATAAAAGACATTTTCTAAAAACTCGTGTTTTTTACGAAATCATGTAAACCTTCTAGAAGCTGTGATTTTAAAAAACGATGGAAGTAAGCTTTTCTTATTTCCAAACGCATGCGCAAACTATAGAAAGGCGTTATGACGTAGAATGTGCATACTTTGTTGATTCCATTTATGAAATAAAACACATTTTCTAAAAACTCGTGTTTTTGAAGAAATTATGTAAACCTTCTAGAAGCTGAGATTTTAAAAAACGGGGGAAGTAAGCTTTTCTTATTTCCGAACGCATGCGCAAACTATAGAAAGTCGTTATGACGTAGAATTTTCATACTTTGTTGATTCCATTTATGAAATAAAACACATTTTCTAAAAACACGTGTTTTTTAAGAAATCATGTAAACCTTCTAGAAGCTGTGATTTTAAAAAACGGGGGAAGTAAGCTTTTCTTATTTCCAGACGAATGCGCAAAATACAGAAAGTCATTATGACGTAGAATGTGCATACTTTGTTGATTCCATTTATGAAATAAAACACATTTTCTAAAAACTCGTGTTTTTTAAGAAATCATGTTAACCTTCCAGAAGCAGTGATTTTAAAAAACGAGGGAAGTAAGCTTTTCTTATTTCCAAACGCATGCGCAACATATAGAAAGTCGTTATGACGCAGAATGTGCATACTTTGTTGATTCCATTAATGAAATAAAACACATTTTCTAAAAACTCGTGTTTTTTAAGAAATTATGTAAACCTTCTAGAAGCTGTGATTTTAAAAAACAGGGGAAGTAAGCTTTTCTTATTTCCGGACGCATGCGCAAACTATAGAAAGTCGTTAGGACGTAGAATGTGCATACTTTGTAGATACGATTTATGAAATAAAGCACATTTTCTAAAAAAATCGTATTTTTTTACGAAATCATGTAAACCTTCTAGAAGCTGTGATTTTAAAAAATGGTGGAAGTAAGCTTTTCTTTTTCCGGACGAATGCACAAACTATAGAAAGTCGTTATGACGTAGAATGTGCATACTTTGTTAATTCCATTTATGAAATAAAACACATTTTCTAAAAACTCGTGTTTTTTACGAAATTATGTAAACATTCTAGAAGATGTGATTTTAAAAAACGGTGGAAGTAAGCTTTTGTTATTTCTGGACGCATGCGCAAACAATACAAAGTCGTTATGACGTAGAATGTGCATACTTTGTAGATTCCATTTATGAAATAAAACACATTTTCTAAAAACTCGTGTTTTTTACGAAATCATGTAAACCTTCTAGAAGCTGTGATTTTAAAAAACGATGGAAGTAAGCTTTTCTTATTTCCAAACGCATGCATAAACTATGGAATGGCGTTATGACGTAGAATGTGCATACTTTGTTGATTTCATTTATGAAATAAAACACATTTTCTAAAAACTCGTGTTTTTTAAGAAATTATGTAAACGTTTTCTAGAAGCTGTGATTTTAAAAAACGGGGGAAGTAAGCTTTTCTTATTTCCGGACGCATGCGCAAACTATAGAAAGTCGTTATGACGTAGAATGTGCCTACTATGTTGATTCCATTTATGAAATAAAACACATTTTCTAAAAACTCGTCTTTTTTAAGAAATCATGTAAACCTTCTAGAAGCTGTGATTTTAAAAAACGGGGGAAATAAGCTTTTCTTATTTCCGGACGCATGCCCAAAATATAGAAAGTCGTTATGACGTAGAATGTGCATACTTTGTTGATTCCATTTATGAAATAAAACAGATTTTCTAAAAACTCGTGTTTTTGAAGAAATCATGTAAACCTTCCAGAATCTATGATTTTAAAAAACGAGGGAAGTAAGCTTTTCTTATTACCAAACGCATGCGCAACATATAGAAAGTCGTTATGACGTAGAATGTGCATACTTTGTTCATTCCATTTATGAAATAAAACACACTTTCTAAAAACTCGTGTTTTTTAAGAAATTATGTAAACCTTCTAGAAGCTGTGATTTTAAAAAACGGGGGAAGTAAGCTTTTCTTATTTCTGGACGCATGCACAAACTATAGAAAGTCGTTATCATATAGAATGTGCATACTTTGTAGATTCGATTTATGAAATAAAGCACATTTTCTAAAAAATTTGTGTTTTTTTACGAAATCATGTAAACCTTCTAGAAACTGTGATTTTAAAAAACGGTGGAAGTAAGCTTTTCTTATTTCCCGACGAATGCACAAACTATAGAAAGTCGTTATGACGTAGAATGTGCATACTTTGTTGATTTCATTTATGAAATAAAACACATTTTCTAAAAACTCGTGTTTTTTACGAAATCATGTAAACCTTCTAGAAGCTGTGATTTTAAAAAATGGGGGAAGTAAGCTTTTCATCTTTCCAAAGGCATGCGCAAACTATAGAAAGTCTATATGACGTAGAATGTGCATACTTTGTTGATTCCATTTATGAAATAAAACACATTTTCTAAAAACTCGTGTTTTTTAAGAAATCATGTAAACCTTCTAGAAGCTGTGATTTTAAAAAACGGGGGAAGTAAGCTTTTCTTATTTCCGGACGCATGCGCAAACTATGGAAAGTCGTTATGACGTAGAATGTGGATACTTTGTAGATTCCATTTATGAAATAAAACACATTTTCTAAAAACTCGTGTTTTTTACGAAATCATGTAAACATTCTAGAAGCTGTGATTTTAAAAAACGATGGAAGTAAGCATTTCTTATTTCCAAACGCATGCATAAACTATCGAATGGCGGTATGACGTAGAATGTGCATACTTTGTTGATTCCATTTATGAAATAAAACACATTTTCTAAAAACTCGTGTTGTTTAAGAAATTATGTAAAAGTTCTAGAATCTGTGATTTTAAAAAACGGGGGAAGTAATCTTTTCTTATTTCCGGACGCATGCGCAAACTATAGAAAGTCGTTATGACGTAGAATGTGCGTACTTTGTTGATTCCATTTATGAAATAAAACACATTTTCTAAAAACTCGTGTTTTTTAAGAAATTATGTAAACCTTCTAGAAGCTGTGATTTTAAAAAACGGGGGTAGTAAGCTTTTCTTATTTCCGGACGCATGCGCAAAATATAGAAAGTCGTTATGACGTAGAATATTGATACTTTGTTGATTCCATTTATGAAATAAAACAGATTTTCTAAAAACTCGTGTTTTTTAAGAAATCATGTAAACCTTCCAGAAGCTGTGATTTTAAAAAACGAGGGAAGTAAGCTTTTCTTATTACCAAACGCATGCGCAACATATAGAAAGTCGTTATGACGTAGAATGTGCATACTTTGTTGATTCCATTTCTGAAATAAAACACATTTTCTAAAAACTCGTGTATTTTAAGAAATTATGTAAACCTTCTAGAAGCTGTGATTTTAAAAAACGGGGGAAGTAAGCTTTTCTTATTTCCTTCTAGAAGCTGTGATTTTAAAAAACGGGGGAAGTAAGCTTTTCTTATTTCTGGACGCATGCACAAACTATAGAAAGTCGTCATCACGTAGAATGTGCATACTTTGTAGATTCGATTTATGAAATAAAGCACATTTTCTAAAAAATTCGTGTTTTTTAACGAAATCATGTAAACCTTCTAGAAGCTGTGATTTTAAAAAACGGTGGAAGTAAGCTTTTCTTATTTCCGGACGAATGCACAAACTATAGAAAGTCGTTATGAGGTAGAATGTGCATACTTTGTTGATTTCATTTATGAAATAAAACACATTTTCTAAAAACTCGTGTTTTTTACGAAATCATGTAAACCTTCTAGAAGCTGTGATTTTAAAAAACGGGGGAAGTAAGCTTTTCATATTTCCAAAGGCATGCGCAAACTATAGAAAGACTATATGACGTAGAATGTGCATACTTTGTTGATTCCATTTATGAAATAAAACACATTTTCTAAAAACTCGTGTTTTTTAAGAAATCATGTAAAGCTTCTAGAAGCTGTGATTTTAAAAAACTGGGGAAGTAAGCTTTTCTTATTTCCGGACGCATGCGCAAACTATAGAAAGTCGTTATGACGTAGAATGTGGATACTTTGTAGATTCCATTTATGAAATAAAACACATTTTCTAAAAACTCGTGTTTTTTACGAAATCATGTAAACATTCTAGAAGCTGTGATTTTAAAAAACGATGGAAGTAAGCATTTCTTATTTCCAAACGCATGCATAAACTATCGAATGGCGGTATGACGTAGAATGTGCATACTTTGTTGATTCCATTTATGAAATAAAACACATTTTCTAAAAACTCGTGTTGTTTAAGAAATTATGTAAAAGTTCTAGAAGCTGTGATTTTAAAAAACGGGGGAAGTAATCTTTTCTTATTTCCGGACGCATGCGCAAACTATAGAAAGTCATTATGACGTAGAATGTGCATACTTTGTTGATTCCATTTATGAAATAAAACACATTTTCTAAAAACTCGTGTTTTTTAAGAAATCATGTAAACCTTGTAGAAGCTGTGATTTTAAAAAACGGGGGAAGTAAGCTTTTTCTTATTTCCGGACGCATGCGCAAAATATAGAAAGTCGTTATGACGTAGAATATTGATACTTTGTTGATTCCATTTATGAAATAAAACAGATTTTCTAAAAACTCGTGTTTTTTAAGAAATCATGTAAACCTTCCAGAAGCTGTGATTTTAAAAAACGAGGGAAGTAAGCTTTTCTTATTACCAAACGCATGCGCAACATATAGAAAGTCGTTATGACGTAGAATGTGCATACTTTGTTGATTCCATTTATGAAATAAAACACATTTTCTAAAAACTCGTGTATTTTAAGAAATTATGTAAACCTTCTAGAAGCTGTGATTTTAAAAAACGGGGGAAGTAAGCTTTTCTTATTTCTGGACGCATGCACAAACTATAGAAAGTCGTTATCACGTAGAATGTGCATACTTTGTAGATTCGATTTATGAAATAAAGCACATTTTCTAAAAAATTCTTGTTTTTTTACGAAATCATGTAAACCTTCTAGAAGCTGTGATTTTAAAAAACGGTGGAAGTAAGCTTTTCTTATTTCCGGACGAATGCACAAACTATAGAAAGTCGTTATGACGTAGAATGTGCATACTTTGTTGATTTCATTTATGAAATAAAACACATTTTCTAAAAACTCGTGTTTTTTACGAAATCATGTAAACCTTCTAGAAGCTGTGATTTTAAAAAACGGGGGGAAGTAAGCTTTTCATATTTCCAAAGGCATGCGCAAACTATAGAAAGTCTATATGACGTAGAATGTGCATACTTTGTTGATTCCATTTATGAAATAAAACACATTTTCTAAAAACTCGTGTTTTTTAAGAAATCATGTAAAGCTTCTAGAAGCTGTGATTTTAAAAAACGGGGGAAGTAAGCTTTTCTTATTTCTGGACGCATGCGCAAACTATAGAAAGTCGTTATGACGTAGAATGTGGATACCTTGTAGATTCCATTGATGAAATAAAACACATTTTCTAAAAACTCGTGTTTTTTACAAAATCATGTAAACATTCTAGAAGCTGTGATTTTAAAAAACGATGGAAGTAAGCATTTCTTATTTCCAAACGCATGCATAAACTATCGAATGGCGGTATGACGTAGAATGTGCATACTTTGTTGATTCCATTTATGAAATAAAACACATTTTCTAAAAACTCGTGTTCTTTAAGAATTTATGTAAACGTTCTAGAAGCTGTGATTTTAAAAAACGGGGGAAGTAATCTTTTATTATTTCCGGACGCATGCGTAAACTATAGAAAGTCGTTATGACGTAGAATGTGCGTACTTTGTTGATTCCATTTATGAAATAAAACACATTTTCTAAAAACTCGTGTTTGTTAAGAAATCATGTAAACCTTCTAGAAGCTGTGATTTTAAAAAACGGGGGAAGTAAGCTTTTTCTTATTTCCGGACGCATGCGCAAAATATAGAAAGTCGTTATGACGTAGAATATTGATACTTTGTTGATTCCATTTATGAAATAAAACAGATTTTCTAAAAACTCGTGTTTTTTAAGAAATCATGTAAACCTTCCAGAAGCTGTGATTTTAAAAAACGAGGGAAGTAAGCTTTTCTTATTACCAAACGCATGCGCAACATATAGAAAGTCGTTATGACGTAGAATGTGCATACTTTGTTGATTCCATTTATGAAATAAAACACATTTTCTAAAAACTCGTGTATTTTAAGAAATTATGTAAACCTTCTAGAAGCTGTGATTTTAAAAAACGGGGGAAGTAAGCTTTTCTTATTTCTGGACGCATGCACAAACTATAGAAAGTCGTTATCACGTAGAATGTGCATACTTTGTAGATTCGATTTATGAAATAAAGCACATTTTCTAAAAAATTCTTGTTTTTTTACGAAATCATGTAAACCTTCTAGAAGCTGTGATTTTAAAAAACGGTGGAAGTAAGCTTTTCTTATTTCCGGACGAATGCACAAACTATAGAAAGTCGTTATGACGTAGAATGTGCATACTTTGTTGATTTCATTTATGAAATAAAACACATTTTCTAAAAACTCGTGTTTTTTACGAAATCATGTAAACCTTCTAGAAGCTGTGATTTTAAAAAACGGGGGAAGTAAGCTTTTCATATTTCCAAAGGCATGCGCAAACTATAGAAAGTCTATATGACGTAGAATGTGCATACTTTGTTGATTCCATTTATGAAATAAAACACATTTTCTAAAAACTCGTGTTTTTTAAGAAATCATGTAAAGCTTCTAGAAGCTGTGATTTTAAAAAACGGGGGAAGTAAGCTTTTCTTATTTCCGGACGCATGCGCAAACTATAGAAAGTCGTTATGACGTAGAATGTGGATACTTTGTAGATTCCATTGATGAAATAAAACACATTTTCTAAAAACTCGTGTTTTTTACAAAATCATGTAAACATTCTAGAAGCTATGATTTTAAAAAACGATGGAAGTAAGCATTTCTTATTTCCAAACGCATGCATAAACTATCGAATGGCGGTATGACGTAGAATGTGCATACTTTGTTGATTCCATTTATGAAATAAAACACATTTTCTAAAAACTCGTGTTGTTTAAGAATTTATGTAAACGTTCTAGAAGCTGTGATTTTAAAAAACGGGGGAAGTAATCTTTTCTTATTTCCGGACGCATGCGTAAACTATAGAAAGTCGTTATGACATAGAATGTGCATACTTTGTTGATTCCATTTTTGAAATAAAACACATTTTCTAAAAACTCGTGTTTTTTAAGAAATCATGTAAACCTTCTAGAAGCTGTGATTTTAAAAAACGGGGGAAGTAAGCTTTTCTTATTTCCGGACGCATGCTCAAAATATAGAAAGTCGTTATGACGTAGAATGTTGATAGTTTGTTGATTCCATTTATGAAATAAAACAGATTTTCTAAAAACTCGTGTTTTTTAAGAAATCATGTAAACCTTCCAGAAGCTGTGATTTTAAAAAACGAGGGAAGTAAGCTTTTATTATTTCCAAACGCAATGCGCAACATATAGAAAGTCATTATGACGTAGAATGTGCATACTTTGTTGATTCCATTTATGAAATAAAACACATTTTCTAAAAACTCGTGTTTTTTAAGAAATTATGTAAACCTTCTAGAAGCTGTGATTTTAAAAAACGGGGGAAGTAAGCTTTTCTTATTTCCGGACGCATGCGCAAACTATAGAAAGTCGTTATGATGTAGAATGTGCATACTTTGTAGATTCGATTTATGAAATAAAGCACATTTTCTAAAAAACTCATTTTTTTTACGAAATCATGTAAACCTTCTAGAAGCTGTGATTTTAAAAAACGGTGGAAGTAAGCTTTTCTTATTTCCGGACGAATGCACAAACTATAGAAAGTCGTTATGACGTAGAATGTGCATACTTTGTTGATTTCATTTATGAAATAAAACACATTTTCTAAAAACTCGTGTTTTTTACGAAATCATGTAAACCTTTCTAGAGGCTGTGATTTTAAAAAACGGGGGAAGTAAGCTTTTGTTATTTCCGGACGCATGCTCAAACTATAGAAAGTTGTTATGACGAAGAATGTGCATACTTTGTAGATTCCATTTATGAAATAAAACACATTTTCTAAAAACTCGTGTTTTTTAGGAAATCATGTAAACCTTCTAGAAGCTTTGATTTTAAAAAACGGGGGAAGTAAGCTTTTCTTATTTCCGGACGCATGCGCAAACTATAGAAAGTCGTTATGACGTAGAATGTGCATACTTTGTACATTCAATTTATGAAATAAAGCACATTTTCTAAAAAACTCATGTTTTTTTACGAAATCATGTAAACCTTCTAGAAGCTGTGATTTTAAAAAACGGTGGAAGTAAGCTTTTCTTATTTCCAGACGAATGCACAAACTATAGAAAGTCGTTATGACGTAGAATGGTATTACTTTGTTGATTCCATTTATGAAATAAAACACATTTTTTAAAAACTCGTGTTTTTTACGAAATCATGTAAACCTTCTAGAAGCTGTGATTTTAAAAAACGGTGGAAGTAAGCTTTTCTTATTTCAAAAGGCATGGGAAAACTATAGGAAGTTTTTATGACGTAGAATGTGCATACTTTGTTGATTCCATTTATGAAATAAAACACATTTTCTAAAAACTCGTGTTTTTTAAGAAATCATGTAAACCTTCTAGAAGCTGTGATTTTAAAAAACGGGGGAAGTAAGCTTTTCTTATTTCCGGACGCATGCGCAAACTATAGAAATTCGTTATGATGTAGAATGTGCATACTTTGTAGATTCCATTTATGAAATAAAACACATTTTCCAAAAACTCGTGTTTTTTACAAAATCATGTAAACCTTCTAGAAGCTGTGATTTTAAAAAACGGGGGAAGTAAGCTTTTCTTATTTCCGGACGCATGCGCAAACTATAAAAAGTCGTTATGACAAAGAATATGCATACTTTGTAGATTCCATTTATGACATAAAACACATTTTCTAAAAACTCGTGTTTTTTACGAAATCATGTCAACCTTCTAGAAGCTGTGATTATAAAAAGCGATGGAAGTAAGCTTTTCTTATTTCCAAACGCATGCGCAAACTATAGAAAGTCGTTATGATGTAGAATGTGCATACTTTGTTGATTCCATTTATGAAATAAAACACATTTTGTAAAAACTCGTGTTTTTTAACAAATCATGTAAACCTTCTAGAAGCTGTGATTTTGAAAAACGGTGGAAGTAAGCTTTTCTTATTTCCAAATACATGCGCAAACTATCGAAAGGAGTTATGACGTAGAATGTGCATACTTTGTTGATTCCATTTATGAAATAAAACACATTTTCTAAAAACTCGTGTTTTTTAGGAAATTATGTAAACCTTCTAGAAGCTGTGATTTTAAAAAACAGTGGAAGTAAGCTTTTCTTATTTCTGGACGCATGCGCAAACTATAGAAAGTCGTTATGAAATAGAATGTGCATACTTTGTTGATTCCATTTATGAAATAAAACACATTTTCTAAAAACTCATGTTTTTTACGAAATCATGTAAACCTTCTAGAAGCTGTGATTTTAAAAAACGGGGAAGTAAGCTTTTCTTATTTCGAAGCGCATGCGCAAACTATAGAAAGTCGTTATGATGTATAATGTGCATACTTTGTTGATTCCATTTATGAAATAAAACACATTTTCTAAAAACTCGTGTTTTTTACAAAATCATGTAAACCTTCTAGAAGCTGTGATTTTAAAAAACGGGGGAAATAAGCTTTTCTTATTTCCGGACGCATGCGCAAACTATAGAAACTCATTATGACGTAGAATGTGCATACTTTGTTGATTCCATTTATGAAATAAAACATATTTTCTAAAAACTCATGTTTTTTAACAAATCATGTAAACCTTCTAGAAGCTGTGATTTTAAAAAAGGGAAAGTAAGCTTTTCTTATTTCCGGACGCATGCGCAAACTATAGAAAGTCCTTATGACGTAGAATGTGCATACTTTGTTGATTCCATTTATAAAATAAAACACATTTTCTAAAAACTCGTGTTTTTTACGAAATCATGTAAACCTTCTAGAAGCTGTGATTTTAAAAAATGGTGGAAGTAAGCTTTTCTTATTTCCGGTCGAATGCGGAAACTATAGAAAGTCGTTATTACGTAGAATGTGCATACTTTGTTGATTCCATTTATGAAATAAAACACATTTTCTAAAAACTCATGTTTTTTAAGAAATCATGTAAACCTTCTAGAAGCTGTGATTTTAAAAAACGGGGGAAGTAAGCTTTTCTTATTTCCAAACGCATGCACAAACTATAGAAATTCGTTATGATGTAGAATGTGCATACTTTGTTTATTCCATTTATTAAATAAAACACATTTTCTAAAAACTCGTTTTTTTTAAGAAATCATGTAAACCTTCTAGAAGCTGTGATTTTAAAAAACGGGGGAAGTAAGCTTTTCTTATTTCCGGACGCATATGCAAACTATAGAAAGTCGTTATGACGTAGAATGTGCATACTTTGTTGATTCCATTTATGAAATAAAACACATTTTCTAAAAACTCGTGTTTTTTACGAAATCATGTAAACCCTCTAGAAGCTGTGATTTTAAAAAACGGGGGAAGTAAGATTTTCTTATTTCCAAACGCATGCGCAAACTATAGAAAGTCGTTATGATGTAGAATCTGCATACTTTGTTGATTCCATTTATGAATTAAAACACATTTTCTAAAAACTCGTGTTTTTTAAGAAATCATGTAAACCTTCTAGAAGCTGTGATTTTAAAAAACGGGGAAGTAAGCTTTTCTTATTTCCGGACGCTTGCACAAACTATAGAAAGTCGTTATGACGTAGAATGTGCATACTTTGTAGATTCCATTTATGAAATAAAACACATTTTCTAAAAACTGGTTTTTTTTACGAAATCATGTAAACCTTCTCGAAGCTGTGATTTTAAAAAACGTGGGAAGTAAGCTTTTCTTATTTCCGGACGCATGCGCAAACTATAGAAAGTTGTTATGACGAAGAATGTGCATACTTTGTAGATTCCATTTATGAAATAAAACACATTTTCTAAAAACTCGTGTTTTTTACGAAATCATGTAAACCTTCTAGAAGCTATTATTTTAAAAAACTGTGGAAGTAAGGTTTTCTTATTTCCGGACGAATGCGCAAACTATAGAAAGTCGTTATGACGTAGAATGTGCATACTTTGTTGATTCCATTTATGAAATAAAATACATTTTCTGAAAACTCGTGTTTTTTAACAAATCATGTAAACCTTCTAGAAGCTGTGATTTTAAAAAACGGGGAAAGTAAGTTTTTCTTATTTCCAAACGCATGCGCAAACTATAGAAAGTCGTTATGACGTAGAATGTGCATACTTTATTGATTCCATTTATGAAATAAAACACATTTTTCAAAAACTCGTGTTTTTTACGAAATCATGTAAACCTTCTAGAAGCTGTGATTTTGAAAAACGGTGGAAGTAAGCTTTTCTTATTTCCGGACGCATGCGCAAACTATAGAAAGTCGTTATGAAATAGAATGTGCATACTTTGTTGATTCCATTTATGAAATAAAACACATTTTCTAAAAACTCGTGTTTTTTAACAAATCATGTAAACCTTCTAGAAGCTATTATTTTAAAAAACGGTGGAAGTAAGCTTTTCTTATTTCCGGACGCATGCGCAAAATATAGAAAGTCGTTATGACGTAGAATGTGCATACTTTGTTGATTCCATTTATGAAATAAAACACATTTTCTGAAAACTCATGTTTTTTAACAAATCATGTAAACCTTCTAGAAGCTGTGATTTTAAAAAACGGGGGAAGTAAGTTTTGCTTATTTCCAAACGCATGCGCAAACTATAGAAAGTCGTTATGACGTAGAATGTGCATACTTTGTAGATTCCATTTATGAAATAAAACACATTTTCTAAAAACTCGTGTTTTTTAAGAAATCATGTAAACCTTCTAGAAGCTGTGATTTTGAAAAACGGTGGAAGTAAGCTTTTTTTATTACCGGACGCATGCGCAAACTATAGAAAGTCGTTATGACGTAGAATGTGCATACTTTGTAGATTCCATTTATGAAATAAAACACATTTTCTAAAAACTCGTGGTTTTTAAGAAATCATGTAAACCTTCTAGAAGCTATTATTTTAAAAAACGATGGAAGTAAGCTTTTCTTATTTCCGGACACATGCGCAAACTATAGAAAGTCGTTATGAAATAGAATGTGCATACTTTGTTGATTCCATTTATGAAATAAAACACATTTTCTAAAAACTCGTGTTTTTTACGAAATCATGTAAACCTTCTAGAAGCTGTGATTTTAAAAAACGGGGGAAGTAAGCTTTTCTTATTTCCAAACACATGCGCAAACTATAGAAAGTCGTTATGACGTAGAATGTGCACACTTTGTGGATTCCATTTATGAAATAAAACACATTTTCTAAAAACTCGTGTTTTTTAAGAAATCATGTAAACCTTCCAGAAGCTGTGATTTTAAAAAACGAGGGAAGTAACCTTTTCTTATTTCCAAACGCATGCGCAAACTATAGAAAGTCGTTATGACGTAGAATGTGCATACTTTGTTGATTCCATTTATGAAATAAAACACATTTTCTAAAAACTCGTGTTTTTTAAGAAATTATGTAAACCTTCTAGAAGCTGTGATTTTTAAAAACGGGGGAACTAAGCTTTTCTTATTTCCGGACGCATGCGCAAACTATAGAAAGTCGTTATGACATAGAATGTGCATACTTTGTAGATTCCATTTATGAAATAAAGCACATTTCCTAAAAAACTCGTGTTTTTTACGAAATCATGTAAACCTTCTAGAAGCTGTGATTTTAAAAAATGGTGGAAGTAAGCTTTTCTTATTTCCGGACGAATGCGCAAACTATAGAAAGTCGTTATGACGTAGAATGTGCATACTTTGTTGATTCCATTTATGAAATAAAACACATTTTCTAAAAACTCGTGTTTTTTAAGAAATCATTTAAACCTTCTAGAAGTTGTGATTTTAAAAAACGATGGAAGTAAGCTTTTCTTATTTCCGGACGCATGTGCAAACTATAGAAAGTCGTTATGACGTAGAATGTGCATAATTTCTTGTTTCCATTTATGAAATAAAACACATTTTCTAAAAACTCGTGTTTTTTAAGAAATCATGTAAACCTTCTAGAAGCTGTGATTTTAAAACACGGGGGAAGTAAGCTTTTCTTATTTCCAAACGCATGCGCAAACTATAGAAAGTCATTATGACGTAGAATGTGCATACTTTGTTGATTCCATTTATGAAATAAAACACATTTTCTAAAAACTCGTGTTTTTTAAGAAATCATGTAAACCTTCTAGAAGCTGTGAATTTAAAAAACGGTGGAAGTAAGCTTTTCTTATTTCCGGACGCATGCGCAAACTATAGAAAGTCGTTATGACGTAGAATGTGCATACTTTGTTGATTCCATTTATGAAATAAAACACATTTTCTAAAAACTCATGTTTATTACCAAATCATGTAAACCTTCTAGAAGCTGTGATTTTAAAAAACGGGGGAAGTAAGCTTTTCTTATTTCCAAACGCATGCGCAAACTATAGAAAATCACTATGACGTAGAATGTGCATACTTTGTTGATTCCATTTATGAAATAAAACAAATTTTCTAAAAGCTTGTGTTTTTTAAGAAATCATGTAAACCTTCTAGAAGCTGTGATTTTAAAAAACGGGGTAAGTAAGCTTTTCTTATTTCCGGACGCATGCGCAAACTATAGAAAGTCGTTATGAAATAGAATGTGCATACTTTGTTGATTCCATTTATGAAATAAAACACATTTTCTAAAAACTCGTGTTTTTTACGAAATCACGTACACCTTCTAGAAGCTGTGATTTTAAAAAACGGGGGAAGTAAGCTTTTCTTATTTCCAAACGCATGCGCAAACTATAGAAAGTCGTTATGATGTAGAATGTGCATACCTTGTAGATTCCATTTATGAAATAAAGCACATTTCCTAAAAAACTCATGTTTTTTACGAAATCATGTAAACCTTCTAGAAGCTGTGATTTTAAAAAACGGTGGAAGTAAGCTTTTCTTATTTCCGGACGAATGCGCAAACTATAGAAAGTCGTTGTGACATATAATGTGCATACTTTGTTGATTCCATTTATGAAATAAAACACATTTCCTAAAAAATCGTGTTTTTTAAGAAATCATGTAAACCTTCTAGAAGCTGTGATTTTAAAAAACGATGGAAGTAAGCTTTTCTTATTTCCGGACGCATGCGCAAACTATAGAAAGTCGTTATGACGTAGAATGTGCATACTTTGTTGTTTCCCTTTATGAAATAAAACACATTTTCTAAAAACTCGTGTTTTTTAAGAAATCATGTAAACCTTCTAGAAGCTGTGATTTTAAAACACGGGGGAAGTAAGCTTTTCTTATTTCCAAACGCATGCGCAAACTATAGAAAGTCGTTATGACGTAGAATGTGCATACTTTGTTGATTCCATTTATGAAATAAGACACATGTTCTAAAAGCTCGTGTTTTTTAAGAAATCATGTAAACCTTCTAGAAGCTGTGATTTTAAAAAACGGGCGAAGTAAGCTTTTGTTATTTCCGGACGCATACGCAATCTATAGAAAGTCGTTATGATGTAGAATGTGCATACTTTGTAGATTCCATTTATAAAATAAAACACATTTTCTAAAAACTCATGTTTTTTACGAAATCTTGTAAACCTTCTAGAAGCCGTGATTTTAAAAAACGGGGGAAGTAAGCTTTTCTTGTTTCCGGACGCATGCGCATACTATAGAAAGTCGTTATGATGAAGAATGTGCATACTTTGTAGATTCGATTTATGAAATAAAACAAATTTTCTAAAAACTCGTGTTTTTTACGAAATCATGTAAACCTTCTAGAAGCTATTATTTTAAAAAACGGTGGAAGTAAGCTTTTCTTATTTCCGGATGCATGCGCAAACTATAGAAATTCGTTATGACGTAGAATGTGCATACTTTGTTGATTCCATTTATGAAATAAAACACATTTTCTAAAAACTCGTGTTTTTTAACAAATAATGTAAACCTTCTAGAAGCTGTGAATTTAAAAAACGGTGGAAGTAAGCTTTTCTTATTTCCGGACGCATGCGCAAACTATAGAAAGTCGTTATGACGTAGAATGTGCATACTTTGTTGATTCCATTTATGAAATAAAACACATTTTCTAAAAACTCATGTTTATTACCAAATCATGTAAACCTTCTAGAAGCTGTGATTTTAAAAAACGGGGGAAGTAAGCTTTTCTTATTTCCAAACGCATGCGCAAACTATAGAAAGTCATTATGACATAGAATGTGCATACTTTGTTGATTCCATTTATGAAATAAAACACATTTTCTAAAAACTCGTGTTTTTTAAGAAATCATGTAAACCTTCTAGAAGTTGTGATTTTGAAAAACGGTGGAAGTAAGCTTTTCTTCTTTCCGGACGCATGCGCAAACTATAGAAAGTCTTTATGACGAAGAATGTGCATACTTTGTAGATTCCATTTATGAAATAAAACACATTTTCTAAAAACTCATGTTTTTTACGAAATCATGTAAACCTTCTATAAGCTGTGATTTTAAAAAACGAGGGAAGTAAGCTTTTCTTATTTCCAAACGCATGCGCAAACTATAGAAAGTCGTTATGACGTAGAATGTGCATACTTTGTTGATTCCGTTTATGCAATAAAACACATTTTCTAAAAACTCGTGTTTTTTACGAAATCATGTAAACCTTCTAGAAGCTATGATTTTAAAAAACGGTGGAAGTAAGCTTTTCTTATTTCCGGTCGAATGCGGAAACTATAGAATGTCGTTATGACGTAGAATGTGCATACTTTGTAGATTCCATTTATGAAATAAAATACATTTTCTAAAAACTCGTGTTTTTTACGAAATCATGTAAACCTTCTAAAAGTTGTGATTTTAAAAAACTGGGGAAGTAAGCTTTTCTTATTTCCAAATGCATGCGCAAACTATAGAAAGTCGTTATGACGTAGAATGTGCATACTTTGTTGATTCCATTTATGAAATAAAACACATTTTCTAAAAACTCGTGTTATTTAAGAAATCATGTAAACCTTCCAGAAGCTGTGATTTTAAAAAACGAGGGAAGTAAGCTTTTCTTATTTCCAAACGCATGCGCAAACTATAGAAAGTCGTCATGACGTAGAATGTGCATACTTTGTTGATTCCATTTATGAAATAAAACACATTTTCTAAAAACTCATGTTTTTTAAGAAATTATGTAAAGCTTCTAGAAGCTGTGATTTTAAAAAACTGGGGAAATAAGCTTTTGTTATTTCCGGACGCATGCGCAAACTATAGAATGTCGTTATGACGTAGAATGTGCATACTTTGTAGATTCCATTTATGAAATAAAACACATTTTCTAAAAAACTCGTGTTTTTTACGAAATCATGTAAACCTTCTAAAAGCTGTGATTTTAAAAAACGGTGGAAGTAAGGTTTTCTTATTTCCAGACGAATGCGCAAACTATAGAAAGTCGTTATGACATAGAATGTGCATACTTTATTGATTCAATTTATGAAATAAAACACATTTTCTAAAAACTTGTGTTTTCTAAGAAATCATTTAAACCTTGTAGAAGCTGTGAATTTAAAAAACGGTGGAAGTAAGCTTTTCTTATTTCCGGACGCATGCGAAAACTATAGAAAGTCGTTATGACGTAGAATGTGCATACTTTGTTGTTTCCATTTATGAAATCAAATACATTTTCTAAAAACTCGTGTTTTTTAAGAAATCATGTAAACCTTCTAGAAGCTATTATTTTAAAAAACGGTGGAAGTAAGCTTTTCTTATTTCCGGACACATGCGCAAATTATAGAAAGTCGTTATTAAATAGAATGTGCATACTTTGTTGATTCCATTTATGAAAAAAAACACATTTTCTAAAAACTCGTGTTTTTTACGAAATCATGTAAACCTTCTAGAAGCTGTGAATTAAAAAAACGGTGGAAGTAAGCTTTTCTTATTTCCGGAAGCTTGCGCAAACTATAGAAAGTCGTTATGACGTAGAATGTGCATACTTTGTTGATTCCATTTATGAAATAAAACACATTTTCTAAAAACTCATGTTTATTACCAAATCATGTAAACCTTCTAGAAGCTGTGATTTTAAAAAACGGGGGAAGTAAGCTTTTCTTATTTCCAAACGCATGCGCAAACTATAGAAAGTCGTTATGACATAGAATGTGCATACTTTGTTTATTCCATTTATGAAATAAAACACATTTTCTAAAAACTCGTGTTTTTTAAGAAATCATGTAAACCTTCTAGAAGTTGTGATTTTGAAAAACGGTGGAAGTAAGCTTTTCTTATTTCCGGACGCATGCGCAAACTATAGAAAGTCTTTATGACGAAGAATGTGCATACTTTGTAGATTCCATTTATGAAATAAAACACATTTTCTAAAAACTCGTGTTTTTTACGAAATCATGTAAACCTTCTAGAAGCTGTGATTTTAAAAAACGAGGGAAGTAAGCTTTTCTTATTTCCGGACGCATGCGCAAACTATAGAAAGTCTTTATGACGTAGAATGTGCATACTTTGTAGATTCCATTTATGAAAAAAAACACATTTTCTAAAAACTCGTGTTTTTTACGAAATCATGTAAACCTTCTAGAAGCTGTGAATTTAAAAAGCGGTTGAAGTAAGCTTTTCTTATTTCCGGACGCATGCGCAAACTATAGAAAGTCGTTATGACGTAGAATGTGCATACTTTGTTGATTCCATTTATGAAATAAAACACATTTTCTAAAAACTCATGTTTATTACCAAATCATGTAAACCTTCTAGAAGCTGTGATTTTAAAAAACGGGGGAAGTAAGCTTTTCTTATTTCCAAACGCATGCGCAAACTATAGAAAGTCGTTATGACATAGAATGTGCATACTTTGTTGATTCCATTTATGAAATAAAACACAATTTCTAAAAACTCGTGTTTTTTAAGAAATCATGTAAACCTTCTAGAAGTTGTGATTTTGAAAAACGGTGGAAGTAAGCTTTTCTTATTTCCGGACGCATGCGCAAACTATAGAAAGTCTTTATGACGAAGAATGTGCATACTTTGTAGATTCCATTTATGAAATAAAACACATTTTTTAAAAACTCGTGTTTTTTACGAAATCATGTAAACCTTCTAGAAGCTGTGATTTTAAAAAACGAGGGAAGTAAGCTTTTCTTATTTCCAAACGCATGCGCAAACTATAGAAAGTCGTTATGACGTAGAATGTGCATACTTTGTTGATTCCGTTTATGCAATAAAACACATTTTCTAAAAACTCGTGTTTTTTAAGAAATCATGTAAACCTTCTAGAAGCTATTATTTTAAAAAACGGTGGAAGTAAGCTTTTCTTATTTCCGGACGCATGCGCAAATTATAGAAAGTCGTTATGAAATAGAATGTGCATACTTTGTTGATTCCATTTATGAAATAAAACACATTTTCTAAAAACTCGTGTTTTTTACGAAATCATGTAAACCTTCTAGAAGCTGTGATTTTAAAAAACCGGGGAAGTAAGCTTTTCTTATTTCCAAATGCATGCGCAAACTATAGAAAGTCGTTATGACGTAGAATGTGCATACTTTGTTGATTCCATTTATGAAATAAAACACATTTTCTAAAAACTCGTGTTTTTTAAGAAATCATGTAAACCTTCCAGAAGCTGTGATTTTAAAAAACGAGGGAAGTAAGCTTTTCTTATTTCCAAACGCATGCGCAAACTATAGAAAGTCGTCATGACGTAGAATGTGCATACTTTGTTGATTCCATTTATGAAATAAAACACATTTTCTAAAAACTCTTGTTTTTTAAGAAATTATGTAAAGCTTCTAGAAGCTGTGATTTTAAAAAACTGGGGAAATAAGCTTTTCTTATTTCCGGACGCATGCGCAAACTATAGAATGTCGTTATGACGTAGAATGTGCATACTTTGTAGATTCCATTTATGAAATAAAACACATTTTCTAACAAACTCGTGTTTTTTACGAAATCATGTAAACCTTCTAGAAGCTGTGATTTTAAAAAACGGTGGAAGTAAGCTTTTCTTATTTCCAGACGAATGCGCAAACTATAGAAAGTCGTTATGACATAGAATGTGCATACTTTATTGATTCAATTTATGAAATAAAACACATTTTCTAAAAACTCGTGTTTTCTAAGAAATCATTTAAGCCTTGTAGAAGCTGTGAATTTAAAAAACAAGGGGAAGTAAGCTTTTCTTATTTCGTGTAAACCTTCTAGAAGCTGTGATTTTAAAAAACGGGGGAAGTAAGCTTTTCTTATTTCCAAACTTATGCGCAAACTATAGAAAGTCGTTATGACGTAGAATGTGCATACTTTGTTGACTCCATTTACGAAATAAAACATATTTTCTAAAAACTCGTGTTTTTTAAGAAATCATGTAAACCTTCTAGAAGCTGTGATTTTAAAAAATGGGGGAAGTAAGCTTTTCTTATTTCCGGAAGCATGCGCAAACTATAGAAAGTCGTTATGAAGTAGAATGCGCATACTTTGTTGATTCCATTTATGAAATAAAACACATTTTCTAAAAACTCGTGTTTTTTACGAAATCATGTAAACCTTCTAGAAGCTGTGATTTATTGAACGGTGGAAGTAAGCTTTTCTTATTTCTGGACGAATGTGCAAACTATAGAATGTCGTTATGACGTAGAATGTGCATACTTTGTTGATTCAATTTATGAAATAAAACACATTTTCTAAAAACTCGTGTTTTTTAAGAAATCATGTAAACCTTCTAGAAGCTGTGATTTTAAAAAACGGTGGAAGTAAGCTTTTCTTATTTCCGGAGGAATGCACAAACTATAGAAAGTCGTTATGACGTAGAATGTGCATACTTTGTAGATTCCATTTATGAAATAAAACACATTTTCTAAAAACTCTTTTTTTTTACGAAATCATGTAAACCTTCTAGAAGCCGTGATTTTAAAAAACGGTGGAGGTAAGCTTTCCTTATTTCCGGATGCATGCGCAAACTATAGAAAGTCGTTATGACGTAGAATCTGCATGCTTTGTTGATTCCATTTATGAAATAAAACACATTTTCTAAAAACTCGTGTTTTTTAACAAATCATGTAAACCTTCTAGAAGCTGTGATTTTAAAAAATGGGGGAAGTAAGCTTTTCTTATTTCCAAATGCATGCGCAAACTATAGAAAGTCATTATGATGTAGAATGTGCATACTTTGTTGATTCCATTTATGAAATAAAACACATTTTCTAAAAACTCATGTTTTTTAAGAAATCATGTAAACCTTCTAGAAGCTGTGATTTTAAAAAACGAGGGAAGTAAGCTTTTCTTATTTCCAAACGCATGCGCAAACTATAGAAATTCGTTATGACGTAGAATGTGCATTCTTTGTTGATTCCGTTTATGAAATAAAACACATTTTCTAAAAACTCATGTTTTTTAAGAAATCATGTAAACCTTCTAGAAGCTGTGATTTTAAAAATCGGGGGAAGTAAGCTTTTCTTATTTCCAGACGCATGCGCAAACTATAGAAAGTCGTTATGACGTAGAATGTGCATACTTTGTAGATTCCATTTATGAAATAAAGCACATTTTCTAAAACTCGTGTTTTTTACGAAATCATGTAAACCTTCTAGAAGCTGTGATTTTAAAAAACGGTGGAAGTAAGCTTTTCTTATTTCCGGACGCATGCGCAAACTATAGAAAGTCGTTATGACGTAGAATGTGCATACTTTGTTGATTCCATTTATGAAATAAAACACATTTTCTAAAAACTCGTGTTTTTTAACAAATCATGTAAACCTTCTAGAATCTGTGATTTTAAAAAACGGGGGAAGCAAGCTTTTCTTATTTCCAAACGCATGCGCAAACTATAGAAAGTCGTTATGACGTAGAATGTGCATACTTTGTTGATTCGATTTATGAAATAAAACACATTTTCTAAAAACTCGAGTTTTTTAAGAAATCATGTAAACCTTCTAGAAGCTGTGATTTTGAAAAATGGTGGAAGTAAGCTTTTCTTATTTCCGGACACATGCGCAAACTATAGAAAGTCGTTATGACGTAGAATGTGCATACTTTGTTGATTCCATTTATGAAATAAAACACATTTTCTAAAAACTCATGTTTTTTACGAAATCATGTAAAGCTTCTAGAAGCTGTGATTTTAAAAAACGGTGGAAGTAATCTGTTCTTATTTCCGGACGCATGCGCAAACTATAGAAAGTCGTTATGACGTAGAATATGCATACTTTGTTGATTCCATTTATGAAATAAAACACATTTTCTAAAAACTCGTGTTTTTTAACAAATCATGTAAACCTTCTAGAATCTGTGATATTAAAAAACCAGGGAAGTAAGCTTTTCTTATTTCCGAACGCATGCGCAAACTATAGAAAGTCGTTATGACGTAGAATGTGCATACTTTGTTGATTCCATTGATGAAATAAAACACATTTTCTAAAAACTCGTGTTTTTTAAGAAATCATGTAAACCTTCTAGAAGCTGTGATTTTAAAAAACGGGGGAAGTAAGCTTTTCTTATTTCCGGACGCATGCGCAAACTATAGAAAGTCGTTATGACGTAGAATGTGCATACTTTGTTGATTCCATTTATGAAATAAAAAACATTTTCTAAAAACTCGTGTTTTTTAAGAAATCATGTAAACCTTCTAGAAGTTGTGATTTTAAAAAACGGTGGAAGTAAGCTTTTCTTATTTCTGGACGAATGCGCAAACTATAGAAATTCGTTATGACGTAGAATGTGCATACTTTTTTGATTCCATTTATGAAATAAAACACATTTTCTAAAAACTCGTGTTTTTTACGAAATCATGTAAACCTTCTAGAAGCTGTGATTTTAAAAAATGGGGGAAGTAAGCTTTTCTTATTTGCAAACTTATGCGCAAACTATAGAAAGTCGTTATTACGTAGAATGTGCATACTTTGTTTATTCCATTTATGAAATTAAACATATTTTCTAAAAACTCGTGTTTTTTAAGAAATCATGTAAACCTTCTAGAAGCTGTGATTTTAAAAAACGGGGGAGGTAAGCTTTTTTTATTTCCGGACACATGCGCAAACTATAAAAAGTTGTTATGACGTAGAATGTGCATACTTTGTAGATTCCATTTATGAAATAAAGCACATTTTCTAAAAACTCATGTTTTTTACGAAATCATGTAAACCTTCTAGAAGCTGTGATTTTAAAAAACGGTGGAAGTAAGGTTTTCTTATTTCCGGACGAATGCGCAAACTATTGAAAGTCGTTATGACGTAGTATGTGCATACTTTGTTGATTCAATTGATGAAATAAAACACATTTTCTAAAAACTCGTTTTTTTTAAGAAATCATGTAAACCTTCTAGAAGCTGTGATTTTAAAAAACGGTGGAAGTAAGCTTTTCTTATTTCCGGACGCATGCGCAAACTATAGAAAGTCGTTATGACGTAGAATGTGCATACTTTGTTGTTTCCATTTATGAAATAAAATACATTTTCAAAAAAATCCTGTTTTTTAAGAAATCATGTAAACCTTCTAGAAGCTGTGATTTTAAAAAACGGGGGAAGTAAGCTTTTCTTATTTCCAAACGCATGCGCAAACTATAGAAAGTCGTTATGACGTAGAATATGCATACTTTGTTGATTCCATTTATGAAATAAAACACATTTTCTAAAAACTCGTGTTTTTTAAGAAATCATGTAAACCTTCTAGAAGCTGTGATTATAAAAAAAGGGGGAAGTAAGCTTTTCTTATTTCCGGACGCATGCGCAAACTATAGAAAGTCGTTATGACATAGAATGTGCATACAATGTACATTCCATTTATGAAATAAAACACATTTTCTAAAAACTCGTGTTTTTTACGAAATCATGTAAACCTTCTAGAAGCTGTGATTTTAAAAAACACTGGAAGTAAGCTTTTCTTATTTCCGGACGAATGCGCAAACTATAGAAAGTCGTTATGACGGAGAATGTGCATACTTTGTAGATTCCATTTATAAAATAAAACACATTTTCTAAAAACTCGTGTTTTTTACCAAATCATGTAAACCTTCTAGAAGCTGTGATTTTAAAAAACGGTTCAAGTAAGCTTTTCTTATTTCCGGACGCAAGCACAAACTATAGAAAGTCGTTATGACGTAGAATGTGCATACTTTGTTGATTCCATTTAAGAAATAAAACACATTTTCTAAAAACTCGAGTGTTTTAAGAAATCATGTAAACATTCTAGAAGCTGTGATTTTAAAAAACGGGGGAAGTAAGCTTTTCTTATT
Organism: Larix kaempferi; assembly: GCA_027924585.1. Classification (NCBI taxonomy): domain Eukaryota; kingdom Viridiplantae; phylum Streptophyta; class Pinopsida; order Pinales; family Pinaceae; genus Larix; species Larix kaempferi. Next base: position 4,671,761 of record BSBM01000324.1, read on the forward strand.
TCCGGACGCATGCACAAACTATAGAAAGTCATTATGGCGTAGAAGATGCATACTTTGTAGATTCCATTTATGAAATTAAGCACATTTTCTAAAAACTCGTGTTTTTTACGAAAGAATGTAAACCTTCTAGAAGCTGTGATTTTAAAAAACGGGGGAAATAAGCTTTTCTTATTTCCAAACGCATGCGCAAACTATAGAAAGTCGTTATGACGTAGAATGTGCATACTTTGTAGATTCCATTTATGAAATAAAACACATTTTCTAAAAAATCATGTTTTTTAGGAAATCATGTAAACCTTCTAGAAGCTGTGATTTTAAAAAACGGTGGAACTAAGCTTTTCTTATTTCCAGACGCATCCACAAACTATAGAAAGTCGTTATGACGTAGAATGTGCATAATTTTTTGATTCCATTTATGAAATAAAACACATTTTCTAAAAACTCGTGTTTTTTAAGAAACCATGTAAACCTTCTAGAAGCTGTGATTTTAAAAAACAGGGGAAGTAAGCTTTTCTTATTTCCAAACGCATGCGCAAACTTTAGAAAGTCGTTATGACGTAGAATGTGCATACTTTGTTGATTCCATTTATGAAATAAAACACATTTTCTAAAAGCTCGTGTTTTTTAAGAAACCATATAAACCTTCTAGAAGCTGTGATTTTAAAAAACAGCTGAAGTAAGCTTTTCTTATTTCCAAACGCATGCGCAAACTATAGAAAGTCGTTATGACATAGAATGTGCATACTTGGTAGATTCCATTTATGAAATAAAACACATTTTCTAAAAACTCGTGTTTTTTACGAAATTATGTAAACCTTCTAGAAGCTGTGATTTTAAAAAACGGGGGAAGTAAGCTTTTCTTATTTCCGGACGCATGCGAAAACTATAGAAAGTCGTTATGTAGTAGAATGTGCATACTTTGTAGATTCCATTTATGAAATAAAACACATTTTCCAAAAACTCATGTTTTTTACGAAATCATGTAAACCTTCTAGAAGGTGTGATTTTAAAAAACTGTGGAAGTAAGCTTTTCTTATTTCTGGACGAATGCGCAAACAATAGAAAGTCGTTATGGCGTAGAATGTGCATACTTTGTTGATTCCATTTATGAAATAAATCACATTTTCTAAAAACTCGTGTTTTTTACGAAATCATCTAAACCTTCTAGAAGCTGTGATTTTAAAAAATGGTTGAAGTAAGCTTTTCTTATTTCCGGACGCATGCGCAAACTATAGAAAGTCGTTATGACGTAGAATCTGCATACTTTGTTGATTCCAATTGTGAAATAAAACACATTTTCTAAAAACTCGTGTTTTTTAAGAAATCATGTAAACCTTCTAGAAGATGTGATTTTAAAAAACGGGGGAAGTAAGCTTTTCCTATTTCAAAACGCATGCGCAAACTATAGAAGGTCGTTATGATGTAGAATGTGCATTCTTTGTTGATTCCATTTATGAAATAAAACACATTTTCTAAAAACTCTTGTTTTTTACGAAATCATGTAAACCTTCTAGAAGCCGTGATTTTAAAAAAAGGGGGAAGTAAGCTTTTCTTATTTCCAAACGCATGCGCAAACTATAAAAAGTCGTTATGACGTAGAATCTGCATACTTTGTTGATTCCATTTATTTAATAAAACACATTTTCTAAATACTCGTGTTTTTTAAGAAATCATGCAAAACTTCTAGAATCTGTGATTTTAAAAATTGGGGGAGGTAAGCTTTTCTTATTTCCGGACGCATGCGCAAACTATAGAAAGTCGTTATGACGTAGAATGTGCATACTTTGTAGATTCCATTTATGAAATAAAACACATTTTCTAAAAACTCGTGTTTTTTACGAAATCATGTAAACCTTCTAGAAGCTGTGATTTTAAAAAACGGTGGAAGTAAGCTTTTCTTATTTCCGGACGCATGCGCAAACTATAGAAAGTCGTTATGACATAGAATGTGCATACTTTGTTGATTCCATTTATGAAATAAAACACATTTTGTAAATACTCGTGATTTTTAACAAATCATGTAAACCTTCTAGAAGCTGTAATTTTAAAAAACAGGGGAAGTAAGCTTTTCTTATTTCCAAACGCATGCGCAAACTATACAAAGTCGTTATGATGTAGAATGTGCATACTTTGTTGATTCCATTTATGAAATAAAACACATTTTCTAAAAACTCGTGTTTTTTAAGAAATCATGTAAACCTTCTAGAAGCTGTGATTTTAAAAAACGGGGGAAGTAAGCTTTTCTTATTTCCGGATGCATGCGAAAACTATAGAAAGTCGTTATGACGTAGAATGTGCATACTTTGTAGATTCCATTTATGAAATAAAACACATTTTCCAAAAACTCGTGTTTTTTACGAAATCATGTAAACGTTCTAGAAGCTGTGATTTTAAAAAACGGTGGAAGTAAGCTTTTCTTATTTCCGGACGAATGCGCAAACTATAGAAAGTCGTTATGACATAGAATGTGCATACTTTGTTGATTCCATTTATGAAATAAAACACATTTTCCAAAAACTCGTGTTTTTTACGAAATCATGTAAACGTTCTAGAAGCTGTGATTTTAAAAAACGGTGGAAGTAAGCTTTTCTTATTTCCGGACGAATGCGCAAACTATAGAAAGTCGTTATGACATAGAATGTGCATACTTTGTTGATTCCATTTATGAAATAAAACACATTTTCTAAAAACTCGTGTTTTTTAAGAAATCATGTAAACCTTCTAGAAGCTGTGATTTTAATAATCGGTGGAAGTAAGCTTTTCTTATTTCCGGACGAATGCGCAAACTATAGAAAATCGTTATGACGTAGAATGTGCATACTTTGTTGATTCCATTTGTGAAATAAAACACATTTTCTAAAAACTCGTGTTTTTTAAGAAATCATGTAAACCTTCTAGCAGCTGTGATTTTGAAAAACGTTGGAAGTAAGCTTTTCTTATTTCCGGACGCATGGGAAAACTATAGAAAGTCATTATGACGTAGAATGTGCATACTTTTTTGATTCCATTTATGAAATAAAACACATTTTCTACAAACTCGTGATTTTACGAAATCATGTAAACGTTCTAGAAGCCGTGATTTCAAAAAACGGTTGAAGTAAGCTTTTCTTATTTCCGGACGCATGCGCAAACTATAGAAATTCATTATGACGTAGAATGTGCATACTTTGTAGATTCCATTTATGAAATAAAACACATTTTCTAAATACTCGTGTTTTTTAACAAATCATATAAACCTTCTAGAAGCTGTAATTTTAAAAAACGATGGAAGTAAGCTTTTCTTATTTCCGGACGCATGCGCAAACTATAGAAAGTCGTTATGACGTAGAATGTGAATACTTTGTTGATTCCATTTATGAAATAAAACACATTTTCTAAAAACTCGTGTTTTTTAAGAAATTATGTAAACCTTCTAGAAGCTGTGATTTTGAAAAACGTTGGAAGTAAGCTTTTCTTATTTCCAGACGCATGCGCAAACTATAGAAAGTCGTTATGACGTAGAATGTGCAAACTTTGTTGCTTCTATTTATGAAATAAAACACAGTTTCTAAAACCTCGTGTTTTTTACGAAATCATGTAAACCTTCTAGAAGCTGTGATTTTAAAAAACGGTGGAAGTAAGCTTTTCTTATTTCCGGACGCATGCCCAAACTATAGAAAGTCGTTATGACGTAGAATGTGCATACTTTGTTGATTCCTTTTATGAAATAAATCACATTTTCTAAAAACTCGTGTTTTTTAAGAAATCATGTAAACCTTCTAGAAGCTGTGATTTTAAAAAATGGTGGAAGTAAGCTTTTCTTATTTCCGGACGAAAGCGCAAACTATAGAAAGTCATTATGACGTAGAATGTGCATACTTTGTTGATTCCATTTAAGAAATAAATCACATTTTCTAAAAGCTCGTGTTTTTTAAGAAATCATGTAAACCTTCTAGAAGCTGTGATTTTAAAAAATGGTGGAAGTAAGCTTTTCTTATTTCCGAACGCATGCGCAAACTATAGAAAGTCATTATGACATAGAATGTGCATACTTTGTTGATTCCATTTATGAAGTAAAACACATTTTCTAAAAACTCATGTTTTTTAAGAAATCATGTAAACTTTCTAGAAGCTGTGATTTTGAAAAACGTTGGAAGTAAGCTTTTCTTATTTCCGGATGCATGCGCAAACTATAGAAAGTCATTATGACGTAGAATGTGCATACTTTGTTGATTCCATTTATGAAATAAAACACATTTTCTAAAAACTCGTGTTTTTTAAGAAATCATGTAAACCTTCTAGAAGATGTGATTTTAAAAAACGAGGGAAGTAAGCTTTTCCTATTTCCAAACGCATGCGCAAACTATAGAAAGTCGTTATGACGTAGAATCTGCATACTTTGTTGATTATATTTATGAAATAAAACACATTTTCTAAAAACTCGTGTTTTTTAAGAAATCATGTAAACCTTCTAGAAGCTGTGATTTTCAAAAATGTTGGAAGTAAGCTTTTCTTATTTCCGGACGAAAGCGCAAACTATAGAAAGTCATTATGACGTAGAATGTGCATACTTTGTTGATTCCATTTATGAAATAAATCACATTTTCTAAAAGCTCGTGTTTTTTAAGAAATCATGTAAACCTTCTAGAAGCTGTGATTTTAAAAAATGGTGGAAGTAAGCTTTTCTTATTTCCGAACGCATGCGCCAACTATAGAAAGTCATTATGACTTAGAATGTGCATACTTTGTTGATTCCATTTATGAAGTAAAACACATTTTCTAAAAACTCATGTAAACTTTCTAGAAGCTGTGATTTTGAAAAACGTTGGAAGTAAGCTTTTCTTATTTCCGGATGCATGCGCAAACTATAGAAAGTCATTATGACGTAGAATGTGCATACTTTGTTGATTCCATTTATGAAATAAAACACATTTTCTAAAAACTCGTGTTTTTTAAGAAATCATGTAAACCTTCTAGAAGATGTGATTTTAAAAAACGGGGGAAGTAAGCTTTTCCTATTTCCAAACGCATGCGCAAACTATAGAAAGTCGTTATGACGTAGAATCTGCATACTTTGTTGATTATATTTATGAAATAAAAAACATTTTTTAAAAACTCGTGTTTTTTAAGAAATCATGTAAACCTTCTAGAAGCTGTGATTTTCAAAAACGGGGGAAGTAAGCTTTTCTTATTTCCGGCCGCATGCGCAAACTATAGAAAGTCGTTATGACATAGAATGTGCATACTTTGTAGATTCCATTTATGAAATAAAACACATTTTCTAAAAACTCGTGCTTTTTACGAAATCATGTAAACCTTCTAGAAGCTGTGATTTTAAAAAACGGGGGAAGTAAGCTTTTCTTATTTCCGGACGCATGCGAAAACTGTAGAAAGTCGTTATGACATAGAATGTGCATACTTTGTAGATTCCATTTATGAAATAAAACACATTTTCCAAAAACTCGTGTTTTTTACGAAATCATGTAAACCTTCTAGAAGCTGTGATTTTAAAAAACGGTGGAAATAAGCTTTTCTTATTTCCGGATGAATGCGTAAACTATAGAAAGTCGTTATTGCGTAGAATGTGCATACTTTGTTGATTCCATTTAAGAAGTAAAACACATTTTCTAAAAACTCATGTTTTTTAAGAAATCATGTAAACCTTCTAGAAGCTGTGATTTTAAAAAATGGTAGAAGTAAGCTTTTCTTATTTCCGGACGAATGTGCAAACTATAGAAAGTCGTTATGGCGTAGAATGTGCATACTTTGTTGATTCCATTTATGAAATAAAAGACATTTTCTAAAAACTCGTGTTTTTTAAGAAATCATGTAAACCTTCTAGAAGCTGTGATTTTGAAAAAAGTTGGAAGTAAGATTTTCTTATTTACGGAGGCATGCGCAAACTATAGAAAGTCATTATGACGTAGAATGTGCATACTTTGTTGATTCCATTTATGAAATAAAACACATTTTCTACAAACTCGTGTTTTTTACGAAATCATGTAAACCTTCTAGAAGCTGTGATTTCAAAAAACGGTGGAAGTAAGCTTTTCTTATTTCCAGACGCATGCGCAAACTATAGAAAGTCGTTATGACGTAGAATGTGCATACTTTTTAGATTACATTTATGAAATAAAACACATTTTCTAAAAACTCGTGTTTTTTACGAAATCATGTAAACCTTCTAGAAGCTGTGATTTTAAAAAATGGTGGAAGTAAGCTTTTCTTATTTCCGGACGCATGCGCAAACTATAGAAAGTCGTTATGACGTAGAATGTGCATACTTTATTGATTCCATTTATGAAATAAAACATATTTTCTACAAACTCGTGTTTTTTACGAAATCATGTAAACCTTCTAGAAGCTGTGATTTCAAAAAACGGTGGAAGTAAGCTTTTCTTATTTCCGGACGCATGCGCAAACTATAGAAAGTCGTTATGACGTAGAATGTGCATACTTTGTAGATTCCATTTATGAAATAAAACACATTTTCTAAAAACTCGTGTGTTTTATGAAATCATGTAAACCTTCTAGAAGCTGTGATTTTAAAAAATGGGGGAAGTAAGCTTTTCTTATTTCCAAACACATGCGCAAACTATAGAAAGTCGTTATGACATAGAATGTGCATGCTTTGTTCATTCCATTTATGAAATAAAACACATTTTCTAAAAACTCGTGTTTTTTAAGAAATCATGTAAACCTTCTAGAAGCTGTGATTTAAAAAAACGGTGGAAGTAAGCTTTTCTTATTTCCGGACGCATGCGCAAACTATAGAAAGTCGTTATGACGTAGAATGTCCATACTTTGTAGATTCCATTTATGAAATAAAACACATTTTCTAAAAACACGTGTTTTTTACGAAATCATGTAAACCTTCTAGAAGCTGTGATTTTAAAAAACGGTGGAAGTAAGCTTTTCTTATTTCCGGATGAATGCGCAAACTATAGAAAGTCGTTATGACGTAGAATGTGCATACTTTGTTGATTCCATTTATGAAATAAAACACATTTTCTACAAACTCGTGTTTTTTACGAAATCATGTAAACCTTCTAGAAGCTGTGATTTTAAAAAATGGTGGAAGTAAGCTTTTCTTATCTCCGGACGCATGCGCAAACTATAGAAAGTCGTTATGACGTAGAATGTGCATACTCTATTGATTCCATTTATGAAATAAAACACATTTTCTACAAACTCGTGTTTTTTATGAAATCATGTAAACCTTCTAGAAGCTGTGATTTAAAAAAACGGTGGAAGTAAGCTTTTCTTATTTCCGGACGCATGCGCAAACTATAGAAAGTCATTATGAGGTAGAATGTGCATACTTTGTTGATTCCATTTATGAAATAAAACACATTTTCTACAAACTCGTGTTTTTTACGAAATCATGTAAACCTTCTAGAAGCTGTGATTTCAAAAAACGGTGGAAGTAAGCTTTTCTTATTTCCAGACGCATGCGCAAACTATAGAAAGTCGTTATGACGTAGAATGTGCATACTTTTTAGATTACATTTATGAAATAAAACACATTTTCTAAAAACTCGTGTTTTTTACGAAATCATGTAAACCTTCTAGAAGCTGTGATTTTAAAAAATGGTGGAAGTAAGCTTTTCTTATTTCCGGACGCATGCGCAAACTATAGAAAGTTGTTATGACGTAGAATGTGCATACTTTATTGATTCCATTTATGAAATAAAACACATTTTCTACAAACTCGTGTTTTTTACGAAATCATGTAAACCTTCTAGAAGCTGTGATTTCAAAAAACGGTGGAAGTAAGCTTTTCTTATTTCCGGACGCATGCGCAAACTATAGAAAGTCGTTATGACGTAGAATGTGCATACTTTGTAGATTCCATTTATGAAACAAAACACATTTTCTAAAAACTCGTGTGTTTTATGAAATCAGGTAAACCTTCTAGAAGGTGTGATTTTAAAAAATGGGGGAAGTAAGCTTTTCTTATTTCCAAACACATGCGCAAACTATAGAAAGTCGTTATGACGTAGAATGTGCATACTTTGTTCATTCCATTTATGAAATAAAACACATTTTCTAAAAACTCGTGTTTTTTAAGAAATCATGTAAACCTTCTAGAAGCTGTGATTTAAAAAAACGGTGGAAGTAAGCTTTTCTTATTTCCGGACGCATGCGCAAACTATAGAAAGTCGTTATGACGTAGAATGTCCATACTTTGTAGATTCCATTTATGAAATAAAACACATTTTCTAAAAACACGTGTTTTTTACGAAATCATGTAAACCTTCTAGAAGCTGTGATTTTAAAAAACGGTGGAAGTAAGCTTTTCTTATTTCCGGATGAGTGCGCAAACTATAGAAAGTCGTTATGACGTAGAATGTGCATACTTTGTAGATTCCATTTATGAAATAAAACACATTTTCCAAAAACTCGTGTTTTTTATGAAATCATGTAAACCTTCTAGAAGTTGTGATTTTAAAAAATGGGGGAGGTAAGCTTTTCTTATTTCCAAACACATGCGCAAACTATAGAAAGTCGTTATGACGTAGAATGTGCATACTTTGTTCATTCCATTTATGAAATAAAACACATTTTCTAAAAACTCGTGTTTTTTAAGAAATCATGTAAACCTTCTAGAAGCTGTGATTTAAAAAAACGGTGGAAGTAAGCTTTTCTTATTTCCGGACGCATGCGCAAACTATAGAAAGTCGTTATGACGTAGAATGCGCATACTTTGTAGATTCAATTTATGAAATAAAACACATTTGCTAAAAATACGTGTTTTTTACGAAATCATGTAAACCTTCTAGAAGCTGTGATTTTAAAAAACGGTGGAAGTAAGCTTTTCTTATTTCCGGATGAATGCGCAAACTATAGAAAGTCGTTATGACGTAGAATGTGCATACTTTGTTGATTCCATTTATGAAATAAAACACATTTTCTACAAACTCGTGTTTTTTACGAAATCATGTAAACCTTCTAGAAGCTGTGATTTTAAAAAATGGTGGAAGTAAGCTTTTCTTATTTCCGGACGCATGCGCAAACTATAGAAAGTCGTTATGACGTAGAATGTGCATACTTTATTGATTCCATTTATGAAATAAAACACATTTTCTACAAACTCGTGTTTTTTACGAAATCATGTAAACCTTCTAGAAGCTGTGATTTCAAAAAACGGTGGAAGTAAGCTTTTCTTATTTCCGGACGCATGCGTAAACTATAGAAAGTCGTTATGACGTAGAATGTGCATACTTTGTAGATTCCATTTATGAAATAAAACACATTTTCTAAAAACTCGTGTGTTTTATGAAATCATGTAAACCTTCTAGAAGCCGTGATTTTAAAAAATGGGGGAAGTAAGCTTTTCTTATTTCCAAACACATGCGCAAACTATAGAAAGTCGTTATGACGTAGAATGTGCATACTTTGTTCATTCCATTTATGAAATAAAACACATTTTCTAAAAACTCGTGTTTTTTAAGAAATCATGTAAACCTTCTAGAAGCTGTGATTTAAAAAAACAGTGGAAGTAAGCTTTTCTTATTTCCGGACGCATGCGCAAACTATAGAAAGTCGTTATGACGTAGAATGTGCATACTTTGTAGATTCCATTTATGAAATAAAACACATTTTCTAAAAACACGTGTTTTTTACGAAATCATGTAAACCTTCTAGAAGCTGTGATTTTAAAAAACGGTGGAAGTAAGCTTTTCTTATTTCCGGATGAATGCGCAAACTATAGAAAGTCGTTATGACGTAGAATGTGCATACTTTGTTGATTCCATTTATGAAATAAAACACATTTTCTACAAACTCGTGTTTTTTACGAAATCATGTAAACCTTCTAAAAGCTGTGATTTTAAAAAATGGTGGAAGTAAGCTTTTCTTATTTCCGGACGCATGCGCAAACTATAGAAAGTCGTTATGACGTAGAATGTGCATACTTTATTGATTCCATTTATGAAATAAAACACATTTTCTACAAACTCGTGTTTTTTATGAAATCATGTAAACCTTCTAGAAGCTGTGATTTCAAAAAACGGTGGAAGTAAGCTTTTCTAATTTCCGGACGCATGCGAAAACTATAGAAAGTCGTTATGACGTAGAATGTGCATACTTTGTAGATTCCATTTATGAAATAAAACACATTTTCTAAAAACTCGTGTTTTTTATGAAATCATGTAAACCTTCTAGAAGTTGTGATTTTAAAAAATGGGGGAGGTAAGCTTTTCTTATTGCCAAACACATGCTCAAACTATAGAAAGTCGTTATGACGTAGAATGTGCATACTTTGTTGATTCCATTTATGAAATAAAACACATTTTCTAAAAACTCGTGTTTTTTAAGAAATCATGTAAACCTTCTAGAAGCAGTGATTTAAAAAAACGGTGGAAGTAAGCTTTTCTTATTTCCGGACGCATGCGCAAACTATAGAAAGTCGTTATGACGTAGAATGTGCATACTTTGTAGATTCCATTTATGAAATAAAACACATTTTCTAAAAACACGTGTTTTTTACGAAATCATTTAAACCTTCTAGAAGCTGTGATTTTAAAAAACGGAGGAAGTAAGCTTTTCTTATTTCCGGATGAATGCGCAAACTATAGAAAGTCGTTATGACGTAGAATGTGCATACTTTGTTGATTCCATTTATGAAATAAAACACATTTTCTACAAACTCGTGTTTTTTACGAAATCATGTAAACCTTCTAGAAGCTGTGATTTTAGAAAATGGTGGAAGTAAGCTTTTCTTATTTCCGGACGCATGCACAAACTATAGAAAGTCGTTATGACGTAGAATGTGCATACTTTATTGATTCCATTTATGAAATAAAACACATTTTCTACAAACTCGTGTTTTTTATGAAATCATGTAAACCTTCTAGAAGCTGTGATTTCAAAAAACGGTGGAAGTAAGCTTTTCTTATTTCCGGACGCATGCGCAAACTATAGAAAGTCATTATGACGTAGAATGTGCATACTTTGTTGATTCCATTTATGAAATAAAACACATTTTCTACAAACTCGTGTTTTTTACGAAATCATGTAAACCTTCTAGAAGCTGTGATTTCAAAACACGGTGGAAGTAAGCTTTTCTTATTTCCAGACGCATGCGCAAACTATAGAAAGTCGTTATGACGTAGAATGTTCATACTTTTTATATTTCATTTATGAAATAAAACACATTTTCTAAAAACTCGTGTTTTTTACGAAATCATGTAAACCTTCTAGAAGCTGTGATTTTAAAAAATGGTGGAAGTAAGCTTTTCTTATTTCCGGACGCATGCGCAAACTATAGAAAGTCGTTATGAGGTAGAATGTGCATACTTTATTGATTCCATTTATGAAATAAAACACATTTTCTACAAACTCGTGTTTTTTACGAAATCATGTAAACCTTCTAGAAGCTGTGATTTCAAAAAACGGTGGTAGTAAGCTTTTCTTATTTCCGAACGCATGCGCAAACTATAGAAAGTCGTTATGACGTAGAATGTGCATACTTTGTAGATTCCATTTATGAAATAAAACACATTTTCTAAAAACTCGTGTGTTTTATGAAATCATGTAAACCTTCTAGAAGCTGTGATTTTATAAAATGGGGGAAGTAAGCTTTTCTTATTTCAAAACACATGCGCAAACTATAGAAAGTCGTTATGACGTAGAATGTGCATACTTTGTTCATTCCATTTATGAAATAAAACACATTTTCTAAAAACTCGTGTTTTTTAAGAAATCATGTAAACCTTCTAGAAGCTGTGATTTAAAAAAACGGTGGAAGTAAGCTTTTCTTATTTCCGGACGCATGCGCAAACTATAGAAAGTCGTTATGACGTAGAATGCGCATACTTTGTAGATTCCATTTATGAAATAAAACACATTTTCTAAAAATACGTGTTTTTTACGAAATCATGTAAACATTCTAGAAGCTGTGATTTTAAAAAACGGTGGAAGTAAGCTTTTCTTATTTCCGGATGAATGCGCAAACTATAGAAAGTCGTTATGACGTAGAATGTGCATACTTTGTTGATTCCATTTATGAAATAAAACACATTTTCTACAAACTCGTGTTTTTTACGAAATCATGTAAACCTTCTAGAAGCTGTGATTTTAAAAAATGGTGGAAGTAAGCTTTTCTTATTTCCGGACGCATGCGCAAACTATAGAAAGTCGTTATGACGTAGAATGTGCATACTTTATTGATTCCATTTATGAAATAAAACACTTTTTCTACAAACTCGTGTTTTTTACAAAATCATGTAAACCTTCTAGAAGCTGTGATTTCAAAAAACGGTGGAAGTAAGCTTTTCTTATTTCCGGACGCATGCGTAAACTATAGAAAGTCGTTATGACGTAGAATGTGCATACTTTGTAGATTCCATTTATGAAATAAAACACATTTTCTAAAAACTCGTGTGTTTTATGAAATCATGTAAACCTTCTAGAAGCTGTGATTTTAAAAAATGGGGGAAGTAAGCTTTTCTTATTTCCAAACACATGCGCAAACTATAGAAAGTCGTTATGACGTAGAATGTGCATACTTTGTTCATTCCATTTATGAAATAAAACACATTTTCTAAAAACTCGTGTTTTTTAAGAAATCATGTAAACCTTCTAGAAGCTGTGATTTAAAAAAACGGTGGAAGTAAGCTTTTCTTATTTTCGGACGCATGCGCAAACTATAGAAAGTCGTTATGACGTAGAATGTGCATACTTTGTAGATTCCATTTATGAAATAAAACACATTTTCTAAAAACACGTGTTTTTTACGAAATCATGTAAACCTTCTAGAAGCTGTGATTTTAAAAAACGGTGGAAGTAAGCTTTTCTTTTTTCCGGATGAATGCGCAAACTATAGAAAGTCGTTATGACGTAGAATGTGCATACTTTGTTGATTCCATTTATGAAATAAAACACATTTTCTACAAACTCGTGTTTTTTACGAAATCATGTAAACCTTCTAGAAGCTGTGATTTTAAAAAATGGTGGAAGTAAGCTTTTCTTATTTCCGGACGCATGCGCAAACTATAGAAAGTCGTTATGACGTAGAATGTGCATACTTTGTAGATTCCATTTATGAAATAAAACACATTTTCTAAAAACACGTGTTTTTTACGAAATCATTTAAACCTTCTAGAAGCTGTGATTTTAAAAAACGGTGGAAGTAAGCTTTTCTTATTTCCGGATGAATGCGCAAACTATAGAAAGTCGTTATGACGTAGAATGTGCATACTTTGTTGATTCCATTTATGAAATAAAACACATTTTCTACAAACTCGTGTTTTTTACGAAATCATGTAAACCTTCTAGAAGCTGTGATTTTAAAAAATGGTGGAAGTAAGCTTTTCTTATTTCCGGACGCATGCACAAACTATAGAAAGTCGTTATGACGTAGAATCTGCATACTTTATTGATTCCATTTATGAAATAAAACACATTTTCTACAAACTCGTGTTTTTTATGAAATCATGTAAACCTTCTAGAAGCTGTGATTTCAAAAAACGGTGGAAGTAAGCTTTTCTTATTTCCGGACGCATGCGCAAACTATAGAAAGTCATTATGACGTAGAATGTGCATACTTTGTTGATTCCATTTATGAAATAAAACACATTTTCTACAAACTCGTGTTTTTTACGAAATCATGTAAACCTTCTAGAAGCTGTGATTTCAAAACACGGTGGAAGTAAGCTTTTCTTATTTCCAGACGCATGCGCAAACTATAGAAAGTCGTTATGACGTAGAATGTGCATACTTTTTATATTTCATTTATGAAATAAAACACATTTTCTAAAAACTCGTGTTTTTTACGAAATCATGTAAACCTTCTAGAAGCTGTGATTTTAAAAAATGGTGGAAGTAAGCTTTTCTTATTTCCGGACGCATGCGCAAACTATAGAAAGTCGTTATGACGTAGAATGTGCATACTTTATTGATTCCATTTATGAAATAAAACACATTTTCTACAAACTCGTGTTTTTTACGAAATCATGTAAACCTTCTAGAAGCTGTGATTTCAAAAAACGGTGGTAGTAAGCTTTTCTTATTTCCGAACGCATCCGCAAACTATAGAAAGTCGTTATGACGTAGAATGTGCATACTTTGTAGATTCCATTTATGAAATAAAACACATTTTCTAAAAACTCGTGTGTTTTATGAAATCATGTAAACCTTCTAGAAGTTGTGATTTTATAAAATGGGGGAAGTAAGCTTTTCTTATTTCCAAACACATGCGCAAACTATAGAAAGTCGTTATGACGTAGAATGTGCATACTTTGTTCATTCCATTTATGAAATAAAACACATTTTCTAAAAACTCGTGTTTTTTAAGAAATCATGTAAACCTTCTAGAAGCTGTGATTTAAAAAAACGGTGGAAGTAAGCTTTTCTTATTTCCGGACGCATGCGCAAACTATAGAAAGTCGTTATGACGTAGAATGCGCATACTTTGTAGATTCCATTTATGAAATAAAACACATTTTCTAAAAATACGTGTTTTTTACGAAATCATGTAAACCTTCTAGAAGCTGTGATTTTAAAAAACGGTGGAAGTAAGCTTTTCTTATTTCCGGATGAATGCGCAAACTATAGAAAGTCGTTATGACGTAGAATGTGCATACTTTGTTGATTCCATTTATGAAATAAAACACATTTTCTACAAACTCGTGTTTTTTACGAAATCATGTAAACCTTCTAGAAGCTGTGATTTTAAAAAATGGTGGAAGTAAGCTTTTCTTATTTCCGGACGCATGCGCAAACTATAGAAAGTCGTTATGACGTAGAATGTGCATACTTTATTGATTCCATTTATGAAATAAAACACATTTTCTACAAACTCGTGTTTTTTACGAAATCATGTAAACCTTCTAGAAGCTGTGATTTCAAAAAACGGTGGAAGTAAGCTTTTCTTATTTCCGGATGCATGCGTAAACTATAGAAAGTCGTTATGACGTAGAATGTGCATACTTTGTAGATTCCATTTATGAAATAAAACACATTTTCTAAAAACTCGTGTGTTTTATGAAATCATGTAAACCTTCTAGAAGCTGTGATTTTAAAAAATGGGGGAAGTAAGCTTTTCTTATTTCCAAACACATGCGCAAACTATAGAAAGTCGTTATGACGTAGAATGTGCATACTTTGTTCATTCCATTTATGAAATAAAACACATTTTCTAAAAACTCGTGTTTTTTAAGAAATCATGTAAACCTTCTAGAAGCTGTGATTTAAAAAAACGGTGGAAGTAAGCTTTTCTTATTTTCGGACGCATGCGCAAACTATAGAAAGTCGTTATGACGTAGAATGTGCATACTTTGTAGATTCCATTTATGAAATAAAACACATTTTCTAAAAACACGTGTTTTTTACGAAATCATGTAAACCTTCTAGAAGCTGTGATTTTAAAAAACGGTGGAAGTAAGCTTTTCTTTTTTCCGGATGAATGTGCAAACTATAGAAAGTCATTATGACGTAGAATGTGCATACTTTGTTGATTCCATTTATGAAATAAAACACATTTTCTACAAACTCGTGTTTTTTACGAAATCATGTAAACCTTCTAGAAGCTGTGATTTTAAAAAATGGTGGAAGTAAGCTTTTCTTATTTCCGGACGCATGCGCAAACTATAGAAAGTCGTTATGACGTAGAATGTGCATACTTTATTGATTCCATTTATGAAATAAAACACATTTTCCTCAAACTCGTGTTTTTTATGAAATCATGTAAACCTTCTAGAAGCTGTGATTTCAAAAAACGGTGGAAGTAAGCTTTTCTAATTTCCGGACGCATGCGTAAACTATAGAAAGTCGTTATGACGTAGAATGTGCATACTTTGTAGATTCCATTTATGAAATAAAACACATTTTCTAAAAACTCGTGTTTTTTATGAAATCATGTAAACCTTCTAGAAGTTGTGATTTTAAAAAATGGGGGAGGTAAGCTTTTCTTATTGCCAAACACATGCTCAAACTATAGAAAGTCGTTATGACGTAGAATGTGCATACTTTGTTGATTCCATTTATGAAATAAAACACATTTTCTAAAAACTCGTGTTTTTTAAGAAATCATGTAAACCTTCTAGAAGCTGTGATTTAAAAAAACAGTGGAAGTAAGCTTTTCTTATTTCCGGACGCATGCGCAAACTATAGAAAGTCGTTATGACGTAGAATGTGCATACTTTTTATATTTCATTTATGAAATAAAACACATTTTCTAAAAACTCGTGTTTTTTACGAAATCATGTAAACCTTCTAGAAGCTGTGATTTTAAAAAACGGTGGAAGTAAGCTTTTCTTATTTCCGGATGAATGCGCAAACTATAGAAAGTCGTTATGACGTAGAATGTGCATACTTTGTTGATTCCATTTATGAAATAAAACACATTTTCTACAAACTCGTGTTTTTTACGAAATCATGTAAACCTTCTAGAAGCTGTGATTTTAAAAAATGGTGGAAGTAAGCTTTTCTTATTTCCGGACGCATGCACAAACTATAGAAAGTCGTTATGACGTAGAATCTGCATACTTTATTGATTCCATTTATGAAATAAAACACATTTTCTACAAACTCGTGTTTTTTATGAAATCATGTAAACCTTCTAGAAGCTGTGATTTCAAAAAACGGTGGAAGTAAGCTTTTCTTATTTCCGGACGCATGCGCAAACTATAGAAAGTCATTATGACGTAGAATGTGCATACTTTGTTAATTCCATTTATGAAATAAAACACATTTTCTACAAACTCGTGTTTTTTACGAAATCATGTAAACCTTCTAGAAGCTGTGATTTCAAAACACGGTGGAAGTAAGCTTTTCTTATTTCCAGACGCATGCGCAAACTATAGAAAGTCGTTATGACGTAGAATGTGCATACTTTTTATATTTCATTTATGAAATAAAACACATTTTCTAAAAACTCGTGTTTTTTACGAAATCATGTAAACCTTCTAGAAGCTGTGATTTTAAAAAATGGTGGAAGTAAGCTTTTCTTATTTCCGGACGCATGCGCAAACTATAGAAAGTCGTTATGACGTAGAATGTGCATACTTTATTGATTCCATTTATGAAATAAAACACATTTTCTACAAACTCGTGTTTTTTACGAAATCATGTAAACCTTCTAGAAGCTGTGATTTCAAAAAACGGTGGTAGTAAGCTTTTCTTATTTCCGAACGCATGCGCAAACTATAGAAAGTCGTTATGACGTAGAATGTGCATACTTTGTAGATTCCATTTATGAAATAAAACACATTTTCTAAAAACTCGTGTGTTTTATGAAATCATGTAAACCTTCTAGAAGCTGTGATTTTATAAAATGGGGGAAGTAAGCTTTTCTTATTTCCAAACACATGCGCAAACTATAGAAAGTCATTATGACGTAGAATGTGCATACTTTGTTCATTCCATTTATGAAATAAAACACATTTTCTAAAAACTCGTGTTTTTTAAGAAATCATGTAAACCTTCTAGAAGCTGTGATTTAAAAAAACGGTGGAAGTAAGCTTTTCTTATTTCCGGACGCATGCGCAAACTATAGAAAGTCGTTATGACGTAGAATGCGCATACTTTGTAGATTCCATTTATGAAATAAAACACATTTTCTAAAAATACGTGTTTTTTACGAAATCATGTAAACCTTCTAGAAGCTGTGATTTTAAAAAACGGTGGAAGTAAGCTTTTCTTATTTCCGGATGAATGCGCAAACTATAGAAAGTCGTTATGACGTAGAATGTGCATACTTTGTTGATTCCATTTATGAAATAAAACACATTTTCTACAAACTCGTGTTTTTTACGAAATCATGTAAACCTTCTAGAAGCTGTGATTTTAAAAAATGGTGGAAGTAAGCTTTTCTTATTTCCGGACGCATGCGCAAACTATAGAAAGTCGTTATGACGTAGAATGTGCATACTTTATTGATTCCATTTATGAAATAAAACACATTTTCTACAAACTCGTGTTTTTTACGAAATCATGTAAACCTTCTAGAAGCTGTGATTTCAAAAAACGGTGGAAGTAAGATTTTCTTATTTCCGGACGCATGCGTAAACTATAGAAAGTCGTTATGACGTAGAATGTGCATACTTTGTAGATTCCATTTATGAAATAAAACACATTTTCTAAAAACTCGTGTGTTTTATGAAATCATGTAAACCTTCTAGAAGCTGTGATTTTAAAAAATGGGGGAAGTAAGCTTTTCTTATTTCCAAACACATGCGCAAACTATAGAAAGTCGTTATGACGTAGAATGTGCATACTTTGTTCATTCCATTTATGAAATAAAACACATTTTCTAAAAACTCGTGTTTTTTAAGAAATCATGTAAACCTTCTAGAAGCTGTGATTTAAAAAAACAGTGGAAGTAAGCTTTTCTTATTTCCGGACGCATGCGCAAACTATAGAAAGTCGTTATGACGTAGAATGTGCATACTTTGTAGATTCCATTTATGAAATAAAACACATTTTCTAAAAACACGTGTTTTTTACGAAATCATGTAAACCTTCTAGAAGCTGTGATTTTAAAAAACGGTGGAAGTAAGCTTTTCTTATTTCCGGATGAATGCGCAAACTATAGAAAGTCGTTATGACGTAGAATGTGCATACTTTGTTGATTCCATTTATGAAATAAAACACATTTTCTACAAACTCGTGTTTTTTACGAAATCATGTAAACCTTCTAGAAGCTGTGATTTTAAAAAATGGTGGAAGTAAGCTTTTCTTATTTCCGGACGCATGCGCAAACTATAGAAAGTCGTTATGACGTAGAATGTGCATACTTTATTGATTCCATTTATGAAATAAAACACATTTTCTACAAACTCGTGTTTTTTATGAAATCATGTAAACCTTCTAGAAGCTGTGATTTCAAAAAACGGTGGAAGTAAGCTTTTCTAATTTCCGGACGCATGCGTAAACTATAGAAAGTCGTTATGACGTAGAATGTGCATACTTTGTAGATTCCATTTATGAAATAAAACACATTTTCTAAAAACTCGTGTTTTTTATGAAATCATGTAAACCTTCTAGAAGTTGTGATTTTAAAAAATGGGGGAGGTAAGCTTTTCTTATTGCCAAACACATGCTCAAACTATAGAAAGTCGTTATGACGTAGAATGTGCATACTTTGTTGATTCCATTTATGAAATAAAACACATTTTCTAAAAACTCGTGTTTTTTAAGAAATCATGTAAACCTTCTAGAAGCCGTTATTTAAAAAAACGGTGGAAGTAAGCTTTTCTTATTTCCGGACGCATGCGCAAACTATAGAAAGTCGTTATGACGTAGAATGTGCATACTTTGTAGATTCCATTTATGAAATAAAACACATTTTCTAAAAACACGTGTTTTTTACGAAATCATTTAAACCTTCTAGAAGTTGTGATTTTAAAAAACGGTGGAAGTAAGCTTTTCTTATTTCCGGATGAATGCGCAAACTATAGAAAGTCGTTATGACGTAGAATGTGCATACTTTGTTGATTCCATTTATGAAATAAAACACATTTTCTACAAACTCGTGTTTTTTACGAAATCATGTAAACCTTCTAGAAGCTGTGATTTTAAAAAATGGTGGAAGTAAGCTTTTCTTATTTCCGGACGCATGCACAAACTATAGAAAGTCGTTATGACGTAGAATGTGCATACTTTATTGATTCCATTTATGAAATAAAACACATTTTCTACAAACTCGTGTTTTTTATGAAATCATGTAAACCTTCTAGAAGCTGTGATTTCAAAAAACGGTGGAAGTAAGCTTTTCTTATTTCCGGACGCATGCGCAAACTATAGAAAGTCATTATGACGTAGAATGTGCATACTTTGTTGATTCCATTTATGAAATAAAACACATTTTCTACAAACTCGTGTTTTTTACGAAATCATGTAAACCTTCTAGAAGCTGTGATTTCAAAACACGGTGGAAGTAAGCTTTTCTTATTTCCAGACGCATGCGCAAACTATAGAAAGTCGTTATGACGTAGAATGTGCATACTTTTTATATTTCATTTATGAAATAAAACACATTTTCTAAAAACTCATGTTTTTTACGAAATCATGTAAACCTTCTAGAAGCTGTGATTTTAAAAAATGGTGGAAGTAAGCTTTTCTTATTTCCGGACGCATGCGCAAACTATAGAAAGTCGTTATGACGTAGAATGTGCATACTTTATTGATTCCATTTATGAAATAAAACACATTTTCTACAAACTCGTGTTTTTTACGAAATCATGTAAACCTTCTAGAAGCTGTGATTTCAAAAAACGGTGGTAGTAAGCTTTTCTTATTTCCGAACGCATGCGCAAACTATAGAAAGTCGTTATGACGTAGAATGTGCATACTTTGTAGATTCCATTTATGAAATAAAACACATTTTCTAAAAACTCGTGTGTTTTATGAAATCATGTAAACCTTCTAGAAGCTGTGATTTTAAAAAATGGGGGAAGTAAGCTTTTCTTATTTCCAAACACATGCGCAAACTATAGAAAGTCGTTATGACGTAGAATGTGCATACTTTGTTCATTCCATTTATGAAATAAAACACATTTTCTAAAAACTCGTGTTTTTTAAGAAATCATGTAAACCTTCTAGAAGCTGTGATTTAAAAAAACGGTGGAAGTAAGCTTTTCTTATTTCCGGCCGCATGCGCAAACTATAGAAAGTCGTTATGACGTAGAATGTGCATACTTTGTAGATTCCATTTATGAAATAAAACACATTTTCTAAAAATACGTGTTTTTTACGAAATCATGTAAACCTTCTAGAAGCTGTGATTTTAAAAAACGGTGGAAGTAAGCTTTTCTTATTTCCGGATGAATGCGCAAACTATAGAAAGTCGTTATGACGTAGAATGTGCATACTTTGTTGATTCCATTTATGAAATAAAACACATTTTCTACAAACTCGTGTTTTTTACGAAATCATGTAAACCTTCTAGAAGCTGTGATTTTAAAAAATGGTTTGAAGTAAGCTTTTCTTATTTCCGGACGCATGCGCAAACTATAGAAAGTCGTTATGACGTAGAATGTGCATACTTTATTGATTCCATTTATGAAATAAAACACATTTTCTACAAACTCGTGTTTTTTACGAAATCATGTAAACCTTCTAGAAGCTGTGATTTCAAAAAACGGTGGAAGTAAGCTTTTCTTATTTCCGGACGCATGCGTAAACTATAGAAAGTCGTTATGACGTAGAATGTGCATACTTTGTAGATTCCATTTATGAAATAAAACACATTTTCTAAAAACTCGTGTTTTTTATGAAATCATGTAAACCTTCTAGAAGCTGTGATTTTAAAAAACGGGGGAAGTAAGCTTTTCTTATTTCCAAACACATGCTCAAACTATAGAAAGTCGTTATGACGTAGAATGTGCATACTTTGTTGATTCCATTTATGAAATAAAACACATTTTCTAAAAACTCGTGTTTTTTAAGAAATCATGTAAACCTTCTAGAAGCTGTGATTTAAAAAACGGTGGAAGTAAGCTTTTCTTATTCCCGGACGCATGCGCAAACTATAGAAAGTCGTTATGACGTAGAATGTGCATACTTTGTAGATTCCATTTATGAAATAAAACACATTTTCTAAAAACTCGTGTGTTTTATGAAATCATGTAAACCTTCTAGAAGCTGTGATTTTAAAAAATGGGGGGAAGTAAGCTTTTCTTATTTCCAAACACATGCGAAAACTATAGAAAGTCGTTATGACGTAGAATGTGCATACTTTGTTCATTCCATTTATGAAATAAAACACATTTTCTAAAAACTCGTGTTTTTTAAGAAATCATGTAAACCTTCTAGAAGCTGTGATTTAAAAAAACGGTGGAAGTAAGCTTTTCTTATTTCCGGACGCATGCGCAAACTATAGAAAGTCGTTATGACGTAGAATATGCAGACTTTGTAGATTCCATTTATGAAATAAAACACATTTTCTAAAAACACGTGTTTTTTACGAAATCATGTAAACCATCTAGAAGCTGTGATTTTAAAAAACAGTGGAAGTAAGCTTTTCTTATTTCCGGATGAATGCGCAATCTATAGAAAGTCGTTATGACGTAGAATGTGCATACTTTGTTGATTCCATTTATGAAATAAAACACATTTTCTACAAACTCGTGTTTTTTACGAAATCATGTAAACCTTCTAGAAGCTGTGATTTTAAAAAATGGTGGAAGTAAGCTTTTCTTATTTCCGGACGCATGCGCAAACTATAGAAAGTCGTTATGACGTAGAATGTGCATACTTTATTGATTCCATTTATGAAATAAAACACATTTTCTACAAACTCGTGTTTTTTATGAAATCATGTAAACCTTCTAGAAGCTGTGATTTCAAAAAACGGTGGAAGTAAGCTTTTCTTATTTCCGGACGCATGCGTAAACTATAGAAAGTCGTTATGACGTAGAATGTGCATACTTTGTAGATTCCATTTATGAAATAAAACACATTTTCTAAAAACTCGTGTTTTTTATGAAATCATGTAAACCTTCTAGAAGCTGTGATTTTAAAAAATGGGGGAAGTAAGCTTTTCTTATTTCCAAACACATGCTCAAACTATAGAAAGTCGTTATGACGTAGAATGTGCATACTTTGTTGATTCCATTTATGAAATAAAACACATTTTCTAAAAACTCGTGTTTTTTAAGAAATCATGTAAACCTTCTAGAAGCTGTGATTTAAAAAAACGGTGGAAGTAAGCTTTTCT
This sequence comes from Larix kaempferi, assembly GCA_027924585.1. Lineage (NCBI taxonomy): Eukaryota > Viridiplantae > Streptophyta > Pinopsida > Pinales > Pinaceae > Larix > Larix kaempferi. The sequence goes on from BSBM01000324.1 coordinate 4,694,403, forward strand.
TATTTCCGGACGCATGCGCAAACTATAGAAAGTCATTATGACGTAGAATGTGCATACTTTGTAGATTCCATTTATGAAATAAAACACATTTTCTAAAAACACGTGTTTTTTACGAAATCATGTAAACCTTCTAGAAGCTGTGATTTTAAAAAACGGTGGAAGTAAGCTTTTCTTATTTCCGGATGAATGCGCAAACTATAGAAAGTCGTTATGACGTAGAATGTGCATACTTTGTTGATTCCATTTATGAAATAAAACACATTTTCTACAAACTCGTGTTTTTTACGAAATCATGTAAACCTTCTAGAAGCTGTGATTTTAAAAAATGGTGGAAGTAAGCTTTTCTTATTTCCGGACGCATGCGCAAACTATAGAAAGTCGTTATGACGTAGAATGTGCATACTTTATTGATTCCATTTATGAAATAAAACACATTTTCTACAAACTCGTGTTTTTTATGAAATCATGTAAACCTTCTAGAAGCTGTGATTTCAAAAAACGGTGGAAGTAAGCTTTTCTAATTTCCGGACGCATGCGTAAACTATAGAAAGTCGTTATGACGTAGAATGTGCATACTTTGTAGATTCCATTTATGAAATAAAACACATTTTCTAAAAACTCGTGTTTTTTATGAAATCATGTAAACCTTCTAGAAGTTGTGATTTTAAAAAATGGGGGAGGTAAGCTTTTCTTATTGCCAAACACATGCTCAAACTATAGAAAGTCGTTATGACGTAGAATGTGCATACTTTGTTGATTCCATTTATGAAATAAAACACATTTTCTAAAAACTCGTGTTTTTTAAGAAATCATGTAAACCTTCTAGAAGCTGTGATTTAAAAAAACGGTGGAAGTAAGCTTTTCTTATTTCCGGACGCATGCGCAAACTATAGAAAGTCGTTATGACGTAGAATGTGCATACTTTGTAGATTCCATTTATGAAATAAAACACATTTTCTAAAAACTCGTGCTTTTTACGAAATCATGTAAACCTTCTAGAAGCTGTGATTTTAAAAAATGGGGGAAGTAAGCTTTTCTTATTTCCGGACGCATGCGAAAACCGTAGAAAGTCGTTATGACATAGAATGTGCATAATTTGTAGATTCCATTTATGAAATAAAACACATTTTCCAAAAACTCATGTTTTTTACGAAATCATGTAAACCTTCTAGAAGCTGTGATTTTAAAAAACGGTGGAAATAAGCTTTTCTTATTTCCGGATGAATGCGTAAACTATAGAAAGTCGTTATTGCGTAGAATGTGCATACTTTGTTGATTCCATTTAAGAAGTAAAACATTTTTTCTAAAAACTCGTGTTTTTTAAGAAATCATGTAAACCTTCTAGAAGCTGTGATTTTAAAAAATGGTAGAAGTAAGCTTTTCTTATTTCCGGACGAATGTGCAAACTATAGAAAGTCGTTATGACGTAGAATGTGCATACTTTGTTGATTCCATTTATGAAATAAAACACATTTTCTAAAAACTCGTGTTTTTTAAGAAATCATGTAAACCTTCTAGAAGCTGTGATTTTGAAAAAAGTTGGAAGTAAGCTTTTCTTATTTCCGGACGCATGCGCAAACTATAGAAAGTCATTATGACGTAGAATGTGCATACTTTGTTGATTCCATTTATGAAATAAAACACATTTTCTACAAACTCGTGTTTTTTACGAAATCATGTAAACCTTCTAGAAGCTGTGATTTCAAAAAACAGTGGAAGTAAGCTTTTCTTATTTCCAGACGCATGCGCAAACTATAGAAAGTCGTTATGACGTAGAATGTGGATACTTTATTGATTCCATTTATGAAATAAAACACATTTTCTACAAACTCGTGTTTTTTACGAAATCATGTAAACCTTCTAGAAGCTGTGATTTAAAAAAACGGTGGAAGTAAGCTTTTCTTATTTCCGGACGCATGCGCAAACTATAGAAAGTCGTTATGACGTAGAATGTGCATACTTTGTAGATTCCATTTATGAAATAAAACACATTTTCTAAAAACACGTGTTTTTTACGAAATCATGTAAACCTTCTAGAAGTTGTGATTTTAAAAAACAATGGAAGTAAGCTTTTCTTATTTCCGGATGAATGCGCAAACTATAGAAAGTCGTTATGACGTAGAATGTGCATACTTTGTTGATTCCATTTATGAAATAAAACACATTTTCTACAAACTCCTGTTTTTTACGAAATCATGTAAACCTTCTAGAAGCTGTGATTTTAAAAAATGGTGGAAGTAAGCTTTTCTTATTTCCGGACGCATGCGCAAACTATAGAAAGTCGTTATGACGTAGGATGTGCATACTTTATTGATTCCATTTATGAAATAAAACACATTTTCTACAAACTCGTGTTTTTTACGAAATCATGTAAACCTTCTAGAAGCTGTGATTTTAAAAAATGGTGGAAGTAAGCTTTTCTTATTTCCGGACGCATGCGCAAACTATAGAAAGTCGTTATGACGTAGAATGTGCATACTTTGTTGATTCCATTTATGAAATAAAACACATTTTCTACAAACTCGTGTTTTTTACGAAATCATGTAAACCTTCTAGAAGCTGTGATTTTAAAAAATGGTGGAAGTAAGCTTTTCTTATTTCCGGACGCATGCGCAAACTATAGAAAGTCGTTATGACGTAGAATGTGCATACTTTATTGATTCCATTTATGAAATAAAACACATTTTCTACAAACTCGTGTTTTTTATGAAATCATGTAAACCTTCTAGAAGCTGTGATTTCAAAAAACGGTGGAAGTAAGCTTTTCTAATTTCCCGACGCATGCGTAAACTATAGAAAGTCGTTATGACGTAGAATGTGCATACTTTGTAGATTCCATTTATGAAATAAAACACATTTTCTAAAAACTCGTGTTTTTTATGAAATCATGTAAACCTTCTAGAAGTTGTGATTTTAAAAAATGGGGGAGGTAAGCTTTTCTTATTGCCAAACACATGCTCAAACTATAGAAAGTCGTTATGACGTAGAATGTGCATACTTTGTTGATTCCATTTATGAAATAAAACACATTTTCTAAAAACTCGTGTTTTTTAAGAAATCATGTAAACCTTCTAGAAGCTGTGATTTAAAAAAACGGTGGAAGTAAGCTTTTCTTATTTCCGGACGCATGCGCAAACTATAGAAAGTCGTTATGACGTAGAATGTGCATACTTTGTAGATTCCATTTATGAAATAAAACACATTTTCTAAAAACACGTGTTTTTTACGAAATCATTTAAACCTTCTAGAAGCTGTGATTTTAAAAAACGGTGGAAGTAAGCTTTTCTTATTTCCGGATGAATGCGCAAACTATAGAAAGTCGTTATGACGTAGAATGTGCATACTTTGTTGATTCCATTTATGAAATAAAACACATTTTCTACAAACTCGTGTTTTTTACGAAATCATGTAAACCTTCTAGAAGCTGTGATTTTAAAAAATGGTGGAAGTAAGCTTTTCTTATTTCCGGACGCATGCACAAACTATAGAAAGTCGTTATGACGTAGAATGTGCATACTTTATTGATTCCATTTATGAAATAAAACACATTTTCTACAAACTCGTGTTTTTTATGAAATCATGTAAACCTTCTAGAAGCTGTGATTTCAAAAAACGGTGGAAGTAAGCTTTTCTTATTTCCGGACGCATGCGCAAACTATAGAAAGTCATTATGACGTAGAATGTGCATACTTTGTTGATTCCATTTATGAAATAAAACACATTTTCTACAAACTCGTGTTTTTTACGAAATCATGTAAACCTTCTAGAAGCTGTGATTTCAAAACACGGTGGAAGTAAGCTTTTCTTATTTCCAGACGCATGCGCAAACTATAGAAAGTCGTTATGACGTAGAATGTGCATACTTTTTATATTTCATTTATGAAATAAAACACATTTTCTAAAAACTCGTGTTTTTTACGAAATCATGTAAACCTTCTAGAAGCTGTGATTTTAAAAAATGGTGGAAGTAAGCTTTTCTTATTTCTGGACGCATGCGCAAACTATAGAAAGTCGTTATGACGTAGAATGTGCATACTTTATTGATTCCATTTATGAAATAAAACACATTTTCTACAAACTCGTGTTTTTTACGAAATCATGTAAACCTTCTAGAAGCTGTGATTTCAAAAAACGGTGGTAGTAAGCTTTTCTTATTTCCGAACGCATGCGCAAACTATAGAAAGTCGTTATGACGTAGAATGTGCATACTTCGTAGATTCCATTTATGAAATAAAACACATTTTCTAAAAACTCGTGTGTTTTATGAAATCATGTAAACCTTCTAGAAGCTGTGATTTTAAAAAATGGGGGAAGTAAGCTTTTCTTATTTCCAAACACATGCGCAAACTATAGAAAGTCGTTATGACGTAGAATTTGCATACTTTGTTCATTCCATTTATGAAATAAAACACATTTTCTAAAAACTCGTGTTTTTTAAGAAATCATGTAAACCTTCTAGAAGCTGTGATTTAAAAAAACGGTGGAAGTAAGCTTTTCTTATTTCCGGACGCATGCGCAAACTATAGAAAGTCATTATGACGTAGAATGTGCATACTTTGTAGATTCCATTTATGAAATAAAACACATTTTCTAAAAACACGTGTTTTTTACGAAATCATGTAAACCTTCTAGAAGCTGTGATTTTAAAAAACGGTGGAAGTAAGCTTTTCTTATTTCCGGATGAATGCGCAAACTATAGAAAGTCGTTATGACGTAGAATGTGCATACTTTGTTGATTCCATTTATGAAATAAAACACATTTTCTACAAACTCGTGTTTTTTACGAAATCATGTAAACCTTCTAGAAGCTGTGATTTTAAAAAATGGTGGAAGTAAGCTTTTCTTATTTCCGGACGCATGCGCAAACTATAGAAAGTCGTTATGACGTAGAATGTGCATACTTTATTGATTCCATTTATGAAATAAAACACATTTTCTACAAACTCGTGTTTTTTATGAAATCATGTAAACCTTCTAGAAGCTGTGATTTCAAAAAACGGTGGAAGTAAGCTTTTCTAATTTCCGGACGCATGCGTAAACTATAGAAAGTCGTTATGACGTAGAATGTGCATACTTTGTAGATTCCATTTATGAAATAAAACACATTTTCTAAAAACTCGTGTTTTTTATGAAATCATGTAAACCTTCTAGAAGTTGTGATTTTAAAAAATGGGGGAGGTAAGCTTTTCTTATTGCCAAACACATGCTCAAACTATAGAAAGTCGTTATGACGTAGAATGTGCATACTTTGTTGATTCCATTTATGAAATAAAACACATTTTCTAAAAACTCGTGTTTTTTAAGAAATCATGTAAACCTTCTAGAAGCTGTGATTTAAAAAAACGGTGGAAGTAAGCTTTTCTTATTTCCGGACGCATGCGCAAACTATAGAAATTCGTTATGACGTAGAATGTGCATACTTTGTAGATTCCATTTATGAAATAAAACACATTTTCTAAAAACACGTGTTTTTTACGAAATCATGTAAACCTTCTAGAAGTTGTGATTTTAAAAAACAGTGGAAGTAAGCTTTTCTTATTTCCGGATGAATGCGCAAACTATAGAAAGTCGTTATGACGTAGAATGTGCATACTTTGTTGATTCCATTTATGAAATAAAACACATTTTCTACAAACTCGTGTTTTTTACGAAATCATGTAAACCTTCTAGAAGCTGTGATTTTAAAAAATGGTGGAAGTAAGCTTTTCTTATTTCCGGACGCATGCGCAAACTATAGAAAGTCGTTATGACGTAGAATGTGCATACTTTATTGATTCCATTTATGAAATAAAACACATTTTCTACAAACTCGTGTTTTTTATGAAATCATGTAAACCTTCTAGAAGCTGTGATTTCAAAAAACGGTGGAAGTAAGCTTTTCTTATTTCCGGACGCATGCGTAAACTATAGAAAGTCGTTATGACGTAGAATGTGCATACTTTGTAGATTCCATTTATGAAATAAAACACATTTTCTAAAAACTCGTGTGTTTTATGAAATCATGTAAACCTTCTAGAAGCTGTGATTTTAAAAAATGGGGGAAGTAAGCTTTTCTTATTTCCAAACACATGCGCAAACTATAGAAAGTCGTTATGACGTAGAATGTGCATACTTTGTTCATTCCATTTATGAAATAAAACACATTTTCTAAAAACTCGTGTTTTTTAAGAAATCATGTAAACCTTCTAGAAGCTGTGATTTAAAAAAACGGTGGAAGTAAGCTTTTCTTATTTCCGGACGCATGCGCAAACTATAGAAAGTCGTTGTGACGTAGAATGTGCATACTTTGAAGATTCCATTTATGAAATAAAACACATTTTCTAAAAACACGTGTTTTTTACGAAATCATGTAAACCTTCTAGAAGCTGTGATTTTAAAAAACGGTGGAAGTAAGCTTTTCTTATTTCCGGATGAATGCGCAAACTATAGAAATTCGTTATGACGTAGAATGTGCATACTTTGTTGATTCCATTTATGAAATAAAACACATTTTCTACAAACTCGTGTTTTTTACGAAATCATGTAAACCTTCTAGAAGCTGTGATTTCAAAAAACAGTGGAAGTAAGCTTTTCTTATTTCCAGACGCATGCGCAAACTATAGAAAGTCGTTATTGCGTAGAATGTGCATACTTTGTTGATTCCATTTAAGAAGTAAAACATTTTTTCTAAAAACTCGTGTTTTTTACGAAATCATGTAAACCTTCTAGAAGCTGTGATTTTAAAAAATGGTGGAAGTAAGCTTTTCTTATTTCCGGACGCATGCGCAAACTATAGAAAGTCGTTATGACGTAGAATGTGCATACTTTGTTGATTCCATTTATGAAATAAAACACATTTTCTAAAAACTCGTGTTTTTTAAGAAATCATGTAAACCTTCTAGAAGCTGTGATTTTGAAAAAAGTTGGAAGTAAGCTTTTCTTATTTCCGGACGCATGCGCAAACTATAGAAAGTCATTATGACGTAGAATGTGCATACTTTGTTGATTCCATTTATGAAATAAAACACATTTTCTACAAACTCGTGTTTTTTACGAAATCATGTAAACCTTCTAGAAGCTGTGATTTCAAAAAACAGTGGAAGTAAGCTTTTCTTATTTCCAGACGCATGCGCAAACTATAGAAAGTCGTTATGACGTAGAATGTGGATACTTTATTGATTCCATTTATGAAATAAAACACATTTTCTACAAACTCGTGTTTTTTACGAAATCATGTAAACCTTCTAGAAGCTGTGATTTAAAAAAACGGTGGAAGTAAGCTTTTCTTATTTCCGGACGCATGCGCAAACTATAGAAAGTCGTTATGACGTAGAATGTGCATACTTTGTAGATTCCATTTATGAAATAAAACACATTTTCTAAAAACACGTGTTTTTTACGAAATCATGTAAACCTTCTAGAAGTTGTGATTTTAAAAAACAGTGGAAGTAAGCTTTTCTTATTTCCGGATGAATGCGCAAACTATAGAAAGTCGTTATGACGTAGAATGTGCATACTTTGTTGATTCCATTTATGAAATAAAACACATTTTCTACAAACTCGTGTTTTTTACGAAATCATGTAAACCTTCTAGAAGCTGTGATTTTAAAAAATGGTGGAAGTAAGCTTTTCTTATTTCCGGACGCATGCGCAAACTATAGAAAGTCGTTATGACGTAGAATGTGCATACTTTATTGATTCCATTTATGAAATAAAACACATTTTCTACAAACTCGTGTTTTTTATGAAATCATGTAAACCTTCTAGAAGCTGTGATTTCAAAAAACGGTGGAAGTAAGCTTTTCTTATTTCCGGACGCATGCGTAAACTATAGAAAGTCGTTATGACGTAGAATGTGCATACTTTGTAGATTCCATTTATGAAATAAAACACATTTTCTAAAAACTCGTGTGTTTTATGAAATCATGTAAACCTTCTAGAAGCTGTGATTTTAAAAAATGGGGGAAGTAAGCTTTTCTTATTTCCAAACACATGCGCAAACTATAGAAAGTCGTTATGACGTAGAATGTGCATACTTTGTTCATTCCATTTATGAAATAAAACACATTTTCTAAAAACTCGTGTTTTTTAAGAAATCATGTAAACCTTCTAGAAGCTGTGATTTAAAAAAACGGTGGAAGTAAGCTTTTCTTATTTCCGGACGCATGCGCAAACTATAGAAAGTCGTTGTGACGTAGAATGTGCATACTTTGAAGATTCCATTTATGAAATAAAACACATTTTCTAAAAACACGTGTTTTTTACGAAATCATGTAAACCTTCTAGAAGCTGTGATTTTAAAAAACGGTGGAAGTAAGCTTTTCTTATTTCCGGATGAATGCGCAAACTATAGAAATTCGTTATGACGTAGAATGTGCATACTTTGTTGATTCCATTTATGAAATAAAACACATTTTCTACAAACTCGTGTTTTTTACGAAATCATGTAAACCTTCTAGAAGCTGTGATTTCAAAAAACAGTGGAAGTAAGCTTTTCTTATTTCCAGACGCATGCGCAAACTATAGAAAGTCGTTATGACGTAGAATGTGGATACTTTTTAGATTACATTTATGAAATAAAACACATTTTCTAAAAACTCGTGTTTTTTACGAAATCATGTAAACCTTCTAGAAGCTGTGATTTTAAAAAATGGTGGAAGTAAGCTTTTCTTATTTCCGGACGCATGCGCAAACTATAGAAAGTCGTTATTACGTAGAATGTGCATACTTTATTGATTCCATTTATGAAATAAAACACATTTTCTACAAACTCGTGTTTTTTACGAAATCATGTAAACCTTCTAGAAGCTGTGATTTCAAAAAACGGTGGAAGTAAGCTTTTCTTATTTCCGGACGCATGCGCAAACTATAGAAAGTCGTTATGACGTAGAATGTGCATACTTTGTAGATTCCATTTATGAAATAAAACACATTTTCTAAAAACTCGTGTGTTTTATGAAATCATGTAAACCTTCTAGAAGCTGTGATTTTAAAAAATGGGGGAAGTAAGCTTTTCTTATTTCCAAACACATGCGCAAACTATAGAAAGTCGTTATGACGTAGAATGTGCATACTTTGTTCATTCCATTTATGAAATAAAACACATTTTCTAAAAACTCGTGTTTTTTAAGAAATCATGTAAACCTTCTAGAAGCTGTGATTTAAAAAAACGGTGGAAGTAAGCTTTTCTTATTTCCGGACGCATGCGCAAACTATAGAAAGTCGTTATGACGTAGAATGTGCATACTTTGTAGATTCCATTTATGAAATAAAACACATTTTCTAAAAACACGTGTTTTTTACGAAATCATGTAAACCTTCTAGAAGCTGTGATTTTAAAAAACAGTGGAAGTAAGCTTTTCTTATTTCCGGATGAATGCGCAAACTATAGAAAGTCGTTATGACGTAGAATGTGCATACTTTGTTGATTCCATTTATGAAATAAAACACATTTTCTACAAACTCGTGTTTTTTACGAAATCATGTAAACCTTCTAGAAGCTGTGATTTTAAAAAATGGTGGAAGTAAGCTTTTCTTATTTCCGGACGCATGCGCAAACTATAGAAAGTCGTTATGACGTAGAATGTGCATACTTTATTGATTCCATTTATGAAATAAAACACATTTTCTACAAACTCGTGTTTTTTATGAAATCATGTAAACCTTCTAGAAGCTGTGATTTCAAAAAACGGTGGAAGTAAGCTTTTCTTATTTCCGGACGCATGCGTAAACTATAGAAAGTCGTTATGACGTAGAATGTGCATACTTTGTAGATTCCATTTATGAAATAAAACAGATTTTCTAAAAACTCGTGTTTTTTATGAAATCATGTAAACCTTCTAGAAGCTGTGATTTTAAAAAATGGGGGAAGTAAGCTTTTCTTATTTCCAAACACATGCTCAAACTATAGAAAGTCGTTATGACGTAGAATGTGCATACTTTGTTGATTCCATTTATGAAATAAAACACATTTTCTAAAAACTCGTGTTTTTTAAGAAATCATGTAAACCTTCTAGAAGCTGTGATTTAAAAAAACGGTGGAAGTAAGCTTTTCTTATTTCCGGACGCATGCGCAAACTATAGAAAGTCGTTATGACGTAGAATGTGCATACTTTGTAGATTCCATTTATGAAATAAAACACATTTTCTAAAAACTCGTGCTTTTTACGAAATCATGTAAACCTTCTAGAAGCTGTGATTTTAAAAAACGGGGGAAGTAAGCTTTTCTTATTTCCGGACGCATGCGAAAACTGTAGAAAGTCGTTATGACATAGAATGTGCATACTTTGTAGATTCCATTTATGAAATAAAACACATTTTCCAAAAACTCGTGTTTTTTACGAAATCTTGTAAACCTTCTAGAAGCTGTGATTTTAAAAAACGGTGGAAATAAGCTTTTCTTATTTCCGGATGAATGCGTAAACCATAGCAAGTCGTTATTGCGTAGAATGTGCATACTTTGTTGATTCCATTTAAGAAGTAAAACACATTTTCTAAAAACTCGTGTTTTTTAAGAAATCATGTAAACCTTCTAGAAGCTGTGATTTTGAAAAAAGTTGGAAGTAAGCTTTTCTTATTTCCGGACGCATGCGCAAACTATAGAAAGTCATTATGACGTAGAATGTGCATACTTTGTTGATTCCATTTATGAAATAAAACACATTTTCTACAAACTCGTGTTTTTTACGAAATCATGTAAACCTTCTAGAAGCTGTGATTTCAAAAAACGGTGGAAGTAAGCTTTTCTTATTTCCAGACGCATGCGCAAACTATAGAAAGTCGTTATGACATAGAATGTGCATACTTTTTAGATTACATTTATGAAATAAAACACATTTTCTAAAAACTCGTGTTTTTTACGAAATCATGTAATCCTTCTAGAAGCTGTGATTTTAAAAAATGGTGGAAGTAAGCTTTTCTTATTTCCGGACGCATGCGCAAACTATAGAAAGTCGTTATGACGTAGAATGTGAATACTTTATTGATTCCGTTTATGAAATAAAACACATTTTCTACAAACTCGTGTTTTTTACGAAATCATGTAAACCTTCTAGAAGCTGTGATTTCAAAAAACGGTGGAAGTAAGCTTTTCTTATTTCCGGACGCATGCGCAAACTATAGAAAGTCGTTGTGACGTAGAATGTGCATACTTTGTAGATTCCATTTATGAAATAAAACACATTTTCTAAAAAAACGTGTTTTTTACGAAATCATGTAAACCTTCTAGAAGCTGTGATTTTAAAAAACGGTGGAAGTAAGCTTTTCTTATTTCCGGATGAATGCGCAAACTATAGAAATTCGTTATGACGTAGAATGTGCATACTTTGTTGATTCCATTTATGAAATAAAACACATTTTCTACAAACTCGTGTTTTTTACGAAATCATGTAAACCTTCTAGAAGCTGTGATTTCAAAAAACAGTGGAAGTAAGCTTTTCTTATTTCCAGACGCATGCGCAAACTATAGAAAGTCGTTATGACGTAGAATGTGGATACTTTTTAGATTACATTTATGAAATAAAACACATTTTCTAAAAAATCGTGTTTTTTACGAAATCATGTAAACCTTCTAGAAGCTGTGATTTTAAAAAATGGTGGAAGTAAGCTTTTCTTATTTCCGGACGCATGCGCAAACTATAGAAAGTCGTTATTACGTAGAATGTGAATACTTTATTGATTCCATTTATGAAATAAAACACATTTTCTACAAACTCGTGTTTTTTACGAAATCATGTAAACCTTCTAGAAGCTGTGATTTCAAAAAACGGTGGAAGTAAGCTTTTCTTATTTCCGGACGCATGCGCAAACTATAGAAAGTCGTTATGACGTAGAATGTGCATACTTTGTAGATTCCATTTATGAAATAAAACACATTTTCTAAAAACTCGTGTGTTTTATGAAATCATGTAAACCTTCTAGAAGCTGTGATTTTAAAAAATGGGGGAAGTAAGCTTTTCTTATTTCCAAACACATGCGCAAACTATAGAAAGTCGTTATGACGTAGAATGTGCATACTTTGTTCATTCCATTTATGAAATAAAACACATTTTCTAAAAACTCGTGTTTTTTAAGAAATCATGTAAACCTTCTAGAAGCTGTGATTTAAAAAAACGGTGGAAGTAAGCTTTTCTTATTTCCGGACGCATGCGCAAACTATAGAAAGTCGTTATGACGTAGAATGTGCATACTTTGTAGATTCCATTTATGAAATAAAACACATTTTCTAAAAACACGTGTTTTTTTACGAAATCATGTAAACCTTCTAGAAGTTGTGATTTTAAAAAACAGTGGAAGTAAGCTTTTCTTATTTCCGGATGAATGCGCAAACTATAGAAAGTCGTTATGACGTAGAATGTGCATACTTTGTTGATTCCATTTATGAAATAAAACACATTTTCTACAAACTCGTGTTTTTTACGAAATCATGTAAACTTTCTAGAAGCTGTGATTTTAAAAAATGGTGGAAGTAAGCTTTTCTTATTTCCGGACGCATGCGCAAACTATAGAAAGTCGTTATGACGTAGAATGTGCATACTTTATTGATTAAATTTATGAAATAAAACACATTTTCTACAAACTCGTGTTTTTTATGAAATCATGTAAACCTTCTAGAAGCTGTGATTTCAAAAAACGGTGGAAGTAAGCTTTTCTTATTTCCGGACGCATGCGTAAACTATAGAAAGTCGTTATGACGTAGAATGTGCATACTTTGTAGATTCCATTTATGAAATAAAACACATTTTCTAAAAACTCGTGTGTTTTATGAAATCATGTAAACCTTCTAGAAGCTGTGATTTAAAAAAACGGTGGAAGTAAGCTTTTCTTATTTCCGGACGCATGCGCAAACTATAGAAAGTCGTTATGACGTAGAATGTGCATACTTTGTAGATTCCATTTATGAAATAAAACACATTTTCTAAAAACTCGTGCTTTTTACGAAATCATGTAAACCTTCTAGAAGCTGTGATTTTAAAAAACGGGGGAAGTAAGCTTTTCTTATTTCCGGACGCATGCGAAAACTGTAGAAATTCGTTATGACATAGAATGTGCATACTTTGTAGATTCCATTTATGAAATAAAACACATTTTCCAAAAACTCGTGTTTTTTACGAAATCTTGTAAACCTTCTAGAAGCTGTGATTTTAAAAAACGGTGGAAATAAGCTTTTCTTATTTCCGGATGAATGCGTAAAATATAGCAAGTCGTTATTGCGTAGAATGTGCATACTTTGTTGATTCCATTTAAGAAGTAAAACACATTTTCTATAAACTCGTGTTTTTTAAGAAATCATGTAAACATTCTAGAAGCTGTGATTTTAAAAAATGGTAGAAGTAAGCTTTTCTTATTTCCGGACGAATGTGCAAACTATAGAAAGTCGTTATGACGTAGAATGTGCATACTTTGTTGATTCCATTTATGAAATAAAACACATTTTCTAAAAACTCGTGTTTTTTAAGAAATCATGTAAACCTTCTAGAAGCTGTGATTTTGAAAAAAGTTGGAAGTAAGCTTTTCTTATTTCCGGACGCATGCGCAAACTATAGAAAGTCATTATGACGTAGAATGTGCATACTTTGTTGATTCCATTTATGAAATAAAACACATTTTCTACAAACTCGTGTTTTTTACGAAATCATGTAAACCTTCTAGAAGCTGTGATTTCAAAAAACGGTGGAAGTAAGCTTTTCTTATTTCCAGACGCATGCGCAAACTATAGAAAGTCGTTATGACGTAGAATGTGCATACTTTTTAGATTACATTTATGAAATAAAACACATTTTCTAAAAACTCGTGTTTTTTACGAAATCATGTAATCCTTCTAGAAGCTGTGATTTTAAAAAATGGTGGAAGTAAGCTTTTCTTATTTCCGGACGCATGCGCAAACTATAGAAAGTCGTTATGACGTAGAATGTGCATACTTTATTGATTCCATTTATGAAATAAAACACATTTTCTACAAACTCGTGTTTTTTACGAAATCATGTAAACCTTCTAGAAGCTGTGATTTCAAAAAACGGTGGAAGTAAGCTTTTCTTATTTCCGGACGCATGCGCAAACTATAGAAAGTCGTTATGATGTAGAATGTGCATACTTTGTAGATTCTATTTATGAAATAAAACACATTTTCTAAAAACTCGTGTTTTTTATGAAATCATGTAAACCTTCTAGAAGCTGTGATTTTAAAAAATGGGGGAAGTAAGCTTTTCTTATTTCCAAACACATGCGCAAACTATAGAAAGTCGTTATGACGTAGAATGTGCATACTTTGTTCATTCCATTTATGAAATAAAACACATTTTCTAAAAACTCGTGTTTTTTAAGAAATCATGTAAACCTTCTAGAAGCTGTGATTTAAAAAAACGGTGGAAGTAAGCTTTTCTTATTTCCGGACGCATGCGCAAACTATAGAAAGTCGTTATGACGTAGAATGTGCATACTTCGTAGATTCCATTTATGAAATAAAACACATTTTCTAAAAACACGTGTTTTTTACGAAATCATGTTAACCTTCTAGAAGCTGTGATTTTAAGAAACGGTGGAAGTAAGCTATTCTTATTTCCGGATGAATGCGCAAACTATAGAAATTCGTTATGACGTAGAATGTGCATACTTTGTTGATTCCATTTATGAAATAAAACACATTTTCTACAAACTCGTGTTTTTTACGAAATCATGTAAACCTTCTAGAAGCTGTGATTTTAAAAAATGGTGGAAGTAAGCTTTTCTTATTTCCGGACGCATGCGCAAACTATAGAAAGTCGTTATGACGTAGAATGTGCATACTTTATTGATTCCATTTATGAAATAAAACACATTTTCTACAAACTCGTGTTTTTTATGAAATCATGTAAACCTTCTAGAAGCTGTGATTTCAAAAAACGGTGGAAGTAAGCTTTTCTTATTTCCGGACGCATGCGCAAACTATAGAAAGTCGTTATGATGTAGAATGTGCATACTTTGTAGATTCCATTTATGAAATAAAACACATTTTCTAAAAACTCGTGTTTTTTATGAAATAATGTAAACCTTCTAGAAGCTGTGATTTTAAAAAATGGGGGAAGTAAGCTTTTCTTATTTCCAAACACATGCTCAAACTATAGAAAGTCGTTATGACGTAGAATGTGCATACTTTGTTGATTCCATTTATGAAATAAAACACATTTTCTAAAAACTCTTGTTTTTTAAGAAATCATGTAAACCTTCTAGAAGCTGTGATTTTAAAAAACGGTGGAAGTAAGCTTTTCTTATTTCCGGACGCATGCGCAAACTATAGAAAGTCGTTATGACGTAGAATGTGCATACTTTGTAGATTCCATTTATGAAATAAAACACATTTTCTAAAAACTCGTGCTTTTTACGAAATCATGTAAACCTTCTAGAAGCTGTGATTTTAAAAAACGGGGGAAGTAAGCTTTTCTTATTTCCAAACGCATGCGCAAACTACAGAAAGTCGTTATGACGTAGAATGTGCATACTTTGTAGATTCAATTTATGAAATAAAACACATTTTCTAAAAACTCGTGTTTTTTACGAAATCATGTAAACCTTCTAGAAGCTGTGATTTTAAAAAACGGTGCAAGTAAGCTTTTCTTATTTCCGGACGAATGCGCAAACTATAGAAAGTCGTTATGACGTAGAATGTGCATACTTTGTTGATTCCATTTATGAAATAAAACACATTTTCTAAAAACTCGTGTTTTTTAAGAAATCATGTAAACCTTCTATAAGATGTGATTTTAAAAACGGGGGAAGTAAGCTTTTCTTATTTCCAAACGCATGCGCAAACTATTGAAAGTCGTTATGACGTAGAATCTGCATACTTTGTTGCTTCCATTTATGAAATAAAACACATTTTCTAAAAACTCGTGTTTTTTAAGAAATCATGTAAACCTTCTAGAAGCTGTGATTTTAAAAAACGGGGGAAGTAAGCTTTTCTTATTTCCGGCCGCATGTGCAAACTATAGAAAGTCGTTATGACGTAGAATGTGCATACTTTGTAGATTCTATTTATGAAATAGAACACATTTTCTAAAAACTCGTGTTTTTTATGAAATCATGTAAACCTTCTAGAAGCTGTGATTTTAAAAAACGGGGGAAGTAAGCTTTTCTTATTTCCAAACACATGCGCAAACTATAGAAAGTCGTTATGACATAGAATGTGCATACTTTATTGATTCCATTTATGAAATAAAAAACATTTTCTACAAACTCGTGTTTTTTACGAAATCATGTAAACCTTCTAGAAGCTGTGATTTTAAAAAACGGTGGAAGTAAGCTTTTCTTATTTCCGGACGAATGCGCAAACTATAGAAAGTCGTTATGACGTAGAATGTGCATACTTTGTTGATTCCATTTATGAAATAAAACACATTTTCTACAAACTCGTGTTTTTTACGAAATCATGTAAACCTTCTAGAAGTTGTGATTTAAAAAAACGGTGGAAGTAAGCTTTTCTTATTTCCAGACGCATGCTCAAACTATAGAAAGTCGTTATGACGTAGAATGTGCATACTTTTTAGATTCCATTTATGAAATAAAACACATTTTCTAAAAACTCGTGTTTTTTAAGAAATCATGTAAACCTTCTAGAAGCTGTGATTTTAAAAAATGGTGGAAGTAAGCTTTTCTTATTTCCGGACGCATGCGCAAACTATAGAAAGTCGTTATGACGTAGAATGTGCATACTTTATTGATTCCATTTATGAAATAAAACACATTTTCTACAAACTCCTGTTTTTTACGAAATCATGTAAACCTTCTAGAAGCTGTGATTTCAAAAAACGGTGGAAGTAAGCTTTTCTTATTTCCGGACGCATGCGCAAACTATAGAAAGTCGTTATGACGTAGAATGTGCATACTTTGTAGATTCCATTTATGAAATAAAACACATTTTCTAAAAACTCGTGTGTTTTATGAAATCATGTAAACCTTCTAGAAGCTGTGATTTCAAAAAATGGGGGAAGTAAGCTTTTCTTATTTCCAAACACATGCGCAAACTATAGAAAGTCGTTATGACGTAGAATGTGCATACTTTGTTCATTCCATTTATGAAATAAAACACATTTTCTAAAAACTCGTGTTTTTTAAGAAATCATGTAAACCTTCTAGAAGCTGTGATTTAAAAAAACGGTGGAAGTAAGCTTTTCTTATTTCCGGATGCATGCGCAAACTATAGAAAGTCGTTATGACGTAGAATGTGCATACTTTGTAGATTCCATTTATGAAATAAAACACATTTTCTAAAAACACGTGTTTTTTACGAAATCATGTAAACCTTCTAGAAGCTGTGATTTTAAAAAACAGTGGAAGTAAGCTTTTCTTATTTCCGGATGAATGCGCAAACTATAGAAAGTCGTTATGACGTAGAATGTGCATACTTTGTTGATTCCATTTATGAAATAAAACACATTTTCTACAAACTCGTGTTTTTTACGAAATCATGTAAACCTTCTAGAAAATGTGATTTTAAAAAATGGTGGAAGTAAGCTTTTCTTATTTCCGGACGCATGCGCAAACTATAGAAAGTCGTTATGACGTAGAATGTGCATACTTGATTGATTCCATTTATGAAATAAAACACATTTTCTACAAACTCGTGTTTTTTAAGAAATCATGTAAACCTTCTAGAAGCTGTGATTTCAAAAAACGATGGAAGTAAGCTTTTCTTATTTCCGGACGCATGCGTAAACTATAGAAAGTCGTTATGACGTAGAATGTGCATACTTTGTAGATTCCATTTATGAAATAAAACACATTTTCTAAAAACTCGTGTTTTTTATGAAATCATGTAAACCTTCTAGAAGCTGTGATTTTAAAAAATGGGGGAAGTAAGCTTTTCTTATTTCCAAACACATGCTCAAACTATAGAAAGTCGTTATGACGTAGAATGTGCATACTTTGTTGATTCCATTTATGAAATAAAACACATTTTCTACAAACTCGTGTTTTTTACGAAATCATGTAAACCTTCTAGAAGCTGTGATTTCAAAAAACGGTGGAAATAAGCTTTTCTTATTTCCAGACGCATGCGCAAACTATAGAAAGTCATTATGACGTAGAATGTGCATACTTTTTAGATTACATTTATGAAATAAAACACATTTTCTAAAAACTCGTGCTTTTTACGAAATCATGTAAACCTTCTAGAAGCTGTGATTTTAAAAAATGGTGGAAGTAAGCTTTTCTTATTTCCGGACGCATGCGCAAACTATAGAAAGTCGTTATGACGTAGAATGTGCATACTTTATTGATTCCATTTATGAAATAAAACACATTTTCTACAAACTCGTGTTTTTTACGAAATCATGTAAACCTTCTAGAAGCTGTGATTTAAAAAAACGGTGGAAGTAAGCTTTTCTTATTTCCGGACGCATGCGCAAACTATAGAAAGTCGTTATGACGTAGAATGTGCATACTTTGTAGATTCTATTTATGAAATAAAACACATTTTCTAAAAACTCGTGTGTTTTATGAAATCATGTAAACCTTCTAGAAGCTGTGATTTTAAAAAATGGGGGAAGTAAGCTTTTCTTATTTCCAAACACATTCGCAAACTATAGAAAGTCGTTATGACGTAGAATGTGCATACTTTGTTCATTCCATTTATGAAATAAAACACATTTTCTAAAAACTCGTGTTTTTTAAGAAATCATGTGAACCTTCTAGAAGCTGTGATTTAAAAAAACGGTGGAAGTAAGCTTTTCTTATTTCCGGACGCATGCGCAAAATATAGAAAGTCGTTATGACGTAGAATGTGCATACTTTGTTGATTCCATTTATGAAATAAAACACATTTTCTAAAAACTCGTGTTTTTTAAGAAATCATGTAAACCTTCTAGAAGCTGTGATTTAAAAAAACGGTGGAAGTAAGCTTTTCTTATTTCCAGACGCATGCGCAAACTATAGAAAGTCGTTATGACGTAGAATGTGCATACATTGTAGATTCCATTTATGAAATAAAACACATTTTCTACAAACTCGTGCTTTTTACGAAATCATGTAAACCTTCTAGAAGCTGTGATTTTAAAAAATGGTGGAAGTAAGCTTTTCTTATTTCCGGACGCATGCGCAAACTATAGAAAGTCGTTATGACGTAGAATGTGCATACTTTGTTGATTCCATTTATGAAATAAAACACATTTTCTAAAAACTCGTGTTTTTTAAGAAATCATGTAAACCTTCTAGAAGCTGTGATTTAAAAAAACGGTGGAAGTAAGCTTTTCTTATTTCCAGACGCATGCGCAAACTATAGAAAGTCGTTATGACGTAGAATGTGCATACATTGTAGATTCCATTTATGAAATAAAACACATTTTCTAAAAACTCGTGTTTTTTACGAAATCATGTAAACCTTCTAGAAGCAGTGATTTTAAAAAACGGGGGAAGTAAGCTTTTCTTATTTCCAAACGCATGCGCAAACTATAGAAAGTCGTTATGACGTAGAATGTGCATACTTTGTAGATTCCATTTTTGAAATAAAACACATTTTCTAAAAACTCGTGTTTTTTACGAAATCATGTAAACCTTCTAGAAGCTGTGATTTTAAAAAACGGTGGAAGTAAGCTTTTCTTATTTCCGGACGAATGCACAAACTATAGAAAGTCGTTATGACGTAGAATGTGCATACTTTGTTGATTCCATTTATGAAATAAAACACATTTTCTAAAAACTCGTGTTTTTTAAGAAATCATGTAAACCTTCTATAAGATGTGATTTTAAAAAATGGGGGAAGTAAGCTTTTCTTATTTCCAAACGCATGCGCAAACTATAGAAATTCGTTATGACGTAGAATGTGCATACTTTGTTGCTTCCATTTATGAAATAAAACACATTTTCTAAAAACTCGTGTTTTTTAAGAAATCATGTAAACATTCTAGAAGCTGTGATTTAAAAAAACGGGGGAAGTAAGCTTTTCTTATTTCCGGCCGCATGTGCAAACTATAGAAAGTCGTTATGACGTAGAATGTGCATACTTTGTTGATTCCATTTATGAAATAAAACACATTTTCTAAAAACACGTGTTTTTTACGAAATCATGTTAACCTTCTAGAAGCTGTGATTTTAAAAAACGGTGGAAGTAAGCTTTTCTTATTTCCGGATGAATGCGCAAACTATAGAAATTCGTTATGACGTAGAATGTGCATACTTTGTTGATTCCATTTATGAAATAAAACACATTTTCTACAAACTCGTGTTTTTTACGAAATCATGTAAACCTTCTAGAAGCTGTGATTTTAAAAAACGGTGGAAGTAAGCTTTTCTTATTTCCGGACGCATGCGCAAACTATAGAAAGTCGTTATGACGTAGAATGTGCATACTTTGTAGATTCCATTTATGAAATAAAACACATTTTCTAAAAACTCGTGTTTTTTATGAAATCATGTAAACCTTCTAGAAGCTGTGATTTTAAAAAATGGGGGAAGTAAGCTTTTCTTATTTCCAAACGCATGCTCAAACTATAGAAAGTCGTTATGACGTAGAATGTGCATACTTTGTAGATTCCATTTATGAAATAAAACACATTTTCTAAAAACTCGTGTTTTTTATGAAATCATGTAAACCTTCTAGAAGCTGTGATTTTAAAAAATGGGGGAAGTAAGCTTTTCTTATTTCCAAACACATGCTCAAACTATAGAAAGTCGTTATGACGTAGAATGTGCATACTTTGTTGATTCCATTTATGAAATAAAACACATTTTCTAAAAACTCGTGTTTTTTAAGAAATCATGTAAACCTTCTAGAAGTTGTGATTTAAAAAAACGGTGGAAGTAAGCTTTTCTTATTTCCAGACGCATGCGCAAACTATAGAAAGTCGTTATGACGTAGAATGTGCATACATTGTAGATTCCATTTATGAAATAAAACACATTTTCTAAGAACTCGTGTTTTTTACGAAATCATGTAAACCTTCTAGAAGCTGTGATTTTAAAAAACGGGGGAAGTAAGCTTTTCTTATTTCCAAACGCATGCGCAAACTATAGAAAGTCGTTATGACGTAGAATGTGCATACTTTGTAGATTCCATTTATGAAATAAAACACATTTTCTAAAAACTCGTGCTTTTTACGAAATCATGTAAACCTTCTAGAAGCTGTGATTTTAAAAAACGGTGGAAGTAAGCTTTTCTTATTTCCGGACGAATGCGCAAACTATAGAAAGTCGTTATGACGTAGAATGTGCATACTTTGTTGATTCCATTTATGAAATAAAACACATTTTCTAAAAACTCCTGTTTTTTAAGAAATCATGTAAACCTTCTATAAGATGTGATTTTAAAAAACGGGGGAAGTAAGCTTTTCTTATTTCCAAACGCATGCGCAAACTATAGAAAGTCGTTATGACGTAGAATCTGCATACTTTGTTGCTTCCATTTATGAAATAAAACACATTTTCTAAAAACTCGTGTTTTTTAAGAAATCATGTAAACCTTCTAGAAGCTGTGATTTTAAAAAACGGGGGAAGTAAGCTTTTCTTATTTCCGGCCGCATGTGCAAACTATAGAAAGTCGTTATGACGTAGAATGTGCATACTTTGTAGATTCTATTTATGAAATAGAACACATTTTCTAAAAACTCGTGTTTTTTATGAAATCATGTAAACCTTCTAGAAGCTGTGATTTTAAAAAACGGTGGATGTAAGCTTTTCTTATTTCCGGACGAATGCGCAAACTATAGAAAGTCGTTATGACGTAGAATGTGCATACTTTATTGATTCCATTTATGAAATAAAAAACATTTTCTACAAACTCGTGTTTTTTAAGAAATCATGTAAACCTTCTAGAAGCTGTGATTTTAAAAAACGGTGGAAGTAAGCTTTTCTTATTTCCGGACGAATGCGCAAACTATAGAAAGTCGTTATGACGTAGAATGTGCATACTTTGTTGATTCCATTTATGAAATAAAACACATTTTCTACAAACTCATGTTTTTTACGAAATCAGGTAAACCTTCTAGAAGCTGTGATTTCAAAAAACGGTGGAAGTAAGCTTTTCTTATTTCCAGACGCATGCTAAAACTATAGAAAGTCGTTATGAAGTAGAATGTGCATACTTTTTAGATTCCATTTATGAAATAAAACACATTTTCTAAAAACTCGTGTTTTTTAAGAAATCATGTAAACCTTCTAGAAGCTGTGATTTTAAAAAATGGTGGAAGTAAGCTTTTCTTATTTCCGGACGCATGCGCAAACTATAGAAAGTCGTTATGACGTAGAATGTGCATACTTTATTGATTCCATTTATGAAATAAAACACATTTTCTAAAAACTCGTGTTTTTTAAGAAATCATGTAAACCTTCTAGAAGCTGTGATTTAAAAAAACGGTGGAAGTAAGCTTTTCTTATTTCCGGACGCATGCGCAAACTATAGAAAGTCGTTATGACGTAGAATGTGCATACTTTGTAGATTCCATTTATGAAATAAAACACATTTTCTAAAAACACGTGTTTTTTACGAAATCATGTAAACCTTCTAGAAGCTGTGATTTTAAAAAATAGTGGAAGTAAGCTTTTCTTATTTCCGGATGAATGCGCAAACTATAGAAAATCGTTATGACGTAGAATGTGCATACTTTGTTGATTCCATTTATGAAATAAAACACATTTTCTACAAACTCGTGTTTTTTACGAAATCATGTAAACCTTCTAGAAGCTGTGATTTTAAAAAATGGTGGAAGTAAGCTTTTCTTATTTCCGGACGCATGCGCAAACTATAGAAAGTCGTTATGACATAGAATGTGCATACTTGATTGATTCCATTTATGAAATAAAACACATTTTCTACAAACTCGTGTTTTTTATGAAATCATGTAAACCTTCTAGAAGCTGTGATTTCAAAAAACGGTGGAAGTAAGCTTTTCTTATTTCCGGACGCATGCGTAAACTATAGAAATTCGTTATGACGTAGAATGTGCATACTTTGTAGATTCCATTTATGAAATAAAACACATTTTTTAAAAACTCGTGTTTTTTATGAAATCATGTAAACCTTCTAGAAGCTGTGATTTTAAAAAATGGGGGAAGTAAGCTTTTGTTATTTCCAAACACATGCTCAAACTATAGAAAGTCGTTATGACGTAGAATGTGCATACTTTGTTGATTCCATTTATGAGATAAAACACATTTTCTACAAACTCGTGTTTTTTACGAAATCATGTAAACCTTCTAGAAGCTGTGATTTCAAAAAACGGTGGAAGTAAGCTTTTCTTATTTTCAGACGCATGCGCAAACTATAGAAAGTCGTTATGACGTAGAATGTGCATACTTTGTTCATTCCATTTATCAAATAAAACACATTTTCTAAAAACTCGTGTTTTTTAAGAAATCATGTAAACCTTCTAGAAGCTGTGATTTAAAAAAACGGTGGAAGTAAGCTTTTCTTATTTCCGGACACATGCGTAAACTATAGAAAGTCGTTATGACGTAGAATGTGCATACTTTGTAGATTCCATTTATGAAATAAAACACATTTCCTAAAAACACGTGTTTTTTAAGAAATCATGTAAACCTTCTAGAAGCTGTGATTTTAAAAAATGGGGGAAGTAAGCTTTTCTTATTTCCGGACGCATGCGCAAACTATAGAAAGTCGTTATGACGTAGAATGTGCATACTTTGTAGATTCCATTTATGAAATAAAACACATTTTCTAAAAACTCGTGTTTTTTACGAAATCATGTAAACCTTCTAGAAGCTGTGATTTTAAAAAACGGTGGAAGTAAGCTTTTCTTATTTCCGGACGAATGCGCAAACTATAGAAAGTCGTTATGACGTAGAATGTGCATACTTTGTTGATTCCATTTATGAAATAAAACACATTTTCTAAAAACTCGTGTTTTTTACGAAATCATGTAAACCTTCTAGAAGCTGTGATTTCAAAAAACGGTGGAAGTAAGCTTTTCTTATTTCCAGACGCATGCTCAAACTATAGAAAGTCGTTATGACGTAGAATGTGCATACTTTTTAGATTCCATTTATGAAATAAAACACATTTTCTAAAAACTCGTGTTTTTTAAGAAATCATGTAAACCTTCTAGAAGCTGTGATTTTAAAAAATGGTGGAAGTAAGCTTTTCTTATTTCCGGACGCATGCACAAACTATAGAAAGTCGTTATGACGTAGAATGTGCATACTTTATTGATTCCATTTATGAAATAAAACACATTTTCTACAAACTCATGTTTTTTACGAAATCATGTAAACCTTCTAGAAGCTGTGATTTCAAAAAACGGTGGAAGTAAGCTTTTCTTATTTCCGGACGCATGCGCAAACTATAGAAAGTCGTTATGACGTAGAATGTGCATACTTTGTAGATTCCATTTATGAAATAAAACACATTTTCTAAAAACTCGTGTGTTTTATGAAATCATGTAAACCTTCTAGAAGCTGTGATTTTAAAAAATGGGGGAAGTAAGCTTTTCTTATTTCCAAACACATGCGCAAACTATAGAAAGTCGTTATGACGTAGAATGTGCATACTTTGTTCATTCCATTTATGAAATAAAACACATTTTCTAAAAACTCGTGTTTTTTAAGAAATCATGTAAACCTTCTAGAAGCTGTGATTTAAAAAAACGTTGGAAGTAAGCTTTTCTTATTTCCGGACGCATGCGCAAACTATAGAAAGTCTTTATGACGTAGAATGTGCATACTTTGTAGATTCCATTTATGAAATAAAACACATTTTCTAAAAACACGTGTTTTTTACGAAATCATGTAAACCTTCTAGAAGCTGTGATTTTAAAAAACGGTGGAAGTAAGCTTTTCTTATTTCCGGATGAATGCGCAAACTATAGAAAATCGTTATGACGTAGAATGTGCATACTTTGTTGATTCCATTTATGAAATAAAACACATTTTCTACAAACTCGTGCTTTTTACGAAATCATGTAAACCTTCTAGAAGCTGTGATTTTAAAAAATGGTGGAAGTAAGCTTTTCTTATTTCCGGACGCATGCGCAAACTATAGAAAGTCGTTATGACGTAGAATGTGCATACTTTATTGATTCCATTTATGAAATAAAACACATTTTCTACAAACTCGTGTTTTTTATGAAATCATGTAAACCTTCTAGAAGCTGTGATTTAAAAAAACGGTGGAAGTAAGCTTTTCTTATTTCCGGACGCATGCGCAAACTATAGAAAGTCGTTATGACGTAGAATGTGCATACTTTGTAGATTCCATTTATGAAATAAAACACATTTTCTAAAAACTCGTGTTTTTTATGAAATCATGTAAACCTTCTAGAAGCTGTGATTTTAAAAAATGGGGGAAGTAAGCTTTTCTTATTTCCAAACACATGCTCAAACTATAGAAAGTCGTTATGACGTAGAATGTGCATACTTTGTTGATTCCATTTATGAAATAAAACACATTTTCTAAAAACTCGTGTTTTTTAAGAAATCATGTAAACCTTCTAGAAGCTGTGATTTAAAAAAACGGTGGAAGTAAGCTTTTCTTATTTCCGGACGCATGCGCAAACTATAGAAAGTCGTTATGACATAGAATGTGCATACATTGTAGATTCCGTTTATGAAATAAAACACATTTTCTAAGAACTCGTGTTTTTTACGAAATCATGTAAACCTTCTAGAAGCTGTGATTTTAAAAAACGGGGGAACTAAGCTTTTCTTATTTCCAAACGCATGCGCAAACTATAGAAATTCGTTATGACGTAGAATGTGCATACTTTGAAGATTCCATTTATGAAATAAAACACATTTTCTAAAAACTCGTGCTTTTTACGAAATCATGTAAACCTTCTAGAAGCTGTGATTTTAAAAAACGGTGGAAGTAAGCTTTTCTTATTTCCGGACGAATGCGCAAACTATAGAAAGTCGTTATGACGTAGAATGTGCATACTTTGTTGATTCCATTTATGAAATAAAACACATTTTCTAAAAACTCCTGTTTTTTAAGAAATCATGTAAACCTTCTATAAGATGTGATTTTAAAAAACGGGGGAAGTAAGCTTTTCTTATTTCCAAACGCATGCGCAAACTATAGAAAGTCGTTATGACGTAGAATCTGCATACTTTGTTGCTTCCATTTATGAAATAAAACACATTTTCTAAAAACTCGTGTTTTTTAAGAAATCATGTAAACCTTCTAGAAGCTGTGATTTTAAAAAACGGGGGAAGTAAGCTTTTCTTATTTCCGGCCGCATGTGCAAACTATAGAAATTCGTTATGACGTAGAATGTGCATACTTTGTAGATTCTATTTATGAAATAGAACACATTTTCTAAAAACTCGTGTTTTTTATGAAATCATGTAAACCTTCTAGAAGCTGTGATTTTAAAAAACGGTGGATGTAAGCTTTTCTTATTTCCGGACGAATGCGCAAACTATAGAAAGTCGTTATGACGTAGAATGTGCATACTTTGTTGATTCCATTTATGAAATAAAACACATTTTCTAAAAACTCGTGTTTTTTAAGAAATCATGTAAACCTTCTAGAAGCTGTGATTTTAAAAAACGGTGGAAGTAAGCTTTTCTTATTTCCGGACGAATGCGCAAACTATAGAAAGTCGTTATGACGTAGAATGTGCATACTTTGTTGATTCCATTTATGAAATAAAATACATTTTCTAAAAACTCGTATTTTTTAAGAAATCATGTAAACCTTCTAGAAGCTGTGATTTTAAAAAATGGGGGAAGTAAGCTTTTCTTATTTCCGGACGCATGCGCAAACTATAGAAAGTCGTTATGACGTAGAATGTGCATACTTTGTAGATTCCATTTATGAAATAAAACACATTTTCTAAAAACTCGTGTTTTTTACGAAATCATGTAAACCTTCTAGAAGCTGTGATTTTAAAAAACGGTGGAAGTAAGCTTTTCTTATTTCCGGACGAATACGCAAACTATAGAAAGTCGTTATGACGTAGAGTGTGCATACTTTGTTGATTCCATTTATGAAATAAAACACGTTTTCTAAAAACTTGTGCTTTTTAAGAAATCTTGTAAACCTTCTAGAAGCTGTGATTTTAAAAAACTGTGGAAGTAAGCTTTTCTTATTTCCGGACGCATGCTCAAACTATAGAAAGTCGTTATGACGTAGAATGTGCATACTTTGTTGATTCCATTTATGAAATAAAACACATTTTCTAAAAACTCGTGTTTTTTAAGAAATCATGTAAACCTTCTAGAAGCCGTGATTTTAAAAAACGGGGGAAGTAAGCTTTTCTTATTTCCCGCCGCATGCGCAAACTATAGAAAGTCGTTATGACGTAGAATGTGCATACTTTGTAGATTCCATTTATGAAATAAAGCACATTTTCTAAAAACTCGTGTTTTTTACGAAATCATGTAAACCTTCTAGAAGCTGTGATTTTAAAAAACGGGGGAAGTAAGCTTTTCTTATTTTTGGACGCATGCGCAAACTATAGAAAGTCGTTATGGCGTAGAATGTGCATACTTTGTAGATTACAGTTATGAAATAAAACACATATTCTAAAAACTCGTGTTTTTTACGAAATCATGTAAACCTTCTAGAAGCTGTGATTTTAAAAAACGGTGGAAGTAAGCTTTTCTTATTTCCGGACGCATGTGCAAACTATAGAAATTCATTATGACGTAGAATGTGCATACTTTGTAGATTCCATTTATGAAATAAAACACATTTTCTAAAAACTCGTGTTTTTTATGAAATCATGTAAACCTTCTAGAAGTTGTGATTTTAAAAAACGGTGGAAGTATGCTTTTCTTATTTCCGGACGAATGCGAAAACAATAGAAAGTCATTATGACGTAGAATGTGCATACTTTGTAGATTCCATTTATGAAATAAAACACATTTTCTAAAAACTTGTGCTTTTTAAGAAATCATGTAAACCTTCTAGAAGCTGTGATTTTAAAAAACTGTGGAAGTAAGCTTTTCTTATTTCCGGACGCATGCTCAAACTATAGAAAATCGTTATGACGTAGAATGTGCATACTTTGTTGATTCCATTTATGAAATAAAACACATTTTATAAAAACTCGTGTTTTTTAAGAAATCATGTAAACTTTCTAGAAGCTGTGCTTTTAAAAAACGGGGGAAGTAAGCTTTTCTTATTTCCAAACGCATGCGCAAACTATTGAAAGTCGTTATGATGTAGAATGTGCATACTTTGTTGATTCCATTTATGAAATAAAACACATTTTCTAAAATCTCGTGTTTTTTAAGAAATCATGTAAACCTTCTAGAAGCTGTGATTTTAAAAAACGGGGGAAGTAAGCTTTTCTTATTTCCGGACGCATGCGCAAACTATAGAAAGTCGTTATGACGTAGAATGTGCATACTTTGTAGATTCCATTTATGAAATAAAGCACATATTCTAAAAACTCGTGTTTTTTACGAAATCATGTAAACCTTCTAGAAGTTGTGATCTAAAAAAACGGTGGAAGTAAGCTTTTCTTATTTCTGGACACATGCGCAAACTATAGAAAGTCGTTATGACGTAGAATGTGCATACTCTTTTGATTCCATTTATGAAATAAAACACATTTTCTAAAAACTCGTGTTTTTTAAGAAATCTTGTAAACCTTCTAGAAGCTGTGATTTTAAAAAAAAGGGGAAGTAAGCTTTTCTTATTTCCAAATGCATGCGCAAACTATAGAAAGTCGTTATGACATAGAATGTGCATACTTTGCTGATTCCATTTATGAAATAAAACACATTTTCTAAAAACTCGTGTTTTTTAAGAAATCATGTAAACCTTCTAGAAGCTATGATTTTAAAAAACGGTGGAAGTAAGCTTTTCTTATTTCCGAACGCATGCGCAAACTATAGAAAGTCGTTATGACATAGAATCTGCATACTTTGTAGATTCCATTTATGAAATAAAACACAATTTCTAAAAACTTGTGTTTTTTACGAAATCATGTAAACCTTCTAGAAACTGTGATTTTAAAAAACCGTGGAAGTAAGCTTTTCTTATTTCCGGACGCATGCACAAACTATAGAAAGTCGTTATGACGTAGAATGTGCATACTTTGTTGATTCCAGTTATGAAATAAAACACATTTTCTAAAAACTCGTGTTTTTTAAGAAATCATGTAAACCTTCTAGAAGATGTGATCTTAAAAAACGGGGAAGTAAGCTTTTCTTATTTCCAAACGCATGCGCAAACTATAGAAAGTCGTTATGACGTAGAATGTGCATACTTTGTTGATTCCATTTATGAAATAAAACACATTTTCAAAAAACTCGTGTTTTTTAAGAAATCATGTAAACCTTCTAGAAGCTGTGATTTTAAAAAACGGGGGAAGTAAGCTTTTCTTATTTCCCGCCGCATGTGCAAACTATAGAAAGTCGTTATGACGTAGAATGTGCATACTTTGTAGATTCCATTTATGAAATAAAGCACATTTTCTAAAAACTCGTGTTTTTTACGAAATCATGTAAACCTTCTAGAAGCTGTGATTTTAAAAAACGGGGGAAGTAAGCTTTTCTTATTTTTGGACGCATGCGCAAACTATAGAAAGTCGTTATGGCGTAGAATGTGCATACTTTGTAGATTACATTTATGAAATAAAACACATATTCTAAAAACTCGTGTTTTTTACGAAATCATGTAAACCTTCTAGAAGCTGTGATTTTAAAAAACGGTGGAAGTAAGCTTTTCTTATTTCCGGACGCATGCGCAAACTATAGAAATTCATTATGATGTAGAATGTGCATACTTTGTAGATTCCATTTATGAAATAAAACACATTTTCTAAAAACTCGTGTTTTTTACGAAATCATGTAAACCTTCTAGAAGCTGTAATTTTAAAAAACGGTGGAAGTATGCTTTTCTTATTTTCGGACGCATACGCAAACTATAGAAAGTCATTATGACGTAGAATGTGCATACTTTGTAGATTCCATTTATGAAATAAAACACATTTTCTTAAAATTCATGTTTTTTACGAAACCATGTAAACCTTCTAGAAGCTGTGATTTTAAAAAACGGTGGAAGTAAGCTTTTCTTATTTCCGGATGCATGCGCAAACTATAGAAATTCGTTATGACGTAGAATGTGCATACTTTGTAGATTCCATTTATGAAATAAAACACATTTTCTAAAAACTCGTGTTTTTTACGAAATCATGTAAACCTTCTAGAAGCTGTGGTTTTAAAAAACAGTGGAAGTAAGTTTTTTTTATTTCCGGACGAATGCGTAAACACTAGAAAGTCGTTATGACGTAGAATGTGCATAATTTGTTTATTCCATTTATGAAAAAAAACACATTTTCTAAAAACTCGTGTTTTTTACGAAATCATGTAAACCTTCTAGAAGCTGTGATTTTAAAAAGCAGTAGAGGTAAGCTTTTCTTATTTCCGGATGAATGTGCAAACTATAGAATGTCGTTATGACGTAGAATGTGCATTCTTTGTTGATTCCATTTATGAAATAAAACACATTTTCTAATACCTCGTGTTTTTTACGAAATCATGTAAACCTTCTAGAAGCTGTGATTTTAAAAAACGGTGGAAGTAACCTTTTCTTATTTCCGGACGCATGCGCAAACTATAGAAATTCGTTATGGCGTA
The DNA here is from genome assembly GCA_027924585.1 of Larix kaempferi. NCBI lineage: Eukaryota > Viridiplantae > Streptophyta > Pinopsida > Pinales > Pinaceae > Larix > Larix kaempferi. Next base: position 4,724,895 of record BSBM01000324.1, read on the forward strand.
GAATGTGCATACTTTGTTGATTCCATTTATGAAATAAAACACATTTTCTAAAAACTCGTGTTTTTTAAGAAATCATGTAAACCTTCTAGAAGCTGTGATTTTAGAAAACAGGGGAAGTAAGCTTTTCTTATTTCCAACTGCATGCGCAAACTATAGAAAGAGTTATGACATAGAATGTGCATACTTTGTTGATTAAATTTATGAAATAAAACACATTTTCTAAAAACTCGTGTTTTTTAAGAAATCATGTAAACCTTCTAGAAGCTATGATTTTTAAAAACGGGGGAAGTAAGCTTTTCTTATTTCCGGACGCATGCGCAAACTATAGAAAATCGTTATGACGTAGAATGTGCATACTTTGTTGATTCCATTTATGAAATAAAACACATTTTCTAAAAACTCGTGTTTTTTAAGAAATCATGTAAACCTTCTAGAAGTTGTGATTTTAAAAAACAGCGGAAGTAAGCTTTTCTTATTTCCGGACGCATGCGCAAACTATAGAAATTCGTTATGACGTAGAATGTGCATACTTTGTAGATTCCATTGATGAAATAAAACACATTTTCTAAAAACTCGTGTTTTTTACGAAATCATGTAAACCTTCTAGAAGCTGTGATTTTAAAAAACGGTGGATGTAAGCTTTTCTTATTTCCGGACGAATGCTCAAACTATAGAAAGTCGTTATGACATAGAATGTGCATACTTTGTTGATTCCATTTATGAAATAAAACACATTTTCTAAAAACTCAATTTTTTTAAGAAATCATGTAAACCTTCTAGAAGCTGTGATTTTAAAAAACGGTGGAAGTAAGCTTTTCTTATTTCCGGACGCATGCGCAAACTATAGAAAGTCGTTATGACGTAGAATGTGCATACTTTGTAGATTCCATTTATGAAATAAAACACATTTTCTAAAAACTCGTGTTTTTTACGAAATCATGTAAACCTTCTAGAAGTTGTGATTTTAAAAAACGGTGGAAGTAAGCTTTTCTTATTTCCGGACGAATACGCAAACTATAGAAAGTCGTTATGACGTAGAGTGTGCATACTTTGTTGATTCCATTTATGAAATAAAACACGTTTTCTAAAAACTTGTGCTTTTTAAGAAATCTTGTAAACCTTCTAGAAGCTGTGATTTTAAAAAACTGTGGAAGTAAGCTTTTCTTATTTCCGGACGCATGCTCAAACTATAGAAAGTCGTTATGACGTAGAATGTGCATATTTTGTTTATTCCATTTATGAAATAAAACACATTTTCTAAAAACTCGTGTTTTTTAAGAAATCATGTAAACCTTCTAGAAGCCGTGATTTTAAAAAACGGGGGAAGTAAGCTTTTCTTATTTCCCGCCGCATGCGCAAACTATAGAAAGTCGTTATGACGTAGAATGTGCATACTTTGTAGATTCCATTTATGAAATAAAGCACATTTTCTAAAAACTCGTGTTTTTTACGAAATCATGTAAACCTTCTAGAAGCTGTGATTTTAAAAAACGGGGGAAGTAAGCTTTTCTTATTTTTGGACGCATGCGCAAACTATAGAAAGTCGTTATGGCGTAGAATGTGCATACTTTGTAGATTACATTTATGAAATAAAACACATATTCTAAAAACTCGTGTTTTTTACGAAATCATGTAAACCTTCTAGAAGCTGTGATTTTAAAAAACGGTGGAAGTAAGCTTTTCTTATTTCCGGACGCATGTGCAAACTATAGAAATTCATTATGACGTAGAATGTGCATACTTTGTAGATTCCATTTATGAAATAAAACACATTTTCTAAAAACTCGTGTTTTTTATGAAATCATGTAAACCTTCTAGAAGTTGTGATTTTAAAAAACGGTGGAAGTATGCTTTTCTTATTTCCGGACGAATGCGAAAACAATAGAAAGTCATTATGACGTAGAATGTGCATACTTTGTAGATTCCATTTATGAAATAAAACACATTTTCTAAAAACTTGTGCTTTTTAAGAAATCATGTAAACCTTCTAGAAGCTGTGATTTTAAAAAACTGTGGAAGTAAGCTTTTGTTATTTCCGGACGCATGCTCAAACTATAGAAAATCGTTATGACGTAGAATGTGCATACTTTGTTGATTCCATTTATGAAATAAAACACATTTTATAAAAACTCGTGTTTCTGAAGAAATCATGTAAACTTTCTAGAAGCTGTGCTTTTAAAAAACGGGGGAAGTAAGCTTTTCTTATTTCCAAACGCATGCGCAAACTATTGAAAGTCGTTATGATGTAGAATGTGCATACTTTGTTGATTCCATTTATGAAATAAAACACATTTTCTAAAATCTCGTGTTTTTTAAGAAATCATGTAAACCTTCTAGAAGCTGTGATTTTAAAAAACGGGGGAAGTAAGCTTTTCTTATTTCCGGACGCATGCGCAAACTATAGAAAGTCGTTATGACGTAGAATGTGCATACTTTGTAGATTCCATTTATGAAATAAAGCACATATTCTAAAAACTCGTGTTTTTTACGAAATCATGTAAACCTTCTAGAAGTTGTGATCTAAAAAAACGGTGGAAGTAAGCTTTTCTTATTTCTGGACACATGCGCAAACTATAGAAAGTCGTTATGACGTAGAATGTGCATACTCTTTTGATTCCATTTATGAAATAAAACACATTTTCTAAAAACTCGTGTTTTTTAAGAAATCTTGTAAACCTTCTAGAAGCTGTGATTTTAAAAAAAAGGGGAAGTAAGCTTTTCTTATTTCCAAATGCATCATGCGCAAACTATAGAAAGTCGTTATGACATAGAATGTGCATACTTTGCTGATTCCATTTATGAAATAAAACACATTTTCTAAAAACTCGTGTTTTTTAAGAAATCATGTAAACCTTCTAGAAGCTATGATTTTAAAAAACGGTGGAAGTAAGATTTTCTTATTTCCGAACGCATGCGCAAACTATAGAAAGTCGTTATGACATAGAATCTGCATACTTTGTAGATTCCATTTATGAAATAAAACACAATTTCTAAAAACTTGTGTTTTTTACGAAATCATGTAAACCTTCTAGAAACTGTGATTTTAAAAAACCGTGGAAGTAAGCTTTTCTTATTTCCGGACGCATGCACAAACTATAGAAAGTCGTTATGACGTAGAATGTGCATACTTTGTTGATTCCAGTTATGAAATAAAACACATTTTCTAAAAACTCGTGTTTTTTAAGAAATCATGTAAACCTTCTAGAAGATGTGATCTTAAAAAACGGGGAAGTAAGCTTTTCTTATTTCCAAACGCATGCGCAAACTATAGAAAGTCGTTCTGACGTAGAATGTGCATACTTTGTTGATTCCATTTATGAAAAAAAACACATTTTCAAAAAACTCGTGTTTTTTAAGAAATCATGTAAACCTTCTAGAAGCTGTGATTTTAAAAAACGGGGGAAGTAAGCTTTTCTTATTTCCCGCCGCATGTGCAAACTATAGAAAGTCGTTATGACGTAGAATGTGCATACTTTGTAGATTCCATTTATGAAATAAAGCACATTTTCTAAAAACTCGTGTTTTTTACGAAATCATGTAAACCTTCTAGAAGTTGTGATTTTAAAAAACGGGGGAAGTAAGCTTTTCTTATTTTTGGACGCATGCGCAAACTATAGAAAGTCGTTATGGCGTAGAATGTGCATACTTTGTAGATTCCATTTATGAAATAAAACACATTTTCTTAAAATTCATGCTTTTTACGAAACCATGTAAACCTTCTAGAAGCTGTGATTTTAAAAAACGGTGGAAGTAAGCTTTTCTTATTTCCGGATGCATGCGCAAACTATAGAAATTCGTTATGACGTAGAATGTGCATACTTTGTAGATTCCATTTATGAAATAAAACACATTTTCTAAAAACTCGTGTTTTTTACGAAATCATGTAAACCTTCTAGAAGCTGTGGTTTTAAAAAACAGTGGAAGTAAGTTTTTTTTATTTCCGGACGAATGCGTAAACACTAGAAAGTCGTTATGACGTAGAATGTGCATAATTTGTTTATTCCATTTATGAAAAAAAACACATTTTCTAAAAACTCGTGTTTTTTACGAAATCATGTAAACCTTCTAGAAGCTGTGATTTTAAAAAGCAGTAGAGGTAAGCTTTTCTTATTTCCGGATGAATGTGCAAACTATAGAATGTCGCTATGACGTAGAATGTGCATTCTTTGTTGATTCCATTTATGAAATAAAACACATTTTCTAATACCTCGTGTTTTTTACGAAATCATGTAAACCTTCTAGAAGCTGTGATTTTAAAAAACGGTGGAAGTAACCTTTTCTTATTTCCGGACGCATGCGCAAACTATAGAAATTCGTTATGGCGTAGAATGTGCATACTTTGTTGATTCCATTTATGAAATAAAACACATTTTCTAAAAACTCGTGTTTTTTAAGAAATCATGTAAACCTTCTAGAAGCTGTGATTTTAGAAAACAGGGGAAGTAAGCTTTTCTTATTTCCAACTGCATGCGCAAACTATAGAAAGTCGTTATGACATAGAATGTGCATACTTTGTTGATTAAATTTATGAAATAAAACACATTTTCTAAAAACTCGTGTTTTTTAAGAAATCATGTAAACCTTCTAGAAGCTATGATTTTTAAAAACGGGGGAAGTAAGCTTTTCTTATTTCCGGACGCATGCGCAAACTATAGAAAATCGTTATGACGTAGAATGTGCATACTTTGTTGATTCCATTTATGAAATAAAACACATTTTCTAAAAACTCGTGTTTTTTAAGAAATCATGTAAACCTTCTAGAAGTTGTGATTTTAAAAAACAGCGGAAGTAAGCTTTTCTTATTTCCGGACGCATGCGCAAACTATAGAAATTCGTTATGACGTAGAATGTGCATACTTTGTAGATTGCATTGATGAAATAAAACACATTTTCTAAAAACTCGTGTTTTTTACGAAATCATGTAAACCTTCTAGAAGCTGTGATTTTTAAAAACGGTGGAAGTAAGCTTTTCTTATTTCCGGACGCATGCGCAAACTATAGAAAGTCGTTATGGCGTAGAATGTGCATACTTTGTTGATTCCATTTATGAAATAAAATACATTTTCTAAAAACTCGTGTTTTTTAAGAAATCATGTAAACCTTCTAGAAGCTGTGATTTTAGAAAACAGGGGAAGTAAGCTTTTCTTATTTCCAACTGCATGCGCAAACTATAGAAAGTCGTTATGACATAGAATGTGCATACTTTGTTGATTAAATTTATGAAATAAAACACATTTTCTAAAAACTCGTGTTTTTTAAGAAATCATGTAAACCTTCTAGAAGCTATGATTTTTAAAAACGGGGGAAGTAAGCTTTTCTTATTTCCGGACGCATGCGCAAACTATAGAAAATCGTTATGACGTAGAATGTGCATACTTTGTTGATTCCATTTATGAAATAAAACACATTTTCTAAAAACTCGTGTTTTTTAAGAAATCATGTAAACCTTCTAGAAGTTGTGATTTTAAAAAACAGCGGAAGTAAGCTTTTCTTATTTCCGGACGCATGCGCAAACTATAGAAATTCGTTATGACGTAGAATGTGCATACTTTGTATATACCATTTATGAAATAAAACACATTTTCTAAAAACTCGTGTTTTTTACGAAATCATGTAAACCTTCCATGAAGCTGTGATTTTAAAAAATGGTGGAAGTAAGCTTTTCTTATTTCCGGACGCATGCGCAAACTATAGAAAGTCATTATGACGTAGAATGTGCATACTTTGTAGATTCCATTTATGAAATAAAACACATTTTCTTAAAAGTCGTGTTTTTTACGAAATCATGTAAACCTTCTAGAAGCTATGATTTTAAAAAACGGTGGAAGTAAGCTTTTCTTATTTCCAGACGAATGCGCAAACTAAAGAAAGTCGTTATGACGTAGAATGTGCAGACTTTGTTGATTCCATTTATGAAATAAAACACATTTTCTAAAAACTCGTGTTGTTTAAGAAATCATGTAAACCTTCTAGAAGCTGTGATTTTAAAAAACGGTGGAAGTAAGCTTTTCTTATTTCCGGACACATGCGCAAACTATAGAAAGTCGTTATGACGTAGAATGTGCATACTTTGTATATACCATTTATGAAATAAAACACATTTTCTAAAAACTCGTGTTTTTTACGAAATCATGTAAACCTTCCATGAAGCTGTGATTTTAAAAAATGGTGGAAGTAAGCTTTTCTTATTTCCGGACGCATGCGCAAACTATAGAAAGTCATTATGACGTAGAATGTGCATACTTTGTAGATTCCATTTATGAAATAAAACACATTTTCTTAAAAGTCGTGTTTTTTACGAAATCATGTAAACCTTCTAGAAGCTATGATTTTAAAAAACGGTGAAAGTAAGATTTTTTTATTTCCGGACGCATGCGCAAACTATAGAAAGACGTTATGACGTAGAATGTGCATACTTTGTAGATTCCATTTATGAAATAAAACACATTTTCTAAAAACTCGTGTTTTTTAAGAAATCATGTAAACCTTCTAGAAGCTGTGATTTTAAAAAGCGGTGTATGTAAGCTTTTCTTATTTCCGGACGAATGCGCAAACTATAGAAAGTCGTTATGACGTAGAATGTGCATACTTTGTTGATTCCATTTATGAAATAAAACACATTTTCTAAAAACTCGTGTTTTTTAAGAAATCATGTAAACCTTCTAGAAGCGGTGATTTTAAAAAACGGTGGAAGTAAGCTTTTCTTATTTCTGGACGCACGTGCAAACTATAGAAAGTCCTTATGACGTAGAATGTGCATACTTTGTTGATTCCATTTATGAAATAAAACACATTTTCTAAAAACTCGTGTTTTTTAAGAAATCATGTAAACCTTCTAGAAGCTGTGATTTTAAAAAACGGTGGAAGTAAGCTTTTCTTATTTCTGGACGCATGCGCAAACTATAGAAAGTCGTTATGATGTAGAATGTGCATACTTTGTTGATTCCATTTATGAAGTAAAAAACCTTTTTTCTAAAAACTCATGTTTTTTACGAAATCATGTAAACCTTCTAGAAGCTGTGATTTTAAAAAACGGGGGAAGTGAGCTTTTCTTATTTCCGGACGCATGCGCAAACTATAGAAATTCGTTATGACGTAGAATGTCATACTTTGTTGATTCCATGTATGAAATAAAACACATTTTCTAAAAACTCGTGTTTTTTAAGAAATCATGTAAACCTTCTAGAAGCTGTGATTTTAAAAAACGGGGGAGGTAAGCTTTTCTTATTTCCAAACGCATGCTCAAACTATAGAAAGTCGTTATGACGTAGAATGTGCATACTTTGTTGATTCCATTTATGAAATAAAACACATTTTCTAAAAACTCGTGTTTTTTAAGAAATCATGTAAACCTTCTAGAAGCTGTGATTTTAAAAAACAGGGGAAGTAAGCTTTTCTTATTTCCAAACGCATGCGCAAACAATAGAAAGTCGTTATGACGTAGAATGTGCATACTTTTTTGATTTCATTTATGAAATAAAACACATTTTCTAAAAACTCGTGTCTTTTAAGAAATCATGTAAACCTTCTAGAAGCTGTGATTTTAAAAAACGGGGGAAGTAAGCTTTTTTATTTCCGGACTCATGCGCAAAATATAGAAAGTCGTTATCTAGTATAATGTGCATACTTTGTAGATTCTAGTTATGAAATAAAACACATTTTCTAAAAACTCGTGTTTTTTACGAAATCATGTAAACCTTCTAGAAGCTGTGATTTTAAAAAACGGTGGAAGTAAACTTTTCTTATTTCTGGACGCATGCGCGAACTATAGAAAGTCGTTATGACGTAGAATGTGCATAATTTGTAGATTCCATTTTTGAAATAAAACACATTTTCTAAAAACTCGTGTTTTTTAAGAAATCATGTAAACCTTCTAGAAGTTGTGATTTTAAAAAACGGTGGAAGTAAGGTTTTCTTATTTCCGGACGCATGCGCAAACTTTAGAAAGTCGTTATGACGTAGAATGTGCATACTTTGTTGATTCCATTTATGAAATAAAACACGTTTTCTAAAAACTCGTGTTTTTTAAGAAATCATGTAAACCTTCTAGAAGCTGTGATTTTAAAAAACGGGGGAAGTAAGCTTTTCTTATTTCCAAACGCATGTGCAAACAATAGAAAGTCGTTATGACGTAGAATGTGCATACTTTGTTGATTCCATTTAGGAAATAAAACACATTTTCTAAAAACTCCTGTTTTTTAAGAAATCATGTAAACCTTCTAGAAGCTGTGGTTTTAAAAAACGGGGGAAGTAAGCTTTTCTTATTTTCGGCGCGTGTGCAAACTATACAAATTCATTATGACGTAGAATGTGCATACTTTGTAGATTCCATTTATGAAATAAAACGCATTTTCTAAAAACTCGTGTTTTTTACGAAATCATGTAAACCTTCTAGAAGTTGTGATTTTAAAAAACGGTGGAAGTAAACTTTTCTTATTTCCGGACGCATGCGCAAACTATAGAAAGTCATGATGATGTAGAATGTGCATACTTTGTAGATTCCATTTATGAAATAAAACGCATTTTCTGAATACTCGTGTTTTTTACGAAATCATGTAAACCTTCTAGAAGCTGTGATTTTAAAAAACGGTGGAAGTAAGCTTTTCTTATTTCCGGACACATGCGCAAACTATAGAAAGTCATTATGACGTAGAATGTGCATACTTTGTTGATTCCATTTATGAAATAAAACACATTTTCTAAAAACTAGTGTTTTTTAAGAAATCATGTCAACCTTCTAGAAGCTGTGATTTTAAAAAAGGGGGGAAGTAAGTTTTTCTTATTTCCAGACGCATGCGCAAACTATAGAAAGTCGTTATGACGTAGAATGTGCATAATACTTTGTAGATTCCAGTTATGAAATAAAACATATTTTCTAAAAACTTGTGTTTTTTACGAAATCATGTAAACCTTCTAGAAGCTGTGATTTTAAAAAATGGTGGAAGTAAGCTTTTCTTATTTCCGGACGAATGCGCAAACTATTGAAAGTCGTTATGATGTAGAATGTGCGTACTTTGTTGATTCCATTTATGAAATAAAACACATTTTCTAAAAACTCGTGTTTTTTACGAAATCATGTAAACCTTCTAGAAGCTGTGATTTTAAAAAACGGTTCAAGTAAACTTTTCTTATTTCCGGACGCATGCGCAAACTATAGAAAGTCAGTATGACGTAGAATGTGCAAACTTTGTAGATTCCATTTATGAAATAAAACACATTTTCTAAAAACTCGTGTTTTTTACGAAATCATGTAAACCTTCTAGAAGCTGTGATTTTAAAAAACGGTGGAAGTAAACTTTTCTTATTTCCGGACGCATGCGCAAACTATAGAAAGTCGTTATGACGTAGAATGTGCATACTTTGTAGATTCCATTTATGAAATAAAACACATTTTCTAAAAACTCCTGTTTTTTACGAAATCATGTAAACCTTCTAGAAGCTGTGATTTTAAAAAACGATGGAAGTAAGCTTTTCTTATTTCCGGACGGATGAGCAAACTATAGAAAGTCGTTATGACGTAGAATGTGCATACTTTGTAGATTCCATTTATGAAATAAAACACATTTTCTAAAAACTTGTGTTTTTTACGAAATCATGTAAACCTTCTAGAAGCTGTGATTTTAAAAAATGGTGGAAGTAAGCTTTTCTTATTTCGGACGCATGCGCAAACTATAGAAATTCGTTATGACGTAGAATGTGCATACTTTGTAGATTCCATTTATGAAATAAAACACATTTTCTAAAAACTCGTGTTTTTTACGAAATCATGTAAACCTTCTAGAAGCTGTGATTTTAAAAAACGGTGGAAGTAAGCTTTTCTTATTTCCGGACGAATGCGCAAACTATAGAAAGTCGTTATGACATAGAATGTGCATACTTTGTTGATTCCATTTATGAAATAAAACACATTTTCTAAAAACTCAATTTTTTTAAGAAATCATGTAAACCTTCTAGAAGCTGTGATTTTAAAAAACGGTGGAAGTAAGCTTTTCTTATTTCCGGACACATGCGCAAACTATAGAAAATTGTTATGATGTAGAATGTGCATACTTTGTTGATTCCATTTATGAAATAAAACACATTTTCTAAAAACTCGTGTTTTTTAAGAAATCATGTAAACCTTCTAGAAGCTGTGATTTTAGAAAACAGGGGAAGTAAGCTTTTCTTATTTCCAAATGCATGCGCAAACTATAGAAAGTGGTTATGACATAGAATGTGCATACTTTGTTGATTCCATTTATGAAATAAAACACATTTTCTAAAAACTCGTGTTTTTTAAGAAATCATGTAAACCTTCTAGAAGCTATGATTTTAAAAAACGGGGGAAGTAAGCTTTTCTTATTTCCGGACGCATGCGCAAACTATATAAAGTCGTTATGACGTAGAATGTGCATACTTTGTTGATTCCATTTATGAAATAAAACACATTTTCTAAAAACTCGTGTTTTTTAAGAAATCATGTAAACCTTCTAGAAGCTGTGCTTTTAAAAAACGGGGGAAGTAAGCTTTTCTTATTTCCAAATGCATGCGCAACTATAGAAAGTCGTTATGACGTAGAATGTGCATACTTTGTAGATTCCATTTATGAAATAAAGCACATTTTCTAAAAACTCGTGTTTTTTACGAAATCATGTAAACCTTCTAGAAGCTGTGATTTTAAAAAACGGGGGAAGTAAGCTTTTCTTATTTTTTGACGCATGCGCAAACTATAGAAAGTCGTTATGGCGTAGAATGTGCATACTTTGTAGATTCCATTTATGAAATAAAACACATATTCTAAAAACTCGTGTTTTTTACGAAATCATGTAAACCTTCTAGAAGCTGTGATTTTAAAAAACGGTGGAAGTAAGCTTTTCTTATTTCCGGACGTATGCGCAAACTATAGAAATTCATTATGATGTAGAATGTGCATACTTTGTAGATTCCATTTACGAAATAAAACACATTTTCTAAAAACTCATGTTTTTTACGAAATCATGTAAACCTTCTAGAAGCTGTGATTTTAAAAAATGGTGGAAGTAAGCTTTTCTTATTTCCGGACGCATGCGCAAACTATAGAAATTCATTATGACGTAGAATGTGCATACTTTGTAGATTCCATTTATGAAATAAAACACATTTTCTAAAAACTCGTGTTTTTTACGAAATCATGTAAACCTTCTAGAAGCTGTGATTTCAAAAAACGGTGGAAGTAAGCTTTTCTTATTTCCGGACGCATCCGCAAACTATAGAAAGTCGTTATGACGTAGAATGTGCATACTTTGTAGATTCCATTTATGAAATAAAACACATTTTCTAAAAACTCGTGTTTTTTACGAGATGATGTAAACCTTCTAGAAGCTGTGGTTTTAAAAAACTGTGGAAGTAAGTTTTTTTTATTTCCGGACGAATGCGTAAACTATAGAAAGTCGTTATGACGTAGAATGTGCATACTTTGTTTATTCCATTTATGAAATAAAACACATTTTCTAAAAACTCGTGTTTTTTACGAAATCATGTAAACCTTCTAGAAGTTGTGATTTTAAAAAGCAGTAGAGGTAAGCTTTTCTTATTTCCAGATGAATGTGCAAATCATGTAAACCTTCTAGATGCTGTGATTTTAAAAAATGGTGGAAGTAAGCTTTTCTTATTTCCGGACGCATGCGCAAACTATAGAAAGTCGTTATGACGTAGAATGTGCATACTTTGTTGATTCCATTTATGAAATAAAACACATTTTCTAAAAACTCGTGTTTTTTAAGAAATCATGTAAACCTTCTAGAAGCTGTGATTTTAGAAAACAGGGGAAGTAAGCTTTTCTTATTTCCAACTGCATGCGCAAACTATAGAAAGTCGTTATGACATAGAATGTGCATACTTTGTTGATTCCATTTAAGAAATAAAACACATTTTCTAAAAACTCGTGTTTTTTAAGAAATCATGTAAACCTTCTAGAAGCTATGATTTTTAAAAACGAGGGAAGTAAGCTTTTCTTATTTCCGGACGCATGCGCAAACTATAGAAAATCGTTATGACGTAGAATGTGCATACTTTGTTGATTCCATTTATGAAATAAAACACATTTTCTAAAAACTCGTGTTTTTTAAGAAATCATGTAAACCTTCTAGAAGCCGTGATTTTAAAAAACGGTGGAAGTATACTTTTCTTATTTTCGGACGCATGCGCAAACTATAGAAAGTCGTTATGACGTAGAATGTGCATACTTTGTAGATTCCATTTATGAAATTAAACACATTTTCTAAAAACTCTTGTTTTTTACGAAATCATGTAAACCTTCTAGAAGCTGTGATTTTAAAAAACGGTGGAAGTAAGCTTTTCTTATTTCCAAACGCATGCGCAAACTATAGAAAGTCGTTATGACGTAGAATGTGCATACTTTGTAGATTCCATTTATGAAATAAAACACATTTTCTGAAAACTCCTGTTTTTTACGAAATCATGTAAACCTTCTAGAAGCTGTGATTTTAAAAAACGGTGGAAGTAAGCTTTTCTTATTTCTGGACGAATGCCTAAACGATAGAAAGTCGTTATGACGTAGAATGTGCATACTTTGTTGATTCCATTTATGAAATAAAACACATTTTCTAAAAGCTCGTGTTTTTTAAGAAATCATTTAAACCTTCTAGAAGCTGTGATTTAAAAAAATGGTGGAAGTAAGCTTTTCTTATATCCGGATGAATGCGCAAACTATAGAATGTCGTTATGATGTAGAATGTGCATACTTTGTTGATTCCATTTATGAAATAAAACACATTTTCTAAAAACTCTTGTTTTTTAAAAAATCATGTCAACCTTCTAGAAGATGTGATTTTAAAAAACGGTGGAAGTAAGCTTTTCTTATTTCCGGACGCATGCGCAAACTATAGAAAGTCGTTATTACGTAGAATGTGCATACTTCGTTGATTCCATTTATGAAATAAAACACATTTTCTAAAAACTTGTGTTTTTTAAGAAATCATGTAAACCTTCTAGAAGCCATGATTTTGAAAATCGGTGGAAGTAAGCTTTTCTTATTTCCGTACGAATGCGCAAACTATAGAAAGTCGTTATGACGTAGAATGTGCATTCTTTGTTGATTCCATTTATGAAATAAAACACATTTTCTAAAAACTCGTGTTTTTTAAGAAATCATGTAAACCTTCTAGAAGTTGTGATTTTAAAAAACAGCGGAAGTAAGCTTTTCTTATTTCCGGACGCATGCGCAAACTATAGAAATTCGTTATGACGTAGAATGTGCATACTTTGTAGATTCCATTGATGAAATAAAACACATTTTCTAAAAACTCGTGTTTTTTACGAAATCATGTAAACCTTCTAGAAGCTGTGATTTTAAAAAACGGTGGAAGTAAGCTTTTCTTATTTCCGGACGCATGCGCAAACTATAGAAAGTCGTTATGACGTAGAATGTGCATACTTTGTAGCAAGGATAATTTTAGGGGCGAAATTTAGCCGATGGGCTATTTTTCCATGATTTTTTCCAAAAAACGATTCGCCAATTTGCATTTTTTGAAGCCTCATTTCGCCCAATTTTTATGGGGTAAACTCGTTTCACTCTAAAAATCGCCAAATTATTCTATATACTATATAAAATCATTAGAAATTGAAATAATTTTAGAAAAATATCGCCAAATATTTCATAGTTGACATGTTAAGAATTGGTAATTCTCGCCAACGTTTATACACTTTTAAATAAGTATGGGTCCTTAAAATTATCCCTGCTTTGTAGATTCCATTTATGAAATAAAACACATTTTCTAAAAACTCGTGTTTTTTACGAAATCATGTAAACCTTCCAGAAGCTGTGATTTTAAAAAACGGTGGAAGTAAGCTTTTCTTATTTCCAGACGAATGCGCAAACTAAAGAAAGTCGTTATGACGTAGAATGTGCATACTTTGTTGATTCCATTTATGAAATAAAACACATTTTCTAAAAACTCGTGTTTTTTAAGAAATCATGTAAACCTTCTAGAAGCTGTGATTTTAAAAAACGGTGGAAGTAAGCTTTTCTTATTTCCGGACACATGCGCAAACTATAGAAAGTCATTTTGACGTAGAATGTGCATACTTTGTATATACCATTTATGAAATAAAACACATTTTCTAAAAACTCGTGTTTTTTACGAAATCATGTAAACCTTCTAGAAGCTGTGATTTTAAAAAACGGTGAAAGTAAGATTTTTTTATTTCCGGACACATGCGCAAACTATAGAAAGTCATTATGACGTAGAATGTGCATACTTTGTAGATTCCATTTATGAAATAAAACACATTTTCTTAAAACTCGTGTTTTTTACGAAATCATGTAAACCTTCTAGAAGCTGTGATTTTAAAAAACGGTGAAAGTAAGATTTTTTTATTTCCGGACGCATGCACAAACTATAGAAAGTCGTTATGACGTAGAATGTGCATACTTTGTAGATTCCATTTATGAAATAAAACACATTTTCTAAAAACTCGTGTTTTTTAAGAAATCATGTAAACCTTCTAGAAGCTGTGATTTTAAAAAACGGTGGATGTAAGCTTTTCTTATTTCCGGACGAATGCGCAAACTATAGAAAGTCGTTATGACGTAGAATGTGCATACTTTGTTGATTCCATTTATGAAATAAAACACATTTTCTAAAAACTCGTGTTTTTTAAGAAATCATGTAAACCTTCTAGAAGCTGTGATTTTAAAAAACGGTGGAAGTAAGCTTTTCTTATTTCTGGACGCACGCGCAAACTATAGAAAGTCCTTATGACGTAGAATGTGCATACTTTGTTGATTCCATTTATGAAATAAAACACATTTTCTAAAAATTCGTGTTTTTTAAGAAATCATGTAAACCTTCTAGAAGCTGTGATTTTAAAAAACGGTGGAAGTAAGCTTTTCTTATTTCTGGACGCATGCGCAAACTATAGAAAGTCGTTATGATGTAGAATGTGCATACTTTGTTGATTCCATTTATGAAGTAAAAAACCTTTTTTCTAAAAACTCATGTTTTTTACGAAATCATGTAAACCTTCTAGAAGCTGTGATTTTAAAAAACGTGGGAAGTAAGCTTTTCTTATTTCCGGACGCATGCGCAAACTATAGAAATTCGTTATGATGTAGAATGTCATACTTTGTTGATTCCATTTATGAAATAAAACACATTTTCTAAAAACTCGTGTTTTTTAAGAAATCATGTAAACCTTCTAGAAGCTGTGATTTTAAAAAACAGGGGAGGTAAGCTTTTCTTATTTCCAAACGCATGCTCAATTTATAGAAAGTCGTTATGACGTAGAATGTGCATACTTTGTTGATTCCATTTATGAAATAAAACACATTTTCTAAAAACTCGTGTTTTTTAAGAAATCATGTAAACATTCTAGAAGCTGTGATTTTAAAAAACAGGGGAAGTAAGCTTTTCTTATTTCCAAACGCATGCGCAAACAATAGAAAGTCGTTATGACGTAGAATGTGCATACTTTTTTGATTCCATTTATGAAATAAAACACATTTTCTAAAAACTCGTGTTTTTTAAGAAATCATGTAAACCTTCTAGAAGCTGTGATTTTAAAAAACGGGGTAAGTAAGTTTTTTTATTTCCGGACTCATGCGCAAACTATAGAAAGTCGTTATCTAGTATAATGTGCATACTTTGTAGATTTCAGTTATGAAATAAAACACATTTTCTAAAAACTCGTGTTTTTTACGAAATCATGTAAACCTTCTAGAAGCTGTGATTTTAAAAAACGGTGGAAGTAAGCTTTTCTTATTTCTGGACGCATGCGCAAACTATAGAAAGTCGTTATGATGTAGAATGTGCATACTTTGTTGATTCCATTTATGAAGTAAAAAACCTTTTTTCTAAAAACTCGTGTTTTTTACGAAATCATGTAAACCTTCTAGAAGCTGTGATTTTAAAAAACGGGGGAAGTAAGCTTTTATTATTTCCAAACGCATGCGCAAACTATAGAAGGTCATTATGATGTAGAATGTGATTACTTTGTTGATTCCATTTTTGAATTAAAACACATTTTCTAAAAACTCGTGTTTTTTACGAAATCATGTAAACCTTCTAGAAGCTGTGATTTTAAAAAACGGGGGAAGTAAGCTTTTCTTATTTCCAAACGCATGCGCAAACTATAGAAAGTCATTATGACGTAGAATGTGCAATCCTTGTTTGATACCATTTATTTAATAAAACACATTTTCTAAAAAATCGTGCTTTTTAAGAAATCATGCAAAACTTCTAGAATCTGTGATTTTAAAAAACTGGGGAGGTAAGCTTTTCTTATTTCCGGACTCATCCGCAAACTATAGAAAGTCCTTATGACGTAGAATGTGCATACTTTGTTGATTCTATTTATGAAATAAAACACATTTTCTAAAAAGTTGTGTTTTTTAAGAAATTATGTAAACCTTCTAGAAGCTGTGATTTTAAAAAACGGGGGAAGTAAGCTTTTCTTATTTCCAAACGCATGCGCAAACTATAGAAGGTCGTTATGATGTAGAATGTGCATACTTTGATGATTCCATTGATGAAATAAAACACATTTTCTAAAAACTCGTGTTCTTTACGAAATCATGTAAACCTTCTGGAAGCTGCGATTTTAAAAAACGAGGAAAGTAAGCTTTTCTTATTTCCAAACGGATGCGCAAACTATAGAAAGTCGTTATGACTTAGAATGTGCATACTTTGTTGATTCCATTTATTTAATAAAACACATTTTCTAAAAACTCGTGTTTTTTAAGAAATCATGCAAAACTTCTAGAATCTGTGATTTTAAAAAACGGGGGAGGTAAGCTTTTCTTATTTCCGGACGCATGCGCAAACTATAGAAAGTCGTTATGACGTAGAATGTGGATACTTTGTTGATTCCATTTATGAAATAAGACACATTTTCTAAAAACTCGTGTTTTTTAAGAAGTCATGTAAACCTTCTAGAAGCTGTGATTTTAAAAAATGGTGGAAGTAAGCTTTTCTTATTTCCGGACGCATGCGCAAACTAGAGAATGTCGTTATGACGTAGAATGTGCATACTCTGTTGATTCCATTTATGAAATAAAAGACATTTTCTAAAAACTCGTGTTTTTTAAGTAATCATGTAAACCTTCTAGAAGCTGTGATTTTAAAAAACGGGGGATGTAAGCTTTTCTTATTTCCAAACGCATGCGCAAACTATAGAAAGTCGTTATGACGTAGAATGTGCATACTTTGTTGATTCCATTTATGAAATAAAACACATTTTCTAAAAACTCGTGTTTTTTAAGTAATCATGTAAACCTTCTAGAAGCTGTGATTTTAAAAAACGGGGGAAGTAAGCTTTTCTTATTTCCAAAAACATGCGCAAACAATAGAAAGTCATTATGACGTAGAATGTGCATACTTTGTTGATTCCATTTATGAAAGAAAACACATTTTCTAAAAAATCGTGTTTTTTAAGAACTCATGTAAACCTTCTAGAAGCTGTGATTTTAAAAAACGGGGGAAGTAAGCTTTTCTTATTTCCAAAAACATGCGCAAACAATAGAAAGTCATTATGACGTAGAATTTTCATACTTTGTTGATTCCATTTATGAAAGAAAACACATTTTCTAAAAAATCATGTTTTTTAAGAACTCATGTAAACCTTCTAGAAGCTGTGATTTTAAAAAACGGGGTAAGTAAGCTTTTCTTATTTCTGGACTCATGCGCAAACTATAGAAAGTCGTTATGACGTAGAATGTGCATACTTTGTTGATTCCATTTATGAAATAAAACACATTTTCTAAAAACTCGTGTTTTTTAAGAAATCATGTAAACCTTCTAGAAGCTGTGATTTTAAAAAATGGTGGAAGTAAGCTTTTCTTATTTCCAAACGCATGCGCAAACTATAGAAAGTCGTTATGACTTAGAATGTGCATACTTTGTTGATTCCATTTATGAAATAAAACACATTTTCTAAAAACTCGTGTTTTTTAAGATATCATGTAAACCTTCTAGAAGCTGTGATTTTAAAAAACGGGGGAAGTAAGCTTTTCTTATTTCCGGACGCATGCGCAAACTATAGAAAGTCGTTATGATGTAGAATGTGCATACTTTGTAGATTCCATTTATGAAATAAAACACATTTTCTAAAAACTCGTTTTTTTTACGAAATCATGTAAACCTTCTAGAAGCTGTGATTTTAAAAAATGGTGGAAGTAAGCTTTTATTATTTCCGGACGCATGCGCAAACTATAGAAAGTCGTTATGATGTAGAATGTACATACTTTGTTGATTCCATTTATGAAATAAAACACATTTTCTAAAAACTCATGTTTTTTAAGAAATCATGTAAACCTTCTAGAAGCTGTGATTTGAAAAAACGGGGAAAGTAAGCTTTTCTTATTTCCAAACGCATGCGCAAACTATAGAAAGTCGTTATGACGTAGAATGTGCATACTTTGTTGATTCCATTTATGAAATAAAACACATTTTCTAAAAACTCGTGTTTTTTAAGAAATCATGCACACCTTCTAGAAGCTGTGATTTTAAAAAATGGGGAAAGTAAGCTTTTCTTATTTCCGGACGCATGCGCAAACTATATAAATTTGTTATGACGTAGAATGTGCATACTTTGTAGATTCCATTTATGAAATAAAACACATTTTCTAAAAACTCGTATTTTGTCTGAAATTATGTAAACCTTCTAGAAGCTGTGATTTTAAAAAATGGTTGAAGTAATCTTTTCTTATTTCCGGACGCATGCGCAAACTATAGAAAGTCGTTATGACGTAGAATGTGCATACTTTGTTGATTCCATTTATGAAATAAAACACATTTTTTAAAAACTCGTGTTTTTTAAGAAATCGTGTAAACCTTCTAGAAGCTGTGATTTTAAAAAACGGGAGAATTAAGCTTTTCTTATTTCCAAACGCATGCGCAAACTAAAGAAAGTCGTTATGACGTAGAATGTGCATACTTTGTTGATTCCATTTATGAAATAAAACACATTTTCTAAAAACTCGTGTTTTTTAAGAAATCATGTAAACCTTCTAGAAGCTGTGATTTTAAAAAATGGTGGAAGTAAGCTTTTCTTATTTCCAAACGCATGCGCAAACTATAGAAAGTCGTTATGACTTAGAATGTGCATACTTTGTTGATTCCATTTATGAAATAAAACACATTTTCTAAAAAGTCGTGTTTTATAAGATATCATGTAAACCTTCTAGAAGCTGTGATTTTAAAAAACGGGGGAAGTAAGCTTTTCTTATTTCCGGACGCATGCGCAAACTACAGAAAGTCGTTATGACGTAGAATGTGCATACTTTGTAGACTCCATTTAGGAAATAAAACACATTTTCTAAAAACTCGTGTTTTTTACGAAATCATGTAAACCTTCTAGAAGCTGTGATTTTAAAAAAGGGTGGAAGTAAGCTTTTCTTATTTCCGGACGAATGCGCAAACTATAGAAAGTCATTATGACGTAGAATGTGCATACTTTGTTGATTCCATTTATGAAGTAAAACACATTTTCTAAAAACTCGTGTTTTTTAAGAAATCATGTAAACCTTCTAGAAGCTGTGATTTTAAAAATCGGTGGAAGTAAGCTTTTCTTATTTCCAGATGCATGCGCAAACTATAGAAAGTCGTTATTATGTAGAATGTGCATACTTTGTAGATTCCATTTATGAAATAAAACACATTTTCTAAAAACTCGTGTTTTTTACGAAATCATGTAAACCTTCTAGAAGCTGTGATTTTAAAAAATGGTGGAAGTAAGCTTTTCCTATTTCCGTACGCATGCGCAAACTATAGAAAGTCGTTATGATGTAGAATGTGCATACTTTGTTGATTCCATTTATGAAATAAAGCAGATTTTCTAAAAACTCGTGTTTTTTAAGAAATCATGTAAACCTTCTAGAAGCTGTGATTTTAAAAAACGGGGGAAGTAAGCTTTTCTTATTTCCAAACGCATGTGCAAACTATAGAAAGTCGTTATGACGTAGAATGTGCATACTTTGTTGATTCCATTTATGAAATAAAACACATTTTCTAAAATGTCGTGTTTTTTAAGAAATCATGTAAACCTTCTAGAAGCTGTGATTTTAAAAAACGGGGGAAGTAAGCTTTTCTTATTTCCGGACGCATGCACAAACTATAGAAAGTCCTTATGACGTAGAATGTGCATACTTTGTTGATTCCATTTATGAAATAAAACACATTTTCTAAAAACTCGTGTTTTTTAAGAAATCATGTAAACCTTCTAGACGCTGTGATTTTAAGGAACGGGGGAAGTAAGCTTTTCTTATTTCCAAACGCATGCGTAAACTATAGAAAGTCGTTATGACGTAGAATGTGCATACTTTGTTGATTCCATTTATGAAATAAAACACATTTTCTAAAAACTCGTGTTTTTTACGAAATCATGTAAACCTTCTAGAAGTTGTGATTTTAAAAAATGGTGGAAGTAAGCTTTTCTTATTTCCGGACGAATGCGCAAACTATAGAAATTCATTATGACGTAGAATGTGCATACTTTGTTGATTCCATTTATGAAATAAAACACATTTTCTAAAAAACGGGGGAAGTAAGCTTTTCTTATTCCCGGATGCATGCGCAAACTATACAAAGTCATTATGACGTACAATGTGCATACTTTGTAGATTCCATTTATGAAATAAAACATATTTTCAAAAAACTAGTGTTTTTTACGAAATCATGTAAACCTTCTAGAAGCTGTGAGTTTAAAAAATGGTGGAAGTAAACTTTTCTTATTTCCGGACGCATGCGCAAACTATAGAAAGTCATTATGACGTAGAATGTGCATACTTTGTTGATTCCATTTACGAAATAAAGCACATTTTCTAAAAACTCGTGTTTTTTACGAAATCAGGTAAACCTTCTACAAGCTGTGATTTTAAAAAATGGTGGAAGTAAGAGTTTCTTATTTCCGGACGCATGCGCAAACTATAGAAAGTCGTTATGACGTAGAATGTGCATACTTTGTTGATTCCGTTTACGAAATAAAACACATTTTCTAAAAACTCATGTTTTTTAAGAAATCGTGTAAACCTTCTAGAAGCTGTGATTTTAAAAAACGGTGGAAGTAAGCTTTTCTTATTTCCGGACGCATGAGCAAACTATAGAAATTCGTTATGACGTAGAATGTGCATACTTTGTAGATTCCATTTATGAAATAAAACATAGTTTCTAAAAACTCGTGTTTTTTAAGAAATCATGTAAATATTCTAGAAGATGTGATTTTAAAAAACGGGGGAAGTAAGCTTTTCTTATTTCCGGACGCATGCACAAACTATAGAAAGTCGTTATGACGTAGAATGTGCATACTTTGTTGATTCCATTTATGAAATAAAACACAGTTTCTAAAAACTCGTGTTTTTTAAGAAATCATGTAAACCATCTGGAAGCCGTGATTTTAAAAAACAGGGGAAGTAAGCTTTTCTTATTTCCAAACGTATGCGCAAACTATAGAAAGTCGTTATGACGTAGAATGTGCATACTTTGTAGATTCCATTTATGAAATAAAACACATTTTCTAAAAACTCGTGTTTTTTACGAAATCATGTAAACCTTCTAGAAGCTGTGATTTTAAAAAACGGTGGAAGTAAGCTTTTATTATTTCCGGACGAATGCGCAAACTATAGAAAGTCGTTATTACTTAGAATGTGCATACTTTGTTGATTCCATTTATGAAATAAAACACATTTTCTAAAAACTCGTGTTTTTTAAGAAATCGTGTAAACCTTCTACAAGCTGTGATTTTAAAAAACGGTGGAAGTAAGCTTTTCTTATTTCCGAATGCATGCGCAAACTATAGAAAGTCGTTATGACGTAGAATGTGCATACTTTGTTGATTCCATTTATGAAATAAAACACATTTTCTAAAAACTCATGTTTTTTAAGAAATCATGTAAACCTTCTAGAAGCTGTAATTTTAAAAAACGGTGGAAGTTAGATTTTCTTATTTCCGGACGCATGCACAAACTATAGAAAGTAGTTATGACGTAGAATGTGCATACTTTGTTTATTCCATTTATGAAATAAAAAATAGTTTCTAAAAACTCGTGTTTTTTAAGAAATCATGTAAACCTTCTGGAAGCCGTGATATTAAAAAACGGGGGAAGTAAGATTTTCTTATTTCCAAACGTATGCGCAAACTATAAAAAGTCGTTATGACGTAGAATGTGCATACTTTGTAGATTCCATTTATGAAATAAAACACATTTTCTAAAAACTCGTGTTTTGTACGAAATCATGTAAACCTTCTAGAAGCTGTGATTTTAAAAAACGGTGGAAGTAAGCTTTTCTTATTTCCGGACGAATGCGCAAACTATAGAAAGTCGTTATGACTTAGAATGTGCATACTTTGTTGATTCCATTTATGAAATAAAACACATTTTCTAAAAATTCGTGTTTTTTAAGAAATCGTGTAAACCTTCTACAAGCTGTGATTTTAAAAAACGGTGGAAGTAAGCTTTTCTTATTTCCGGACGCATGCGCAAACTATAGAAACTCGTTATGACGTAGAATCTGCATAATTTGTTGATGCCATTTATTAAATAAAACACATTTTGTAAAAATGCGTGTTTTTTAACAAATCATGTAAACCTTCTAGAAGTTGTGATTTTAAAAAATGGGGGAAGTAAGCTTTTCCTATTTCCAAAGGCATGCGCAAACTATAGAAAGTCGTTATGACGTAGAATGTGCATACTTTGTTGATTTCATTTATGAAATAAAACACATTTTCTAAAATGTCGTAATTTTTAAGAAATCATGTAAACCTTCTAGAAGCTGTGATTTTAAAAAACGGGGGAAGTAAGCTTTTCTTATTTCCGGACGCATGCACAAACTATAGAAAGTCGTTATGACATAGAATGTGCATACTTAGTTGATTCCATTTATGAAATAAAACACATTTTCTAAAAACTCGTGTTTTTTACAAAATCATGTAAACCTTCTAGAAGCTGTGATTTTAAAAAATGGTGGAAGTAAGCTTTTCTTATTTCCAAACGCATGCGCAAACTATAGAAAGTCGTTATGACTTAGAATGTGCATACTTTGTTGATTCCATTTATGAAATAAAACACATTTTCTAAAAACTCGTGTTTTTTAAGATATCATGTAAACCTTCTAGAAGCTGTGATTTTAAAAAACGGGGGAAGTAAGCTTTTCTTATTTCCGGACGCATGCGCAAACTATAGAAAGTCGTTATGATGTAGAATGTGCATACTTTGTAGATTCCATTTATGAAATAAAACACATTTTCTAAAAACTCGTTTTTTTTACGAAATCATGTAAACCTTCTAGAAGCTGTGATTTTAAAAAATGGTGGAAGTAAGCTTTTATTATTTCCGGACGCATGCGCAAACTATAGAAAGTCGTTATGATGTAGAATGTACATACTTTGTTGATTCCATTTATGAAATAAAACACATTTTCTAAAAACTCATGTTTTTTAAGAAATCATGTAAACCTTCTAGAAGCTGTGATTTGAAAAAACGGGGAAAGTAAGCTTTTCTTATTTCCAAACGCATGCGCAAACTATAGAAAGTCGTTATGACGTAGAATGTGCATACTTTGTTGATTCCATTTATGAAATAAAACACATTTTCTAAAAACTCGTGTTTTTTAAGAAATCATGCACACCTTCTAGAAGCTGTGATTTTAAAAAATGGGGAAAGTAAGCTTTTCTTATTTCCGGACGCATGCGCAAACTATATAAATTTGTTATGACGTAGAATGTGCATACTTTGTAGATTCCATTTATGAAATAAAACACATTTTCTAAAAACTCGTATTTTGTCTGAAATTATGTAAACCTTCTAGAAGCTGTGATTTTAAAAAATGGTTGAAGTAATCTTTTCTTATTTCCGGACGCATGCGCAAACTATAGAAAGTCGTTATGACGTAGAATGTGCATACTTTGTTGATTCCATTTATGAAATAAAACACATTTTTTAAAAACTCGTGTTTTTTAAGAAATCGTGTAAACCTTCTAGAAGCTGTGATTTTAAAAAACGGGAGAATTAAGCTTTTCTTATTTCCAAACGCATGCGCAAACTAAAGAAAGTCGTTATGACGTAGAATGTGCATACTTTGTTGATTCCATTTATGAAATAAAACACATTTTCTAAAAACTCGTGTTTTTTAAGAAATCATGTAAACCTTCTAGAAGCTGTGATTTTAAAAAATGGTGGAAGTAAGCTTTTCTTATTTCCAAACGCATGCGCAAACTATAGAAAGTCGTTATGACTTAGAATGTGCATACTTTGTTGATTCCATTTATGAAATAAAACACATTTTCTAAAAAGTCGTGTTTTATAAGATATCATGTAAACCTTCTAGAAGCTGTGATTTTAAAAAACGGGGGAAGTAAGCTTTTCTTATTTCCGGACGCATGCGCAAACTACAGAAAGTCGTTATGACGTAGAATGTGCATACTTTGTAGACTCCATTTAGGAAATAAAACACATTTTCTAAAAACTCGTGTTTTTTACGAAATCATGTAAACCTTCTAGAAGCTGTGATTTTAAAAAAGGGTGGAAGTAAGCTTTTCTTATTTCCGGACGAATGCGCAAACTATAGAAAGTCATTATGACGTAGAATGTGCATACTTTGTTGATTCCATTTATGAAGTAAAACACATTTTCTAAAAACTCGTGTTTTTTAAGAAATCATGTAAACCTTCTAGAAGCTGTGATTTTAAAAATCGGTGGAAGTAAGCTTTTCTTATTTCCAGATGCATGCGCAAACTATAGAAAGTCGTTATTATGTAGAATGTGCATACTTTGTAGATTCCATTTATGAAATAAAACACATTTTCTAAAAGCTCGTGTTTTTTACGAAATCATGTAAACCTTCTAGAAGCTGTGATTTTAAAAAATGGTGGAAGTAAGCTTTTCCTATTTCCGTACGCATGCGCAAACTATAGAAAGTCGTTATGATGTAGAATGTGCATACTTTGTTGATTCCATTTATGAAATAAAGCAGATTTTCTAAAAACTCGTGTTTTTTAAGAAATCATGTAAACCTTCTAGAAGCTGTGATTTTAAAAAACGGGGGAAGTAGGCTTTTCTTATTTCCAAACGCATGTGCAAACTATAGAAAGTCGTTATGACGTAGAATGTGCATACTTTGTTGATTCCATTTATGAAATAAAACACATTTTCTAAAATGTCGTGTTTTTTAAGAAATCATGTAAACCTTCTAGAAGCTGTGATTTTAAAAAACGGGGGAAGTAAGCTTTTCTTATTTCCGGACGCATGCACAAACTATAGAAAGTCCTTATGACGTAGAATGTGCATACTTTGTTGATTCCATTTATGAAATAAAACACATTTTCTAAAAACTCGTGTTTTTTAAGAAATCATGTAAACCTTCTAGACGCTGTGATTTTAAGGAACGGGGGAAGTAAGCTTTTCTTATTTCCAAACGCATGCGTAAACTATAGAAAGTCGTTATGACGTAGAATGTGCATACTTTGTTGATTCCATTTATGAAATAAAACACATTTTCTAAAAACTCGTGTTTTTTACGAAATCATGTAAACCTTCTAGAAGTTGTGATTTTAAAAAATGGTGGAAGTAAGCTTTTCTTATTTCCGGACGAATGCGCAAACTATAGAAATTCATTATGACGTAGAATGTGCATACTTTGTTGATTCCATTTATGAAATAAAACACATTTTCTAAAAAACGGGGGAAGTAAGCTTTTCTTATTCCCGGATGCATGCGCAAACTATACAAAGTCATTATGACGTACAATGTGCATACTTTGTAGATTCCATTTATGAAATAAAACATATTTTCAAAAAACTAGTGTTTTTTACGAAATCATGTAAACCTTCTAGAAGCTGTGAGTTTAAAAAATGGTGGAAGTAAACTTTTCTTATTTCCGGACGCATGCGCAAACTATAGAAAGTCATTATGACGTAGAATGTGCATACTTTGTTGATTCCATTTACGAAATAAAGCACATTTTCTAAAAACTCGTGTTTTTTACGAAATCAGGTAAACCTTCTACAAGCTGTGATTTTAAAAAATGGTGGAAGTAAGAGTTTCTTATTTCCGGACGCATGCGCAAACTATAGAAAGTCGTTATGACGTAGAATGTGCATACTTTGTTGATTCCGTTTACGAAATAAAACACATTTTCTAAAAACTCATGTTTTTTAAGAAATCGTGTAAACCTTCTAGAAGCTGTGATTTTAAAAAACGGTGGAAGTAAGCTTTTCTTATTTCCGGACGCATGAGCAAACTATAGAAATTCGTTATGACGTAGAATGTGCATACTTTGTAGATTCCATTTATGAAATAAAACATAGTTTCTAAAAACTCGTGTTTTTTAAGAAATCATGTAAATATTCTAGAAGATGTGATTTTAAAAAACGGGGGAAGTAAGCTTTTCTTATTTCCGGACGCATGCACAAACTATAGAAAGTCGTTATGACGTAGAATGTGCATACTTTGTTGATTCCATTTATGAAATAAAACACAGTTTCTAAAAACTCGTGTTTTTTAAGAAATCATGTAAACCATCTGGAAGCCGTGATTTTAAAAAACAGGGGAAGTAAGCTTTTCTTATTTCCAAACGTATGCGCAAACTATAGAAAGTCGTTATGACGTAGAATGTGCATACTTTGTAGATTCCATTTATGAAATAAAACACATTTTCTAAAAACTCGTGTTTTTTACGAAATCATGTAAACCTTCTAGAAGCTGTGATTTTAAAAAACGGTGGAAGTAAGCTTTTATTATTTCCGGACGAATGCGCAAACTATAGAAAGTCGTTATTACTTAGAATGTGCATACTTTGTTGATTCCATTTATGAAATAAAACACATTTTCTAAAAACTCGTGTTTTTTAAGAAATCGTGTAAACCTTCTACAAGCTGTGATTTTAAAAAACGGTGGAAGTAAGCTTTTCTTATTTCCGAATGCATGCGCAAACTATAGAAAGTCGTTATGACGTAGAATGTGCATACTTTGTTGATTCCATTTATGAAATAAAACACATTTTCTAAAAACTCATGTTTTTTAAGAAATCATGTAAACCTTCTAGAAGCTGTAATTTTAAAAAACGGTGGAAGTTAGATTTTCT
This sequence comes from Larix kaempferi, assembly GCA_027924585.1. Classification (NCBI taxonomy): domain Eukaryota; kingdom Viridiplantae; phylum Streptophyta; class Pinopsida; order Pinales; family Pinaceae; genus Larix; species Larix kaempferi. The sequence goes on from BSBM01000324.1 coordinate 4,751,948, forward strand.
TATTTCCGGACGCATGCACAAACTATAGAAAGTAGTTATGACGTAGAATGTGCATACTTTGTTTATTCCATTTATGAAATAAAAAATAGTTTCTAAAAACTCGTGTTTTTTAAGAAATCATGTAAACCTTCTGGAAGCCGTGATATTAAAAAACGGGGGAAGTAAGATTTTCTTATTTCCAAACGTATGCGCAAACTATAAAAAGTCGTTATGACGTAGAATGTGCATACTTTGTAGATTCCATTTATGAAATAAAACACATTTTCTAAAAACTCGTGTTTTGTACGAAATCATGTAAACCTTCTAGAAGCTGTGATTTTAAAAAACGGTGGAAGTAAGCTTTTCTTATTTCCGGACGAATGCGCAAACTATAGAAAGTCGTTATGACTTAGAATGTGCATACTTTGTTGATTCCATTTATGAAATAAAACACATTTTCTAAAAATTCGTGTTTTTTAAGAAATCGTGTAAACCTTCTACAAGCTGTGATTTTAAAAAACGGTGGAAGTAAGCTTTTCTTATTTCCGGACGCATGCGCAAACTATAGAAACTCGTTATGACGTAGAATCTGCATAATTTGTTGATGCCATTTATTAAATAAAACACATTTTGTAAAAATGCGTGTTTTTTAACAAATCATGTAAACCTTCTAGAAGTTGTGATTTTAAAAAATGGGGGAAGTAAGCTTTTCCTATTTCCAAAGGCATGCGCAAACTATAGAAAGTCGTTATGACGTAGAATGTGCATACTTTGTTGATTTCATTTATGAAATAAAACATATTTTCTAAAATGTCGTAATTTTTAAGAAATCATGTAAACCTTCTAGAAGCTGTGATTTTAAAAAACGGGGGAAGTAAGCTTTTCTTATTTCCGGACGCATGCACAAACTATAGAAAGTCGTTATGACATAGAATGTGCATACTTAGTTGATTCCATTTATGAAATAAAACACATTTTCTAAAAACTCGTGTTTTTTACAAAATCATGTAAACCTTCTAGAAGCTGTGATTTTAAAAAACGGGGGAAGTAAGCTTTTCTTATTTCCAAAAGAATGCGCAAACTATAGAAAGTCGTTATGACGAAGAATGTGCATACTTTGTTGATTCCATTTATGAAATAAAACACATTTTCTAAAAACTCGTGTTTTTTAAGAAATCATGTAAACCTTCTAGAAGCTGTGATTTTAAAAAACGGGGGAAGTAAGCTTTTCTTATTTCCGGATGCATGCGCAAACTCTAGAAAGTCGTTATGACGTAGAATGTGCATACTTTGTAGATTCCATTTATTAAATAAAACATATTTTCTAAAAACTCGTGTTTTTTACGAAATCATGTAAACCTTCTAGAAGCTGTGATTTTAAAAAACGGTGGAAGTAAGCTTTTCTTATTTCCGGACGAATTCGCAAACTATAGAAATTCATTATGACGTAGAATGTGCATACTTTGTTGATTCCATTTATGAAATAAAACACATTTTCTAAAAAACGGGGGAAGTAAGCTTTTCTTATTTCGGGATGCATGCGCAAACTATAGAAAGTCGTTATGACGTACAATGTGCATACTTTGTAGATTCCATTTATGAAATAAAACACATTTTCAAAAAACTCGTGTTTTTTACGAAATCATGTAAACCTTCTAGAAGCCGTGATTTTAAAAAACGATGGAAGTAACCTTTTCTTATTTCCGGACGCATGCATAAACTATAGAAAGTCATTATGACGTAGAATGAGCATACTTTGTTGATTCCATTTACGAAATAAAGCACATTTTCTAAAAACTCGTGTTTTTTACGAAATCATGTAAACCTTCTACAAGCTGTGATTTTAAAAAATGGTGGAAGTAAGCTTTTCTTATTTCCGGACGCATGCGCAAACTATAGAAAGTCGTTATGACGTAGAATGTGCATACTTTGTTGATTCCGTTTACGAAATAAAACACATTTTCTAAAAACTCATGTTTTTTAAGAAATCGTGTAAACCTTCTAGAAGCTGTGATTTTAAAAAACGGTGGAAGTAAGCTTTTCTTATTTCCGGACGCATGCGCAAACTATAGAAATTCGTTATGACGTAGAATGTGCATACTTTGTAGATTCCATTTATGAAATAAAACATAGTTTCTAAAAACTCGTGTTTTTTAAAAAATCATGTAAATATTCTAGAAGATGTGATTTTAAAAAACGGGGGAAGTAAGCTTTTCTTATTTCCGGACGCATGCACAAACTATAGAAAGTCGTTATGACGTAGAATGTGCATACTTTGTTGATTCCATTTATGAAATAAAACACAGTTTCTAAAAACTCGTGTTTTTTAAGAAATCATGTAAACCTTCTGGAAGCCGTGATTTTAAAAAACGGGGGAAGTAAGCTTTTCTTATTTCCAAACGTATGCGCAAACTATAGAAAGTCGTTATGACGTAGAATGTGGATACTTTGTAGATTCCAATTATGAAATAAAACACATTTTCTAAAAACTCGTGTTTTTTACAAAATCATGTAAACCTTCTAGAAGCTGTGATTTTAAAAAACGGTGGAAGTAAGCTTTTCTTATTTCCGGACGAATGCGCAAACTATAGAAAGTCGTTATGACTTGGAATGTGCATACTTTGTTGATTCCATTTATGAAATAAAACACATTTTCTAAAAACTCGTGTTTTTTAAGAAATCGTGTAAACCTTCTACAAGCTGTGATTTTAAAAAACGGTGGAAGTAAGCTTTTCTTATTTCCGAACGCATGCGCAAACTATAGAAAGTCGTTATGACATAGAATGTGCATACTTTGTTGATTCCATTTATGAAATAAAACACATTTTCTAAAAACTCGTGTTTTTTAAGAAATCATGTAAACCTTCTAGAAGCTGTGATTTTAAAAAACGGTGGAAGTAAGCTTTTCTTACTTCCGGACGCATGCACAAACTATAGAAAGTCGTTATGACGTAGAATGTGCATACTTTGTTGATTCCATTTATGAAATAAAAAATAGTTTCTAAAAACTCGTGTTTTTTAAGAAATCATGTAAACCTTCTGGAAGCCGTGATTTTAAAAAACGGGGGAAGTAAGATTTTCTTATTTCCAAACGTATGCGCAAACTATAAAAAGTCGTTATGACGTAGAATGTGCATACTTTGTAGATTCCATTTATGAAATAAAACACATTTTCTAAAAACTCGTGTTTTGTGCGAAATCATGTAAACCTTCTAGAAGCTGTGATTTTAAAAAACGGTGGAAGTAAGCTTTTCTTATTTCCGGACGAATGCGCAAACTATAGAAAGTCGTTATGACTTAGAATGTGCATACTTTGTTGATTCCATTTATGAAATAAAACACATTTTCTAAAAATTCGTGTTTTTTAAGAAATCGTGTAAACCTTCTACAAGCTGTGATTTTAAAAAACGGTGGAAGTAAGATTTTCTTATTTCCGGACGCATGCGCAAACTATAGAAACTCGTTATGACGTAGAATCTGCGTAATTTGTTGATTCTATTTATTAAATAAAACACATTTTCTAAAAACTCGTGTTTTTTAGCAAATCATGTAAACCTTCTAGAAGCTGTGATTTTAAAAAACGGGGGAAGTAAGCTTTTCCTATTTCCAAAGGCATGCGCAAACTATAGAAAGTCGTTATGACGTAGAATGTGCATACTTTTTTGATTTCATTTATGAAATAAAACACATTTTCTAAAAACTCGTGTTTTTTAAGATATCATGTAAACCTTCTAGAACCTGTGATTTTAAAAAACGGGGGAAGTAAGCTTTTCTTATTTCCGGACGCATGCGCAAAATATAGAAAGTCGTTATGATTTAGAATGTGCATACTTTGTAGATTCCATTTAGGAAATAAAACACATTTTCTAAAAACTCGTGTTTTTTACGAAATCATGTAAACCTTCTAGAAGCTGTGATTTTAAAAAACGGTGGAAGTAAGCTTTTCTTATTTCCGGACGAATGCGCAAACTATAGAAAGTCATTATGACGTAGAATGTGCATACTTTGTTGATTCCATTTAGGAAATAAAACACATTTTCTAAAAACTCGTGTTTTTTAAGAAATCATGTAAACCTTCTAGAAGCTGTGATTTTAAAAAAATGTGGAAGTAAGCTTTTCTTATTTCCGGATGCATGCGCAAACTATAGAAAGTCGTTATGATGTAGAATGTGCATACTTTGTAGATTCCATTTATGAAATAAAACACATTTTCTAAAAACTCGTGTTTTTTACGAAATCATGTAAACCTTCTAGAAGCCGTGATTTTAAAAAATGGTGGAAGTAAGCTTTTCTTATTTCCGGACGCATGCGCAAACTATAGAAAGTCGTTATGATGTAGAATGTGCATACTTTGTTGATTCCATTTATGAAATAAAACACATTTTCTAAAAACTCGTGTTTTTTAAGAAATCATGTAAACCTTCTAGAAGCTGTGATTTTAAAAAACGGGGGAAGTAAGCTTTTCTTATTTCCAAACGCATTCGCAAACTATAGAAAGTCGTTATGACGTAGAATGTGCATACTTTGTTGATTCCATTTATGAAATAAAACACATTTTCTAAAAACTCGTGTTTTTTAAGAAATCATGCAAACCTTCTAGGAGCTGTGATTTTAAAAAACAGGGGAAGTAATCTTTTCTTATTTCCGGATGCATGCGCAAACTATATAAATTTTTTATGACGTAGAATGTGCATACTTTGTAGATTCCATTTATGAAATAAAACACATTTTCTAAAAACTCGTGTTTTGTACGAAATTATGTAAACCTTCTAGAAGCTGTGATTTTAAAAAATGGTTGAAGTAATCTTTTCTTATTTCCGGACGCATCCGCAAACTATAGAAAGTCGTTATGACGTAGAATGTGCATACTTTGTTGATTCCATTTATGAAATAAAACACATTTTTTAAAAACTCGTGTTTTTTAAGAAATCGTGTAAACCTTCTGGAAGCTGTGATTTTAAAAAACGGGGGAAGTAACCTTTTCTTATTTCCAAACGCATGCGCAAACTAAAGAAAGTCGTTATGACGTAGAATGTGCATACTTTGTTGATTCCATTTATGAATTAAAACGCATTTTCTAAAAACTCGTGTTTTTTACGAAATCATGTAAACCTTCTAGAAGCTGTGATTTTAAAAAACGGGGGAAGTAAGCTTTTCTTATCTCCAAACGCATGCGCAAACTATAGAAAGTCGTTATGACTTAGAATGTGCATACTTTGTTGATTCCATTTATGAAATAAAACACATTTTCTAAAAACTCGTTTTTTTTAAGAAATCATGTAAACCTTCTAGAAGCTGTGATTTTAAAAAACGGGGGAAGTAAGCTTTTCTTATTTCCAAACGCATGCGCAAACTATAGAAAGTCGTTATGACTTAGAATGTGCATACTTTGTTGATTTCATTTATGAAATAAAACACATTTTCTAAAATGTCGTAATTTTTAAGAAATCATGTAAACCTTCTAGAAGCTGTGATTTTAAAAAACGGGGGAAGTAAGCTTTTCTTATTTCCGGACGCATGCACAAACTATAGAAAGTCGTTATGACATAGAATGTGCATACTTAGTTGATTCCATTTATGAAATAAAACACATTTTCTAAAAACTCGTGTTTTTTACAAAATCATGTAAACCTTCTAGAAGCTGTGATTTTAAAAAACGGGGGAAGTAAGCTTTTCTTATTTCCAAAAGAATGCGCAAACTATAGAAAGTCGTTATGACGAAGAATGTGCATACTTTGTTGATTCCATTTATGAAATAAAACACATTTTCTAAAAACTCGTGTTTTTTAAGAAATCATGTAAACCTTCTAGAAGCTGTGATTTTAAAAAACGGGGGAAGTAAGCTTTTCTTATTTCCGGATGCATGCGCAAACTCTAGAAAGTCGTTATGACGTAGAATGTGCATACTTTGTAGATTCCATTTATTAAATAAAACATATTTTCTAAAAACTCGTGTTTTTTACGAAATCATGTAAACCTTCTAGAAGCTGTGATTTTAAAAAACGGTGGAAGTAAGCTTTTCTTATTTCCGGACGAATTCGCAAACTATAGAAATTCATTATGACGTAGAATGTGCATACTTTGTTGATTCCATTTATGAAATAAAACACATTTTCTAAAAAACGGGGGAAGTAAGCTTTTCTTATTTCGGGATGCATGCGCAAACTATAGAAAGTCGTTATGACGTACAATGTGCATACTTTGTAGATTCCATTTATGAAATAAAACACATTTTCAAAAAACTCGTGTTTTTTACGAAATCATGTAAACCTTCTAGAAGCCGTGATTTTAAAAAACGATGGAAGTAACCTTTTCTTATTTCCGGACGCATGCATAAACTATAGAAAGTCATTATGACGTAGAATGAGCATACTTTGTTGATTCCATTTACGAAATAAAGCACATTTTCTAAAAACTCGTGTTTTTTACGAAATCATGTAAACCTTCTACAAGCTGTGATTTTAAAAAATGGTGGAAGTAAGCTTTTCTTATTTCCGGACGCATGCGCAAACTATAGAAAGTCGTTATGACGTAGAATGTGCATACTTTGTTGATTCCGTTTACGAAATAAAACACATTTTCTAAAAACTCATGTTTTTTAAGAAATCGTGTAAACCTTCTAGAAGCTGTGATTTTAAAAAACGGTGGAAGTAAGCTTTTCTTATTTCCGGACGCATGCGCAAACTATAGAAATTCGTTATGACGTAGAATGTGCATACTTTGTAGATTCCATTTATGAAATAAAACATAGTTTCTAAAAACTCGTGTTTTTTAAAAAATCATGTAAATATTCTAGAAGATGTGATTTTAAAAAACGGGGGAAGTAAGCTTTTCTTATTTCCGGACGCATGCACAAACTATAGAAAGTCGTTATGACGTAGAATGTGCATACTTTGTTGATTCCATTTATGAAATAAAACACAGTTTCTAAAAACTCGTGTTTTTTAAGAAATCATGTAAACCTTCTGGAAGCCGTGATTTTAAAAAACGGGGGAAGTAAGCTTTTCTTATTTCCAAACGTATGCGCAAACTATAGAAAGTCGTTATGACGTAGAATGTGGATACTTTGTAGATTCCAATTATGAAATAAAACACATTTTCTAAAAACTCGTGTTTTTTACAAAATCATGTAAACCTTCTAGAAGCTGTGATTTTAAAAAACGGTGGAAGTAAGCTTTTCTTATTTCCGGACGAATGCGCAAACTATAGAAAGTCGTTATGACTTGGAATGTGCATACTTTGTTGATTCCATTTATGAAATAAAACACATTTTCTAAAAACTCGTGTTTTTTAAGAAATCGTGTAAACCTTCTACAAGCTGTGATTTTAAAAAACGGTGGAAGTAAGCTTTTCTTATTTCCGAACGCATGCGCAAACTATAGAAAGTCGTTATGACGTAGAATGTGCATACTTTGTTGATTCCATTTATGAAATAAAACACATTTTCTAAAAACTCGTGTTTTTTAAGAAATCATGTAAACCTTCTAGAAGCTGTGATTTTAAAAAACGGTGGAAGTAAGCTTTTCTTACTTCCGGACGCATGCACAAACTATAGAAAGTCGTTATGACGTAGAATGTGCATACTTTGTTGATTCCATTTATGAAATAAAAAATAGTTTCTAAAAACTCGTGTTTTTTAAGAAATCATGTAAACCTTCTGGAAGCCGTGATTTTAAAAAACGGGGGAAGTAAGATTTTCTTATTTCCAAACGTATGCGCAAACTATAAAAAGTCGTTATGACGTAGAATGTGCATACTTTGTAGATTCCATTTATGAAATAAAACACATTTTCTAAAAACTCGTGTTTTGTGCGAAATCATGTAAACCTTCTAGAAGCTGTGATTTTAAAAAACGGTGGAAGTAAGCTTTTCTTATTTCCGGACGAATGCGCAAACTATAGAAAGTCGTTATGACTTAGAATGTGCATACTTTGTTGATTCCATTTATGAAATAAAACACATTTTCTAAAAATTCGTGTTTTTTAAGAAATCGTGTAAACCTTCTACAAGCTGTGATTTTAAAAAACGGTGGAAGTAAGATTTTCTTATTTCCGGACGCATGCGCAAACTATAGAAACTCGTTATGACGTAGAATCTGCGTAATTTGTTGATTCTATTTATTAAATAAAACACATTTTCTAAAAACTCGTGTTTTTTAGCAAATCATGTAAACCTTCTAGAAGCTGTGATTTTAAAAAACGGGGGAAGTAAGCTTTTCCTATTTCCAAAGGCATGCGCAAACTATAGAAAGTCGTTATGACGTAGAATGTGCATACTTTTTTGATTTCATTTATGAAATAAAACACATTTTCTAAAAACTCGTGTTTTTTAAGATATCATGTAAACCTTCTAGAACCTGTGATTTTAAAAAACGGGGGAAGTAAGCTTTTCTTATTTCCGGACGCATGCGCAAAATATAGAAAGTCGTTATGATTTAGAATGTGCATACTTTGTAGATTCCATTTAGGAAATAAAACACATTTTCTAAAAACTCGTGTTTTTTACGAAATCATGTAAACCTTCTAGAAGCTGTGATTTTAAAAAACGGTGGAAGTAAGCTTTTCTTATTTCCGGACGAATGCGCAAACTATAGAAAGTCATTATGACGTAGAATGTGCATACTTTGTTGATTCCATTTAGGAAATAAAACACATTTTCTAAAAACTCGTGTTTTTTAAGAAATCATGTAAACCTTCTAGAAGCTGTGATTTTAAAAAAATGTGGAAGTAAGCTTTTCTTATTTCCGGATGCATGCGCAAACTATAGAAAGTCGTTATGATGTAGAATGTGCATACTTTGTAGATTCCATTTATGAAATAAAACACATTTTCTAAAAACTCGTGTTTTTTACGAAATCATGTAAACCTTCTAGAAGCCGTGATTTTAAAAAATGGTGGAAGTAAGCTTTTCTTATTTCCGGACGCATGCGCAAACTATAGAAAGTCGTTATGATGTAGAATGTGCATACTTTGTTGATTCCATTTATGAAATAAAACACATTTTCTAAAAACTCGTGTTTTTTAAGAAATCATGTAAACCTTCTAGAAGCTGTGATTTTAAAAAACGGGGGAAGTAAGCTTTTCTTATTTCCAAACGCATTCGCAAACTATAGAAAGTCGTTATGACGTAGAATGTGCATACTTTGTTGATTCCATTTATGAAATAAAACACATTTTCTAAAAACTCGTGTTTTTTAAGAAATCATGCAAACCTTCTAGGAGCTGTGATTTTAAAAAACAGGGGAAGTAATCTTTTCTTATTTCCGGATGCATGCGCAAACTATATAAATTTTTTATGACGTAGAATGTGCATACTTTGTAGATTCCATTTATGAAATAAAACACATTTTCTAAAAACTCGTGTTTTGTACGAAATTATGTAAACCTTCTAGAAGCTGTGATTTTAAAAAATGGTTGAAGTAATCTTTTCTTATTTCCGGACGCATCCGCAAACTATAGAAAGTCGTTATGACGTAGAATGTGCATACTTTGTTGATTCCATTTATGAAATAAAACACATTTTTTAAAAACTCGTGTTTTTTAAGAAATCGTGTAAACCTTCTGGAAGCTGTGATTTTAAAAAACGGGGGAAGTAACCTTTTCTTATTTCCAAACGCATGCGCAAACTAAAGAAAGTCGTTATGACGTAGAATGTGCATACTTTGTTGATTCCATTTATGAATTAAAACGCATTTTCTAAAAACTCGTGTTTTTTACGAAATCATGTAAACCTTCTAGAAGCTGTGATTTTAAAAAACGGGGGAAGTAAGCTTTTCTTATCTCCAAACGCATGCGCAAACTATAGAAAGTCGTTATGACTTAGAATGTGCATACTTTGTTGATTCCATTTATGAAATAAAACACATTTTCTAAAAACTCGTTTTTTTTAAGAAATCATGTAAACCTTCTAGAAGCTGTGATTTTAAAAAACGGGGGAAGTAAGCTTTTCTTATTTCCAAACGCATGCGCAAACTATAGAAAGTCGTTATGACTTAGAATGTGCATACTTTGTTGATTCCATTTATGAAATAAAACACATTTTCTAAAAACTTGTGTTTTTTAAGAAATCATGTAAACCTTCTAGAAGCTGTGACTTTAAAAAACGGGGGAAGTAAGCTTTTCTTATTTCCGGACGCATGCGCAAACTATAGAAAGTCTCTATGACGTAGAATGTGCATACTTTGTAGATTCCATTTATGAAATAAAACACATTTTCTAAAAACTCATGTTTTTTACGAAATCATGTAAACCTTCTAGAAGCCGTGATTTTAAAAAATGGTGGAAGTAAGCTTTTCTTATTTCCGGACGCATGCGCAAACTATAGAAAGTCGTTATGATGTAGAATGTGCATACTTTGTTGATTCCATTTATGAAATAAAACACATTTTCTAAAAACTCGTGTTTTTTAAGAAATCATGTAAACCTTCTAGAAGCTGTGATTTTAAAAAACGGGGGAAGTAAGATTTTCTTATTTCCAAACGCATGCACAAACTATAGAAAGTCGTTATGACGTAGAATGTGCATACTTTGTTGATTCCATTTATGAAATAAAACACATTTTCTAAAAACTCGTGTTTTTTAAGAAATCATGCAAACCTTCTAGGAGCTGTGATTTTAAAAAACAGGGGAAGTAATCTTTTCTTATTTCCGGATGCATGCGCAAACTATATAAATTTTTTATGACGTAGAATGTGCATACTTTGTAGATTCCATTTATGAAATAAAACACATTTTCTAAAAACTCGTGTTTTGTACGAAATTATGTAAACCTTCTAGAAGCTGTGATTTTAAAAAATGGTTGAAGTAATCTTTTCTTATTTCCGGACGCATCCGCAAACTATAGAAAGTCGTTATGACGTAGAATGTGCATACTTTGTTGATTCCATTTATGAAATAAAACACATTTTTTAAAAACTCGTGTTTTTTAAGAAATCGTGTAAACCTTCTGGAAGCTGTGATTTTAAAAAACGGGGGAAGTAACCTTTTCTTATTTCCAAACGCATGCGCAAACTAAAGAAAGTCGTTATGACGTAGAATGTGCATACTTTGTTGATTCCATTTATGAATTAAAACGCATTTTCTAAAAACTCGTGTTTTTTACGAAATCATGTAAACCTTCTAGAAGCTGTGATTTTAAAAAACGGGGGAAGTAAGCTTTTCTTATCTCCAAACGCATGCGCAAACTATAGAAAGTCGTTATGACTTAGAATGTGCATACTTTGTTGATTCCATTTATGAAATAAAACACATTTTCTAAAAACTCGTGTTTTTTAAGAAATCATGTAAACCTTCTAGAAGCTGTGATTTTAAAAAACGGGGGAAGTAAGCTTTTCTTATTTCCAAACGCATGCGCAAACTATAGAAAGTCGTTATGACTTAGAATGTGCATACTTTGTTGATTCCATTTATGAAATAAAACACATTTTCTAAAAACTTGTGTTTTTTAAGAAATCATGTAAACCTTCTAGAAGCTGTGACTTTAAAAAACGGGGGAAGTAAGCTTTTCTTATTTCCGGACGCATGCACAAACTATAGAAAGTCTCTATGACGTAGAATGTGCATACTTTGTAGATTCCATTTATGAAATAAAACACATTTTCTAAAAACTCGTGTTTTTTACGAAATCATGTAAACCTTCTAGAAGCTGTGATTTTAAAAAACGGTGGAAGTAAGCTTTTCTTATTTCCAAACGCATGCACAAACTATAGAAATTTGTTATGACGTAGAATGTGCATACTTTGTAGATTCCATTTATGAAATAAAACACATTTTCTAAAAACTCGTGTTTTTTACGAAATCATGTAAACCTTCTAGAAGCTGTGATTTTAAAAAACGGTGGAAGTAAGATTTTCTTATTTCCGGACGAATGCGCAAACTATAGAAATTCATTATGACGTAGAATGTGCATACTTTGTTGATTCCATTTATGAAATAAAACACATTTTCTAAAAACTCGTGTTTTTTAAGAAATCATGTAAACCTTCTAGAAGCTGTGATTTTAAAAATCGGTGGAAGTAAGCGTTTCTTATTTCCGGATGCATGCGCAAACTATAGAAAGTCGTTATGATGTAGAATGTGCATACTTTGTAGATTCCATTTATGAAATAAAACACATTTTCTAAAAACTCGTGTTTTTTACGAAATCATGTAAACCTTCTAGAAGCTGTGATTTTAAAAAACGAGGGAAGTAAGCTTTTCTTATTTCCAAACGCATGCGCAAACTATAGAAAGTCGTTATGACGTAGAATATGCATACTTTGTTGATTCCATTTATGAAATAAAACACATTTTCTAAAAACTCGTGTTTTTTAAGAAATCATGCAAACCTTCTAGAAGCTGTGATTTTAAAAAACGGGGGAAGTAAGCTTTTCTTATTTCCGGACGCATGCGCAAACTATATAAATTTGTTATGACGTAGAATGTGCATACTTTGTAGATTCCATTTATGAAATAAAACACATTTTCTAAAAACTCTTGTTTTGTAAGAAATTATGTAAACCTTCTAGAAGTTGTGATTTTAAAAAATGGTTGAAGTAATCTTTTCTTATTTCCGGACGCATGCGCAAACTATAGAAAGTCGTTATGATGTAGAATGTGCATACTTTGTTGATTCCATTTATGAAATAAAACACATTTTCTAAAAACTCGTGTTTTTTAAGAAATCATGTAAACCTTCTAGAAGCTGTGATTTTAAAAAACGGGGGAAGTAAGCTTTTCTTGTTTCCGGACGCATGCGCAAACTTAAGAAAGTCGTTATGACGTAGAATGTGCATACTTTGTTGATTCCATTTATGAAATAAAACACATTTTCTAAAAACTCGTGTTTTTTACGAAATCATGTAAACCTTCTAGAAGCTGTGATTTTAAAAAACGGGGGAAGTAAGCTTTTCTTATCTCCAAACGCATGCGCAAACTATAGAAAGTCGTTATGACTTAGAATGTGCATACTTTGCTGATTCCATTTATGAAATAAAACACATTTTCTAAAAACTCGTGTTTTTTAAGAAATCATGTAAACCTTCTAGAAGCTGTGATTTTAAAAAATGGGGGAAGTAAGCTTTTCTTATTTCCAAACGCATGCACAAACTATAGAAAGTCGTTATGACTTAGAATGTGCATACTTTGTTGATTCCATTTATGAAATAAAACACATTTTCTAAAAGCTTGTGTTTTTTAAGAAATCATGTAAACCTTCTAGAAGCTGTGACTTTAAAAAACGGGGGAAGTAAGCTTTTCTTATTTCCGGACGCATGCGCAAACTATAGAAAGTCTCTATGACGTAGAATGTGGATACTTTGTAGATACCATTTATGAAATAAAACACATTTTCTAAAAACTCGTGTTTTTTACGAAATCATGTAAACCTTCTAGAAGCTGTGATTTCAAAAAATGGTGGAAGTAAGCTTTTCTTATTTCCAAACGCATGCGCAAACTATCTAAAGTCGTTATGACGTAGAATGTGCATACTTTGTAGATTCCATTTGTGAAATAAAACACATTTTCTTAAAACTCGTGTTTTTTACAAAATCATGTAAACCTTCTAGAAGCTGTGATTTTAAAAAACGGTGGAAGTAAGCTTTTCTTATTTCCGGACGAATGCGAAAACTATAGAAAGTCATTATGACGTAGAATGTGCATACTTTGTTGATTCCATTTATGAAATAAAACACATTTTCTAAAAACTCGTGTTTTTTAAGAAATCATGTAAACCTTCTAGAAGCTGTGACTTTAAAAAACGGGGGAAGTAAGCTTTTCTTATCTCCAAACGCATGCGCAAACTATAGAAAGTCGTTATGACTTAGAATGTGCATACTTTGTTGATTCCATTTATGAAATAAAACACATTTTCTAGAAACTCGTGTTTTTTACGAAATCATGTAAACCTTCTAGAAGCTGTGATTTTAAAAATCAGTGGAAGTAAGCTTTTCTTATTTCCGGATGCATGCGCAAACTATAGAAAGTCGTTATGATGTAGAATGTGCATACTTTGTAGATTCCATTTATGAAATAAAACATATTTTCTAAAAACTCGTGTTTTTTACGAAATCATGTAAACCTTCTAGAAGATGTGATTTTAAAAAATGGTGGAACTAAGCTTTTCTTATTTCCGGACGCATGCGCAAACTATAGAAAGTCGTTATGATGTAGAATGTGCATACTTTGTTGATTCCATTTATGAAATAAAACACATTTTCTAAAAACTCATGTTTTTTACGAAATCATGTAAACCTTCTAGAAGCTGTGATTTTAAAAAAACGGTGGAAGTAAGCTTTCCTTATTTCCGGACGAATGCGCAAACTATAGAAAGTCATTATGACGTAGAATGTGCATACTTTGTTGATTCCATTTATGAAATAAAACACATTTTCTAAAAACTCATGTTTTTTAAGAAATCATGTAAACCTTCTAGAAGCCGTGATTTTAAAAAATGGTGGAAGTAAGCTTTTCTTATTTCCGGACGCATGCGCAAACTATAGAAAGTCGTTATGATGTAGAATGTGCATACTTTGTTGATTCCATTTATGAAATAAAACACATTTTCTAAAAACTCGTGTTTTTTAAGAAATCATGTAAACCTTCTAGAAGCTGTGATTTTAAAAAACGGGGGAAGTAAGCTTTTCTTATTTCCAAACGCATGCGCAAACTATAGAAAGTCGTTATGACGTAGAATGTGCATACTTTGTTGATTCCATTTATAAAATAAAACACATTTTCTAAAAACTCGTGTTTTTTAAGAAATCATGCAAACCTTCTAGGAGCTGTGATTTTAAAAAACAGGGGAAGTAAGCTTTTCTTATTTCCGGATGCATGCGCAAACTATATAAATTTTTTATGACGTAGAATGTGCATACTTTGTAGATTCCATTTATGAAATAAAACACATTTTCTAAAAACTCGTGTTTTGTACGAAATTATGTAAACCTTCTAGAAGCTGTGATTTTAAAAAATGGTTGAAGTAATCTTTTCTTATTTCCGGACGCATCCGCAAACTGTAGAAAGTCGTTATGACGTAGAATGTGCATACTTTGTTGATTCCATTTATGAAATAAAACACATTTTTTAAAAACTCGTGTTTTTTAAGAAATCGTGTAAACCTTCTGGAAGCTGTGATTTTAAAAAACGGGGGAAGTAACCTTTTCTTATTTCCAAACGCATGCGCAAACTAAAGAAAGTCGTTATGACGTAGAATGTGCATACTTTGTTGATTCCATTTATGAAATAAAACGCATTTTCTAAAAACTCGTGTTTTTTACGAAATCATGTAAACCTTCTAGAAGCTGTGATTTTAAAAAACGGGGGAAGTAAGCTTTTCTTATCTCCAAACGCATGCGCAAACTATAGAAAGTCGTTATGACTTAGAATGTGCATACTTTGTTGATTCCATTTATGAAATAAAAGACATTTTCTAAAAACTCGTGTTTTTTAAGAAATCATGTAAACCTTCTAGAAGCTGTGATTTTAAAAAACTGGGGAAGTAAGCTTTTCTTATTTCCAAACGCATGCGCAAACTATAGAAAGTCGTTATGACTTAGAATGTGCATACTTTGTTGATTCCATTTATGAAATAAAACACATTTTCTAAAAACTTGTGTTTTTTAAGAAATCATGTAAACCTTCTAGAAGCTGTGACTTTAAAAAACGGGGGAAGTAAGCTTTTCTTATTTCCGGACGCATGCGCAAACTATAGAAAGTCTCTATGACGTAGAATGTGCATACTTTGTAGATTCCATTTATGAAATAAAACACATTTTCTAAAAACTCGTGTTTTTTACGAAATCATGTAAACCTTCTAGAAGCTGTGATTTTAAAAAACGGTGGAAGTAAGCTTTTCTTATTTCCAAACGCATGCGCAAACTATAGAAATTTGTTATGACGTAGAATGTGCATACTTTGTAGATTCCATTTATGAAATAAAACACATTTTCTAAAAACTCGTGTTTTTTACGAAATCATGTAAACCTTCTAGAAGCTGTGATTTTAAAAAACGGTGGAAGTAAGATTTTCTTATTTCCGGACGAATGCGCAAACTATAGAAATTCATTATGACGTAGAATGTGCATACTTTGTTGATTCCATTTATGAAATAAAACACATTTTCTAAAAACTCGTGTTTTTTAAGAAATCATGTAAACCTTCTAGAAGCTGTGATTTTAAAAAACGGGGGAAGTAAGCTTTTCTTATTTCCGCACGAATGCGCAAACTGTAGAAAGTCATTATGACGTAGAATGTGCATACTTTGTTGATTCCATTTATGAAATAAAACACATTTTCTAAAAACTCGTGTTTTTTACGAAATCATGTAAACCTTCTAGAAGCTGTGATTTTAAAAAACGAGGGAAGTAAGCTTTTCTTATTTCCAAACGCATGCGCAAACTATAGAAAGTCGTTAAGACGTAGAATGTGCATACTTTGTTGATTCCATTTATGAAATAAAACACATTTTCTAAAAACTCGTGTTTTTTAAGAAATCATGCAAACCTTCTAGAAGCTGTGATTTTAAAAAACGGGGGAAGTAAGCTTTTCTTATTTCCGGACGCATGCGCAAACTATATAAATTTGTTATGACGTAGAATGTGCATACTTTGTAGATTCCATTTATGAAATAAAACACATTTTCTAAAAACTCGTGTTTTGTAAGAAATTATGTAAACCTTCTAGAAGTTGTGATTTTAAAAAATGGTTGAAGTAATCTTTTCTTATTTCCGGACGCATGCGCAAACTATAGAAAGTCGTTATGATGTAGAATGTGCATACTTTGTTGATTCCATTTATGAAATAAAACACATTTTCTAAAAACTCGTGTTTTTTAAGAAATCATGTAAACCTTCTAGAAGCTGTGATTTTAAAAAACGGGGGAAGTAAGCTTTTCTTGTTTCCGGACGCATGCGCAAACTAAAGAAAGTCGTTATGACGTAGAATGTGCATACTTTGTTGATTCCATTTATGAAATAAAACACATTTTCTAAAAACTCGTGTTTTTTACGAAATCATGTAAACCTTCTAGAAGCTGTGATTTTAAAAAACGGTGGAAGTAAGCTTTTCTTATTTCCGCACGAATGCGCAAACTATAGAAAGTCATTATGACGTAGAATGTGCATACTTTGTTGATTCCATTTATGAAATAAAACACATTTTCTAAAAACTCGTGTTTTTTAAGAAATCATGTAAACCTTCTAGAAGCTGTGATTTTAAAAAACGGTGGAAGTAAGCTTTTCTTATTTCCGCACGAATGCGCTTACTGTAGAAAGTCATTATGACGTAGAATGTGCATACTTTGTTGATTCCATTTATGAAATAAAACACATTTTCTAAAAACTCGTGTTTTTTAAGAAATCATGTAAACCTTCTAGAAGCTGTGATTTTAAAAATCGGTGGAAGTAAGCGTTTCTTATTTCCGGATGCATGCGCAAACTATAGAAAGTCGTTATGATGTAGAATTTGCATACTTTGTAGATTCCATTTATGAAATAAAACACATTTTCTAAAAACTCGTTTTTTTTACGAAATCATGTAAACCTTCTAGAAGCTGTGATTTTAAAAAACGGGGGAAGTAAGCTTTTCTTATTTCCAAACGCATGCGCAAACTATAGAAAGTCGTTATGACGTAGAATGTGCATACTTTGTTGATTCCATTTATGAAATAAAACACATTTTCTAAAAACTCGTGTTTTTTAAGAAATCATGCAAACCTTTTAGAAGCTGTGATTTTAAAAAACGGGGGAAGTAAGCTTTTCTTATTTCCGGACGCATGCGCAAACTATATAAATTTGTTATGACGTAGAATGTGCATACTTTGTAGATTCCATTTATGAAATAAAACACATTTTCTAAAAACTCGTGCTTTGTACGAAATTATGTAAACCTTCTAGAAGCTGTGATTTTAAAAAATGGTTGAAGTAATCTTTTCTTATTTCCGGACGCATGCGCAAACTATAGAAAGTCGTCATGATGTAGAATGTGCATACTTTGTTGATTCCATTTATGAAATAAAACACATTTTCTAAAAACTCGTGTTTTTTAAGAAATCATGTAAAACTCCTAGAAGCTGTGATTTTAAAAAATGGGGGAAGTAAGCTTTTCTTGTTTCCGGACGCATGCGCAAACTAAAGAAAGTCGTTATGACGTAGACTGTGCATACTTTGTTGATTCCATTTATGAAATAAAACACATTTTCTAAAAACTCGTGTTTTTTACGAAATCATGTAAACCTTCTAGAAGCTATGATTTTAAAAAACGGGGGAAGTAAGATTTTCTTATCTCCAAACGCATGCGCAAACTATAGAAAGTCGTTATGACTTAGAATGTGCATACTTTGTTGATTCCATTTATGAAATAAAACACATTTTCTAAAAACTCGTGTTTTTTAAGAAATCATGTAAACCTTCTAGAAGCTGTGATTTTAAAAAACGGGAGAAGTAAGCTTTTCTTATTTCCAAACGCATGCGCAAACTATAGAAAGTCGTTATGACTTAGAATGTGCATACTTTGTTGATTGCATTTATGAAATAAAACACATTTTCTAAAAACTCGTGTTTTTTAAGAAATCATGTAAACCTTCTAGAAGCTGTGACTTTAAAAAACGGGGGAAGTAAGCTTTTCTTATTTCCGGACGGATGCGCAAACTATAGAAAGTCTCTATGACGTAGAATGTGCATACTTTGTAGATTCCATTTATGAAATAAAACACATTTTCTAAAAACTCGTGTTTTTTACGAAATCATGTAAACCTTCTAGAAGCTGTGATTTTAAAAAACGGTGGAAGTAAGCTTTTCTTATTTCCAAACGCATGCGCAAACTATAGAAAGTCATTATGATGTAGAATGTGCATACTTTGTAGATTCCATTTATGAAATAAAACACATTTTCTAAAAACTCGTGTTTTTTACGAAATCATGTAAACCTTCTAGAAGCCGTGATTTTAAAAAACGGTGGAAGTAAGCTTTTCTTATTTCCGGACGAATGCGCAAACTATAGAAAGTCGTTATGACCTAGAATGTGCATACTTTGTTGATTCCATTTATGAAATAAAACACATTTTCTAAAAACTCGTGTTTTTTAAGAAATCGTGTAAACCTTCTACAAGCTGTGATTTTAAAAAACGGTGGAAGTAAGCTTTTCTTATTTCCGGACGCATGCGCAAAGAATAGAAAGTCGTTACGATGTAGAATGTGCATACTTTGTTGATTCCATTTATGAAATAAAACACATTTTTTAAAAACTCGTGTTTTTTAAGAAATCGTGTAAACCTTCTGGAAGCTGTGATTTTAAAAAACGGGGGAAGTAAGCTTTTCTTATTTCCAAACGCATTCGCAAACTAAAGAAAGTCGTTATGACGTAGAATGTGCATACTTTGTTGATTCCATTTATGAAATAGAACACATTTTCTAAAAACTCGTGTTTTTTACGAAATCATGTAAACCTTCTAGAAGCTGTGATTTTAAAAAACGGGGGAAGTAAGCTGTTCTTATCTCCAAACGCATGCGCAAACTATAGAAAGTCGTTATGACTTAGAATGTGCATACTTTCTTGATTCCATTTATGAAATAAAACACATTTTCTAAAAACTCGTGTTTTTTAAGAAATCATGTAAACCTTCTAGAAGCTGTGATTTTAAAAAACGGGGGAAGTAAGCTTTTCTTATTTCCAAACGCATGCGCAAACTATAGAAAGTCGTTATGACTTAGAATGTGCATACTTTGTTGATTCCATTTATGAAATAAAACACATTTTCTAAAAACTTGTGTTTTTTAAGAAATCATGTAAACCTTCTAGAAGCTGTGACTTTAAAAAACGGGGGAAGTAAGCTTTTCTTATTTCCGGACGCATGCGCAAACTATAGAAAGTCTCTATGACGTAGAATGTGCATACTTTGTAGATTCCATTTATGAAATAAAACACATTTTCTAAAAACTCGTGTTTTTTACGAATTCATCTAAACCTTCTAGAAGCTGTGATTTTAAACAACGGGGGAAGTAAGCTGTTCTTATCTCCAAACGCATGCGCAAACTATAGAAAGTCGTTATGACTTAGAATGTGCATACTTTCTTGATTCCATTTATGAAATAAAACACATTTTCTAAAAACTCGTGTTTTTTAAGAAATCATGTAAACCTTCTAGAAGCTGTGATTTTAAAAAACGGTTGAAGTAAGCTTTTCTTATTTCCAAATGCATGCGCAAACTATAGAAAGTCGTTATGACGTAGAATGTGCATACTTTGTTGATTCCATTTATGAAATAAAACACATTTTCTAGAAACTCGTGTTTTTTACGAAATCATGTAAACCTTCTAGAAGCTGTGATTTTAAAAATCAGTGGAAGTAAGCTTTTCTTATTTCCGGATGCATGCGCAAACTATAGAAAGTCGTTATGATGTAGAATGTGCATACTTTGTAGATTCCATTTATGAAATAAAAAATATTTTCTAAAAACTCGTGTTTTTTACGAAATCATGTAAACCTTCTAGAAGATGTGATTTTAAAAAATGGTGGAACTAAGCTTTTCTTATTTCCGGACGCATGCGCAAACTATAGAAAGTCGTTATGATGTAGAATGTGCATACTTTGTTGATTCCATTTATGAAATAAAACACATTTTCTAAAAACTCATGTTTTTTAAGAAATCATGTAAACCTTCTAGAAGCGGTGATTTTAAAAAACGGGGGAAGTAAGCTTTTCTTATTTCCAAACGCATGCGCAAACTATAGAAATTTGTTATGACGTAGAATGTGCATACTTTGTTGATTCCATTTATGAAATAAAACACATTTTCTAAAAACTCGTGTTTTTTAAGAAATCATGCAAACCTTCTAGAAGCTGTGATTTTAAAAAACGGTGGAAGTAAGCTTTTCTAATTTCCGGACGCATGCGCAAACTATATAAATTTGTTATGACGTAGAATGTGCATAATTTGTAGATTCCATTTATGAAATAAAACACATTTTCTAAATCTCGTGTTTTGTACGAAATTATGTAAACCTTCTAGAAGCTGTGATTTTAAAAAATGGTTGAAGTAATCTTTTCTTATTTCCGGACGCATGCGCAAACTATAGAAAGTCGTTATGATGTAGAATGTGCATACTTTGTTGATTCCATTTATGAAATAAAACACATTTTCTAAAAACTCGTGTTTTTTAAGAAATCATGTAAACCTTCTAGAAGCTGTGATTTTAAAAAACGGGGGAAGTAAGCTTTTCTTATTTCCAAACGCATGTGCAAACTATAGAAAGTCGTTATGACGTAGAATGTGCATACTTTGTTGATTCCATTTATGAAATAAAACACATTTTCTAAAAACTCATGTTTTTTAAGAAATCATGTAAACCTTCTAGAAGCTGTGATTTTAAAAAACGAGGGAAGTAAGCTTTTCTTATTTCCGGACGCATGCACAAACTATGGAAAGTCCTTATGACTTAGAATGTGCATACTTTGTTGATTCCATTTATGAAATAAAACACATTTTCCAAAAACTCGTGTTTTTTAAGAAATCATGTAAACCTTCTAGACGCTGTGATTTTAAAAAACGGGGGAGTAAGCTTTTCTTATTTCCAAACGCATGCATAAACTATAGAAAGTCGTTATGACGTAGAATGTGCATACTTTGTTGATTCCATTTATGAAATAAAACACATTTTCTAAAAACTCGTGTTTTTTAAGAAATCATGTAAACCTTCTAGAAGCTGTGATTTTAAAAAACGGGGGAAGTAAGCTTTTCTTATTTCCAAAAGGATGCGCAAACTATAGAAAGTCATTATGACATAGAATGTGCATACTTTGTTGATTCCATTTATGAAATAAAACACATTTTCTATAAACTCGTGTTTTTTAAGAAATCATGTAAACCTTCTAGAAGCTGTGATTTTAAAAACGGGGGAAGTAAGCTTTTCTTATTTCCGGATGCATGCGCAAACTCTAGAAAGTCGTTATGACGTAGAATGTGCATACTTTGTAGATTCCATTTATTAAATAAAACAAATTTTCTAAAAACTCGTGTTTTTTTCGAAATCATGTAAACCTTCTAGAAGCTGTGATTTTAAAAAACGGTGGAAGTAAGCTTTTCTTATTTCCGGACGAATGCGCAAACTATAGAAATTCATTATGATGTAGAATGTGCATACTTTGTTGATTCCATTTATGAAATAAAACACATTTTCTAAACAACGGGGGAAGTAAGCTTTTCTTATTTCCGGATGCATGCGCAAACTATAGAAAGTCGTTATGACGTACAATGTGCATACTTTGTAGATTCCATTTATGAAATAAAACACATTTTCAAAAAACTCGTGTTTTTTACGAAATCATGTAAACCTACTAGAAGCTGTGATTTTAAAAAATGGTGGAAGTAACCTTTTCTTATTTCCGGACGCATGCGCAAACTATAGAAAGTCATTATGACGTAGTATGTGCATACTTTGTTGATTCCATTTACGAAATAAAGCACATTTTCTAAAAACTCGTGTTTTTTACGAAATCATGTAAACCTTCTACAAGCTGTGATTTTAAAAAATGGTGGAAGTAAGCTTTTATTATTTCCAAACACATGCGTAAACTATAGAAAGTCGTTATGACGTAGAATGTGCATACTTTGTTGATTCCATTTATGAAATAAAACACATTTTTTAAAAACTCGTGTTTTTTAAGAAATCATGTAAACCTTCTGGACGCCGTGATTTTAAAAAACGGCGGAAGTAAGCTTTTCTTATTTCCAAACGCATGCGCAAACTATAGAAAGTCGTTATGACGTAGAATGTGCATACTTTGTTGATTCCATTTATGAAATAAAACACATTTTCTAAAAACTCCTGTTTTTTAAGAAATCATGTAAACCTTCTAGAAGCTGTGATTTTAAAAAACGGGGGAAGTAAGCTTTTCTTGTTTCCGGACGCATGCGAACTCGTGTTTTTTACGAAATCATGTAAACCTTCTAGAAGCTCTGATTTTAAAAAACGGGGGAAGTAAGATTTTCTTATCTCCAAACGCATGCGCAAACTATAGAAAGTCGTTATGACTTAGAATGTGCATACTTTGTTGATTCCATTTATGAAATAAAACACATTTTCTAAAAACTCGTGTTTTTTAAGAAATCATGTAAACCTTCTAGAAGCTGTGATTTTAAAAAATGGGGGAAGTAAGCTTTTCTTATTTCCAAACGCATGCGCAAACTATAGAAAGTCATTATGACTTAGAATGTGCATACTTTGTTGATTCCATTTATGAAATAAAACACATTTTCTAAAAACTCGTGTTTTTTAAGAAATCATGTAAACCTTCTAGAAGCTGTGACTTTAAAAAACGAGGGAAGTAAGCTTTTCTTATTTCCGGACGCATACGCAAACTATAGAAATTCTCTATGACGTAGAATGTGCATACTTTGTAGATTCCATTTATGAAATAAAACACATTTTCTAAAAACTCGTGTTTTTTAAGAAATCATGTAAACCTACTAGAAGCTGTGATTTTAAAAAACGGTGGAAGTAAGCTTTTCTTATTTCCAAACGCATGCGCAAACTATAGAAAGTCGTTATGACGTAGAATGTGCATACTTTGTAGATTCCATTTATCAAATAAAACACATTTTCTAAAAACTCGTGTTTTTTACGAAATCATGTAAACCTTCTAGAAGCCGTGATTTTAAAACACGGTGGAAGTAATCTTTTCTTATTTCCGGACGAATGCGCAAACTATAGAAAGTCGTTATGACCTAGAATGTGCATACTTTGTTGATTCCATTTATGAAATAAAACACATTTTGTAAAAACTCGTGTTTTTTAAGAAATCATGCAAACCTTCTAGAAGCTTTGATTTTAAAAAACGGTGGAAGTAAGCTTTTCTTATTTCCCGACGCATGCGCAAACTATAGAAAGTCCTAATGACGTAGAATGTGCATACTTTCTGATTCCATTTTTGAAATAAAACACATTTTCTAAAATCTCGTGTTTTTTAAGAAATCATGTAAACCTTCTAGAAGCTGTGATTTTAAAAAACGGGGGAGGTAAGATTTTCTTATGTCCAAACACATGCGCAAACTATAGAAAGTCGTTATGACATAGAATGTGCATACTTTGTTGATTCCATTTGTGAAATAAAACACATTTTCTAAAAACTCGTGTTTTTTAAGACATCGTGTAAACCTTCTGGAAGCTGTGATTTTAAAAAATGGGGGAAGTAAGATTTTCTTATTTCCTAACGAATGGGCAAACTATAGAAATTCGTTATGACGTAGAATGTGCATACTTTGTTGATTCCATTTATGAAATAAAACACATTTTCTAAAAACTCTTGTTTTTTACGAAATCATGTAAACCTACTAGAAGCTGTGATTTTAAAAAATGGTGGAAGTAAGCTTTTCTTATTTCCGGACGCATGCGCAAACTATAGAAAGTCGTTATGAGTAGAATGTGCATACTTTGTAGATTCCATTTATGAAATAAAACACATTTTCTAAAAACTCGTGTTTTTTAAGAAATCATGTAAACCTTCTTGTAGTGCCCCTAGACTTGTGTAGACATTGAGGGCACCTGCTGAGTGACCCGGCTGATTGAAACATTAATTAAATAACCTTTTGACCTTATTTTTGAGTATGTGTATCTGAACTGTTGAGGTAAATGAATAATTGCATATGTTAAACGATTAGCTATGACTATGGAAAATTATGTTGATGGATAATGCTTAACGACTAGCTGGATGGTGATTATGTATTTGGTGACGAAATGTATACTTAATAAGATGAATGAGCAGTTTGAATAAATCATAAATGTTTAACAATGCTAGAGTTAGAAACCGGATGATGATTGTTGAGAACAGTGCTACTAATAATTTGTTGTGAGAAGTGTGTGTAGAAACAAGTGAGACGGTTCACCAACGGACACACAAAGGAACATGGAGGGTCGTAGAGTACGGGTAAATCACACACAAGGGAAGCGACGACGATGTCGACTTCCGACAAGAATACCACGCATGAGCAGATAAGCATTGATCCGCTTGCTCAAGAGGAATGCGTGAGGGCGTACGAGGTGGGCCACGACGGAGCTGGTCACGTACGAGTTGAGGGGCGCGCAGTGAGAACGGACTCACTCCTCAGCGCCATTAGTCCCTAGATAGCATGTAGACGGAGGATGGATGGTAACGATTCCTAAAATCCCTACAAGAGTTCCCGCAAGTCAAAACGGAAAGATGGTGGCAGAAGGGCCCAACGATGCGGTACCCTGTCAAGAATGGAAGGAATGGACGCAAGGACCCAACGAGGTGGTACCATGCCAAGGAATGGAAACCATGGATGATTGGACCCGACGGAGTGGTGCCATGTCAGGGGATAAAAAAATTAAGGAACCAGGAGCCCAACGACGCGGCACCGTGATCCTAGTGAGTTTGATTGTTAAATTAAACTGCATAAAAACTTAGGAGAATAACTCTAGATTATTACTTAGCAAATGCATAACAATAGCTTAGACATTTGCACATGAATAGTTATTTTGTTGAGCATTTAAAATAATAGAAATTATTATTTGGGAGCAAAATAGATTAGACACCTAGTCAACTAAAAGCTAGGAGTTGATTAAAATATCTGGGGGACAAACTAGAGCAAACTTAGGGGTGTAGGTGCACTTCCCAGAGAAACTGACACTTGGATGGGTCAGTGTTTTAATTAAATAGTTAATTAAAAAGATTTAATTATGCATGAAGCGACACGTGTCGCACGAGATTTTCCTTTATAAGGAAGGCTCAGGGAATGGGTAAGGGGCCCATAATTTGGACGATTGTCGTAATTTTTGAATGCCTCAAAGACTTGCTGCTATCTAAGGGTTTGGCTTAGAAATCCTGGTGGGAAGGGAAGCCCAAGCTGAATTTCTGAAATACTTGTGTGAGCTCTACGACCCAAAGCTCGGGGGAGGCCATGCGACTGAAAGCATGAGCCTGTGGTTGGGTGGCGAAGCTAACGGTTGCTTCGCCTATGGTTAAACGAGCTTTGCTGGAGGGATCCTACGGAAGACGCAGACAACAATGGACCAGCTGGATCGGGTTGACAGGTTAAGGTTTCGCTTATTTTTGTTAAGTTATTCACTCTTTTATTTTATTTTTCCAATAACTATAATGGCTAATTTGGTTGTATGAAGTTGTTCAAGTTTCAGGTTCAGTTCAAGGGGACCCTAAAGGAGGGGTCTTACACTTCTAGAAGCTGTGATTTTAAAAAACGGGGGAAGTAAGCTTTTCTTATGTCCAAATGCATGCGCAAACTATAGAAAGTCGTTATGACGTAGAATGTGCATACTTTGTTGATTCCATTTATGAAATAAAACACATTTTCTAAAAACTCGTGTTTTTTAAGAAATCATGTAAACCTTCTAGAAGCTGTGATTTTAAAAAACGGGGGAAGTAAGCTTTTCTTATTTCCAAACGCATGCGCAAACTATAGAAAGTCGTTATGACGTAGAATGTGCATACTTTGTTGATTCCATTTATGAAATAAAACACATTTTCTAAAAACTCGTGTTTTTTAAGAAATCGTGTAAACCTTCTACAAGCTGTGATTTTAAAAAACGGTGGAAGTAAGCTTTTCTTATTTCCGGACGCATGCGCAAACTATAGAAAGTCATTATGACGTAGAATGTGCATACTTTGTTGATTCCATTTATGAAATAAAACACATTTTCTAAAAACTCGTGTTTTTTAAGAAATCATGTAAACCTTCTAGAAGCCGTGATTTTAAAAAACGGTGGAAGTAAGCTTTTCTTATTTCCGGACGCATGCACAAACTATAGAAAGTCGTTATGACGTAGAATATGCATACTTTGTTGATTCCATTTATGAAATAAAACACATTTTCTAAAAACTCGTGTTTTTTAAGAAATCATGTAAACCTTCTGGAAGCTGTGATTTTAAAAAATGGGGGAAGTAAGCTTTTCTTATTTCCAAACGTATTCGCAAACTATAGAAAGTCGTTATGACGTAGAATGGGCATACTTTGTAGATTCCATTTATGAAATAAAACACATTTTCTAAAAACTCGTGTTTTTTACGAAATCATGTAAACCTTCTAGAAGCTGTGATTTTAAAAAACGGTGGAAGTAAGCTTTTCTTATTTCCGGACGAATGCACAAACTATAGAAAGTCGTTATGACTTAGAATGTGCATACTTTGTTGATTCCATTTATGAAATATAACACATTTTCTAAAAACTCGTGTTTTTTAAGAAATCGTGTAAACCTTCTACAAGCTGTGATTTTAAAAAGCGGTGGAAGTAAGCTTTTCTTCTTTCCGGACGCATGCGCAAACTATAGAAAGTCGTTATGACGTAGAATCTGCATAATTTGTTGATTCCATTTATTAAATAAAACACATTTTCTAAAAACTCGTGTTTTTTAACAAATCATGTAAACCTTCTAGAAGCTGTGATTTTAAAAAACGGGGGAAGTAAGCTTTTCCTATTGCCAAAGGCATGCGCAAACTATAGAAAGTCGTTATGACGTAGAATGTGCATACTTTGTTGATTCCATTTATGAAATAAAACACATTTTCTAAAAACTCCTGTTTTTTAAGATATCATGTAAACCTTCTAGAAGCTGTGATTTTAAAAAACGGGGGAAGTAAGCTTTTCTTATTTCCGGACGCATGCGCAAACTATAGAAAGTCGTTATGACGTAGAATGTGCATACTTTGTAGATTCCATTTAGGAAATAAAACACATTTTCTAAAAACTCATGTTTTTTACGAAATCATGTAAACCTTCTAAAAGCCGTGATTTTAAAAAACGGTGGAAGTAAGATTTTCTTATTTCCGAACGCATCCGCAAACTATAGAAAGTCGTTATGACGTAGAATTCGCATACTTTGTTGATTTCATTTATGAAATAAAACACATTTTCTAAAAACTCGTGTTTTTTAAGAAATCATGTAAACCTTCTAGAAGCTGTGATTTTGAAAAACGGTGGAAGTAAGCTTTTCTTATTTCCGGACGCATGCGCAAACTATAGAAAATCGTTATGACATAGAATGTGCATACTTTGTAGATTCCGTTTATGAAATAAAACACATTTTCTAAAAACTCGTGTTTTTTAAGAAATCATGTAAACCTTCTAGAAGCTGTGATTTTAAAAAACGGGGGAAGTAAGCTTTTCTTATTTCCAAACACATGCGCAAACTATAGAAAATCGTTATGACGTAGAATGTGCATACTTTGTTGATTCCAGTTATGAAATAAAACACATTTTCTAAAAACTCATGTTTTTTACGAAATCATGTAAACCTTCTAGAAGCTGTGATTTTAAAAAATGGTGGAAGTAAGCTTTTCTTATTTCCGGACGCATGCGCAAACTATAGAAAATCGTTATGACGTATAATGTGCATACTTTGTTGATTCCGTTTATGAAATAAAACACATTTTCTAAAAACTCGTGTTTTTTAAGAAATCATGTAAACCTTCTAGAAGCTGTGATTTTAAAAAACGGGGGAAGTAAGCTTTTCTTATTTCCAAACGCATGCGCATACTATAGAAAGTCGTTATGACGTAGAATGTGCATACTTTGTTGATTCCAGTTATGAAATAAAACACATTTTCTAAAAACTCGTGTTTTTTACGAAATCATGTAAACCTTCTAGAAGCTGTGATTTTCAAAAAACGGGGGAAGTAAGCTTTTCTTATTTCAGGATGCATGCGCAAACTATAGAAAGTCCTTATGATGTACAATGTGCATACTTTGTAGATTCCATTTATGAAATAAAACACATTTTCTAAAAACTCATGTTTTTTACGAAATCATGTAAACCTTCAAGAAGCTGTGATTTTAAAAAACGGTGGAAGTAAGCTTTTCTTATTTCCGGACGCATGCGCAAACTATAGAAGGTCGTTATGATGTACAATGTGCATACTTTGTAGATTCCATTTATGAAATAAAACACATTTTCTAAAAACTCGTGTTTTTAACGAAATCATGTAAACCTTCAAGAAGCTGTGATTTTAAAAAACGGTGGAAGTAAGCTTTTCTTATTTCCGGACGCATGCACAAACTATAGAAAGTCCTTATGACGTAGAATGTGCATACTTGTTGATTCCATTTATGAAATAAAACACATTTTCTAAAAACTCGATTTTCTAAGAAATCATGCAAACCTTCTAGAAGCTGTGATTTTGAAAAACGGGGGAAGTAAGCTTTTCTTATTTCAGGACGCATGCACAAACTATAGAAAGTCCTTATGATGTACAATGTGCATACTTTGTAGATTCCATTTATGAAATAAAACACATTTTCTAAAAACTCATTTTTTTATGAAATCATGTAAACCTTAAAGAAGCTGTGATTTTAAAAAACGGTGGAAGTAAGCTTTTCTTATTTCCGGACGCATGGACAAACTATAGAAAGTCGTTATGACGGAGAATGCGCATACTTTGTTGTTTCCATTTATGAAATAAAACACATTTTCTAAAAACTCGTGTTTTTTAAGAAATCATGTAAACCTTCTAGACGCTGTGATTTTGAAAAACGGTGGAAGTAAGCTTTTCTTATTTCCAGACGCATGCTCAAACTATAGAATGTCCTGATGACGTAGAATGTGCATACTTTGTTGATTCCATTTATGAAATAAATCACATTTTCTAAAAACTCATGTTTTTAAAGAAATCATGTAAACCTTCTAGAAGCTGTGATTTTAAAAAACGAGGGAAGTAAGCTTTTCTTATTTCCGGTCGAATGCGCAAACTATAGAAAGTCTTTATGACGTAGAATGTGGATACTTTGTTGATTCCATTTATGAAATAAAACACATTTTCTAAAAACTCGTGTTTTTTAAGAAATCATGTAAACCTTATAGAAGCTGTGATTTTAAAAAATGGTGGAAGTAAGCTTTTCTTATTTCCGGATGCATGCGCAAACTATAGAAAGTCGTTATGATGTAGAATGTGCATACTTTGTAGATTCCTTTTATGAAATAAAACACATTTTCTAAAAACTCGTGTTTTTTAAGAAATCATGTAAACCTTCTAGAAGCTGTGATTTTAAAAAACGGGGGAAGTAAGCTTTTCTTATTTCCAAACGCATGCGCAAACCATAGAAAGTCGTTATGACGTAGAATGTGCATACTTTGTTGATTCCATTTATGAAATAAAACACATTTTCTAAAAACTCGTGTTTTTTAAGAAATCATGTAAACCTTCTAGAAGCTGTGATTTTAAAAAACGGGGTAAGTAAGCTTTTCTTATTTCCAAACGCATGCGCAAACTATAGAAAGTCGTTATGACGTAGAATGTGCATACTTTGTTGATTCCATTTATGAAATAAAACACATTTTCTAAAAACTCGTGTTTTTTACGAAATCATGTAAACCTTCTAGAAGCTGTGATTTTAAAAAATGGGGGAAGTAAGCTTTTCTTATTTCCGGACGCATGCGCAAACTATAGAAAGTCGTTATGATGTACAATGCGCATACTTTGTAGATTCCATTTATGAAATAAAACACATTTTCTAAAAACTCGTGTTTTTTACGAAATCATGTAAACCTTCAAGAAGCTATGATTTTAAAAAACGGTGGAAGTAAGATTTTCTTATTTCCGTACGCATGGACAAACTATAGAAAGTCCTTATGACGTAGAATGTGCATACTTTGTTGATTCCATTTATGAAATAAAACACATTTTCTAAAAACTCGATTTTCTAAGAAATCATGTAAATCTTCTACAAGCTGTGATTTTAAGAAACGGTGGAAGTAAGCTTTTCTTATTTCCGGACGCATGCGCAAGCTATAGAAAGTCGTTATCACGTAGAATGCGGATACTTTGTTGTTTCCATTGATGAAATAAAACACATTTTCTAAAAACTCGTGTTTTTTAAGAAATCATGTAAACCTTCTAGAAGCTGTGATTTTGAAAAACGGTGGAAGTAAGCTTTTCTTATTTCCAGACGCATGCACAAACTATAGAATGTCCTTATGACGTAAAATGTGCATACTTTGTTGATTCCATTTATGAAATAAAACACATTTTCTAAAAAATCATAATTTTAAAGAAATCATGTAAACCTTCTAGAAGCTGTGATTTTAAAAAACGAGGGAAGTAAGCTTTTCTTATTTCTGATCGAATGCGCAAACTATAGAAAGTCGTTATGACGTAGAATGTGCATAATTTGTTGATTCCATTTATGAAATAAAACACATTTTCTAAAAACTCATGTTTTTTAAGAAATCATGTAAACCTTCTAGAAGCTGTGATTTTAAAAAACAGTGGAAGTAAGCTTTTCTTATTTCCGGACACATGCGCAAACTATAGAAAGTCGTTATGACGTAGAATGTGCATACTTTGTAGATTCCATTTATGAAATAAAACACATTTTCTAAAAAGTCATGTTTTTTACGAAATCATGTAAACCTTCTAGAAGCTGTGATTTTAAAAAATGGTGGAAGTAAGCTTTTCTTATTTCCGGGCGCATGCGCAAACTATAGAAAATCGTTATGACATAGAATGTGCATACTTTGTTCATTCCGTTTATGAAATAAAACACATTTTCTAAAAACTCGTGTTTTTTAAGAAATCATGTAAACCTTCTAGAAGCTGTGATTTTAAAAAAGGGGGGAAGTAAGCTTTTCTTATTTCCAAACGCATGCGCAAACTATAGAAAGTCGTTATGACGTAGAATGTGCATACTTTGTTGATTCCATTTATGAAATAAAACACATTTTCTAAAAACTCGTGTTTTTTAAGAAATCATGTAAACCTTCTAGAAGCTGTGATTTTAAAAAACGGGGTAAGTAAGCTTTTCTTATTTCCAAACGCATGCGCAAACTATAGAAAGTCGTTATGACGTAGAATGTGCATACTTTGTTGATTCCATTTATGAAATAAAACACATTTTCTAAAAACTCGTGTTTTTTACGAAATCATGTAAACCTTCTAGAAGCTGTGATTTTAAAAAATGGGTGAAGTAAGCTTTTCTTATTTCTGGACGCATGCGCAAACTATAGAAAGTCGTTATGATGTACAATGTGCATACTTTGTAGATTCCATTTATGAAATAAAACACATTTTCTAAAAACTCGTGTTTTTTACGAAATCATGTAAACCTTCAAGAAGCTGTGATTTTAAAAAACGGTGGAAGTAAGATTTTCTTATTTCCGGACGCATGCACAAACTATAGAAAGTCCTTATGACGTAGAATGTGCATACTTTGTTGATTCCATTTATGAAATAAAACACATTTTCTAAAAAATCGTGTTTTTTAAGAAATCATGTAAACCTTCTAGAAGCTGTGATTTTAAAAAACGAGGGAAGTAAGCTTTTCTTATTTACAAACGCATGTTCAAACTATAGAAAGTCGTTATGACGTAGAATGTGCATACTTTGTTGATTCCATTTATGAAATAAAACACATTTTCTAAAAACTCGTGTTTTTTAAGAAATTATGTAAACCTTCTAGAAGCTGTGATTTTAAAAAACGGTGGAAGAAAGCTTTTCTTATTTCTGGACGCATGCGCAAACTATAGAAAGTCGTTATGATGTAGAATGTGCATACTTTGTTGATTCCATTTATGAAATAAAACACATTTTCTAAAAACTCGTGTTTTTTAAGAAATCATGTAAACCTTCTAGAAGCTATGATTTTAAAAAACGAGGGAAGTAAGCTTTTCTTATTTCTAGACGCATGCGCAAACTATAGAAAGTCGTTATGACGTAGAATGTGTATACTTTGTTGATTACATTTATGAAATAAAACACATTTTCTAAAAACTCGTGTTTTTCAAGAAATCATGTAAACCTTCTAAAAGCTGTGATTTTAAAAAATGGGGGAAGTAAGCTTTTCTTATTTCCAAACACATGCGCAAACTATAGAAAGTCATTATGACGTAGAATGTGCTTACTTTGTTGATTCCATTTATGAAATAAAACACATTTTCTAAAAAATCGTGTTTTTTAAGAAATCATGTAAACCTTCTAGAAGCTGTGATTTTAAAAAACGAGGGAATTAAGCTTTTCTTATTTACAAACGCATGTTCAAACTATAGAAAGTCGTTATGACGTAGAATGTGCATACTTTGTTGATTCCATTTATGAAATAAAACACATTTTCTAAAAACTCATGTTTTTTAAGAAATCATGTAAACCTTCTAGAAGCTGTGATTTTAAAAAACAGTGGAAGTAAGCTTTTCTTATTTCCGGACACATGCGCAAACTATAGAAAGTCGTTATGACGTAGAATGTGCATACTTTGTAGATTCCATTTATGAAATAAAACACATTTTCTAAAAAGTCATGTTTTTTACGAAATCATGTAAACCTTCTAGAAGCTGTGATTTTAAAAAATGGTGGAAGTAAGCTTTTCTTATTTCTGGACGCATGCGCAAACTATAGAAAATCATTATGACATAGAATGTGCATACTTTGTTCATTCCGTTTATGAAATAAAACACATTTTCTAAAAACTCGTGTTTTTTAAGAAATCATGTAAACCTTCTAGAAGCTGTGATTTTAAAAAACGGGGGAAGTAAGCTTTTCTTATTTCCAAACGCATGCGCAAACTATAGAAAGTTGTTATGACGTAGAATGTGCATACTTTGTTGATTCCATTTATGAAATAAAACACATTTTCTAAAAACTCGTGTTTTTTAAGAAATCATGTAAACCTTCTAGAAGCTGTGATTTTAAAAAACGGGGTAAGTAAGCTTTTCTTATTTCCAAACGCATGCGCAAACTATAGAAAGTCGTTATGACGTAGAATGTGCATACTTTGTTGATTCCATTTATGAAATAAAACACATTTTCTAAAAACTCGTGTTTTTTATGAAATCATGTAAACCTTCTAGAAGCTGTGATTTTAAAAAATGGGGGAAGTAAGCTTTTCTTATTTCCGGACGCATGCAAAAACTATAGAAAGTCGTTATGATGTACAATGTGCATACTTTGTAGATTCCATTTATGAAATAAAACACATTTTCTAAAAACTCGTGTTTTTTACGAAATCATGTAAACCTTCAAGAAGCTGTGATTTTAAAAAACGATGGAAGTAAGATTTTCTTATTTCCGGACGCATGCACAAACTATAGAAAGTCCTTATGACGTAGAATGTGCATACTTTGTTGATTCCATTGATGAAATAAAACACATTTTCTAAAAACTCGATTTTCTAAGAAATCATGTAAATCTTCTACAAGCTGTGATTTTAAGAAACGGTGGAAGTAAGCTTTTCTTATTTCCGGACGCATGCGCAAGCTATAGAAAGTCGTTATCACGTAGAATGCGGATACTTTGTTGTTTCCATTGATGAAATAAAACACATTTTCTAAAAACTCGTGTTTTTTAAGAAATCATGTAAACCTTCTGGAAGCTGTGATTTTGAAAAATGGTGGAAGTAAGCTTTTCTTATTTCCAGACGCATGCGCAAACTATAGAATGTCCTTATGACGTAAAATGTGCATACTTTGTTGATTCCATTTATGAAATAAAACACATTTTCTAAAAAATCATAATTTTAAAGAAATCATGTAAACCTTCTAGAAGCTGTGATTTTAAAAAACGAGGGAAGTAAACTTTTCTTATTTCCGGTCGAATGCGCAAACTATAGAAAGTCGTTATGACGTAGAATGTGCATACTTTGTTGATTCCATTTATGAAATAAAACACATTTTCTAAAAACTCATGTTTTTTAAGAAATCATGTAAACCTTCTAGAAGCTGTGATTTTAAAAAACAGTGGAATTAAGCTTTTCTTATTTCCGGACAGATGCGAAAACTATAGAAAGTCGTTATGACGTAGAATGTGCATACTTTGTTGATTCCATTTATGAAATAAAACACATTTTCCAAAAATTCGTGTTTTTTAGGAAATCATGTAAACCTTCTAGAAGCTGTGATTTTAAAAAATGGTGGAAGTAAGCTTTTCTTATTTCCAGACGCATGCGCAAACTATAGAAAGTCGTTAGGACGTAGAATGTGCATACTTTGTAGATTCCATTTATGAAATAAAGCACATTTTCTAAAAACTCATGTTTTTTACGAAATCATGTAAACCTTCTAGAAGCTGTGATTTTAAAAAACGGTGGAAGTAAGCTTTTCTTATTTCCAAACGAATGCGCAAACTATAGAAAGTCGTTATGACGTAGAATGTGCAAACTTTGTTGATTCCATTTATGAAATAAAACACATTTTCTAAAAACTCGTGTTTTTTACAAAATCATGTAAACCTTCTAGATCCTGTGATTTTAAAAAACGGGGGAAGTAAGCTTTTCTTATTTCCGGACGCATGCGCAAACTATAGAAAGTCGTTATGACGTAGAATGTGCATACTTTGTTGATTCCATTTATGAAATAAAAGACATTTTCTAAAAACTCGTGTTTTTTAAGAAATCATGTAAGCCTTCTAGAAGCTGTGATTTTAAACAACGAGGGAAGTAAGCTTTTCTTATTTCCAAACGCATGTGCAAACTATAGAAAGTCGTTATGACGTACAATGTGCATAATTTGTTGATTCCATTTATGAAATAAAACACATTTTCTAAAAACTCGTGTTTTTTAAGAAATCATGTAAACCTTCCAGAAGCTGTGATTTTAAAAAACGGGGGAAGTAAGCTTTTCTTATTTCTAGATGCATGCACAAACTATAGAAAGTCATTATGACGTAGAATGTGCATACTTTGTTGATTCCATTTATGAAATAAAAGACATTTTCTAAACACTCGTGTTTTTTAAGAAATCATGTAAACCTTCTAGAAGCTGTGATTTTAAAAAACGAGGGAAGTAAGCTTTTCTTATTTCCAAACGCATGCGCAAACTATAGAAATTCGTTATGATGTAGAATGTGCATACTTTGTTGATTCCATTTATGAAATAAAATAGCTTTTCTAAAATCTTGTGTTTTTTACGAAATCATGTAAACCTTCCAGAAGCTATGATTTTAAAAAACGGGGGAAGTAAGCTTTTCTTATTTCCAAACGCATGCACAAACTATAGAAAGTCGTTATGACATAGAATGTGCATACTTTGTTGATTCCATTTATGAAATAAAACACATTTTCTAAAAACTCGAGTTTTTAAAGAAATCTTGTACACCTTCTAGTCGCTGTGATTTTAAAAAACGGGGGAAGTAAGCTTTTCTTATTTCTAGACGCATGCGCAAACTATAGAAAGTCGTTATGACGTAGAATGTGCATACTTTGTTGATTACATTTATGAAATAAAACACATTTTCTAAAAACTCGTGTTTTTTAAGAAATCATGTAAACCTTCCAGAAGCTGTGATTTTAAAAAACGGTGGAAGAAAGCTTTTCTTATTTCTGGACGCATGCGCAAACTATAGAAAGTCATTATGATGTAGAATGTGCATACTTTGTTGATTCCATTTATGAAATAAAACACATTTTCTAAAAACTCATGTTTTTTAAGAAATCATGTAAACCTTCTAGAAGCTATGATTTTAAAAAACGAGGGAAGTAAGCTTTTCTTATTTCTAGACGCATGCGCAAACTATAGAAAGTCGTTATGACGTAGAATGTGTATACTTTGTTGATTACATCTATGAAATAAAACACATTTTCTAAAAACTCGTGTTTTTCAAGAAATCATGTAAACCTTCTAAAAGACGTGATTTTAAAAAATGGGGGAAGTAAGCTTTTCTTATTTCCAAACACATGCGCAAACTATAGAAAGTCATTATGACGTAGAATGTGCTTACTTTGTTGATTCCATTTATGAAATAAAACACATTTTCTAATAAATCGTGTTTTTTAAGAAATCATGTAAACCTTCTAGAAGCTGTGATTTTAAAAAACGAGGGAAGTAAGCTTTTCTTATTTCCAAACGCATGTTCAAACTATAGAAAGTCGTTATGACGTAGAATGTGCATACTTTGTTGATTCCATTTATGAAATAAAACACATTTTCTAAAAACTCGTGTTTCTTAAGAAATTATGTAAACCTTCTAGAAGATGTGATTTTAAAAAACAGGGGAAGTAAGCTTTTCTTATTTCCGGACGCATGCGCAAACTATAGAAAGTCGTTATGACGTAGAATGTACATACTTTGTTTATTCCTTTTACGAAATAAAACAAATTTTCTCAAAACTCGTGTTTTTTACGAAATCATGTAAACCTTCTAGAAGCTGTGATTTTAAAAAACGGGGGAAGTAAGCTTTTCTTATTTCCGGACGAATACGCAAACTATAGAAAGTCGTTATTACGTAGAATGTGCATACTTTGTTGATTCCATTTATGAAATAAAACACATTTTCTAAAAACTCGTGTTTTTTAAGAAATCATGTAAACCTTCTAGAAGCTGTGATTTTAAAAAACGGGGGAAGTAAGCTTTTCTTATTTCCAAACGCATGTGCAAACTATAGAAATTCGTTATGACGTAGAATGTGCATACTTTGTTGATTCCATTTATGAAATAAAACACATTTTCTAAAAACTCGTGTTTTTTACGAAATCATGTAAACCTTCTAGAAGCTGTGATTTTAAAAAACGGTGGAAGTAAGCTTTTCTTATTTCCGGACGCATGCGAAAAATATAGAAAGTCGTTATGATGTAGAATTTGCATACTTTGTAGATTACATTTATGAAATAAAACACATTTTCTAAAAACTCGTGTTTTTTAAGAAATCATGTAAACCTTCTAGAAGCTGTGATTTTAAAAAACGGGGGAAGTAAGCTTTTCTTATTTCCGGACGCATGCGCAAACTATAGAAAGTCGTTATGACGTAGAATGTGCATACTTTGTAGATTCCATTTATGAAATAAAACACATTTTCTAAAAACTCGTGTTTTTTACGAAATGATGTAAACCTTCTAGAAGCTGTGATTTTAAAAAACGGTGGAAGTAAGCTTTTCTTATTTCCGGACGCATGCGCAAACTATAGAAAGTCGTTATGATGTAAAATGTGCATACTTTGTTGATTCCGTTTATGAAATAAAACACATTTTCTAAAAACTCGTGTTTTTTAAGAAATCATGTAAAGCTTCTAGAAGCTGTGGTTTTAAAAAACGGGGGAAGTAAGCTTTTCTTTTTTCCAAACGCATGCGCAAACTATAGAAAGTCGTTGTGACGTAGAATGTGCATACTTTGTTGATTCCATTTATGAAATAAAACACATTTTCTAAAAACTCGTGTTTTTTAAGAAATCATGTAAACCTTCTAGAAGCTGTTATTTTAAAAAACCGGGGAAGTAAGATTTTCTTATTTACGGACGCATGCGCAAACTATAGAAAGTCGTTATGACGTAGAATGTGCATACTTTGTTGATTCCGTTCATGAAATAAAACACATTCTCTAAAAACTCGTGTTTTTTACGAAATCATGTAAACCTTCTAGAAGCTGTGAATTTAAAAAACGGTGGAAGTAAGCTTTTCTTATTTCCGGACGCATGCGCAAACTATGGAAAGTCGTTATGACGTAGAATGTGCATACTTTGTTGATTCCATTTATGAAATAAAACACATTTTCTAAAAACTCGTGTTTTTTACGAAATCATGTAAACCTTCTAGAAGCTGTGAATTTAAAAAACGGTGGAAGTAAGCTTTTCTTATTTCCGGACGCATGCGCAAACAATAGAAAGTCGTTATGACGTAGAATGTGCATACTTTGTAGATTCCATTTATGAAATAAAACACATTTTCTAAAAACTCGTGTTTTTTAGGAGATCATGTAAACCTTCTAGAAGCTGTGATTTTAAAAAACGGTGGAAGTAAGCTTTTCTTATTTCCGGACGCATGCGCAAAGTATAGAAAGTTGTTATGACGTAGAATGTGCATACTTTGTTGATTCCATTTATGAAATAAAACACATTTTCTAAAAACTCATGTTTTTTAAGAAATCATGTAAACCTTCTAGAAGCTATTATTTTAAAAAACGGTGGAAGTAAGCTTTTCTTATTTGCGAACGCATGCGCAAACTATAGAAAGTCGTTATGACGTAGAATGTGCATACTTTGTTGATTCCATTTATGAAATAAAACACATGTTCTAAAAACTCATGTTTTTTACGAAATCATGTAAACCTTCTAGAAGCTGTGATTTTAAAAAACGGGGGAAGTAAGCTTTTCTTATTTCCGGATGCATGCGCAAACTATAGAAAGTCGTTATGACGTAGAATGTGCATACTTTGTTGATTCCATTTATGAAATAAAACACATTTTCTAAAAACTCGTGTTTTTTAAGAAATCATGTAAACCTTCTAGAAGCTGTGAATTTAAAAAACGGTGGAAGTAAGCTTTTCTTATTTCCGGACGCATGCGCAAACAATAGAAAGTCGTTATGACGTAGAATGTGCATACTTTGTAGATTCCATTTATGAAATAAAACACATTTTCTAAAAACTCGTGTTTTTTAGGAAATCATGTAAACCTTCTAGAAGCTGTGATTTTAAAAAACGGTGGAAGTAAGCTTTTCTTATTTCCGGACGCATGCGCAAAGTTTAGAAAGTCGTTATGACGTAGAATGTGCATACTTTGTTGATTCCATTTATGAAATAAAACACATTTTCTAAAAACTCGTGTTTTTTAAGAAATCATGTAAACCTTATAAAAGCTGAGATTTTAAGAAACGATGGAAGTAAGCTTTTATTATTTCCGGACGAATGCGCAAACTATAGAAACTCGTTATGATGTAGAATGTGCATACTTTGTTCATTCCATTTATGAAATAAAACACATTTTATAAAAACTCGTGTTTTTTACGAAATCATGTAAACCTTCTAGAAGCTGTGATTTTAAAAAACGGGGGAAGTAAGCTTTTCTTATTTCCGGACGCATGCGCAAACTATAGAAATTCGTTATGACGTAGAATGTGCATAATTTGTTGATTCCATTTATGAAATAAAACACATTTTCTAAAAACTCGTGTTTTTTACAAAATCATGTAAACCTTCTAGATGCTGTGATTTTAAAAAACAGGGGAAGTAAGCTTTTCTTATTTCCGGACGAATGCGCAAACTATAGAAAGTCGTTATGACGTAGAATGTGCATACTTTGTTGATTCCATTTATGAAATAAAAGACATTTTCTAAAAACTCGTGTTTTTTAAGAAATCATGTAAGCCTTCTAGAAGCTGTGATTTTAAACAACGAGGGAAGTAAGCTTTTCTTATTTCCAAACGCATGTGCAAACTATAGAAAGTCGTTATGACGTACAATGTGCATACTTTGTTGATTCCATTT
Organism: Larix kaempferi; assembly: GCA_027924585.1. Taxonomy (NCBI): domain Eukaryota; kingdom Viridiplantae; phylum Streptophyta; class Pinopsida; order Pinales; family Pinaceae; genus Larix; species Larix kaempferi. The sequence goes on from BSBM01000324.1 coordinate 4,792,044, forward strand.
ATGAAATAAAACACATTTTCTAAAAACTCGTGTTTTTTAAGAAATCATGTAAACCTTCTAGAAGCTGTGATTTTAAAAAACAGGGGAAGTAAGCTTTTCTTATTTCCGGACGCATGCGCAAACTATAGAAAGTCATTATGACGTAGAATGTGCATACTTTGTTGATTCCATTTATGAAATAAAACACATTTTCTAAAAACTCGTGTTTTTTAAGAAATCATGTAAACCTTCTAGAAGCTGTGATTTTAAAAAACGAGGGAATTAAGCTTTTCTTATTTCCAAACGCATGCGCAAACTATAGAAATTCGTTATGATGTAGAATGTGCATACTTTGTTGATTCCATTTATGAAATAAAACACGTTTTCTAAAATCTCGTGTTTTTTACGAAATCATGTAAACCTTCCAGAAGCTGTGATTTTAAAAAACGGGGGAAGTAAGGTTTTCTTATTTTCAAACGCATGCACAAACTATGGAAAGTCGTTATGACGTAGAATGTGCATACTTTGTTGATTCCATCTATGAAATAAAACACATTTTCTAAAAACTCGAGTTTTTTAAGAAATCATGTAAACCTTCTAGCAGCTGTGATTTTAAAAAACGGGGGAAGTAAGCTTTTCTTATTTCCGGACGCATGCGCAAACTATAGAAAGTCGTTATGACGTAGAATGTGCATACTTTGTTGATTACATTTATGAAATAAAACACATTTTCTAAAAACTCGTGTTTTTTAAGAAATCATGTAAACCTTCTAGAAGCTGTGATTTTAAAAAACAGGGGAAGTAAGCTTTTCTTATTTCCAAACACATGCGAAAACTATAGAAAGTCATTATGACGTAGAATGTGCTTACTTTGTTGATTCCATTTATGAAATAAAAAACATTTTCTAAAAACTCAAGTTTTTTACGAAATCATGTAAACCTTCTAGAAGCTGTGGTTTTAAAAAACGGGGGAACTAAGTTTTTCTTATTTCGGGACGCATGCGCAAACTATAGAAAGTCGTTATGACGTAGAATGTGCATACTTTGTTGATTCAATTTATGAAATAAAACACATTTTCTAAAAAATAGTGTATTTTAAGAAATCATGTAAACCTTCTAAAAGCTGTGATTTTAAAAAACGAGGGAAGTAAGCTTTTCTTATTTCCAAATGCATGTTCCAACTATAGAAATTCGTTATGACGTAGAATGTGCATACTTTGTTGATTCCATTTATGAAATAAAACACATTTTCTAAAAACTCGTGTTTTTTAAGAAATTATGTAAACCTTCTAGAAGCTGTGATTTTAAAAAACGGGGGAAGTAAGCTTTTCTTATTTCCGGATGCATGCGGAAACTATAGAAAGTCGTTATGACGTAGAGTGTGCATACTTTGTAGATTCCATTGATGAAATAAAGCACATTTTCTAAAAACTCGTGTTTTTTACGAAATCATGTAAACCTTCTAGAAGCTGTGATTTTAAAAAATGGTGGAAGTAAGCTTTTCTTATTTCCGTACGAATGCGCAAACTATAGAAAGTCGTTATGACGTAGAATGTGCATACTTTGTCGATTCCATTGATGAAATAAAACACATTTTCTAAAAAATCGTGTTTTTTAAGAAATCATGTAAACCTTCTAGAAGTTGTGATTTTAAAAAACGGGGGAAGTAAGCTGTTCTTATTTCCGGACGAATACACAAACTATAGAAAGTCGTTATGACGTAGAATGTGCATACTTTGTTGATTCCATTTATGAAACAAAACACATTTTCTAAAAACTCGTGTTTTTTAAGAAATCATGTAAACCTTCTAGAAGCTGTGATTTTAAAAAACGGGGGAAGTAAGCTTTTCTTATTTCCAAACGCATGCGCAAACTATAGAAATTCGTTATGACGTAGAATGTGCATACTTTGTTGATTCCATTTATGAAATAAAACAAATTTTCTAAAAACTTATGTTTTTTACGAAATCATGTAAACCTTCTAGAAGCTCTGATTTTAAAAAACGGGGGAAGAAACCTTTTCTTATTTCCGGACGCATGCGCAAACTATAGAAAGTCGTTATGACGTAGAATGTGCATACTTTGTTGTTTCCATTTATGAAATAAAACACGTTTTCTAAAAACTCATGTTTTTTAAGAAATCATGTAAACCTTCTAGAAGCTGTGATTTTAAAAAACGGGGGAAGTAAGCTTTTCTTATTTCAAACCGCATGCGCAAAATATAAAATCGTTATGACGTAGAATGTACATACTTTGTTGATTCCATTTATGAAATAAAACACATTTTCTAAAAACTCGTGTTTTTTAAGAAATCATGTAAACCTTCTAGAAGCTGTGATTTTGAAAAAAAGGGGAAGTAAGCTTTTCTTATTTCCGGACGCATGCGCAAACTATAGAAAGTCGTTATGACGTAGAATGTGAATACTTTGTAGATTCCATTTATGAAATAAAACACATTTGCTAAAAACTCGTGTTTTTTACGAAATCATGTAAAACTTCTAGAAGCTGTGATTTAAAAAAACGGGGGAAGTAAGCTTTTCTTATTTCCAAACGCATGTGCAAACTATAGAAAGTCGTTATGACGTAGAATGTGCATACTTTGTTGGTTCCATTTATGAAATAAAACACATTTTCTAAAAACTCGTGTTTTTTAAGAAATTATGTAAAGCTTCTAGAAGCTGTGATTTTAAAAATGGGGGAAGTAAGCTTTTCTTATTTCCGGACGCATGCGCAAACTATAGAAAGTCGTTATGACGTAGAATGTGCATACTTTGTAGATTCCATTTATGAAATAAAGCACATTTTCAAAAAACTCATGTTTTTTACAAAATCATGTAAACCTTCTAGAAGCTGTGATTTTAAAAAACGGTGGAAGAAAGCTTTTCTTATTTCTGGACGCATGCGCAAACTATAGAAAGTCGTTATGACGTAGAATGTGCATACTTTGTCGATTCCATTTATGAAATAAAACACATTTTCTAAAAACTCCTGTTTTTTACGAAATCATGTAAACCTTCTAGAAGCTGTGATTTTAAAAAACGGTGGAAGTAAGCTTTTCTTATTTCCGGACGCATGCGAAAAATATAGAAAGTCGTTATGATGTAGAATGTGCATACTTTGTAGATTACATTTATGAAATAAAACACATTTTCTAAAAACTCGTGGTTTTTAAGAAATCATGTAAACCTTCTAGAAGCTGTGATTTTAAAAAACGGGGGAAGTAAGCTTTTCTTATTTCCGGACGCATGCGCAAACTATAGAAAGTCATTATGACGTAGAATGTGCATACTTTGTAGATTCCATTTATGAAATAAAACACATTTTTTAAAAACTCGTGTTTTTTACGAAATGATGTAAACCTTCTAGAAGTTGTGATTTTAAAAAACGATGGAAGTAAGCTTTTCTTATTTCCGGACGCATGCGCAAACTATAGAAAGTCGTTATGATGTAGAATGTGCATAGTTTGTTGATTCCGTTTATGAAATAAAACACATTTTCTAAAAACTCGTGTTTTTTAAGAAATCATGTAAAGCTTCTAGAAGCTGTGATTTTAAAAAACAGGGGAAGTAAGATTTTCTTATTTCCGGACGCATGCGCAAACTATAGAAAGTCATTATGACGTAGAATGTGCATACTTTGTAGATTACATTTATGAAATAAAACACATTTTCTAAAAACTCGTGGTTTTTAAGAAATCATGTAAACCTTCTAGAAGCTGTGATTTTAAAAAACGGGGGAAGTAAGCTTTTCTTATTTCCGGACGCATGCGCAAACTATAGAAAGTCATTATGACGTAGAATGTGCATACTTTGTAGATTCCATTTATGAAATAAAACACATTTTCTAAAAAATCGTGTTTTTTACGAAATCATGTAAACCTTCTAGAAGCTGTGAATTTAAAAAACGGTGGAAGTAAGCTTTTCTTATTTCCGGACGCATGCGCAAACTATAGAATGTCGTTCTGACGTAGAATGTGCATACTTTGTAGATTCCATTTATGAAAAAAAACACATTTTCTAAAAACTCGTGTTTTTTACGAAATCATGTAAACCTTCTAGAAGCTGTGATTTTAAAAAACGGTGGAAGTAAGCTTTTCTTATTTCCGGACGCATGCGCAAAGTATAGAAAGTCGTTATGACGTAGAATGTGTATACTTTGTTGATTCCATTTATGAAATAAAACACATTTTCTAAAAACTCATGTTTTTTAAGAAATCATGTAAACCTTCTAGAAGCTGTGATTTTAAAAAACGGGGGAAGTAAGCTTTTCTTATTTCCGGACGCATGCGCAAAGTATAGAAAGTCGTTATGACGTAGAATGTGCATACTTTGTTGATTCCATTTATGAAATAAAACACATTTTTTAAAAACTCATCTTTTTTACGAAATCATGTAAACCTTCTAGAAGCTGTGATTTTAAAAAACGGGGGAAGTAAGCTTTTCTTATTTCTGGACGCATGCGCAAACTATAGAAAGTCGTTATGACGTAGAATGTGAATACTTTGTTGATTTCGTTTATGAAATAAAACACATTTTCTAAAAACTCGTGTTTTTTACGAAATCATGTAAACCTTCTAGAAGCTGTGAATCTAAAAAACGGTGGAAATAAGCTTTTCTTATTTCCGGACGCATGCGCAAACTATAGAAAGTCGTTATTACGTAGAATGTGCATACTTTGTAGATTCCATTTATGAAATAAAACACATTTTCTAAGAACTCGTGTTTTTTTACGAAATGATGTAAACCTTCTAGAAGCTGTGATTTTAAAAAACGGGGGAAGTAAGCTTTTCTTATTTCCAAACGCATGCGCAAACAATAGAAAGTCGTTATTACGTAGAATGTGCATACTTTGTTGATTCCATTTATGAAATAAAACACATTTTCTAAAAACTCATGTTTTTTAAGAAATCATGTAAACCTTCTAGAAGCTGTGATTTTAAAAAACAGGGGAAGTAAGATTTTCTTATTTCCAGACGCATGCGCAAACTATAGAAAGTCGTTATGACGTAGAATGTGCATACTTTGTAGATTCCATTTATGAAATAAAACACATTTTCTAAAAACTCGTGTTTTTTACGAAATCATGTAAACCTTCTAGAAGCTGTGAATTTAAAAAACGGTGGAAGTAAGCTTTTCTTATTTCCGGACGCATGCGCAAACTATAGAAAGTCGTTATGACGTAGAATGTGCATACTTTGTAGATTCCATTTATGAAATAAAACACATTTTCTAAAAACTCGTGTTTTTTACGAAATCATGTAAACCTTCTAGAAGCTGTGATTTTAAAAAACGGTGGAAGTAAGCTTTTCTTATTTCCGGATGCATGCGCAAAGTATAGAAAGTCGTTATGACGTAGAATGTGCATACTTTGTTGATTCCATTTATGAAATAAAACACATTTTCTAAAAACTCATGTTTTTTAAGAAATCATGTAAACCTTCTAGAAGCTATTATTTTGAAAAACGGTGGAAGTAAGCTTTTCTTATTTCCTGACGCATGCGCAATCTATTGAAAGTCGTTATGACGTAGAATGTGCATACTTTGTCGATTCCATTTATGAAATAAAACACATTTTCTAAAAACTTGTGTTTTTTACCAAATCATTTAAACCTTCTAGAAGCTGTGATTTTAAAAAACTGTGGAAGTAAGCTTTTCTTATTTCCGGACGCATGCGAAAAATATAGAAAGTCGTTATGATGTAGAATTTGCATACTTTGTAGATTACATTTATTAAATTAAACACATTTTCTAAAAACTCGTGTTTTTTAAGAAATCATTTAAACCTTCTAGAAGCTGTGATTTTAAAAAACGGGGGAAGTAAGCTTTTCTTATTTCCGGACGCATGCACAAACTATAGAAAGTCGTTATGACGTAGAATGTGCATACTTTGTAGATTCCATTTATGAAATAAAACACATTTTCTAAAAACTCGTGTTTTTTACGAAATGATGTAAACCTTGTAGAAGCTGTGATTTTAAAAAACGGTGGAAGTAAGCTTTTCTTATTTCCGGACGCATGCGCAAACTATAGAAAGTCGTTATGATGTAGAATGTGCATACTTTGTTGATTCCGTTTATGAAATAAAACACATTTTCTAAAAACTCGTGTTTTTTAAGAAATCATGTAAAGCTTCTAGAAGCTGTGATTTTAAAAAACGGGGGAAGTAAGATTTTCTTATTTCCAAACCAATGCGCAAACAATAGAAAGTCGTTATGACGTAGAATGTGCATACTTTGTTGATTCCATTTATGAAATAAAACACATTTTCTAAAAACTCGTGTTTTTTAAGAAATCATGTAAACCTTCTAGAAGCTGTGATTTTAAAAAACAGGGGAAGTAAGATTTTCTTATTTCCAGACGCATGCGCAAACTATAGAAAGTCATTATGACGTAGAATGTGCATACTTTGTTGATTCAATTTATGAAATAAAACACATTTTCTAAAAAATCGTGTTTTTTAAGAAATCATGTAAACCTTCTAGAAGCTGTGATTTTAAAAAACGAGGGAAGTGAGCTTTTCTTATTTCCAAATGCATGTTCCAACTATAGAAATTCGTTATGACGTAGAATGTGCATACTTTGTTGATTCCATTTATGAAATAAAACACATTTTCTAAAAACTCGTGTTTTTTAAGAAATTATGTAAACCTTCTATAAGCTGTGATTTTAAAAAACGGGGGAAGTAAGCTTTTCTTATTTCCGGATGGATGCGGAAACTATAGAAAGTCGTTATGACGTAGAGTGTGCATACTTTGTAGATTCCATTGATGAAATAAAGCACATTTTCTAAAAACTCGTGTTTTTTACGAAATCATGTAAACCTTCTAGAAGCTGTGATTTTAAAAAATGGTGGAAGTAAGCTATTCTTATATCCGTACGAATGCGCAAACTATAGAAAGTCGTTATGACGTAGAATGTGCATACTTTGTCGATTCCATTGATGAAATAAAACACATTTTCTAAAAACTCGTGTTTTTTAAGAAATCGTGTAAACCTTCTAGAAGTTGTGATTTTAAAAAACAGGGGAAGTAAGCTTTTCTTATTTCCGGACGAATACACAAACTATAGAAAGTCGTTATGACGTAGAATGTGCATACTTTGTTGATTCCATTTATGAAATAAAACACATTTTCTAAAAACTCGTGTTTTTTAAGAAATCATGTAAACCTTCTAGAAGCTGTGATTTTAAAAAACGGGGGAAGTAAGCTTTTCTTCTTTCCAAACGCATGCGCAAACTATAGAAATTCGTTATGACGTAGAATGTGCATACTTTGTTGATTCCATTTATGAAATAAAACAAATTTTCTAAAAACTCATGTTTTTTACGAAATCATGTAAACCTTCTAGAAGCTCTGATTTTAAAAAACGGGGGAAGAAAGCTTTTCTTATTTCCGGACGCATGCGCAAACTATAGAAAGTCGTTATGACGTAGAATGTGCATACTTTGTTGTTTCCATTTATGAAATAAAACACGTTTTCTAAAAACTCATGTTTTTTAAGAAATCATGTAAACCTTCTAGAAGCTATTATTTTAAAAAACGGTGGAAGTAAGCTTTTCTTATTTCCGGACGCATGCGCAAACTATAGAAAGTCGTTATGACGTAGAATGTGCATACTTTGTTGATTCCATTTATGAAATAAAACACATGTTCTAAAAACTCATGTTTTTTACGAAATCATGTAAACCTTCTAGAAGCTGTGATTTTAAAAAACGGGGGAAGTAAGCTTTTCTTATTTCCGGACGCATGCGCAAACTATAGAAAGTCGTTATGACGTAGAATGTGCATACTTTGTTGATTCCATTTATGAAATAAAACACATTTTCTAAAAACTCGTGTTTTTTAAGAAATCATGTAAACCTTCTAGAAGCTGTGATTTTAAAAAAAGGGGGAAGTAAGCTTTTCTTATTTCCGGACGCATGCGCAAACTATAGAAAGTCGTTATGACGTAGAATGTGCATAGTTTGAAGATTCCATTTATGAAATAAAACACATTTTCTAAAAACTCGTGTTTTTTAAGAAATCATGTAAACCTTCTAGAAGCTGTGATTTAAAAAAACGGGGGAAGTAAGCTTTTCTTATTTCCAAACGCATGCGCAAACTATAGAAAGTCGTTATGACGTAGAATGTGCATACTTTGTTGATTCCATTTATGAAATAAAACACATTTTCTAAAAAGTCGTGTTTTTTAGGAAATCATGTAAACCTTCTAGAAGCTGTGATATTAAAAAATGGTGGAAGTAAGCTTTTCTTATTTCCGGACGCATGCACGAACTATAGAAAGTCGTTATGACGTAGAATGTGCATACTTTATAGATTCCATTTATGAAATAAAACACATTTTTTAAAAACTCGTGTTTTTTACGAAATCATGTAAACGTTCTAGAAGCTGTGATTTTAAAAAATGGTGGCAGTAAGCTTTTCTTATTTCCGGACGCATGCGCAAACTATAGAAAGTCGTTATGATGTAGAATGTGCATACTTTGTAGATTCCATTTACGAAATAAAACACATTTTCTAAAAACTCGTGTTTTTTACGAAATCATGTAAACCTTCTAGAAGCTGTGATTTAAAAAAACGGGGGAAGTAAGCTTTTCTTATTTCCAAACGCATGCGAAAACTATAGAAAGTCGTTATGACGTAGAATGTGCATACTTTGTTGATTCCATTTATGAAATAAAACACATTTTCTAAAAACTCGTGTTTTTTACAAAATCATGTAAACCTTCTAGAAGCTGTGATTTTAAAAAACGGGGGAAGTAAGCTTTTCTTATTTCCAAACTTATGCGCAAACTATAGAAAGTCGTTATGACGTAGAATGTGCATAGTTTGTTCATTCCATTTATGAAATAAAACATATTTTCTAAAAACTCGTGTTTTTTAAGAAATCATGTAAACCTTCTAGAAGCTGTGATTTTAAAAAACGGGGGAAGTAAGCTTTTCTTATTTCCGGACGGATGCGCAAACTATAGAAATTCATTATGACGTAGAATGTGCATACCTTGTAGATTCCATTTATGAAATAAAAGACATTTTTTAAAAACTCGTGTTTTTTACAAAATCATGTAAACCTTCTAGAAGCTGTGATTTTAAAAAACGGGGGACGTAAGCTTTTCTTATTTCCAAACTTATGCGCAAACTACAGAAAGTCGTTATGACGTAGAATGTGCATAGTTTGTTCATTCCATTTATGAAATAAAACATATTTTCTAAAAACTCGTGTTTTTTAAGAAATCATGTAAACCTTCTAGAAGCCGTGATTTAAAAAAACGGGGGAAATAAGCTTTTCTTATTTCCGGACGCATGCGCAAACTATAGAAAGTCGTTATGATGTAGAATGTGCATACTTTGTAGATTCCATTTATTAATTTAAAAGACATTTTTTAAAAAATCGTGTTTTTTACGAAATCATGTAAACCTTCTAGAAGCTGTGATTTTTAAAAACGGTGGAAGTAAGCTTCTCTTTTTTTTGGACGCATGCGCAAAGTATAAAAGTCATTATGACATAGAATGTGTATACTTTGTTGATTCCATTTATGAAATAAAACACATTTTCGAAAAACTCGTGTTTTTTAACAAATCCTGTAAACCTTCTAGAAGCTGTGATTTTAAAAAACGGGGGATCTAAGCTTTTCTTACTTCCAAATGCATGCGCAAACTATAGAAAGTCGTTATGACGTAGAATGTGCATACTTTGTTGATTCCATTTATGAAATAAAACACATTTTCTAAAAACTCGTGTTTTTTTAGAAATCATGTAAACCTTCTAGAAGCTGTGATTTTAAAAAACGGTGGAATTAAGCTTTTCTTATTTCCGGACGCATGCGCAAACTATAGAAAGTCGTTATGATGTAGAATGTGCATACTTTGTTGATTCCGTTTATGAAATAAAACACATTTTCTAAAAACTCGTGTTTTTTAACAAATCATGTAAAGCTTCTAGAAGCTGTGATTTTAAAAAACAGGGGAAGTAAGCTTTTCTTATTTCCAAACGCATGCGCAAACTATAGAAAGTCGTTATGACGTAGAATGTGCATACTTTGATGATTCCATTTATGAAATAAAACACATTTTCTAAAAACTCGTGTTTTTTAAGAAATCATGTAAACATTCTAGAAGCTGTGATTTTAAAAAACAGGGGAAGTAAGATTTTCTTATTTCCAGACGCATGCGCAAACTATAGAAAGTCGTTATGACGTAGAATGTGCATACTTTGTAGATTCCATTTATGAAATAAAACACATTTTCCAAAAACTCGTGTTTTTTACGAAATCATGTAAACCTTCTAGAAGCTGTGAATTTAAAAAACGGTGGAAGTAAGCTTTTCTTATTTCCGGACGCATGCGCAAACAATAGAAAGTCGTTATGACGTAGAATGTGCATACTTTGTAGATTCCATTTATGAAATAAAACACATTTTCTAAAAACTCGTGTTTTTTAGGAAATCATGTAAACCTTCTAGAAGCTGTGATTTTAAAAAACGGTGGAAGTAAGCTTTTCTTATTTCCGGACGCATGCGCAAAGTATAGAAAGTCGTTATGACGTAGAATGTGCATACTTTGTTGATTCCATTTATGAAATAAAACACATTTTCTAAAAACTCATGTTTTTTAAGAAATCATGTAAACCTTCTAGAAGCTATTATTTTAAAAAACGGTGGAAGTAAGCTTTTCTTATTTCCGGACGCATGCGCAAACTATAGAAAGTCGTTATGACGTAGAATGTGCATACTTTGTTGATTCCATTTATGAAATAAAACACATGTTCTAAAAACTCATGTTTTTTACGAAATCATGTAAACCTTCTAGAAGCTGTGATTTTAAAAAACGGGGGAAGTAAGCTTTTCTTATTTCTGGACGCATGCGCAAACTATAGAAAGTCGTTATGATGTAGAATGTGCATACTTTGTAGATTCCATTTATTAAATAAAAGACATTTTTTAAAAACTCGTGTTTTTTACGAAATCATGTAAACCTTCTAGAAGCTGTGATTTTTAAAAACGGTGGAAGTAAGCTTCTCTTTTTTTTGGACGCATGCGCAAAGTATAAAAGTCATTATGACATAGAATGTGTATACTTTGTTGATTCCATTTATGAAATAAAACACATTTTCGAAAAACTCGTGTTTTTTAACAAATCCTGTAAACCTTCTAGAAGCTGTGATTTTAAAAAAAGGGGGAAGTAAGCTTTTCTTATTTCCAAACTTATGCGTAAACTATAGAAAGTCGTTATGACGTAGAATGTGCATAGTTTGTTCATTCCATTTATGATATAAAACATATTTTCTAAAAACTCGTGTTTTTTAAGAAATCATGTAAACCTTCTAGAAGCTGTGATTTTAAAAAACGGGGGAAATAAGCTTTTCTTATTTCCAGACGCATGCGCAAACTATAGAAAATCGTTATGATGTAGAATGTGCATACTTTGTAGATTCCATTTATTAAATAAAAGACATTTTTTAAAAACTCGTGTTTTTTACGAAATCATGTAAACCTTCTAGAAGCTGTGATTTTTAAGAACGGTGGAAGTAAGCTTCTCTTTTTTTTGGACGCATGCGCAAAGTATAAAAGTCATTATGACATAGAATGTGTATACTTTGTTGATTCCATTTATGAAATAAGACACATTTTCGAAAAACTCGTGTTTTTTAACAAATCCTGTAAACCTTCTAGAAGCTGTGATTTTAAAAAACGGGGGATCTAAGCTTTTCTTACTTCCAAATGCATGCGCAAACTATAGAAAGTCGTTATGACGTAGAATGTGCATACTTTGTTGATTCCATTTATGAAATAAAACACATTTTCTAAAAACTCGTGTTTTTTTAGAAATCATGTAAACCTTCTAGAAGCTGTGATTTTAAAAAACGGGGGAAGTAAGCTTTTCTTATTTCCGGACGCATGCGCAAACTATAGAAAGTCGTTATGATGTAGAATGTGCATACTTTGTAGATTCAATTTATGAAATAAAACACATTTTCTAAAAACTCGTGTTTTTTATGAAATCATGTAAACCTTCTAGAAGCCGTGATTTTAAAAAATGGTGGAAGTAAGCTTTTCTTATTTCCGGACGCATGCGCAAACTATAGAAAGTCGTTATGACTTAGAATGTGCATACTTTGTTGATTCCATTTATGAAATAAACCACATTTTCTAAAAACTCGTGTTTTTTAAGAAATCATGTAAACCTTATAAAAGCTGAGATTTTAAGAAACGATGGAAGTAAGCTTTTATTATTTCCGGACGAATGCGCAAACTATAGAAACTCGTTATGATGTAGAATGTGCATACTTTGTTCATTCCATTTATGAAATAAAACAAATTTTATAAAAACTCGTGTTCTTTACGAAATCATGTAAACCTTCTAGAAGCTGTGATTTTAAAAAATGGGGGAAGTAAGCTTTTCTTATTTCCGGACGCATGCGCAAACTATAGAAATTCGTTATGACGTAGAATGTGCATAATTTGTTGATTCCATTTATGAAATAAAACACATTTTCTAAAAACTCGTGTTTTTTACAAAATCATGTAAACCTTCTAGATGCTGTGATTTTAAAAAACAGGGGAAGTAAGCTTTTCTTATTTCCGGACGCATGTGCAAACTATAGAAAGTCGTTATGACGTAGAATGTGCATACTTTGTTGATTCCATTTATGAAATAAAAGACATTTTCTAAAAACTCGTGTTTTTTAAGAAATCATGTAAGCCTTCTAGAAGCTGTGATTTTAAACAACGAGGGAAGTAAGCTTTTCTTATTTCCAAACGCATGTGCAAACTATAGAAAGTCATTATGACGTACAATGTGCATACTTTGTTGATTCCATTTATGAAATAAAACACATTTTCTAAAAACTCGTGTTTTTTAAGAAATCATGTAAACCTTCTAGAAGCTGTGATTTTAAAAAACGGGGGAAGTAAGCTTTTCTTATTTCCGGACGCATGCGCAAACTATAGAAAGTCATTATGACGTAGAATGTGCATACTTTGTTGATTCCATTTTTGAAATAAAACACATTTTCTAAAAACTTGTGTTTTTTAAGAAATCATGTAAACCTTCTAGAAGCTGTGATTTTAAAAAACGAGGGAAGTAAGCTTTTCTTATTTCCAAACGCATGCGCAAACTATAGAAATTCGTTATGATGTAGAATGTGCATACTTTGTTGATTCCATTTATGAAATAAAACACGTTTTCTAAAATCTCGTGTTTTTTACGAAATCATGTAAACCTTCCAGAAGCTGTGATTTTAAAAAACGGGGGAAGTAAGGTTTTCTTATTTTCAAACGCATGCACAAACTATGGAAAGTCGTTATGACGTAGAATGTGCATACTTTGTTGATTCCATTTATGAAATAAAACACATTTTCTAAAAACTCGAGTTTTTTAAGAAATCATGTAAACCTTCTAGCAGCTGTGATTTTAAAAAACGGGGGAAGTAAGCTTTTCTTATTTCCGGACGCATGCGCAAACTATAGAAAGTCGTTATGACGTAGAATGTGCATACTTTGTTGATTACATTTATGAAATAAAACACATTTTCTAAAAACTAGTGTTTTTTAAGAAATCATGTAAACCTTCTAGAAGCTGTGATTTTAAAAAACGGGGGAAGTAAGCTTTTCTTATTTCCGGACGCATGCGAAAACTATAGAAAGTCATTATGACGTAGAATGTGCTTACTTTGTTGATTCCATTTATGAAATAAAACACATTTTCTAAAAACTCAAGTTTTTTACGAAATCATGTAAACCTTCTAGAAGCTGTGATTTTAAAAAACGGGGGAACTAAGCTTTTCTTATTTCGGGACGCATGCGCAAACTATAGAAAGTCGTTATGACGTAGAATGTGCATACTTTGTTGATTCAATTTATGAAATAAAACACATTTTCTAAAAAATTGTGTATTTTAAGAAATCATGTAAACCTTCTAGAAGCTGTGATTTTAAAAAACGAGGGAAGTAAGCTTTTCTTATTTCCAAATGCATGTTCCAACTATAGAAATTCGTTATGACGTAGAATGTGCATACTTTGTTGATTCCATTTATGAAATAAAACACATTTTCTAAAAACTCGTGTTTTTTAAGAAATTATGTAAACCTTCTAGAAGCTGTGATTTTAAAAAACGGGGGAAGTAAGCTTTTCTTATTTCCGGATGCATGCGGAAACTATAGAAAGTTGTTATGACATAGAGTGTGCATACTTTGTAGATTCCATTGATGAAATAAAGCACATTTTCTAAAAACTCGTGTTTTTTACGAAATCATGTAAACCTTCTAGAAGTTGTGATTTTAAAAAATGGTGGAAGTAAGCTTTTCTTATTTCCGTACGAATGCGCAAACTATAGAAAGTCGTTATGACGTAGAATGTGCATACTTTGTTGATTCCATTTATGAAACAAAACACATTTTCTAAAAACTCGTGTTTTTTAAGAAATCATGTAAACCTTCTAGAAGCTGTGATTTTAAAAAACGGGGCAAGTAAGCTTTTCTTATTTCCAAACGCATGCGCAAACTATAGAAATTCGTTATGACGTAGAATGTGCATACTTTGTTGATTCCATTTATGAAATAAAACAAATTTTCTAAAAACTTATGTTTTTTACGAAATCATGTAAACCTTCTAGAAGCTCTGATTTTAAAAAACGGGGGAAGAAACCTTTTCTTATTTCCGGACGCATGCGCAAACTATAGAAAGTCGTTATGACGTAGAATGTGCATACTTTGTTGTTTCCATTTATGAAATAAAACACGTTTTCTAAAAACTCATGTTTTTTAAGAAATCATGTAAACCTTCTAGAAGCTGTGATTTTAAAAAACGGGGGAAGTAAGCTTTCTTATTTCAAACCGAATGCGCAAAATATAAAATCGTTATGACGTAGAATGTACATACTTTGTTGATTCCATTTATGAAATAAAACACATTTTCTAAAAACTCGTGTTTTTTAAGAAATCATGTAAACCTTCTAGAAGCTGTGATTTTAAAAAAAGGGGGAAGTAAGCTTTTCTTATTTCCGGACGCATGCGCAAACTATAGAAAGTCGTTATGACGTAGAATGTGAATACTTTGTAGATTCCATTTATGAAATAAAACACATTTGCTAAAAACTCGTGTTTTTTACGAAATCATGTAAACCTTCTAGAAGCTGTGATTTAAAAAAACGGGGGAAGTAAGCTTTTCTTATTTCCAAACGCATGTGCAAACTATAGAAAGTCGTTATGACGTAGAATGTGCATACTTTGTTGGTTCCATTTATGAAATAAAACACATTTTCTAAAAACTCGTGTTTTTTAAGAAATTATGTAAACCTTCTAGAAGCTGTGATTTTAAAAACGGGGGAAGTAAGCTTTTCTTATTTCCGGACGCATGCGCAAACTATAGAAAGTCGTTATGACGTAGAATGTGCATACTTTGTAGATTCCATTTATGAAATAAAGCACATTTTCTAAAAACTCATGTTTTTTACAAAATCATGTAAACCTTCTAGAAGCTGTGATTTTAAAAAACGGTGGAAGTAAGCTTTTCTTATTTCTGGACGCATGCGCAAACTATAGAAAGTCGTTATGACGTAGAATGTGCATACTCTGTCGATTCCATTTATGAAATAAAACACATTTTCTAAAAACTCCTGTTTTTTACGAAATCATGTAAACCTTCTAGAAGCTGTGATTTTAAAAAACGGTGGAAGTAAGCTTTTCTTATTTCCGGACGCATGCGAAAAATATAGAAAGTCGTTATGATGTAGAATGTGCATACTTTGTAGATTACATTTATGAAATAAAACACATTTTCTAAAAACTCGTGTTTTTTAAGAAATCGTGTAAACCTTCTAGAAGCTGTGATTTTGAAAAACGGGGGAAGTAAGCTTTTCTTATTTCCGGACGCATGCGCAAACTATAGAAAGTCATTATGACGTAGAATGTGCATACTTTGTAGATTCCATTTATGAAATAAAACACATTTTTTAAAAACTTGTGTTTTTTACGAAATGATGTAAACCTTCTAGAAGTTGTGATTTTAAAAAACGGTGGAAGTAAGCTTTTCTTATTTCCGGACGCATGCGCAAACTATAGAAAGTCGTTATGATGTAGAATGTGCATACTTTGTTGATTCCGTTTATGAAATAAAACACATTTTCTAAAAACTCGTGTTTTTTAAGAAATCATGTAAAGCTTCTAGAAGCTGTGATTTTAAAAAACGGGGGAAGTAAGCTTTTCTTATTTCCAAACGCATGCGCAAACTATAGAAAGTCGTTATGATGTAGAATTTGCATACTTTGTTGATTCCATTTATGAAATAAAACACATTTTCTAAAAACTCGTGTTTTTTAAGAAATCATGTAAACCTTCTAGAAGCTGTGATTTTAAAAAACAGGGGAGGTAAGATTTTCTTATTTCCGGACGCATGCGCAAACTATAGAAAGTCGTTATGACGTAGAATGTGCATACTTTGTAGATTCCATTTATGAAATAAAACACATTTTCTAAAAACTCGTGTTTTTTACGAAATCATGTAAACCTTCTAGAAGCTGTGAATTTAAAAAACGGTGGAAGTAAGCTTTTCTTATTTCCGGACGCATGCGCAAACTATAGAATGTCGTTCTGACGTAGAATGTGCACACTTTGTAGATTCCATTTATGAAAAAAAACACATTTTCTAAAAACTCGTGTTTTTTACGAAATCATGTAAACCTTCTAGAAGCTGTGATTTTAAAAAACGGTGGAAGTAAGCTTTTCTTATTTCCGGACGCATGCGCAAAGTATAGAAAGTCGTTATGACGTAGAATGTGTATACTTTGTTGATTCCATTTATGAAATAAAACACATTTTCTAAAAACTCATGTTTTTTAAGAAATCATGTAAACCTTCTAGAATCTATTATTTTAAAAAACGGTGGAAGTAAGCTTTTCTTATTTCCGGACGCATGCGGAAAGTATAGAAAGTCGTTATGACGTAGAATGTGCATACTTTGTTGATTCCATTTATGAAATAAAACACATTTTGTAAAAACTCATGTTTTTTACGAAATCATGTAAACCTTCTAGAAGCTGTGATTTTAAAAAACGGGGGAAGTAAGCTTTTCTTATTTCTGGACGCATGCGCAAACTATAGAAAGTCGTTATGACGTAGAATGTGAATACTTTGTTGATTCCGTTTATGAAATAAAACACATTTTCTAAAAACTCGTGTTTTTTACGAAATCATGTAAACCTTCTAGAAGCTTTGAATCTAAAAAACGGTGGAAATAAGCTTTTCTTATTTCCGGACGCATGCGCAAACTATAGAAAGTCGTTATTACGTAGAATGTGCATACTTTGTAGATTCCATTTATGAAATAAAACACATTTTCTAAAAACTCGTGTTTTTTACGAAATGATGTAAACCTTCTAGAAGCTGTGATTTTAAAAAACGGGGGAAGTAAGCTTTTCTTATTTCCAAACGCATGCGCAAACTATAGAAAGTCGTTATGACATAGAATGTGCATACTTTGTTGATTCCATTTATGAAATAAAACACATTTTCTAAAAACTCATGTTTTTCAAGAAATCATGTAAACCTTCTAGAAGCTGTGATTTTAAAAAACAGGGGAAGTAAGATTTTCTTATTTCCAGACGCATGCGCAAACTATAGAAAGTCATTATGACGTAGAATGTGCATACTTTGTAGATTCCATTGATGAAATAAAACACATTTTCTAAAAACTCGTGTTTTTTACGAAATCATGTAAACCTTCTAGAAGTTGTGAATTTAAAAAACGGTGGAAGTAAGCTTTTCTTATTTCCGGACGCATGCGCAAACTATAGAAAGTCGTTATGACGTAGAATGTGCATACTTTGAAGATTCCATTTATGAAATAAAACACATTTTCTAAAAACTCGTGTTTTTTACGAAATCATGTAAACCTTCTAGAAGCTGTGATTTTAAAAAACGGTGGAAGTAAGCTTTTCTTATTTCCGGATGCATGCGCAAAGTATAGAAAGTCGTTATGACGTAGAATGTGCATACTTTGTTGATTCCATTTATGAAATAAAACACATTTTCTAAAAACTCATGTTTTTTCAGAAATCATGTAAACCTTCTAGAAGCTATTATTTTGAAAAACGGTGGAAGTAAGCTTTTCTTATTTCCTGACGCATGCGCAATCTATTGAAAGTCGTTATGACATAGAATGTGCATACTTTGTCGATTCCATTTATGAAATAAAACACATTTTCTAAAAACTTGTGTTTTTTACGAAATCATTTAAACCTTCTAGAAGCTGTGATTTTAAAAAACTGTGGAAGTAAGCTTTTCTTATTTCCGGACGCATGCGAAAAATATAGAAAGTCGTTATGATGTAGAATTTGCATACTTTGTAGATTACATTTATTAAATTAAACACATTTTCTAAAAACTCGTGTTTTTTAAGAAATCATGTAAACCTTCTAGAAGCTGTGATTTTAAAAAACGGGGGAAGTAAGCTTTTCTTATTTCCGGACGCATGCACAAACTATAGAAAGTCGTTATGACGTAGAATGTGCATACTTTGTAGATTCCATTTATGAAATAAAACACATTTTCTAAAAACTCGTGTTTTTTACGAAATGATGTAAACCTTGTAGAAGCTGTGATTTTAAAAAACGGTGGAAGTAAGCTTTTCTTATTTCCGGACGCATGCGCAAACTATAGAAAGTCGTTATGATGTAGAATGTGCATACTTTGTTGATTCCGTTTATGAAATAAAACACATGTTCTAAAAACTCGTGTTTTTTAAGAAATCATGTAAAGCTTCTAGAAGCTGTGATTTTAAAAAACGGGGGAAGTAAGATTTTCTTATTTCCAAACCAATGCGCAAACAATAGAAAGTCGTTATGACGTAGAATGTGCATACTTTGTTGATTCCATTTATGAAATAAAACACATTTTCTAAAAACTCGTGTTTTTTAAGAAATCATGTAAACCTTCTAGAAGCTGTGATTTTAAAAAACAGGGGAAGTAAGATTTTCTTATTTCCAGACGCATGCGCAAACTATAGAAAGTCGTTATGACGTAGAATGTGCATACTTTGTAGATTCCATTTATGAAATAAAACACATTTTCCAAAAACTCGTGTTTTTTACGAAATCATGTAAACCTTCTAGAAGCTGTGAATTTAAAAAATGGTGGAAGTAAGCTTTTCTTATTTCCGGACGCATGCGCAAACTATAGAAAGTCGTTATGACGTAGAATGTGCATACTTTGTAGATTCCATTTATGAAATAAAACACATTTTCTAAAAACTCGTGTTTTTTAGGAAAGCATGTAAACCTTCTAGAAGCTGCGATTTTAAAAAACGGTGGAAGTAAGGTTTTCTTATTTCCGGACGCATGCGCAAATTATAGAAAGTCGTTATGACATAGAATGTGCATACTTTGTTGATTCCATTTATGAAATAAAACACATTCTCTAAAAACTCATGTTTTTTAAGAAATCATGTAAACCTTCTAGAAGCTATTATTTTAAAAAACGGTGGAAGTAAGCTTTTCTTATTTCCGGACGCATGCGCAAACTATAGAAAGTCGTTATGACGTAGAATGTGCATACTTTGTTGATTCCATTTATGAAATAAAACACATGTTCTAAAAACTCATGTTTTTTACGAAATCATGTAAACCTTCTAGAAGCTGCGATTTTAAAAAACGGGGGAAGTAAGCTTTTCTTATTTCCGGACGCATGCGCAAACTATAGAAAGTCGTTATGACGTAGAATGTGCATACTTTGTTGATTCCATTTATGAAATAAAACACATTTTCTAAAAACTTGTGTTTTTTAAGAAATCATGTAAACCTTCTAGAAGGTGTGATTTTAAAAAAAGGGGGAAGTAAGCTTTTCTTATTTCCGGACGCATGCGCAAACTATAGAAAGTCGTTATGACGTAGAATGTGCATAGTTTGAAGATTCCATTTATGAAATAAAACACATTTTCTAAAAACTCGTGTTTTTTAAGAAATCATGTAAACCTTCTAGAAGCTGTGATTTAAAAAAATGGGGGAAGTAAGCTTTTCTTATTTCCAAACGCATGCGCAAACTATAGAAAGTCGTTATGACGTAGAATGTGCATACATTGCTGATTCCATTTATGAAATAAAACACATTTTCTAAAAAGTCGTGTTTTTTAGGAAATCATGTAAACCTTCTAGAAGCTGTGATTTTAAAAAATGGTGGAAGTAAGCTTTTCTTATTTCCGGACGCATGCACAAACTATAGCAAGTCGTTATGACGTAGAATGTGCATACTTTGTAGATTCCATTTATGAAATAAAACACATTTTTTAAAAACTCGTGTTTTTTACGAAATCATGTAAACGTTCTAGAAGCTGTGATTTTAAAAAATGGTGGCAGTAAGCTTTTCTTATTTCCGGACGCATGCGCAAAATATAAAAGTCGTTATGACGTAGAATGTGCATACTTTGTTGATTCCATTTATGAAATAAAACACATTTTCTAAAAACTTGTGTTTTTTAACAAATACTGTAAAGCTTCTAGAAGCTGTGATTTTAAAAAACAGGGGAAGTAAGCTTTTCTTATTTCCAAATGCATGCGCAAAATATAAAATCGTTATGACGTAGAATGTACATACTTTGTTGATTCCATTTATGAAATAAAACACATTTTCTAAAAACTCATGTTTTTTAAGAAATCATGTAAACTTTCTAGAAGCTGTGATTTTAAAAAACGGGGGAAGTAAGCTTTTCTTATTTCCGGACGCATGCGCAAACTATAGAAATTCATTATGACGTAGAATGTGCATACCTTGTAGATTCCATTTATGAAATAAAAGACATTTTTTAAAAACTCGTGTTTTTTACAAAATCATGTAAACCTTCTAGAAGCTGTGATTTTAAAAAACGGGGGAAGTAAGCTTTTCTTATTTCCAAACTTATGCGCAAACTATAGAAAGTCGTTATGACGTAGAATGTGCATAGTTTGTTCATTCCATTTATGAAATAAAACATATTTTCTAAAAACTCGTGTTTTTTAAGAAACAATGTAAACCTTCTAGAAGCTGTGATTTTAAAAAACGGGGGAAATAAGCTTTTCTTATTTCCGGACGCATGCGCAAACTATAGATAGTCGTTATGATGTAGAATGTGCATACTTTGTAGATTCCATTTACGAAATCATGTAAACCTTCTAGAAGCTGTGATTTTTAAAAACGGTGGAAGTAAGCTTCTCTTTTTTTTGGACGCATGCGCAAAGTATAAAAGTCATTATGACATAGAATGTGTATACTTTGGTGATTCCATTTATGAAATAAAACACATTTTCGAAAAACTCTTGTTTTTTAACAAATCCTGTAAACCTTCTAGAAGCTGTGATTTAAAAAAAACGGGGGATGTAAGCTTTTCTTACTTCCAAATGCATGCGCAAACTATAGAAAGTCGTTATGACGTAGAATGTGCATACTTTGTTGATTCCATTTATGAAATAAAACACATTTTCTAAAAACTCGTGTTTTTTTAGAAATCATGTAAACCTTCTAGAAGCTGTGATTTTAAAAAACGGGGGAAGTAAGCTTTTCTTATTTCCGGACGCATGCGCAAACTATAGAAAGTCATTATGACGTAGAAAGTGCATACTTTGTAGATTCCATTTATGAAATAAAACACATTTTCTAAAAACTCGTGTTTTTTACGAAATCATGTTATCCTTCTAGAAGCTGTGATTTTAAAAAACGGTGGAAGTAAGCTTTTCTTATTTCCGGACGCATGCGCAAACTATAGAAAGTCGTTATGATGTAGAATGTGCATACTTTTTAGATTCCATTTATGAAATAAAACACATTTTCTAAAAACTCGTGTTTTTTATGAAATCATGTAAACCTTCTAGAAGCTGTGATTTTAAAAAATGGTGGAAGTAAGCTTTTCTTATTTCCGGACGCATGCGCAAATTATAGAAAGTCGTTATGACCTAGAATGTGCATACTTTGTTGATTCCATTTATGAAATAAAACACATTTTCTAAAAACTCGTGTTTTTTAAGAAATCATGTAAACCTTATAAAAGCTGAGATTTTAAGAAACGATGGAAGTAAGCTTTTATTATTTCCGGACGAATGCGCAAACAATAGAAAGTCGTTATGACGTAGAATGTGCATACTTTGTTCATTCCATTTATGAAATAAAACACATTTTATAAAAACTCCTGTTTTTTACGAAATCATGTAAACCTTCTAGAAGCTGTGATTTTAAAAAAACGGGGGAAGTAAGCTTTTCTTATTTCCGGACGCATGCGCAAACTATAGAAAGTCGTTATGACGTAGAATGTGCATACTTTGTTGATTCCATTTATGAAATAAAACACATTTTCTAAAAACTCGTGTTTTTTACAAAATCATGTAAACCTTCTAGATGCTGTGATTTTAAAAAACGGGGGAAGTAAGCTTTTCTTATTTCCGGACGCATGCGCAAACTATAGAAAGTCATTATGACGTAGAATGTGCATACTTTGTTGATTCCATTTATGAAATAAAACACATTTTCTAAAAACTCGTGTTTTTTAAGAAATCATGTAAACCTTCTAGAAGCTGTGATTTTAAAAAACGGGGGAAGTAAGCTTTTCTTATTTCCGGACGCATGCGCAAACTATAGAAAGTCATTATGACGTAGAATGTGCATACTTTGTTGATTCCATTTATGAAATAAAACACATTTTCTAAAAACTCGTGTTTTTTAAGGAATCATGTAAACCTTCTAGAAGCTGTGATTTTAAAAAACGAGGGAAGTAAGCTTTTCTTATTTCCAAACACACGCGCAAACTATAGAAATTCGTTATGATGTAGAATGTGCATACTTTGTTGATTCCATTTATGAAATAAAACACATTTTCTAAAATCTCGTGTTTTTTACGAAATCATGTAAACCTTCCAGAAGCTGTGATTTTAAAAAACGGGGGAAGTAAGCTTTTCTTATTTCCAAACGCATGCACAAACTATGGAAAGTCGTTATGACGTAGAATGTGCATACTTTGTTGATTCCATTTATGAAATAAAACACATTTTCTAAAAACTCGTGTTTTTTACAAAATCATGTAAACCTTCTAGATGCTGTGATTTTAAAAAACGGGGGAAGTAAGCTTTTCTTATTTCCGGACGCATGCGCAAACTATAGAAAGTCATTATGACGTAGAATGTGCATACTTTGTTGATTCCATTTATGAAATAAAACACATTTTCTAAAAACTCGTGTTTTTTAAGAAATCATGTAAACCTTCTAGAAGCTGTGATTTTAAAAAACGGGGGAAGTAAGCTTTTCTTATTTCCGGACGCATGCGCAAACTATAGAAAGTCATTATGACGTAGAATGTGCATACTTTGTTGATTCCATTTATGAAATAAAACACATTTTCTAAAAACTCGTGTTTTTTAAGGAATCATGTAAACCTTCTAGAAGCTGTGATTTTAAAAAACGAGGGAAGTAAGCTTTTCTTATTTCCAAACACACGCGCAAACTATAGAAATTCGTTATGATGTAGAATGTGCATACTTTGTTGATTCCATTTATGAAATAAAACACATTTTCTAAAATCTCGTGTTTTTTACGAAATCATGTAAACCTTCCAGAAGCTGTGATTTTAAAAAACGGGGGAAGTAAGCTTTTCTTATTTCCAAACGCATGCACAAACTATGGAAAGTCGTTATGACGTAGAATGTGCATACTTTGTTGATTCCATTTATGAAATAAAACACATTTTCTAAAAACTCGAGTTTTTTAAGAAATCATGTAAACCTTCTAGCAGCTGTGATTTTAAAAAACGGGGGAAGTAAGCTTTTCTTATTTCCGGACGCATGCGCAAAGTATAGAAAGTCGTTATGACGTAGAATGTGCATACTTTGTTGATTACATTTATGAAATAAAACACATTTTCTAAAAACTCGTGTTTTTCAAGAAATCATGTAAACTTTCTAGAAGCTGTGATTTTAAAAAACGGGGGAAGTAAGCTTTTCTTATTTCCGGACGCATGCGCAAACTATAGAAAGTCATTATGACGTAGAATGTGCATACTTTGTTGATTCCATTTATGAAATAAAACACATTTTCTAAAAACTCGTGTTTTTTAAGAAATCATGTAAACCTTCTAGAAGCTATGATTTTAAAAAACGGGGGAAGTAAGCTTTTCTTATTTCCGGACGCATGCGCAAACTATAGAAAGTCTTTATGACGTATAATGTGCATACTTTGTTGATTACATTTATGAAATAAAACACATTTTCTAAAAACTCGTGTTTTTCAAGAAATCATGTAAACTTTCTAGAAGCTGTGATTTTAAAAAACGGGGGAAGTAAGCTTTTCTTATTTCCAAACACATGCGCAAACTATAGAAAGTCATTATGACGTAGAATGTGCTTACTTTGTTGATTCCATTTATGAAATAAAACACATTTTCTAAAAACTCATGTTTTTTACGAAATCATGTAAACCTTCTAGAAGCTGTGATTTTAAAAAACGGGAGAAGTAAGCTTTTCTTATTTCCGGACGCATGCGCAAACTATAGAAATTCGTTATGACGTAGAATGTCAATACTTTGTTGATTCCGTTTATGAAATAAAACACATTTTCTAAAAACTCGTGTTTTTTACGAAATCATGTAAACCTTCTAGAAGCTGTGAATTTAAAAAACGGTGGAAATAAGCTTTTCTTATTTCCGGACGCATGCGCAAACTATAGAAAGTCATTATTACGTAGAATGTGCATACTTTGTAGATTCCATTTATGAAATAAAACACATTTTCTAAAAACTCATGTTTTTTACGAAATGATGTAAACCTTCTAGAAGCTGTGATTTTAAAAAACGGTGGAAGTAAGCTTTTCTTATTTCCGGACGCATGCGCAAACTATAGAAAGTCATTATGATGTAGAATGTGCATACTTTGTTGATTCCATTTATGAAATAAAACACATTTTCTAAAAACTCATGTTTTTTACGAAATCTTGTAAACCTTCTAGAAGCTGTGATTTTAAAAAACGGGAGAAGTAAGCTTTTCGTATTTCCGGACGCATGTGCAAACTATAGAAATTCGTTATGACGTAGAATGTCAATACTTTGTTGATTCGGTTTATGAAATAAAACACGTTTTCTAAAAACTCGTGTTTTTTACGAAATCATGTAAACCTTCTAGAAGCTGTGAATTTAAAAGACGGTGGAAATAAGCTTTTCTTATTTCCGGACGCATGCGCAAACTATAGAAAGTCGTTATTACGTAGAATGTGCATACTTTGTAGATTCCATTTATGAAATAAAACACATTTTCTAAAAACTCGTGTTTTTTACGAAATGATGTAAACCTTCTAGTAGCTGTGATTTTAAAAAACGGTGGAAGTAAGCTTTTCTTATTTCCGGACGCATGCGCAAACTATAGAAAGTCATTATGATGTAGAATGTGCATACTTTGTTGATTCCGTTTATGAAATAAAACACATTTTCTAAAAACTCGTGTTTTTTAAGAAATCATGTAAAGCTTCTAGAAGCTGTGATTTTAAAAAACGGGGGAAGTAAGCTTTTATTATTTCCAAACGCATGCGCAAACTATAGAAAGTCGTTATGATGTAGAATGTGCATACTTTGTTGATTCCATTTATGAAATAAAACACATTTTCTAAAAACTCGTGTTTTTTAAGAAATCATGTAAACCTTCTAGAAGCTGTGATTTTAAAAAACAGGGGAAGTAAGATTTTCTTATTTCCAGACGCATGCGCAAACTATAGAAATTTGTTATGACGTAGAATGTGCATACTTTGTAGATTCCATTTATGAAATAAAACACATTTTCTAAAAACTCGTGTTTTTTACGAAATCATGTAAACCTTCTAGAAGCTGTGATTTTAAAAAACGGTGGAAGTAAGCTTTTCTTATTTCCGGACGCATGCGCAAACTATAGAAAGTCGTTATGACGTAGAATGTGCATACTTTGTAGATTCCATTTATGAAATAAAACACATTTTCTAAAAACTCGTGTTTTTTACGAAATCATGTAAACCTTCTAGAAGCTGTGATTTTAAAAAACGGTGGAAGTAAGCTTTTCTTATTTCCGGACGCATGCGCAAAGTATAGAAAGTCGTTATGACGTAGAATGTGCATACTTTGTTGATTCCATTTATCAAATAAAACACATTTTCTAAAAACTCATGTTTTTTAAGAAATCATGTAAACCTTCTAGAAGCTATTATTTTAAAAAACGGTGGAATTAAGCTTTTCTTATTTCCTGACGCATGCACAATCTATAGAAAGTCGTTATGACGTAGAATGTGCATACTTTGTTGATTCCATTTATGAAATAAAACACATTTTCTAAAAACTCATGTTTTTTACGAAATCATGTAAACCTTCTAGAAGCTGTGATTTTAAAAAATGGGGGAAGTAAGCTTTTCTTATTTCCGGACGCATGCGCAAACTATAGAAAGTCGTTATGACGTAGAATGTGCATACTTTGTAGATTCCATTTATGAAATAAAACACATTTTCTAAAAACTCGTATTTTTTATGAAATCATGTAAACCTTCTAGAAGCTGTGATTTTAAAAAACACTGGAAGTAAGCTTTTCTTATTTCCGGACGAATGCGCAAACTATAGAAATTCGTTATGACGTAGAATGTGCATACTTTGTTGATTCCATCTATGAAATAAAACACATTTTCTAAAAACTAGCGTTTTTTGAGAAATCATGTAAACCTTCTAGAAGCTGTGATTTTAAAAAACGGGGGAAGTAAGCTTTTCTTATTTCCGGACGCATGCGCAAACTATAGAAAGTCATTATGACGTAGAAAGTGCATACTTTGTAGATTCCATTTATGAAATAAAACACATTTTCTAAAAACTCGTGTTTTTTACGAAATCATGTTATCCTTCTAGAAGCTGTGATTTTAAAAAACGGTGGAAGTAAGCTTTTCTTATTTCCGGACGCATGCGCAAACTATAGAAAGTCGTTATGATGTAGAATGTGCATACTTTTTAGATTCCATTTATGAAATAAAACACATTTTCTAAAAACTCGTGTTTTTTAAGAAATCATGTAAACCTTCTAGAAGCTGTGATTTAAAAAACGGGGGAAGTAAGCTTTTATTATTTCCAAACGCATGCGCAAACTATAGAAAGTCGTTATGATGTAGAATGTGCATACTTTGTTGATTCCATTTATGAAATAAAACACATTTTCTAAAAACTCGTGTTTTTTAGGAAATCATGTAAACCTTCTAGAAGCTGTGATTTTAGAAAAAGGGGGAAGTAAGCTTTTCATATTTCCTAACGCATGAGCAAACTATAGAAAGTCGTTATGACGTAGAATGTGCATAGTTTGAAGATTCCATTTATGAAATAAAACACATTTTCTAAAAACTCGTGTTTTTTAAGAAATCATGTAAACCTTCTAGAAGCTGTGATTTAAAAAAACGGGGGAAGTAAGCTTTTATTATTTCCAAACGCATGCGCAAACTATAGAAAGTCGTTATGATGTAGAATGTGCATACTTTGTAGATTCCATTTATGAAATAAAACACATTTTCTAAAAACTCGTGTTTTTTAGGAAATCATGTAAACCTTCTAGAAGCTGTGATTTTAAAAAATGGTGGAAGTAAGCTTTTCTTATTTCCGGATGCATGCGCAAACTATAGAAAACCGTTATGATGTAGAATGTGCATACTTTGTTGATTCCATTTATGAAATAAAACACATTTTCTTAAAACTCGTGTTTTTTAAGAAATCATGTAAACCTTCTAGAATCTGTGATTTTAAAAAACAGGGGAAGTAAGCTTTTCTTATTTCCAAACGCATGCGCAAACTATAGAAAGTTGTTATGACGTAGAATGTGCATACTTTGTAGATTCCATTTATGAAATAAAACACATTTTCTAAAAACTCGTATTTTTTACGAAATCATGTAAACCTTCTAGAAGCTGTGATTTTAAAAAACACTGGAAGTAAGCTTTTCTTATTTCTGGACGAATGCGCAAACTATAGAAATTCGTTATGACTTAGAATGTGCATACTTTGTTGATTCTATTTATGAAATAAAACACATTTTCTAAAAACTCGTGTTTTTTAAGAAATCATGTAAACCTTCTAGAAGCTGTGATTTTAAAAAACAGGGGAAGTTAGCTTTTCTTATTTCCAAACGCATGCGCAAACTATAGAAATTCGTTATGACGTAGAATGTGCATACTTTGTTGATTCCATTTATGAAATAAAACACATTTTCTAAAAACTCGTGTTTTTTAAGAAATCATGTAAACCTTCTAGAAGCTGTGATTTTAAAAAACGGGGGAAGTAAGTTTTTCTTATTTCCGCACGTATGCGCAAACTATAAAAAGTCGTTATGATGTAGAATGTGCATACTTTGTTGATTCCATTTATGAAATAAAACACATTTTCTAAAAACTCGTGTTTTTTAAGAAATCATGTAAACCTTCTAGAAGCTGTGATTTTAAAAAATGGTGGAAGTAAGCTTTTCTTATTTCCAAACGCATGCGCAAACTATAGAAAGTCGCTATGGCATAGAATGTGCATACTTTGTTGATTCCATTTATGAAATAAAACACATTTTCTAAAAACTCGTGTTTTTTAAGAAATCATGTAAACCTTCTAGAAGCTGTGATTTTAAAAAATGGGGGAAGTAAGCTTTTCTTATTTCTGGACGCATGCGCAAACTATAGAAAGTCGTTATGACGTAGAATGTGCATACTTTGTAGATTCCATTTATGAAATAAAACACATTTTCTAAAAACTCGTATTTTTTATGAAATCATGTAAACCTTCTAGAAGCTGTGATTTTAAAAAACACTGGAAGTAAGCTTTTCTTATTTCCGGACGAATGCGCAAACTATAGAAATTCGTTATGACGTAGAATGTGCATACTTTGTTGATTCCATCTATGAAATAAAACACATTTTCTAAAAACTAGCGTTTTTTAAGAAATCATGTAAACATTCTAGAAGCTGTGATTTTAAAAAACGGTGGAAGTAAGCTTTTCTTATTTCCGGACGCATGCGCAAACTATAGAAAGTCGTTATGACGTAGAATGTGCATACTTTTTTTATTCCATTTATGAAATAAAACACATTTTCTAAAAACTCGTGTTTTTTAAGAAATCATGTAAACCTTCTAGAAGCTGTGATTTTGAAAAACGTTGGAAGTAAGCTTTTATTATTTCCGGACGCATGCGCTAACTATAGAAAGTCATTATGACGTAGAATGTGCATACTTTGTTGATTCCATTTATGAAATAAAAGACATTTTCTAAAAACTCGTGTTTTTTAAGAAATCATGTAAACCTTCTAGAAGCTGTGATTTTAAAAAATGGTGGAAGTAAGCTTTTCTTATTTCCGGACGCATGCGCAAACTATAGAAAGTCGTTATGACGTAGAATGTGCATACTTTGTTGATTCCATTTATGAAATAAAACACATTTTCTAAAAACTCGTATTTTTTACGAAATCATGTAAACCTTCTAGAAGCTGTGATTTTAAAAAACACAGGAAGTAAGCTTTTCTTATTTCCGGACGAATGCGCAAACTATATAAATTCGTTATGACTTAGAATGTGCATACTTTGTTGATTCTATTTATGAATTAAAACACATTTTCTAAAAACTCGTGTTTTTTAAGAAATCATGTAAACCTTCTAGAAGCTGTGATTTTAAAAAACAGGGGAAGTTAGCTTTTCTTATTTCCAAACGCATGCGCAAACTATAGAAATTCGTTATGACGTAGAATGTGCATACTTTGTTTATTCCATTTATGAAATAAAACACATTTTCTAAAAACTCGTGTTTTTTAAGAAATCATGTAAACCTTCTAGAAGCTGTGATTTTAAAAAACGGGGGAAGTAAGTTTTTCTTATTTCCGCACGTATGCGCAAACTATAAAAAGTCATTATGATGTAGAATGTGCATACTTTGTTGATTCCATTTATGAAATAAAACACATTTTCTAAAAACTCGTGTTTTTTAAGAAATCATGTAAACCTTCTAGAAGCTGTGATTTTAAAAAATGGTGGAAGTAAGCTTTTCTTATTTCCAAACGCATGCGCAAACTATAGAAAGTCGCTATGGCATAGAATGTGCATACTTTGTTGATTCCATTTATGAAATAAAACACATTTTCTAAAAACTCGTGTTTTTTAAGAAATCATGTAAACCTTCTAGAAGCTGTGATTTTAAAAAATGGGGGAAGTAAGCTTTTCTTATTTCTGGACGCATGCGCAAACTATAGAAAGTCGTTATGACGTAGAATGTGCATACTTTGTAGATTCCATTTATGAAATAAAACACATTTTCTAAAAACTCGTATTTTTTATGAAATCATGTAAACCTTCTAGAAGCTGTGATTTTAAAAAACACTGGAAGTAAGCTTTTCTTATTTCCGGACGAATGCGCAAACTATAGAAATTCGTTATGACGTAGAATGTGCATACTTTGTTGATTCCATCTATGAAATAAAACACATTTTCTAAAAACTAGCGTTTTTTGAGAAATCATGTAAACATTCTAGAAGCTGTGATTTTAAAAAACGGTGGAAGTAAGCTTTTCTTATTTCCGGACGCATGCGCAAACTATAGAAAGTCGTTATGACGTAGAATGTGCATACTTTTTTTATTCCATTTATGAAATAAAACACATTTTCTAAAAACTTGTGTTTTTTAAGAAATCATGTAAACCTTCTAGAAGCTGTGATTTTGAAAAACGTTGGAAGTAAGCTTTTATTATTTCCGGACGCATGCGCTAACTATAGAAAGTCATTATGACGTAGAATGTGCATACTTTGTTGATTCCATTTATGAAATAAAAGACATTTTCTAAAAACTCGTGTTTTTTAAGAAATCATGTAAACCTTCTAGAAGCTGTGATTTTAAAAAATGGTGGAAGTAAGCTTTTCTTATTTCCGGACGCATGCGCAAACTATAGAAAGTCGTTATGACGTAGAATGTGCATACTTTGTTGATTCCATTTATGAAATAAAACACATTTTCTAAAAACTCGTGTTTTTTAAGAAATCATGTAAACCTTCTAGAAGCTGTGATTTTAAAAAACAAGGGAAGTAAGCTTTTCTTATTTCCAAACGCATGCGCAAACTATAGAAAGTCGCTATGGCATAGAATGTGCATACTTTGTTGATTCCATTTATGAAATAAAACACATTTTCTAAAAACTCGTGTTTTTTAAGAAATCATGTAAACCTTCTAGAAGCTGTGATTTTAAAAAACGGGGGAAGTAAGTTTTTCTTATTTCCGGACGTATGCGCAAACTATAAAAAGTCGTTATGATGTAGAATGTGCATACTTTGTTGATTCCATTAATGAAATAAAACACATTTTCTAAAAACTCGTGTTTTTTAAGAAATCATGTAAACCTTCTAGAAGCTGTCATTTTAAAAAATGGTGGAAGTAAGCTTTTCTTATTTCCAAACGCATGCGCAAACTATAGAAAGTCGCTATGGCATAGAATGTGCATACTTTGTTGATTCCATTTATGAAATAAAACACATTTTCTAAAAACTCGTGTTTTTTAAGAAATCATGTAAACCTTCTAGAAGCTGTGATTTTAAAAAATGGGGGAAGTAAGCTTTTCTTATTTCCGGACGCATGCGCAAACTATAGAAAGTCGTTATGACGTAGAATGTGCATACTTTGTAGATTCCATTTATGAAATAAAACACATTTTCTAAAAACTCGTATTTTTTATGAAATCATGTAAACCTTCTAGAAGCTGTGATTTTAAAAAACACTCTAAGTAAGCTTTTCTTATTTCCGGACGAATGCGCAAACTATAGAAATTCGTTATGACGTAGAATGTGCATACTTTGTTGATTCCATCTATGAAATAAAACACATTTTCTAAAAACTCGTGTTTTTTAAGAAATCATGTAAACCTTCTAGAAGCTGTGATTTTGAAAAACGGGGGAAGTAATCTTTTCTTATTTCCGGACGCATGCGCAAACTATAGAAAGTTGTTATGAAGTAGAATGTGCATACTTTTTTTATTCCATTTATGAAATAAAACACATTTTCTAAAAATTCGTGTTTTTTAAGAAATCATGTAAACCTTCTAGAAGCTGTGATTTTGAAAAACGTTGGAAGTAAGCTTTTATTATTTCCGGACGCATGCGCAAACTATAGAAAGTCATTATGACGTAGAATGTGCATACTTTGTTGATTCCATTTATGAAATAAAAGACATTTTCTAAAAACTCGTGTTTTTTAAGAAATCATGTAAACCTTCTAGAAGCTGTGATTTTAAAAAATGGTGGAAGTAAGCTTTTCTTATTTCCGGATGCATGCGCAAACTATAGAAAGTCGTTATGACGTAGAATGTGCATACTTTGTTGATTCCATTTATGAAATAAAAGACATTTTCTAAAAACTCGTGTTTTTTACAAAATCATGTAAACCTTCTAGATGCTGTGATTTTAAAAAACGGGGAAAGTAAGCTTTTCTTATTTCCGGACGCATGCGCAAACTATAGAAAGTCGTTATGACGTAGAATGTGCATACTTTTTTGATTCCATTTATGAAATAAAAGACATTTTCTAAAAACTCGTGTTTTTTAAGAAATCATGTAAACCTTCTAGAAGCTGTGATTTTACAAAACGGGGGAAGTAAGCTTTTCTTATTTCCGGACGCATGCGCAAACTATAGAAAGTCGTTATGACATAGACTGTGCATACTTTGTTGACTCCATTTATGAAATAAAACATATTTTCTAAAAACTCGTGTTTTTTACGAAATCATGTAAACCTTCTAGAAGCTGTGATTTTAAAAAACGGGGGAAGTAAGCTTTTCTTATTTCCAGACGCATGCTCAAACTTTAGAAAGTCGTTATGACGTAGACTGTGCATACATTGTTGATTCCATTTATGAAATAAAACACATTTTCTAAAAACTCGTGTTTTTTACGAAATCATGTAAACCTTCTAGAAGCTGTGATTTTAAAAAACGGGGGAAGTAAGCTTTTCTTATTTCCGGACGCATGCGCAAAATATAGAAAGTCATTATGACGTAGAATATACATACTTTGTTGATTCCATTTATGAAATAAAACACATTTTCTAAAAACTCGTGTTTTTTAAGAAATCATGTAAACCTTCTAGAAGCTGTGATTTTAAAAAACGAGGGAAGTAACCCTTTCTTATTTCCAAACGCATGCGCAAACTATAGAAATTCGTTATGATGTAGAATGTGCATACTTTGTTGATTCCATTTATGAAATAAAACACATTTTCTAAAATCTCGTGTTTTTTACAAAGTCATGTAAACCTTCCAGAAGCTGTGATTTTAAAAAACGGTGGAAGTAAGCTTTTCTTATTTCCAAACTCATGCACAAACTATGGAAAGTCGTTATGACGTAGAATGTGCATACTTTGTTGATTCCATTTATGAAATAAAACACATTTTCTAAAAACTCGAGTTTTTTAAGAAATCATGTAAACCTTCTTGCAGCTGTGATTTTAAAAAACGGGGGAAGTAAGCTTTTCTTATTTCCGGACGCATGCGCAAACTATAGAAAGTCGTTATGACGTAGAATGTGCATACTTTGTTGATTACATTTATGAAATAAAACACATTTTCTAAAAACTCATGTTTTTTAAGAAATCATGTAAACCTTCTTGAAGCTGTGATTTTAAAAAACGGTGGAAGAAAGCTTTTCTTATTTCTGGACGCATGCGCAAACTATAGAAAGTCGTTATGATGTAGAATGTGCATACTTTCTTGATTCCATTTATGAAATAAAACACATTTTCTAAAAACTCGTGTTTTTTAAGAAATCATGTAAACCTTCTAGAAGCTATGATTTTAAAAAACGGGGGAAGTAAGCTTTTCTTATTTCCAGACGCATGAGCAAACTATAGAAAGTCGTTATGACTAAGAATGTGCGTACTTTGTAGATTCCATTTATGAAATAAAACACATTTTCTAAAAACTCGTATTTTTTATGAAATCATGTAAACCTTCTAGAAGCTGTGATTTTAAAAAACACTGGAAGTAAGCTTTTCTTATTTCCGGACGAATGCGCAAACTATAGAAATTCGTTATGACGTAGAATGTGCATACTTTGTAGATTCCATCTATGAAATAAAACACATTTTCTAAAAAGTAGCGTTTTTTAAGAAATCATGTAAACCTTCTAGAAGCTGTGATTTTAAAAAACGGTGGAAGTAAGCTTTTCTTATTTCCGGACGCATGCGCAAACTATAGAAAGTTGTTATGACGTAGAATGTGCATACTTTTTTTATTCCATTTATGAAATAAAACACATTTTCTAAAAACTCGTGTTTTTTAAGAAATCATGTAAACCTTCTAGAAGCTGTGATTTTAAAAAACGAGGGAAGTAAGCTTTTCTTATTTCCAAACGCATGTTCAAAGTATAGAAATTCGTTATGACGTAGAATGTGCATACTTTGTTGATTCCATTTATGAAATAAAACACATTTTCTAAAAACTCGTGTTTTTTAAGAAATTATGTAAACCTTCTAGAAGCTGTGATTTTAAAAAACGGTGGAAGTAAGCTTTTCTTATTTCCGGACGAATGCGCAAACTATAGAAAGTTGTTATGACGTAGAATGTGCATACTTTGTGGATTCCATTTATAAAATAAAACGCATTTTCCAAAAACTCGTGTTTTTTACGAAATCATGTAAACCTTCTAGAAGCTGTGATTTTAAAAAATGGTAGAAGTAAGCTTTTCTTATTTCCGGACGCATGCGCAAACTATAGAAAGTCGTTATGACGTAGAATGTGCATACTTTGTTGATTCCATTTATGAAATAAAACACATTTTCTAAAAACTCGTGTTTTTTAACAAATCATGTAAATCTTCTACAAGCTGTGATTTTAAAAAATGGGGGAAGTAAGCTTTTCTTATTTCCGAACGCATTCGCAAACTATAGAAAGTCGTTATGATGTAGAATGTGCATACTTTTTTGATTCCATTTATGAAATAAAACACATTTTCTAAAAACTCATGTTTTTTACGAAATCATGTAAACCTTCTAGAAGTTGTGATTTTAAAAAATGGGGGAAGTAACATTTTCTTATTTCCGGACGCATGCGCAAACTATAGAAAGCCGTTATGATGTAGAATGTGCATAGTTTGAAGATTGCATTTATGAAATAAAACACATTTTCTAAAAACTCGTGTTTTTTAAGAAATCATGTAAACCTTCTAGAATCTGTGATTTTAAAAAACAGGGGAAGTAAGCTTTTCTTATTTCCAAATGCATGCACAAACTATAGAAAGTTGTTATGACGTAGAATGTGCATACTTTGTTGATTCCATTTATGAAATAAAACACATTTTCTAAAAACTCGTGTTTTTTAAGAAATCATGTAAAGCTTCTAGAATCCGTGATTTTAAAAAATGGTGGAAGTAAGCTTTTCTTATTTCCGTACGCATCCGCAAACAATAGAAATTCGTTATGACTTAGAATGTGCATACTTTGTTGATTCTATTTATGAAATAAAACACATTTTCTAAAAACTCGTGTTTTTTAAGAAATCATGTAAACCTTCTAGAAGCTGTGATTTTAAAAAACGGTGGAAGTAAGCTTTTCTTATTTCTGGACGCATGCGCAAACTATAGAAAGTCGTTATGACGTAGAATGTGCATACTTTTTTTATTCCATTTATGAAATAAAACACATTTTCTAAAAACTCGTGTTTTTTAAGAAATCATGTAAACCTTCTAGAAGCTGTGATTTTGAAAAACGTTGGAAGTAAGCTTTTATTATTTCCGGACGCATGCGCAAACTATAGAAAGTCATTATGACGTAGAATGTGCATACTTTGTTGATTCCATTTATGAAATAAAAGACATTTTCTAAAAACTCATGTTTTTTAAGAAATCATGTAAACCTTCTAGAAGCTGTGATTTTAAAAAATGGTGGAAGTAAGCTTTTCTTATTTCCGGACGCATGCGCAAACTATAGAAAGTCGTTATGACGTAGAATGTGCATACTTTGTTGATTCCATTTATGAAATAAAACACATTTTCTAAAAACTCGTGTTTTTTAAGAAATCATGTAAACCTTCTAGAATCTGTGATTTTAAAAAACAGGGGAAGTAAGCTTTTCTTATTTCCAAACGCATGCGCAAACTATAGAAAGTTGTTATGACGTAGAATGTGCATACTTTGTTTATTCCATTGATGAAATAAAACACATTTTCTAAAAACTCGTGTTTTTTAAGAAATCATGTAAACCTTCTAGAAGCTGTGATTTTAAAAAATGGTGGAAGTAAGGTTTTCTTATTTCCAAACGCATGCGCAAACTATAGAAAGTCGCTATGGCATAGAATGTGCATACTTTGTTGATTCCATTTATGAAATAAAACACATTTTCTAAAAACTCGTGTTTTTTAAGAAATCATGTAAACCTTCTAGAAGCCGTGATTTTAAAAAATGGGGGAAGTAAGCTTTTCTTATTTCCGGACGCATGCACAAACTATAGAAAGTCGTTATGACGTAGAATGTGCATACTTTGTAGATTCCATTTATGAAATAAAACACATTTTCTAAAAACTCGTATTTTTTATGAAATCATGTAAACCTTCTAGAAGCTGTGATTTTAAAAAACACTGGAAGTAAGCTTTTCTTATTTCCGGACGAATGCGCAAACTATAGAAATTCGTTATGACGTAGAATGTGCATACTTTGTTGATTCCATCTATGAAATAAAACACATTTTCTAAAAACTAGCGTTTTTTAAGAAATCATGTAAACATTCTAGAAGCTGTGATTTTAAAAAACGGTGGAAGTAAGCTTTTCTTATTTCTGGACGCATGCGCAAACTATAGAAATTTGTTATGACGTAGAATGTGCATACTTTTTTTATTCCATTTATGAAATAAAACACATTTTCTAAAAACTCGTGTTTTTTAAGAAATCATGTAAACCTTCTAGAAGCTGTGATTTTGAAAAACGTTGGAAGTAAGCTTTTATTATTTCCGGACGCATGCGCAAACTATAGAAAGTCATTATGACGTAGAATGTGCATACTTTGTTGATTCCATTTATGAAATAAAAGACATTTTCTAAAAACTCGTGTTTTTTAAGAAATCATGTAAACCTTCTAGAAGCTGTGATTCTAAAAAATGGTGGAAGTAAGCTTTTCTTATTTCCGGACGCATGCGCAAACTATAGAAAGTCGTTATGACGTAGAATGTGCATACTTTGTAGATTCCATTTATGAAATAAAACACATTTTCTAAAAACTCGTGTTTTTTAAGAAATCATGTAAACCTTCTAGAAGCTGTGATTTTAAAAAACGAGGGAAGTAAGCTTTTCTTATTTCCAAACGCATGTTCAAGGTATAGAAATTCGTTATGACGTAGAATGTGCATACTTTGTTGATTCCATTTATGAAATAAAACACATTTTCAAAAACTCGTGTTTTTTAAGAAATTATGTAAACCTTCTAGAAGCTGTGATTTTAAAAAATGGTGGAAGTAAGCTTTTCTTATTTCCGGACGAATGCGCAAACTATAGAAAGTTGTTATGACGTAGAATGTGCATACTTTGTAGATTCCATTTATGAAATAAAACACATTTTCCAAAAACTCGTGTTTTTTACGAAATCATGTAAACCTTCTAGAAGCTGTGATTTTAAAAAACGGTAGAAGTAAGCTTTTCTTATTTCCGGACGCATGCGCAAACTATAGAAAGTAGTTATGACGTAGAATGTGCATACTTTGTTGATTCCATTTATGAAATAAAACACATTTTCTAAAAACTCGTGTTTTTTAACAAATCATGTAAACCTTCTACAAGCTGTGATTTTAAAAAATGGGGGAAGTAAGCTTTTCTTATTTCCGAACGCATGCGCAAACTATAGAAAGTCGTTATGATGTAGAATGTGCATACTTTGTTGATTCCATTTATGAAATAAAACACATTTTCTAAAAACTCATGTTTTTTACGAAATCATGTAAACCTTCTAGAAGCTGTGATTTTAAAAAATGGGGGAAGTAACATTTTCTTATTTCCGGATGCATGCGCAAACTATAGAAAGCCGTTATGATGTAGAATGTGTATAGTTTGTTGATTCCATTTATGAAATAAAACAAATTTTCTAAAAACTCGTTTTTCTTAAGAAATCATGTAAACCTTCTAGAAGCTATTATTTTAAAAAACGAGGGAAGTAAGCTTTTCTTATTTCCAAACGCATGCGCAAACTATAGAAAGTCATTATGACGAAGAATGTGCATACTTTGTTGATTCCATTTATGAAGTAAAACACATTTTCTAAAAACTCGTGTTTTTTAAGAAATTATGTAAACCTTCTAGAAGCTGTGATTTTAAAAAACGGGGGAACTAAGCTTTTCTTATTTCCGGACGCATGCGCAAACTATAGAAAGTCGTTATGACGTAGAATGTGCATACTTTGTTGACTCCATTTATGAAACAAAACATATTTTCTAAAAACTCGTGTTTTTTACGAAATCATGTAAACCTTCTAGAAGCTGTGATTTTAAAAAACGGGGGAAGTAAGCTTTTCTTATTTCCGGACGCATGCGCAAACTATAGAAAGTCGTTATGACGTAGACTGTGCATACATTGTTGATTCCATTTATGAAATAAAACACATTTTCTAAAAACTCGTGTTTTTTACGAAATCATGTAAACCTTCTAGAAGCTGTGATTTTAAAAAACGTGGGAAGTAAGCTTTTATTATTTCCGGACGCATGCGCAAACTATAGAAAGTCATTATGACGTAGAATGTGCATACTTTGTTGATTCCATTTATGAAATAAAAGACATTTTCTAAAAACTCGTGTTTTTTAAGAAATCATGTAAACCTTCTAGAAGCTGTGATTTTAAAAAATGGTGGAAGTAAGCTTTTCTTATTTCCGGACGCATGCGCAAACTATAGAAAGTCGTTATGACATAGAATGTGCATACTTTGTTGATTCCATTTATGAAATAAAACACATTTTCTAAAAACTCGTGTTTTTTACAAAATCATGTAAACCTTCTAGATGCTGTGATTTTAAAAAACGGGGGAAGTAAGCTTTTCTTATTTCCGGACGCATGCGCAAACTATAGAAAGTCGTTATGACGTAGAATGTGCATACTTTGTTGATTCCATTTATGAAATAAAAGACATTTTCTAAAAACTCGTGTTTTTTAAGAAATCATGTAAACCTTCTAGAAGCTGTGATTTTAAAAAACGGGGGAAGTAAGCTTTTCTTATTTCCGGACGCATGCGCAAACTATAGAAAGTCGTTATGACATAGACTGTGCATACTTTGTTGACTCCATTTATGAAATAAAACATATTTTCTAAAAACTCGTGTTTTTTACGAAATCATGTAAACCTTCTAGAAGCTGTGATTTTAAAAAACGGGGGAAGTAAGCTTTTCTTATTTCCAGACGCATGCTCAAACTTTAGAAAGTCGTTATGACGTAGACTGTGCATACATTGTTGATTCCATTTATGAAATAAAACACATTTTCTAAAAACTCGTGTTTTTTACGAAATCATGTAAACCTTCTAGAAGCTGTGATTTTAAAAAACGGGGGAAGTAAGCTTTTCTTATTTCCGGACGCATGCGCAAAATATAGAAAGTCATTATGACGTAGAATATACATACTTTGTTGATTCCATTTATGAAATAAAACACATTTTCTAAAAACTCGTGTTTTTTAAGAAATCATGTAAACCTTCTAGAAGCTGTGATTTTAAAAAACGAGGGAAGTAACCCTTTCTTATTTCCAAACGCATGCGCAAACTATAGAAATTCGTTATGATGTAGAATGTGCATACTTTGTTGATTCCATTTATGAAATAAAACACATTTTCTAAAATCTCGTGTTTTTTACAAAATCATGTAAACCTTCCAGAAGCTGTGATTTTGAAAAATGGTGGAAGTAAGCTTTTCTTATTTCCAAACTCATGCACAAACTATGGAAAGTCGTTATTACGTAGAATGTGCATACTTTGTTGATTCCATTTATGAAATAAAACACATTTTCTAAAAACTCGAGTTTTTTAAGAAATCATGTAAACCTTCTAGAAGCTGTGATTTTAAAAAACGGTAGAAGTAAGCTTTTCTTATTTCCGGACGCATGCGCAAACTATAGAAAGTAGTTATGACGTAGAATGTGCATACTTTCTTGATTCCATTTATGAAATAAAACACATTTTCTAAAAACTCGTGTTTTTTAAGAAATCATGTAAACCTTCTAGAAGCTATGATTTTAAAAAACGGGGGAAGTAAGCTTTTCTTATTTCCAGACGCATGCGCAAACTATAGAAAGTCGTTATGACTAAGAATGTGCGTACTTTGTAGATTCCATTTATGAAATAAAACACATTTTCTAAAAACTCGTGTTTTTCAAGAAATCATGTAAACCTTCTAGAAGCTGTGATTTTAAAAAACAGGGGAAGTAAGCTTTTCTTATTTCCAGACGCATGCGCAAACTATAGAAAGACGTTATGACGTAGAATGTGCATACTTTGTAGATTCCATTTATGAAATAAAACACATTTTCTAAAAACTCGTGTTTTTTACGAAATCATGTAAACCTTCTAGAGGCTGTGATTTTAAAAAACGGTGGAAGTAAGCTTTTCTTATTTCCGGACGCATGCGCAAACTATAGAAATTCGTTATGACGTAGAATGTGCATACTTTGTAGATTCCATTTATGAAATAAAACACATTTTCTAAAAACTCGTGTTTTTTAAGAAATCATGTAAACCTTCTAGAAGCTGTGATTTTAAAAAACGAGGGAAGTAAGCTTTTCTTATTTCCAAACGCATGTTCAAAGTATAGAAATTCGTTATGACGTAGAATGTGCATACTTTGTTGATTCCATTTATGAAATAAAACACATTTTCTAAAAACTCGTGTTTTTTAAGAAATTATGTAAACCTTCTAGAAGCTGTGATTTTAAAAAACGGTGGAAGTAAGCTTTTCTTATTTCCGGATGCATGCGGAAACTATAGAAAGTCATTATGACGTAGAGTGTACATACTTTGTAGATTCCATTGAAGAAATAAAGCACATTTTCTAAAAACTCCTGTTTTTTACGAAATCGTTTAAACCTTCTAGAAGCTGTGATTTTAAAAAATGGTGGAAGTAAGCTTTTCTTATTTCCGTACGAATGCACAAACTATAGAAAGTCGTTATGACGTAGAATGTGCATACTTTGTCGATTCCATTGATGAAATAAAACACATTTTCTAAACCCTCGAGTTTTTTAA
Source organism: Larix kaempferi (assembly GCA_027924585.1). NCBI lineage: Eukaryota > Viridiplantae > Streptophyta > Pinopsida > Pinales > Pinaceae > Larix > Larix kaempferi. Next base: position 4,833,208 of record BSBM01000324.1, read on the forward strand.
GAAATCATGTAAACCTTCTAGAAGTTGTGATTTTAAAAAACAGGAGAAGTAAGCTTTTCTTATTTCCGGACGCATGCGCAAGCTATAGAAAGTCGTTATGACGTAGAATGTGCATACTTTGATGATTCCATTTATGAAATAAAACAAATTTTCTCAAAACTCGTGTTTTTTACGAAATCATGTAAACCTTCTAGAAGCTGTGATTTTAAAAAACGGGGGAAGTATGCTTTTCTTATTTCCGGACGAATACGCAAACTATAGAAAGTCGTTATGACGTAGAATGTGGATACTTTGTTGATTCCATTTATGAAATAAAACACATTTTCTAAAAACTCGTGTTTTTTAAGAAATCATATAAACCTTCTAGAAGCTGTGATTTTAAAAAACGGGGGAAGTAAGCTTTTCTTATTTCCAAACGCATGCGCAAACTATAGAAATTCGTTATGACGTAGAATGTGCATACTTTGTTGATTCCATTTATGAAATAAAACACATTTTCTAAAAACTCGTGTTTTTTACGAAATCATGTAAACCTTCTAGAAGCTGTGATTTTAAAAAACGGGGGAAGTAAGCTTTTCTTATTTCCCGACGCATGCGCAAACTATAGAAAGTTGTTATGACGTAGAAGGTGCATACTTTGTTGATTCCATTTATGAAATAAAACACATTTTCTAAAAACTCGTGTTTTTTAACAAATCATGTAAACCTTCTAGAAGCTGTGATTTTAAAAAACGGGGGAAGTAAGCTTTTCTTATTTCCAAACGCATGCGCAAACTATGGAAAGTCGTTATGATGTAGAATGTGCATACTTTGTTGATTCCATTTATGAAATAAAACACATTTTCTAAAAACTCATGTTTTTTACGAAATCATGTAAACATTCTAGAAGCTGTGATTTTAAAAAACGGGGGAAGTAACATTTTCTTATTTCCAGACGCATGCGCAAACTATAGAAAGTCGTTATGACGTAGAATGTGCATACTTTGTAGATTCCATTTATGAAATAAAACACATTTTCTAAAAAGTCATGTTTTTTACGAAATCATGTAAACCTTCTAGAAGCTGTGATTTTAAAAAATGGGGGAAGTAAGCTTTTCTTATTTCCGGACGCATGCGCAATCTATAGAAAGTCATTATGACGTAGAATGTGCATACTTTGTGGATTCCATTTATGAAATAAAACACATTTTCTAAAAACTCATGTTTTTTACGAAATCATGTAAACCTTCTAGAAGCTATTATTTTAAAAAACGGTTGAAGTAAGCTTTTCCTATTTTCGGACGCATGCGCAAACTATAGAAAGTCGTTATGACATAGAATGTGCGTACTTTGTTGATTCTATTTATGAAATAAAACACATTTTCTAAAAACTCGTGTTTTTTAACAAATAATGTAAACCTTCTAGAAGCTGTGATTTTAAAAAACGGGGGAAGTAAGCTTTTTTTATTTCCAAACGCATGCGCAAACTATAGAAAGTCGTTATGATGTAGAATGTGCATACTTTGTTGATTCCATTTATTAAATAAAACCCATTTTCTAAAAACTCGTGTTTTTTAACAAATCATGTAAACCTTCTAGAAGCTGTGATTTTAAAAAACGGGGGAAGTAAGCTTTTCTTATTTCCGGACGCATGCGCAAACTATAGAAATTCAGTATGACGTAGAATGTGCATACTTTGTAGATTCCATTTATGAAATAGAACACATTTTCTAAAAACTCGTGTTTTTTACGAAATCATGTAAACCTTCTAGAAGCTGTGATTTTAAAAAACGGGTGAAGTAAGCTTTTCTTATTTCCGGACGCATGCGCAAACTATAGAAATTCGTTATGACGTAGAATGTGCATACTTTGTTGATTGAATTTATGAAATAAAACAGATTTTCTAAAAACTCGTGTTTTTTACGAAATCATGTAAACATTCTAGAAGCTGTGATTTTAAAAAACGGGGGAAGTAAGCTTTTCTTATTTCCGGACACATGCGCAAACTATAGAAAGTCATTATGACGTAGAATGTGCATACTTTGTTGATTCCATTTATGAAATAAAACACATTTTCTAAAAACTCATGTTTTTTACGAAATCATGTAAACCTTCTAGAAGCTGTGATTTTAAAAAACGGGGGAAGTAACATTTTCTTATTTCCGGACGCATGCGCAAACTATAGAAAGCCGTTATTACGTAGAATGTGCATACTTTGTTGATTCCATTTATGAAATAAAACACATTTTCTAAAAACTCGTGTTTTTTAACAAATCATGTAAACCTTCTAGAAGCTGTGATTTTAAAAAACGGGGGAAGTAAGCTTTTCTTATTTCCAAACGCATGCGCAAACTATAGAAAGTAGTTATGACGTAGAATGTGCATACTTTGTTGATTCGATTTATGAAATAAAACACATTTTCTACAAACTCGTGTTTTCTAAGAAATCATGTAAACCTTCTAGAAGCTGTGATTTTGAAAAACGGTGGAAGTAAGCTTTTCTTATTTCGGGACGCATGCGCAAACTATAGAAAGTCCTTATGACGTAGAATGTGCATACTTTGTTGATTCCATTTATCAAATAAAACACATTTTCTAAAAACTCGTGTTTTTTACGAAATCATGTAAACCTTCTAGAAGCTGTGATTTTAAAAAACGGTGGAACTAAGCTTTTCTTTTTTCCGGTCGAATGCGGAAACTATAGAAAGTCGTTATTACGTAGAATGTGCATACTTTGTTGATTCCATTTATGAAATAATACACATTTTCTAAAAACTCGTGTTTTTTACGAAATCATGTAAACCTTCTAGAAGCTGTGATTTTAAAAAATGGTGGAAGTAAGCTTTTCTTATTTACGGACGAATGCGCAAACTATAGAAAGTTGTTATGACGTAGAATGTGCATACTTTGTAGATTCCATTTATGAAATAAAACACATTTTCCAAAAACTCGTGTTTTTTACGAAATCGTAAACCTTCTAGAAGCTGTGATTTTAAAAAACGGTGGAAGTAAGCTTTTCTTATTTCCGGACGCATGCGCAAACTATAGAAAGTCGTTATGATGTAGAATGTGCATACTTTGTTGATTCCATTTATGAAATAAAACACATTTTCTAAAAACTCGTGTTTTTTAACAAATCATGTAAACCTTCTAGAAGCTGTGATTTTAAAAAACGGGGGAAGTAAGCTTTTCTTATTTCCAAACGCCTGCGCAAACTATAGAAAGTCGTTATGATGTAGAATGCGCATACTTTGTTGATTCCATTTATGAAATAAAACACATTTTCTAAAAACTCATGTTTTTTACGAAATCATGTAAACCTTCTAGAAGCTTTGATTTTAAAAAACGGGGGAAGTAACATTTTCTTATTTCCAGACGCATGCGCAAACTATAGAAAGCCGTTATGATGTAGAATGTGCATACTTTGTTGATTCCATTTATGAAATAAAACACATTTTATAAAAACTCGTGTTTTTTACGAAATCATGTAAACCTTCTAGAAGCTATTATTTTAAAAAACGGTGGAAGTAAGCTTTTCTTATTTCCAAACGCATGCGCAAACTATAGAAAGTCCTTATGACGTAGAATGTGCATACTTTGTTGATTCCGTTTATGAAATAAAACCCATTTTCTAAAAACTCGTGTTTTTTAAGAAATCATGTAAACCTTCTAGAAGCTGTGATTTTAAAAAATGGGGGAAGTAAGCTTTTCTTATTTCCAAACGCATGCGCAAACTATAGAAAGTCGTTATGATGTAGAATGTGCATACTTTGTTGATTCCATTTATGAAATAAAACACATTTTATAAAAACTCGTGTTTTTTACGAAATCATGTAAACCTTCTAGAAGCTGTGATTTTAAAAAACGGGGGAAGTAAGCTTTTCTTATTTCCGGACGCATGCGCAAACTATAGAAAGTCGTTATGACGTAGAATGTGCATACTTTGTAGATTCCATTTATGAAATAAAACACATTTTCTAAAAACTCATGTTTTTTACGAAATCATGTAAACCTTCTAGAAGCTGTGATTTTAAAAAATGGGGGAAGTAAGCTTTTCTTATTTCCGGACGCATGCGCAATCTATAGAAAGTCGTTATGACGTAGAATGTGCATACTTTGTGGATTCCATTTATGAAATAAAACACATTTTCTAAAAACTCATGTTTTTTACGAAATCATGTAAACCTTCTAGAAGCTATTATTTTAAAAAACGGTGGAAGTAAGCTTTTCTTATTTTTGGACGCATGCGCAAAGTATAGAAATTCGTTATGACGTAGAATGTGCATACTTTGTTGATTCCATTTATGAAATAAATTTTTTTTTCTAAAAACTCATGTTTTTTAAGAAATCATGTAAACCTTCTAGAAGCTATGATTTTAAAAAACGGGGGAAGTAAGCTTTTTTTATTTCCGGACGCATGCGCAAACTATAGAAAGTCGTTATAACGTAGAATGTGCATACTTTGTTGATTCCATTTATGAAATAAAACACATTTTCTGAAAACTCATGTTTTTTACGAAATCATGTAAACCTTTTAGAAGCTGTGATTTTAAAAAACGGGGGAAGTAAGCTTTTCTTATTTCCGGACGCATGCGCAAACTATAGAAAGTCGTTATGACGTAGAATGTGAATACTTTGTTGATTCCGTTTATGAAATAAAACACATTTTCTAAAAACTTGTGTTTTTTTACGAAATCATCTAAACCTTCTAGAAGCTGTGAATTTAAAAAACGGTGGAAATAAGCTTTTCTTATTTCCGGACGCATGCGCAAACTATAGAAAGTCGTTATTACGTAGAATGTGCATACTTTGTAGATTCCATTTATGAAATAAAACACATTTTCTAAAAACTCGTGTTTTTTACGAAATGATGTAAACCTTCTAGAAGCTGTGATATTAAAAAACGGTGGAAGTAAGCTTTTCTTATTTCCGGACGCATACGCAATTTATAGAAAGTCGTTATGATGTAGAATGTGCATAATTTGTTGATTCCGTTTATGAAATAAAACACATTTTCTAAAAACTCGTGTTTTTAAGAAATCATGTAAAGCTTCTAGAAGCTGTGATTTTAAAAAACGGGGGAAGTAAGCTTTTCTTATTTCCAAACGCATGCGCAAACTATAGAAAGTCGTTATGACGTAGAATGTGCATACTTTGTTGATTCCATTTATGAAATAAAACACATTTTCTAAAAACTCGTGTTTTTTAAGAAATCATGTAAACCTTCTAGAAGCTGTGATTTTAAAAAACAGGGGAAGTAAGATTTTCTTATTTCCAGACGCATGCGCAAACTATAGAAAGTCGTTATGACGTAGAATGTGCATACTTTGTAGATTCCATTTATGAAATAAAACACATTTTCTAAAAACTCGTGTTTTTTAAGAAATCATGTAAACCTTCTAGAATCTGTGATTTTAAAAAACAGGGGAAGTAAGCTTTTCTTATTTCCAAATGCATGCACAAACTATAGAAAGTTGTTATGACGTAGAATGTGCATACTTTGTTGATTCCATTTATGAAATAAAACACATTTTCTAAAAACTCGTGTTTTTTAAGAAATCATGTAAACCTTCCAGAATCCGTGATTTTAAAAAATGGTGGAAGTAAGCTTTTCTTATTTCCGGACGCATCCGCAAACAATAGAAATTTTTTATGACTTAGAATGTGCATACTTTGTTGATTCTATTTATGAAATAAAACACATTTTCTAAAAACTCGTGTTTTTTAAGAAATCATGTAAACCTTCTAGAAGCTGTGATTTTAAAAAACAGGGGAAGTAAGCTTTTTTTATTTCCAAACGCATGCGCAAACTATAGAAATTCTTTATGACGTAGAATGTGCATACTTTGTTGATTCCATTTATGAAATAAAACACATTTTCTAAAAACTCGTGTTTTTTAAGAAATCATGTAAACCTTCTAGAAGCTGTGATTTTAAAAAACGGGGGAAGTAAGTTTTTCTTATTTTCGGACATATGCGCAAACTATAAAAAGTCGTTATGATGTAGAATGTGCATACTTTGTTGATTCCATTTATGAAATAAAACACATTTTCTAAAAACTCGTGTTTTTTAAGAAATCATGTAAACCTTCTAGAAGCTGTGATTTTAAAAAATGGTGGAAGTAAGCTTTTCTTATTTCCAAACGCATGCGCAAACTATAGAAAGTCGCTATGGCATAGAATGTGCATACTTTGTTGATTCCATTTATGAAATAAAACACATTTTCTAAAAACTCATGTTTTTTAAGAAATCATGTAAACCTTCTAGAAGCTGTGATTTTAAAAAACGGGGGAAGTAAGCTTTTCTTATTTCCGGACGCATGTGCAAACTATTGAAAGTCGTTATGACGTAGAATGTGCATACTTTGTAGATTCCATTTATGAAATAAAACACATTTTCTAAAAACTCGTATTTTTTACGAAATCATGTAAACCTTCTAGAAGCTGTGATTTTAAAAAACGGTGGAAGTAAGCTTTTCTTATTTCCGGACGAATGCGCAAACTATAGAAAGTCGTTATGACGTAGAATGTGCATACTTTGTTGATTCCATTTATGAAATAAAACACATTTTCTAAAAACTTGTGTTTTTTAACAAATCATGTAAACCTTCTAGAAGCTGTGATTTTAAAAAACGGGGGAAGTAAGCTTTTCTTATTTCCAAACGCATGCGCAAACTATAGAAAGTAGTTATGACGTAGAATGTGCATACTTTGTTGATTCGATTTATGAAATAAAATACATTTTCTACAAACTCGTATTTTTTACGAAATCATGTAAACCTTCTAGAAGCTGTGATTTTAAAAAACGTTGGAAGTAAGCTTTTCTTATTTCGGGACGAATGCGCAAACTATAGAAAGTCGTTATGATGTAGAATGTGCATACTTTGTTGATTCCATTTATGAAATAAAACACATTTTCTAAAAACTCGTGTTTTTTAGGAAGTCATGTAAACCTTCTAGAAGCTGTGATTTTAAAAAATGGTTGAAGTAAGCTTTTCTTATTTCCGGACGCATGCACAAACTATAGAAGGTCGTTATGACGTAGAATGTGCATACTTTGTAGATTCCATTTATGAAATAAAACACATTTTTTAAAAACTCGTGTTTTTTACGAAATCATGTAAACCTTCTAGAAGTTGTGATTTTAAAAAACGGTGGAAGTAAGCTTTTCTTATTTCCGGATGCATGCGCAAAATATAGAAAGCCGTTATGATGTAGAATGTGCATACTTTGTTGATTCCATTTATGAAATAAAACACATTTTCTAAAAACTCGTGTTTTTTAAGAAATCATGTAAACCTTCTAGAATCTGTGATTTTAAAAAACAGGGGAAGTAAGCTTTTCTTATTTCCAAATGCATGCACAAACTATAGAAAGTTGTTATGACGTAGAATGTGCATACTTTGTTGATTCCATTTATGAAATAAAACACATTTTCTAAAAACTCGTGTTTTTTAAGAAATCATGTAAACCTTCTAGAATCCGTGATTTTAAAAAATGGTGGAAGTAAGCTTTTCTTATTTACGGACGCATCCTCAAACAATAGAAATTCGTTATGACTTAGAATGTGCATACTTTGTTGATTCTATTTATGAAATAAAACACATTTTCTAAAAACTCGTGTTTTTTAAGAAATAATGTAAACCTTCTAGAAGCTGTGATTTTAAAAAACAGGGGAAGTAAGCTTTTCTTATTTCCAAACGCATGCGCAAACTATAGAAATTCTTTATGACGTAGAATGTGCATACTTTGTTGATTCCATTTATGAAATAAAACACATTTTCTAAAAATTCGTGTTTTTTAAGAAATCATGTAAACCTTCTAGAAGCTGTGATTTTAAAAAATGGGGGAAGTAAGTTTTTCTTATTTTCGGACGTATGCGCAAACTATAAAAAGTCGTTATGATGTAGAATGTGCATACTTTGTTGATTCCATTTATGAAATAAAACACATTTTCTAAAAACTCGTGTTTTTTAAGAAATCATGTAAACCTTCTAGAAGTTGTGATTTTAAAAAATGGTGGAAGTAAGCTTTTATTATTTCCAAACGCATGCGCAAACTATAGAAAGTCGCTATGGCATAGAATGTGCATACTTTTTTGATTCCATTTATGAAATAAAACACATTTTCTAAAAAATCGTGTTTTTTAAGAAATCATGTAAACCTTCTAGAAGCTGTGATTTTAAAAAACGGGGGAAGTAAGCTTTTCTTATTTCCGGACGCATGCGCAAACTATAGAAAGTAGTTATGACGTAGAATGTGCATACTTTGTAGATTCCATTTATGAAATAAAACACATTTTCTAAAAACTCGTATTTTTTACGAAATCATGTAAACCTTCTAGAAGCTGTGATTTTAAAAAACGTTGGAAGTAAGCTTTTCTTATTTCCGGACGAATGCGCAAACTATAGAAAGTCGTTATGACTTAGAATGTGCATACTTTGTTGATTCCATCTATGAAATAAAACACATTTTCTAAAAACTAGCGTTTTTTAAGAAATCATGTAAACATTCTAGAAGCTGTGATTTTAAAAAACGGTGGAAGTAAGCTTTTCTTATTTCCGGACGCATGCGCAAACTATAGAAAGTCGTTATGACGTAGAATGTGCATACTTTTTTGATTCCATTTATGAAATAAAACACATTTTCTAAAAACACGTGTTTTTTAAGAAATCATGTAAACCTTCTAGAAGCTGTGATTTTAAAAAACAGGGGAAGTAAGCTTTTCTTATTTCCAAACGCATGCGAAAACTATAGAAAGTCGTTATGACATAGAATGTGCATACTTTGTTGATTCCATTTAGGAAATAAAACACATTTTCTAAAAACTCGGGTTTTTTAAGAAATCATGTAAACATTCTAGAAGCTGTGATTTTTAAAAAAGGGGGAAGTAAGCTTTTCTTATTTCCGGATGCATGCACAAACTATAGAAAGTCATTATGACGTAGAATTTGCATACTTTGTAGATTCCATTTATGAAATAAAACACATTTTCTAAAAACTCATGTTTTTTACGAAATCTTGTAAACCTTCTACAAGCTGTGATTTTAAAAAATGGTGGAGTTAAGCTTTTCTTATTTCTTGACGCATGCGCAAACTATAGAAAGTCGTTATGACGTAGAATGTGCATACTTTGTTGATTCCATTTATGAAATAAAACACATTTTCTAAAAACCCGTGTTTTTTAAGAAAGCATGTAAACATTCTAGAAGTTGTGATTTTAAAAAACGGGGGAAGTAAGCTTTTCTTATTTCCGGACGCATGCGCAAACTATAGAAATTCGTTATGACGTAGAATGTGCATACTTTGTAGATTCCATTTATGAAATAAAACACATTTTCTAAAAACTCGTGTTTTTTACGAAATCATGTAAACCTTCTAGAAGCTGTGATTTTAAAAAACGCTGGAAGTAAGCTTTTCTCATTTCCGGACAAATGCGCAAACTATAGAAAGCCGTTATGATGTAGAATGTGCATACTTTGTTGATTCCATCTATGAAATAAAACACATTTTCTAAAAACTAGCGTTTTTTAAGAAATCATGTAAACATTCTAGAAACTGTGATTTTAAAAAACGGTGGAAGTAAGCTTTTCTTATTTCCGGACGCATGCGCAAACTATAGAAAGTCGTTATGACGTAGAATGTGCATACTTTTTTGATTTCATTTATGAAATAAAAAACATTTTATAAAAACTCGTGTTTTTTAAGAAATCATGTAAACCTTCTAGAAGCTGTGATTTTGAAAAACGTTGGAAGTAAGATTTTCTTATTTCCGGACGCATGCGCAAACTATAGAAAGTCATTATGACGTAGAATGTGCATACTTTGTTGATTCCGTTTATGAAATAAAACCCATTTTCTAAAAACTCGTGTTTTTTAAGAAATCATGTAAACCTTCTAGAAGCTGTGATTTTAAAAAATGGGGCAAGTAAGCTTTTCTTATTTCCGAACGCATGCGCAAACTATAGAAAGTCGTTATGATGTAGAATGTGCATACTTTGTTGATTCCATTTATGAAATAAAACACATTTTATAAAAACTCGTGTTTTTTACGAAATCATGTAAACCTTCTAGAAGCTGTGATTTTAAAAAACGGGGGAAGTAAGCTTTTCTTATTTCCGGACGCATGCGCAAACTATAGAAAGTCGTTATGACGTAGAATGTGCATACTTTGTAGATTCCATTTATGAAATAAAACACATTTTCTAGAAACTCATGTTTTTTACGAAATCATGTAAACCTTCTAGAAGCTGTGATTTTAAAAAATGGGGGAAGTAAGCTTTTCTTTTTTCCGGACGCGCGCAATCTATAGAAAGTCGTTATGACGTAGAATGTGCATACTTTGTGGATTCGATTTATGAAATAAAACACATTTTCTAAAAACTCATGTTTTTTACGAAATCATGTAAAGCTTCTAGAAGCTATTATTTTAAAAAACGGTGGAAGTAAGCTTTTCTTATTTTCAGACGCATGCGCAAACTATAGAAAGTCGTTATGACGTAGAATGTGCATACTTTGTTGATTCTATTTATGAAATAAAACACATTTTCTAAAAACTCGTGTTTTTTAACAAATAATGTAAAGCTTCTAGAAGCTGTGATTTTAAAAAACGGGGGAAGTAAGCTTTTCTTATTTCCAAACGCATGTGCAAACTATAGAAAGTCGTTATGACGTATAATGTGCATACTTTGTAGATTCCATTTATGAAATAAAACACATTTTCTAAAAACTCGTGTTTTTTACAAAATCATGTAAACCTTCTAGAAGCTGTGATTTTAAGAAATGGGGGAAGTAAGCTTTTCTTATTTCCGGACGCATGCGCAAACTATAGAAAGTCGATATGACGAAGAATGTGCATACTTTGTAGATTCCATTTATAACATAAAACACATTTTCTAAAAACTCGTGTTTTTTACGAAATCATGTAAACCTTCTAGAAGTTGTGATTTTAAAAAACGATGGAAGTAAGCTTTTCTTATTTCCAAACGCATGCGCAAACTATAGAAAGTCGTTATGAAATAGAATGTGCATACTTTGTTGATTCCATTTATGAAATAAAACACATTTTCTAAAAACTCGTGTTTTTTAACAAATCATGTAAACCTTCTAGAAGCTGTGATTTTAAAAAACGGGGGAAGTAAGCTTTTCTTATTTCCAAAGGTATGGGCAAAGTATAGAAATTCGGTATGACGTAGAATGTGCATACTTTGTTGATTCCATTTATGAAATAAAACACATTTTCTAAAAACTCGTGTTTTTTAAGAAATCATGTAAACCTTCTAGAAGCTGTGATTTTAAAAAACGGGGGAAGTAAGATTTTCTTATTTCCGGACGCATGCGCAAACTATAGAAAGTCGTTATGACGTAGAATGTGCATACTTTGTAGATTCCATTTATGAAATAAAACACATTTTCTAAAAACTCTTGTTTTTTAAGAAATCATGTAAACCTTCTAGAAGCTGTGATTTTAAAAAACGGGGGAAGTAAGCTTTTCTTATTTCCGGACGCATGTGCAAACTATAGAAAGTCGTTATGACGTAGAATATGCATACTTTGTTGATTCCATTTATGAAATAAAACACATTTTCTAAAAACAAGTGTTTTTTAACAAATCATGTAAACCTTCTAGAAGATGTGATTTTAAAAAACGGCGGAAGTAAGCATTTCTTATTACCAAACGCATGCGCAACATATAGAAAGTCGTTATGACGTAGAATGTGCATACTTTGTTCATTCCATTTATGAAATAAAACACATTTTCTAAAAACTCGTGTTTTTTAAGAAATTATGTAAACCTTCTAGAAGCTGTGATTTTAAAAAACGGGGGAAGTAAGCTTTTCTTATTTCTGGACGCATGCGCAAACTATAGAAAGTCATTATCACGTAGAATATGCTTACTTTGTAGATTCGATTTATGAAATAAAGCACATTTTCTAAAAAATTTGTGTTTTTTTACGAAATCATGTAAACCTTCTAGAAGCTGTGATTTTAAAAAACGGTGGAAGTAAGCTTTTCTTATTTCCGGACGAATGCACAAACTATAGAAAGTCGTTATGACGTAGAATGTGCATACTTTGTTGATTTCATTTATGAAATAAAACACATTTTCTAAAAACTCGTGTTTTTTACGAAATCATGTAAACCTTCTAGAAGCTGTGATTTTAAAAAATGGGGGAAGTAAGCTTTTCATCTTTCCAAAGGCATGCGCAAACTATAGAAAGTCTATATGACGTAGAATGTGCATACTTTGTTGATTCCATTTATGAAATAAAACACATTTTCTAAAAACTCGTGTTTTTTAAGAAATCATGTAAACCTTCTAGAAGCTGTGATTTTAAAAAACGGGGGAAGTAAGCTTTTCTTATTTCCAAACGCATGCGCAAACTATAGAAAGTCGTTATGACTTAGAATGTGCATACTTTGTAGATTCCATTTATGAAATAAAACACATTTTCTAAAAACTCGTGTTTTTTACGAAACCATGTAAACATTCTAGAAGCTGTGATTTTAAAAAACTGCGAAAGTAAGCTTTTCTTATTTCCGGTCGAATAAGCAAACTATAGAAAGTTGTTATGACGTAGAATGTGCATACTTTGTTGATTCCATTTATGAAATAAAACACATTTTCTAAAAACACGTGTTTTTTAAGAAATCATGTAAACCTTCTAGAAGCTGTGATTTTAAAAAACAGGGGAAGTAAGCTTTTCTTATTTCCAAACGCATGCGAAAACTATAGAAAGTTGTTATGACATAGAATGTGCATACTTTGTTGATTCCATTTAGGAAATAAAACACATTTTCAAAAAACTCGGGTTTTTTAAGAAATCATGTAAACATTCTAGAAGCTGTGATTTTTAAAAAAGGGGGAAGTAAGCTTTTCTTATTTCCGGATGCATGCACAAACTATAGAAAGTCATTATGACGTAGAATTTGCATACTTTGTAGATTCCATTTATGAAATAAAACACATTTTCTAAAAACTCATGTTTTTTACGAAATCTTGTAAACCTTCTACAAGCTGTGATTTTAAAAAATGGTGGAGTTAAGCTTTTCTTATTTCTTGACGCATGCGCAAACTATAGAAAGTCGTTATGACGTAGAATGTGCATACTTTGTTGATTCCATTTATGAAATAAAACACATTTTCTAAAAACCCGTGTTTTTTAAGAAAGCATGTAAACCTTCTAGAAGCTGTGATTTTAAAAAACGGGGGAAGTAAGCTTTTCTTATTTCCGGACGCATGCGCAAACTATAGAAATTCGTTATGACGTAGAATGTGCATACTTTGTAGATTCCATTTATGAAATAAAACACATTTTCTAAAAACTCGTGTTTTTTACGAAATCATGTAAACCTTCTAGAAGCTGTGATTTTAAAAAACGCTGGAAGTAAGCTTTTCTCATTTCCGGACAAATGCGCAAACTATAGAAAGTCGTTATGACGTAGAATGTGCATACTTTGTTGATTCCATCTATGAAATAAAACACATTTTCTAAAAACTAGCGTTTTTTAAGAAATCATGTAAACATTCTAGAAGCTGTGATTTTAAAAAACGGTGGAAGTAAGCTTTTCTTATTTCCGGACGCATGCACAAACTATAGAAAGTCGTTATGACGTAGAATGTGCATACTTTTTTGAGTTCATTTATGAAATAAAACACATTTTATAAAAACTCGTGTTTTTTAAGAAATCATGTAAACCTTCTAGAAGCTGTGATTATGAAAAACGTTGGAAGTAAGCTTTTCTTATTTCCGGACGCATGCGCAAACTATAGAAAGTCATTATGACGTAGAATGTGCATACTTTGTTGATTCCGTTTATGAAATAAAACCCATTTTCTAAAAACTCGTGTTTTTTAAGAAATCATGTAAACCTTCTAGAAGCTGTGATTTTAAAAAACGGGGGAAGTAAGCTTTTCTTTTTTCCGGACGCATGCGCAATCTATAGAAAGTCGTTATGACGTAGAATGTGCATACTTTGTTGATTCTATTTATGAAATAAAACACATTTTCTAAAAACTTGTGTTTTTTAACAAATAATGTAAACCTTCTAGAAGCTGTGATTTTAAAAAACGGGGGAAGTAAGCTTTTTTTATTTCCAAACGCATCCGCAAACTATAGAAAGTCGTTATGACGTAGAATGTGCATACTTTGTTGATTCCATTTACTAAATAAAACCCATTTTCTAAAAACTCGTGTTTTTTAACAAATCATGTAAACCTTCTAGAAGCTGTGATTTTAAAAAATGGGGGAAGTAAGCTTTTCTTATTTCCGGACGCATGCGCAAACTATAGAAAGTCAGTACGACGTAGAATGTGCATACTTTGTAGATTCCATTTATGAAATAGAACAAATTTTCTAAAAACTCGTGTTTGTTACGAAATCATGTAAACCTTCTAGAAGCTGTGATTTTAAAAAACGGGTGAAGCTTTTCTTATTTCCGGACGCATGCGCAAACTATAGAAAGTGGTTATGACATAGAACGTGCATACTTTGTTGATTCCATTTATGAAATAAAACATATTTTCTAAAAACTCGTGTTTTTTACGAAATCATGTAAACATTCTAGAAGCTGTGATTTTAAAAAACGGGGGAAGTAAGTTTTTCTTATTTCTGGACACATGCGCAAACTATAGAAAGTCGTTATGACGTAGAATGTGCATACTTTGTTGATTTCATTTATGAAATAAAACACATTTTCTAAAAACTCATGTTTTTTACGAAATCATGTAAACCTTCTAGAAGCTGTGATTTTAAAAAACGGGGGAAGTAACATTTTCTTATTTCCGGACGCATCCGCAAACTATAGAAAGCCGTTATTACGTAGAATGTGCATACTTTGTTGATTCCATTTATGAAATAAAACACATTTTCTAAAAACTCGTGTTTTTTAACAAATCATGTAAACCTTCTAGAAGCTGTGATTTTAAAAAACGGGGGAAGTAAGCTTTTCTTATTTCCAAACGCATGCGCAAACTATAGAAAGTCGTTATGACGTAGAATGTGCATACTTTGTTGATTCGATTTATGAAATAAAACACATTTTCTACAAACTCGTGTTTTTTAAGAAATCATGTAAACCTTCTAGAAGCTGTGATTTTGAAAAACGGTGGAAGTAAGCTTTTCTTATTTCGGGACGCATGCGCAAACTATAGAAAGTCCTTATGATGTAGAATGTGCATACTTTGTTGATTCCATTTATCAAATAAAACACATTTTCTAAAAACTCGTGTTTTTTACGAAATCATGTAAACCTTCTAGAAGTTGTGATTTTAAAAAACGGTGGAACTAAGCTTTTCTTTTTTCCTGTCGAATGCGGAAACTATAGAAAGTCGTTATTACGTAGAATGTGCATACTTTGTTGATTCCATTTATGAAATAAAACAAATTTTCTAAAAACTCGTGTTTTTTACGAAATCATGTAAACCTTCTAGAAGCTGTGATTTTAAAAAACGGTGGAAGTAAGCTTTTCTTATTTCCGGACGAATGCGCAAACTATAGAAAGTTGTCATGACGTAGGCTGTGCATACTTTGTTGATTTCATTTATGAAATAAAACACATTTTCTAAAAACTCATGTTTTTTACGAAATCATGTAAACCTTCTAGAAGCTGTGATTTTAAAAAACGGGGGAAGTAACATTTTCTTATTTCCGGACGCATCCGCAAACTATAGAAAGCCGTTATTACGTAGAATGTGCATACTTTGTTGATTCCATTTATGAAATAAAACACATTTTCTAAAAACTCGTGTTTTTTAACAAATCATGTAAACCTTCTAGAAGCTGTGATTTTAAAAAACGGGGGAAGTAAGCTTTTCTTATTTCCAAACGCATGCGCAAACTATAGAAATTCGTTATGACGTAGAATGTGCATACTTTGTTGATTCGATTTATGAAATAAAACACATTTTCTACAAACTCGTGTTTTTTAAGAAATCATGTAAACCTTCTAGAAGCTGTGATTTTGAAAAACGGTGGAAGTAAGCTTTTCTTATTTCGGGACGCATGCGCAAACTATAGAAAGTCCTTATGACGTAGAATGTGCATACTTTGTTGATTCCATTTATCAAATAAAACACATTTTCTAAAAACTCGTGTTTTTTACGAAATCATGTAAACCTTCTAGAAGTTGTGATTTTAAAAAACGGTGGAACTAAGCTTTTCTTTTTTCCTGTCGAATGCGGAAACTATAGAAAGTCGTTATTACGTAGAATGTGCATACTTTGTTGATTCCATTTATGAAATAAAACAAATTTTCTAAAAACTCGTGTTTTTTAAGAAATCATGTAAACCTTCTAGAAGCTGTGATTTTAAAAAACGGGGGAAGTAAGCTTTTCTTATTTCCGGACGCATGTGCAAACTATAGAAAGTCGTTATGACGTAGAATGTGCATACTTTGTTGATTCCATTTATGAAATAAAACACATTTTCTAAAAACTCGTGTTTTTTAAGAAATCATGTAAAGCTTCTAGAAGCTGTGATTTTGAAAAACGGTGGAAGTAAGCTTTTCTTATTTCCGGACGAATGCGCAAACTATAGAAAGTCGTTATGACGTAGAATGTGCATACTTTGTAGATTCCATTTATGAAATAAAACAAATTTTCTAAAAACTCGTGTTTTTTAAGAAATCATGTAAACCTTCTAGAAGCTGTGATTTTGAAAAATGGTGGAAGTAATCTTTTCTTATTTCTGGACGCATGCGCAAACTATAGAAAGTCGTTATGACGTAGAATGTGCATACTTTGTAGATTCCATTTATGAAATAAAAGACACTTTCTAAAAACTCGTGTTTTTTACGAAATCATGTAAACATTCTAGAAGCTATTATTTTAAAAAACAGTGGAAGTAAGCTTTTCTTATATCTGGACGCATGCGTAAACTATAGAAAAGTCGTTATGACGTAGAATGTGCAGACTTTGTTGATTCAATTTATGAAATAAAACATATTTTCTAAAAACTCATGTTTTTCAACAAATCATGTAAACCTTCTAGAAGCTGTGATTTTATAAAATGGGGGAAGTAAGATTTTCTTATTTCCAAACGCATGGGAAAACTATAGAAATTCGTTATGACGTAGAATGTGCATACTTTGTTGATTCCATTTATGAAATAAAACACATTTTCTACAAGCTCGTGTTTTTTAAGAAATCATGTAAAGCTTCTAGAAGCTGTGATTTTGAAAAACGGTGGAAGTAAGCTTTTCTTATTTCCGGACGCATGCGGAAACTATAGAAAGTCGTTATGAAATAGAATGTGGATACTTTGTTGATTCCATTTATGAAATAAAACACATTTTCTAAAAACTCGTGTTTTTTAACAAATCATGTAAACCTTATAGAAGCTATTATTTTAAAAAACGGTGGAAGTAAGCTTTTCTTATTTCCGGACGCATGCGCAAACTATAGAAACTCATTATGACGTAGAATGTGCATACTTTGTTGATTCCATTTATGAAATAAAACACATTTTCTAAAAACTGGTGTTTTTAACGAAATCATGTAAACCTTCTAGAAGCTGTGATTTTAAAAAACGGGGGAAGTAAGCTTTTCTTATTTCCGGACGAATGCGCAAACTATAGAAAGTTGTCATGACGTAGCCTGTGCATACTTTGTTGATTCCATTTATGAAATAAAACACATTTTCTAAAAACTCTTGTTTTTTAAGAAATCAAGTAAACATTCCAGAAGCTGTGATTTTAAAAAACAAGGGAAGTAAGCTTTTCTTATTTCCGGATGCATGCGCAAACTATAGAAAGTCGTTATGACGTAGAATATTCATACTTTTTTGATTCCATTTATGAAATAAAACACATTTTCTAAAAACTCGTGTTTTTTAAGAAATGATGTAAACCTTCCAGAAGCTGTGATTTTAAAAAATGGGGGAAGTAAGCTTTTCTTATTTCCAAAAGCATGCGCAACATATAGAAAGTCGTTATCACGTAGAATGTGCATACTTTGTTGATTCCATTTATGAAATAAAACACATTTTCTAAAAACTCGTGTTTTTTACGAAATCATGTAAACCTTCTAGAAGCTGTGATTTTAAAAAACGGGGGAAGTAAGCTTTTCTTATTTTCGGACGCATGCACAAACTATAGAAAGTCATTATGACGTAGACTGTGCATACTTTGTTGATTCCATTTATGAAATAAAACACATTTTCTAAAAACTCGTGTTTTTTACGAAATCATGTAAACCTTCTAGAAGCTGTGATTTTAAAAAACGGGGGAAGTAAGCTTTTCTTATTTCCAAAGGCATGCGCAAACTATAGAAAGTCGTTATGACATAGAATGTGCATACTTTGTTGATTCCATTTATGAAATAAAACACATTTTCTAAAAACTCGTGTTTTTTAAGAAATCATGTAAACCTTCTAGAAGCTGTGATTTTAAAAAACGGGGGAAGTAAGCTTTTCTTATTTCCGGACGCATGCGCAAACTATAGAGAGTCGTTACGACGTAGAATTTGCATACTTTGTAGATTCCATTTATGAAATAAAACACATTTTCTAAAAACTCGTGTTTTTTACGAAATCATGTAAACCTTCTAGAAGATATTATTTTAAAAAACAGTGGAAGTAAGATTTTCTTATTTCCGGACGCATGCCAAAACTATAGAAAGTCGTTATCACGTACAATGTGCATACTTTGTTGATTCGATTTATGAAATAAAATACATTTTCTAAAAACTCGTGTTTTTCAACAAATCATGTAAACCTTCTAGAAGCTGTGATTTTAAAAAACGGGGGAAGTAAGCTTTTCTTATTTACAAACGCATGCGCAAACTATAGAAAGTCGTTATGACGTAGAATGTGCATACTTTGTTGATTCCATTTATGAAATAAAACACATTTTCTAAAAACTCGTGTTTTTTAAGAAATCATGTAAACCTTCTAGAAGCTGTGATTTTAAAAAACGGGGGAAGTAAGCTTTTCTTATTTCCGGACGCATGCGCAAACTATAGAAAGTCGTTATGACATAGAATGTGCATACTTTGTAGATTCCATTTATGAAATAAAACACATTTTCTAAAAACTCGTGTTTTTTAAGAAATCATGTAAACCTTCTAGAAGCTGTGATTTTAAGAAACGGGGGAAGTAAGCTTTTCTTATTTCCGGACGCATGCGCAAACTATAGAAAGTCGTTATGACGAAGCATGTACATACTTTGCAGATTCCATTTATGACATGAAACACATTTTCTAAAAACTCGTGTTTTTTACGAAATCATGTAAACCTTCTAGAAGCTGTGATTTTAAAAAACGATGGAAGTAAGCTTTTCTTATTTCCAAACGCATGCGCAAACTATAGAAAGTCATTATGATGTAGAATGTGCATACTTTGTTGATTCCATTTATGAAATAAAACACATTTTTCAAAAACTCGTGTTTTTTAAGAAATCATGTAAAGCTTCTAGAAGCTGTGATTTTGAAAAACGGTGGAAGTAAGCTTTTCTTATTTCCGGACGCATGCGCAAACTATAGAAAGTCGTTATGACGTAGAATGTGCATACTTTGTTGATTCCATTTATGAAATAAAACACATTTTCTAAAAACTCGTGTTTTTTAAGAAATCATGTAAACCTTCTAGAAGCTGTGATTTTAAAAAACGGGGGAGGTAAGCTTTTCTTATTTCCGGACGCATGCGCAAACTATAGAAAGTCGTTATGACGTAGAATGTGCATACTTTGTAGATTCCATTTATGAAATAAAACACATTTTCTAAAAACTCGTGTTTTTTACAAAATCATGTAAACCTTCTAGAAGCTGTGATTTTAAGAAACGGGGGAAGTAAGCTTTTCTTATTTCCGGACGCATGCGCAAACTATAGAAAGTCGTTATGACGAAGCATGTACATACTTTGTAGATTCCATTTATGACATGAAACACATTTTCTAAAAACTCGTGTTTTCTACGAAATCATGTAAACCTTCTAGAAGCTGTGATTTTAAAAAACGATGGAAGTAAGCTTTTCTTATTTCCAAACGCATGCGCAAACTATAGAAAGTCATTATGATGTAGAATGTGCATACTTTGTTGATTCCATTTATGAAATAAAACACATTTTTCAAAAACTCATGTTTTTTAAGAAATCATGTAAAGCTTCTAGAAGCTGTGATTTTGAAAAACGGTGGAAGTAAGCTTTTCTTATTTCCGGACGCATGCGCAAACTATAGAAAGTCGTTATGACGTAGAATGTGCATACTTTGTTGATTCCATTTATGAAATAAAACACATTTTCTAAAAACTCTTGTTTTTTAAGAAATCATGTAAACCTTCTAGAAGCTGTGATTTTAAAAAACGGGGGAAGTAAGCTTTTCTTATTTCCGGACGCATGCGCATACTATAGAAAGTCGTTATGACGTAGAATGTGCATACTTTGTTTATTCCATTTATGAAATAAAACACATTTTCTAAAAACTCGTGTTTTTTAACAAATCATGTAAACATTCTAGAAGCTGTGATTTTAAAAAACGGGGGAAGTAAGTTTTTCTTATTTCCAAACGCATGCGCAAACTATAGAAAGTCGTTATGACGTAGAATGTGCATACTTTGTTGATTCAATTTATGAAATAAAACACATTTTCTAAAAAGTCGTGTTCGTTAACAAATCATGTAAACCTTTTAGAAGCTGTGAATTTAAAAAACGAAGGAAGTAAGCTTTTCTTATTTCCGGACGCATGCGCAAAGTATAGAAATTCGTTATGATGTAGAATGTGCATACTTTGTTGATTCCATTTATGAAATAAAACACATTTTCTAAAAACTCGTGTTTTTTAAGAAATCATGTAAACCTTCTAGAAGATATTATTTTAAAAAACAGTGGAAGTAAGCTTTTCTTCTTTCTGGACGCATGCGCAAACTATAGAAATTCGTTATGACGTAGAATGTGCATACTTTGTTGATTCGATTTATGAAATAAAACACATTTTCTAAAAACTCGTGTTTTTTAACAAATCATGTAAACCTTCTAGAAGCTGTGATTTTGAAAAACGGTGGAAGTAAGCTTTTCTTATTTCCGGACGCATGCGCAAACTATAGAAAGGCACTATGACGTACAATGTGCATAATTTGTAGATTCCATTTATGAAATAAAACACATTTTCTAAAAACTCGTGTTTTTCAACAAATCATGTAAACCTTCTAGAAGCTATTATTTTAAAAAACAGTGGAAGTAAGCTTTTCTTATTTCCGGACGCATGTGCAAACTATAGAAAGTCGTTATGACGTAGAATGTGCATACTTTGTTGATTCCATTTATGAAATAAAACACATTTTCTAAAAACTCGTGTTTTTCAACAAATAATGTAAACCTTCTAGAAGCTGTGATTTTAAAAAACGGGGGAAGTAAGCTTTTCTTATTTCCAAACGCATGCGCAAACTATAGAAAGTCGTTATGACGTAGAATGTGAATACTTTGTTGATTCCATTTATGAAATAAAACACATTTTCTAAAAACTCGTGTTTTTTAAGAAATCATGTAAACCTTCCAGAAGCTGTGATTTTAAAAAACGAGGGAAGTAAGCTTTTCTTATTTCCAAATGCATGCGCAACATATAGAAATTCGTTATGACGTAGAATGTGCATACTTTGTTGATTCCATTTATGAAATAAAACACATTTTCTAAAAACTCGTGTTTTTAACGAAATCATGTAAACCTTCTAGAAGCTGTGATTTTAAAAAACGGGGGAAGTAAGCTTTTCTTATTTCCGGACGAATGCGCAAACTATAGAAAGTTGTCATGACGTAGGCTGTGCATACTTTGTTGATTCCATTTATGAAATAAAACACATTTTCTAAAAACTCTTGTTTTTTAAGAAATCAAGTAAACATTCTAGAAGCTGTGATTTTAAAAAACAAGGGAAGTAAGCTTTTCTTATTTCCGGATGCATGCGCAAACTATAGAAAGTCGTTATGATGTAGAATATTCATACTTTTTTGATTCCATTTATGAAATAAAACACATTTTCTAAAAACTCGTGTTTTTTAAGAAATGATGTAAACCTTCCAGAAGCTGTGATTTTAAAAAACGGGGGAAGTAAGCTTTTCTTATTTCCAAACGCATGCGCAACATATAGAAAGTCGTTATCACGTAGAATGTGCATACTTTGTTGATTCCATTTATGAAATAAAACACATTTTCTAAAAACTCGTGTTTTTTACGAAATCATGTAAACCTTCTAGAAGCTGTGATTTTAAAAAACGGGGGAAGTAAGCTTTTCTTATTTTCGGACGCATGCACAAACTATAGAAAGTCATTATGACGTAGACTATGCATACTTTGTTGATTCCATTTATGAAATAAAACACATTTTCTAAAAACTCGTGTTTTTTACGAAATCATGTAAACCTTCTAGAAGCTGTGATTTTAAAAAACGGGGGAAGTAAGCTTTTCTTATTTCCAAAGGCATGCGCAAACTATAGAAAGTCGTTATGACATAGAATGTGCATACTTTGCTGATTCCATTTATGAAATAAAACACATTTTCTAAAAACTCGTGTTTTTTAAGAAATCATGTAAACCTTCTAGAAGCTGTGATTTTAAAAAACGGGGGAAGTAAGCTTTTCTTATTTCCGGACGCATGCGCAAACTATAGAGAGTCGTTACGACGTAGAATTTGCATACTTTGTAGATTCCATTTATGAAATAAAACACATTTTCTAAAAACTCGTGTTTTTTACAAAATCATGTAAACCTTCTAGAAGCTGTGAATTAAAAAAACGGGGGAAGTAAGCTTTTCTTATTTCCGGACGCATGCGCATACTATAGAAAGTCGTTATGACGAAGAATGTGCATACTTTGTAGATTCCATTTATGAAATAAAACACATTTCCTAAAAACTCGTGTTTCTTACGAAATCATCTAAACCTTCTAGAAGCTGTGATTTTAAAAAACGATGGAAGTAAGCTTTTCTTATTTCCAAACGCATTCGCAAACTATAGAAAGTCTTTATTACGTAGAATGTGCATACTTTGTTGATTCCATTTATGAAATAAAATACATTTTCTAAAAACTCGTGTTTTTTAAGAAATCAAGTAAACCTTCTAGAAGCTGTGATTTTAAAAAACGGGGGAAGTAAGCTTTTCTTATTTCCGGACGCATGCGCATACTATAGAAAGTCGTTATGATGAAGAATGTGCATACTTTGTAGATTCCATTTATGAAATAAAACACATTTTCTAAAAACTCGTGTTTCTTACGAAATCATGTAAACCTTCTAGAAGCTGTGATTTTAAAAAACGATGGAAGTAAGCTTTTCTTATTTCCAAACGCATTCGCAAACTATAGAAAGTCGTTATGATGTAGAATGTGCATACTTTGTTGATTCCATTTATGAAATAAAACACATTTTCTAAAAACTCGTGTTTTTTAACAAATCATGTAAACCTTCTAGAAGCTGTGATTTTAAAAAACGGTGGAAGTAAGCTTTTCTTATTTCCAGACACATGCGCAAACTATAGAAAGTCCTTATGACGTAGAATGTGCATACTTTGTTGATTCCATTTACGAAATAAAACACATTTTCTAAAAACTCGTGTTTTTTACGAAATCATGTAAACCTTCTAGAAGCTGTGATTTTAAAAAACGGTGGAAGTAAGCTTTTCTTATTTCAAGTCGAATGCGGAAACTATAGAAAGTCGTTATTACGTAGAATGTGCATACTTTGTTGATTCCATTTATGAAATAAAACACATTTTCTAAAAACTCGTGTTTTTTAAGAAATCTTGTAAACCTTGTAGAAGCTGTGATTTTAAAAAACGGTGGAAGTAAGCTTTTCTTATTTCCAGACGAATGCGCAAACTATAGAAATTCGTTATGACGTAGAATGTGCATACTTAGTAGATTCCATTTATGAAATAAAACACATTTTCTAAAAACTCGTGTTTTTTAAGAAATCATGTAAACCTTCTAGAAGCTGTGATTTTGAAAAACGGTGAAAGTAAGCTTTTCTTATTTCCGGACGCATGCGCAAACTATAGAAAGTCGTTATGACGTAGAATTTGCATACTTTGTAGATACCATTTATGAAATAAACACATTTTCTAAAAACTCATGTTTTTTACGAAATCATGTAAACCTTCTAGAAGCTATGATTTTAAAAAACAGTGGAAGTAAGCTTTTCTTATTTCCGGACGCATGCGCAAACTATATAAAGTCGTTATGACGTAGAATGTGCATACTTTGTTGATTCGATTTATTAAATAAAACACATTTTCTAAAAACTAGTTTTTTTCAACAAATCATGTAAACCTTCTAGAAGCTGTGATTTTAAAAAACGGGGGAAGTAAGCTTTTCTTATTTCCAAACGCATGCGCAAACTATAGAAAGTCGTTATGACGTAGAATGTGCATACTTTGTTCATTCCATTTATGAAATAAAACACATTTTCTAAAAACTCGTGTTTTTTAAGAAATCATGTAAACCTTCTAGAAGCTGTGATTTTGAAAAACGGTGGAAGTAAGCTTTTCTTATTTCCGGATGCATGCGCAAACTATAGAAAGTCCTTATGATGTAGAATGTGCATACTTTGTTGATTCCATTTATGAAATAAAACAGATTTTCTAAAAACTCGTGTTTTTTACGAAATCATGTAAGCCTTCTAGAAGCTATGATTTTAAAAAACGGTGGAAGTAAGCTTTTCTTATTTCCGGTCGAATGCGGAACTTATAGAAAGTCGTTATTACGTAGAATCTGCATGATTTGTTGATTCCATTTATGAAATAAAACACGTTTTCTAAAAACTCCTGTTTTTTAAGAAATCTTGTAAACCTTCTAGGAGCTGTGATTTTAAAAAACGGTGGAAGTAAGTTTTTCTTATTTCCGGACGAATGCGAAACTATAGAAAGTCGTTATGACGTAGAATGTGCATACTTTGTAGATTCAATTTATGAAATAAAACACATTGTCTAAAAACTCGTGTTTTTTACGAAATCATGTAAACCTTCTAGAAGCTGTGATTTTAAAAAACGGTGGAAGTAAGCTTTTATTATTTCCGGACGCATGCGAAAACTATAGAAAGTCGTTATGACGTAGAATGTGCATACTTTGTTGATTCCATGTATGAAATAAAACACATTTTCTAAAAACTTGTGTTTTTTACGAAATCATGTAAACCTACTAGAAGCTGTGATTTTAAAAAACGGTGGAAGTAAGCTTTTCTTATTTCCGGACGCATGTGCAAACTATAGAAAGTCCTTATGACGTAGAATGTGCATACTTTGCTGATTCCATTTATGAAATAAAACACATTTTCTAAAAACTCGTGTTTTTTAAGAAATCATGTAAACCTTCTAGAAGCTGTGATTTTAAAAAACGGGGTAAGTAAGCTTTTCTTATTTCCGGACGCATGCGCAAACTATAGAAATTCGTTATGACGTAGAATGTGCATACTTTGTTGATTCCATTTATGAAATAAAACACATTTTCTAAAAACTCGTGTTTTTTAAGAAATCATGTAAACCTTCTAGAAGCTGTGATTTTAAAAAACAGGGGAAGTAAGCTTTTCTTATTTCCGGACGCATGCGCAAACTATAGAAAGTCGTTATGACGTAGAATGTGCATTCTTTCTAGATTCCATTTATGAAATAAAACACATTTTCTAAAAACTCGTGTTTTTTAAGAAATCATGTAAACCTTCTAGAAGCTGTGATTTTAAAAAACGGGGGAAGTAAGCTTTTCTTATTTCCGGACGCATGCGCAAACTATAGAAAGTCCTTATGACGAAGAATGCGCATACTTTGTAGATTCCATTTATGAAATAAAACAAATTTTCTAAAAACTCGTGTTTTTTACGAAATCATGTAAACCTTCTAGAAGCTGTGATTTTAAAAAACGATGGAAGTAAGCTTTTCTTATTTCCAAACGCATGCGCAAACTATAGAAAGTCGTTATGATGTAGAATGTGCATGCTTTGTTGATTCCGTTTATGAAATAAAATACATTTTCTAAAAACTCGAGTTTTTTAACAAATCATGTAAACCTTCTAGAAGCTGTGATTTTGAAAAACGGTGGAAGTAAGCTTTTCTTATTTCCAAACGCATGCGCAAACTATCGAAAGGCGTTATGACTTAGAATGTGCATACTTTGTTGATTCCATTTATGAAATAAAACACATTTTCTCAAAGCTCGTGTTTTTTAAGAAATCATGTAAAGCTTCTAGAAGCTGTGATTTTGAAAAACGGTGGAAGTAAGCTTTTCTTATTTCCGGACGCATGCGGAAACTATAGAAAGTCGTTATGACGTAGAATGTGCATACTTTGTAGATTCCATTTATGAAATAAAACACATTTTCTAAAAACTCGTGTTTTTTACGAAATCATGTAAACCTTCTAGAAGCTGTGATTTTAAAAAACGGGGGAAGTAAGCTTTTCTTATTTCCGGACGAATGCGCAAACTATAGAAAGTCGTTATGACGTAGGCTGTGCATACTTTGTTGATTCCATTTATGAAATAAAACACATTTTCTAAAAACTCTTGTTTTTTAAGAAATCATGTAAACCTTCTAGAAGCTGTGATTTTAAAAAACGAGGGAAGTAAGCTTTTCTTATTTCCGGATGCATGCGCAAACTATAGAAAGTCGTTATGACGTAGAATATGCATACTTTGTTGATTCCATTTATGAAATAAAACACATTTTCTAAAAACTCGTGTTTTTTAAGAAATCATGTAAACCTTCCAGAAGCTGTGATTTTAAAAAACGGGGGAAGTAAGCTTTTCTTATTTCCAAACGCATGCTCAACATATAGAAAGTCGTTATCACGTAGAATGTGCATACTTTGTTGATTCCATTTATGAAATAAAACACATTTTCTAAAAACTCGTGTTTTATACGAAATCATGTAAACCTTCTATAAGCTGTGATTTTAAAAAACAGGGGAAGTAAGCTTTTCTTATTTCCGGACGCATGCACAAACTATAGAAATTCATTATGACGTAGACTGTGCATACTTTGTTGATTCCATTTATGAAATAAAACACATTTTCTAAAAACTCGTGTTTTTTACGAAATCATGTAAACCTTCTAGAAGCTGTGATTTTAAAAAACGGGGGAAGTAAGCTTTTCTTATTTCCAAAGGCATGCGCAAACTATAGAAAGTCGTTATGACATAGAATGTGCATACTTTGTTGATTCCATTTATGAAATAAAACACATTTTCTAAAAACTCGTGTTTTTTAAGAAATCATGTAAACCTTCTAGAATCTGTGATTTTAAAACACGGTGGAAGTAAGCTTTTCTTATTTCCAAACGCATGCGCAAACTATAGAAAGTCGTTATGACGTAGAATGTAAATACTTTGTTGATTCCATTTATGAAATAAAACACATTTTCTAAAAACTCGTGTTTTTTACAAAATCATGTAAACCTTCTAGAAGCTGTGATTTTAAAAAACGGGGTAAGTAAGCTTTTCTTATTTCCCGACGCATGCGCATACTATAGAAAGTCGTTATGACAAAGAATGTGCATACTTTGTAGATTCCATTTATGATGGAAGTAAGCTTTTCTTATTTCCAAACGCATTCGCAAACTATAGAAAGTCGTTATGATGTAGAATGTGCATACTTTGTTGATTCCATTTATGAAATAAAACACATTTTCTAAAAACTCGTGTTTTTTAACAAATCATGTAAACCTTCTAGAAGCTGTGATTTGAAAAAACGGGGGAAGTAAGTTTTTCTTATTTCCAAACGCATGTGCAAACTATAGAAAATTGTTATGACGTAGAATGTGCATACTTTGTTGATTCCATTTATGAAATAAAACACATTTTCTAAAAACTCGTGTTTTTTAAGAAATCATGTAAACCTTCTAGAAGCTGTGATTTTGAAAAACGGTGGAAGTAAGCTTTTCTTATTTCCGGACGCATGCGCAAACTATATAAATTCGTTATGAAATAGAATGTGCATACTTTGTTGATTCCATTTATGACATAAAACACATTTTCTAAAAACTCATGTTTTTTAACAAATCATCTAAACCTTCTAGAAGCTATTATTTTAAAAAACGGTGGAAGTAAGCTTTTCTTATTTCCGGACGCATGCGCAAACTATAGAAACTCATTATGACGTAGAATGTACATACTTTGTTGATTCCATTTATGAAATAAAACACATTTTCTAAAAACTCGTGTTTTTTACGAAATCATGTAAACCTTCTAGAAGCTGTGATTTTAAAAAACGGTGGAAGTAAGCTTTTCTTATTTCTAGTCGAATGCGGAAACTATAGAAAGTTGTTATTACGTAGAATGTGCATACTTTGTTGATTCCATTTATGAAATAAAACACATTTTCTAAAAACTCGTGTTTTTTAAGAAATCTTGTAAACCTTGTAGAAGCTGTGATTTTAAAAAACGGTGGAAGTAAGCTTTTCTTATTTCCGGACGAATGCGCAAACTATAGAAAGTCGTTATGACGTAGAATGTGCATACTTTGTACATTCCATTTATGAAATAAAACACATTTTCTAAAAACTCGTGTTTTTTAAGAAATCATGTAAACCTTCTAGAAGCTGTGATTTTGAAAAACGGTGCAAGTAAGCTTTTCTTATTTCCGGACGCATGCGCAAACTATAGAAAGTCGTTATGACGTAGAATGTGCAGACTTTGTAGATTCCATTTATGAAATAAAACACATTTTCTAAAAACTCATGTTTTTTACGAAATCATGTAAAACTTCTAGCAGCTATTATTTTAAAAAACACTGGAAGTAAGCTTTTCTTATTTCCGGACGCATGCGCAAACTATAGAAAGTCGTTATGACGTAGAATGTGCATACTTTGTTGATTCGATTTATTAAATAAAACACATTTTCTAAAAACTTGTGCTTTTCAACAAATCATGTAAACCTTCTAGAAGCTGTGATTTTAAAAAACGGGGGAAGTAAGCTTTTCTTATTTCCAAATGCATGCGCAAACTATAGAAAGTCGTTATGACGTAGAATGTGCATACTTTGTTGATTCCATTTATGAAATAAAACACATTTTCTAAAAACTCATGTTTTTTAAGAAATCATGTAAACCTTCTAGAAGCTGTGATTTTGAAAAACGGAGGAAGTAAGCTTTTCTTATTTCCGGACGCATGCGCAAACTATAGAAAGTCCTTATGATGTAGAATGTGCATACTTTATTGATTCCATTTATGAAATAAAACACATTTTCTAAAAACTCGTGTTTTTTACGAAATCATGTAAACCTTCTTGAAGCTGTGATTTTAAAAAACGGTGGAAGTAAGCTTTTCTTATTTCCGGTCGAATGCGGAAACTATAGAAATTCGTTATTACGTAGAATGTGCATACTTTGTTGATTCCATTTATGAAATAAAACACATTTTCTAAAAACTCGTGTTTTTTAAGAAATCATGTAAACCTTCTAGAAGCCGTGATTTTAAAAAACGAGGGAAGTAAGCTTTTCTTATTTCCAAACGCATGCGCAACATATAGAAAGTCGTTATGAAATAGAATGTGCATACTTTGTTGATTCCATTTATGACATAAAACACATTTTCTAAAAACTCATGTTTTTTAACAAATCATCTAAACCTTCTAAGAGCTGTGATTTTAAAAAACGGTGGAAGTAAGCTTTTCTTATTTCTGGACGAATGCGCAAACTATAGAAAGTCGTTATGACGTAGAATGTGCATACTTTGTAGATTCCATTTATGAAATAAAACACATTTTCTAAAAACTCATGTTTTTTACGAAATCATGTAAAACTTCTAGAAGCTGTGATTTTAAAAAAGGGTGGAAGTAAGCTTTTCTTATTTCCGGACGCATGTGCAAACTATAGAAAGTCGTTATGACGTAGAATGTGCATACTTTGTTGATTCCATTTATGAAATAAAACACATTTTCTAAAAACTCATGTTTTTTAAAAAATCATGTAAACCTTCTAGAAGCTGTGATTTTAAAAAACGAGGGAAGTAAGCTTTTCTTATTTCCAAACGCATGCGCAACATATAGAAAGTCGTTATGACATAGAATTTGCATACTTTGTTGATTCCATTTATGAAATAAATCACATTTTCTAAAAACTCATGTTTTTTAAGAAATCATGTAAACCTTCTAGAAGCTGTGATTTTAAAAAACGAGGGAAGTAAGCTTTTCTTATTTCCGGACGAATGCACAAACTATAGAAAGTCGTTATGATGTAGAATGTGCATACTTTGTTGATTCCATTTATGAAATAAAACACATTTTCTAAAAGCTCGTGTTTTTTAAGAAATCATGTAAAGCTTCTAGAAGCTGTGATTTTGAAAAACGGTGGAAGTAAGCTTTTCTTATTTCCGGACGCATGCGGAAACTATAGAAAGTCGTTATGAAATAGATTGTGCATACTTTGTTGATTCTATTTATGAAATAAAACACATTTTCTAAAAAGTCGTGTTTTTTAACAAATCATGTAAACCTTCTAGAAGCTATTATTTTAAAAAACGGTGGAAGTAAGCTTTTCTTATTTCGGGACGCATGCGCAAACTATAGAAACTCATTATGCCGTAGAATATGCATACTTTGTTGATTCCATTTATGAAATAAAACACATTTTCTAAAAACTCGTGTTTTTTAACAAATCATGTAAACCTTCTAGAAGCTGTGATTTTGAAAAACGGTGGAAGTAACCTTTTCTTATTTCCGGACGCATGCGCAAACTATAGAAAGTCGTTATGACGTACAATGTGCAAAATTTGTAGATTCCATTTATGAAATAAAACACATTTTCTAAAAACTCGTGTTTTTTACGAAATCATGTAAACCTTCTAGAAGCTATTATTTTAAAAAACAGTGGAAGT
The DNA here is from genome assembly GCA_027924585.1 of Larix kaempferi. Lineage (NCBI taxonomy): Eukaryota > Viridiplantae > Streptophyta > Pinopsida > Pinales > Pinaceae > Larix > Larix kaempferi. Next base: position 4,863,966 of record BSBM01000324.1, read on the forward strand.
AAGATTTTCTTATTTTCGGACGCATGCGCAAACTATAGAAAGTCGTTATGACGTACAATGTGCATAGTTTGTTGATTCGATTTATGAAATAAAACACATTTTCTAAAAACTCTTGTTTTTCAACAAATCATGTAAACCTTCTAGAAGCTGTGATTTTAAAAAACGGGGGAAGTAAGCTTTTCTTATTTCCAAACGCATGCGCAAACTATAGAAAGTCGTTATGACGTAGAATGTGCATACTTTGTTGCTTCCATTTATGAAATAAAACACATTTTCTAAAAACTCGTGTTTTTTAAGAAATCATGTAAACCTTCTAGAAGCTATGATTTTAAAAAACGGGGGAAGTAAGCTTTTCTTATTTCCGGACGCATGCGCAAACTATAGAAAGTCGTTATGACGTAGAATGTGCATACTTTGTAGATTCCATTTATGAAATAAAACACATTTTCTAAAAACTCGTGTTTTTTACAAAATCATGTAAACCTTCTAGAAGCTGTGATTTTAAGAAACGGGGGAAGTAAGCTTTTGTTATTTCCGGACGCATGCGCAAACTATAGAAAGTCATTATGACGAAGAATGTGCATACTTTGTAGATTCCATTTATGACATAAAAAACATTTTCTAAAAACTCGTGCTTTTTACGAAATCATGTAAACCTCCTAGAAGCTGTGATTTTAAAAAACGATGGAAGTAAGCTTTTCTTATTTCCAAACGCATGCGCAAACTATAGAAATTCATTATGATGTAGAATGTGCATACTTTGTTGATTCCATTTATGAAATAAAACACATTTTCTAAAAACTCGTGTTTTTTAAGAAATCATGTAAAGCTTCTAGAAGCTGTGATTTTGAAAAACGGTGGAAGTAAGCTTTTCTTATTTCTGGACGCATGCGCAAACTATAGAAAGTCGTTATGAAATAGAATGTGCATACTTTGTTGATTCCATTTATGAACTAAAACACATTTTCTAAAAACTCGTGTTTTTTAAGAAATTATGTAAACGTTCTAGAAGCTGTGATTTTAAAAAACGGGGGAAGTAAGCTTTTCTTATTTCCGGACGCATGCGCAAACTATAGAAAGTCGTTATGACGTAGAATGTGCGTACAATGTTGATTCCATTTATGAAATAAAACAGATTTTCTAAAAACTCGTGTTTTTTAAGAAATCATGTAAACCCTCCAGAAGCTGTGATTTTAAAAAACAAGGGAAGTAACCTTTTCTTATTTCCAAACGCATGCGCAACATATAGAAAGTCGTTATGACGTAGAATGTGCATACTTTGTTGATTCCATTTATGAAATAAAACACATTTTCTAAAAACTCGTGTTTTTTAAGAAATTATGTAAACCTTCTAGAAGCTGTGATTTTAAAAAACGGGGGAAGTAAGCTTTTCTTATTTCTGGACGCATGCGCAAACTATAGAAAGTCGTTATGACGAATGTGCATACTTTGTAGATTCGATTTAGGAAGTAAAGCACATTTTCTAAAAAACTCGTGTTTTTTTACGAAATCATGTAAACCCTCTAGAAGCTGTGATTTTAAAAAACCGTGGAAGTAAGCTTTTCTTATTTCCGGACGAATGCACAAACTATATAAAGTCATTATGACGTAGAATTTGCATACTTTGTTGATTTCATTTATGAAATAAAACACATTTTCTAAAAACTCATGTTTTTTACGAAATCATGTAAACCTTCTAGAAGCTGTGATTTTAAAAAATGGGGGAAGTAAGCTTTTCATATTTCCAAAGGCATGCGCAAACTATAGAAAGTCGTTATGATGTAGAATGTGCGTACTTTGTTTATTCCATTTATGAAATAAAACACATTTTCTAAAAACTCGTGTTTTTTAAGAAATCATGTAAACCTTCTAGAAGCTGTGATTTTAAAAAATGGGGGAAGTAAGTTTGGTTAGATTTTCTGAATTTACTTCAATCTGATCTAGGATCTTAACTGAGAGAACAACATGTACAGCATATCTACAGCATATCAATCATGGAGACAATAATGCAAGCACACAAGAGACACAAAGATTTACTTGGGGAAAACCATAAAGGTGAAAAACCCCAATAACTTCCTCAGAGATAGATAGAGCAATGATACAACCAACCAAGAGAGATAGCCATAACCTAGCAGCAGATCCTCTTCCTCCATAAGTGCGCCACTCCTCCTTGAGTGCATGTGTGAGAAGTGAGTGAGTAAATAGAGTGCCTCCCGCACTCTATTTATACTTGACTTGACTTGCCTTTTTACCTAACTCATGTCGGCTCGAACTTAACCACATAACATAATGCTGAGTGGGCCGACCCCCAATAGGGTGGTCTAATAACCCTTTGACCCACATGGCCGACCCCCAATAGGGTGGTCTAATAACCCTTTGATCCACATGACTTATACAGGGCCGACCCCAAACAAGGTGGTCTAATAACCCATCAAGTATAAGTTACGACACTTACAATATAAATGACGACACTTCCTTATAGAGGAATAATACCATCTCTATAGGAATACAATATACATATATGTGAAATACATTCCGAAGTTACATATACATCAACACTCCCTCTTAACTAGGAAGGTATTTCTCAGCACAGTTCTTCTTGCACAAGTCATCTTCTCTGGATCATCGTCACTGGATAATCGTCATCGAGTCATCATCATCGTCACTGCTGCTGCTATCTCAATCAATCTCTGAATCTACTCGTCATAGGAAGTTCTACAGAGCCAGTCCTTTTTCATACTGGATGTAGGCCCGCCATCTGCAGGTCTTCATCATCACTGGCCATACTGTGGAATCCTCATGACTTATTACGTGCGTCACAAAACCTGGCTGCAGCATCCCAGGCTATTACGAGCACACAGCTCTACCTGTAGGATCTCCCAGGAGCACATTACATGTGACCCATCACAAAACCTGGCTGAAGCATCCCAGGCTGTTACGAGCACTCGGCTCTACCTGTCGGATCTCCCAGGAGCACATTACATGTGATCTCACCACAAAACCTGGCTGAAGCATCTGAGGCCTTTTTCATCCTGTCCAGATCTCCCAGGAGCAAATTACATGTGGTCCACCACAAAACCTGGCTGAAGCATCTGAGGCCTTTTTCATCCTGTCCAGATCTCCCAGGAGCAAATTACATGTGGTCATGGCAAAACCTGGCTGAAGCATCTGAGGCCTTTTTCATCCTGTCCAGATCTCCCAGGAGCAAATTACATGCCATAGGACAAAACCTCGCAAGAGCATCTGCCAGATATCCCAGGGCACCGAATTACATGCCATAGGCAAAACCTCGAAAGACTATCTGCAGATCTCCCAGGGCACAAATTACATGTCCTCCCAAGCAAAACCTCGCAAGAGCATTTGCCAGATGTCCCAGGGCACCGAATTACATGCCATAGGCAAAACCTCGAAAGACCATCTGCAAATCTCCCAGGGCACAAATTACATGCTTTCCTACACAACCTGATCCACGGCCACAAAGTATCATCTGATACTCATCATCATCACTGCAACATCCTGCTGCATGTCATCTGGAGAAGCTCGTCATCCACGATCATCCTGATCATACAATGCATCCATCTGATGCACACATAGATACATGATCCACACAATGTATCCATCAATCATACATGATCTACCTGATCATACAAAGATACATGATCCACACAATGTACCCATCAACATACATGATCTACCTGATCATACAAAGATACATGATCCACATAATGTATCCATCAGCATCCATGATCTACCTGATCATACAAAGATACATGATCCACACAATGTATCCATCAACATACATGATCTACCTGATCATACAAAGATACATGATCCACACAATGTATCCAACAACATCCATGATCTACCTGATCATATACAACATCCAACATGATGCGTACATACATAAATGATCCAATTGATCATATCCAGCATCCAACATGATGCGCACATACATAAATGATCCAACTGATCATATCCAGCATCCAACATGATGCGTACATACATAAATGATCCAACTGATCATATCCAAGCAGAAACCAGAACATCATCCTGATGCCCATTATCCAGCGCTTACATCCACAGCCATGTGAAGGATCCTCCTTCCAGCATGCTTGGAATGGCTTCAGCAAATGTGTCCATCATTTCTTCCTCGAAGTGTCCTCGATCTGAAGAACGCCAAGCCTCTCTCTGAAGTACTCGAACTTCACTCTGGCTAGCGGCTTCGTCAGCACATCTGTAATCTGCTCGTCAGTCGCAACATATAGGAGCTTCACAGCTCCTCTCTGCACCATATCCCTGATATAGTGATATTTGATCTCTATGTGTTTCGACCTGTCATGAAACCCTGGGTTCTCGGACAGCTTCACACAACTCTGGTTATCAGAGAAGATACCAGTAGCCTCCAATGGGAGATCAAATAACCCAGACAGTAGCTTCCGTAGCCATACTGTCTCACAACTAGCTGAACAGGCTGCAACATACTCTGCCTCAGCTGTACTCAGTGCTACACAGGACTGCTTCCTGCTAAACCAAGAGATCACACCTGATCCCATACTGAAGCAACACCCAGATGTGCTCTTCCTGTCTGCAGCACTGCCATCCCAATTTGAATCAACATAACCCTGCAGGTTAAACTTTTGATTCACCTCATATATGAGCCCATAATCCACTGTACCCTTCAGGTACCTCAGAACATGCTTTACAGCAACCAGGTGAACACTCCTCGGATCCGTCAGGAACTGGCTCAATGTGTTCACAGCAAAGCAAATGTCTGGTCTCGTGTTCGTCAGGTACATCAAGGACCCAATCATCTGACGATACATAGAGACATCAATTGGCTCAGATGAAGCATCACATAGAAGCTTCAGATTTGATGCCATAGGTGTGGCCATGGCCTTGCAATCCATCATCCCGAACCTCTTTGGGATCTCTACTGCATACTTCCCTTGTCCAAGGAAGATTCTATCTACACTCTGCCACACCTCCATGCCAAAAACAAATAGTGCATCATCCCCAAGTTCTTCATCTTGAACTCGGTAGTAAGCTTCCGTTGTGTGTCGGCAATCAATCTATCTTCACCGTACCAAGTTCTGCACATATATGATTTGCTATCATGTGTCTCAGAACCAAGTGGCTGCTCTACATACACTTCTTCTTCAACTACACCATTCAAGGAAGCTGTCTTGAATCCATCTGGTGTATCTTCTATTTCATCACTTTTATATTTCTTAATGCTGCCATCTGCAACATGCTTGATCTGATAGTTCCATTTGTAAGTCATAGCAAACTTCCCTTTATGTCTTGGGATTACATCCCAAACATCATTCTTCATGATCGACGGATCATGGCATTTCATTTCTTCATCCCAGATCCTGGGAACTTCAATATCTTCAATATCTTCAATAGATATCTTTGTTGCTGGAACAAATGTTGTAGTTCTTCTTTTGTAGGAGATGGCATAAGATCTTTCCTACACAACAAGTTAAATTGCATGATTAGAAAACATCCCATAGTTTTCAGAACAAATTCTTACACATAAAGAAATATGCCATACAGTCATGCAATTATCTTAGCCAATGCTTCAATACAACATTTATCCATATCCCGTAACTTTCTAGATGCCTTCCAATCTCTACCAGAACATTGTTAAGAGTGTGCACAACTCTCAACATGTCAGCAAAGAGGTTTCATTCTAGATAAGTAGCAATGGAATGTTTACAGTGCCATAGGCTACTTACCCATGCATATTAGGAGTATACTGTTCATCAATGCAATTATTCTAATATGCATAATACACAACCTAATTCTAGGAACATCAATATATACATTATTGAACAGTATTATTTAAGAAATGACAATTCAAATACTTATCTTTGTTTGTTCGTTGGGTGGACTCCCTCTGAGTCTTCGCTTCCTTGCAGGAGCTGCTGGATTCCTAATCTGAAGTAGCTTCTTCTACACCTTTCTATTGTGGGATGTAGAGAGATGGTCAACTCCCTCTGAATATCTGCATCCTTGCATAAACCACTGGAATGTACTCCCTCTTGATCTTTGCTTCCTGGATTACCTGTTCTTGAATCTCATATTCATCCTTGGTCCCTATGCATGCTTATTAGTATCATGAATGTGTTATCCTTGTGATCTCATATAAAATCATACATTCATTAGTATACTATTAAAACACAATAATCTCAAGCATGTATAGTCATGATCATTTCAAACAGAAATAATAAGCATTAGCATTCAAGGTTTATGTAGGATTCTTATGGTTAGTCAAATCATAAGAAACATAACATGTCTAAACCTATAATTACTCAAAGCTATGACTCTTCGGGTTAGTCATATCATCAATCAAGAGAAGAGATATAATATGCATAAAGCCATGATTATTCAAACCTATGGTTTCATGATTCTTCTGGTTAGTCAAATCAATCAATATAAGAGACATATTATTTTACTTATATTCCTATTTGACCATAGGACTTTTCTGGTTAGTCATATCATTAAACAAAGTAAAAAGCATAATATGCCTAAACCCATGATTACTAACTTCAATGAATAATTATAATCAATCATGCCAAGTATACTTATATAAAGGATCTTATCACAAGATGAGATTGTAACTTGATATAGGAAAAACATACCTGGATTAGCATGTTAGCTAGTTATGTCTAACATACTCACATGATGTCTTCTTGTTCTTCTTCAATGACTTGTGCTAGTAACCTGTATATCTCATAGGTTAGCCATTATAAAACCAAGTAATACATACCTCGTAAATGGATCTTCTATGAGATCCATGACAATGGATGAGTCTTTATCCTCATGTCATCATGATCATATGTTCTTGAACTGGAACATGATTTGTCTTTCTTGGTGTACCTTTCATGTTAGTAGACAACATAAAACTCATACAACACCATAATGCATTAGTACAATCATAAGTGTCAACACCCTAACCAGTGAATATCTTCTATCATGCATTCATAATTTTGTTAAGGTGATACAACAAATCTAATAACATGAAGTCAAACATACCATAAACTTAATAATGGACAAATATCGAAACATACCTCGATGAGTCATACCTGTCGAGATCGCTTGTAATCTTCTTATGAAAGGCCTTATCCTCATCTCCCTCTGAGACAGGAACTTCTTCACTTATGCAAGTGATCAATCCATCTTCTTCTAGGATTAACCCAATCCACTTGATTTGCAAGAACTGGACCTTGAGCTGGATATGGGTTTGTCAGAGAAACCCCAAAAATTCAAACTTTGAATTTCAAACTTCCGAAAGGATAGAAATATGCGCCTTGATGAGCTGATCAAACTGGTATATTCAGAATTTGAAAACTGCAAAGTTTTACTCCTCAATTTTGCCTTTGAAACTTTCGGATTCACTGGACGTGACCCTGAACTGGGGTTTTATGAAACCCACTCTTTTTCCCCATCAAAATGTTTGATCCAAATCTCTAAGCTTCTATTTTTCTGAGGAGCTTCCAGCCGTGTTCACAGATTTCAAAAATTCCCATTTTTACAGAAGCCCTAATTTTCCACTTTTCTGATCAAAGTCCCGAACTAGGGTCTAATCAAGCCCGGCCTTCTGCCCAACCAAGAATTCTGATCTTGGTCTCTAAATTTCTATTTTGATGAGTAGCATCCAGCCGTGGTCTCCGATTACAAAAATTCCAACTTTCTCCAAAGCCCTAAATTCCGGAAGCCATGAATGAAGGTACCAAAAAATAATTCTGTTTTGACAGAAATATGTACCTGATTGTTTCTGGTGTAACTCCAAAATTTTTGATCCACAGCGTCTGAAAAAGTTTTTTGAGATAGCCTGACCTGTTATCTTTCCATCCTGACAGGTCTGACCTCAATTGCATTCTCTGAGAGAGAGTTATGCCAAATGTCGCAACGTGACCTGTTTTGGGATAAAACAGGAGAGCGAACTTGTACGGCGTGCCACGTGTCACTGTTTTAACTTCGGCCTCTAAAAACGTTTTCTGAGATAGCTCGGCCTGTTAAATTTCCATCCTGACAGGTCTGACCTCAATTGGACTCTCTGAGAGAGAGTTATGCCAAATGTCGCAACGTGACCTGTTTTGGGATAAAACAGGAGAGCGAACTTGTACGGCGTTCCACGTGTCACTGTTTTAACTTCGGCCTCTGAAAAAGTTTTCTGAGATAGTGCAGACTCTGTACAACCTGTCACTTTTTACGAAATTTCATTTGGAGCTTCCTAGCCCAAGTTATGACCTTTTTCCCAAGGTCACCTGATTTTGACTCAGATCTGGAAGAGGCAGAAACCCTATATTGTACAGATCATAAGTCACAAAGTACAACGAATTAGAAGTTTTCCTCTGGACACAAGGTACCTGGAGATTTTATCTTCGTCTTGTAACAATTTCAGATCCGAAACCTTCGCCAAAACGGATTTATAGCGAAAGTGCTACGATGACTGGTTTTTGCTATATCAAGCCCTAGCATCGTAAGTGCAACAAGTGTCATACATGCCATATCATGCCTTCTTTCAGGCTAGCTCTGATACCATGTTAAATTTTTTGAATTTACTTCAATCTGATCTAGGATCTTAACTGAGAGAACAACATGTAAAGCATATCTACAGCATATCAATCATGGAGACAATAATGCAAGCACACAAGAGACACAAAGATTTACTTGGGGAAACCATAAAGGTGAAAAACCCCAATAACTTCCTCAGAGATAGATAGAGCAATGATACAACCAACCAAGAGAGATAGACATAACCTAGCAGCAGATCCTCCTCCTCCATAAGTGCGCCACTCCTCCTTGAGTGCATGTGTGAGAAGTGAGTGAGTAAATAGAGTGCCTCCCGCACTGTATTTATACTTGACTTGACTTGCCTTTTTACCTAACTCATGTCGGCTCGAACTTAACCACATAACATAATGCTGAGTGGGCCGACCCCCAATAGGGTGGTCTAATAACCCTTTGACCCACATGGCCGACCCCCAATAGGGTGGTCTAATAACCCTTTGATCCACATGACTTATACAGGGCCGACCCCAAACAAGGTGGTCTAATAACCCATCAAGTATAAGTTATGACACTTACAATATAAATGACGACACTTCCTTATAGAGGAATAATACCATCTCTATAGGAATACAATATACATATATGTGAAATACATTCCGAAGTTACATATACATCAACAAGCTTTTCTTATTTCCGGACGCATGCGCAAAATATAGAAAGTCGTTATGAGGTAGAATGTGCATACTTTGTTGATTCCATTTATGAAATAAAACAGATTTTCTAAAAACTCGTGTTTTTTAAGAAATCGTGTAAACCTTCCAGAAGCTGTGATTTTAAAAAATGAGGGAAGTAAGCTTTTCTTATTTCCAAACGCATGCGCAACATATAGAAAGTCGTTATGACATAGAATGTGCATGCTTTGTTGATTCCATTTATGAAATAAAACACATTTTCTAAAAACTCGTGTTTTTTAAGAAATTATGTAAACCTTCTAGAAGCTGTGATTTTAAAAAACGGGGGAAGTAAGCTTTTCTTATTTCCGGATGCATGCGCAAACTATAGAAAGTTATTATGATGTAGAATGTGCATACTTTGTAGATTCGATTTATGAAATAAAGCACATTTTCTAAAAAACTCGTGTTTTTTTACGAAATCATGTAAACCTTCTAGAAGCTGTGATTTTAAAAAACGGTGGAAGTAAGCTTTTCTTATTTCCGGACGAATGCAAAAACTATAGAAAGTCGTTATGACGTAGAATGTGCATACTTTGTTGATTTCATTTATGAAATAAAACACATTTTCTAAAAACTCGTGTTTTTTACGAAATCATGTAAACCTTCTAGAAGCTGTGATTTTAAAAAACAGAGGAAGTAAGCTTTTCATATTTCCAAAGGCATGCGCAAACTATAGAAAGTCGTTATGACGTAGAATGTGCATACTTTGTTGATTCCATTTATGAAATAAAATACATTTTCTAAAAACTCGTGTTTTTTAAGAAATCATGTAAACCTTCTAGAAGCTGTGATTTTAAAAAACGGGGGAAGTAAGCTTTTCTTATTTCCGGACGCATGCGCAAACTATAGAAAGTCGTTATGACGAAGAATTTGCATACTTTGTAGATTCCATTTATGAAATAAAACACATTTTCTAAAAACTCGTGTTCTTTAGGAAATCATGTAAACCTTCTAGAAGCTGTGATTTTAAAAAACGATGGAAGTAAGCTTTTCTTATTTCCAAACGCATGCGCAAACTATCGAAAGGCGTTATAACGTAGAATGTGCATACTTTGTTGATTCCATTTATGAAATAAAACACATTTTCTAAAAACTCGTGTTTTTTAGGAAATTATGTAAACCTTCTAGAAGCTGTGATTTTAAAAAACGGGGGAAGTAAGCTTTTCTTATTTCCGGACGCATGCGCAAACTATAGAAAGTCGTTATGACGTAGAATGTGCATACTTTGTAGATTCCATTTATGAAATAAAACACATTTTCTAAAAACTCGTGTTTTTTAGGAAATCATGTAAACCTTCTAGAAGCCGTGATTTTAAAAAACGATGGAAGTAAGCTTTTCTTATTTCCAAACGCATGCGCAAACTATCGAAAGGCGTTATAACGTAGAATGTGCATACTTTGTTGATTCCATTTATGAAATAAAACACATTTTCTAAAAACTCGTGTTTTTTAGGAAATTATGTAAACCTTCTAGAAGCCGTGATTTTAAAAAATGGGGGAAGTAAGCTTTTCTTATTTCCGGACGCATGCGCAAACTATAGAAAGTCGTTATGACGTAGAATGTGCATACTTTGTAGATTCGATTTATGAAATAAAGCACATTTTCTAAAAAACTCGTGTTTTTTTATGAAATCATGTAAACCTTCTAGAAGATGTGATTTTAAAAATACGGGGGAAGTAATCTTTTCTTATTTCCGGACGCATGCGCAAACTATAGAAAGACGTTATCACGTAGAATGTGCATACTTTTTTTATTCCATTTATGAAATAAAACACATTTTCTAAAAGCTCGTGTTTTTTACGAAATCATGTAAACCTTCTAGAAGCTGTGATTTTAAAAAACGGGGGAAGTAAGCTTTTCTTATTTCCAAAGGCATGGGAAAACTATAGAAAGTCTTTATGACGTAGAATGTGCATACTTTGTTGATTCCATTGATGAAATAAAAGACATTTTCTAAAAACTCGTGTTTTTTAAGAAATCATGTAAACCTTATAGAAGCTGTGATTTTAAAAAACGGGGGAAGTAAGCTTTTCTTATTTCCGGACGTATGCGCAAACTATAGAATGTCGTTATGACGTAGAATGTGCATACTTTGTAGATTCCAATTATGAAATAAAACACATTTTCTAAAAACTCGTGTTTTTTACAAAATCATGTAAACCTTCTAGAAGCTGTGATTTTAAAAAACGGGGGAAGTAAGCTTTTCTTATTTCCGGACGCATGCGCAAACTATAGAAAGTCGTTATGACGAGGAATGTGCATACTTTGTAGATTCCATTTATGAAATAAAACACATTTTCTAACAACTCGTGTTTTTTACAAAATCATGTAAACCTTCTAGAAGCTGTGATTTTAAAAAACGATGGAAGTAAGCTTTTCTTATTTCCAAACGCATGCGCAAACTATAGAAAGTCGTTATGATGTAGAATGTGCATACTTTGTTGATTCCATTTATGAAATAAAACACATTTTCTAAAAACTCGTGTTTTTTACAAAATCATGTAAACCTTCTAGAATCTGTGATTTTAAAAAACGATGGAAGTAAGGTTTTCTTATTTCCGGACGCATGCTCAAACTATAGAAAGTCGTTATGATGTAGAATGTGCATACTTTGTTGATTCCATTTATGAAATAGAACACATTTTCTAAAAACTCGTGTTTTTTAAGAAATCATGTAAACCTTCTAGAATCCGTGATTTTAAAAAATGGTCGAAGTAAGGTTTTCTTATTTCCGGACGCATGCTCAAACTATAGAAAGTCGTTACGACGTAGAATGTGCATACTTTGTTGATTCCATTTATGAAATAAAACACATTTTCTAAAAACTCGTGTTTTTTAAGAAATCATGTAAACCTTCTAGAATCCATGATTTTAAAAAACGGTGGAAGTAAGCTTTTCTTATTTCCAAACGCATGTGCAAACTATCGAAAGGAGTTATGACGTAGAATGTGCATACTTTATTGATTCCATTTATGAAATAAAACACATTTTCTAAAAACTCGTGTTTTTTAGGAAATTATGTAAACCTTCTAGAAGCTATGATTTTAAAAAACGGTGGAAGTAAGGTTTTCTTATTTCCGGACGCATGCGCAAAATATAGAAAGTCGTTATGAAATAGAATGTGCATACTTTGTTGATTCCATTTATGAAATAAAACACATTTTCTAAAAACTCATGTTTTTTACGAAATCATGTAAACCTTCTAGAAGCTGTGATTTTAAAAAACGGGGGAAGTAAGCTTTTCATATTTCCGGACGCATGCGCAAACTATAGAAAGTCATTATGAAGAAGAATGTGCATAGTTTGTACATTCCATTTATCAAATAAAACACATTTTCTAAAAACTCGTGTTTTTTACGAAATCATGTAAACCTTCTAGAAGCTGTGATTTTAAAAAACGATGGAAGTAAGCTTTTCTTATTTCCAAACGCCTGCGCAAACTACAGAAAGGCGTTATGACGTAGAATGTGCATACTTTTTTGATTCCATTTATGAAATAAAACACATTTTCTAAAAACTCGTGTTTTTTAAGAAATTATGTAAACCTTCTAGAAGCTGTGATTTTAAAAAACGGGGGGAAGTAAGCTTTTCTTATTTCCGGACGCATGCGCAAACTATAGAAAGTCGTTATGACGTAGAATGTGCATACTTTGTGGATTTGATTTATGAAATAAAGCACATTTTCTAAAAAAATCGTGTTTTTTTACGAAATCATGTAAACCTTCTAGAAGCTGTGATTTTAAAAAATGGTGGAAGTAAGCTTTTCTTATTTCCAAACGAATGCACAAACTATACAAAGTCGTTATGACGTAGAATGTGCATACTTTGTTGATTCCATTTATGAAATAAAACACATTTTCTAAAAACTCGTGTTTTTGCCGAAATCATGTAAACATTCTAGAAGCTGTGATTTTAAAAAACGGTGTAAGTAAGCTTTTGTTATTTCTGGACGCATGCGCAAACAATACAAAGTCGTTATGACGTAGAATGTGCATACTTTCTAGATTCCATTTATGAAATAAAACACATTTTCTAAAAACTCGTGTTTTTTACGAAATCATGTAAACCTTCTAAAAGCTGTGATTTTAAAAATCCGTGGAAGTAAGCTTTTCTTATTTCTGGACGCATCCGCAAACTATAGAAAGTCGTTATGACGTAGAATGTGCATACTTTTTAGATTCCATTTATGAAACAAAACACATTTTCTAAAAACTAGTGTTTTTTACAAAATCATGTAAACCTTCTAGAAGCTGTGATTTTAAAAAACGGAGGAAGTAAGCTTTTCTTATTTCCGGACGCATGCACAAACTATAGAAAGTCGTTATGACGAAGAATGTGCATACTTTGTAGATTCCATTTATGAAATAAAACACATTTTCTAAAAACTCGTGTTTTTTACGAAATCATGTAAACCTTCTAGAATCCATGATTTTAAAAAACGGTGGAAGTAAGCTTTTCTTATTTCCAAACGCATGTGCAAACTATCGAAAGGAGTTATGATGTAGAATGTGCATACTTTGTTTATTCCATTTATGAAATAAAACACATTTTCTAAAAACTCGTGTTTTTTAGGAAATTATGTAAACCTTCTAGAAGCTGTGATTTTAAAAAACGGTGGAAGTAAGGTTTTCTTATTTCCGGACGCATGCGCAAAATATAGAAAGTCGTTATGAAATAGAATGTGCATACTTTGTTGATTCCATTTATGAAATAAAACACATTTTCTAAAAACTCATGTTTTTTACGAAATCATGTAAACCTTCTAGAAGCTGTGATTTTAAAAAACGGGGGAAGTAAGCTTTTCTTATTTCCAAACGCATGCGCAAACTATACAAAGTCGTTATGACAAAGAATGTGCATAGTTTGTAGATTCCATTTACGAAATAAAACACATTTTCTAAAAACTCGTGTTTTTTACGAAATCATGTAAACCTTCTAGAAGCTATGATTTTAAAAAACGATGGAAGTAAGCTTTTCTTATTTCCAAACGCATGCGCAAACTATAGAAAGTCGTTATGATGTAGAATTTGCATACTTTCTTGATTCCATTTATGAAATAAAACACATTTTCTAAAAACTCGTGTTTTTTACAAAATCATGTAAACCTTCTAGAAGCTGTGATTTTAAAAAATGGGGGAAGTAAGCTTTTCTTATTTCCGGACACATGCGCAAACTATAGAAAGTCGTTATGACGAAGAATGTGCATACTTTGTAGATTCCATTTATGAAATAAAAGACATTTTCTAAAAACTCGTGTTTTTTAGGAAATCATGTAAACCTTCTAGAAGCTGTGATTTTAAAAAACGATGGAAGTATGCTTTTCTTATTTCCAAACGCATGCGAAAACTATCGAAAGGCGTTATAACGTAGAATGTGCATACTTTGTTGATTCCATTTATGAAATAAAACACATTTTCTAAAAACTCGTGTTTTTTAAGAAATCATGTAAACCTTCTAGAAGCTGTGATTTTAAAAAACGGGGGAAGTAAGATTTTCTTAATTCCAAACGCATGCGCAAACTATAGAAAGTCATTATGACGTAGAATGTGCATACTTTGTTGTTTCCATTTATGAAATAAAACACATTTTCTAAAAACTCGTGTTTTTTAAGAAATCATGTAAACCTTCTAGAAGCTGTGATTTGAAAAAACGAGGGAAGTAAGCTTTTCTTATTTCCGGACGAATGCGCAAACTATAGAAAGTCGATATGACATAGAATGTGCATACTTTGTAGATTCCATTTATGAAATAAAACACATTTTCTAAAAACTCGTGTTTTTTACGAAATCATGTAAACCTTCTAGAAGCTGTGATTTTAAAAAATGGGGGAAGTAAGCTTTTCTTATTTCCGGACGCATGCACAAACTATAGAAAGTCGTTATGACGTAGAATGTGCATACTTTGTTGATTCCATTTATGAAATAAAACACATTTTCTAAAAACTCATGTTTTTTACAAAATCATGTAAACCTTCTAGAAGCTGTGATTTTGAAAAACGGTGGAAGTAAGCTTTTCTTATTTCTGGACGCATGCGCAAACTATACAAAGTCGTTATGACGTAGAATGTGCATACTTTGTAGATTCCATTTATGAAATAAAACACATTTTCTAAAAACTCGTGTTTTTTACAAAATCATGTAAACCTTCTAGAAGATGTGATTTTAAAAAACGGGGGAAGTAAGCTTTTCTGATTTCCGGACGCATGCGCAAACTATAGAAAGTCGTTATGACGTAGAATCTGCATACTTTGTTGATTCCATTTATGAAATAAAACACATTTTCTAAAAACTCGTGTTTTTTAACAAATCATGTAAACCTTCTAGAAGCTGTGATTTAAAAAAATGGGGGAAGTAAGCTTTTCTTATTTCCGGACGTGTGCGCAAACTATGGAAAGTCGTTATGACGTAGAATGTGCATACTTTGTCGATTCCATTTATGAAATAAAACACATTTTCTAAAAACTCGTGTTTTTTAAGAAATCATGTAAACCTTCTAGAAGCTGTGATTTTAAAAAATGAGGGAAGTAAGCTTTACTTATTTCCGGACGCATGCGCAAACTATAGAAAGTCGTTATGATGTAGAATGTGCATACTTTGTTGATTCCATTTATGAAATAGAACACATTTTCTAAAAACTCGTGTTTTTTACGAAATCATGTAAACCTTCTAGAAGCTGTGATTTTAAAAAACGGGGGAAGTAAGCTTTTGTTATTTCCGGACGCATGCGCAAACTATAGAAAGTCGTTATGACGTAGAATGAGCATACTTTGCTGATTCCATTTATGAAATAAAACACATTTTCTAAAAACTCGTGTTTTTTAAGAAATCATGTAAACCTTCTGGAAACTTTGATTTTAAAAAACGGGGGAATTAAGCTTTTCTTATTTCTGGATGCATGCTCAAACTATAGAAAGTCGTTATGACGTAGAATGTGCATACTTTGTAGATTCCATTTATGAAATTGTAGTGCCCCTAGACTACTATAGACATTGAGGGCACCTGCTGAGTCACTTGACTGTTTGAAACATTAATAAAATAAGCCTATGATTTTATTTTGAGTATATTTATGATTACGATTGATTGATATATATGCATTTGGGTAGTTATTGTGAATGGACAATTTCATGTTGTTTAACGATTAAACTTTGATATGAAAACTGTACATATGAATGATGCTTAACGACTAGCTGTGCAATTGATTATGTCATTAGACGAATGAGTAATGATTAATTAAATTATAGATGCTTAATGATGCAACAGATTTATAAACCAAATTGTGATTATTGAGGACAGTGCTACTAATTTACGTTTGTGAGAAATGTGTGTAGCGACAGGTGAAATGGTTCACCAACGGACACACAAAGGAATATGAAGGGTCGTAGAGTACGAGTAAATCACACACAGGGAGAGCGACGACGATGTCGACTTCCGACGGAATACCACGCTTGAGCAGATAAGCACTGATCCGCTTGCTCAAGAGGAAAGCGTGAGGGCGTACGAGGTGGGCCACGACGGAGCTGGTCACGTACGAGTTGAGGGGCGCGCAGTGAGAACGGACTCACTCCTCAGCGCCATTAGTCCCTAGATAGCATGTAGACGGAGGATGGATGGTAACGATTCCTAAAATCCCTACAAGAGTTCCCGCAAGTCAAAACGAAAAGATGGTGGCAGAAGGGCCCAACGATGTGGTACCCTGTCGAGAACGAAAAGAATGGACGCAAGGACCCAACGAGGTGGTACCATGCCAAGGAATGGAAACCATGGATGATTGGACCCGACGGAGTGGTGCCATGTCAGGGGATTAAAAAAATTAAGGAACCAGGAGCCCAACGACGCGGCACCATGATCCTAGTGAGTTTGATTGTTAAATTAAACTGCATAAAAACTTAGGAGAATAACCCTAGATTATTACTTAGCAAATGCATAACAATAGCTTAGACATTTGCACATGAATAGTTATTTTGTTGAGCATTTAAAATAATAGAAATTATTATTTAGGAGCAAAATAGATTAGACACCTAGTCAACTAAAAGCTAGGAGTTGATTAAAATATCTGGGGGACAAACTAGAGCAAACTTAGGGATGTAGGTGCACTTCCCAGAGAAACTGACACTTGGATGGGTGAGTGTTTTAATTAAATAAATAATTAAAAATATTTATTTATGCATGAAACGACATGTGTCGCAGGAGATTTCCCTTTATAAGGAAGGCTTAAGGAATGGGTAAGGGGCCCATAATTTGGATGATTGTCGTAATTTTCGAATGCCTCAAAGACTTGCTGCTATCTAAGGGTTTGGCTTAGAAATCCTGGTGGGAAGGGAAGCCCAAGCTGAATTTCTGAAATACTTGTGTGAGCTCTACGACCCAAAGCTCGGGGGAGGCCATGCGACTGAAAGCATGAGCCTATGGTTGGGTGGCGAAGCTAACGGTTGCTTCGCCTATGGTTAAACGAGCTTTGCTGGAGGGATCCTACGGAAGACGAAGGCGACAATGGACCAACCGGATCGGGTTGACAGGTTAAAGTTTTGCTTATTTTTGTTAAGTTATTCACGCTTTTTATTTTATTTTTCCAATAACTATGATGGCTAATTTGTTTGTATGAAGTTTTTAAAGTTTCAGGTTCAGTTCAAGGGGACCCTAAAGGAGGGGTCCTACATTTGGTATCAGAGCCGGTCGAGCCTTGAGGGAACTGGACTCATATTTCAACTGAGGGGTTGTCGGTATCTTCGTCAATTTGGATCGGAACGGATAGCCGAATCAACTGCAACTACAACGAACATCCAACCTCATCTTTGCGATCGAATCAGGTTCAACGTCTTTCAGATTTTGTTTATCAGGATTTGAGAGTTATATTTGGATTTATTTGAATAGATGTTTTGTGTGTTAGTATATTCTGCTTAAATGGTATATAAAATGTGATAAAATGAGGATGTACAGGTTCGAATTCTGTTTAATACTTATGATAGATCTACGAGAACCTATACAGGCAGATCTCAGTTTCTGTCTGTTTCTGGTCCATCTATATTCCTGTTCAACTATTCTTTTTATTAATATTAACCTAACACTACAGATCGTAATCAATCAACCTCCACCCATTCGATCTCCAGAATGTTGTGATTGAGATATACTCTCGAATTAACTGTGTGTGATTATAAATTCAAAAGCCAGAATTTATAGCTACGAATATAAGACCCTGTTGTTAGATTGTAGATCTCTGTGATTGATTCTGGCCTGATCGAATCCTGTATCCAACTGCATTCCTTTATGCTACATATGTGTGTTGATATTGGCCGGATCACATCCTATATCCAACTGCATTTTTTATATATTTCATATCTCTGTCAAGATCCATTGCATACTAAAAATTTTTACTATCTATGAAGACTTAATTTAAGCCAGACTGCATTTTCTTTTTAAAGTTTGAGTGTGCATGCGAATCACAGTACATATGAAGGTTGTATTAATTTCGATTCCATGTGCATCGCTGGCCATCTGAATGTAGTAGATCCGAATCCCTTTATTTTTTCTCTATGTGTGGAATTAAAACAAAACCCTGTGTGTGGGGTAAGGGAGTCGAATCCCTTCCACTTTTCTTAAACTCTCTTTCCATTTAATTCTTTTTTTTACTGCTTTACCAATGTGTATGCTTACCTAACGGATCTGATTCGTTAGCTCAGAGCTCGCTCATGCCAACAGCATGAGGCCAATTTGCGCCTAAGGGATGAAACCTCTGTGGAGACTTAGGATTCAATCTTGATTACAGTAATTTGTTTAAAAAAAAGAAGAAGGGGATTTCAGAACCCTTTCCATCTTCCCTACGAGCTCTGTGTGATACCTTGTTCACGGTTAAATGGGAGTTAGGATCCCAATCCGTAGATTGTAGTCTGTGATAATTATTTGAAAGCCTCACAGCGATCCGTGTATAATTGTTATATAATGTCGTTCTCCAGATCTCGTAGGTTGAATAAAAAAATTGCTCTTTAAAAGTCGTGTTGATCCAATTCCTGAAGCGTTTTCCAGATTTCAAATTGTTGTAAATTCTCTTTAAAAGTCTGTATGGATCTAATCTTCATTGGCGTCTTCATTGGCGTCTCCAGATTCCTAAAACGATTGTAATTGTTCTTCAAAAAAAAGGATCTGTGTAGATCCATTAGAATTCCTGTGTATCCAATGCGTGAGTGAATGGCGCCCTCCAGAATTTGTATTGTGGTATGTAATATTTACCTTCTAATCTCTGCGAATCCAACTCTTAGCATTTCGAATTTGGGACTCGGTGTTTTCTTTTCTGGTTTCAAAAACTGATTACGGTTTCAGAATTATATTCTCTGTTTATCTCCTCACTTGTATAATAAAGTTTCCAGAATTACATTCTCGGTGTTTTAGTTTTCGAATTGGGGAGAATGTGATGGCGTATTGCTTATTGAAATCTCTGTGTATTATTGAATTTCCAGATCCCACTCTTTTTATTCAATTTGGAGATCTCTGCGTAGGCAGAAGTTAATCATCCCTGTGCGAATATGTATATATGAAACAACTGCAATCTCTGTATTTCATTTTGAAGGGCGATTTCCAGAATCATATTGATTTTAATTGAACTTTAAGAAAATCTCTGTATTTCATTTTGAAGGGCGATTTCCCAAATCATATTGATTTTTAATTGAACTTTAGAAATCTCTGTATTTCATTTTGGAAGGGCGTTCCAGGTCTATACTTGTTGCTTAAAAATCTGTGTTTAATGTTCGATTTTGGAAAGGCGCTCCAGATTCTTAAATCGTAGATCGATTTCTTTAAAAAAAAAAGGACTCTGTAAAACTTATGTCGAAGGATTATCTGCGTTTGAAGGTCTCATAAAAAGGATTATAAAATTGCTCTTTAAATTTCTGCGTTGACCCATTCATGTGGCGTTTCCAGAATCTAAATCAAATGATTTGTAATTTACTCTTGGAAATATGTGTTGATACAATTCTGGTTGGCGTCCCCAAATTTCTTGAAACGATTTGTAATTTGTTCTAAAGACCCTGTCTGCGTGTTGATTGAGAGATCATCCCACTTCCAGATCGCCCTCTGCCCTGCCATTTCTGCGTTGAACTCTGTCACAAGATTTGTTTTCAGATCTCGTTTTAAATGAGATAGAACCTCTGCGTTGAATTCTGTCACAAGTCATTATTTCCGGATCTTGTTTTTTTTTTTTTTTTTTTTTCTTTTATGTCCAGATCGGAATTGGATCTCAAATATCTTCCCTCATTGTTTTTACTCTGTTGTAAAATTCGGTAACCTCCCAATCGCGTGAACTCTGTCCATTAGAATTTATTTTACTGTGCTAAACAAAACCAGTATTACACTGTCGAGACTCGGATTCTTAACCTTGAAATCATTTAACTCTGTCCAAACACTGCAACTTTATATTTCCGTGGTAGGTATTAATTCTTTATCACTGATCAAACGCCTTGATCTCTTTTTGTATCAACGTATGGGTAATATCTAGTGTCGATGTAAGGGCTAGACCCTGCCATCGTTTTTATACTTTAAACATTTGGTTGGTCGACGTCTTTATGACCAGATTTTGGACGGTTTCGTTTATGCTTGCAGTTTGAATACCCTTAATTGACACAGAGACCTTCGTATAAATGTCGCGATGATCTCAGACCCGTTCCTTAACAAATCATTGTGTCGAGTTTTAGTTATTTCGACTGAAGCCCTCAGCTTATACCTTAGCCGTGTAAACCTAAGTTTATGCAATCGGAAACCTTGCTTGATGCCTGTCTAGCTGACCTCCGTCCCACTCTCCTAACTCCTTGACTCTGTTGGTAACATTAACTCTAAACAATATGTAAACCTAAAACCGTGAGTGCCGTTGGATTGGCCCCTCAGTCCTTAGCTCATCACGTCGTCGCTCAACCTGGAGTGAGCACCGAATTTGTTGGAACTTTGTCTACCATAAGTTGTGAAATGAGTATTCTTCGGATCACAACCGTGATACCCTCTCTTCCATGCGATAATCGTGGAAGATGGTGATCTCCGTAACAAGTTCGTGTCACTGGAAGCTTCTACAGTTACGCTTCGTAATTTACACCAAGCAGATAGTGGATGCAAGTGTATGATTGAGACCAAACCCTGTAATCTTGCCAAGCTGATAGGAGACTCTTCATGCCGAGCAGCGATTTTAGCTAGTCGCTGTTAGTGTTTTTGCACACATGTTCGTCTTTTGCACACCTAGATTTCTAAATAAGGAAATGCTATGACCTGGAATGACGAAAGGACATATGCCTCATGCTAAAAGTAATTGCGGTTGAGATATATAATTCATGTTATAATTGTATACTTAATTTTAAATTGAGATTAAAATTTGAATGATGCATATATTTATGGTTTATATTTATATGAAGTAATAATTATATTATATTGCAATTAATCTGATAGATATTTATAATGATGAGTTACATACATATAGCCAAATAGTATACCTTGTTTTTTTTTATTTTATTGAAGGAAAGATATATATACTTCCTTACTACAATATATATGACTCAATGTCTTATATCTCTCATAATCGACACATATTTAAAAGATATATGCACTAATGGTTTGAGAACATGGTCACTTTTCTATTGATTTAAATTCAAAATTTACACCTATAAATTGTTATACATATCGTCGAATTGTCACGAACAGTCCAATCAGTTGTATAATTAGATCGGAGGCAGCAGGACTTGGATGGAATGTATAGTTTAAGGTTTAAAGTTATGCCTAGATCCATCTCTTGGACTTCTCCTTAAATGAATTTCGATTTCGTAGATATTAGAAGTCATCATATAAATATACCTAAAGAATATATCTAGATGAGTCCGTAATTTATACAACTTTGAATTATGAAAATAAATTAAATTATTTAGTGTTTATAAAAATTAATTATGGTGATTATTTGATGGAATTAGGGAAAATTTAGATATACCTTATCGATTATACAATCATGCTTTTATTAGGAAAGAGAAAGTAATTATGCATCCCTATTTATAACAAAATACTTGAGTTATGGGAATAAAGAAATATAGCCATTTTACCAAATATACAATTGTACTTTGAATTAGGAAAGAAAAAGAAAAGGGTTAAGCATTAGTTGATAATGGTGCTTTTGTTATAGAAAAAAAAAATGTGAATATATTTAATCTATTAGATATTCATGCATGAAATATGAAAAGAAAAGGGGTTATGCATTGGTTGATAATGGTATTTTTATTATAGGGAGAATGTAAATATATTTGATCAATTGGATATTCATGCTTGAAATATGAAAAGAAAAGATGATGTACTTTTGGATGGTAGGAATAAAAGAAAGGATAATGTACTGTTGTATTTTATATTTCGTTTAGGAAATGGTATAGAATAAAAGACAAGATTAGATACTTTTGTATTTCATTTAGGAATTGGATGAAAAGCCTAAGCATTGTTTATATTTCAAAAAAAAAAATAAAAAAAAATTACGGGATAAGATGAATTAGATGAAAAAGTAAGTATTGTTCATGTTTCACACTTCGCTAGGATATGGCAGGATTGTAAAAGTTACGATATATTCATACACCCTGTCGATAGTGGTGCAATGCTATATATTTGTAATTCACACTATTAGTGGAATTGCGGCCCTTAAGAAATAAAACTCTATGGAGGGATTGGAATGATAGGGATGGATAAGATGCAGACTAGAACGTAGAAATGACAAATTGCACCCCTAAGATTAATGGGTAAGAGTTACTTATTTAAGTTATAATTCAACTATGATAGAAGTTTAGAAAATCAGGGTTGAGTCAAGACCTTCATATATGTAGATATAAATGCCGACTTTTCAAGAATTTTTTTAAGAATTGAAAGATTGAAGACTCTTTCTTGCTGAAACTTCCAATTGAGTATCGAAAGAGTAAAACAATGACAACTTTTGTAAAATAAAGTATTGAAACGATGAGCTAAATGCAATAATATTAACCTCTTCAGATGACGAAACAGTTATGAAAAGACGACTAGGCCTTAAGACAAGACTCAATGAGACTATATAGACACATAAGATGAAACTTGGAAAGCCCATCGAAATGGAGATCAAATGAAGATGATTTTAGTAAAACGATGTATGGAGATGATCAACACAATGAACTGAACACAATGCAACTGTTAGATAATTTGCACATCGTAAACCTTCGTCACGACTGGGAGGTATGGAAATCCAAGTTGGGCTTCACAATTATTGGATGTATTATCGGATTGATATTATACAAAATTACGATTGAATTCCTAAGGATGTGTTGGAACCATAATAGATGATCTAGAAAACTAATGATTAGAACCACTAGTGTTTATGACCATGATTGTTTGAGAAAAATAGAAGAGAATGAAAAGAAGATGAGAATGGGAAATTAAAAGGTAAAGCCTAGCATTGAAATTACGAGAACAACAAAAATTAACTTCGGGATGAAGTTCTATTTATGAGGGGGTGTATGTAATGCCCCTAGAATGACTGTGGACCTTAAGGGCACCTGTCGAGTGACCCGGCTGAACAACTTCGATATAATGGTCTCTTGAGCCTTGTTATGTCTTAAATGATTGAGAAAAACCTGAAGATGGGAATGACGACAATAATTGATAAATGAATTAAAGAATTACGACAATAATTGATAAATGAATTAAAGAATTAAATTATATGTGTGGAGTGGTATAATTGATTGGTTAGTTCTTGCTTAATGATTAGCCTGGATTGATCAAGTCAAAGTGCAGTAGGACAGTTACAGTCCTAGCTCTGCAACTTGGGAGGACGCAACTGAGATGCGTCATAGCTTTCCATTTTTATTCTGAACTTCGGGACGAAGTTCTAAATAAGTAGGGGTGTATGTAGTGCCCCTAGACTACTATAGACATTGAGGGCACCTGCTGAGTCACTTGACTGTTTGAAACATTAATAAAATAAGCCTATGATTTTATTTTGAGTATATTTATGATTACGATTGATTGATATATATGCATTTGGGTAGTTATTGTGAATGGACAATTTCATGTTGTTTAACGATTAAACTTTGATATGAAAACTGTACATATGAATGATTCTTAACGACTAGCTGTGCAATTGATTATGTCATTAGACGAATGAGTAATGATTAAATAAATTATAGATGCTTAATGATGCAACAGATTTATAAACCAAATTGTGATTATTGAGGACAGTGCTACTAATTTACGTTTGTGAGAAATGTGTGTAGCGACAGGTGAAATGGTTCACCAACGGACACACAAAGGAATATGAAGGGTCGTAGAGTACGAGTAAATCACACACAGGGAGAGCGACGACGATGTCGACTTCCGACGGAATACCACGCTTGAGCAGATAAGCACTGATCCGCTTGCTCAAGAGGAAAGCGTGAGGGCGTACGAGGTGGGCCACGACGGAGCTGGTCACGTACGAGTTGAGGGGCGCGTAGTGAGAACGGACTCACTCCTCAGCGCCATTAGTCCCTAGATAGCATGTAGACGGAGGATGGATGGTAACGATTCCTAAAATCCCTACAAGAGTTCCCGCAAGTCAAAATGAAAAGATGGTGGCAGAAGGGCCCAACGATGTGGTACCCTGTCGAGAACGAAAAGAATGGATGCAAGGACCCAACGAGGTGGTACCATGCCAAGGAATGGAAACCATGGATGATTGGACCCGACGGAGTGGTGCCATGTCAGGGGATTAAAAAAATTAAGGAACCAGGAGCCCAACGACGCGGCACCATGATCCTAGTGAGTTTGATTGTTAAATTAAACTGCATAAAAACTTAGGAGAATAACCCTAGATTATTACTTAGCAAATGCATAACAATAGCTTAGACATTTGCACATGAATAGTTATTTTGTTGAGCATTTAAAATAATAGAAATTATTATTTAGGAGCAAAATAGATTAGACACCTAGTCAACTAAAAGCTAGGAGTTGATTAAAATATCTGGGGGACAAACTAGAGCAAACTTAGGGATGTAGGTGCACTTCCCAGAGAAACTGACACTTGGATGGGTGAGTGTTTTAATTAAATAAATAATTAAAAATATTTATTTATGCATGAAACGACATGTGTCGCAGGAGATTTCCCTTTATAAGGAAGGCTTAAGGAATGGGTAAGGGGCCCATAATTTGGATGATTGTCGTAATTTTCGAATGCCTCAAAGACTTGCTGCTATCTAAGGGTTTGGCTTAGAAATCCTGGTGGGAAGGGAAGCCCAAGCTGAATTTCTGAAATACTTGTGTGAGCTCTACGACCCAAAGCTCGGGGGAGGCCATGCGACTGAAAGCATGAGCCTATGGTTGGGTGGCGAAGCTAACGGTTGCTTCGCCTATGGTTAAACGAGCTTTGCTGGAGGGATCCTACGGAAGACGAAGGCGACAATGGACCAACCGGATCGGGTTGACAGGTTAAAGTTTTGCTTATTTTTGTTAAGTTATTCACGCTTTTTATTTTATTTTTCCAATAACTATGATGGCTAATTTGTTTGTATGAAGTTTTTAAAGTTTCAGGTTCAGTTCAAGGGGACCCTAAAGGAGGGGTCCTACATTTAAGCTTTTCTTATTTCTGGATGCATGCTCAAACTATTGAAAGTCGTTATGACGTAGAATGTGCATACTTTGTAGATTCCATTTATGAAATAAAGCACATTTTCTAAAAACTCGTGTTTTTTACGAAATCATGTAAACCTTCTAGAAGCTGTGATTTTAGAAAACTATGGAAGTAAGCTTTTCTTATTTCCGGACGAATGCTCAAACTATAGAAAATCGTTATGACGTAGAATGTGCATACTTTGTTGATTCAATTTATGAAATAAAACACATTTTCTAAAAACTCGTGTTTTTTAAGAAATCATGTAAACCTTCTAGAAGCTGTGATTTTAAAAAACGGTGGAAGTAAGCTTTTCTTATTTCCGGACACATGCGCAAACTATAGAAAGTCGTTATGACGTAGAATGTGCATACTTTGTTGTTTCCATTGATGAAATAAAATACATTTTCTGAAAACTCATGTTTTTTAAGAAATCATGTAAACCTTCGAGAAGCTGTGATTTTAAAAAATGAGGGAAGTAAGCTTTTCTTATTTCCAAACGCATGCGCAAACTATAGAAAGTCGTTATGACGTAGAATGTGCATACTTTGTTGATTCCATTTATAAAATAAAACACATTTTCTAAAAACTCGTGTTTTTTAGGAAATCATGTAAACCTTCTAGAAGCTGTGATTTTAAAAAATGGTGGAATTAAGCTTTTCTTAATTCCGGACGAATGCGCAAACTATAGAAAGTCGTTATGACGTAGAATGTGCATACTTTGTAGATTCCATTTATGAAATAAAACACATTTCTAAAAACTCGTGTTTTTTAACAAATCATGTAAACCTTCTAGAAGCTGTGATTTTAAAAAACGGGGGAAGTAAGCTTTTTTTATTTCCGAACGCATGCGCAAACTATAGAAAGTCGTTATGACGTAGAATGTGCATACTTTGTAGATTCCATTTATTAAATAAAACACATTTTCTAAAAACTCGTGTTTTTTACGAAATCATGTAAACCTTCTAGAAGCTGTGATTTTAAAATACGGTGGAAATAAGCTTTTCTTATTTCCAGACGAATGTGCAAACTATAGAAAGTCGTTATGACGTAGAATGTGCATACTTTGTCGATTCCATTTATGAAATAAAACACATTTTCTAAAAACTCGTGTTTTTGAAGAAATCATGTAAACCTTCTAGAAGCTGTGATTTTAAAAAACGGCGGAAGTAAGCTTTTCTTATTTCCGGACGCATGCGCAAACTATAGAAAGTCGTTATGACGTAGAATGTGCATACTTTGTTGATTCCATTTATGAAATAAAACACATTTTCTAAAAACTCGTGTTTTTTAAGAAATCATGTAAACCTTATAGAAGCTGTGATTTTTAAAAACGGGGGAAGTAAGATTTTCTTTTTTCCGGACGAATGCGCAAACTATAGAAAGTCGTTATGACATAGAATGTGAATACTTTGTTGATTCAATTTATGAAATAAAACACATTTTCTAAAAACTCCTGTTTTTTAGGAATTCATGTAAACCTTCTAGAAGCCGTGATTTTAAAAAACGGTGGAAGTAAGCTTTTCTTATTTCCGGACGCATGCGCAAACTATAGAAAGTCGTTATGACGTAGAATGTGCATACTTTATAGATTCCACTTATGAAATAAAACACATTTTCTAAAAACTCGTGTATTTTACGAAATCATGTAAACCTTCTAGAAGCTATTAATTTAAAAAACAGTGGAAGTAAGCTTTTCATATTTCCAAAGGCATGCGCAAACTATAGAAAGTCGTTATGACGTAGAATGTGCATACTTTGTTGATTCCATTTATGAAATAAAACACATTTTCTAAAAACTCGTGTTTTTTAAGAAATCATGTAAACCTTCTAGAAGCTGTGATTTTAAAAAACGGGGGAAGTAAGCTTTTCTTATTTCCAGACGCATGTGCAAAATATAGAAAGTCGTTATGACGTAGAATGTGCATACTTTGTTGATTCCATTTATGAAATAAAACACATTTTCTAAAAACTCATGTTTTTTAAGAAATCATGTAAACCTTCCAGAAGCTGTGATTTTAAAAAACGAGGGAAGTAAGATTTTCTTATTTCCAAACGCATGCGCAACATATAGAAAGTCGTTATGACGTAGAATGTGCATACTTTGTTTATTCCATTTCTGAAATAAAACACATTTTCTAAAAACTCGTGTTTTTTAAGAAATTATGTAAACCTTCTAGAAGCTGTGATTTCAAAAAATGGGGGAAGTAAGCTTTTCTTATTTCCGGACGCATCCGCAAACTATAGAAAGTCGTTATGGCGTAGAATGTGCATACTTTTTAGATTTGATTTATGAAATAAAGCACATTTTCTAAAAAAATCGTGTTTTTTTACGAAATCATGTAAACCTTCTAGAAGCTGTGATTTTAAAAAATGGTGGAAGTAAGCTTTTCTTATTTCCAAACGAATGCAGAAACTATACAAAGTCGTTATGACGTAGAATGTGCATACTTTGTTGATTCCATTTATGAAATAAAACACATTTTCTAGAAAATCATGTTTTTTACGAAATCATGTAAACGTTCTAGAAGCTGTGATTTTAAAAAACGGTGGAAGTAAGCTTTTGTTATTTCTGGACGCATGCGCAAACAATACAAAGTCGTTATGACGTAGAATGTGCATACTTTGTAGATTCCATTTATGAAATAAAACGCATTTTCTAAAAACTCGTGTTTTTTACGAAATCATGTAAACCTTCTAAAAGCTGTGATTTTAAAAATCGGTGGAAGTAAGCTTTTCTTATTTCCGGACGCATCCGCAAACTATAGAAAGTCGTTATGACGTAGAATGTGCATACTTTTTAGATTCCATTTATGAAACAAAACACATTTTCTAAAAACTAGTGTTTTTTACAAAATCATGTAAACCTTCTAGAAGCTGTGATTTTAAAAAACGGGGGAAGTAAGCTTTTCTTATTTCCGGACGCATGCGCAAACTATAGAAAGTCGTTATGACGAAGAATGTGCATACTTTGTAGATTCCATTTATGAAATAAAACACATTTTCTAAAAACTCGTGTTTTTTACGAAATCATGTAAACCTTCTAGAAGCTGTGATTTTAAAAAACGATGGAAGTAAGCTTTTCTTATTTCCAAACGCATGCATAAACTATTGAATGGTGGTATGACGTAGAATGTGCATACTTTGTTGATTCCATTTATGAAATAAAACACATTTTCTAAAAACTCGTGTTTTTTAAGAAATTATGTAAACGTTCTAGAAGCTGTGATTTTAAAAAACGGGGGAAGTAAGCTTTTCTTATTTCCGGACGCATGCGCAAACTATAGAAAGTCGTTATGACGTAGAATGTGCATACAATGTTGATTCCATTTATGAAATAAAACACATTTTCTAAAAACCCATGTTTTTTAAGAAATCATGTAAACCTTCTAGAAGCTGTGATTTTAAAAAACGGGGGAAGTAAGCTTTTCTTATTTCCGGACGCATGCGCAAAATATAGAAAGTTGTTATGACGTAGAATGTGCATACTTTGTTGATTCCATTTATGAAATAAAACAGATTTTCTAAAAACTCGTGTTTTTTAAGAAATCATGTAAACCTTCCAGAAGCTGTGATTTTAAAAAACGAGGGAAGTAAGCTTTTCTTATTTCCAAACGCATGCGCGACATATAGAAAGTCGTTATGACGTAGAATGTGCATACTTTGTTGATTCCATTGATGAAATAAAACACATTTTCTAAAAACTCATGTTTTTTAAGAAATTATGTAAACCTTCTAGAAGCTATGATTTTAAAAAACGGGGGAAGTAAGCTTTTCTTATTTCTGGATGCATGCGCAAACTATAGAAAGTCGTTATGACGTAGAATGTGCATACTTTGTAGATTCGATTTAGGAAGTAAAGCACATTTTCTAAAAAACTCGTGTTTTTTTACGAAATCATGTAAACCTTCTAGAAGCTGTGATTTTAAAAAACGGTGGAAGTAAGGTTTTCTTATTTCCGGACGAATGCACAAACTATAGAAAGTCATTATGATGTAGAATTTGCATACTTTGTTGATTTCATTTATGAAATAAAACACATTTTTTAAAAACTCGTATTTTTTACGAAATCATGTAAACCTTCTAGAAGCTGTGATTTTAAAAAACGGGGGAAGTAAGCTTTTCATATTTCCAAAGGCATGCGCAAACTATAGAAAGTCGTTATGACGTAGAATGTGCATACTTTGTTGAGTCCATTTATGAAATAAAACACATTTTCTAAAAACTCGTGTTTTTTAAGAAATCATGTAAACCTTCTAGAAGCTGTGATTTAAAAAAACGGGGGAAGTAAGCTTTTCTTATTTCCAGACGCATGCGCAAACTATAGAAAGTCGTTATGATGTAGAATGTGCATAGTTTGTAGATTCCATTTATGAAATAAAACACATTTTCTAAAAACTCGTGTTTTTTACGAAATCATGTAAACCTTCTAGAAGCTGTGATTTTAAAAAACGATGGAAGTAAGCTTTTCTTATTTCCAAACGCATGCATAAACTATCGAATGGCGGTATGACGTAGAATGTGCATACTTTGTTGATTCCATTTATGAAATAAAACACATTTTCTAAAAACTCGTGTTGTTTAAGAAATTATGTAAACGTTCTAGAAGCTGTGATTTTAAAAAACGGGGGAAGTAAGCTTTTCTTATTTCCGGACGCATGCACAAACTATAGAAAGTCGTTATGACGTAGAATGCGCGTACTTTGTTGATTCCATCTATGAAATAAAACACATTTTCTAAAAACTCGTGTTTTTTAAGAAATCATGTAAACCTTCTAGAAGCTGTGATTTTAAAAAACGGGGGAAGTAAGCTTTTCTTATTTCCGGACGCATGCGCAAAATATAGAAATTCGTTATGACGTAGAATGTGCATACTTTGTTGATTCCATTTATGAAATAAAATAGATTTTCTAAAAACTCGTGTTTTTTAAGAAATCGTGTAAACCTTCCAGAAGCTGTGATTTTAAAAAACGAGGGAAGTAAGCTTTTCTTATTTCCAAACGCATGTGCAACATATAGAAATTCGTTATGACATAGAATGGGCATACTTTGTTGATTCCATTTATGAAATAAAACACATTTTCTAAAAACTCGTGTTTTTTAAGAAATTATGTAAACCTTCTAGAAGCTGTGATTTTAAAAAACGGGGGAAGTAAGCTTTTCTTATTTCCGGATGCATGCGCAAACTATAGAAAGTCGTTATGATGTAGAATGTGCATACTTTGTAGATTCGATTTATGAAATAAAGCACATTTTCTAAAAAACTCGTGTTTTTTTACGAAATTATGTAAACCTTCTAGAAGCTGTGGTTTTAAAAAACGGTGGAAGTAAGCTTTTCTTATTTCCGGACGAATGCACAAACTTTAGAAAGTCGTTATGACGTAGAATGTGCATACTTTGTTGATTTCATTTATGAAATAAAACACATTTTCTAAAAACTCGTGTTTTTTACGAAATCATGTAAACCTTCTAGAAGCTGTGATTTTAAAAAACAGGGGAAGTAAGCTTTTCTTATTTCCGGACACATGCGCAAACTATAGAAAGTCGTTATGTCGAAGAATGTGCATACTTTGTAGATTCCATTTATGAAATAAAACACATTTTCTAAAAACTCGTGTTTTTTAGGAAATCATGTAAACCTTCTAGAAGCTGTGATTTTAAAAAACGATGGAAGTAAGCTTTTCTTATTTCCAAACGCATGCGAAAACTATCGAAAGGCGTTATAACGTAGAATGTGCATACTTTGTTGATTCCATTTATGAAATAAAACACATTTTCTAAAAACTCGTGTTTTTTAAGAAATCATGTAAACCTTCTAGAAGCTGTGATTTTAAAAAACGGGGGAAGTAAGATTTTCTTAATTCCAATCGCATGCGCAAACTATAGAAAGTCGTTATGACGTAGAATGTGCATACTTTGTTGTTTCCATTCATGAAATAAAACACATTTTCTAAAAACTCGTGTTTTTTAAGAAATCATGTAAACCTTCTAGAAGCTGTGATTTGAAAAAACGGGGGAAGTAAGCTTTTCTTATTTCCGGACGAATGCGCAAACTATAGAAAGTCGATATGACGTAGAATGTGCGTACTTTGTAGATTCCATTTATGAAATAAAACACATTTTCTAAAAACTCGTGTTTTTTACGAAATCATGTAAACCTTCTAGAAGCTGTGATTTTAAAAAATGGGGGAAGTAAGCTTTTCTTATTTCCGGACGCATGCACAAACTATAGAAAGTCGTTATGACATAGAATGTGCATACTTTGTTGATTCCATTTATGAAATAAAACACATTTTCTAAAAACTCATGTTTTTTACAAAATCATGTAAACCTTCTAGAAGCTGTGATTTTGAAAAACGGTGGAAGTAAGCTTTTCTTATTTCTGGACGCATGCGCAAACTATACAAAGTCGTTATGACGTAGAATGTGCATACTTTGTAGATTCCATTTATGAAATAAAACACATTTTCTAAAAACTCGTGTTTTTTACAAAATCATGTAAACCTTCTAGAAGCTGTTATTTTAAAAAACGGGGGAAGTAAGCTTTTCTTTTTTCCGGACGCATGCGCAAACTATAGAAAGTCGTTATGACGTAGAATGTGCATACTTTGTTGATTCCATTTATGAAATAAAACACATTTTCTAAAAACTCGTGTTTTTTAACAAATCATGTAAACCTTCTAGAAGCTGTGATTTTAAAAAACGGGGGAAGTAAGCTTTTCTTATTTCCAAACGCATGCGCAAACTATAGAAAGTCGTTATGGAAAGAATGTGCATACTTTGTTGATTCCATTTATGAAATAAAGCACATTTTCTAAAAACTCATGTTTTTTACGAAATCATGTAAACCTTCTAGAAGCTCTGATTTTAAAAAAGAGGGGAAGTAACATTTTCTTATTTCCCGACGCATGCGCAAACTATAGAAAGTTGTTACGACGTAGAATGTGCATACTTTGTTGATTCCATTTTTGAAATAAAACACATTTTCTAAAAACTCGTGTTTCTTAAGAAATCATGTAAACCTTCTAGAAGCTGTGATTTTAAAAAATGAGGGAAGTAAGCTTTTCTTATTTACAAACGCATGCGCAAACTATAGAAAGTCGTTATGACGTAGAATGTGCATACTTTGTTGATTCTGTTTATGAAATAAAACACATTTTCTAAAAACTCATGTTTTTTAAGAAATCATGTAAACCTTCTAGAAAGTGTGATTTTAACAACCTGGGGAAGTAAGCTTTTCTTATTTCCAAATGCATGCGCACACTATAGAAAGTCATTATGACGTAGAATTTGCATGCTTTGTTGATTCCATTTATGAATTAAAACACATTTTCTAAAAACTCGTGTTTTTTAAGAAATCATGTAAACCTTCTAGAAGCTGTGATTTTAAAAAACGGGGGAAGTAAGCTTTTCTTATTTCCGGACGCATGCACAAACTATAGAAAGTCGTTATGACGTAGAATGTGCATACTATGTAGATTGCATTTATGAAGTGAAGCAAATTTTCTAAAAACTCGTGTTTTTTACGAAATCATGTAAACCTTCTAGAAGCTGTGATTTTAAAAATCATGGGAAGTAAGCCTTTCTTATTTCCGGAGGCATGCGCAAACTATAGAAAGTCGTTATGACGAAGAATGTGCATACTTTGTAGATTCCATTTATGAAATAAAAGAGATTTTCTAAAAACTCGTGTTTTTTACGAAATCATGTAAACCTTCTAGAAGCTATTATTTTAAAAAACGGTGGAAGTAAGTTTTTCTTATTTCCGGACGCATGCGCAAACTATAGAAAGTCATTATGACGTAGAATGTGCATACTTTGTTGATTCAATTTATGAAATAAAACACATTTTCTGAAAACTCGTGTCTTTTAACAAATGATGTAAACCTTCTAGAAGCTGTGATTTTAAAAAACGAGGGAAGTAAGTTTTTCTTATTTCCAAACGAATGCGCAAAATATAGAAAGTCGTTATGACGTAGAATGTGCATACTTTATTGATTCCATTTATGAAAAAAACACATTTTCTAAAAACTCGTGTTTTTTACGAAATTATGTAAACCTTCTAGAAGTTGTGATTTCAAAAAACGAGGGAAGTAAGCTTTTCTTATTTCCAAACGCATGCGCAAAATATAGAAAGTCGTTATGATGTAGAATGTGCATACTTTGTTGATTCCGTTTATGAAATAAAACACATTTTCTAAAAACTCCTGTTTTTTAAGAAATCATGTAAACCTTCTGGAAGCTGTGATTTTGAAAAACGGTGGAAGTAAGCTTTTTTTATTTCCGGACGCATTAGCAAACTATAGAAAGTCGTTATGAAATAGAATGTGCATACTTTGTTGATTCCATTTATGAAATAAAACACATTTTCTAAAAACTCGTGTTTTTTACGAAATCATGTAAACCTTCTAGAAGCTGTGATTTTAAAAAACCGGGGAAGTAAGCTTTTCTTATTTCCAAATGCATGCGCAAACTATAGAAAGTCGTTATGACGTAGAATGTGCATACTTTGTTGATTCCATTTATGAAATAAAACACATTTTCTAAAAACTCGTGTTTTTTAAGAAATCATGTAAACCTTCCAGAAGCTGTGATTTTAAAAAACGAGGGCAGTAAGCTTTTCTTATTTCCAAACGCATGCGCAAACTATAGAAAGTCGTCATGACGTAGAATGTGCATATTTTGTTGAGTCCATTTATGAAATAAAACACATTTTCTAAAAACTCGTGTTTTTTAAGAAATTATGTAAACCTTCTAGAAGCTGTGATTTTAAAAAACGGGGGAAATAAGCTTTTCTTATTTCCGGACGCATGCGCAAACTATAGAAAGTCGTTATCACGTAGAATGTGCATACTTTGTAGATTCCATTTACGAAATAAAGCACATTTTCTAAAAAACTCGTGTTTTTTACGAAATCATGTAAACCTTCTAGAAGCTGTGATTTTAAAAAACGGCGGAAGTAAGCTTTTCTTATTTCCGGACGAATGCGAAAAACTATAGAAAGTCGTTATGACGTAGAATGTGCATACTTTGTTGATTCCATTTATGAAATAAAACACATTTTCTAAAAACTCATGTTTTTTAACAAATCATGTAAACCTTCTAGAAGCTGTGATTTTAAAAAACGATGGAAGTAAGATTTTCTTATTTCCGGACGCATGCGCAAACTATAGAAAGTCGTTATGACGTAGAATGTGCATACTTTGTTGTTTCCTTTATGAAATAAAACACATTTTCTAAAAACTCGTGTTTTTTAAGAAATCATGTAAACCTTCTAGAATCTGTGATTTTAAAACACGGGGGAAGTAAGCTTTTCTTATTTCCAAACGCATGCGCAAACTATAGAAAGTCGTTATGACGTAGAATGTAAATACTTTGTTGATTCCATTTATGAAATAAAACACATTTTCTAAAAGCCCGTGTTTTTTAAGAAATCAGGTAAACCTTCTAGAAGCTGTGATTTTAAAAAACGGGGGAAGTAAGCTTTTCTTATTTCCGGACGCATGCGCAAACTATAGAAAGTCGTTATGATGTAGAATGTGCATACTTTGTAGATTCCATTTATGAAATAAAACACATTTTCTAAAAACTCATGTTTTTTACGAAATCATGTAAACCTTCTAGAAGCTGTGATTTTAAAAAACGGGGGAAGTAAGCTTTTCTTATTTCCGGACGCATGCGCAAACTATGGAAAGTCGTTATGACGTAGAATGTGCATACTTTGTCGATTCCAATTATGAAATAAAACAAATTTTCTAAAAACTCGTTTTTTTTAAGAAATCATGTAAACCTTCTAGAAGCTGTGATTTTAAAAAACGGGGGAAGTAAGCTTTTCTTATTTCCGGAAGCATGCGCAAACTATAGAAAGTCATTATGACGTAGAATGTGCATACTTTGTTGGTTCCATTTATGGAATAGAACACAATTTCTAAAAACTCGTGTTTTTTAAGAAATCGTGTAAACCTTCTAGAAGCTGTGATTTTAAAAAACGGGGGAAGTAAGCTTTTCTTATTTCCGGACGCATGCACAAACTGTAGAAAGTCGTTATGACGTAGAATTTGCATACTTTGTAGATTCCATTTATGAAATAAAGCACATTTTCTAAAAACTCGTGTTTTTTACGAAATCATGTAAACCTTCTAGAAGCTGTGATTTTAAAAAACGGTGGAAGTAAGCTTTCTTATTTTCGGACGAATGCGCAAACTATAGAAAGTCGTTATGACGTAGAATGTGCATAGTTTGTTGATTCCATTTATGAAATAAAACACATTTTCTAAAAACTCGTGTTTTTTAACAAATCATGTAAACCTTCTAGAAGCTGTGATTTTAAAAAACGATGGAAGTAAGCTTTTCTTATTTCCGGACGCATGCGCAAACTATAGAAAGTCGTTATGACGTAGAATGTGCATACTTTGTAGATTCCATTTATGAAATAAAACACATTTTCTAAAAACTCATGTTTTTTACGAAATCATGTAAACCTTCTAGAAGCTGTGATTTAAAAAAAGGGGGAAGTAAGCTTTTCTTATTTCCGGACGCGTGCGCAAACTATGGAAAGTCGTTATGACGTAGAATGTGCATACTTTGTCGATTCCATTTATGAAATAAAACACATTTTCTAAAAACTCGTGTTTTTTAAGAAATCATGTAAACCTTCTAGAAGCTGTGATTTTAAAAAACGGGGGAAGTAAGCTTTACTTATATCCGGACGCATGCGCAAACTATAGAAAGTCGTTATGATGTAGAATGTGCATACTTTGTTGTTTCCATTGATGAAATAAAATAAATTTTCTGAAAACTCATGTTTTTTAAGAAATCATGTAAACCTTCTAGAAGCTGTGATTTTAAAAAACGAGGGAAGTAAGCTTTTCTTATTTCCAAACGCGTGCGCAAACTATAGGAAGTCTTTATGACGTAGAATGTGCATACTTTGTTGATTCCATTTATGAAATAAAACACATTTTCTAAAAACTCGTGTTGTTTAGTGTTAAATTTTCTGAATTTACTTTAATCTGATCTAAGATCTTAACTGAGAGAACAACATGTACAGCATATCTACAGCATATCAATCATGGAGACAATAATGCAAGCACACAAGAGACACAAAGATTTACTTGGGGAAAACCATAAAGGTGAAAAACCCCAATAACTTCCTCAGAGATAGATAGAGCAATGATACAACCAACCAAGAGAGATAGCCATAACCTAGCAGCAGATCCTCCTCCTCCATAAGTGCGCCACTCCTCGTTGAGTGCATGTGTGAGAAGTGAGTAAGCAAATAGAGTGCCTCCCGCACTCTATTTATACTTGACTTGACTTGCCTTTTTACCTAACTCATGTAGGCTCGAACTTAACCACATAACATAATGCTGACTGGGCCGACCCCCAATAGGGTGGTCTAATAACCCTTAGACCCACATGGCCGACCCCCAATAGGGTGGTCTAATAACCCTTTGACCCACATGACTTATACAGGGCCGACCCCAACAAGGTGGTCTAATAACCCATCAAGTATAAGTTACGACACTTACAATATAAATGACGACACTTCCGTATAGAGGAATAATACCATCTCTATAGGAGTACATACAACATATATGAAATACATTCCGAAGTTACATATACATCAACACTCCCTCTTAACTAGGAAGGTATTTCTCAGCACAGTTCTTCTAGCACAAGTCATCTTCTCTGGATCATCGTCACTGGATAATCGTCATCGAGTCATCATCATCGTCACTGCTGCTGCTATCTCAATCAATCTCTGAATCTACTCGTCATAGGAAGTTCTATAGAGCCAGTCCTTTTTCATACTGGATGTAGGCCCACCACCTGCAAGTCTTCGTCATCACTGGCCATACTGTGGAATCCTCAGGACTTATTACATGCGTCACAAAACCTCGAAAGAGCATCCCAGGCTGTTACGAGCACACGGCTCTACCTATAGGATCTCCCAGGGAACAAATTACATGTGACCTCACCACAAAACCTCGAAAGAGAATCCCAGGACTGATTATGAGCACAAGGCTCAACCTATCGGATCTCCCAGGGCACAAATTACATGTGGTCACCACAAAACCTCGAAAGAGCATCCCAGGACTGATTACGAGCACACAGCTCAACCTATCGGATCTCCCAGGGCACAAATTACATGTGGTCATGGCAAAACCTTGAAAGAGCATCCCAGGACTGATTACGAGCACACAGCTCAACCTATCGGATCTCCAGGGCACAAATTACATGCCATAGGACAAAACCTCGAAAGAGCATCTGCCAGATATCCTAGGGCACAAATTACATGCCATAGGAAAAACCTCGAAAGACTATCTGCAGATCTCCCAGGGCACAAATTATATGTCCTCCCAAGCAAAACCTCGAAAGAGCATTTGCCAGATGTCCCAGGGCACAAATTACATGCCATAGGCAAAACCTCGAAAGACCATCTGCAAATCTCCCAGGGCACAAATTACATGCTTATCTGCACAACCTGATCCATGACCACAGAGTATCAAACTGATACTCACCATACATCATCCCGATGTATCCATGATCATCCTGATCATCATCACTGCAACATCCTGCTGCATGTCATCTGGAGCAACATCCTGAAGCTCGTCATCTATGATCATCTTGATCATCATCACTGCAACATCCTGCTGCATGTCGTCTGGAGCAACATCCTGAAGCTCGTCATCTATGATCATCCTGATCATCAATGCATCTACCTGATGCATACCAAGTATCATACATGATCCTCCTGATCATCAATGTATCCACCTGATACAAATACATGATACATATCATCATACATGATCCTCCTGATCATCAATGCATCTACCTGATGCATACCAAGTATCTACCTGATACATATCATCATACATGATCCTCCTGATCATCAATGTATCCACCTGATACAAATACAAATACATGATACATATCACCATACATGATCCACCTGATCATGCAATGTATCCACCTGATACATATACAGATACATGGTCCAAGCATCCAACATGATGCATATACAAAATACGTACACATGATCCAACTGATCATATCCAACATCCAACATGATGCGTACATAAAAATGATCCAACTGATCATATCCAGCATCCAACATGATGCGTACATACATACATAAAAATGATCCAACTGATCATATCCAAGCAGAAACCAGAACATCATCCTGATGCTCATCATCCAGCGCTTACATCCACAGCCATGTGAAGGATCCTCCTTCCAACATGCTTGGAATGGCTTCAGCAAATGTGTCCATCACTTCTTCCTCGAAGTGTCCTCGATCTGAAGAACGCCAAGCCTCTCTCTGAAGTACTCAAACTTCACCCTGGCTAGTGGCTTCGTCAGCACATCTGCAATCTCCTCATCCGTCGCAACATACAGGAGCTTCACAGCTCCTCTCTGCACCATATCCCTGATATAGTGATATTTGATCTCTATGTGTTTCGACCTGTCATGAAACACTGGGTTCTCGGACAGCTTCACACAACTCTGGTTATCACAGAAGATACCAGTAGCCTCCAACGGGAGATCAAATAACTCAGACAGTAGCTTCCATATCCATACTGCCTCACAACTAGCTGAACAGGCTGCAACATACTCTGCCTCAGCTGTACTCAGTGCTACGCAGGACTGCTTCCTGCTAAACCAAGAGATCACACCTGATCCCATACTGAAGCAGCACCCAGATGTGCTCTTCCTATCTGCATCACTGCCATCCCAATCTGAATCAACATAACCCTGTAGGTTAAACTTTTGATTCGCCTCATACCTGAGCCCATAATCCACTGTACCCTTCAGGTACCTCAGATAATGATTTACAGCAACCAAGTGAACACTCCTCGGATCCGTCAGGAACTGGCTCAATGTGTTCACAGCAAAGCAAATGTCTGGTCTCGTGTTCGTCAGGTACATCAAGGACCCAATCATCTGGCGATCAACCGGCTCAGATGAAGCATCACATAGAAGCTTCAGATTCGATGCCATAGGTGTGGCCATATTCTTGCAGTCCATCATCCCGAACCTCTTCAATATCTCTACTACATACTTCCCTTGTCCAAGGAAGATTCCATATGCACTCTGCCACACCTCCATGCCAAAAACAAATAGTGCAGCATCCCCAAGTTCTTCATCTAGAACTTGGAAGAAAGCTTCCGCTGCGTGTTGGCAATCAATCTATCTTTACCTGTAACAAACAGGTTATCTGCATACAAAAAGTAGTATCACTGGATTGCCTTCTTCAACCTTGTAGAAAAGGTTGGAATCTTCTTTACTCTTGGTAACGCCCAAACTGGATAGAAAGCTGTCTATCCTACCATACCAAGTTCTGCACACATATATGACTACACCATGCTGTCTTGAGATCCATCTGGTGCATCTTCTATTTCATCACTTTTATATTTCTCAATGCTGCCATCTGCAACATGCTTGATCTGATAGTTCCATTTGGAAGTCATAACAAACTTCCCTTCACATCTTGGGACTACATCCCAAACATCATTCTTCATGATAGACGGATCATGGCATTCCATTTCTTCATCCCAGATCCTGGGAACTTCAATATCTTTGCTAAACAAATGTTGTAGTTCTTCTTTTGTAGGAGATGGCATACGAACTTTCCTACACAACAAGTTAAATTGCATGATTAGAAAACATCTCATAGTTTTCAGAACAAATTATTACACATAAAGAAATATGTCATACAGTCATGCAATTACCTTAGCCAATGCTTCAATAAAACATTTATCCATATTCCGTAACTTTCTAGATGCCTTCCAATCTCTACCAGAACATTGTTCAGAGTGTGCACAACTCCCAACATGTCAGCAAAGAGGTTTCATTCTAGATAATTAGCAATGGAATGTTGTACAGTGCCATAGGACACTTACCCATGCATACTAGGAGTATACTGTTCATCAATGCAATTATTCTAATATGCATAATACACAACCTAATTCTAGGAACATCAATATATACATTATTGAACAGTATTATTTAAGAAATGACAATTCAAATACTTATCTTTGTTTGTTCGTTGGGTGGACTCCCTCTGAGTCTTCGCTTCCTTGCAGGAGCTGTTGGAGTCCTAATCTGAAGTAGGTTCTTCTACACCTTTCTGTTCTGGGATGTAGAGAGATGGTCAACTCCCTCTGAATATCTGCATCCTTGCATAAACAACTGGAGTGTACTCCCTCTTGATCTTTGCTTCCTGGATTACCTGTCCTTGAACTTACATTCATCCTTGGTTCCTATGCATGCTTATTAGTATCATGATTGTGTTATCCTTGTGATCTCATATAAAATCATACATTCATTAGTATACTATTAAAACACAATAATCTCAAGCATGTATAGTCATGATCATTTCAAACAGAAATAATAAGCATTAGCATTCAAGGTTTATGTAGGATTCTTATGGTTAGTCAAATCATAAGAAACATAACATGTCTAAACATGTAATTACTATGACTCTTCAGGTTAGTTGAATCATCAATCAAGATAAGAGATATAAAATGCATAAAACCTGTGATTATTCAAACCTATACCATCATGATTCTTCTGGTTAGTTATATCATCAATTATGGCAAGAAACATAATATGCATACAATCATGATTATTCAAACCTATGACTTCATGAATAATCATTATCAACCACAGTATAAGATCCTAACACAAGGTAGGATTCTATCTTGATATAGGAAAAAACATACCTGTATTAGCATGCTAGTTAGTTATGTCTAACATACTCACATGATGTCTTCTTGTTCTTCTTCAATGACTTGTGCTAGTAACCTGTATATCTCATAGGTTAACTATTACAAAACCAAGTTATACATACCTCGTAAATGGATCTTCTATGAGATCCATGACAATGGATGAGTCTTTGTCCTCATGTTATCATGATCATATGTTCTTGGACCAGAACATGATTTGTCTTTCTTGGTGTACCTTTCATGTTAGTAGACAACATAAACCTCATACAACACCATAATGCATTAGTACAATCATAAGTGTCAACACCCTAACCAATGAATATCTTCTATCATGCATTCATAATTTTGTTAAGGTGATACGACAAATCTAAAATCAAAATTGTACTGACCGTAATAACATGAAGACAAACATACCATAAACTTAATCATGGACAAATATCGAAACATACCTCGATGAGTCATACCTGTTGAGATCGCTTGTAATCTTCTTATGTAAGGCCTTAGCCTCATCTCCCTCTGAGACAGGAACTTCTTCACTTATGCAGGTGATTAATCCATCTTCTTCTAGGATTAACCCAATCCACTAGACCTTGAGCTGGATATGGGTTTGTCAGAGAAACCCCAAAAATTCAAACTTTGAATTTCAAACTTCTGACAGGATAGAAATATGTGCCTTGATGAGCTGATCAAGTTGGTATATTCAGAAATTGAAAACTGCAAAGTTTCACTCCTCAATTTTGCTTTTGAAACTTCTGGATTCACTGGACGTGACCCTGAACTGGGGTTTGATGAAGCCCACTCTTCTGCCCAATCAAAATGTTTGATCCAAAGCTATAAGATTCTATTTTTCTGAGGAGCTTCCAGCTGCGGTCACAGATTTCAAAAATTCCCATTTTTACAGAAGCCCTAATTTTTC
Organism: Larix kaempferi; assembly: GCA_027924585.1. NCBI lineage: Eukaryota > Viridiplantae > Streptophyta > Pinopsida > Pinales > Pinaceae > Larix > Larix kaempferi. The sequence goes on from BSBM01000324.1 coordinate 4,906,476, forward strand.
ACTTTTCTGATCAAAGTCCCGAACTAGAGTTTGATCAAGCCTGGCCTTCTGCCCAACCAAAAATTCTGATCTTGGTCTCTAAATTTCTATTTTGATGAGTAGCATCCAGCCGTGGTCTCCGATTACAAAAATTCCAACTTTCTTCAAAGCCCTAAATTCCGGAAGCCATGAATGAAGGTACCAAAAAATAATTCTGTTTTGACAGAAATATGTACCTGATTGTTTCTGGTATAACTCCGAAATTTTTGATCCACAGGGTCTGAAAAAAGTTTCCTGAGATATCCTGACCTGTTATCTTTCCATCCTGATAGGTCTGACCTCAATTGGATTCTCTGAGAGAGAGTTATGCCAAATGTCGCAACGTGACCTGTTTTGGGATAAAACAGGAGAGCGAACTTGTACGGCATGCCACATGTCACTGTTTTAACTTCGGCCTCTGAAAACGTTTTCTGAGATAGCTCGGCCTGTTACCTTTCCATCCTGACAGGTCTGACCTCAATTGGACTCTGAGAGAGAGAGTTATGCCAAATGTCGCAACGTGATCTGTTTATGGGATAATACAGGAGAGCGCACTTGTACGGAGTTCCACGTGTCACTGGTTCAACTTCGGCCTCTGAAAACGTTTTCTGAGATAGTACAGACTGTGTAATACCTGTCACTTTTTACGAAATTTCATTTGGAGCTTCCTAGCACAAGATATGACCTTTTTCCCAAGGTCACCTGATTTTGACTCAGATCTGGAAGAGGCAGAAACCCTATATTGTACAGATCATAAATCACAAAGTACAACGAATTGAAGGTTTTCCTTTGGACACAAGATACCTGGAGATCTTAGCTTCGGCCTGTAACAATTTTACATCCGAAAACTTCTCCAAAACGGATTTATAGCGAAAGTGCTACGATGACTGGTTTTTGCTATATCAAGCCCTGGCATCGTAAGTGCAACAAGTGTCATACATGCCATATCATGCCTTCTTTCAGGCTAGCTCTGATACCATGTTAAATTTTTTGGATTTACTTTAATCTGATCTAAGATATTAACTGAGAGAGCAACATGTACAGCATATCTACAGCATATCAATCATGGAGACAATAATGCAAGCACACAAGAGACACAAAGATTTACTTGGGGAAAACCATAAAGGTGAAAAACCCCAATAACTTCCTCAGAGATAGATAGAGCAATGATACAACCAACCAAGAGAGATAGCCATAACCTAGCAGCAGATACTCCTCCTCCATAAGTGCGACACTCCTCCTTGAGTGCATGTGTGAGAAGTGAGTAAGCAAATAGAGTGCCTCCCGCACTCTATTTATACTTGACTTGACTTGCCTTTTTACCTAACTCATGTAGGCTCGAACTTAACCACATAACATAATGCTGATTGGGCCGACCCCCAATAGGGTGGTCTAATAACCCTTAGACCCACATGGCCGACCCCCAATAGGGTGGTCTAATAACCCTTTGACCCACATGACTTATACTGGGCCGACCCCAACAAAGTGGTCTAATAACCCATCAAGTATAAGTTACGACACTTACAATATAAATGACGACACTTCCGTATAGAGGAATAATACCATCTCTATAGGAGTACATACAACATATATGAAATACATTCCGAAGTTACATATACATCAACATTTAGGAAATCATGTAAACCTTCTAGAAGATGTGATTTTAAAAAATGGTGGAAGTAAGCTTTTCTTATTTCCGGACGAATGCGCAAACTATAGAAAGTCATTATGACGTAGAATGTGCATACTTTGTAGATTCCATTTATGAAATAAAACACAGTTTCTAAAAACTCGTGTTTTTTAACAAATCATGTAAAGCTTCTAGAAGCTGTGATTTTAAAAAACGGGGGAAGTAAGCTTTTCTTATTTCCAAATGCATGCGCAAACTATAGAAAGTCGTTATGACATAGAATGTGCATACTTTGTTGATTCCATTTATGAAATAAAACACATTTTCTAAAAACTCGTGTTTTTTAAGAAATCATGTAAACCTTCTAGAAGCTGTGATTTTAAAAAACGGTGGAAGTAAGCTTCTCTTATTTCCGGACGCATGCGCAAACTATAGAAAGTCGTTATGACGTAGAATGTGCATACTTTGTTGATTCCATTTATGAAATAAAGCACATTTTCTAAAAACTCGTGTTTTTTAAGAAATCATGTAAACCTTCTAGAAGCTGTGATTTTAAAAAATGGTGGAAGTAAGCTTTTCTTATTTCCGGATGAATGCGCAAACTATAGAAAGTCGTTATGACGCAGAATGTGCATACTTTGTTGATTCCATTTCTGAAATAAAGCACATTTTCTAAAAACTCGTGTTTTTTACGAAATCATGTAAACCTTCTAGAAGCCGTGATTTTAAAAAACGGGGGAAGTAAGCTTTTCTTATTTCCGGACGCATGCACAAACTATAGAAAGTCGTTATGACGTAGAATGTGCATACTTTGTAGATTCCATTGATGAAATAAAACACATTTTCTAAAAACTCGTGTTTTTTACGAAATCATGTAAACCTTCTAGAAGCTGTGATTTTAAAAATCGTGGGAAGTAAGCTTTTCTTATTTCATGAGGCATGCGCAAACTATAGAAAGTCGTTATGACGAACAATGTGCATACTTTGTAGATTCCATTTATGAAATAAAACAGATTTTCTAAAAACTCGTGTTTTTTACGAAATCATGTAAACCTTCTAGAAGCTGTGATTTTAAAAAACGGTGGAAGTAAGCTTTTCTTATTTCCGGACGCATGCGCAAACTATAGAAAGTCATTATGACGTAGAATGTGCATACTTTGTTGATTCCATTTATGAAATAAAGCACATTTTCTAAAAACTCGTGTTTTTTAAGAAATCATGTAAACCTTCTAGAAGCTGTGATTTTAAAAAATGGTGGAAGTAAGCTTTTTTATTTCCGGATGAATGCGCAAACTATAGAAAGTCGTTATGACGCAGAATGTGCATACTTTGTTGATTCCATTTATGAAATAAAGCACATTTTCTAAAAACTCGTGTTTTTTACGAAATCATGTAAACCTTCTAGAAGCTGTGATTTTAAAAAACGGGGGAAGTAAGCTTTTCTTATTTCCGGACGCATGCACAAACTATAGAAAGTCGTTATGACGTAGAATGTGCATACTTTGTAGATTCCATTGATGAAATAAAACACATTTTCTAAAAACTCGTGTTTTTTACGAAATCATGTAAACCTTCTAGAAGCTGTGATTTTAAAAAACGGTGGAAGTAAGTTTTTCTTATTTCCGGACGAATGCGCAAACTATAGAAAGTCGTTATGACGTAGAATGTGCATAGTTTGTTGATTCCATTTATGAAATAAAACACATTTTCTAAAAACTCGTGTTTTTTAACAAATCATGTAAACCTTCTAGAAGCTGTGATTTTAAAAAACGATGGAAGTAAGCTTTTCTTATTTCCGGACGCATGCACAAACTATAGAAAGTCGTTATGACGTAGAATGTGCATACTTTGTTGTTTCCTTTATGAAATAAAACACATTTTCTAAAAACTCATGTTTTTTAAGAAATCAGGTAAACCTTCTAGAATCTGTGATTTTAAAACCCGGGGAAGTAAGCTTTTCTTATTTCCAAACGCATGCGCAAACTATAGAAAGTCGTTATGACGTAGAATGTGAATGCTTTGTTGATTCCATTTATGAAATAAAACACATTTTCTAAAAGCCCGTGTTTTTTAAGAAATCATGTAAACCTTCTAGAAGCTGTGATTTTAAAAAACGGGGGAAGTAAGCTTTTCTTATTTCCGGACGCATGCGCAAACTATAGAAAGTCGTTATGACGTAGAATGTGCATACTTTGTAGATTCCATTTATGAAATAAAACACATTTTCTAAAAACTCATGTTTTTTACGAAATCATGTAAACCTTCTAGAAGCTGTGATTTTAAAAAATGGGGGAAGTAAGCTTTTCTTATTTCCGGACGCGTGCGCAAACTATGGAAAGTCGTTATCACATAGAATGTGCATACTTTGTCGATTCCATTTATGAAATAAAACACATTTTCTAAAAACTCGTGTTTTTTAAGAAATCATGTAAACCTTCTAGAAGCTGTGATTTTAAAAAACGGGGGAAGTAAGCTTTTCTTATTTCCGGACGCATGCGCAAACTATAGAAAGTCGTTATGATGTAGAATGTGCATACTTTGTTGATTGCATTTATGAAATAGAACACATTTTCTAAAAACTCGTGTTTTTTACGAAATCATGTAAACCTTCTAGAAGCTGTGATTTTAAAAAACGGGGGAAGTAATCTTTTGTTATTTCCCGACGCATGCGCAAACTATAGAAAGTCGTTATGACGTAGAATGTGCATACTTTGTAGATTCCATTTATGAAATAAAACACATTTTCTAAAAACTCGTGTCTTTTAAGAAATCATGTAAACCTTCTGGAAACTTTGATTTTAAAAAACGGGGGAAGTAAGCTTTTCTTATTTCTGGACGCATGCACAAACTATAGAAAGTCGTTATGACGTAGAATGTGCATACTTTGTAGATTCCATTTATGAAATAAAGCACATTTTCTAAAAACTCGTGTTTTTTACGAAATCATGTAAACCTTCTAGAAGCTGTGATTTTAAAAAACTGTTGAAGTAAGCTTTTCTTATTTCCGGACGAATGCTCAAACTATAGAAAATCGTTATGACGTAGAATGTGCATACTTTGTTGATTCAATTTATGAAATAAAACACATTTTCTAGAAACTCGTGTTTTTTAAGAAATCATGTAAACCTTCTAGAAGCTGTGATTTTAAAAAATGGGGGAAGTAAGCTTTTCTTATTTCCGGACGCATGCACAAACTATAGAAAGTCGTTATGACATAGAATGTGCATACTTTGTTGATTCCATTTATGAAATAAAACACATTTTCTAAAAGCTCATGTTTTTTACAAAATCATGTAAACCTTCTAGAAGCTGTGATTTTGAAAAACGGTGGAAGTAAGCTTTTCTTATTTCTGGACGCATGCGCAAACTATACAAAGTCGTTATGACGTAGAATGTGCATACTTTGTAGATTCCATTTATGAAATAGAACACATTTTCTAAAAACTCGTGTTTTTTACAAAATCATGTAAACCTTCTAGAAGCTGTTATTTTAAAAAACGGGGGAAGTAAGCTTTTCTTATTTCCGGACGCATGCGCAAACTATAGAAAGTCGTTATGACGTAGAATGTGCATACTTTGTTGATTCCATTTATGAAATAAAACACATTTTCTAAAAACTCGTGTTTTTTAACAAATCATGTAAACCTTCTAGAAGCTGTGATTTTAAAAAACGGGGGAAGTAAGCTTTTCTTATTTCCAAACGCATGCGCAAACTATAGAAAGTCGTTATGGAAAGAATGTGCATACTTTGTTGATTCCATTTATGAAATAAAACACATTTTCTAAAAACTCATGTTTTTTACGAAATCATGTAAACCTTCTAGAAGCTCTGATTTTAAAAAAGAGGGGAAGTAACATTTTCTTATTTCCCGACGCATGCGCAAACTATAGAAAGTTGTTACGACGTAGAATGTGCATACTTTGTTGATTCCATTTTTGAAATAAAACACATTTTCTAAAAACTCGTGTTTCTTAAGAAATCATGTAAACCTTCTAGAAGCTGTGATTTTAAAAAATGAGGGAAGTAAGCTTTTCTTATTTACAAACGCATGCGCAAACTATAGAAAGTCGTTATGACGTAGAATGTGCATACTTTGTTGATTCTGTTTATGAAATAAAACACATTTTCTAAAAACTCATGTTTTTTAAGAAATCATGTAAACCTTCTAGAAAGTGTGATTTTAACAACCTGGGGAAGTAAGCTTTTCTTATTTCCAAATGCATGCGCACAATATAGAAAGTCATTATGACGTAGAATTTGCATGCTTTGTTGATTCCATTTATGAATTAAAACACATTTTCTAAAAACTTGTGTTTTTTAAGAAATCATGTAAACCTTCTAGAAGCTGTGATTTTAAAAAACGGGGGAAGTAAGCTTTTCTTATTTCCGGACGCATGCACAAACTATAGAAAGTCGTTATGACGTAGAATGTGCATACTATGTAGATTGCATTTATGAAGTGAAGCAAATTTTCTAAAAACTCGTGTTTTTTACGAAATCATGTAAACCTTCTAGAAGCTGTGATTTTAAAAATCATGGGAAGTAAGCCTTTCTTATTTCCGGAGGCATGCGCAAACTATAGAAAGTCGTTATGACGAAGAATGTGCATACTTTGTAGATTCCATTTATGAAATAAAAGAGATTTTCTAAAAACTCGTGTTTTTTACGAAATCATGTAAACCTTCTAGAAGCTATTATTTTAAAAAACGGTGGAAGTAAGTTTTTCTTATTTCCGGACGCATGTGCAAACTATAGAAAGTCATTATGACGTAGAATGTGCATACTTTGTTGATTCAATTTATGAAATAAAACACATTTTCTGAAAACTCGTGTCTTTTAACAAATGATGTAAACCTTCTAGAAGCTGTGATTTTAAAAAACGAGGGAAGTAAGTTTTTCTTATTTCCAAACGAATGCGCAAAATATAGAAAGTCGTTATGACGTAGAATGTGCATACTTTATTGATTCCATTTATGAAAAAAACACATTTTCTAAAAACTCGTGTTTTTTACGAAATTATGTAAACCTTCTAGAAGTTGTGATTTCAAAAAACGAGGGAAGTAAGCTTTTCTTATTTCCAAACGCATGCGCAAAATATAGAAAGTCGTTATGATGTAGAATGTGCATACTTTGTTGATTCCGTTTACGAAATAAAACACATTTTCTAAAAACTCCTGTTTTTTAAGAAATCATGTAAACCTTCTGGAAGCTGTGATTTTGAAAAACGGTGGAAGTAAGCTTTTTTTATTTCCGGACGCATTAGCAAACTATAGAAAGTCGTTATGAAATAGAATGTGCATACTTTGTTGATTCCATTTATGAAATAAAACACATTTTCTAAAAACTCGTGTTTTTTACGAAATCATGTAAACCTTCTAGAAGCTGTGATTTTAAAAAACCGGGGAAGTAAGCTTTTCTTATTTCCAAATGCATGCGCAAACTATAGAAAGTCGTTATGACGTAGAATGTGCATACTTTGTTGATTCCATTTATGAAATAAAACACATTTTCTAAAAACTCGTGTTTTTTAAGAAATCATGTAAACCTTCCAGAAGCTGTGATTTTAAAAAACGAGGGCAGTAAGCTTTTCTTATTTCCAAACGCATGCGCAAACTATAGAAAGTCGTCATGACGTAGAATGTGCATATTTTGTTGATTCCATTTATGAAATAAAACACATTTTCTAAAAACTCGTGTTTTTTAAGAAATTATGTAAACCTTCTAGAAGCTGTGATTTTAAAAAACGGGGGAAATAAGCTTTTCTTATTTCCGGACGCATGCGCAAACTATAGAAAGTCGTTATCACGTAGAATGTGCATACTTTGTAGATTCCATTTACGAAATAAAGCACATTTTCTAAAAAACTCGTGTTTTTTACGAAATCATGTAAACCTTCTAGAAGCTGTGATTTTAAAAAACGGTGGAAGTAAGCTTTTCTTATTTCCGGACGAATGCGAAAAACTATAGAAAGTCGTTATGACGTAGAATGTGCATACTTTGTTGATTCCATTTATGAAATAAAACACATTTTCTAAAAACTCATGTTTTTTAACAAATCATGTAAACCTTCTAGAAGCTGTGATTTCAAAAAAACGATGGAAGTAAGATTTTCTTATTTCCGGACGCATGCGCAAACTATAGAAAGTCGTTATGACGTAGAATGTGCATACTTTGTTGTTTCCTTTATGAAATAAAACACATTTTCTAAAAACTCGTGTTTTTTAAGAAATCATGTAAACCTTCTAGAATCTGTGATTTTAAAACACGGGGGAAGTAAGCTTTTCTTATTTCCAAACGCATGCGCAAACTATAGAAAGTCGTTATGACGTAGAATGTAAATACTTTGTTGATTCCATTTATGAAATAAAACACATTTTCTAAAAGCCCGTGTTTTTTAAGAAATCAGGTAAACCTTCTAGAAGCTGTGATTTTAAAAAACGGGGGAAGTAAGCTTTTCTTATTTCCGGACGCATGCGCAAACTATAGAAAGTCGTTATGATGTAGAATGTGCATACTTTGTAGATTCCATTTATGAAATAAAACACATTTTCTAAAAACTCATGTTTTTTACGAAATCATGTAAACCTTCTAGAAGCTGTGATTTTAAAAAACGGGGGAAGTAAGCTTTTCTTATTTCCGGACGCGTGCGCAAACTATGGAAAGTCGTTATGACGTAGAATGTGCATACTTTGTCGATTCCAATTATGAAATAAAACAAATTTTCTAAAAACTCGTTTTTTTTAAGAAATCATGTAAACCTTCTAGAAGCTGTGATTTTAAAAAACGGGGGAAGTAAGCTTTTCTTATTTCCGGAAGCATGCGCAAACTATAGAAAGTCATTATGACGTAGAATGTGCATACTTTGTTGGTTCCATTTATGGAATAGAACACAATTTCTAAAAACTCGTGTTTTTTAAGAAATCGTGTAAACCTTCTAGAAGCTGTGATTTTAAAAAACGGGGGAAGTAAGCTTTTCTTATTTCCGGACGCATGCACAAACTGTAGAAAGTCGTTATGACGTAGAATTTGCATACTTTGTAGATTCCATTTATGAAATAAAGCACATTTTCTAAAAACTCGTGTTTTTTACGAAATCATGTAAACCTTCTAGAAGCTGTGATTTTAAAAAACGGTGGAAGTAAGCTTTCTTATTTTCGGACGAATGCGCAAACTATAGAAAGTCGTTATGACGTAGAATGTGCATAGTTTGTTGATTCCATTTATGAAATAAAACACATTTTCTAAAAACTCGTGGTTTTTAACAAATCATGTAAACCTTCTAGAAGCTGTGATTTTAAAAAACGATGGAAGTAAGCTTTTCTTATTTCCGGACGCATGCACAAACTATAGAAAGTCGTTATGACGTAGAATGTGCATACTTTGTAGATTCCATTTATGAAATAAAACACATTTTCTAAAAACTCATGTTTTTTACGAAATCATGTAAACCTTCTAGAAGCTGTGATTTAAAAAAATGGGGGAAGTAAGCTTTTCTTATTTCCGGACGCGTGCGCAAACTATGGAAAGTCGTTATGACGTAGAATGTGCATACTTTGTCGATTCCATTTATGAAATAAAACACATTTTCTAAAAACTCGTGTTTTTTAAGAAATCATGTAAACCTTCTAGAAGCTGTGATTTTAAAAAACGGGGGAAGTAAGCTTTACTTATTTCCAGACGCATGCGCAAACTATAGAAAGTCGTTATGATGTAGAATGTGCATACTTTGTTGATTCCATTTATCAAATAGAACACATTTTCTAAAAACTCGTGTTTTTTACGAAATCATGTAAACCTTCTAGAAGCTGTGATTTTAAAAAACGGGGGAAGTAAGCTTTTGTTATTTCCGGACGCATGCGCAAACTATAGAAAGTCGTTATGACGTAGAATGTGCATACTTTGCTGATTCCATTTATGAAATAAAACACATTTTCTAAAAACTCGTGTTTTTTAAGAAATCATGTAAACCTTCTGGAAACTTTGATTTTAAAAAACGGGGGAAGTAAGCTTTTCTTATTTCTGGACGCATGCTCAAACTATAGAAAGTCGTTATGACGTAGAATGTGCATACTTTGTAGATTCCATTTATGAAATAAAGCACATTTTCTAAAAACTCGTGTTTTTTACGAAATCATGTAAACCTTCTAGAAGCTGTTATTTTAAAAAACTGTGGAAGTAAGGTTTTCTTATTTCCGGACGAATGCTCAAACTATAGAAAATCGTTATGACGTAGAATGTGCATACTTTGTTGATTCAATTTATGAAATAAAACACATTTTCTAAAAACTCGTGTTTTTTAAGAAATCATGTAAACCTTCTAGAAGCTGTGATTTTAAAAAATGGTGGAAGTAAGCTTTTCTTATATCCGGAAACATGCGCAAACTATAGAAAGTCGTTATGACGTAGAATGTGCATACTTTGTTGTTTCCATTGATGAAATAAAATAAATTTTCTGAAAACTCATGTTTTTTAAGAAATCATGTAAACCTTCTAGAAGCTGTGATTTTAAAAAACGAGGGAAGTAAGCTTTTCTTATTTCCAAACGCGTGCGCAAACTATAGAAAGTCTTTATGACGTAGAATGTGCATACTTTGTTGATTCCATTTATGAAATAAAACACATTTTCTAAAAACTCGTGTTTTTTAGGAAATCATGTAAACCTTCTAGAAGCTGTGATTTTAAAAAATGGTGGAATTAAGCTTTTCTTATTTCCGGACGAATGCGCAAACTATAGAAAGTCGTTATGACGTAGAATGTGCATACTTTGTAGATTCCATTTATGAAATAAAACACATTTCTAAAAACTCGTGTTTTTTAAGAAATCATGTAAACCTTCTAGAAGCTGTGATTTTAAAAAACGGGGGAAGTAAGCTTTTCTTATTTCCGAACGCATGCACAAACTATAGAAAGTCGTTATGACGTAGAATGTGCATACTTTGTAGATTCCATTTATTAAATAAAACACATTTTCTAAAAACTCGTGTTTTTTACGAAATCATGTAAACCTTCTAGAAGCTGTGATTTTAAAATACGGTGGAAGTAAGCTTTTCTTATTTCCGGGCGAATGTGAAAACTATAGAAAGTCGTTATGACGTATAATGTGCATACTTTGTCGATTCCATTTATGAAATAAAACACATTTTCTAAAAACTCGTGTTTTTTACGAAATCATGTAAACCTTCTAGAAGCTGTGATTTTAAAAAACGGTGGAAGTAAGCGTTTCTTATTTCCGGACGCATGCGCAAACTATAGAATGTCGTTATGATGTAGAATGTGCATACTTTGTTGATTCCATTTATGAAATAAAACACATTTTCTAAAAACTCGTGTTTTTTAAGAAATCATGTAAGCCTTCTAGAAGCTGTGATTTTTAAAAACGGGGGAAGTAAGATTTTCTTTTTTCCAAACACATGCGCAAATTATAGAAAGTCGTTATGACGTAGAATGTGCATACTTTGTTCATTCCATTTTTTAAATAAAACACATTTTATAAAAACTCGTGTTTTTTAAGAAATCATGTAAACCTTCTAGAAGCTTTGATTTTAAAAAACGGGGGAAGTAAGCTTTTCTTATTTCCGGACGAATGCGCAAACTGTAGAAAGTCATTATGACATAGAATGTGCATACTTTGTTGATTCAATTTATGAAATAAAACACATTTTCTAAAAACTCGTGTTTTTTAGGAAATCATGTAAACCTTCTAGAAGCTGTGATTTTAAAAAACGGTGGAAGTAAGCTTTTCTTATTTCCGGACGCATGCGCAAACTATAAAAAGTTGTTATGACGTAGAATGTGGATACTTTGTTGTTTCCATTGATGAAATAAAATACATTTTCTAAAAACTCATGTTTTTAATAAATCATGTAAACCTTCTAGAAGCTGTGATTTTAAAAAATAGGGGAAGTAAGCTTTTCTTATTTCCAAACGCATGCGCAAACTATAGGAAGTCGTTATGACGTAGAATGTGCATACTTTGTTGATTCCATTTATGAAATAAAACACATTTTCTAAAAACTCGTGTTGTTTAGTGTTAAATTTTCTGAATTTACTTTAATCTGATCTAAGATCTTAACTGAGAGAACAACATGTACAGCATATCTACAGCATATCAATCATGGAGACAATAATGCAAGCACACAAGAGACACAAAGATTTACTTGGGGAAAACCATAAAGGTGAAAAACCCCAATAACTTCCTCAGAGATAGATAGAGCAATGATACAACCAACCAAGAGAGATAGCCATAACCTAGCAGCAGATCCTCCTCCTCCATAAGTGCGCCACTCCTCGTTGACTGCATGTGTGAGAAGTGAGTAAGCAAATAGAGTGCCTCCCGCACTCTATTTATACTTGACTTGACTTGCCTTTTTACCTAACTCATGTAGGCTCGAACTTAACCACATAACATAATGCTGACTGGGCCGACCCCCAATAGGGTGGTCTAATAACCCTTAGACCCACATGGCCGACCCCCAATAGGGTGGTCTAATAACCCTTTGACCCACATGACTTATACAGGGCCGACCCCAACAAGGTGGTCTAATAACCCATCAAGTATAAGTTACGACACTTACAATATAAATGACGACACTTCCGTATAGAGGAATAATACCATCTCTATAGGAGTACATACAACATATATGAAATACATTCCGAAGTTACATATACATCAACACTCCCTCTTAACTAGGAAGGTATTTCTCAGCACAGTTCTTCTAGCACAAGTCATCTTCTCTGGATCATCGTCACTGGATAATCGTCATCGAGTCATCATCATCGTCACTGCTGCTGCTATCTCAATCAATCTCTGAATCTACTCGTCATAGGAAGTTCTATAGAGCCAGTCCTTTTTCATACTGGATGTAGGCCCACCACCTGCAAGTCTTCGTCATCACTGGCCATACTGTGGAATCCTCAGGACTTATTACGTGCGTCACAAAACCTCGAAAGAGCATCCCAGGCTGTTACGAGCACACGGCTCTACCTATAGGATCTCCCAGGGAACAAATTACATGTGACCTCACCACAAAACCTCGAAAGAGAATCCCAGGACTGATTATGAGCACAAGGCTCAACCTATCGGATCTCCCAGGGCACAAATTACATGTGGTCACCACAAAACCTCGAAAGAGCATCCCAGGACTGATTACGAGCACACAGCTCAACCTATCGGATCTCCCAGGGCACAAATTACATGTGGTCATGGCAAAACCTTGAAAGAGCATCCCAGGACTGATTACGAGCACACAGCTCAACCTATCGGATCTCCAGGGCACAAATTACATGCCATAGGACAAAACCTCGAAAGAGCATCTGCCAGATATCCTAGGGCACAAATTACATGCCATAGGCAAAACCTCGAAAGACTATCTGCAGATCTCCCAGGGCACAAATTATATGTCCTCCCAAGCAAAACCTCGAAAGAGCATTTGCCAGATGTCCCAGGGCACAAATTACATGCCATAGGCAAAACCTCGAAAGACCATCTGCAAATCTCCCAGGGCACAAATTACATGCTTATCTGCACAACCTGATCCATGACCACAGAGTATCAAACTGATACTCACCATACATCATCCCGATGTATCCATGATCATCCTGATCATCATCACTGCAACATCCTGCTGCATGTCATCTGGAGCAACATCCTGAAGCTCGTCATCTATGATCATCTTGATCATCATCACTGCAACATCCTGCTGCATGTCATCTGGAGCAACATCCTGAAGCTCGTCATCTATGATCATCCTGATCATCAATGCATCTACCTGATGCATACCAAGTATCATACATGATCCTCCTGATCATCAATGTATCCACCTGATACAAATACATGATACATATCATCATACATGATCCTCCTGATCATCAATGCATCTACCTGATGCATACCAAGTATCTACCTGATACATATCATCATACATGATCCTCCTGATCATCAATGTATCCACCTGATACAAATACAAATACATGATACATATCACCATACATGATCCACCTGATCATGCAATGTATCCACCTGATACATATACAGATACATGGTCCAAGCATCCAACATGATGCATATACAAAATACGTACACATGATCCAACTGATCATATCCAACATCCAACATGATGCGTACATAAAAATGATCCAACTGATCATATCCAGCATCCAACATGATGCGTACATACATACATAAAAATGATCCAACTGATCATATCCAAGCAGAAACCAGAACATCATCCTGATGCTCATCATCCAGCGCTTACATCCACAGCCATGTGAAGGATCCTCCTTCCAACATGCTTGGAATGGCTTCAGCAAATGTGTCCATCACTTCTTCCTCGAAGTGTCCTCGATCTGAAGAACGCCAAGCCTCTCTCTGAAGTACTCAAACTTCACCCTGGCTAGTGGCTTCGTCAGCACATCTGCAATCTCCTCATCCGTCGCAACATACAGGAGCTTCACAGCTCCTCTCTGCACCATATCCCTGATATAGTGATATTTGATCTCTATGTGTTTCGACCTGTCATGAAACACTGGGTTCTCGGACAGCTTCACACAACTCTGGTTATCACAGAAGATACCAGTAGCCTCCAACGGGAGATCAAATAACTCAGACAGTAGCTTCCATATCCATACTGCCTCACAACTAGCTGAACAGGCTGCAACATACTCTGCCTCAGCTGTACTCAGTGCTACGCAGGACTGCTTCCTGCTAAACCAAGAGATCACACCTGATCCCATACTGAAGCAGCACCCAGATGTGCTCTTCCTATCTGCAGCACTGCCATCCCAATCTGAATCAACATAACCCTGTAGGTTAAACTTTTGATTCGCCTCATACCTGAGCCCATAATCCACTGTACCCTTCAAGTACCTCAGATAATGATTTACAGCAACCAGGTGAACACTCCTCGGATCCGTCAGGAACTGGCTCAATGTGTTCACAGCAAAGCAAATGTCTGGTCTCGTGTTCGTCAGGTACATCAAGGACCCAATCATCTGGCGATCAACCGGCTCAGATGAAGCATCACATAGAAGCTTCAGATTCGATGCCATAGGTGTGGCCATATTCTTGCAGTCCATCATCCCGAACCTCTTCAATATCTCTACTACATACTTCCCTTGTCCAAGGAAGATTCCATATGCACTCTGCCACACCTCCATGCCAAAAACAAATAGTGCAGCATCCCCAAGTTCTTCATCTAGAACTTGGAAGAAAGCTTCCGCTGCGTGTTGGCAATCAATCTATCTTTACCTGTAACAAACAGGTTATCTGCATACAAAAAGTAGTATCACTGGATTGCCTTCTTCAACCTTGTAGAAAAGGTTGGAATCTTCTTTACTCTTGGTAACGCCCAAACTGGATAGAAAGCTGTCTATCCTACCATACCAAGTTCTGCACACATATATGACTACACCATGCTGTCTTGAGATCCATCTGGTGCATCTTCTATTTCATCACTTTTATATTTCTCAATGCTGCCATCTGCAACATGCTTGATCTGATAGTTCCATTTGGAAGTCATAACAAACTTCCCTTCACATCTTGGGACTACATCCCAAACATCATTCTTCATGATAGACGGATCATGGCATTCTATTTCTTCATCCCAGATCCTGGGAACTTCAATATCTTTGCTAAACAAATGTTGTAGTTCTTCTTTTGTAGGAGATGGCATACGAACTTTCCTACACAACAAGTTAAATTGCATGATTAGAAAACATCTCATAGTTTTCAGAACAAATTATTACACATAAAGAAATATGTCATACAGTCATGCAATTACCTTAGCCAATGCTTCAATACAACATTTATCCATATTCCGTAACTTTCTAGATGCCTTCCAATCTCTACCAGAACATTGTTCAGAGTGTGCACAACTCCCAACATGTCAGCAAAGAGGTTTCATTCTAGATAATTAGCAATGGAATGTTGTACAGTTCCATAGGACACTTACCCATGCATACTAGGAGTATACTGTTCATCAATGCAATTATTCTAATATGCATAATACACAACCTAATTCTAGGAACATCAATATATACATTATTGAACAGTATTATTTAAGAAATGACAATTCAAATACTTATCTTTGTTTGTTCGTTGGGTGGACTCCCTCTGAGTCTTCGCTTCCTTGCGGGAGCTGTTGGAGTCCTAATCTGAAGTAGCTTCTTCTACACCTTTCTGTTCTGGGATGTAGAGAGATGGTCAACTCCCTCTGAATATCTGCATCCTTGCATAAACAACTGGAGTGTACTCCCTCTTGATCTTTGCTTCCTGGATTACCTGTCCTTGAACTTACATTCATCCTTGGTTCCTATGCATGCTTATTAGTATCATGATTGTGTTATCCTTGTGATCTCATATAAAATCATACATTCATTAGTATACTATTAAAACACAATAATCTCAAGCATGTATAGTCATGATCATTTCAAACAGAAATAATAAGCATTAGCATTCAAGGTTTATGTAGGATTCTTATGGTTAGTCAAATCATAAGAAACATAACATGTCTAAACATGTAATTACTATGACTCTTCAGGTTAGTTGAATCATCAATCAAGATAAGAGATATAAAATGCATAAAACCTGTGATTATTCAAACCTATACCATCATGATTCTTCTGGTTAGTTATATCATCAATTATGGCAAGAAACATAATATGCATACAATCATGATTATTCAAACCTATGACTTCATGAATAATCATTATCAACCACAGTATAAGATCCTAACACAAGGTAGGATTCTATCTTGATATAGGAAAAAACATACCTGTATTAGCATGCTAGTTAGTTATGTCTAACATACTCACATGATGTCTTCTTGTTCTTCTTCAATGACTTGTGCTAGTAACCTGTATATCTCATAGGTTAACTATTACAAAACCAAGTTATACATACCTCGTAAATGGATCTTCTATGAGATCCATGACAATGGATGAGTCTTTGTCCTCATGTTATCATGATCATATGTTCTTGGACCAGAACATGATTTGTCTTTCCTGGTGTACCTTTCATGTTAGTAGACAACATAAACCTCATACAACACCATAATGCATTAGTACAATCATAAGTGTCAACACCCTAACCAATGAATATCTTCTATCATGCATTCATAATTTTGTTAAGGTGATACGACAAATCTAAAATCAAAATTGTACTGACCGTAATAACATGAAGACAAACATACCATAAACTTAATCATGGACAAATATCGAAACATACCTCGATGAGTCATACCTGTTGAGATCGCTTGTAATCTTCTTATGTAAGGCCTTAGCCTCATCTCCCTCTGAGACAGGAACTTCTTCACTTATGCAGGTGATTAATCCATCTTCTTCTAGGATTAACCCAATCCACTAGACCTTGAGCTGGATATGGGTTTGTCAGAGAAACCCCAAAAATTCAAACTTTGAATTTCAAACTTCTGACAGGATAGAAATATGTGCCTTGATGAGCTGATCAAGTTGGTATATTCAGAAATTGAAAACTGCAAAGTTTCACTCCTCAATTTTGCTTTTGAAACTTCTGGATTCACTGGACGTGACCCTGAACTGGGGTTTGATGAAGCCCACTCTTCTGCCCAATCAAAATGTTTGATCCAAAGCTATAAGATTCTATTTTTCTGAGGAGCTTCCAGCTGTGGTCACAGATTTCAAAAATTCCCATTTTTACAGAAGCCCTAATTTTTCACTTTTCTGATCAAAGTCCCGAACTAGAGTTTGATCAAGCCTGGCCTTCTGCCCAACCAAAAATTCTGATCTTGGTCTCTAAATTTCTATTTTGATGAGTAGCATCAAGCCCTAAATTCCGGAAGCCATGAATGAAGGTACCAAAAAATAATTCTGTTTTGACAGAAATATGTACCTGATTGTTTCTGGTATAACTCCGAAATTTTTGATCCACAGGGTCTGAAAAAAGTTTCCTGAGATATCCTGACCTGTTATCTTTCCATCCTGATAGGTCTGACCTCAATTGGATTCTCTGAGAGAGAGTTATGCCAAATGTCGCAACGTGACCTGTTTTGGGATAAAACAGGAGAGCGAACTTGTACGGCATGCCACATGTCACTGTTTTAACTTCGGCCTCTGAAAACGTTTTCTGAGATAGCTCGGCCTGTTACCTTTCCATCCTGACAGGTCTGACCTCAATTGGACTCTGAGAGAGAGAGTTATGCCAAATGTCGCAACGTGATCTGTTTATGGGATAATACAGGAGAGCGCACTTGTACGGAGTTCCACGTGTCACTGGTTCAACTTCGGCCTCTGAAAACGTTTTCTGAGATAGTACAGACTGTGTACTACCTGTCACTTTTTACGAAATTTCATTTGGAGCTTCCTAGCACAAGATATGACCTTTTTCCCAAGGTCACCTGATTTTGACTCAGATCTGGAAGAGGCAGAAACCCTATATTGTACAGATCATAAATCACAAAGTACAACGAATTGAAGGTTTTCCTTTGGACACAAGATACCTGGAGATCTTAGCTTCGGCCTGTAACAATTTTACATCCGAAAACTTCTCCAAAACGGATTTATAGCGAAAGTGCTACGATGACTGGTTTTTGCTATATCAAGCCCTGGCATCGTAAGTGCAACAAGTGTCATACATGCCATATCATGCCTTCTTTCAGGCTAGCTCTGATACCATGTTAAATTTTTTGGATTTACTTTAATCTGATCTAATATATTAACTGAGAGAGCAACATGTACAGCATATCTACAGCATATCAATCATGGAGACAATAATGCAAGCACACAAGAGACACAAAGATTTACTTGGGGAAAACCATAAAGGTGAAAAACCCCAATAACTTCCTCAGAGATAGATAGAGCAATGATACAACCAACCAAGAGAGATAGCCATAACCTAGCAGCAGATACTCCTCCTCCATAAGTGCGCCACTCCTCCTTGAGTGCATGTGTGAGAAGTGAGTAAGCAAATAGAGTGCCTCCCGCACTCTATTTATACTTGACTTGACTTGCCTTTTTACCTAACTCATGTAGGCTCGAACTTAACCACATAACATAATGCTGATTGGGCCGACCCCCAATAGGGTGGTCTAATAACCCTTAGACCCACATGGCCGACCCCCAATAGGGTGGTCTAATAACCCTTTGACCCACATGACTTATACTGGGCCGACCCCAACAAAGTGGTCTAATAACCCATCAAGTATAAGTTACGACACTTACAATATAAATGACGACACTTCCGTATAGAGGAATAATACCATCTCTATAGGAGTACATACAACATATATGAAATACATTCCGAAGTTACATATACATCAACATTTAGGAAATCATGTAAACCTTCTAGAAGATGTGATTTTAAAAAATGGTGGAAGTAAGCTTTTCTTATTTCCGGACGAATGCGCAAACTATAGAAAGTCATTATGACGTAGAATGTGCATACTTTGTAGATTCCATTTATGAAATAAAACACAGTTTCTAAAAACTCGTGTTTTTTAACAAATCATGTAAAGCTTCTAGAAGCTGTGATTTTAAAAAACGGGGGAAGTAAGCTTTTCTTATTTCCAAATGCATGCGCAAACTATAGAAAGTCGTTATGACATAGAATGTGCATACTTTGTTGATTCCATTTATGAAATAAAACACATTTTCTAAAAACTCGTGTTTTTTAAGAAATCATGTAAACCTTCTAGAAGCTGTGATTTTAAAAAACGGTGGAAGTAAGCTTCTCTTATTTCCGGACGCATGCGCAAACTATAGAAAGTCGTTATGACGTAGAATGTGCATACTTTGTTGATTCCATTTATGAAATAAAGCACATTTTCTAAAAACTCGTGTTTTTTAAGAAATCATGTAAACCTTCTAGAAGCTGTGATTTTAAAAAATGGTGGAAGTAAGCTTTTCTTATTTCCGGATGAATGCGCAAACTATAGAAAGTCGTTATGACGCAGAATGTGCATACTTTGTTGATTCCATTTATGAAATAAAGCACATTTTCTAAAAACTCGTGTTTTTTACGAAATCATGTAAACCTTCTAGAAGCCGTGATTTTAAAAAACGGGGGAAGTAAGCTTTTCTTATTTCCGGACGCATGCACAAACTATAGAAAGTCGTTATGACGTAGAATGTGCATACTTTGTAGATTCCATTGATGAAATAAAACACATTTTCTAAAAACTCGTGTTTTTTACGAAATCATGTAAACCTTCTAGAAGCTGTGATTTTAAAAATCGTGGGAAGTAAGCTTTTCTTATTTCATGAGGCATGCGCAAACTATAGAAAGTCGTTATGACGAACAATGTGCATACTTTGTAGATTCCATTTATGAAATAAAACAGATTTTCTAAAAACTCGTGTTTTTTACGAAATCATGTAAACCTTCTAGAAGCTGTGATTTTAAAAAACGGTGGAAGTAAGCTTTTCTTATTTCCGGACGCATGCGCAAACTATAGAAAGTCATTATGACGTAGAATGTGCATACTTTGTTGATTCCATTTATGAAATAAAGCACATTTTCTAAAAACTCGTGTTTTTTAAGAAATCATGTAAACCTTCTAGAAGCTGTGATTTTAAAAAATGGTGGAAGTAAGCTTTTTTATTTCCGGATGAATGCGCAAACTATAGAAAGTCGTTATGACGCAGAATGTGCATACTTTGTTGATTCCATTTATGAAATAAAGCACATTTTCTAAAAACTCATGTTTTTTACGAAATCATGTAAACCTTCTAGAAGCTGTGATTTTAAAAAACGGGGGAAGTAAGCTTTTCTTATTTCCGGACGCATGCACAAACTATAGAAAGTCGTTATGACGTAGAATGTGCATACTTTGTAGATTCCATTGATGAAATAAAACACATTTTCTAAAAACTCGTGTTTTTTACGAAATCATGTAAACCTTCTAGAAGCTGTGATTTTAAAAAACGGTGGAAGTAAGTTTTTCTTATTTCCGGACGAATGCGCAAACTATAGAAAGTCGTTATGACGTAGAATGTGCATAGTTTGTTGATTCCATTTATGAAATAAAACACATTTTCTAAAAACTCGTGTTTTTTAACAAATCATGTAAACCTTCTAGAAGCTGTGATTTTAAAAAACGATGGAAGTAAGCTTTTCTTATTTCCGGACGCATGCACAAACTATAGAAAGTCGTTATGACGTAGAATGTGCATACTTTGTTGTTTCCTTTATGAAATAAAACACATTTTCTAAAAACTCATGTTTTTTAAGAAATCAGGTAAACCTTCTAGAATCTGTGATTTTAAAACCCGGGGAAGTAAGCTTTTCTTATTTCCAAACGCATGCGCAAACTATAGAAAGTCGTTATGACGTAGAATGTGAATGCTTTGTTGATTCCATTTATGAAATAAAACACATTTTCTAAAAGCCCGTGTTTTTTAAGAAATCATGTAAACCTTCTAGAAGCTGTGATTTTAAAAAACGGGGGAAGTAAGCTTTTCTTATTTCCGGACGCATGCGCAAACTATAGAAAGTCGTTATGACGTAGAATGTGCATACTTTGTAGATTCCATTTATGAAATAAAACACATTTTCTAAAAACTCATGTTTTTTACGAAATCATGTAAACCTTCTAGAAGCTGTGATTTTAAAAAATGGGGGAAGTAAGCTTTTCTTATTTCCGGACGCGTGCGCAAACTATGGAAAGTCGTTATCACATAGAATGTGCATACTTTGTCGATTCCATTTATGAAATAAAACACATTTTCTAAAAACTCGTGTTTTTTAAGAAATCATGTAAACCTTCTAGAAGCTGTGATTTTAAAAAACGGGGGAAGTAAGCTTTTCTTATTTCCGGACGCATGCGCAAACTATAGAAAGTCGTTATGATGTAGAATGTGCATACTTTGTTGATTGCATTTATGAAATAGAACACATTTTCTAAAAACTCGTGTTTTTTACGAAATCATGTAAACCTTCTAGAAGCTGTGATTTTAAAAAACGGGGGAAGTAATCTTTTGTTATTTCCCGACGCATGCACAAACTATAGAAAGTCGTTATGACGTAGAATGTGCATACTTTGTAGATTCCATTTATGAAATAAAACACATTTTCTAAAAACTCGTGTCTTTTAAGAAATCATGTAAACCTTCTGGAAACTTTGATTTTAAAAAACGGGGGAAGTAAGCTTTTCTTATTTCTGGACGCATGCACAAACTATAGAAAGTCGTTATGACGTAGAATGTGCATACTTTGTAGATTCCATTTATGAAATAAAGCACATTTTCTAAAAACTCGTGTTTTTTACGAAATCATGTAAACCTTCTAGAAGCTGTGATTTTAAAAAACTGTTGAAGTAAGCTTTTCTTATTTCCGGACGAATGCTCAAACTATAGAAAATCGTTATGACGTAGAATGTGCATACTTTGTTGATTCAATTTATGAAAT
Source organism: Larix kaempferi (assembly GCA_027924585.1). Taxonomy (NCBI): domain Eukaryota; kingdom Viridiplantae; phylum Streptophyta; class Pinopsida; order Pinales; family Pinaceae; genus Larix; species Larix kaempferi. Next base: position 4,928,502 of record BSBM01000324.1, read on the forward strand.
AAAACACATTTTCTAGAAACTCGTGTTTTTTAAGAAATCATGTAAACCTTCTAGAAGCTGTGATTTTAAAAAACGGTGGAAGTAAGCTCTTCTTATTTCCGGAAACATGCGCAAACTATAGAAAGTCGTTATGACGTAGAATGTGCATACTTTGTTGTTTCCATTGATGAAATAAAATACATTTTCTGAAAACTCATGTTTTTTAAGAAATCATGTAAACCTTCTAGAAGCCGTGATTTTAAAAAATGAGGGAAGTAAGCTTTTCTTATTTCCAAACGCATGCGCAAACTATAGAAAGTCGTTATGACGTAGAATGTGCATACTTTTTTGATTCCATTTATGAAATAAAACACATTTTCTAAAAACTCGTGTTTTTTAGGAAATCATGTAAACCTTCTAGAAGCTGTGATTTTAAAAAACGGGGGAAGTAAGCTTTTCTTATTACCGGACGCATGCGCAAACTATAGAAAGTCGTTATGACGTAGAATTTGCATACTTTGTAGATTCCATTGATGAAATAAAACACATTTTCTAAAAACTCGTGTTTTTTACGAAATCATGTAAACCTTCTAGAAGCTGTGATTTTAAACAACGGTGGAAGTAAGCTTTTGTTATTTCCGGACGCATGCACAAACTATAGAAAGTCGTTATGACGTAGAATGTGCATACTTTGTAGATTCCATTTATGAAGTGAAGCAAATTTTCTAAAAACTCATGTTTTTTACGAAATCATGTAAACCTTCTAGAAGCTGTGATTTTGAACAACGGTGGAAGTAAGCTTTTCTTAATTCCGGACGAATGCGCAAACTATAGAAAGTCGTTATTACGTAGAATGTGCATACTTTGTTGATTCAATTTATGAAATAAAACACATTTTCTAAAAACTCGTGTTTTTTAAGAAATCATGTAAACCTGCTAGAAGCTGTGATTTTAAAAAACGGGGGAAGTAAGCTTTTCTTATTTCCAAACGCATGCGCAAACTATAGAAAGTCGTTATGACGTAGAATGTGCATACTTTGCTGATTCCATTTATGAAATAAAACACATTTTCTAAAAACTCGTGTTTTTTAAGAAATCATGTAAACCTTCTGGAAACTTTGATTTTAAAAAACGGGGGAAGCAAGATTTTCTTATTTCCGGACGCATGCACAAACTATAGAAAGTTGTTATGACGTAGAATGTGCATACTTTGTAGATTCCATTTATGAAATAAAGCATATTTTCTAAAAAACTCGTGTTTTTTACGAAATCATGTAAACCTTCTAGAAGCTGTGATTTTAAAAAACGGGGGAAGTAAGCTTTTCCTATTTCCAGACGCGTGCGCAAACTATGGAAAGTCGTTATGACGTAGAATGTGCATACTTTGTCGATTCCATTTATGAAATAAAACACATTTTCTAAAAACTCGTGTTTTTTAAGAAATCATGTAAACCTTCTAGAAGCTGTGATTTTAAAAAACGGGGGAAGTAAGCTTTTCTTATTTCCGGACGCATGCGCAAACTATAGAAAGTCGTTATGATGTAGAATGTGCATACTTTGTTGATTCCATTTATGAAATAGAACACATTTTCTAAAAACTCGTGTTTTTTATGAAATCATGTAAACCTTCTAGAAGCTGTGATTTTAAAAAACAGGGGAAGTAAGCTTTTCTTATTTCCGGACGCATGCACAAACTATAGAAAGTCGTTATGACGTAGAATGTGCATACTTTGCTGATTCCATTTATGAAATAAAACACATTTTCTAAAAACTCGTGTTTTTTAAGAAATCATGTAAACCTTCTGGAAACTTTGATTTTAAAAAACGGGGGAAGCAAGATTTTCTTATTTCCGGACGCATGTACAAACTATAGAAAGTTGTTATGACGTAGAATGTGCATACTTTGTAGATTCCATTTATGAAATAAAGCATATTTTCTAAAAAACTCGTGTTTTTTACGAAATCATGTAAACCTTCTAGAAGCTGTGATTTTAAAAAACGGTGGAAGTAAGCTTTTCTTATTTCCGGACGAATGCGCAAACTATAGAAAATCGTTATGACGTAGAATGTGCATACTTTGTTGATTCCATTTATGAAATAAAACACATTTTCTAAAAACTCGTGTTTTTTAACAAATCATGTAAACCTTCTAGAAGCTGTGATTTTAAAAAACGATGGAAGTAAGCTTTTCTTATTTCCGGACGCATGCGCAAACTATAGAAAGTCGTTATGACGTAGAATGTGCATACTTTGTTGTTTCCTTTATGAAATAAAACACATTTTCTAAAAACTTGTGTTTTTTAAGAAATCATTTAAACCTTCTAGAATCTGTGATTTTAAAACACGGGGGAAGTAAGCTTTTCTTATTTCCGAACGCATGCGCAAACTATAGAAAGTCGTTATGACGTAGAATGTGAATACTTTGTTGATTCCATTTATGAAATAAAACACATTTTCTAAAAGCCCGTGTTTTTTAAGAAATCATGTAAACCTTCTAGAAGCCGTGATTTTAAAAAACGGGGGAAGTAAGCTTTTCTTATTTCTGGACGCATGCGCAAACTATAGAAAGTCGTTATGATGTAGAATGTGCATACTTTGTAGATTCCATTTATGAAATAAAACACATTTTCTAAAAACTCATGTTTTTTACGAAATCATGTAAACCTTCTAGAAGCTGTGATTTTAAAAAACGGGGGAAGTAAGCTTTTCTTATTTCCGGACGCGTGCGCAAACTATGGAAAGTCGTTATGACGTAGAATGTGCATACTTTGTCGATTCCACTTATGAAATAAAACACATTTTCTAAAAAATCGTTTTTTTTAAGAAATCATGTAAACGTTCTAGAAGCTGTGATTTTAAAAAACGGGGGAAGTAAGCTTTTCTTATTTCCGGAAGCATGCGCAAACTATAGAAAGTCGTTATGACGTAGAATGTGCATACTTTGTTGTTTCCATTTATGAAATAGAACAGATTTTCTAAAAACTCGTGTTTTTTAACAAATCATGTAAACCTTCTAGAAGCTGTGATTTTAAAAAACGGGGGAAGTAAGCTTTTCTTATTTCCAAATGCATGCGCAAACTATAGAAAGTCGTTATGACGTAGAATGTGCATACTTTGTTGATTCCATCTATGAAATAAAACACATTTTCTAAAAACTCGTGTTTTTTAAGACATCATGTGAACCTTCTAGAAGCTGTGATTTTAAAAAACGGGGGAAGTAAGCTTTTCTTATTACCGGACGCATGCGCAAACTATAGAAAGTCGTTATGACGTAGAATTTGCATACTTTGTAGATTCCATTGATGAAATAAAACACATTTTCTAAAAACTCGTGTTTTTTACGAAATCATGTAAACCTTCTAGAAGATGTGATTTTAAAAAACGGTGGAAGTAAGCTTTTCTTAATTCTGGACGAATGCGCAAACTATAGAAAGTCGTTATGACGTAGAATGTGCATACTTTGTTGATTCCATTTATGAAATAAAACACATTTTCTAAAAACTCATGTTTTTTAGGAAATCATGTAAACCTTCTAGAAGATGTGATTTTAAAAAATGGTGGAAGTAAGCTTTTCTTATTTCCGGACAAATGGGCAAACTATAGAAAGTCATTATGACGTAGAATGTGCATACTTTGTAGATTCCATTTCTGAAATAAAACACATTTTCTAAAAACTCGTGTTTTTTAACAAATCATGTAAAGCTTCTAGAAGTTGTGATTTTAAAAAACGGGGGAAGTAAGCTTTTCTTATTTCCAAACGCATGCGCAAACTATAGAAATTCGTTATGACGTAGAATGTGCATACTTTGTTGATTCCATTTATGAAATAAAACACATTTTCTAAAAACTCGTGTTTTTTAAGAAATCATGTAAACCTTCTAGAAGCTGTGATTTTAAAAAACGGTGGAAGTAAGCTTTTCTTATTTCCGGACGCATGCGCAAACTATAGAAAGTCGTTATGACGTAGAATGTGCATACTTTGTTGATTCCATTTATGAAATAAAGCACATTTTCTAAAAACTCATGTTTTTTAAGAAATCATGTAAACCTTCTAGAAGCTGTGATTTTGAAAAACGGGGGAAGTAAGCTTTTCTGATTTCCAAACGCATGCGCAAACTGTAGAAATTCGTTATGACGTAGAATGTGCATACTTTGTTGATTCCATTTATGAAATAAAACACATTTTCTAAAAACTCGTGTTTTTTACGAAATCATGTAAACCTTCTAGAAGCTGTGATTTTAAAAAATGGTGGAAGTAAGCTTTTCTTATTTCCGGACGAATGCGCAAACTATAGAAAGTCGTTATGACGTAGAATGTGCATACTTTGTAGATTCCATTTATGAAGTGAAGCAAATTTTCTAAAAACTCGTGTTTTTTACGAAATCATGTAAACCTTCTAGAAGCTGTGATTTTAAACAACGGTGGAAGTAAGCTTTTCTTAATTCCGGACGAATGCGCAAACTATAGAAAGTCGTTATGACGTAGAATGTGCATACTTTGCTGATTCCATTTATGAAATAAAACACATTTTCTAAAAACTCGTGTTTTTTAAGAAATCATGTAAACCTTCTGGAAACTTTGATTTTAAAAAACGGGGGAAGTAAGCTTTTCTTATTTCCGGACGCATGCGCAAACTATAGAAAGTCGTTATGACGTAGAATTTGCATACTTTGTAGATTCCATTTATGAAATAAAACACATTTTCTAAAAACTCGTGTTTTTTACGAAATCATGTAAACATTCTAGAAGGTGTGATTTTAAAAAACGGGGGAAGTAAGCTTTTCTTATTTCCGGACGAATGCGCAAACTATAGAAATTCGTTATGACGTAGAATGTGCATACTTTGTTGTTTCCATTGATGAAATAAAATAGATATTCTAAAAACTCGTGTTTTTTAAGAAATCATGTAAACCTTCTAGAAGCTGTGATTTTAAAAAACGGGGGAAGTAAGCTTTTCTTATTTCCAAACGCATGCGCAAACTATAGAAATTCGTTATGAAGTAGAATGTGCATACTTTGATGATTCCATTTATGAAATAAAACACATTTTCCAAAAACTCGTGGTTTTTAAGAAATCATGTAAACCTTATAGAAGCTATGATTTTAAAAAACGCTGGAAGTAAGCTTTTCTTATTTCCAGACGAATGGGTAACATATAGAAAGCCGTTATGATGTAGAATGTGCATACTTTGTAGATTCCATTTATGAAATAAAACACATTTTCTAAAAACTCGTGTTTTTTACGAAATCATGTAAACCTTCTAGAAGCCGTGATTTTAAAAAATGGTGGAAGTAAGCTTTTCTTATTTCCGGATGCATGCACAAACTATAGAAAGTCGTTATGACCTAGAATGTGCATACTTTGTTGATTCCATTTATGAAATAAAACACATTTTCTAAAAACTCATGTTTTTTAAGAAATCATGTAAACCTTCTAGAAGCTGTGATTTTAAAAAACGGGGGAAGTAAGATTTTCTTATTTCCAAACGCATGTGCAAACTATAGAAAGTCGTTATGACGTAGAATGTGCATACTTTGTTGATTCCATTTATGAAATAAAACACATTTTCTAAAAACTCGTGTTTTTTACGAAATCATGTAAACCTTCTAGAAGCTGTGATTTTAAAAAATGGTGGAAGTAAGCTTTTCTTATTTCCGGACGCATGCGCAAACTATAGAAAGTCGTTATGACGTAGAATGTGCATACTTTGTAGATTCCATTTATGAAATAAAGCACATTTTCTAAAAACTCGTGTTTTTTACGAAATCATGTAAACCTTCTAGAAGCTGTGATTTTAAAAAACGGTGGAAGTAAGCTTTTCTTATTTCTGGACGAATGCGCAAACTATAGAAAGTCGTTATGACGTAGAATGTGCATACTTTGTAGATTCCATTTATGAAATAAAACACATTTTCTAAAAACTCGTGTTTTTTACGAAATCATGTAAACCTTCTAGAAGCTGTGATTTTAAAAAACGGGGGAAGTAAGCTTTTCTTATTTCCAAACTTATGTGCAAACTATACAAAGTCGTTATGACGAAGAATGTGCATACTTAGTTGATTCCATTTATGAAATAAAACACAATTTCTAAAAAGTCGTGTTTTTTAAGAAATCATGTAAACCTTATAGAAGCTATGATTTTAAAAAACGGGGGAAGTAAGCTTTTCTTATTTCCGGACGCATGCGCAAACTATAAAAAGTTGTTATGATGTAGAACATACATACTTTGTAGATTCCATTTATGAAATAAAACACATTTTCTAAAAACTCGTGTTTTTTACGAAATCATGTAAACCTTCTAGAAGCTGTGATTTTAAAAAACGGTGGAAGTAAGCTTTTCTTTTTTCCGGACGAATGCGCAAACTATAGAAAGTCGTTATGACGTTGAATGTGCATACTTTGTTGATTCCATTTATGAAATAAAACACATTTTCTAAAAACTCGTGTTTTTTAAGAAATCATGTAAACCTTCTAGAAGCTGTGATTTTAAAAAATGGTGGAAGTAAACTTTTCTAATTTCTGGACGCATGCGCAAACTATAGAAGGTTGTTTTGACAGAGAATGTGCATACTTTGTTGTTTCCATTTATGAAATAAAATAAATTTTCTAAAAACTCGTGTTTTTTAAGAAATCATGTAAACCTTCTAGATGCTGTGATTTTAAAAAACGGGGGAAGTAAGCTTTTCTTATTTCTGGACAAATGGGCAAACTATAGAAAGTCATTATGACGTAGAATGTGCATACTTTGTAGATTCCATTTATGAAATAAAACACATTTTCTAAAAACTCGTGTTTTTTAACAAATCATGTAAAGCTTCTAGAAGTTGTGATTTTAAAAAACGGGGGAAGTAAGCTTTTCTTATTTCCAAACGCATGCGCAAACTATAGAAAGTCGTTATGACGTAGAATGTGCATACTTTGTTGATTCCATTTATGAAATAAAACACATTTTCTAAAAACTCGTGTTTTTTAAGAAATCATGTAAACCTTCTAGAAGCTGTGATTTTAAAAAACGGCGGAAGTAAGCTTTTCTTATTTCCGGACGCATGCGCAAACTATAGAAAGTCATTATGACGTAGAATGTGCATACTTTGTTGATTCCATTTATGAAATAAAGCACATTTTCTAAAAACTCATGTTTTTTAAGAAATCATGTAAACCTTCTAGAAGCTGTGATTTTGAAAAACGGGGGAAGTAAGCTTTTCTGATTTCCAAACGCATGCGCAAACTATAGAAAGTCGTTATGACGTAGAATGTGCATACTTTGTTGATTCCATTTATGAAATAAAACACATTTTCTAAAAACTCGTGTTTTTTACGAAATCATGTAAACCTTCTAGAAGCTGTGATTTTAAAAAATGGTGGAAGTAAGCTTTTCTTATTTCCGGACGAATGCGCAAACTATAGAAAGTCGTTATGACGTAGAATGTGCATACTTTGTAGATTCCATTTATGAAGTAAAGCAAATTTTCTAAAAACTCGTGTTTTTTACGAAATCATGTAAACCTTCTAGAAGCTGTGATTTTAAACAACGGTTGAAGTAAGCTTTTCTTAATTCCGGACGAATGCGCAAACTATAGAAAGTCGTTATGACGTAGAATGTGCATACTTTGCTGATTCCATTTATGAAATAAAATACATTTTCTAAAAACTCGTGTTTTTTAAGAAATCATGTAAACCTTCTGGAAACTTTGATTTTAAAAAACGGGGGAAGTAAGCTTTTCTTATTTCCGGACGCATGCGCAAACTATAGAAAGTCGTTATGACGTAGAATTTGCATACTTTGTAGATTCCATTTATGAAATAAAACACATTTTCTAAAAACTCGTGTTTTTTACGAAATCATGTAAACATTCTAGAAGGTGTGATTTTAAAAAACGGGGGAAGTAAGCTTTTCTTATTTCCGGACGAATGCGCAAACTATAGAAATTCGTTATGACGTAGAATGTGCATACTTTGTTGTTTCCATTGATGAAATAAAATAGATATTCTAAAAACTCGTGTTTTTTAAGAAATCATGTAAACCTTCTAGAAGCTGTGATTTTAAAAAACGGGGGAAGTAAGCTTTTCTTATTTCCAAACGCATGCGCAAACTATAGAAATTCGTTATGAAGTAGAATGTGCATACTTTGATGATTCCATTTATGAAATAAAACACATTTTCCAAATACTCGTGTTTTTTAAGAAATCATGTAAACCTTCTAGAAGCTGTTATTTTAAAAAACTGGGGAAGTAAGCTTTTCTTATTTCCAGACGCATGCGCAAACTATAGAAAGTCGTTATGATGTAGAATGTGCATACTTTGTAGTTTCCATTTATGAAATAAAACACATTTTCTAAAAACTCGTGTTTTTTACGAAATCATGTAAACCTTCTAGAAGCTGTGATTTTAAAAAACGCTGGAAGTAAGCTTTTCTTATTTCCAGACGAATGCGTAACATATAGAAAGCCGTTATGATGTAGAATGTGCATACTTTGTAGATTCCATTTATGAAATAAAACACATTTTCTAAAAACTCGTGTTTTTTACGAAATCATGTAAACCTTCTAGAAGCCGTGACTTTAAAAAATGGTGGAAGTAAGCTTTTCTTATTTCCGGATGCATGCACAAACTATAGAAAGTCGTTATGACCTAGAATTTGCATACTTTGTTGATTACATTTATGAAATAAAACACATTTTCTAAAAACTCATGTTTTTTAAGAAATCATGTAAACCTTCTAGAAGCTGTGATTTTAAAAAACGGGGGAAGTAAGCTTTTCTTATTTCCAAACGCATGTGCAAACTATAGAAAGTCGTTATGACGTAGAATGTGCATACTTTGTTCATTCCATTTATGAAATAAAACACATTTTCTAAAAACTCGTGTTTTTTACGAAATCATGTAAACCTTCTAGAAGCTGTGATTTTAAAAAATGGTGGAAGTAAGCTTTTCTTATTTCCGGACGCATGCGCAAACTATAGAAAGTCGTTATGACGTAGAATGTGCATACTTTGTAGATTCCATTTATGAAATAAAGCACATTTTCTAAAAACTCGTGTTTTTTACGAAATCATGTAAACCTTCTAGAAGCTGTGATTTTAAAAAACGGTGGAAGTAAGCTTTTCTTATTTCTGGACGAATGCGCAAACTATAGAAAGTTGTTATGACGTAGAATGTGCATACTTTGTTGATTCCATTTATGAAATAAAACACATTTTCTAAAAACTCGTGTTTTTTACGAAATCATGTAAACCTTCTAGAAGCTGTGATTTTAAAAAACTGGGGAAGTAAGCTTTTCTTATTTCCAAACTTATGCGCAAACTATAGAAAGTCGTTATGACGTAGAATGTGCATACTTTGTTGATTCCATTTATGAAATAAAACATATTTTCTAAAAACTCGTGTTTTTTAAGAAATCATGTAAACCTTCTAGAAGCTGTGATTTTAAAAAACGGGGGAAGTAAGCTTTTCTTATTTCCGGACGCATGCGCAAACTATAGAAAGTCGTTATGACGTAGAATGCGCATACTTTGTTGATTCCATTTATGAAATAAAACACATTTTCAAAAAACTCGTGTTTTTTACGAAATCATGTAAACCTTCTAGAAGCTGTGATTTATTCAACGGTGGAAGTAAGCTTTTCTTATTTCCGGACGAATGCGCAAACTATAGAATGTCGTTATGACGTAGAATGTGCACACTTTGTTGATTCAATTTATGAAATAAAACACATTTTCTAAAAACTCGTGTTTTTTAAGAAATCATGTAAACCTTCTAGAAGCTGTGATTTTAAAAAACGGTGGAAGTAAGCTTTTCTTATTTCCGGACGAATGCGCAAACTATAGAAAGTTGTTATGACGTAGAATGTGCATATTTTGTAGATTCCATTTATGAAATAAAACACATTTTCTAAAAACTCGTGTTTTTTACGAAATCATGTAAACCTTCTAGAAGCTGTGATTTTAAAAAACGGGGGAAGTAAGCTTTTCTTATTTCCAAACTTATGTGCAAACTATACAAAGTCGTTATGACGAAGAATGTGCATACTTAGTTGATTCCATTTATGAAATAAAACACAATTTCTAAAAAGTCGTGTTTTTTAAGAAATCATGTAAACCTTATAGAAGCTGTGATTTTAAAAAACGGGGGAAGTAAGCTTTTCTTATTTCCGGACGCATGCGCAAACTATAAAAAGTCGTTATGATGTAGAACGTACATACTTTGTAGATTCCATTTATGAATTAAAACACATTTTCTAAAAACTCGTGTTTTTTACGAAATCATGTAAACCTTCTAGAAGCTGTGATTTTAAAAAACGGTGGAAGTAAGCTTTTCTTTTTTCCGGACGAATGCGCAAACTATAGAAAGTCGTTATGACGTTGAATGTGCATACTTTGTTGATTCCATTTATGAAATAAAACACATTTTCTAAAAACTCGTGTTTTTTAAGAAATCATGTAAACCTTCTAGAAGCTGTGATTTTAAAAAATGGTGGAAGTAAACTTTTCTTATTTCTGGACGCATGCGCAAACTATAGAAGGTTGTTTTGACAGAGAATGTGCATACTTTGTTGTTTCCATTTATGAAATAAAATAAATTTTCTAAAAACTCGTGTTTTTTAAGAAATCATGTAAACCTTCTAGAAGCTGTGATTTTAAAAAATGGGGGAAGTAAGCTTTTCTTATTTCCAAACGCATGCGCAAACTATATAAAGTCGTTATGACGTAGAATGTGCATACTTTGTTGATTGAATTTATGAAATAAAACACATTTTCTAAAAACTCGTGTTTTTTACGAAATCATGTAAACCTTCTAGAAGCTGTGATTTTAAACAACGGTGGAAGTAAGCTTTTGTTATTTCCGGACGCATGCACAAACTATAGAAAGTCGTTATGACGTAGAATGTGCATACTTTGTAGATTCCATTTATGAAGTGAAGCAAATTTTCTAAAAACTCATGTTTTTTACGAAATCATGTAAACCTTCTAGAAGCTGTGATTTTAAACAACGGTGGAAGTAAGCTTTTCTTAATTCCGGACGAATGCGCAAACTATAGAAAGTCGTTATGACGTAGAATGTGCATACTTTGCTGATTCCATTTATGAAATAAAACACATTTTCTAAAAACTCGTGTTTTTTAAGAAATCATGTAAACCTTCTGGAAACTTTGATTTTAAAATACGGGGGAAGTAAGCTTTTCTTATTTCCGGACGCATGCGCAAACTATAGAAAGTCGTTATGACGTAGAATTTGCATACTTTGTAGATTCCATTTATGAAATAAAACACATTTTCTAAAAACTCGTGTTTTTTACGAAATCATGTAAACATTCTAGAAGCTGTGATTTTAAAAAACGGGGGAAGTAAGCTTTTCTTATTTCCGGACGAATGCGCAAACTATAGAAATACGTTATGATGTAGAATGTGCATACTTTGTTGTTTCCATTGATGAAATAAAATAGATATTCTAAAAACTCGTGTTTTTTAAGAAATCATGTAAACCTTCTAGAAGCTGTGATTTTAAAAAACGGGGGAAGTAAGCTTTTCTTATTTCCAAACGCATGCGCAAACTATAGAAATTCGTTATGAAGTAGAATGTGCATACTTTGATGATTCCATTTATGAAATAAAACACATTTTCCAAAAACTCGTGTTTTTTAAGAAATCATGTAAACCTTCTAGAAGCTGTTATTTTAAAAAACTGGGGAAGTAAGCTTTTCTTATTTCCGGACGCATGCGCAAACTATAGAAAGTCGTTATGATGTAGAATGTGCATACTTTGTAGTTTCCATTTATGAAATAAAACACATTTTCTAAAAACTCGTGTTTTTTACGAAATCATGTAAACCTTCTAGAAGCTGTGATTTTAAAAAACGCTGGAAGTAAGCTTTTCTTATTTCCAGACGAATGCGTAACATATAGAAAGCCGTTATGATGTAGAATGTGCATACTTTGTAGATTCCATTTATGAAATAAAACACATTTTCTAAAAACTCGTGTTTTTTACGAAATCATGTAAACCTTCTAGAAGCCGTGATTTTAAAAAATGGTGGAAGTAAGCTTTTCTTATTTCCGGATGCATGCACAAACTATAGAAAGTCGTTATGACCTAGAATGTGCATAGTTTGTTGATTCCATTTATGAAATAAAACACATTTTCTAAAAACTCATGTTTTTTAAGAAATCATGTAAACCTTCTAGAAGCTGTGATTTTAAAAAACGGGGGAAGTAAGCTTTTCTTATTTCCAAACGCATGTGCAAACTATAGAAAGTCGTTATGACGTAGAATGTGCATACTTTGTTGATTCCATTTATGAAATAAAACACATTTTCTAAAAACTCGTGTTTTTTACGAAATCATGTAAACCTTCTAGAAGCTGTGATTTTAAAAAATGGTGGAAGTAAGCTTTTCTTATTTCCGGACGCATGCGCAAACTATAGAAAGTCGTTATCACGTAGAATGTGCATACTTTGTAGATTCCATTTATGAAATAAAGCACATTTTCTAAAAACTCGTGTTTTTTAAAAAATCATGTAAACCTTCTAGAAGCTGTGATTTTAAAAAACGGTGGAAGTAAGCTTTTCTTATTTCTGGACGAATGCGCAAACTATAGAAAGTCGTTATGACGTAGAATGTGCGTACTTTGTTGATTCCATTTATGAAATAAAACACATTTTCTAAAAACTCGTGTTTTTTACGAAATCATGTAAACCTTCTAGAAGCTGTGATTTTAAAAACTGGGGAAGTAAGCTTTTCTTATTTCCAAACTTATGCGCAAACTATAGAAATTCGTTATGACGTAGAATGTGCATACTTTGTTGATTCCATTTATGAAATAAAACATATTTTCTAAAAACTCGTGTTTTTTAAGAAATCATGTAAACCTTCTAGAAGCTGTGATTTTAAAAAACGGGGGAAGTAAGCTTTTCTTATTTCCGGACGCATGCGCAAACTATAGAAAGTCGTTATGACGTAGAATGCGCATACTTTGTTGATTCCATTTATGAAATAAAACACATTTTCTAAAAACTCGTGTTTTTTACCAAATCATGTAAACCTTCTAGAAGCTGTGATTTTAAAAAACGGTGGAAGTAAGCTTTTCTTATTTCCAGACGAATGCGCAAACTATAGAATGTCGTTATGACGTAGAATGTGCATACTTTGTTGATTCAATTTATGAAATAAAACACATTTTCTAAAAACTCGTGTTTTTTAAGAAATCATGCAAACCTTCTAGAAGCTGTGATTTTAAAAAATGGTGGAAGTAAGCTTTTCTTATTTCCGGACGAATGCGCAAACTATAGAAAGTTGTTATGACGTAGAATGTGCATACTTTGTAGATTCCATTTATGAAATAAAACACATTTTCTAAAAACTCGTGTTTTTTACGAAATCATGTAAACCTTCTAAAGGTGTGATTTTAAAAAACGGGGGAAGTAAGCTTTTCTCATTTCCAAACTTATGTGCAAACTATAGAAAGTCGTTATGACGAAGAATGTGCATACTTAGTTGATTCCATTTATGAAATAAAACACAATTTCTAAAAAGTCGTGTTTTTTAAAAAATCATGTAAACCTTATAGAAGCTGTGATTTTAAAAAACGGGGGAAGTAAGCTTTTCTTATTTCCGGACGCATGCGCAAACTATAAAAAGTCGTTATGATGTAGAACGTACATACTTTGTAGATTCCATTTATGAAATAAAACACATTTTCTAAAAACTCGTGTTTTTTACGAAATCATGTAAACCTTCTAGAAGATGCGATTTTAAAAAACGGTGGAAGTAAGCTTTTCTTTTTTCCGGACGAATGCGCAAACTATAGAAAGTCGTTATGATGTTGAATGTGCATACTTTGTTGATTCCATTTATGAAATAAAACACATTTTCTAAGAACTCGTGTTTTTTAAGAAATCATGTAAACCTTCTAGAAGCTGTGATTTTAAAAAATGGTGGAAGTAAACTTTTCTTATTTCTGGACGCATGCGCAAACTATAGAAGGTTGTTTTGACAGAGAATGTGCATACTTTGTTGTTTCCATTTATGAAATAAAATAAATTTTCTAAAAACTCGTGTTTTTTACGAAATCATGTAAACCTTCTAGAAGCTATTATTTTAAAAAACGGGGGAAATAAGCTTTTCTTATTTCCAAACGCATGCGCAAACTATATAAAGTCGTTATGACGTAGAATGTGCATACTTTGTTGATTGAATTTATGAAATAAAACACATTTTCTAAAAACTCGTGTTTTTTAAGAAATCATGTAAACCTTCTAGAAGCTGTGATTTTAAAAAATGGTAGAAGTAAGCTTTTCTTATTTCCGGACGAATGCGCAAACTATAGAAAGTCATTATGACGTAGAATGTGCATACTTTGTTGATTCCATTTATGAAATAAAACACATTTTCTACAAACTCGTGTTTTTCAAGAAATCATGTAAACCTTCTAGAAGTTGTGATTTCAAAAAAAGTAGGAAGTAAGCTTTTCTTATTTCCGGACGCATGCGCAAACTATAGACAGTCGTTATGACGTAGAATGTGCATACTTTGTAGATTCCATTTATGAAATAAAACACATTTTCTAAAAAATCGTGTTTTTTACGAAATCATGTAAACCTTCTAGAAGCTGTGATTTTAAAAAACGGTGGAAGTAAGCTTTTCTTATTTCTGGATGCATGCGCAAACTATAGAAAGTCGTTATCACGTATAATGTGCATACTTTGTTGATTCCATTTATGAAATAAAACACATTTTCTAAATACTCGTGTTTTTTAACAAATAATGTAAACCTTATAGAAGCTATAATTTTAAAAAACGGGGGAAGTAAGCTTTTCTTATTTCCAAACACATGCGCAAACTATAGAAAGTCGTTATGTCGTAGAATGTGCATACTCTGTTGATTCCATTTATAAAATAAAACACAATTTCTAAAAACTCATGTTTTTTAAGAAATCATGTAAACCTTCTAGAAGCTATGATTTTAAAAAACGGTGGAAGTAAGCTTTTCTTATTTTCGGACGAATGCGCAAACTATAGAAAGTCGTTATGACGTAGAATGTGCATACTCTGTTGATTCCATTTATAAAATAAAACACAATTTCTAAAAACTCATGTTTTTTAAGAAATCATGTAAACCTTCTAGAAGCTGTGATTTTAAAAAACGGTGGAAGTAAGCTTTTCTTATTTCCGGACGAATGTGCAAACTATAGAAAGTCGTTATGATGTAGAATGTGCATATTTTGTTTATTCCATTAATGAAAAAAAACACATTTTTCTAAAAACTTGTGTTTTTTAAGAAATCATGTAAACCTTCTAGAAGCTGTGATTTTGAAAAACGTTGGAAGTAAGCTTTTCTTATTTCTGGACGCATGCGCAAACTATAGAAAGTCATTATGACGTAGAATGTGCATACTTTGTTGATTCCATTTATGAAATAAAACACATTTTCTACAAACTCGTGTTTTTTACGAAATTATGTAAACCTTCTAGAAGCTGTGATTTCAAAAAACGGTGGAAGTAAGCTTTTCTTATTTCCGGACGCATGCGCAAACTATAGAAATTCGTTATGATGTAGAATGTGCATACTTTGTAGATTCCATTTATGAAATAAAACAAATTTTCTAAAAACTCGTGATTTAAAAAAATCATGTAAACCTTCTAGAAGCTGTGATTTTAAAAAACGGTGGAAATAAGGTTTTCTTATTTCCGGATGAATGCGTAAACTATAGAAAGTCGTTATGACGTAGAATGTGCATAGTTTGTTGATTCCATTTAAGAAGTAAAACACATTTTCTAAAAACTCGTGTTTTTTAAGAAATCATGTAAACCTTCTAGAAGCTGTGATTTTAAAAAATGGTAGAAGTAAGATTTTCTTATTTGCGGACGAATGCGTAAACTATAGAAAGTCGTTATGACGTAGAATGTGCATACTTTGTTGATTCCATTTATGAAATAAAACACATTTTCTAAAAAGTCGTGTTTTTTAAGAAATCATGTAAACCTTCTAGAAGCCGTGATTTTGAAAAAAGTTGGAAGTAAGCTTTTCTTATTTTCGGACGCATGCGCAAACTATAGAAATTCATTATGACGTAGAATGTGCATACTTTGTTGATTCCATTTATGAAATAAAACACATTTTCTACAAACTCGTGTTTTTTACGAAATCATGTAAACCTTCTAGAAGCTGTGATTTCAAAAAACGGTGGAAGTAAGCTTTTCTTATTTCCGGACGCATGCGCAAACTATATAAAGTCGTTATGATGTAGAATGTGCATACTTTGTAGATTCCATTTATGAAATAAAACACATTTTCTAAAAACTCGTGTTTTTTACGAAATCATGTAAACCTTCTAGAAGCTGTGATTTTAAAAAACGGTGGAAGTAAGCTTTTCTTATTTCTTGACGCATGCGCAAACTATAGAAATTCATTATGACGTAGAATGTGCATACTTTGTTGATTCCATTTATGAAATAAAACACATTTTCTAAATACTAGTGTTTTTTAACAAATAATGTAAACCTTCTAGAAGCTGTAATTTTAAAAAACGGGGGAAGTAAGCTTTTCTTATTTCCAAACGCATGCGCAAACTATAGAAAGTCCTTATGTCGTAGAATGTGCATGCTTTGTTGATTCCATTTATGAAATAAAACACATTTTCTAGAAACTCATGTTTTTTAAGAAATCATGTAAACCTTCTAGAAGCTGTGATTTTAAAAAACAGTGGAATTAAGCTTTTCTTATTTCCGGACGAATGCGCAAACTATAGAAAGTCGTTATGACGTAGAATGTGCATACTTTGTTGATTCCATTTATAAAATAAAACACAATTACTAAAAACTCTTGTTTTTTAAGAAATCATGTAAACCTTCTAGAAGCTGTGATTTTAAAAAACGGTGGAAGTAAGGTTTTCTTATTTCCGGACGAATGCACAAACTATAGAAAGTCGTTATGATGTAGAATGTCCATACTTTGTTGATTCCATTTATGAAATAAATCACATTTTCTAAAAACTTGTGTTTTCTAAGAAATCATGTAAACCTTCTAGAAGCTGTGATTTTGAAAAACGTTGGAAGTAAGCTTTTCTTATTTCTGGACGCATGCGCAAACTATAGAAAGTCATTATGACGTAGAATGTGCATACTTTGTTGATTCCATTTATGAAATAAAACACATTTTCTACAAACTCGTATTTTTTACGAAATTATGTAAACCTTCTAGAAGCTGTGATTTCCAAAAATGGTGGAAGTAAGCTTTTCTTATTTCCGGACGCATGCGCAAACTATAGAAAGTCGTTATCACGTAGAATGTGCATACTTTGTAGATTCCATTTATGAAATAAAACAAATTTTCTAAAAACTCGTGTTTTTTAAAAAATCATGTAAACGTTCTAGAAGCCATGATTTTAAAAAATGGGACATGTAAGTTTTTTTATTTCCAAACGCATGCGCAAACTCTAGAAAGTCGTTATGACATAGAATGTGCGTACTTTGTTGATTCCATTTATGAAATAAAACACATTTTCTAAAAAATCATGTTTTTTAGGAAATCATGTAAACCTTCTAGAAGCTGTGATTTTAAAAAACGGTGAAAGTAAGCTTTTCTTATTTCCGGACACATGAGCAAACTATAGAAATTCATTATGACGTAGAATGTGCATACTTTGTTGATTCCATTTATGAAATAAAACACATTTTCTAAAAACTTGTGTTTTTTAAGAAATCATGTAACCCTTCTAGAAGCTATGATTTCAAAAAATGGTGGAAGTAAGCTTTTCTTATTTCCGGACGCATGCGCAAACTATAGAAAGTCGTTATGACGTAGAATGTGCATACTTTGTAGATTCCATTTATGAAATAAAACACATTTTCTAAAAAATCGTGTTTTTTACGAAATCATGTAAACCTTCTAGAAGCTGTGATTTTAAAAAACGGTGGAAGTAAGCTTTTCTTATTTCCGGATGCATGCGCAAACTATAGAAAGTCGTTATGACGTAGAATGTGCATACTTTGTTGATTCCATTTATGAAATAAAACACATTTTCTAAATACTCGTGTTTTTTAACAAATAATGTAAACCTTCTAGAAGCTATAATTTTAAAAAACGGGGGAAGTAAGCTTTTCTTATTTCCAAACGCATGCACAAACTATAGAAAGTCATTTGGTCGTAGAATGTGCATACTTTGTTGATTCCATTTATGAAATAAAACACATTTTCTAAAAACTCGTGTTTTTTAAGAAATCATGTAAACCTTCTAGAAGCTGTGATTTTAAAAAACGGTGGAAGTAAGCTTTTCTTATTTCCGGACGAATGCGCAAACTATAGAAAGTCGTTATGACGTAGAATGTGCATACTCTATTGATTCCATTTATAAAATAAAACACAATTTCTAAAAACTCATGTTTTTTAAGAAATCATGTAAACCTTCTAGAAGCTATGATTTTACAAAATGGTGGAAGTAAGCTTTTCTTATTTCCGGACGAATGCGCAAACTATAGAAAGTCGTTATGATGTAGAATGTGCATACTTTGTTGATTCCATTTATGAAATAAAACACATTTTTCTAAAAACTCGTGTTTTTTAAGAAATCATGTAACCTTCTAGAAGCTGTGATTTTGAAAAACGTTGGAAGTAAGCTTTTCTTATTTCTGGACGCATGCGCAAACTATAGAAAGTCATTATGACGTAGAATGTGCATACTTTGTTGATTCCATTTATGAAATAAAACACATTTTCTACAAACTCGTGTTTTTTACGAAATTATGTAAACCTTCTAGAAGCTGTGATTTCAAAAAACGGTGGAAGTAAGCTTTTCTTATTTCCGGACGCATGCGCAAACTATAGAAATTCGTTATGATGTAGAATGTGCATACTTTGTAGATTCCATTTAAAAAATAAAACAAATTTTCTAAAAACTCGTGTTTTTTAAAAAATCATGTAAACCTTCTAGAAGCCGTGATTTTAAAAAACGGGACAAGTAAGGTTTTTTTATTTCCAAACGCATACGCAAACTATAGAAAGTCGTTATGACGTAGAATGTGCATAGTTTGTTGATTCCATTTATGAAATAAAACACATTTTCCAAAAACTCGTGTTTTTTACGAAATCATGTAAACCTCCTAGAAGCTGTGATTTTAAAAAACGGTGGAAATAAGCTTTTCTTATTTCCGGATGAATGCGTAAACTATAGAAAGTCGTTATGACGTCGAATGTGCATACTTTGTTGATTCCATTTAAGAAATAAAACACATTTTCTAAAAACTCGTGTTTTTTAAGAAATCATGTAAACCTTCTAGAAGCTGTGATTTTAAAAAATGGTAGAAGTAAGCTTTTCTTATTTCCGGACGAATGCGCAAACTATAGAAAGTCGTTATGACGTAGAATGTGCATACTTTGTTGATTCCATTTATGAAATAAAACACATTTTCTAAAAACTCGTGTTTTTTAAGAAATCATGTAAACCTTCTAGAAGCTGTGATTTTGAAAAAGGTTGGAAGTAAGCTTTTCTTATTTCCGCACGCATGCGCAAACTATAGAAAGTCATTATGACGTAGAATGTGCATACTCTGTTAATTCCATTTATGAAATAAAACACATTTTCTACAAACTCGTGTTTTTTACGAAATCATGTAACCCTTCTAAAAACTGTGATTTTAAAAAATGGTCGAAGTAAGCTTTTCTTATTTCCGAACGCATGCGCAAACTATAGAAAGTCGTTATGACGTAGAATGTGCATACTTTGTTGATTCCATTTATGAAATAAAACACATTTTCTAAATACTCGTGTTTTTTAACAAATCATGTAAACCTTCTAGAAGCTGTAATTTTAAAAAACGGGGGAAGTAAGCTTTTCTTATTTCCAAACGCATGCGCAAACTATAGAAATTCGTTATGACGTAGAATGTGCATACTTTGTTGATTCCATTTATGAAATAAAACACATTTTCTAAAAACTCGTGTTTTTTAAGAAATCATGTAAACCTTCTAGAAGCTGTGATTTTAAAAAACGGCGGAAGTAAGCTTTTCTTATTTCCGAACGCATGCGCAAACTATAGAAAGTCCTTATGACGTAGAATGTGCATACTTTTTTTATTCCATTTATGAAATAAAACACATTTTCTAAAAACTCGTGTTTTTTAAGAAACCATGTAAACCTTCTAGAAGCTGTGATTTTAAAAAACAGGGGAAGTAATCTTTTCTTATTTCCAAACGCATGCGCAAACTATAGAAAGTTGTTATGACGTAGAATGTGCATACTTTGTTGATTCCATTTATGAAATAAAACACATTTTCTAAAAACTCGTGTTTTTTAAGAAATCATGTAAACCTTCTAGAAGCTGTGAATTTGAAAAACGGGGGAAGTAAGATTTTCTTATTTCTGGACGCATGCGCAAACTATAGAAAGTCGTTATGACGTACAATCTGCATACTTTGTAGATTCCATTTATGAAATAAAACACATTTTCTAAAAACTCGTGTTTTTTACGAAATCATGTAAACGTTCTAGAAGCTGTGATTTTAAAAAAAGGTGGAAGTAAGCTTTTCTTATTTCCGGACGCATGCGCAAACTATAGAAAGTCGTTATGACGTAGAATGTGCATACTTTGTTGATTCCACTTATGAAATAAAACACATTTTCTAAAAACTTGTGTTTTTTAAGAAATCATTTAAACCTTCTAGAAGATGTGATTTTAAAAAACGGGGGAAGTAAGCTTTTCTTATTTCCAAACGCATGCGCAAACTATAGAAAGTCGTTATGACGTAGAATGTGCATACTTTGTTGATTCCATTTATGAAATAAAACACATTTTCTAAAAACTCGTGTTTTTTAAGAAATCATGTAAACCTTCTAGAAGCTGTGATTTTGAAAAACGTTGGAAGTAAGCTTTTCTTATTTCTAGACGCATGCGCAAACTATAGAAAGTCATTATGACGTAGAATGTGCATACTTTGTTGATTCCATTTATGAAATAAAACACATTTTCTAAAAACTCGTGTTTTTTAAGAAATCATGTAACCCTTCTAAAAACTGTGATTTTAAAAAATGGTCGAAGTAAGCTTTTCTTATTTTCGGACGCATGCGCAAACTATAGAAAGTCGTTATGATGTAGAATTTGCATACTTTGTTGATTCCATTTATGAAATAAAACACATTTTCTAAATACTCGTGTTTTTTAACAAATCATGTAAACCTTCTAGAAGCTGTAATTTTAAAAAACGGGGGAAGTAAGCTTTTCTTATTTCCAAACGCATGCGCAAACTATAGAAATTCGTTATGACGTAGAATGTGCATACTTTGTTGATTCCATTTATGAAATAAAACAAATTTTCTAAAAACTCGTGTTTTTTAAGAAATCATGTAAACCTTCTAGAAGCTGTGATTTTAAAAAACGGCGGAAGTAAGCTTTTCTTATTTCCGAACGCATGCGCAAACTATAGAAAGTCATTATGACGTAGAATGTGCATACTTTTTTGATTCCATTTATGAAATAAAACACATTTTCTAAAAACTCGTGTTTTTTAAGAAACCATGTAAACCTTCTAGAAGCTGTGATTTTAAAAAATAGGGGAAGTAAGCTTTTCTTATTTCCAAACGCATGCGCAAACTATAGAAAGTCGTTATGACGTAGAATGTGCATACTTTGTTGATTCCATTTATGAAATAAAACACATTTTCTAAAAACTCGTGTTTTTTAAGAAATCATGTAAACCTTCTAGAAGCTGTGAATTTGAAAAACGGGGGAAGTAAGCTTTTCTTATTTCCGGACGCATGCGCAAACTATAGAAAGTCGTTATGACGTACAAGCTGCATACTTTGTAGATTCCATTTATGAAATAAAACACATTTTCTAAAAACTCGTGTTTTTTATGAAATCATGTAAACCTTCTAGAAGCTGTGATTTTAAAAAACGGTGGAAGTAAGCTTTTCTTATTTCCGGACGCATGCGCAAACTATAGAAAGTCGTTATGACGTAGAATGTGCATACTTTGTAAATTCCATTTATGAAATAAAACACATTTTCTAAAAACTCGCGTTTTTTACGAAATCATGTAAACCTTCTAGAAGCTGTGATTTTAAAAAACGGTGGAAGTAAGCTTTTCTTAAATCTGGATGCATGCGCAAACTATAGAAAGTCGTTATGACGTAGAATGTGCATACTTTGTTGATTCCATTTATGAAATAAAACACATTTTCTAAAAACTCTTGTTTTTTAAGAAATCATGTAAACCTTCTAGAAGCTGTGATTTTAAAAAATGGTGGAAGTAAGCTTTTCTTATTTCCGGACGAATGCGCAAACTATAGAAAGTCGTTATGACGTAGAATGTGCATACTTTGTTGATTCCATTTATAAAATAAAACACAATTTCTAAAAACTCATGTTTTTTAAGAAATTATGTAAACCTTCTAGAAGCTGTGATTTTAAAAAACGGTGGAAGTAAGCTTTTCTTATTTCCGGACGAATGCGCAAACTATAGAAAGTCGTTATGATGTAGAATGTGCATACTTTGTTGATTCCATTTATGAAATAAAACACATTTTCTAAAAACTCGTGTTTTTTAAGAAATCATGTAAACCTTCTAGAAGCTGTGATTTTGAAAAACGTTGGAAGGAAGCTTTTCTTATTTCTGGACGCATGCGCAAACTATAGAAAGTCATTATGACGTAGAATGTGCATACTTTGTTGATTCGATTTTTGAAATAAAACACATTTTCTAAAAACTCGTGTTTTTTAAGAAATCATGTAAACCTTCTAGAAGCTGTGATTTTAAAAAACGGTGGAAGTAAGCTTTTCTTATTTCCGGACGAATGCGCAAACTATAGAAAGTCGTTATGACGTACAATCTGCATTCTTTGTAGATTCCATTTACGAAATAAAACACATTTTCTAAAAACTCGTGTTTTTTACGAAATCATGTAAACCTTCTAGAAGCTGTGATTCTAAAAAACGGGGGAAGTAAGCTTTTCTTATTTCCGGACGCATGCGCAAACTATAGAAGGTCGTTATGACGTAGAATGTGCAAACTTTTTTGATTCCATTTATGAAATAAAACACATTTTCTACAAACTCGTGTTTTTTACGAAATCCTGTAAACCTTCTAGAAGCTGTGATTTCAAAAAACGGTGGAAGTAAGCTTTTCTTATTTCCGGACGCATGAGGAAACTATAGAAATTCATTATGACGTAGAATGTGCATACTTTGTTGATTCCATTTATGAAATAAAACACATTTTCTAAAAACTCGTGTTTTTTAAGAAATCATGTAACCCTTCTAAAAACTGTGATTTTAAAAAATGGTGGAAATAAGCTTTTCTTATTTCCGGACGCATGTGCAAACTATAGAAAGTCGTTATGACGTAGAATGTGCATACTTTGTAGATTCCATTTATGTAATAAAACAAATTTTCTAAAAACTCGTGTTTTTTAAAAAATCATGTAAACTTTCTAGAAGCCGTGATTCTAAAAAACGGGACAAGTAAGCTTTTTTATTTCCAAACGCATGCGCAAACTATAGAAAGTCGTTATGACGTAGAATGTGCGTACTTTTTTGATTCCATTTATGAAATAAAGCACATTTTCTAAAAAATCGTGTTTTTTAGGAAATCATGTAAACCTTCTAGAAGCTGTGATTTTAAAAAACGGTGGAAGTAAGCTTTTCTTATTTCCGGACGCATGAGAAAACTATAGAAATTCATTATGACGTAGAATGTGCATACTTTGTTGATTGCATTTATGAAATAAAACACATTTTCTAAAAACTCGTGTTTTTTAAGAAATCATGTAACCCTTCTAGAAATTGTGATTTTAAAAAATGGTGGAAGTAAGCTTTTCTTATTTCTGGACGCATGCGCAAACTATAGAAAGATGTTATGACGTAGAATGTGCATACTTTTTTGATTCCATTTATGAAATAAAACACATTTTCTAAAAACTCGTGTTTTTTAAGAAACCATGTTAACCTTCTAGAAGCTGTGATTTTAAAAAACAGGGGAAGTAAGCTTTTCTTATTTCCAAACGCATGCGCAAACTATAGAAAGTCGTTATGACGTAGAATATGCATACTTTGTTGATTCCATTTATGAAATAAAACACATTTTCTAAAAACTCGTGTTTTTTAAGAAATCATGTAAACCTTCTAGAAGCCGTGAATTTGAAAAACGGGGGAAGTAAGCTTTTCTTATTTCCGAACGCATGCAGAAACTATAGAAAGTCGTTATGACGTAGAATCTGCATACTTTGTAGATTCCATTTATGAAATAAAACACATTTTCTAAAAACTCGTGTTTTTTACGAAATCATGTAAACCTTCTAGAAGCTGTGATTTTAAAAAATGGTGGAAGTAAGCTTTTCTTATTTCCGGACGCATGCGCAAACTATAGAATGTCGTTATGACGTAGAATGTGCATACTTTGTTGATTCCATTTATGAAATAAAACACATTTTCTAAAAACTCGTTTTTTTTAAGAAATCATGTAAACCTTCTAGAAGATGTGATTTTAAAAAACGGGGGAAGTAAGCTTTTCTTATTTCCAAACGCATGCGCAAACTATAGAAAGTCGTTATGAAGTAGAATCTTCATACTTTGTTGATTCCATTTATGAAATAAAACACATTTTCTAAAAATTCGTGTTGTTTAAGAAATCATGTAAACCTTTTTTTTCCAAAGAAAAAGTCGTAATTTTATTTCAAGTGTATTGAACAAAATTACATTCTGCACATGTAATAGAATCATAGAGATCCCTACATTATCACATATTTGCTGTTCATGTTTCTGACTGGTCTAGAGACCCTTACATACCCAAAATAATGCTGACCATACAGCACACATATAGCCGGTTACATATACCAAAATAGTCTCAAAATGTAATAATTCCTATCAAACGATACTATGTCTTAGCTGTCCGAAAGCACCAAACAGAAACGATGTAAACTGCCAAATGCTCCATTTAAGATCCACC
Source organism: Larix kaempferi (assembly GCA_027924585.1). Taxonomy (NCBI): domain Eukaryota; kingdom Viridiplantae; phylum Streptophyta; class Pinopsida; order Pinales; family Pinaceae; genus Larix; species Larix kaempferi. Next base: position 4,953,418 of record BSBM01000324.1, read on the forward strand.
AAACGCCTCATATAGGCCTATGATAATCTCAATATGCAAAAAACAAAAACCATAAAGTAAATCGAACCAGAACTGTAGTGTAATCTGAGCAACATATACCAATCAATCTCCCGCCCTGTCCTCCAAAGCCTCACTAAAAGGCCTATGGTAATAACTGTAGGATGTAGCAGTAGTATGTAATGTGATTCGCCATGTGCCGTAATTTAGATGTTGTTGCGACGCTTCTTTGGAAAGAAAGTCGGCCATGCCATTTCTCTCCCTGTAAACATGTGTAAATGTTAAAAGATTAAAATTCTGCTTTAACCGTAAAACATCTTCCAGTATAGGTGAGAGAACCATCACATTGCATTGTGTATGCTCACTGGCCCAATCAATAACAATCAGTGAATCACCAAAAATCTGTAGTGAAAGGCAACCCTGTTCTAGAGCAAATAACAGCAACAGTTTAAGAGACATGATTTCTGCATAGTTGTTTGTACCGCTCCCCAATCCAGCTGCTATGTGAAAATAATGTGAATCAGATTTATGTAGCACGATCCCCCCACCGCACACTAATTGATCCATTGATGCACCATCGAAAAAAGCCCACGGTATTGTTTTATCGATCGTTTCAGCGATCACAGGACGTGTTCTAATCGGTATGGGAGCAGTCTTGTAATGAGCAATGATAGCCACAGCTTGTGCCACTACTTGCTCAATCGAGAATCTACAGTCCTGGAAGATCATCCTGTTACGAGTGATCCATATCCCCCAGGAAAAAATACATGGGGCCGCACAGATGGTTGATGACTGTTGTTCCGACCACCAATGTTGGAATGCCTCAATAACATTCTCACCCCTCCAACGCGTATTGAGATCCATATAATGGCAGATTCGTGTCCAAACCTCTTGGGAGAAACGACAGTGTACAAATATGTGTGAAATAGTCTCGTCCGCCTCCCTACAGAGTGGACAAAAACCCGGGCCCTGTAGGAATCGTCGCTTCAGAACATCCCAGGTGGGTGCCTTTTGTTCCAATATCGCCCAGAAGAGAAGTTTGGCTTTACCTGGGCATTTAAGCTTCCACAGAGATTTCCACCACCACACCAAAGCCCTGTTTTGCACCTCCACATTTAACTGTGTATATCCAAGTTTTGGTGTGTATTCCCTGAGGGATGGTGATCCCAGATAAGTTCATCAGGCCTGTCTGTCAGACGGATATTGGAGAATCTTAATATCCGAATATAGTCCTCCCATTCCCCGATCATGTCCTCAGGAACTACTAGACGCTGGGCAGAGTACCACCCCTGGTGCATTAGAGTGGATAATCCCGGTTGTGCGATATCAGCTAAGAAGTGACATCCCCTAGTTGCCAGAAAGGTCCTTAAGTCCACAGGCAGTACATGTCCCCCCCTACATCCTACCCATGGATCCAGTCCAATACGAAGTGATTGCCCATTTCCTATTCGCCACACTAGTCCCGATCCCACTAGCTAAAAATGCTGAACCACCGCTTTCCAAACCACAGAGCAATTTGCCCTCGATTTGTTGCCCTGCCTAATCCATTCAAGTAGGGTTAAGGGAGCAATGTATTTGTGGTATACCACCCTGGTCCAGCGAAATCATGTAAACCTTTTAGAAGCTGTGATTTTAAAAAACGGGGGAAGTAAGCTTTTCTTATTTCCAGCCGCGTCCGCAAACTATAGAAAGTCGTTATGACGTAGAATGTGCATAATTTGTAGATTCCATTTATGAAATAAAACACATTTTCTAAAAACTCGTGTTTTTTACGAAATCATGTAAACCTTCTAGAAGCTGTGATTTTAAAAAACGGGGGAAGTAAGCTTTTCGTATGTCCGGACGCATGTGCAAACTATAGAAAGTCGTTATGACGTAGAATTTGCATACTTTGTAGATTCCATTTATGAAATAAAACACATTTTCTAAAAACTCGTGTTTTTTATGAAATCATGTAAACCTTCTAGAAGCTGTGATTTTAAAAAAAGGGGGAAGTAAGCTTTTCTTATTTCCAAACACATGCGCAAACTATAGAAAGTCGTTATGACGTAGAATGTGCATACTTTGTTGATTCCATTTATGAAATAAAACACATTTTCTAAAAACTCGTGTTTTTTAAGAAATCATGTAAACCTTCTAGAAGCTGTGATTTTAAAAAACGGGGGAAGTAAGCTTTTCTTATTTCCGTACGCATGCGCAAACTATAGAAAGTCGTTATGACGTAGAATGTGCATACTTTGTAGATTCCATTTATGAAATAAAACACATTTTCTAAAAACTCGTGTTTTTTACGAAATCATGTAAACCTTCTAGAAGATGTGATTTTAAAAAACGGGGGAAGTAAGCTTTTCTTATTTCTGGACGCATGCGCAAACTATAGAAAGTCGTTATGACGTAGAATGTGCATACTTTGTAGATTCCATTGATGAAATAAAACACATTTTCTAAAAACTCATGTTTTATACGAAATCATGTAAACCTTCTAGAAGCTGTGATTTAAAAAACAGCGGAAGTAAGCTTTTCTTATTTCCGGACGCATGCGCAAACTATAGAAATTCGTTATGACATAGAATGTGCATACTTTGTTGATTCCATTTATGAAATAAAACACATTTTCTAAATACTCGTGTTTTTTAACAAATCATGTAAACCTTCTAAAAGCTGTAATTTTAAAAAACGGGGGAAGTAAGCTTTTCTTATTTCCAAACGCATGCGCAAACTATAGAAAGTCGTTATGATGTAGAATGTGCATACTTTGTTGATTCCATTTATGAAATAAAACACATTTTCTAAAAACTCGTGTTTTTTAAGAAATCATGTAAACCTTCTAGAAGCTGTGATTTTAAAAAACAGGGGAAGTAAGCTTTTCTTATTTCCGGACGCATGCGAAAACTATAGAAAGTCGTTATGACGTAGAATGTGCATACTTTGTAGATTCCATTTATGAAATAAAACACGTTTTCCAAAAACTCGTGTTTTTTACAAAATCATGTAAACCTTCTAGAAGCTGTGATTTTAAAAAACGGTGGAAGTAAGCGTTTCTTATTTCCGGACAAATTTGCAAACTATAGAAAGTCGTTATGACGTAGAAAATATGAACATAGAAAATATGGTGCAAAACTGTGCAAAACATGCAGCAGTGCTCTCTATCCCAGAAAGGGTGAATGAATTACAATAGAATACAATACTGTCAATGAGCAATTCGAATTGACTAAGTAGGCCATTCGAATCACAGAATGGAGTAGCTTGACTCTGTCTAGGAGTCCTCATAAATCATCGGTGGTACTCATCAATCACAACAACCAGTCATCCAGGTGTCAATCTGAGTCTAACTGAGCATAATAAATGTAACTGAAGTGTGTAGCACTGATATAGGATCTGGAGGCTCAATGGGGGCGCATGGGAGGCTAACTGAAGTCAGAACAAGTCACCTAATCGAACTGGAGGTCAAACGGAAGTGATACAGTCAGTCGGGAGTGAAACTAGCCTCAAATCAGGGAGAATCGGAGCTAACTGAATGTAACTGGAGTGAATCTGCAGTGGTAGGTGAACAAGTGCGCCCTTCTCTGGCAGTAGGTGAGAAGAGGGCGCCTTTCAGCTCAGGAGGGCTAAAACTCTGTGGTAAGTGGCTCCCGGGTGCTAGAAGAAGGTGGATAAGGTGCTGGAGGCATCAAACTGGTGACTGGGATGCATGCCTGTGCATGCAGAATCCTGAAATAGATCATATCCTGAAATAGATCATGCAAGATCCTGAAATAGATGATGTATCCCGAAATAGATGATGTGGATATCCGAACACCCCCCCTCAAGCTAGACTATGATGTGCCAACTAAAATAATGTGGGGCCCTAGTAACTAAGACCAAAGGTCACCCCAATACAATAATCCAAAAAATGCTGAAAATAAACTAAGTGAGGAAAGAGGGAAAACCCAGTGGGAAGAAAGCCCCCCCTCAAGCTAAAGCATAATAATGAATCAATCTGTCTCCACCATGATGGAACTCACCCCCAACAGTGAACGGAGGTAAGAGAACTTCTTCTCAGTGAAGCTCTTGGTGAAGATGTCTGCAATTTGCTCATCAGTAGGGAAATATTGCAGAATGATGGTGCGGTCGTGCACCAACTGTCGAATGTAATGCATATGAATCTCAATGTGTTTGGTCCTCTGCCGCTGAACTGGATCTGTGGAGATCTTGATAGCACTTTGATTGTCACAAAATAGGACAGTCGAAGTAGTGCCACCAAAACCAAACTTGGAAAGAATACCCTGCAACCAAACTGCCTGAATGCAGGCATTGACTGCCCCTCGATACTCTGCCTCTGCTGATGAAAGTGCAATGGCTGCTTGCTTTTTGCTGGACCAGCAAATAGCACCATGACCAATCATGAAAACATAACCGGAAGTGGACTTCCGATCAATGCTATCACTTGCCCAATCTGAATCAGTAAAACCAATGAAATCTAGCTCAGAATCTGCAGCATAATGTATGCCAAACTGTCTCGTACCTTGCACATACTGCAAGATCCGCTTGGCTGCTCGCCAATGAAGCTCATGTGGCTGCTGCATATATCTTGACACGGCACTCACGGCATATGAGATATCAGGCCTAGAGTGTGTCAAATAAAGTAGTGAACCAATCAACTGTCGATACATACTGCAATCTGCAAGCGGTGTAGAAACTCCCTCCTCAAGACTGATTCCTGAGAGGAATGGGAACGGGGCTGCCTTACATTCAGCCATATTAAACTTCAATAACAGGTCGGAAGCATATTTTTGCTGAGATATAGTGATCCCATCAAAATTTTGAGCTATCTCCAAGCCCAAAAAATGACTCAGCAAGCCCAAATCGCTCATGTCAAAAGCTAGATTTAAGGCAGATTTTAGCTTGTTTATTGAAGTAAGTGTGCTACCAGTAATAAGCAGATCATCAACATAAAGTACAATAACCAACAGATTACCTTTAACTTGCTGAAGATAGACATTCGGATCAGATTTTCATCTTTGGAAATTCTGAGAAAGAAGGAAGGAGTCCATCTTTGCGTACCAAGCTCTTGGGGCCTGTTTTAACCCGTACAAAGATTTCGTCAATCTACAAACCAATGATGGATCTGATGTATAACCCTCTGGCTGCTGCATATAGACCTCTTCAGCAAGGTCTCCATGTAAAAATGCACTCTTCACATCCATGTGATGCACTTCCCAGTGCTTGGATGCGGCAATAGCTAAAACAAGGCGGATGGAATCCATCTTTGCAACCGGTGCAAAGGTCTCTGTGTAGTCCACTCCTTGGACTTGGGAAAAACCTTTTTCCACCAACCTTGCTTTATATTTACTGATAGTGCCATCAGCAACTTTAGTACGGTAGACCCATTTACACTTCACTAATTTTCTTCCAGGTGGAAGAGAAACTAGCTCCCATGTATTGTTCTTTTGAAGAGAACTGTACTCTTCATCCATGGCATCTTTCCATCTCGGATCTCGATGGGCTGAATAGTATGATTGGGGATCTGAACCAGCCATCAAATAACAAATCTCAGGAAGAAATGGATCAGCAATAGAAAGAGCCATACCTGCCCTTTGAAAGTCTCCTCTTGTTCGTCTCGGATCAGCAGGATTTCCAAGACTAGAACCAGCAGATTGTAGAGTGTTTTGGGCCCACTTTGGTAACTGAGGGGGATCTGAATGATCGGATTCCGAACCTGATATGTCATGATCATCATATGCTGCTACAATATCAGAAATATCAGAGCTCATACCTTCATTATCGCTGCTCGAATCTTCTTCTGGTGAGGGTGGTGAATCGGCAGTTTTCTCCTCAACTAGTTGCAATTCTTGAAGCGGTTCTTCAAACTGCACACTGCGCTCTATGAATATCTTTTTAGATCTGATATCCATGAGTTTATATGCTTTTGATTCTTCCCCATATCCTATCAATATGCACTCGATACTTTGTGGATCCAAAGCTCGTCTCTTCTCAGAAGGAATTCTAGCCCATGCAGTAGAGCCAAAAACTCTCAAATTTGACACATCCGGTTTGTGACCAAAGAATGCTTCGAAAAGAGTCATACCTTTCACGGATGAATGTGGAACTCGGTTCTGTATATATGCAGAAACATTGATTGCTTCATCCCAAAGATTTGCAGCCAAACCTTTTGATTCAATCATGCATGTAGCCATCTCTTTCAGTGACCGGTTTTTCCTTTCCGCTACACCGTTCTGCTGGGGTGTGTAGGGAACTGTATGTTGGATCTTGATTCCGCTTTGGGCACAAAGTTGCAGCAACTAGGACTTGATATATTCCCCACCATTATCAGATCTAAGAGCTTTGATCTTGCTCTCAGTGGTGGTCTCGACAGAAGCCTTAAAATCCTTGAATTTTCCAAGCACTTCTGACTTGTTTTTGAGAAAGAATACCCATGTAAAGCGGGAAAAATCGTCAATAAATGTCAAAACATGCCTTGAACCATTTAATGACATATGGGGCAGCGGACCACTGATATCAGAATGGATCAATCCCAAAATAGTAGAGGCTCTGCTAGCCTTGCCACGGTCGAATCTGTGCTCAGGGTGCTTCCCAATAATGCAACCGGTGCATATTCCCTTCGAGGAACGGAGTTGTGGAAGCCCATCTACCATGGATTTATTTGATAGAAGCAGCAAATACTTATAATTTAGATGTCCAAATATTTCGTGCCAAAGCCTACTAACCTCATTACCATGTGTGCGAAGAGCAGTGGGCTTTGCAAGCGGAATAAAGTGCGAAAACTCATAGCATTTGGAGTGTGGTTTGCCTTTCCAACTGCAACTAGTCTTCCACTTTTGATATCAGAAATTTCAACTGTATTAGGGCTGAATGTGACTTTATTTGGATCACCAGTATGTGTCATTTGATACATAGAAAGGAGATTCGAAGCTAAGGAAGGCGCATAGAGAACATTCTGAAAGCATCCATGTTCTACATGAATCGTACCTTTGCCCTTTGAAGAAATTTTTGAGTCATCTCCCAAATGGATGGGGATGGAGCTGTTTGGATCGAATGAGGAAAAGGAATCAATGTTTGCAGCCATATGATTTGATGCACCCGAATCTATCAAGAGAGTTGAGGGCTTCGAAACCGTTGCCATGAGTGCTTGTCCTCTTTCATGATCATCATTCCGATCCTTATTCCTTGCACCGTCAGGAAGGGTTATGTTGTTCTTTTCCAAAAGGAGGGCCATTTGATCTATAGTCTTCTTCATACATGAACTTTCGGGATGAAAGCCACGGTTACAATAAGTACATTTAGATTTTTGGTTACCTTCTTTGCCCTTTTGCTTGGATTTCGAACTGGATGGTGCATCCGTTTGCTTGCCTTTGTCTTTTTGCTTGTGAGGCTCGAATTTGAGCTTCTCCTTCTTTAGCTTTCCTTTACCATTCGAGATCTTGGGTCCTTGAACAAATAGGGCTGAATCTTTGGAGCTTATGGACCCCATTTGAATCAACTTGTCATGCTCTTTCGTAACGGACTCAATGAAGGCATTCAAGGTAGGCATCTTCCAATTCGGGGTAGTTAGCCGACCGGAATTGAAAGTGGAGACAAATACCGAATAATCTTTCCCAAGATTGCTTAGAATGGAGAGGATCAACTGTTTATCCTCTTTGATAACACCACTGTTCTTCAATTGCAAGTTCAAGTTCTTGAATTTTGTGAAGAATTCATTGATGGTCTCGAAATTCTCAGGATTAAGGCCAATCAATTCATTCTCTAATTGAAAAGCCCTAAGCTCATCCTGCTTGCCGAATAGTGTCTCAAGTTGCTCCCATATGGCTTTTGGAGTCTTCAATCCGCTGAGATGGAAGTGAAGATCCTTGGAGATGGAGAGACAAAGAAGACCGTAAGCTTCATCAAGCTTGTTGTAGTGTTTAGTTCTTTCTGCTACATTGTTTGGCTCCAATTCAAGACCAAGAGTGACTCGGTAGTAACCTTTTGAACGTAATATGATCTCCATATCATCTTTCCAATCAAAATAATTGAATGGGGTGAGGATAGGCTTTGAAGAAGAGTATTCCATTGCAAGGATTGAGTCAACTGATGAAGAGGAAGCTTGCATGCAGACTATAGTGAATGCAATTGCTGTAGAAAGGCTTGCATGCAGAAGGTAGCGAATGCAATTGGAGGAGACAATAAACCTGCAAATCACATCAAAACAACCACAATAAGGTCGAACAATCCACCCTTTGAGAGTTGCATCACACCTGGGATTGGATTTCAAGCAATGTTGAATAGGTCCAATGTATCAGATCCAGGAATTATGTGGTAACTCAAGCTTCTGGAGTGGTATTGGAGTATTTTTCAAGCTTTGCATGCACAGGAGCGAATTCCCTTGAGATATCTCATGCAAAATTTATTGCAATTTTTAGCAATTCAGTCAAATCTTCTTGTATAAACACCTGTAGAAAAGAGATATTGTCCCTGCAATGGCTCTGATACCATGTAAAATTAGTCACAGCAGATCTAATGAACAAGTAAATCAATCACAACAGATGAACATAGAAAATATGGTGCAAAACTGTGCAAAACATGCAGCAGTGCTCTCTATCCCAGAAAGGGTGAATGAATTCCAATAGAATACAATACTGTCAATGAGCAATTCGAATTGACTAAGTAGGCCATTCGAATCACAGAATGGAGTAGCTTGACTCTGTCTAGGAGTCCTCATAAATCATCGGTGGTACTCATCAATCACAACAACCAGTCATCCAGGTGTCAATCTGAGTCTAACTGAGCATAATAAATGTAACTGAAGTGTGTAGCACTGGTATAGGATCTGGAGGCTCAGTAGGGGCGCATGGGAGGCTAACTGAAGTCAGAACAAGTCACCTAATCGAACTGGAGGTCAAACGGAAGTGATACAGTCAGTCGGGAGTGAAACTAGCCTCAAATCAGGGAGAATCGGAGCTAACTGAATGTAACTGGAGTGAATCTGCAGTGGTAGGTGAACAAGTGCGCCCTTCTCTGGCAGTAGGTGAGAAGAGGGCACCTTTCAGCTCAGGAGGGCTAAAACTCTGTGGTAAGTGGCTCCCGGGTGCTAGAAGAAGGTGGATAAGGTGCTGGAGGCATCAAACTGGTGACTGGGATGCATGCCTGTGCATGCAGAATCTTGAAATAGATCATATCCTGAAATAGGAATCCTGAAATAGATCATATCCTGAAATAGATCATGCAAGATCCTGAAATAGATGATGTATCCCGAAATAGATGATGTGGATATCCGAACACCCCCCCTCAAGCTAGACTATGATGTGCCAACTAAAATAATGTGGGGCCCTTGTAACTAAGACCAAAGGTCACCCCAATACAATAATCCAAAAAATGCTGAAAATAAACTAAGTGAGGAAAGAGGGAAAACCCAGTGGGAAGAAAGCCCCCCCTCAAGCTAAAGCATAATAATGAATCAATCTGTCTCCACCATGATGGAACTCACCCCCAACAGTGAACGGAGGTAAGAGAACTTCTTCTCAGTGAAGCTCTTGGTGAAGATGTCTGCAATTTGCTCATCAGTAGGGAAATATTGCAGAATGATGGTGCGATCGTGCACCAACTGTCGAATGTAATGCATATGAATCTCAATGTGTTTGGTCCTCTGCCGCTGAACTGGATCTGTGGAGATATTTATAGCACTTTGATTGTCACAAAATAGGACAGTCGAAGTAGTGCCACCAAAACCAAACTCGGAAAGAATACCCTGCAACCAAACTGCCTGAATGCAGGCATTGACTGCCCCTCGATACTCTGCCTCTGCTGATGAAAGTGCAATGGCTGCTTGCTTTTTGCTGGACCAGCAAATAGCACCATGACCAATCATGAAAACATAACCGGAAGTGGACTTCCGATCAATGCTATCACCTGCCCAATCTGAATCAGTAAAACCAATGAAATCTAGCTCAGAATCTGCAGCATAATGTATGCCAAACTGTCTCGTACCTTGCACATACTGCAAGATCCGCTTGGCTGCTCGCCAATGAAGCTCATGTGGCTGCTGCATATATCTTGACACGGCACTCACGGCATATGATATATCAGGCCTAGAGTGTGTCAAATAAAGTAGTGAACCAATCAACTGTCGATACATACTGCAATCTGCAAGCGGTATAGAAACTCCCTCCTCAAGACTGATTCCTGAGAGGAATGGGAATGGGGCTGCCTTACATTCAGCCATATTAAACTTCAATAACAGGTCGGAAGCATATTTTTGCTGAGATATAGTGATCCCATCAAAATTTTGAGCTATCTCCAAGCCCAAAAAATGACTCAGCAAGCCCAAATCGCTCATGTCAAAAGCTAGATTTAAGGCAGATTTTAGCTTGTTTATTGAAGTAAGTGTGCTACCAGTAATAAGCAGATCATCAACATAAAGTACAATAACCAACAAATTACCTTTAACTCGCTGAAGATAGACATTCGGATCAGATTTGCATCTTTGGAAATTCTGAGAAAGAAGGAAGGAGTCCATCTTTGCGTACCAAGCTCTTGGGGCCTGTTTTAACCCGTACAAAGATTTCTTCAATCTACAAACCAATGATGGATCTGATGTATAACCCTCTGGCTGCTGCATATAGACCTCTTCAGCAAGGTCTCCATGTAAAAATGCACTCTTCACATCCATGTGATGCACTTCCCAGTGCTTGGATGCGGCAATAGCTAAAACAAGGCGGATGGAATCCATCTTTGCAACCGGTGCAAAGGTCTCTGTGTAGTCCACTCCTTGGACTTGGGAAAAACCTTTTTCCACCAACCTTGCTTTATATTTGCTGATAGTGCCATCAGCAGCAACTTTAGTACGGTATACCCATTTACACTTCACTAATTTTCTTCCAGGTGGAAGAGAAACTAGCTCCCATGTATTGTTCTTTTGAAGAGAACTGTACTCTTCATCCATGGCATCTTTCCATCTCGGATCTCGATGGGATGAATAGTATGATTGGGGATCTGAACCAGCCATCAAATAACAAATCTCAGGAAGAAATGGATCAGCAATAGAAAGAGCCATACCTGCCCTTTGAAAGTCTCCTCTTGTTCGTCTCGGATCAGCAGGATTTCCAAGACTAGAACCAGCAGATTGTAGAGTGTTTTGGGCCCACTTTGGTAACTGAGGGGGATCTGAATGATCGGATTCCGAACCTGATATGTCATGATCATCATATGCTGCTACAATATAAGAAATATCAGAACTCATACCTTCATTATCGCTGCTCGAATCTTCTTCTGGTGAAGGTGGTGAATCGGCAGTTTTCTCCTCAACTAGTTGCAATTCTTGAAGCGGTTCTTCAAACTGCACACTGCGCTCTATGAATATCTTTTTAGATCTGATATCCATGAGTTTATATGCTTTTGATTCTTCCCCATATCCTATCAATATGCACTCGATACTTTGTGGATCCAAAGCTCGTCTCTTCTCAGAAGGAATTCTAGCCCATGCAGTAGAGCCAAAAACTCTCAAATTTGACACATCCGGTTTGTGACCAAAGAATGCTTCGAAAGGAGTAATACCTTTCACGGATGAATGTGGAACTCGGTTCTATATATATGCAGCAACATTGATTGCTTCAGCCCAAAGATTTGCAGCCAAACCTTTTGATTCAATCATGCATGTAGCCATCTCTTTCAGTGACCGGTTTTTCCTTTCCGCTACACCGTTCTGCTGGGGTGTGTAGGGAACTGTATGTTGGATCTTGATTCCGCTTTGGGCACAAAGTTGCAGCAACTCGGACTTGATATATTCCCCACCATTATCAGATCTAAGAGCTTTGATCTTGCTCTCAGTGGTGGTCTCGACAGAAGCCTTAAAATCCTTGAATTTTCCAAGCACTTCTGACTTGTTTTTGAGAAAGAATACCCATGTAAAGCGGGAAAAATCGTCAATAAATGTCAAAACATACCTTGAACCATTTAATGACATATGGGGCAGCGGACCACTGATATCAGAATGGATCAATCCCAAAATAGTAGAGGCTCTGCTAGCCTTGCCACGGTCGAATCTGTGCTCGGGGTGCTTCCCAATAATGCAACCGGTGCATATTCCCTTCGAGGAACGGAGTTGTGGAAGCCCATCTACCATGGATTTATTTGATAGCAGCAGCAAATACTTATAATTTAGATGTCCAAATCTTTCATGCCAAAGCCTACTAACCTCATTACCATGTGTGCGAAGAGCAGTGGGCTTTGCAAGCGGAATAAAGTGCGAAAACTCATAGCATTTTGCAGTGTGGTTTGCCTTTCCAACCGCAACTAGTCTTCCACTTTTGATATCAGAAATTTCAACTGTATTAGGGCTGAATGTGACTTTATTTGGATCACCAGTATGTGTCATTTGATACATAGAAAGGAGATTCGAAGCTAAGGAAGGCGCATAGAGAACATTATGAAAGCATCCATGTTCTACATGAATCGTACCTTTGCCCTTTGAAGAAATTTTTGAGTCATCTCCCAAATGGATGGGGATGGAGCTGTTTGGATCGAATGAGGAAAAGGAATCAATGTTTGCAGCCATATGATTTGATGCACCCGAATATATCAAGAGAGTTGAGGGCTTCGAAACCGTTGCCATGAGTGCTTGTCCTCTTTCATGATCATCATTCCGATCCTTCTTCCTTGCACCGTCAGGAAGGGTTATGTTGTTCTTTTCCAAAAGGAGGGCCATTTGATCTATAGTCTTCTTCATACATGAACTTTCGGGATGAAAGCCACGGTTACAATAAGTACATTTAGATTTTTGGTTACCTTCTTTGCCCTTTTGCTTGGATTTCGAACTGGATGGTGCATCCGTTTGCTTGCCTTTGTCTTTTTGCTTGTGAGGCTCGAATTTGGGCTTCTCCTTCTTTAGCTTTCCTTTACCATTCGAGATCTTGGGTCCTTGAACAAATAGGGCTGAATCTTTGGAGCTTATGGACCCCATTTGAATCAACTTGTCATGCTCTTTCATAACGGACTCAATGAAGGCATTCAAGGTAGGCATCTTCCAATTCGGGGTAGTTAGCCGACCGGAATTGAAAGTGGAGACAAATACCGAATAATCTTTCCCAAGCTTGCTTAGAATGGAGAGGATCAACTGTTTATCCTCTTTGATAACACCACTGTTCTTCAATTGCAAGTTCAAGTTCTTGAATTTTGTGAAGAATTCATTGATGGTCTCGAAATTCTCAGGATTAAGGCCAATCAATTCATTCTCTAATTGAAAAGCCCTAAGCTCATCCTGCTTGCCGAATAGTGTCTCAAGTTGCTCCCATATGGCTTTTGGAGTCTTCAATCCGCTGAGATGGAAGTGAAGATCCTTGGATATGGAGAGACAAAGAAGACCGTAAGCTTCATCAAGCTTGTTGTAGTGTTTAGTTCTTTCTGCTACATTGTTTGGCTCCAATTCAAGACCAAGAGTGACTCGGTAGTAACCTTTTGAACGTAATATGATCTCCATATCATCTTTCCAATCAAAATAATTGAATGGGGTGAGGATAGGCTTTGAAGAAGAGTATTCCATTGCAAGGATTGAGTCAACTGATGAAGAGGAAGCTTGCATGCAGACTATAGTGAATGCAATTGCTGTAGAAAGGCTTGCATGCAGAAGGTAGCGAATGCAATTGGAGGAGACAATAAACCTGCAAATCACATCAAAACAACCACAATAAGGTCGAACAATCCACCCTTTGAGAGTTGCATCACACCTGGGATTGGATTTCAAGCAATGTTGAATAGGTCCAATGTATCAGATCCAGGAATTATGTGGTAACTCAAGCTTCTAGAGTGGTATTGGAGTATTTTTCAAGCTTTGCATGCACAGGAGCGAATGCCCTTGAGATATCTCATGCAAAACTTATTGCAATTTTTAGCAATTCAGTCAAATCTTCTTGTATAAACACCTGTAGAAAAGAGATCTTGTCCCTGCAATGGCTCTGATACCATGTAAAATTAGTCACAGCAGATCTAATGAACAAGTAAATCAATCACAACAGATGAACATAGAAAATATGGTGCAAAACTGTGCAAAACATGCAGCAGTGCTCTCTATCCCAGAAAGGGTGAATGAATTGCAATAGAATACAATACTGTCAATGAGCAATTCGAATTGACTAAGTAGGCCATTCGAATCACAGAATGGAGTAGCTTGAATCTGTCTAGGAGTCCTCATAAATCATCGGTGGTACTCATCAATCACAACAACCAGTCATCCAGGTGTCAATCTGAGTCTAACTGAGCATAATAAATGTAACTGAAGTGTGTAGCACTGGTATAGGATCTGGAGGCTCAGTGGGGGCGCATGGGAGGCTAACTGAAGTCAAAACAAGTCACCTAATCGAACTGGAGGTCAAACGGAAGTGATACAGTCAGTCGGGAGTGAAACTAGCCTCAAATCAGGGAGAATCGGAGCTAACTGAATGTAACTGGAGTGAATCTGCAGTGGTAGGTGAACAAGTGCGCCCTTCTCTGGCAGTAGGTGAGAAGAGGGCACCTTTCAGCTCAGGAGGGCTAAAACTCTGTGGTAAGTGGCTCCCGGGTGCTAGAAGAAGGTGGATAAGGTGCTGGAGGCATCAAACTGGTGACTGGGATGCATGCCTGTGCATGCAGAATCCTGAAATAGATCATATCCTGAAATAGGAATCCTGAAATAGATCATATCCTGAAATAGATCATGCAAGATCCTGAAATAGATGATGTATCCCGAAATAGATGATGTGGATATCCGAACAGCTGTGATTTTAAAAAACGGGGGAAGTAAGCTTTTCTTATTTCCGGACGCATGTGCAAACTATAGAAAGTCGTTATGACGTAGAATGTGCATACTTTGTAGATTGCATTTATGAAATAAAAAACATTTTCTAAAAACTCGTGTTTTTTAGGAAATCATGTAAACCTTCTAGAAGCTGTGATTTTAAAAAACGGTGGAAGTAAGCTTTTCTTATTTCCGGACGAATGCGCAAACTATAGAAAGTCGTTATGATGTAGAATGTGCATACTTTGTTGATTCCATTTATGAAATAAAACACATTTTCCAAAAACTTGTGTTTTTTAAGAAATCATGTAAACCTTCTAGAAGCTGTGATTTTAAAAAACTGTGGAAGTAAGCTTTTCTTATTTCCGGACGCATGGTCAAACTATAGAAAGTCGTTATGATGTAGAATGTGCATACTTTGTAGATTCTATTTATGAAATAGAACACATTTTCTAAAAACTCGTGTTTTTTATGAAATCATGTAAACCTTCTAGAAGCTGTGATTTTAAAAAACGGGGGAAGTAAGCTTTTCTTATTTCCAAACACATGCGCAAACTATAGAAAGTCGTTATGACGTAGAATGTGCATACTTTGTTGATTCCATTTATGAAATAAAACACATTTTCTAAATACTCGTGTTTTTTAACAAATAATGTAAACCTTCTAGAAGCTGTAATTTTAAAAAACGGGGGAAGTAAGCTTTTCTTATTTCCAAACGCATGTGCAAACTATAGAAAGTCGTTATGTCGTAGAATGTGCATACTTTGTTGATTCCATTTATGAAATAAAACACATTTTCTAAAAACTCGTGTTTTTTACGAAAACATGTAAACCTTCTAGAAGCTGTGATTTTAAAAAACGGTGGAAGTAAGCTTTTCTTATTTCCGGACGCATGCGCAAACTATAGAAAGTCGTTATGACGTAGAACGTGCATACTTTGTTGATTCCATTTATGAAATAAAACACATTTTCTAAATACTCGTGTTTTTTAACAAATAATGTAAACCTTCTAGAAGCTGTAATTTAAAAAAATGGGGGAAGTAAGATTTTCTTATTTCCAAACGCATGCGCAAACTATAGAAAGTCGTTATGTCGTAGAATGTGCATACTTTGTTGATTCCATTTATGAAATAAAACACATTTTCTAAAAACTCGTGTTTTTTAAGAAATCATGTAAACCTTCTAGAAGCTGTGATTTTAAAAAACGGTGGAAGTAAGCTTTTCTTATTTCCGGACGAATGCGCAAACTATAGAAAGTCGTTATGACGTAGAATGTGCATACTTTGTGGATTCCATTTATGAAATAAATCACAATTTCTAAAAACTCATGTTTTTTAAGAAATCATGTAAACCTTCTAGAAGCTGTGATTTTAAAAAACGATGGAAGTAAGCTTTTCTTATTTCTGGACGAATGCGCAAACTATAGAAAGTCGTTATGACGTAGAATATGCATACTTTGTTGATTCCATTTATGAAATAAAACACATTTTCTAAAAACTCGTGTTTTTTAGGAAATCATGTAAACCTTCTAGAAGCTGTGATTTTGAAAAACGTTGGAAGTAAGCTTTTCTTATTTCTGGACGCATGCGCAAACTATAGAAAGTCATTATGACTTAGAATGTGCATACTTTGTTGATTCCATATATGAAATAAAACACATTTTCTACAAACTCGTGTTTTTCACGAAATTATGTAAACCTTCTAGAAGCTGTGATTTAAAAAAACGGTGGAAGTAAGCTTTTCTTATTTCCGGACGCATGCGCAAACTATAGAAAGTCGTTATGACGTAGAATGTGCATACTTTGTAAATTCCATTTATGAAATAAAACAAATTTTCTAAAAACTCATGTTTTTTAAAAAATCATGTAAACTTTCTAGAAGACGTGATTTTAAAAAACGGGACAAGTAAGCTTTTTTATTTCCAAACGCATGCGCAAACTATAGAAATTCGTTATGATGTAGAATGTGCGTACTTTGTTGATTCCATTTATGAAATAAAACACATTTTCTAAAAAATCGTGTTTTTTAGGAAATCATGTAAACCTTCTAGAAGCTGTGAATTTAAAAAACGGTGGAAGTAAGCTTTTCTTATTTCCGGACGCATGAGCAAACTCTAGAAATTCATTATGACGTAGAATGTGCATACTTTGTTGATTCCATTTATGAAATAAAACACATTTTCTAAAAACTCGTGTTTTTTAAGAAATCATGTAACCCTTCTAGAAACTGTGATTTTAAAAAATGGTGGAAGGAAGCTTTTCTTATTTCCGGACGCATGCGCAAACTATAGAAAGTCGTTATGACGTAGAATGTGCAAACTTTTTTGATTCCATTTATGAAATAAACACATTTTCTAAAAAGTCGTGTTTTTTAAGAAACCATGTAAACCTTCTAGAAGCTGTGATTTTAAAAAACGGTGGAAGTAAGCTTTTCTTATTTCCGGACGCATGCGCAAACTATAGAAAGTCGTTATGACGTAGAATGTGCATACTTTGTTGATTCCATTTATGAAATAAAACACATTTTCTAAAAACTCCTGTTTTTTAAGAAATCATGTAAACCTTCTAGAAGATGTGATTTTAAAAAACGGGGGAAGTAAGCTTTTCTTATTTCCAAACGCATGCGCAAACTATAGAAAGTCGTTATGACGTAGAATGTGCAAACTTTGTTGATTCCATTTATTAAATAAACACATTTTCTAAAAAAATTTGTTTTTTACGAAATCTTGTAAACCTTCTAGAAGCTGTGATTTTAAAAAACGGTGGAAGTAAGCTTTTCTTATTTCCGGACGCATGCGCAAACTATAGAAAGTCGTTATGACGTAGAATGTGCATACTTTGTTGATTCCATTTATGAAATAAAACAGATTTTCTAAAAACTCGTGTTTTTTAAGAAATCATGTAAACCTTCTAGAAGATGTGATTTTAAAAAACGGGGGAAGTAAGCTTTTCTTATTTCGAAACGCATGCGCAAACTATAGAAAGTCGTTATGACGTAGAATCTGCATACTTTGTTGATTCCATTTATGAAATAAAAGACATTTTCTAAAAACTCGTGTTTTTTAAGAAATCATGTAAACTTTCTAGAAGCTGTGATTTTAAAAAACGGGGGAAGTAAGCTTTTCTTATTTCCGGCCGCATACGCAAACTATAGAAAGTCGTTATGACGTAGAATGTGCATATTTTGTAGATTCCATTTATGAAATAAAACACATTTTCTAAAAACTCGTGTTTTTTACGAAATCATGCAAACCTTCTAGAAGCTGTGATTTTAAAAAACGGGGGAAGTAAGCTTTTCTTATTTCCGGACGCATGTGCAAACTATAGAAAGTCGTTATGACGTAGAATGTGCATACTTTGTAGATTACATTTATGAAATAAAAAACATTTTCTAAAAACTCGTGTTTTTTACGAAATCATGTAAACCTTCAAGAAGCTGTGATTTTAAAAAACGGTGGAAGTAAGCTTTTCTTATTTCCGGACGAATGCGCAAACTATAGAAAGTCGTTATGATGTAGAATGTGCATACTTTGTTGATTCCATTTATGAAATAAAACACATTTTCTAAAAACTTGTGTTTTTTAAGAAATCATGTAAACCTTCTAGAAGCTGTGATTTTAAAAAACTGTGGAAGTAAGCTTTTCTTATTTCCGAACGCATGTTCAAACTATAGAAAGTCGTTATGAGGTAGAATGTGCATACTTTGTAGATTCTATTTATGAAACAGAACACATTTTCTAAAAGCTCGTGTTTTTTAAGAAATCATGTAAACTTTCTAGAAGATGTGATTTTAAAAAACGGGGGAAGTAAGCTTTTCTTATTTCCAAACGCATGCGCAAACTATAGAAAGTCGTTATGACGTAGAATCTGCATACTTTGTTGATTCCATTTATGAAATAAAACACATTTTCTAAAAACTCGTGTTTTTTAAGAAATCATGTAAACCTTCTAGAAGCTGTGATTTTAAAAAACGGGGGAAGTAAGCTTTTCTTATTTCCGGCCGCATGCGCAAACTATAGAAAGTCGTTATGACGAAGAATGTGCATACTTTGTTGATTCCATTTATGATATAAAACACATTTTCTAAAAACTCGTGTTTTTTAAGAAATCATGTAAACCTTCTAGAATCTGTGATTTTAAAAAACGGGGGGCAGTAAGCTTTTCTTATTTCCAAACGCATGCGCAAACTATTGAAAGTCGTTATGACGTAGAATGTGCATACTTTGTAGATTCCATTTATGAAATAAAGCACATTTTCTAAAAACTCGTGTTTTTTACGAAATCATGTAAACCTTCTAGAAGCTGTGATTTTAAAAAACGGTGGAAGTAAGCTTTTCTTCTTTCCGGACGAATGCGTAAACTATAGAAAGTCGTTGTGACGTAGGATGTGCATACTTTGTAGATTCCATTTATGAAATAAAACACATTTTCTAAAAACTCGTGTTTTTTAAGAAATCATGTAAACCTTCTAGAAGCTATGATTTTAAAAAACGGTGGAAGTAAGCTTTTCTTATTTCCGGAAGCATGCGCAAACTATAGAAAGTCGTTATGACGTAGAATGTGCATACTTTGTTCATACCATTTATCAAATAAAACACATTTTCTAAAAACTCGTGTTTTTTAAGAAATCATGTAAACCTTCTAGAAGCTGTGATTTTAAAAAACGGGCGAAGTAAGCTTTTCTTATTTCCAAATGCATGCGCAAACTATAGAAATTCGTTATGACATAGAATGTGCATACTTTGTTGATTCCATTTATGAAATAAAACACATTTTCTAAAAAGTCGTGTTTTTTAAGAAATCGTGTAAACTTTCTAGAAGCTGTGATTTTAAAAAATGGGGGAAGTAAGCTTTTCTTATTTCTGGACGCATGCACAAACTATAGAAAGTCCTCATGACATAGAATGTGCATACTTTCTAGATTCCATTTATGAAATAAAGCACATTTTCTAAAAACTCATGTTTTTTACGAAATCATGTAAACCTTCTAGAAGCTGTGATTTTAAAAAACGGTGGAAGTAAGCTTTTCTTATTTCCGGATGAATTTGCAAACTATAGAATGTCATTATGACGTAAAATGTGCATACTTTGTTGATTCCATTTATGAAATAAAACACATTTTCTAATAACTCGTGTTTTTTACGAAATCATGTAAACCTTCTAGAAGCTGTGATTTTAAAAAACGGTGGAAGTAAGCTTTTCTTATTTCCGGACGCATGCGCAAACTATAGAAAGTCGTTATGACGTAGAATGTGCATACTTTGTTGATTCCATTTATGAAATAAAACACATTTTCTAAAAACTCGTGTTTTTTAAGAAATCATGTCAACCTTCTAGAAGATGTGATTTTAAAAAACGGTGGAAGTAAGCTTTTCTTATTTCCGGACGCATGCGCAAACTATAGA
Organism: Larix kaempferi; assembly: GCA_027924585.1. Taxonomy (NCBI): domain Eukaryota; kingdom Viridiplantae; phylum Streptophyta; class Pinopsida; order Pinales; family Pinaceae; genus Larix; species Larix kaempferi. The sequence goes on from BSBM01000324.1 coordinate 4,973,562, forward strand.
AAGTCGTTATTACGTAGAATGTGCATACTTCGTTGATTCCATTGATGAAATAAAACACATTTTCTAAAAACTTGTGTTGTTTAAGAAATCATGTAAACCTTCTAGAAGCCATGATTTTGAAAAACGGTGGAAGTAAGCTTTTCTTATTTCCGGACGAATGCGCAAACTATAGAAAGTCGATATGACGTAGAATCTGCATACTTTGTAGATTCCATTTATGAAATAAAACACATTTTCTAAAAACTCGTGTTTTGTACTAAATCATGTAAACCTTCTGGAAGCCGTGGTTTTAAAAAACGGTGGAAGTAAGCTTTTGTTATTTCCGGACGAATGCGTAAACTATAGAAAGTCGTTATGACGTAGAATGTGCATACTTTGTTGATTCCATTTATGAAATAAAACACATTTTCTAAAAACTCGTGTTTTTTAAGAAATCTTGTAAACCTTCTAAAAGGTGTGATTTTAAAAAACGGTGGAAGCAAGCTTTTCTTATTTCCAGACGAATGCGCAAACTATAGAAAGTCGTTATGACGTAGAATTTGGATAAATTGTTGATTCCATTTATGAAATAAAACACATTTTCTAAAAACTCGTGTTTTTTAAGAAACCATGTAAACCTTCTAGAAGCTGTGATTTTAAAAAACGAGGGAAGTAAGCTTTTCTTATTTCCAAATACATGCGCAAACTATAGAAAGTCGTTATGACATAGAATGTGCATACTTTGTTGATTCCATTTATGAAATAAAACACATTTTCTAAAAACTCGTGTTTTTTACGAAATCATGTAAACCTTCTAGAAGCTGTGATTTTAAAAAACGGTGGAAGTAAGCTTTTCTTCTTTCCGGACGAATGCGTAAACTATAGAAAGTCGTTGTGACGTAGGATGTGCATACTTTGTAGATTCCATTTATGAAATAAAACACATTTTCTAAAAACTCGTGTTTTTTAAGAAATCATGTAAACCTTCTAGAAGCTATGATTTTAAAAAACGGTGGAAGTAAGCTTTTCTTATTTCCGGAAGCATGCGCAAACTATAGAAAGTCGTTATGACGTAGAATGTGCATACTTTGTTCATACCATTTATGAAATAAAACACATTTTCTAAAAACTCGTGTTTTTTACGAAATCATGTAAACCTTCTAGAAGCTGTGGTTTTAAAAAACGGTGGAAGTAAGCTTTTCTTATTTCCGGACGCATGCGCAAACTATAGAAAGTCGTTATGACGTAGAATGTGCATACTTTGTTGATTCCATTTATGAAATAAAACACATTTTCTAAAAACTCATGTTTTTTAAGAAATCATTTAAACCTTATAGAAGCTGTGATTTTTAAAAACGGTGGAAGTAAGCTTTTCTTATTTCCAGACGCATGCACAAACTATAGAAAGTCGTTATGACGTAGAATGTGCATACTTTGTAGATTCCATTTATGAAATAAAACACATTTTCTAAAAACTCGTGTTTTTTACGAAATCATGTAAAACTTCTAGAAGCTATGGTTTTAAAAAATGGTGGAACTAAGCTTTTCTTATTTCCGAACGAATGCGCAAACTATAGAAAGTCGTTATGACGTAGAATGTGCATAGTTTGTTGATTCCATTTATGAAATAAAACACATTTTCTAAAAACTCGTGTTTTTTAAGAAATCATGTAAACCTTCTAGACGAAGTGATTTTAAAAAACGGTGGAAGTAAGGTTTTCTTATTTCCGGACGAATGCGCAAACTATAGAAATTCGTTATGACGTAGAATTTGCATACTTTGTTGATTCCATTTATGAAATAAAACACATTTTCTAAAAACTCGTGTTTTTTAAGAAACCATGTAAACCTTCTAGAAGATGTGATTTTAAAAAACGGGGGAAGTAAGCTTTTCTTATTTCCAAACACATGCGCAAACTATAGAAAGTCGTTATGACGTAGAATGTGCATATTTTGTTGATTCCATTTATGAAATAAAACACATTTTCTAAAAACTCTTGTTTTTTAAGAAATCATGTAAACCTTCTAGAAGCTGTGATTTTAAAAAACGGTGGAAGTAAGCTTTTCTTATTTCCGAACGCATGCGCAAACTATAGAAAGTCGTTATGACGTAGAATGTGCATACATTGTTGATTCCATTCATAAAATAAAACACATTTTCTAAAAACTCGTGTTTTTTAAGAAATCATGTAAACCTTCTAGAATCTGTGATTTTAAAAAACGGGGGAGGTAAACTCTTCTTATTTCCGGACGCATACGCAAACTATAGAAAGTCGTTATGATGTAGAATGTGCATACTTTGTTGATTCCATTTATGAAATAAAACACATTTTCTAAAAACTCGTGTTTTTTACGAAATCATGTAAACCTTCTAGAAGCACTGATTTTAAAAAACGGTGGAAGTAAGCTTTTCTTATTTCCGGACGAATGCGCAAACTATACAAAGTCGTTATGACGTAGAATGTGCATACTTTGTAGATTCCATTTATGAAATAAAATACATTTCTAAAAACTCGTGTTTTTTACGAAATTATGTAAACCTTCTAAAAGCTGTGATTTTAAAAAACGGTGGAAGTAACCTTTTCTTATTTCCGGACGCATGCGCAAACAATAGAAATTCGTTATGACGTAGAATGTGCATACTTTGTTGATTCCATTTATGAAATAGAACACATTTTCTAAAAACTCCTGTTTTTTAAGAAATCATGTAAACCTTCTAGACGAAGTGATTTTAAAAAACGGTGGAAGTAGGCTTTTCTTATTTCCGGACGAATGCGCAAACTATAGAAATTCGTTATGACGTAGAATTTGCATACTTTGTTGATTCCATTTATGAAATAAAACACATTTTCTAAAAACTCGTGTTTTTTAAGAAACCATGTAAACCTTCTAGAAGATGTGATTTTAAAAAACGGGGGAAGTAAGCTTTTCTTATTTCCAAACACATGCGCAAACTATAGAAAGTCGTTATGACGTAGAATGTGCATATTTTGTTGATTCCATTTATTTAATAAAACACATTTTCTAAAAACTCGTGTTTTTTAAGAAATCATGCAAAACTTCTAAAATCTGTGATTTTAAAAAACGGGGGAGGTAAGCTTTTCTTATTTCCGGATGCATGCGCAAACTATAGAAAGTCGTTATGACGTAGAATGTGCATACTTTGTTGATTCCATTTATGAAATAAAACACATTTTCTAAAAACTCGTGTTTTTTAAGAAGTCATGTAAACCTTCTAGAAGCTGTGATTTTAAAAAATGGTGGAAGTAAGCTTTTATTATTTCCGGACGCATGCGCAAACTATAGAATGTCGTTATGACGTAGAATGTGCATACTTTGTTGATTCCATTTATGAAATAAAACACATTTTCTAAAAACTCATGTATTTTAAGACATCATGTAAACCTTCTAGAAGCTGTGATTTTAAAAAACGGGGGATGTAAGCTTTTCTTATTTCCAAACGCATGCGCAAACTATAGAAAGTCGTTATGACGTAGAATGTGCATACTTTGTTGATTCCATTTTTGAAATAAAACACATTTTCTAAAAACTCATGTTTTTTAACAAATCATGTAAACCTTCTAGAAGCTGTGATTTTAAAAAACGGGGGAAGTAAGCTTTTCTTATTTCCGAACGCATGCGCAAACAATAGAATGTCGTTATGACGTAGAATGTGCATACTTTGTTGATTCCATTTTTGAAATAAAACACATTTTCTAAAAAATCGTGTTTTTTAATAAATCATGTAAACCTTCTAGAAGCTGTGATTTTAAAAAACGGGGGAAGTAAGCTTTTCTTATTTCCAGATGCATGCGCAAACTATAGAAAGTCGTTATGACATAGAATTTGCATACTTTGTAGATTCCATTTATGAAATAAAACACATTTTCTAAAAACTCGTGTTTTTTACGAAATCATGTAAACCTTATAGAAGTTGTGATTTTAAAAAACGGTGGAAGTAAGCTTTTCTTATTTCCGGACGCATGAGCAAACTTAGAAAGTCGTTATGACGTAGAATGTGCATACTTTGTAGATTCCATTTATGAAATAAAACACATTTTCTAAAAACTCATGTTTTTTACGAAATCATGTAAACCTTCTAGAAGCTGTGATTTTAAAAAACGGTGGAAGTAAGCTTTTCTTATTTCCGGATGCATACGCAAACTATAGAAAGTCGTTATGACGTAGAATGTGCATACTTTGTTGATTCCAATTATGAAATAAAACACATTTTCTAAAAACTCATGTTTTTTACGAAATCATGTAAACCTTCTAGAAGCTGTGATTTTAAAAAACGGTGGAAGTAAGCTTTTCTTATTTCCGGACGCATGCGCAAACTATAGAAAGTCGTTATGACGTAGAATGTGCATACTTTGTTGATTCCATTTATGAAATAAAACACATTTTCTAAAAACTCATGCTTTTTAACAAATCATGTAAACCTTCTAGAAGCTGTGATTTTAAAAAACGGGGGAAGTAAGCTTTTCTTATTTCCAAACGCATGCGCAAACTATAGAAAGTCGTTATGACGTAGAATTTGCATACTTTGTTGATTCCATTTATGAAATAAAACATATTTTCTAAAAACTCATGTTTTTTAACAAATCATGTAAACCTTCTAGAAGTTGTGATTTTAAGAAACGGGGGAAGTAAGCTTTTCTTATTTACGGACGCATGCGGAAACTATATAAGGTCGTTATGACATAGAATGTGCATACTTTGTAGATTCCATTTATGAAATAAAACACATTTTCTAAAAACTCTTGTTTTTTACGAAATCATGTAAACCTTCTAGAAGCTGTGATTTTAAAAAACGGTGGAAGTAAGCTTTTCTTATTTCCGGACGAATGCGCAAACTATAGAAAGTCGTTATGACGTAAAATGTGCGTACTTTGTTGATTCCATTTATGAAATAAAACACATTTTCTAAAAACTCGTGTTTTTTAAGAAATCATGTAAACCTTCTAGAAGCTGTGATTTTAAAAAACGGTGGAAGTAAGCTTTTCTTATTTCCGGACACATGCGCAAACTATAGAAAGTCGTTATGACATAGAATGTGCATACTTTGTATATAACATTTATGAAATAATTTTTTTTTTCTAAAAACTCGTGTTTTTTACGAAATCATGTAAACCTTCTGGAAGCTGTGATTTTAAAAAACGGTGGAAGTAAGCTTTTCTTATTTCCGGACGCATCCACAAACTATAGAAAGTCGTTATGACGTAGAATGTGCATACTTTGTTGATTCTATTTATGAGATAAAACACATTTTCTAAAAACTCGTGTTTTTTACGAAATCATGTAAACCTTCTAGAAGCTGTGATTTTAAAAAACGGGGGAAGTAAGCTTTTCTTATTTCCAAACGCATGCGCAAACTATAGAAGGTTGTTATGATGTAGAATGTGCATACTTTGTTGATTTCATTTATGAAATAAAACACATATTCTAAAAACTCGTGTTTTTTACGAAATCATGTAAACCTTCTGGAAGCTGTGATTTTAAAAAACGGTGGAAGTAAGCTTTTCTTATTTCCGGACGCATCCACAAACTATAGAAAGTCGTTATGACGTAGAATGTGCATACTTTGTTGATTCTATTTATGAGATAAAACACATTTTCTAAAAACTCGTGTTTTTTAAGAAATCATGGAAACCTTCTAGAAGCTGTGATTTTAAAAAATGGGCGAAGTAAGCTTTTCTTATTTCCAAAGCCATGCGCAAACTATAGAAGGTTGTTATGACGTAGAATTTGCATACTTTGTTGATTCCATTTATGAAATAAAACATATTTTCTAAAAACTCATGTTTTTTAACAAATCATGTAAACCTTCTAGAAGTTGTGATTTTAAGAAACGGGGGAAGTAAGCTTTTCTTATTTACGGACGCATGTGGAAACTATATAAGGTCGTTATGACATAGAATGTGCATACTTTGTAGATTCCATTTATGAAATAAAACACATTTTCTAAAAACTCTTGTTTTTTACGAAATCATGTAAACCTTCTAGAAGCTGTGATTTTAAAAAATGGTGGAAGTAAGCTTTTCTTATTTCCGGACGAATGCGCAAACTATAGAAATTCATTATGACGTAAAATGTGCATACTTTGTTGATTCCATTTATGAAATAAAACACATTTTCTAAAAACTCGTGTTTTTTAAGAAATCATGTAAACCTTCTAGAAGCTGTGATTTTAAAAAACGGTGGAAGTAAGCTTTTCTTATTTCCGGACACATGCGCAAACTATAGAAAGTCGTTATGACATAGAATGTGCATACTTTGTATATTCCATTTATGAAATAAATTTTTTTTTCTAAAAACTCGTGTTTTTTACGAAATCATGTAAACCTTCTGGAAGCTGTGATTTTAAAAAACGGTGGAAGTAAGCTTTTCTTATTTCCGGACGCATCCACAAACTATAGAAAGTCGTTATGACGTAGAATGTGCATACTTTGTTGATTCTATTTATGAGATAAAACACATTTTCTAAAAACTCGTGTTTTTTACGAAATCATGTAAACCTTCTAGAAGCTGTGATTTTAAAAAACGGGGGAAGTAAGCTTTTCTTATTTCCAAACGCATGCGCAAACTATAGAAGGTTGTTATGATGTAGAATGTGCATACTTTGTTGATTCCATTTATGAAATAAAACACATTTTCTAAAAACTCGTGTTTTTTACGAAATCATGTAAACCTTCTAGAAGCTGTGATTTTAAAAAACGGGGGAAGTAAGCTATTCTTATTTCCAAACGCATGCGCAAACTATAGAAAGTCGTTATGACGTAGAATGCGCATACTTTGTTGATTCCATTTATTTAATAAAACACATTTTCTAAAAACTCATGTTTTTTAAGAAATCATGCAAAACTTCTAGAATCTGTGATTTTAAAAAAATGGGGAGGTAAGCTTTTGTTATTTCCGGACGCATGCCCAAACTATAGAAAGTCCTTATGACGTAGAATGTGCATACTTTGTTGATTCCATTTATGAAATGAAACACATTTTCTAAAAACTCATGTTTTTTAATAAATCATGTAAACCTTCTAGAAGCTGTGATTTTAAAAAATGGTGGAAGTAAGATTTTCATATTTCCGGACGAATGCGCAAACTATAGAAAGTCATTATGACGTAGAATGTGCATACTCTGTTGATTCCATTTATGAAATAAAACACATTTTCTAAAAACTCGTGTTTTTTAAGAAATCATGTAAACCTTCTAGAAGCTGTGATTTTAAAAAACGGTGGAAGTAAGCTTTTCTTATTTCCGGACGCATCCGCAAACTATAGCAAGTCGTTATGACGTAGAATGTGCATACTTTTTAGATTCCATTGATTGAATAAAACACATTTTCTAAAAAGTCATGTTTTTTACGAAATCATGTAAACCTTCTAGAAGCTGTGATTTTAAAAAACGGTGGAAGTAAACTTTTCTTATTTCCGGACGCATGCGCAAACTATAGAAAGTCGTTATGATGTAGAATGTCCATACTTTGTAGATTCCATTTATGAAATAAAACACATTTTCTAAAAACTCGTGTTTTTTACGAAATCATGTAAACCTTCTAGAAGCTGTGATTTTAAAAAACGGTAGAAGTAAGCTTTTCTTATTTTCGGACGCATGCGCAAACTATAGAAAGTCGTTATGACGTAGAATGTGCATACTTTGTTGATTCCATTGATAAAATAAAACACATTTTCTAAAAACTCGTGTTTTTTACGAAATCATGTAAATCTTCTAGAAGCTGTGATTTTAAAAAACGGTGGAAGTAAGCTTTTCATATTTCCGGACGCATGCACAAACTATAGAAAGTCATTATGACGTAGAACGTGCATACTTTGTAGATTCCATTTATGAAATAAAACATATTTTCTAAAAACTCATGTTTTTTACGAAATCATGTAAACCTTCTAGAAGCTGTGATTTTAAAAAACGGTGGAAGTAAGCTTTTCTTATTTCGGACGAATGCGAAAACTATAGAAAGTCGTTATGACGTAGAATGTGCATACTTTGTTGATTCCATTTATGAAATAAAACACATTTTTTAAAAACTCGTGTTTTTTAAGAAATCATGTAAACCTTCTAGAAGCTGTGATTTTAAAAAACGGGGGAAGTAAGCTTTTCTTATTTCCAAACGGATGCACAAACTATAGAAAGTCGTGATGACGTAGAATGTGCATACTTTGTTGGTTCCATTTAGGAAATAAAACACATTTTCTAAAAACTCGTGTTTTTTAAGAAATCATGTAAACCTTCTAGAAGCTGTGATTTTACAAAACGGGGGAAGTAAGCTTTTGTTATTACCGGACGCATGCGCAAACTATAGAAAGTCGTTATGACGTAGAATGTGCATACTTTGTAGATTCCATTTATGAAATAAAACACATTTTTTAAAAACTCGTGTTTTTTAAGAAATCATGTAAACCTTCTAGAAGCTGTGATTTTAAAAAACGGGGGAAGTAAGCTTTTCTTATTTCCAAATGGATGCACAAACTATAGAAAGTCGTGATGACGTAGAATGTGCATACTCTGTTGGTTCCATTTAGGAAATAAAACACATTTTCTAAAAACTCGTGTTTTTTAAGAAATCATGTAAACCTTCTAGAAGCCGTGATTTTAAAAAACGGGGGAAGTAAGCTTTTGTTATTACCGGACGCATGCGCAAACTATAGAAAGTCGTTATGACGTAGAATGTGCATACTTTGTAGATTCCATTTATGAAATAAAACACATTTTCTAAAAACTCGTGTTTTTTACGAAATCATGTAAACCTTCTGGAAGCTGTGATTTTAAAAAATGGTGGAAGTAAGATTTTCATATTTCCGGACGAATCCGCGAACTATAGAAAGTCGTTATGACGTAGAATGTGCATACTCTGTTGATTCCAATTATGAAATAAAACACATTTTCTAAAAACTCGTGTTTTTTAAGAAATCATGTAAACCTTCTAGAAGCTATGATTTTAAAAAATGGGGGAAGTAAGCTTTTCTTATTTTCGGACACATCCGCAAACTATAGAAATTCGTTATAACGTAGAATGTGCATACTTTGTAGATTCCATTTATGAAATAAAACACATTTTTTAAAAACACGTGTTTTTTAATAAATCATGTAAACCTTCTAGAAGCCGTGATTTTAAAAAACGGTGGAAGTAAGCTTTTCTTATTTCCGGACGCATGCGCAAACTATAGAAAGTTGTTATGACGTAGAATGTGCATACTTTGTACATTCCATTTATGAAATAAAACATATTTTCTAAAAACTCATGTTTTTTACGAAATCATGTAAACCTTCTAGAAACTGTGATTTTAAAAAACGGTGGAAGTAAGCTTTTCTTATTTCCGGACGAATGCGCAACTTATAGAAAGTCGTTATGACGTAGAATGTGCATACTTTTTTTATTCCATTTATGAAATAAAACACATTTTCTAAAAACTCGTGTTTTTTAAGAAATCATGTAAACCTTCTAGAAGCTGTGATTTTAAAAAACGGGGGAAGTAAGCTTTTCTTATTTACAGACACATGCGCAAACTATAGAAAGTCATTATGACGTAGAATGTGCATACTTTGTAGATTCCATTTATGAAATAAAACACATTTTCTAAAAACTCGTGTTTTTTACGAAATGATGTAAACATTCTAAAAGCTGTGATTTTAAAAAACGGTGGAAGTAAGCTTTTCTTATTTCCGGATGCATGCACAAACTATAGAAAGTCGTTATGAACTAGAATGTGCATACTTTGTAGATTCCATTTATGAAATAAAACACATTTTCTATAAACTCGTGTTTTTTACGAAATCATGTAAACCTTCTAGAAGCTGTGATTTTAAAAAATGGTGGAAGTAAGCTTTTCTTATTTCCGGACGCATGCGCAAACTATAGAAAGTCGTTATGATGTAGAATGTGCATACTTTGTTGATTCCATTTATGAAATAAAACACATTTTCTAAAAACTCGTGTTTTTTAAGAAATCATGTAAACCTTCTAGAAGCTGTGATTTTAAAAAACGGGGGAAGTAAGCTTTTCTTATTTCCAAACGCATGCTCAAAGTATAGAAAGTCGTTATGACGTAGAATGTGCATACTTTGTTGATTCCATTTATGAAATAAAACAAATTCTATAAAAACTCGTGTTTTTTAAGAAATCACGCAAACCTTCTAGAAGCTGTGATTTTAAAAAACGGGGGAAGTAAGCTTTTCTTATTTCCGGACGCATGCGCAAACTATATAAATTTGTTATGACGTAGAATGTGCATACTTTGTAGATTCCATTTATGAAATAAAACAGATTTTCTAAAAACTCGTGTTTTTTACGAAATCATGTAAACCTTCTAGAAGCTGTGATTTTAAAAAACGGTGGAAGTAAGATTTTCTTATTTCCGGACGCATGCGCAAACTATAGAAAGTCGTTATGACGTAGAATGTGCATACTTTGTTGATTCCATTTATGAAATAAAAGACATTTTTTAAAAACTCGTGTTTTTTACGAAATCATGTAAACCTTCTAGAAGCTGTGATTTTAAAAAACGGGGGAAGTAAGCTTTTCTTATCTCCAAACGCATGCGCAAACTATAGAAAGTCGTTATGACTTAGAATGTGCATACTTTTTTGATTCCATTTATGAAATAAAACACATTTTCTAAAAACTCGTGTTTTTTAAGAAATCATGTAAACCTTCTAGAAGCTGTGATTTTAAAAAACGGGGGAAGTAAGCTTTTCTTATTTCCAAATGCATGCGCAAACTATAGAAAGTCGTTATGACTTAGAATGTGCATACTTTGTTGATTCCATTTATGAAATAAAACACATTTTCTAAAAACTCGTGTTTTTTAAGAAATCATGTAAACCTTCTAGAAGCTGTGACTTTAAAAAACGGGGGAAGTAAGCTTTTCTTATTTCCGGACGCATGCGCTAACTATAGAAAGTCGTTATGACGTAGAATGTGCATACTTTGTAGATTCCATTTATGAAATAAAACACATTTTCTAAAAAGTCGTGTTTTTTACGAAATCATGTAAACCTTCTAGCAGCTGTGATTTTAAAAAATGGGGGAAGTAAGCTTTTCTTATTTCCAAACGCATGCGCAAACTAAAGAAAGTCGTTATGACGTAGAATGTGCATACTTTGTTGATTCCATTTATGAAATAAAACACATTTTCTAAAAACTTGTGTTTTTTACGAAATCATGTAAACCTTCTAGAAGCTGTGATTTTAAAAAACGGGGGAAGTAAGCATTTCTTATCTCCAAACGCATGCGCAAACTATAGAAAGTCGTTATGACTTAGAATGTGCATACTTTTTTGATTCCATTTATGAAATAAAACACATTTTCTAAAAACTCGTGTTTTTTAAGAAATCATGTAAACCTTCTAGAAGCTGTGATTTTAAAAAACGGGGGAAGTAAGCTTTTCTTATTTCCAAACGCATGCGCAAACTATAGAAAGTCGTTATGACTTAGAATGTGCATACTTTGTTGATTCCATTTATGAAATAAAACACATTTTCTAAAAACTCGTGTTTTTTAAGAAATCATGTAAACCTTCTAGAAGCTGTGACTTTAAAAAACGGGGGAAGTAAGCTTTTCTTATTTCCGGACGCATGCGCTAACTATAGAAAGTCGTTATGACGTAGAATGTGCATACTTTGTAGATTCCATTTATTAAATAAAACACATTTTCTAAAAACTCGTGTTTTTTAAGAAATCATGTAAACCTTCTGGAAGCTGTGATTTTAAAAAACGGGGGAAGTAAGCTTTTCTTATTTCCGGACTCATGCGCAAACTATAGAAAGTCGTTATGACGTAGAATGTGCATACTTTGTTGATTCCATTTATTTAATAAAACACATTTTCTAAAAACTCGTGTTTTTTAAGAAATCATGTAAACCTTCTGGAAGCTGTGATTTTAAAAAACGGGGGAAGTAAGCTTTTCTTATTTCCGGACTCATGCGCAAACTATAGAAAGTCGTTATGACGTAGAATGTGCATACTTTGTTGATTCCATTTATTTAATAAAACACATTTTCTAAAAACTCGTGTTTTTTAAGAAATCATGCAAAACTTCTAGAATCTGTGATTTTAAAAAACGGGGGAGGTAAGCTTTTCTTTTTTCCGGACGCATGCGCAAACTATAGAAATTCGTTATGACGTAGAATGTGCATACTTTTTTGATTCCATTTATGAAATAAAACACATTTTGTAAAAACTCGTGTTTTTTAAGAAATCATGTAAACCTTCTAGAAGCTGTGATTTTAAAAAACGGTGGAAGTAAGCTTTTCTCATTTCCGAACGAATGCGAAAACTATAGAAAGTCGTTACGACGTAGAATTTGCATACTTTGTTGATTCCATTTATGAAATAAAACACATTTTCTAAAAACTCGTGTTTTTTAAGAAATCATGTAAACCTTCTAGAAGCTGTGATTTTAAAAAACCGTGGAAGTAAGCTTTTCTTATTTCCGGACGCATACGCAAACTATAGAAAGTCGTTATGACGTAGAATGTGCATACTTTGTTGATTCCATTTATGAAATAAAACACATTTTCTAAAAACTCACGTTTTTTAAGAAATCATGTAAACCTTCTAGAAGCTGTGATTTTAAAAAACGGGGGAGGTAAGCTTTTCTTATTTCCGGACGCATGCGCAAACATTAGAAAGTCGTTATGACGTAGAATGTGCATACTTTGTAGATTCCATTTAAGAAATAAAACACATTTTCTAAAAACTCGTGTTTTTTATGAAATCATGTAAACCTTCTAGAAGCTGTGACTTTAAAAAACGGTGGAAGTAAGCTTTTCTTATTTCCGGACGCATGCGCAAACTATAGAAAGTCGTTATGACGTACAATGTGCATACTTTGTTCATTCCATTTATGAAATAAAACACATTTTCTAAAAACTCGTGTTTTTTAAGAAATCATGTAAACCTTCTAGAAGCTGTGATTTTAAAAAACAGGGGAAGTAAGCTTTTCTTATTTCCAAACGCATGCACAAACTATAGAAAGTCGTTATGACGTAGAATGTGCATACTTTGTTGATTCCATTTATGAAATAAAACACATTTTTCTAAAAACTCATGTTTTTTAAGAACTCATGTAAACCTTCTGGAAGCTGTGATTTTGAAAAACGGGGGAAGTAAGCTTTTCTTATTTCCGGACGCATGCGCAAACTATAGAAAGTCATTGTGACGTAGAATGTGCATACTTTGTAGATTCCATTTATTAAATAAAACACATTTTCTAAAAACTCGTATTTTTTACGAAGTTATGTAAACCTTCTAGAAGCTGTGATTTTAAAGAACGGTGGAAGTAATATTTTCTTATTTCCGGACGCATGCGCAAATTATAGAAAGTCGTTGTGACGTAGAATGTGCATACTTTGTAGATTCAATTTATGAAATAAAAGACATTTTATAAAAACTCGTGTTTTTTAATAAATCATGTAAACCTTCTGGAAGCTGTGATTTTAAAAAACGGGGGAAGTAAGCTTTTCTTATTTCCGGACGCATGCGCAAACTATAGAAAGTCGTTATGAGATAGAATGTGCATACTTTGTAGATTCCATGTATGAAATAAAACACATTTTCTACAAACTTGTGTTTTTTAATAAATCATGTAAACCTTGTAGAAGCTGTGATTTTAAAAAACGGGGGAAGTAAGCTTTTCTTATTTTCTGACGCATGCGCAAACTATAGAAAGTCGTTATGAGATAGAATGTGCATACTTTGTAGATTCCATTTATGAAATAAAACACATTTTCTACAAACTTGTGTTTTTTAATAAATCAAGTAAACCTTCTAGAAGCTGTGATTTTAAAAAACGGGGGAAGTAAGCTTTTCTTATTTCCGGACGAATGCGCAAACTATAGAAAGTCGTTATGACGTAGAATGTGCATACTTTTTTTATAACATTTATGAAATAAAACACATTTTCTAAAAACTCATCTTTTTTAAGAAATCATGTAAACCTTCTAGAAGCTGTGATTTTAAAAAACGGGGGAAGTAAGCTTTTCTTATTTCCGGACGCATGCGCAAACTATAGAAAGTCGTTATGACATAGAATGTGCATACTTTGTAGATTCCATTTATGAATTAAAACACATTTTCTAAAACCTCATGTTTTTTAATAAATCATGTAAACATTCTAGAAGCTGTGATTTTAAAAAACGGGGGAAGTAAGCTTTTCTTATTTCCGGACGCATGCGCAAACTATAGAAAGTCGCTATGACATAGAATGTGCATACTTTGTAGATTCCATTATTGAAATAAAACACATTTTCTAAAAGCTCGTGTTTTTTAATAAATCATGTAAACCTTCTAGAAGCTGTGATTTTAAAAAATGGGGGAAGTAAGCTTTTCTTATTTCCCGACGCATGCGCAAACTATAGAAAGTTGTTATGACGTAGAATGTGCATACTTTGTAGATTCTATTTATGAAATAAAACACATTTTCTAAAAACTCGTGTTTTTTACGAAATTATGTAAACCTTCTAGAAGCTGTGATTTTAAAAAATGGTGGAAGTAATCTTTTCTTATTTCCGGACGCATGCGCAAACTATAGAAAGTCGTTATGACGTAGAATATGCATACTTTGTAGATTCCATTTATGAAATAAAACACATTTTCTAAAAATTCGTGTTTTTTACGAAATTATGTAAACCTTCTAGAAGCTGTGATTTTAAAAAACGGTGGAAGTAATCTTTTCTTATTTCCGGATGCATGCGCAAACTATACAAATTCGTTATGACGTAGAATGTGCATACTTTGTAGATTCCATTTATGAAATAAAACACATTTTCTAAAAACTCGTGTTTTTTAAGAAATCATGTAAACCTTCTAGAAGCTGTGATTTTAAAAAATGGTGGAAGTAAGCTTTTCTTATTTCCGGACGCATGCACAAACTATAGAAAGTCGTTATGACGTAGAATGTGCATACTTTTTTGATTCCATTTATGAAATAAAACACATTTTGTAAAAACTCGTGTTTTTTAAGAAATCATGTAAACCTTCTAGAAGCTGTGATTTTAAAAAATGGGGGAAGTAAGCTTTTCTTATTTCCAAACGCATGCTCAAACTATAGAAATTCGTTATGACGTAGAATGTGCATACTTTGTTGATTCCATTTATGAAATAAAACACATTTTCTAAAAACTCTTGTTTTTTAAGAACTCATGTAAACCTTCTAGAAGCTGTGATTTTAAAAAACTTGGGAAGTAAGCTTTTCTTATTTCCAAACGAATGCACAAACTATAGAAAGTCGTTATGACGTAGAATGTGC
This sequence comes from Larix kaempferi, assembly GCA_027924585.1. Classification (NCBI taxonomy): domain Eukaryota; kingdom Viridiplantae; phylum Streptophyta; class Pinopsida; order Pinales; family Pinaceae; genus Larix; species Larix kaempferi. The sequence goes on from BSBM01000324.1 coordinate 4,988,808, forward strand.
ATACTTTGTTGATTCCATTTATGAAATAAAACACATTTTCTAAAAACTCATGTTTTTTAAGAACTCATGTAAACCTTCTAGAAGCTGTGATTTTGAAAAACGTGGGAAGTAAGGTTTTCTTATTTCCGGACGAATGCGCAAACTATAGAAATTCGTTGTGATGTAGAATGTGCATACTTTGTTGATTCCATTTATGAAATAAAACACATTTTTTAAAAACTCGTGTTTTTTAAGAAATCATGTAAACCTTCTAGAAGCTGTGATTTTAAAAAACGGGGGAAGTAAGCTTTTCTTATTTCCAAACGGATGCACAAACTATAGAAAGTCGTGATGACGTAGAATGTGCATACTTTTTTGGTTCCATTTAGGAAATAAAACACATTTTCTAAAAACTCGTGTTTTTTAAGAAATCATGTAAACCTTCTAGAAGCTGTGATTTTAAAAAACGGGGGAAGTAAGCTTTTGTTATTACCGGACGCATGCGCAAACTATAGAAAGTCGTTATGACGTAGAATGTGCATACTTTGTAGATTCCATTTATGAAATAAAACACATTTTTTAAAAACACGTGTTTTTTAATAAATCATGTAAACCTTCTAGAAGCTGTGATTTTAAAAAATGGTGGAAGTAAGATTTTCATATTTCCGGAGGAATGCGCAAACTATAGAAAGTCGTTATGACGTAGAATGTGCATACTCTGTTGATTCCATTTATGAAATAAAACACATTTTCTAAAAACTCATGTTTTTTAAGAAATCATGTAAACCTTCTAGAAGCTGTGATTTTAAAAAATGGGGGAAGTAAGCTTTTCTTATTTTCGGACGCATGCGCAAACTATAGAAAGTCGTTATGACGTAGAATGTGCATACTTTGTAGATTCAATTTATGAAATAAAACACATTTTCTAAAAACTCGTGTTTTTTACGAAATCATGTAAACCTTCTGGAAGCTGTGATTTTAAAAAACGGTGGAAGTAAGATTTTCATATTTCCGGACGAATGCGCAAACTATAGAAAGTCGTTATGACGTAGAATGTGCATACTCTGTTGATTCCAATTATGAAATAAAACAAATTTTCTAAAAACTCATGCTTTTTAGGAAATCATGTAAACCTTCTAGAAGCTGTGATTTTAAAAAATGGGGGAAGTAAGCTTTTCTTATTTTCGGACACATCCGCAAACTATAGAAATTCGTTATAACGTAGAATGTGCATACTTTGTAGATTCCATTTATGAAATAAAACACATTTTTTAAAAACACGTGTTTTTTAATAAATCATGTAAACCTTCTAGAAGCTGTGATTTTAAAAAACGGGGGAAGTAAGCTTTTCTTATTTCGGATGCATGCGCAAACTATATAAATTTGTTATGACGTAGAATGTGCATACTTTGTAGATTCCATTTATGAAATAAAACAGATTTTCTAAAAACTCGTGTTTTTTACGAAATCATGTAAACCTTCTAGAAGCTGTGATTTTAAAAAACGGTGGAAGTAAGCTTTTCTTATTTCCGGACGCATGCGCAAACTATAGAAAGTCGTTATGACGTAGAATGTGCATACTTTGTTGATTCCATTTATGAAATAAAACACATTTTTTAAAAACTCGTGTTTTTTAAGAAATCGTGTAAACCTTCTAGCAGCTGTGATTTTAAAAAATGGGGGAAGTAAGCTTTTCTTATTTCCAAACGCATGCGCAAACTAAAGAAAGTCGTTATGACGTAGAATGTGCATACTTTGTTGATTCCATTTATGAAATAAAACACATTTTCTAAAAACTCGTGTTTTTTACGAAATCATGTAAACCTTCTAGAAGCTGTGATTTTAAAAAACGGGGGAAGTAAGCTTTTCTTATCTCCAAACGCATGCGCAAACTATAGAAAGTCGTTATGACTTAGAATGTGCATACTTTTTTGATTCCATTTATGAAATAAAACACATTTTCTAAAAACTCGTGTTTTTTAAGAAATCATGTAAACCTTCTAGAAGCTGTGATTTTAAAAAACGGGGTAAGTAAGCTTTTCTTATTTCCAAACGCATGCGCAAACTATAGAAAGTCGTTATGACTTAGATTGTGCATACTTTGTTGATTCCATTTATGAAATAAAACACATTTTCTAAAAACTCGTGTTTTTTAAGAAATCATGTAAACCTTCTAGAAGCTGTGACTTTAAAAAACGGGGGAAGTAAGCTTTTCTTATTTCCGGACACATGCGCTAACTATAGAAAGTCGTTATGACGTAGAATGTGCATACTTTGTAGATTCCATTTATGAAATAAAACACATTTTCTAAAAAGTCGTGTTTTTTACGAAATCATGTAAACCTTCTAGAAGCTGTGATTTTAAAAAACGGTGGAAGTAAGCTTTTCTTATTTCCAAACGCATGCGCAAACTATAGAAAGTCGCTATGACATATAATGTGCATACTTTGTTGATTCCATTTATGAAATAAAACACATTTTCTAAAAACTCGTGTTTTTTAAGAAATCATGTAAACCTTTTGGAAGCTGTGATTTTAAAAAACGGGGGAAGTAAGCTTTTCTTATTTCCGGACTCATGCGCAAGCTATAGAAAGTCGTTATGACGTAGAATTTGCATACTTTGTTGATTCCATTTATTTAATAAAACACATTTTCTAAAAACTCGTGTTTTTTAAGAAATCATGCAAAACTTCTAGAATCTGTGATTTTAAAAAACGGGGGAGGTAAGCTTTTCTTATTTCCGGACGCATGCGCAAACTATAGAAAGTCGTTATGACGTAGAATGTGCATACTTTGTAGATTCCATTTATGAAATAAAACACATTTTCTAAAAACTCGTGTTTTTTAAGAAATCATGTAAACCTTCTAGAAGCTGTGATTTTAAAAAACGGTGGAAGTAAGCTTTTCTCATTTCCGAACGAATGCGAAAACTATAGAGAGTCGTTACGACGTAGAATTTGTATACTTTGTTGATTCCATTTATGAAATAAAACACATTTTCTAAAAACTCGTGTTTTTTAAGAAATCATGTAAACCTTCTAGAAGCTGTGATTTTAAAAAACCGTGGAAGTAAGCTTTTCTTATTTCCGGACGCATACGCAAACTATAGAAAGTCGTTATGACGTAGAATGTGCATACTTTGTTGATTCCATTTATGAAATAAAACACATTTTCTAAAAACTCATGTTTTTTAAGAAATCATGTAAACCTTCTAGAAGCTGTGATTTTAAAAAACTGGGGAGGTAACCTTTTCTTATTTCCGGACGCATGCGCAAACATTAGAAAGTCGTTATGACGTAGAATGTGCATACTTTGTAGATTCCATTTAAGAAATAAAACACATTTTCTAAAAACTCGTGTTTTTTATGAAATCATGTAAACCTTCTAGAAGCTGTGACTTTAAAAAACGGTGGAAGTAAGCTTTTCTTATTTCCGGACGCATGCGCAAACTATAGAAAGTCGTTATGACGTACAATGTGCATACTTTGTTCATTCCATTTATGAAATAAAACACATTTTCTAAAAACTCGTGTTTTTTAAGAAATCATGTAAACCTTCTAGAAGCTGTGATTTTAAAAAACAGGGGAAGTAAGCTTTTCTTATTTCCAAACGCATGCACAAACTATAGAAAGTCGTTATGACGTAGAATGTGCATACTTTGTTGATTCCATTTATGAAATAAAACACATTTTCTAAAAACTCATGTTTTTTAAGAACTCATGTAAACCTTCTAGAAGCTGTGATTTTGAAAAACGGGGGAAGTAAGCTTTTCTTATTTCCGGACGCATGCGCAAAATATAGAAAGTCATTGTGACGTAGAATGTGCATACTTTGTTGATTCCATTTATTAAATAAAACACATTTTCTAAAAACTCGTATTTTTTACGAAGTTATGTAAACCTTCTAGAAGCTGTGATTTTAAAGAACGGTGGAAGTAATCTTTTCTTATTTCCGGACGCATGCGCAAATTATAGAAAGTCGTTGTGACGTAGAATGTGCATACTTTGTAGATTCAATTTATGAAATAAAAGACATTTTATAAAAACTCGTGTTTTTTAATAAATCATGTAAACCTTCTGGAAGCTGTGATTTTAAAAAACGGGGGAAGTAAGCTTTTCTTATTTCCGGACGCATGCGCAAACTATAGAAAGTCGTTATGAGATAGAATGTGCATACTTTGTAGATTCCATGTATGAAATAAAACACATTTTCTACAAACTTGTGTTTTTTAATAAATCATGTAAACCTTGTAGAAGCTGTGATTTTTTAAAACACATTTTCTACAAACTCGTGTTTTTTAAGAACTCATGTAAACCTTCTAGAAGCTGTGATTTTGAAAAACGTGGGAAGTAAGGTTTTCTTATTTCCGGACGAATGCGCAAACTATAGAAATTCGTTGTGACGTAGAATGTGCATACTTTGTTGATTCCATTTATGAAATAAAACACATTTTTTAAAAACTCGTGTTTTTTAAGAAATCATGTAAACCTTCTAGAAGCTGTGATTTTAAAAAACGGGGGAAGTAAGCTTTTCTTATTTCCAAATGGATGCACAAACTATATAAAGTCGTGATGACGTAGAATGTGCATACTTTGTTGGTTCCATTTAGGAAATAAAACACATTTTCTAAAAACTCGTGTTTTTTAAGAAATCATGTAAACCTTCTAGAAGCTGTGATTTTAAAAAACGGGGGAAGTAAGCTTTTGTTATTACCGGACGCATGCGCAAACTATAGAAAGTCGTTATGACGTAGAATGTGCATACTTTGTAGATTCCATTTATGAAATAAAACACATTTTTTAAAAACACGTGTTTTTTAATAAATCATGTAAACCTTCTAGAAGCTGTGATTTTAAAAAATGGTGGAAGTAAGATTTTCATATTTCCGGAGGAATGCGCAAACTATAGAAAGTCGTTATGACGTAGAATGTGCATACTCTGTTGATTCCATTTATGAAATAAAACACATTTTCTAAAAACTCGTGTTTTTTAAGAAATCATGTAAACCTTCTAGAAGCTGTGATTTTAAAAAATGGGGGAAGTAAGCTTTTCTTATTTTCGGACGCATGCGCAAACTATAGAAAGTCGTTATGACGTAGAATGTGCATACTTTGTAGATTCAATTTATGAAATAAAACACATTTTCTAAAAACTCGTGTTTTTTAATAAATCATGTAAACCTTCTAGAAGCTGTGATTTTAAAAAACGGTGGAAGTAAGCTTTTCTTATTTCCGGACGAATGCGCAAACTATAGAAAGTCGTTATGACGTAGAATGTGCATACTCTGTTGATTCCAATTATGAAATAAAACACATTTTCTAAAAACTCGTGTTTTTTAAGAAATCATGTAAACCTTCTAGAAGCTGTGATTTTAAAAAATGGGGGAAGTAAGCTTTTCTTATTTTCGGACACATCCGCAAACTATAGAAATTCGTTATAACGTAGAATGTGCATACTTTGTAGATTCCATTTATGAAATAAAACACATTTTTTAAAAACACGTGTTTTTTAATAAATCATGTAAACCTTCTAGAAGCTGTGATTTTAAAAAACGGTGGAAGTAAGCTTTTCTTATTTCCGGACGCATGCTCAAACTATAGAAAGTTGTTATGACGTAGAATGTGCATACTTTGTACATTCCATTTATGAAATAAAACATATTTTCTAAAAACTCATGTTTTTTACGAAATCATGTAAACCTTCTAGAAACTGTGATTTTAAAAAACGGTGGAAGTAAGCTTTTCTTATTTCCGGACGAATGCGCAACCTATAGAAAGTCGTTATGACGTAGAATGTGAATACTTTTTTGATTCCATTTATGAAATAAAACACATTTTCTAAAAACTCGTGTTTTTTAAGAAATCATGTAAACCTTCTAGAAGCTGTGATTTTAAAAAACGGGGGAAGTAAGCTTTTCTTATTTACAGACACATGCGCAAACTATAGAAAGTCATTATGACGTAGAATGTGCATACTTTGTAGATTCCATTTATGAAATAAAACACATTTTCTAAAAAATCGTGTTTTTTACGAAATGATGTAAACATTCTAAAAGCTGTGATTTTAAAAAACGGTGGAAGTAAGCTTTTCTTATTTCCGGATGCATGCACAAACTATAGAAAGTCGTTATGAATTAGAATGTGCATGCTTTGTAGATTCCATTTATGAAATAAAACACATTTTCTAAAAACTCGTGTTTTTTACGAAATCATGTAAACCTTCTAGAAGCTGTGATTTTAAAAAACGGTGGAAGTAAGATTTTCTTATTTCCGGACGCATGCGCAAACTATAGAAAGTCGTTATGATGTAGAATGTGCATACTTTGTTGATTCCATTTATGAAATAAAACACATTTTCTAAAAACTCGTGTTTTTTAAAAAATCATGTAAACCTTCTAGAAGCTGTGATTTTAAAAAACGGGGGAAGTATGCTTTTCTTATTTCCAAACGCATGCTAAAAATATAGAAAGTCGTTATGACGTAGAATGTGCATACTTTGTTGATTCCATTTATGAAATAAAACACATTCTCTAAAAACTCGTGTTTTTTAAGAAATCACGCAAACCTCCTAGAAGCTGTGATTTTAAAAAACGGGGGAAGTAAGCTTTTCTTATTTCCGGACGCATGCGCAAACTATATAAATTTGTTATGACGTAGAATGTGCATACTTTGTAGATTCCATTTATGAAATAAAACAGATTTTCTAAAAACTCGTGTTTTTTACGAAATCATGTAAACCTTCTAGAAGCTGTGATTTTAAAAAACGGTGGAAGTAAGCTTTTCTTATATCCGGACGCATGCGCAAACTATAGAAAGTCGTTATGACGTAGAATGTGCATACTTTGTTGATTCCATTTATGAAATAAAACACATTTTTTAAAAACTCGTGTTTTTTAAGAAATCGTGTAAACCTTCTAGCAGCTGTGATTTTAAAAAATGGGGGAAGTAAGCTTTTCTTATTTCCAAACGCATACGCAAACTAAAGAAAGTCGTTATGACGTAGAATGTGCATACTTTGTTGATTCCATTTATGAAATAAAACACATTTTCTAAAAACTCGTGTTTTTTACGAAATCATGTAAACCTTCTAGAAGCTGTGATTTTAAAAAACGGGGGAAGTAAGCTTTTCTTATCTCCAAACGCATGCGCAAACTATAGAAAGTCGTTATGACTTAGAATGTGCATACTTTTTTGATTCCATTTATGAAATAAAACACATTTTCTAAAAACTCGTGTTTTTTAAGAAATCATGTAAACCTTCTAGAAGCTGTGATTTTAAAAAACGGGGGAAGTAAGCTTTTCTTATTTCCAAACGCATGCGCAAACTATAGAAAGTCGTTATGACTTAGAATGTGCATACTTTGTTGATTCCATTTATGAAATAAAACACATTTTCTAAAAACTCGTGTTTTTTAAGAAATCTTGTAAACCTTCTAGAAGCTGTGACTTTAAAAAACGGGGGAAGTAAGCTTTTCTTATTTCCGGACGCATGCGCTAACTATAGAAAGTCGTTATGACGTAGAATGTGCATACTTTGTAGATTACATTTATGAAATAAAACACATTTTCTAAAAAGTCGTGTTTTTTACGAAATCATGTAAACCTTCTAGAAGCTGTGATTTTAAAAAACGGTGGAAGTAAGCTTTTCTTATTTCCAAACGCATGCGCAAACTATAGAAACTCGCTATGACGTAGAATGTGCATACTTTGTTGATTCCATTTATTTAATAAAACACATTTTCTAAAAACTCGTGTTTTTTAAGAAATCATGCAAAACTTCTAGAATCTGTGATTTTAAAAAACGGGGGAGGTAAGCTTTTCTTATTTCCGGACGCATGCGCAAACTATAGAAAGTCGTTATGACGTAGAATGTGCATACTTTGTAGATTCCATTTATGAAATAAAACACATTTTCTAAAAACTCGTGTTTTTTAAGAAATCATGTAAACCTTCTAGAAGCTGTGATTTTAAAAAACGGTGGAAGTAAGCTTTTCTCATTTCTGAACGAATGCGAAAACTATAGAAAGTCGTTACGACGTAGAATTTGCATACTTTGTTGATTCCATTTATGAAATAAAACACATTTTCTAAAAACTCGTGTTTTTTAAGAAATCATGTAAACTTTCTAGAAGCTGTGATTTTAAAAAACGGTGGAAGTAAGCTTTTCTTATTTCCGGACGCATGCGCAAACTATAGAAAGTCGTTATGACGTAGAATGTGCATACTTTGTAGATTCCATTTATGAAATAAAACACATTTTCTAAAAACTCGTGTTTTTTAAGAAATCATGTAAACCTTCTAGAAACTATGATTTTAAAAAACAGTGTAAGTAAGCTTTTCTTATTTCCAAACGCATGCGCAAACTATAGAAAGTCGCTATGACATAGAATGTGCATACTTTGTTGATTCCATTTATGAAATAAAACACATTTTCTAAAAACTCGTGTTTTTTAAGAAATCATGTAAATCTTCTGGAAGCTGTGATTTTAAAAAACGGGGTAAGTAAGATTTTCTTATTTCCGGACTCATGCGCAAATTATAGAAAGTCGTTATGACGTAGAATGTGCATGTTTTGTTGATTCCATTTATTTAATAAAACACATTTTCTAAAAACTCGTGTTTTTTAAGAAATCATGCAAAACTTCTAGAATCTGTGATTTTAAAAAACGGGGGAGGTAAGCTTTTCTTATTTCCGGACGCATGCGCAAACTATAGAAAGTCGTTATGACGTAGAATGTGCATACTTTGTAGATTCCATTTATGAAATAAAACACATTTTCCAAAAACTCGTGTTTTTTACGAAATCATGTAAACCTTCTAGAAGCTGTGATTTTAAAAAACGGTGGAAGTAAGCTTTTCTTATTTCCGGACGCATGCGCAAACTATAGAAATTCGTTATGACGTAGAATGTGCATACTTTGTTGATTCCATTTATGAAATAAAACACATTTTCTAAAAACTCGTGTTTTTTAAGAAATCATGTAAACCTTCTAGAAGCTGTGATTTTAAAAAACGGTGGAAGTAAGTTTTTCTTATTTCCGGACGCATGCGCAAACTATAGAAAGTCATTATGACGTAGAATGTGCATACTTTGTAGATTCCATTTATGAAATAAAAGACATTTTCTAAAAACTCGTGTTTTTTAAGAAATCATGTAAACCTTCTAGAAGCTATGATTTTAAAAAACGGTGTAAGTAAGCTTTTCTTATTTCCAAACGCATGCGCAAACTATAGAAAGTCGCTATGACATAGAATGTAAATACTTTGTTGATTCCATTTATGAAATAAAACACATTTTCTAAAAACTCGTGTTTTTTAAGAAATCATGTAAATCTTCTGGAAGCTGTGATTTTAAAAAACGGGGGAAGTAAGCTTTTCTTATTTCCGGACTCATGCGCAAACTATAGAAAGTCGTTATGACGTAGAATGTGCATACTTTGTTGATTCCATTTATTTAATAAAACACATTTTCTAAAAAATCGTGTTTTTTAAGAAATCATGCAAAACTTCTAGAATCTGTGATTTTAAAAAACGGGGGAGGTAAGCTTTTCTTATTTCCGGACGCATGCGCAAACTATAGAAAGTCGTTATGACGTAGAATGTGCATACTTTGTAGATTCCATTTATGAAATAAAACACATTTTCCAAAAACTCGTGTTTTTTACGAAATCATGTAAACCTTCTAGAAGCTGTGATTTTAAAAAACGGTGGAAGTAAGCTTTTCTTATTTCCGGACGCATGCGCAAACTATAGAAAGTCGTTATGACGTAGAATGTGCATACTTTGTTGATTCCATTTATGAAATAAAACACATTTTTTAAAAACTCGTGTTTTTTAAGAAATCGTGTAAACCTTCTAGAAGCTGTGATTTTAAAAAACGGGGGAAGTAAGCTTTTCTTATTTCCAAACGCATGCGCAAACTAAAGAAAGTCGTTACGACGTAGAATGTGCATACTTTGTTGATTCCATTTATGAAATAAAACACATTTTCTAAAAACTCGTGTTTTTTACGAAATCATGTAAACCTTCTAGAAGCTGTGATTTTAAAAAACGGGGGAAGTAAGCTTTTCTTATCTCCAAACGAATGCGCAAACTATAGAAAGTCATTATGACTTAGAATGTGCATACTTTTTTGATTCCATTTATGAAATAAAACACATTTTCTAAAAACTCATGTTTTTTAAGAAATCATGTAAACCTTCTAGAACCTGTGATTTTAAAAAACGGGGGAAGTAAGCTTTTCTTATTTCCAAACGCATGCGCAAACTATAGAAAGTCGTTATGACTTAGAATGTGCATACTTTGTTGATTCCATTTATGAAATAAAACACATTATCTAAAAACTCGTGTTTTTTAAGAAATCATGTAAACCTTCTAGAAGCTGTGACTTTAAAAAACGGGGGAAGTAAGCTTTTCTTATTTCCGGACGCATGCGCAAACTATAGAAAGTCGTTAATAGGTAGAATGTGCATACTTTGTAGATTCCATTTATGAAATAAAACACATTTTCTAAAAAGTCGTGTTTTTTACGAAATCATGTAAACCTTCTAGAAGCTGTGATTTTAAAAAACGGTGGAAGTAAGCTTTTCTTATTTCCAAACGCATGCGCAAAATATAGAAAGTCGTTATGACGTAGAATGTGCATACTTTGTAGATTCCATTTATGAAATAAAACACATTTTCTAAAAACTCGTGTTTTTTACGAAATCATGTAAACCTTCTAGAAGCTGTGATTTTAAAAAACGGTGGAAGTAAGCTTTTCTTATTTCCGGACGAATGCGCAAACTATAGAAAGTCGTGATGACTTAGAATGTCCATACTTTGTTGATTCCATTTATGAAATAAAACACATTCTCTAAAAACTCGTGTTTTTTAAGAAATCGTGTAAACCTTCTACAAGCTGTGATTTTAAAAAACGGTGGGAGTAAGCTTTTCTTATTTCCGGACGCATGCGCAAAATATAGAAAGTCGTTACGACGTAGAATGTGCATACTATGTTGATTCCATTTATGAAATAAAACACATTTTCTAAAAACTCGTGTTTTTTAAGAAATCATGCAAACCTTCTAGAAGCTTTGATTTTAAAAAACGGTGGAAGTAAGCTTTTCTTATTTCCCGACGCATGCGCAAACTATAGAAAGTCGTTATGACGTAGAATGTGCATACTTTCTGATTCCATTTTTGAAATAAAACACATTTTAAAAAACTAGTGTTTTTTAAGAAATCATGTAAACCTTCTAGAAGCTGTGATTTTAAAAAACGGGGGAAGTAAGCTTTTCTTATTTCCGGACGCATGCGCAAACTATAGAAAGTCCTTATGACGTAGAATGTGCATACTTTGTTGATTCCATTTATGAAATAAAACACATTTTCTAAAAACTCTTGTTTTTAAAGAAATCATGTAAACCTTTTAGAAGCTGTGATTTTGAAAAACGGTGGAAGTAAGCTTTTCTTACTTCCGGACGCATGCGCAAACTATAGAAACCCGTTATGACGTAGAATGTGCATACTTTGTATATTCCATTTATGAAATAAAACACATTTTCTAAAAACTCGTTTGTTTTACGAAATCATGTAAATCTTCTAGAAGCTGTGATTTTAAAAAACTGTGGAAGTAAGCTTTTCTTATTTCCGGACGCATCCGCAAACTATAGAAAATCGTTATGACGTAGAATGTGCATACTTTGTTGATTTCGTTTATGAAATAAACCGTTTTCTAAAAACTCGTGTTTTTTAAGAAATCATGTAAACCTTTTAGAAGCTGTGATTTTAAAAAACGGTGGAAGTAACCTTTTCTTATTTCCGGTCGAATGCTCAAACTATAGAAAGTCGTTATTACGTAGAATGTGCATACTTTGTTGATTCCATTTATGAAATAAAACACATTTTCTAAAAACTCGTGTTTTTTACGAAATCATGTAAACCTACTAGAAGCTGTGATTTTAAAAAACGGTGGAAGTAAGCTTTTCTTATTTCCGGACGCATGCGCAAACTATAGAAAGTCGTTATGACGTAGAATGTGCATACTTTGTAGATTCCATTTATGAAATAAAACACATTTTCTAAAAACTCATGTTTTTTAAGAAATCATGTAAAGCTTCTAGAAGCTGTGATTTTAAAAAACGGCGGAAGTATGCTTTTCTTATTTCCAAACGCATGCGCAAACTATAGAAAGTCGTTATGACGTAGAATGTGCATACTTTGTTGATTCCATTTATGAAATAAAACACATTTTCTAAAAACTCGTGTTTTTTAAGAAATCATGTAAACCTTCTAGAAGCTGTGATTTTAAAAAACGGGGGAAGTAAGCTTTTCTTATTTCCAAACGCATGCGCAAACTATAGAAAGTCGTTATGACGTAGAATGTGCATACTTTGTTGATTCCATTTATGAAATAAAACACATTTTCTAAAAACTTGTGTTTTTTAAGAAATCATGTAAACCTTCTAGAAGCTGTGATTTTAAAAAACGGGGTAAGTAAGCTTTTTCTTATTTCTGGACGCATGCACAAACTATAGAAAGTCCTTATGACGTAGAATGTGCATACTTTGTTGATTCCATTTATGAAATAAAACACATTTTCTAAAAACTCGTGTTTTTTAAGAAATCATGTAAACCTTCTAGACGCTGTGATTTTAAAAAACGGGGGAAGTAAGCTTTTCTTATTTCCAAACGCATGCGCAAACTATAGAAAGTCGTTATGAGGTAGAATGTGCATACTTTGTTGATTCCATTTATGAAATAAAACACATTTTCTAAAAACTCGTGCTTTTTAAGAAATCATGTAAACCTTCTAGAAGCTGTGATTTTAAAAAACGGGGGAAGTAAGCTTTTCTTATTTCCAAACGCATGCGCAAACTATAGAAAGTCGTTATGACGTAGAATGTGCATACTTTTTTGATTCCATTTATGAAATAAAACACATTTTCTAAAAACTCGTGTTTTTTAAGAAATCATGTAAACCTTCTAGAAGCTGTGATTTTAAAAAACGGGGGAAGTAAGCTTTTCTTATTTCCAAACGCATGTGCAAACTATAGAAAGTCGTTATGACGTAGAATCTGCATACTTTGTAGATTCCATTTATGAAATAAAACACATTTTCTAAAAACTCGTGTTTTTTACGAAATCATGTAAACCTTCAAGAAGATGTGATTTTAAAAAACGGTGGAAGTAAGCTTTTCTTATTTCTGGACGCATGCGCAAACTACAGAAAGTCGTTATGACGTAGAATGTGCATACTTTGTTGATTCCATTTATGAAATAAAACACATTTTCTAAAAACTCGTGTTTTTTAAGAAATCATGTAAACCTTCTAGAAGCTATGATTTTAAAAAACCGTGGAAGTAAGCTTTTCTTATTTCCGGACGCATGCGCAAACTATAGAAAGTCGTTATGACGTAGAATGTGCATAGTTTGTTGATTCCATTTATGAAATAAAACACATTTTCTAAAAACTCGTGTTTTTTAAGAAATCATGTAAACCTTCTAGAAATTGTGATTTTAAAAAACGGGGGACGTAAGCTTTTCTTATTTCCGGACGCATGCGCAAACTATAGAAAGTCGTTATGACGTAGAATCTGCATACTTTTTTGATTCCATTTATGAAATAAAACACATTTTCTAAAAACTCGTGTTTTTTACGAAATCATGTAAACCTTCTAGAAGCTGTGATTTTAAAAAACGGTGCAAGTAAGATTTTCTTATTTCCGGACGCATGCACAAACTATAGAAAGTCCTTATGACGTAGAATGTGCATACTTTGTTGATTCCATTTATGAAATAAAACACATTTTCTAAAAACTTGTGTTTTTTAAGAAATCATGTAAACCTTCTAGACGCTGTAATTTTAAAAAACGGGGGAAGTAAGCTTTTCTTATTTCCAAACGCATGCGCAAACTATAGAAAGTCGTTATGACGTAGAATATGCATACTTTGTTGATTCCATTTATGAAATAAAACACATTTTCTAAAATCTCGTGTTTTTTAAGAAATCATGTAAACCTTCTAGAAGCTGTGATTTTGAAAAACGGTGGAAGTAAGCTTTTCTTATTTTCGGACGCATGCGCAAACTATAGAAAGTCCTTATGACGTAGAATGTGCATACTTTGTTGATTCCATTTATGAAATAAAACACATTTTCTAAAAACTCTTGTTTTTAAAGAAATCATCATGTAAACCTTCTAGAAGCTGTGATTTTGAAAAACGGTGGAAGTAAGCTTTTCTTATTTCCGGACGCATGCGCAAACTATAGAAAGCCGTTATGACGTAGAATGTGCATACTTTGTATATTCCATTTATGAAATAAAACACATTTTCTAAAAACTCGCGTTTTTTACGAAATCATGTAAATCTTCTAGAAGCTGTGATTTTAAAAAACTGTGGAAGTAAGCTTTTCTTATTTCCGGACGCATCCGCAAACTATAGAAAATCGTTATGACGTAGAATGTGCATACTTTGTTGATTCCGTTTATGAAATAAAACACATTTTCTAAAAACTCGTGTTTTTTAAGAAATCATGTAAACCTTCTAGAAGCTGTGATTTTTAAAAATGGGGGAAGTAAGCTTTTCTTATTTCCAAACGCATGCGCAAACTATAGAAATTCGTTATGACGTAGAATTTGCATACTTTGTTGATTCCATTTATGAAATAAAACACATTTTCTAAAAACTCGTGTTTTTTACGAAATCATGTAAACCTTCAAGAAGCTGTGATTTTAAAAAACGGGGGAAGTAAGCTTTTCTTATTTCCAAATGCATGCGCAAACTATAGAAAGTCGTTATGACGTAGAATGTGCATACTTTGTTGATTCCATTTATGAAATAAAACACATTTTCTAAAAACTCGATTTTCTAAGAAATCATGTAAACCTTATAGAAGCTGTGATTTTAAAAAACGGTGGAAGTAAGCTTTTCTTATTTCCGGACGCATGCGCAAACTATAGAAAGTCGTTATGACGTAGAATGCGCATACTTTGTTGATTCCATTTAAGAAATAAAACACATTTTCTAAAAACTCGTGTTTTCTAAGAAATCACGTAAACCTTCTAGAAGCTGTGATTTTGAAAAAAAGTGGAAGTAAGCTTTTCTTATTTCCGGACGCATGCACAAACTATAGAAAGTCCTTATGACATAGAATGTGCATACTTTGTAGATTCCATTTATGAAATAAAACACATTTTCTAAAAACTCATGTTTTTTACGAAATCATGTAAACCTTCTAGAAGCTGTGATTTTAAAAAGTCGTGGAAGTAAGCTTTTCTTATTTCCGGACACATGCGCAAACTATAGAAAATCTTAATGACGTAGAATGTGCATACTTTGTTGATTTCGTTTATGAAATAAAACACATTTTCTAAAAACTCGTGTTTTTTAAGAAATCATGTAAACCTACTAGAAGCTGTGATTTTAAAAAACGGTGGAAGTAAGCTTTTCTTATTTCCGGACGCATGCGCAAACTATAGAAAGTCGTTATGACGTAGAATGTGCATACTTTGTAGATTCCATTTATGAAATAAAACACATTTTCTAAAAACTAATGTTTTTTAAGAAATCATGTAAACCTTCTAGAAGCTGTGATTTTAAAAAACGGCGGAAGTAAGCTTTTCTTATTTCCAAACGCATGCGCAAACTATAGAAATTCGTTATGACTAAGAATGTGCATACTTTGTTGATTCCATTTATGAAATAAAACACATTTTCTAAAAACTCGTGTTTTTAAAGAAATCATGTAAACCTTCTAGAAGCTGTGATTTTAAAAAACGGGGGAAGTAAGCTTTTCTTATTTCCAAACGCATGCGCAAACTATAGAAAGTCGTTATGACGTAGAATGTGCATACTTTGTTGATTCCATCTATGAAATAAAATACATTTTCTAAAAACTCGTGTTTTTTACGAAATCATGTAAACCTTCTAGAAGCTGTGATTTTAAAAAATGGGGGAAGTAAGCTTTTCTTATTTCCGGACGCATGCGCAAACTATAGAAAGTCATTATGATGTACAATGTGCATACTTTGTAGATTCCATTTATGAAATAAAACACATTATCTAAAAACTCGTGTTTTTTACGAAATCATGTATACCTTCAAGAAGCTGTGATTTTAAAAAATGGAGGAAGTAAGAATTTCTTATTTCCGGACGCATGCACAAACTATAGAAATTCCTTATGACGTAGAATGTGCATACTTTGTTTATTCCATTTATGAAATAAAACACATTTTCTAAAAACTCGATATTCTAAGAAATCATGTAAACCTTGTACAAGCTGTGATTTTAAAAAACGGTGGAAGTAAGCTTTTCTTATTTCCGGACGCATGCGCAAACTATAGAAAGTCGTTATCACGTAGAATGCGCATACTTTGTTGTTTCCATTGATGAAATAAAACACATTTTCTAAAAACTCGTGTTTTTTAAGAAATCATGTAAACCTTCTAGAAGCTGTGATTTTGAAAAACTGTGGAAGTAAGCTTTTCTTATTTCCAGACGCATGCGCAAACTATAGAAACTCGTTATGACGTAGAATGTGCATACTTTGTTGATTTCATTTATGAAATAAAACACATTTTGTAAAAACTCATGTTTTTTAAGAAATCATGTAAACCTTCTAGAAGCTGTGATTTTAAAAAACGGTGGAAGTAAGCTTTTCTTATTTCCGGACGCATGCGCAAACTATAGAAAGTCGTTATTACTTAGAATGTGCATACTTTGTTGATTCCATTTATGAAATAAAACACATTTTCTAAAAACTTGTGTTTTTTAAGAAATCGTGTAAACCTTCTACAAGCTGTGATTTTAAAAAACGGTGGAAGTAAGCTTTTCTTATTTCCGGACGCATGCGCAAACTATAGAAAGTCATTATGACTTAGAATGTGCATACTTTGTTGATTCCATTTATGAAATAAAACACATTTTCTAAAAACTCGTGTTTTTTAAGAAATCATGTAAACCTTCTAGAAGCTGTGATTTTAAAAAATGGTGGAAGTAAGCTTTTCTTATTTCCGGACGCATGCGCAAACTATAGAAAATCGTTATGACGTAGAATGTGCATACTTTGTTCTTTCCGTTGATGAAATAAAACACAATTTCTAAAAACTCGTGTTTTTTAAGAAATCATGTAAACCTTCTAGAAGCTGTGATTTTAAAAAATGGCGGAAGTAAGCTTTTCTTATTTCCAAACGCATGCGCAAACTATAGAAAGTCGTTATGACGTAGAATGTGCATACTTTGTTGATTCCAGTTCTGAAATAAAACACATTTTCTAAAAACTCGTGTTTTTTACGAAATCATGTAAACCTTCTAGAAGCTGTGATTTTGAAAAACGGGGGAAGTAAGGTTTTCTTATTTCCGGACGCATGCGCAAACTATAGAAAGTCAGTATGACGTAGAATGTGCATACTTTGTAGATTCCATTTATGAAATAAAACACATTTTCTAAAAACTCGTGTTTTTTACGAAATCATGTAAACCTTCAAGAAGTTGTGATTTTAAAAAACGGTGGAAGTAAGCTCTTCTTATTTCCGGACGCATGCGCAAACTATAGAAAGTCCTTATGACTTAGAATTTGCATACTTTGTAGATTCCATTTATCAAATAAAACAAATTTTCTAAAAACTCGTGTTTTTTAAGAAATCATGTAAACCTTCTACAAGCTGTGATTTTAAAAAACGGTGGAAGTGAGCTTTTCTTATTTGCGGACGCATGCGCAAACTATAGAAAGTCGTTAAGACGTAGAATGTGCATACTTTGTTGTTTCCATTTATGAAATAAAACACATTTTCAAAAAACTCGTGTTTTTTAAGAAATCATGTAAACCTTCTCGAAGCTGTGATTTTGAAAAACGGTGGATGTAAGCTTTTGTTATTTCCGTACGCATGCGCAAACTATAGAAAGTCCTTATGACGTAGAATGTGCATACTTTGTTGATTCCATTTATGAAATAAAACACATTTTCTAAAAACTCGTGTTTTTAAAGAAATCATGTAAACCTTCTAGAAGCTGTGATTTTGAAAAACGGTGGAAGTAAGCTTTTCTTATTTCCGGACGCATGCGCAAACTATAGAAAGTCCTTATGACGTAGAATGTGCATACTTTGTTGATTCCATTTATGAAATAAAACACATTTTCTAAAAACTCGTGTTTCTTACGAAATCATGTAAACCTTCTAGAAGCTGTGATTTTAAAAAACGGGGGAAGTAAGCTTTTCTTATTTCCGGACGCATGTGCGAACTATAGAAAGTCGTTATGACGTAGAATGTGCATACTTTGTTGATTCCATTTATGAAACAAAACACATTTTCTAAAAACTCATGTTTTTTAACAAATCATGTAAACCTTCTAGAAGCCGTGATTTTAAAAAACGGGGGAAGTAAGCTTTTCTTATTTCCGGACGCATGCGCACACTATACAAAGTCATTATGACGTAGAATTTGCATACTTTGTTGATTCCATTTATGAAATAAAACACATTTTCTCAAAACTCGTGTTTTTTAAGAAATCATGTAAACCTTCTAGAAGCTGTGATTTTAAAAAACGGGGCAATTAAGCTTTTCTTATTTCCGGACGCATGCGCAAACTATAGAAAGCCGTTATGACGTAGAATGTGCATACTTTGTAGATTCCATTTATGAAATAAAACACATTTTCTAAAAACTCGTGTTTTTTAAGAAATCATGTAAACCTTCTAGAAGCTGTGATTTTAAAAAACGGGGATGTAAGATTTTCTTATTTCCAAACGTATGCGCAAACTATAGAAAGTCGTTATGACGTAGAATGTGCATAGTTTGCTGATTCCATTTATGAAATAAAACACATTTTCTCAAAACTCGTGTTTTTTATGAAATCATGTAAACCTTCTAGAAGCTGTGATCTTAAAAAACGGTGGAAGTAAGCTTTTCTTATTTCTGGACGCATGCGCAAACTATAGAAAGTCGTTATGATGTAGAATGTGCATACTTTGTTGATTCCGTTTATGAAATCAAACACATTTTCTAAAAACTCGTGTTTTTTAAGAAATCATGTAAACCTTCTAGAAGCTGTGATTTTAAAAAGCGGGGGAAGTAAGCTTTTCTTATCTCCAAACGCATGCGCAAACTATAGGAAGTTGTTATGACGTAGAATGTGCATACTTTGTTGATTCCATTTATGAAACAAAACACATTTTTTAAAAACTCGTGTTTTTTAAGAAATCATGTAAACCTTCTAGAAGCTGTGATTTTAAAAAACGGGGGAAGTAAGTTTTTCTTATTTCCAAACGGATGCGCAAACTATAGAAAGTCATTATGACGTAGAATGTGCATACTTTGTTGGTTCCATTTATGAAATAAAACACATTTTCTAAAAACTTGTGTTTTTTAAGAAATCATGTAAACCTTCTAGAAGCTGTGATTTTAAAAAACGGGGGAAGTAAGCTTTTGTTATTTCCGGACGCATGCGCAAACTATAGAAAGTCGTTATGACGTAGAATGTGCATACTTTGTAGATTCCATTTATGAAATAAAACACATTTTCTAAAAACTCGTGTTTTTTAATAAATCATGTAAACCTTCTAGAAGCTGTGATTTTAAAAAACGGTGGAAGTAAGATTTTCATATTTCCGGGCGAATGCGCAAACTATAGAAAGTCGTTATGACATAGAATGTGCATACTCTGTTGATTCCATTTATGAAATAAAACACATTTTCTAAAAACTCGTGTTTTTTAAGAAATCATGTAAACCTTCAAGAAGCTGTGATTTTAAAAAACGGTGGAAGTAGGCTTTTCTTATTTCCGGACGCATGCACAAACTATAGAAAGTCGTTATGACGTAGAATGTGCATACTTTGTTGATTCCATTTATGAAATAAAACATATTTTCTAAAAACTCGATTTTCTAAGAAATCATGTAAACCTTCTACAAGCTGTGATTTTAAAAAACGGTGGAAGTAAGCTTTTCTTATTTCCGGTCGAATGCGCAAACTATAGAAACTCGTTATGACATAGAATGTGCATACTTTGTTGATTCCATTTATGAAATAAAACACATTTTCTAAAAACTCGTGTTTTTTAAGAAATCATGTAAACCTTCTAGAAGCTGTGATTTTAAAAAACGGTGGAAGTAAGCTTTTCTTATTTCCAAACGAATGCACAAACTATAGAAAGTTTTTATGACGTAGAATGTGCATACTTTTTTGATTCCATTTATGAAATAAAACACATTTTCTAAAAACTCGTGTTTTTTAATAAAACATGTAAACCTTCTAGAAGCTGTGATTTTAAAAAACGGGGGAAGTAAGCTTTTGTTTTTTCCAAATGCATGCTCAAACTATAGAAATTCGTTATGACGTAAAATGTGAATACTTTGTTGATTCCATTTATGAAATAAAACACATTTTCTAAAAACTCATGTTTTTTAAGAACTCATGTAAACCTTCTAGAAGCTGTGATTTTAAAAAACGGGGGAAGTAAGCTTTTCTTATTTCCAAACGCATGCACAAACTATAGAAGGTCGCTATGACGTAGAATGTGCATACTTTGTTGATTCCATTTATGAAATAAAACACATTTTCTAAAAATTCGTGTTTTTTAAGAACTCATGTAAACCTTCTAGAAGTTGTGATTTTGAAAAACCGGGGAAGTAAGGTTTTCTTATTTCCGGACGAATGTGCAAACTATAGAAATTCGTTGTGACGTAGAATGTGCATACTTTGTTGATTCCATTTATGAAATAAAACACATTTTTTAAAAACTCGTGTTTTTTAAGAAATCATGTAAACCTTCTAGAAGCTGTGATTTTAAAAAACGGGGGAAGTAAGCTTTTCTTATTTCCAAACGGATGTGCAAACTATACAAAGTCGTTATGACGTAGAATGTGCATACTTTGTTGGTTCCATTTATGAAATAAAACACATTTTCTAAAAACTCGTGTTTTTTAAGAAATCATGTAAACCTTCTAGAAGCTGTGATTTTAAAAAACGGGGGAAGTAAGCTTTTGTTATTTCCGGACGCATGCGCAAACTATAGAAACTCGTTATGACGTAGAATGTGCATACTCTGTTGATTCCATTTATGAAATAAAACACATTTTCTAAAAACTCGTGTTTTTTAAGAAATCATGTAAACCTTCAAGAAGCTGTGATTTTAAAAAACGGTAGAAGTAAGCTTTTCTTATTTCCGGACGCATGCGCAAACTATAGAAAGTCATTATGACATAGAATGTGCATACTTTGTTGATACCGTTTATGAAATAAAACACATTTTCTAAAAACTCATGTTTTTTAAGAAATCATGTAAACCTTCTAGAAGCTGTGATTTTTAAAAACGGTGGAAGTAAGCTTTTCTTATTTCCGGACGCATGCACAAACTATAGAAAATCGTTATGACGTAGAATGTGCATACTTTGTTGATTCCGTTTATGAAATAAAACACATTTTCTAAAAACTCGTGTTTTTTACGAAATCATGTAAACCTTCTAGAAGCTGTGATTTTAAAAAACGGTGGCAGTAAGCTTTTCTTATTTCCGGACGCATGCACAAACTATAGAAAGTCCTTATGACGTAGAATGTGCATACTTTGTTGATTTCATTTATGAAATAAAACACACTTTCTAAAAACTCGATTTTCTAAGAAATCATGTAAACCTTCTAAAAGCTGTGATTTTAAAAAACGGTGGAAGTAAGCTTTTCTTATTTCCGGACGCATGCGAAACTATAGAAAGTCGTTATGACGTAGAATGCGCATACTTTGTTGTTTCCATTTATGAAATAAAACACATTTTCTAAAAACTCGTTTTTTTTAAGAAATCATGTAAACCTTCTAGAAGCTGTGATTTTGAAAAACGGTGGAAGTAAGCTTTTCTTATTTCCAGACGCATGCGCAAACTATAGAATGTCCTTATGACGTAGAATGTGCATACTTTGTTGATTCCATTTATGAAATAAAACACATTTTCTAAAAACTCATGTTTTTAAAGAAATCATGTAAACCTTCTAGAAGCTGTGATTTTAAAAAACGAGGGAAGTAAGCTTTTCTTATTTCCGGTCGAATGCGCAAACTATAGAAAGTCGTTATGACATAGAATGTGCATACTTTGTTGATTCCATTTATGAAATAAAACACATTTTCTAAAAACTCGTGTTTTTTAAGAAATCATGTAAACCTTCTAGAAACTGTGATTTTAAAAAACGGTGGAAGTAAGCTTTTCTTATTTCCGGACGAATGCGCAAACTATAGAAAGTTGTTATGACGTAGAATGTGCATACTTTTTTGATTCCATTTATGAAATAAAACACCTTTTCTAAAAACTCGTGTTTTTTAAGAAAACATGTAAACCTTCTAGAAGCTGTGATTTTAAAAAACGGGGGAAGTAAGCTTTTCTTATTTCCAAATGCATGCTCAAACTATAGAAATTCGTTATGACGTAGAATGTGAATACTTTGTTGATTCCATTTATGAAATAAAACACATTTTCTAAAAACTCGTGTTTTTTAAGAACTCATGTAAACCTTCTAGAAGCTGTGATTTTAAAAAACGGGGGAAGTAAGCTTTTCTTATTTCCAAACGCATGCACAAACTATAGAATGTCGTTATGACGTAGAATGTGCATACTTTGTTGATTCCATTTATGAAATAAAACACATTTTCTAAAAACTCGTGTTTTTTAAGAACTCATGTAAACCTTCTAGAAGCTGTGATTTTGAAAAACCGGGGAAGTAAGGTTTTCTTATTTCCGGACGAATGCGCAAACTATAGAAATTCGTTGTGACGTAGAATGTGCATACTTTGTTGATTCCATTTATGAAATAAAACACATTTTTTAAAAACTCGTGTTTTTTAAGAAATCATGTAAACCTTCTAGAAGCTGTGATTTTAAAAAACGGGGGAAGTAAGCTTTTCTTATTTCCAAATGGATGCGCAAACTATAGAAAGTCGTTATGACGTAGAATGTGCATACTTTGTTTGTTCCATTTATGAAATAAAACACATTTTCTAAAAACTCGTGTTTTTTAAGAAATCATGTAAACCTTCTAGAAGCTGTGATTTTAAAAAATGGGGGAAGTTGTGGAACCCCTCCTTTAGGGTCCCCTCGAAATGAACCTGAAACTTTAACAACTTCATACAAACAAATTAGCCATCATAGTTATTGGAAAAATAAAATAAAAAGCGTGAATAACTTAACAAAAATAAGCAAAACCTTAACCTCTCAACCCGATCCGGCTGGTCCATTGTCGCCTTCGTCTTCCGTAGGATCCCTCCAGCAAAGCTCGTTTAACCATAGGCGAAGCAACCGTTAGCTTCGCCACCCAACCATAGGCTCATGCTTTCAGTCGCATGGCCTCCCCCGAGCTTTGGGTCGTAGAGCTCACACAAGTATTTGAGAAATTCAGCTTGGGCTTCCCTTCCCACCAGGATTTCTAAGCCAAACCCTTAGATAGCAGCAAGTCTTTGAGGCATTCGAAAATTACGACAATCGTCCAAATTATGGGTCCTTTACCCATTCCCCAAGTCTTCCTTATAAAGGAAAATCTCATGCGACACATGTCGCTTCATGCATAATTAAATATTTTTAATTAATTATTTAATTAAAACACTCACCAATCGAAGTGTCAGTTTCTCTAGGAAGTGCACCAACACCCCTAAGTTTGCTCCAGTTTGTCCCCCAGATATTTTAATTAACTCCTAGCTTTTAGTTGACTAGGTGTCTAATCTTAGGATTCTATTTTTCTCATAAATAATGATTTCTATTAATTTAAATTCTCAACAAAAATAACTATTCATGTGCAAATGCCTAAAATATTTTTATGCATTTGCTAAGTAATAATCTAGAGTTAATCTTATAAGTTTTTATGCAGTTAAATTTAACAATCAAACTCACTAGGATCACGGTGCCGCGCCGTTGGGCTCCTGGTTCCTTAATTTTAATTCCCTGACATGGCACCACTCCGTTGGGTCCAGTCATCCATTCTTTCCATTCTTGACAGGGTACCGCATCGTCGAGCCCTTCTGCCACCATCTTTCCATTTTGACTTGCGGGAACTCTTGTAGGGATTTTAGGAATCGTTACCATCCATCCTCCGTCTACATGCTATCTAGGGACTAATGGCGCTGAGGAGTGAGTCCGTTCTCACTGCGCGCCCCTCAACTCGTACGTGACCAACTCCGTCGTGGCCCACCTCGTACGCTCTCACGCATTCCTCTTGAGCAAGTGGATCAGTGCTTATCTGCTCATGCATGGTATTCTTGTCGGAAGTCAACATCGTCGTCGCTCCCCCTGTGTGTGATTTACCTGTACTCTACGACCCTTCAAATTCCTTTGTGTGTCCTTCGGCGAATCGTTTCACCTGTCGCTACACACATTTCTCACAAACATATATCATTATTCTATTGATATACAATCAATCATAATCATAAATATACTCAAAATAAAATCAAAGGATTATTTTATTAATGTTTCAAACAGTCGGGTCACTAAGCAAGTGCCCTCAATGTCTACAGTAGTCTAGGGGCACTACATACACCCCTACTTATTTAGAATTTCGTCCCGAAGTTCAGAATAAATGCGGAAAGCTATGACGCATCTCAGTTGCGTCCTCCCAAGTCACAAAGTTAGGGCTGTATCTGTCCTACTATACTTTGACTTGACCAATCAAGGCTAAGCATTTAAGCAAGAACTGATCAATCAATTATCCCAGTCCACACATATAATTCAATTCATTAATTCATTTATCAACTATAGTCATGCACATCATCAGGTGATTCTCCCTTATTAAGACACATCCTAACTCGAAGGGCCACTTTATTGAAGTCTGTTCCGTTGGGTCACTCGACAGGTGCTCTTAAAGTCCATAGTCATTTTAGGGGCATTACATACACCCCCTCTTGTATAGAACTTCGTCCCGAAGTTTAAATTTTTTTCTCACCCTTACGACACTAGGCTTAACTTTTAATTTCCTATTCTCATCTTCTTGTCACTCTCTTCTATTTTTCTCCAATTATCAAGGTTTTAAGCACTAGTGACTCTAATTGTAAGTTTTCTTTTTCATCCAACCTGGTTCCAATACATCCTTATGAACTCAATCATAACAAGTGTATTGTAAATCCTATAATGCCTTCATAATTGTCAATACCAACCTAGATCTACGAAGGTCTATGATATCCAAACTTATTTACAAGCTATACAGCATCAATAGCCACCCATTAGTTAGCAAATCACCATCAAGCAAGATTCCAAATATATTTGGTCATCATTCCCTCCAAGACGATAAGGTAAACATCGAAACATATTCTATCAATCGAAGATGGGTAAGACATGGTCACATTTTTAACAAATCAAGAGAGAGAGACCCTCAAATATTTCAAAACCAATTTCCATAAGGTTACTTCCAAAAACCCCTAAATGTTGGTTCTCAAATCGAAAGGATTCCTAGGGTCGGAACTTAACGGTTTAGTCAGACATATTAAAATTTATCTCTTAGTCCTTTCGTCAATATCATTACTCAAGACTATCAGATCCTTACCTCAATTCATCATTCATGTTGTCATAAGACCACTTTGTTAGTTTCATCAATTCGTACTATGTTCGTTTTCTCATCCTCATTGAGTTCTATCTCGAGCTAGTCGTATTTTCATGAAAGGTTGACTATGTCCTCAGGTTAGCTGCATTACTTTTGATTCATTGTGTCGATCTTCTCCATGCTTCACTTTACATATGTCGTCTTCATTTGGTCTTTTCGGCGGACTTTCCTAATGGAGAATTCTTCTTTTACTATTGTCTCGATCTCGTCGAGTTGTACTTTTCGTCAACATTTTCATGCTAGAAAATCAATTTCATTGGGCTTAGTTCATTGTGCTAGTTACATAGATATCTCGCTTTTCAAATTTTAAGTTTGTTTCACTTCCTCGACAATCTGTCGAATTGTCGACAAGTATGTGCATTTACGATATTGTAATCCTCTTCCCCTATTTATCATAATTATCCACAATCTAAGTTAATATACCCATGTTTCAAGTATTAATACTGCTCATACATAATCAAAATATCTACAATATATCTCAGTACCATACAACAAGACTCTCACGATACAAATATGAAACACAACTCTCTTCATTTATCTATATCATATATAACATGTCATTCTTTTTATTATATACAAAGTGAATAAAAACAATCCTCTCAATATCTATATATATACATATACAGACCTAAATTTTAAGTATATATATATATATATTATATTAAATGACAACTTTCCCATATATATATATATATATATATATATATAAAAGTCAAGCAACAACTTTTCAAAAATATTCATTCATACATCACAAATATATAACAATAAACCGTGAGCACAATGACATGTTTTATATAATTAATAATTAATAATTATATATATGTTAAATGTCAATCTTCCAAGATATGTGTATATTAATACACAAGAGTATTTATATAAGATGACTTCCGTCATGAAGGAAATTTTCTTATTACTATTAGGCATTTGACGTCTTTCTCCCATACTCATGTATCTATTTATGTAATGTTACTTTTACAAGACATGATATGCAATCAAATTATATCGAATTCTAATACGAAGATATCCATGCAAGCATGCTACTCTTCTCAAAACACTTTATGCATTTATTACGTAAATATACTGTTCATGCATTCTCCACATTAATAAAATTATTTTATTAAACCACATACCCATAATCATAAAATCAAACACTCAGTTAAGAGGCTCGGCGCATGGGCAGCCAATGCGTAATGTGACAGTCCGAATTTAAATGATAGCAAGATGGAGTACTAGATTAAGATTTGTTATATTCTGAGTTCGAAAGGGTAAGGGTAAAACTATATATCAGATCCCTGTTCTATCTATGAGTAAAACGATTTCATTCCAACTTGGTTTCGACAATCAGACCGGGGATCCAACTTATAAGGATAACGCCTACACTAATTGAGGTACACGGATTTTTTTTTTTTTAATAACATTCTGGAGTAAGTAATGTGTATCGGACAGAGACAACAATCACTCCAAGATGAACTTGGTTCACAGATCTATAATGATCTGGGTATATGTGCATATCAAAGCAGAGATGTGAACAATTTAATACAATGGGAGAAAAAAAATAATCAGGGATTGGCATGGGGCATGGCTCAACCTAATGCGACCTTTCGTTCATCTTTTTACATACATGAATTTGCAATGCATCAGAATAACTCAATAAATCTGCATGGATAGAGTATACAGACTTCAAGTATAGTGGGTAGATTGGGGATCTATCAATCGTATGGGGTATGGGCTTCCCCTTTTGCGACCGGGCATGCGATTTAACAACAAATATAATGTGCAGGTCATAATACATATCCTTGACACACCATGGAGAAGGCGCAAATCGTGGATCTCCATTCTTCATCAATTATACACTTATTATAATTTAAACATTAAAAATAACATACACAATCTAGAAATACACGTTTTCGGCAGAATGTGAATACCCGATCTCTTTCCTTTGTCACATAAGAACTTATTACAAATTAACAATAAGAAAATATATTACACAGTTCATGAATACCCAATTTTAACCAGACCTAGGGAAAGTGCAGATCGCCTGACCTTTAGCGTAAGCTACTGCAAGTAACATTACTTCCCACACCACCGCGAGACTCTCTCACATCACTGAGTAAACAATAAGACCCCCGCTAGAAAGTGAGATCATCATTTGTAATGTGATCCGCTTCTAAGCTCCTACCCCGCAGATTGCAGAGACGATTATCTCTTATAGGAGAGATCCCCCACATTGCAAATCACGACTATCTCTAACACAGAGAGATCACTTTGTCATAAAACTATACTGGCGTTTAAACTGTTTAGGATCATGCCCCTTTAGAGTCAGTCCATCGCATGCTCAGATCAGAGTAGCTGAAGGTAACAACACGTAGTTTCAGGGATCGGGTTGAATAATCTATTCCCAAAAATGACTGTTAAAACAACTTCTGGAACAACTATCCGAAAACAAGGTTAAAAGCTAACAACATCGGCGAATCTCAGGGATAAAATTTATGTGAGTAATCACGACGGGGATCAGTATGATTGCTTAACTGGAGACTGGTATTCGCATTAACTGGACACTTATCACCACAATCGAAGGAGAGATTATCGCCGGTGATCAAGCTATCGCTGGGAGTCAAAGTAAAGATTTTATTGAGTTAAAACTCTAATTCCATCCGTTCTATTTTCTTGAATTAAGTGAGTATTCTATTCCCAAGTTCCATCCGTGTGAATGATAGTGTTTACAATACTAACTATTTATGTTTCACTACACAGGTCCACCGATTATGGAACGTTTGGCGGTGTGTCACATACGGTATTGACGGGTTGTAGGAATGGAACGATTAAGAGACTCGGTTCTTTAAAGGCTTGGCGGAAGACAAGAGAAATGGCGGATGTTCAAGTCCTTGCTGATCACCAGAATGCAAAGTAATGTAAACCCATGCCAAATATCGGTTAAATAAAGAATTAAATTATCGCACCAGGATATGAGGATAAAGCTTTTGTAAGCTTAACCATTTCATACAGGAACTAGACACGCGATCCACTGAGACGTAGAGATAATTGAAGCTATTGGTAATGGTCTCTTTTAACCAACCAAGGATCTGTGCTATAATAGCATTTACAGGGATTACAAATCGTTCATTCGATCAATCCCAGGGTTCAATGAATCTTGTGCGTTATGATCCAAACAGAGATTATACGATCTATTTCCTGACGGAATCTTAAATTTAAAAACACCAAATCATTAAATGTTATTCTCACAACAGGGGTTCAGAACTATAACCCTGGATCGTCCCTCCTCGACTGACAGAGATAATAAGCGAATTCTCAAACACTCGGGCTCAGATTGATCTCTTTCTAAATCTATGGTCAACGGTTACTCTAAGGTAGCGGCGTGATCTCAGCTCCAGGATCACCGTTAAAGGACAAATGTAGACTACAGCGGATACAACTAATCCTAAGGTCGCCAATGTGTAGGAGAACGTATACGCCGTTGTTTTAAGCAGTGACTGTAAAGGTTGATCTACCTATTCACGGATGAGGGCGTAGACAGCGTGATGTTAAGCAAGCTTGAGAGAAGACAGTGTGAATATTTCGTTTTAATATATATCTTATAATATAGTCCGAAACTGTAGCTGCTGGGTCAAAAAAAAAAAACAGATGTTGTAAACCAGAATCAATGCCTTGTTGGTAGCATAAATATGAAATTACATCGCTGGAATCAACGCCTTTATAGGCAGTAAAAAAAATAGAGTACAGTGCAGAGATCATTTAACCCGCGCTAGTGTATAAACGCAGGGGATCGGCTACTAAGGTCGTCCCTTAATATAAAAACGTATAGCATAACTACTGTAAAGTTCATAAAACGCATAGATATGATGTTAGCCTAAGTTAATGATTTATGGGTATGCACCCAACCTCTGTTCAACAAGATTCAATGCAGTGATAAAATATTTAAGCAGGGAGTATAAACATGTAGCATCCACGCTATAATGTGCCCGACCTTTAATGCATGCAGATAATAAACCCTTAAAGTAGCCAAATGTAATACAACAAAAACAACTATTTCTATTGCATACAAAATCAGTTTACCAAAGTGGGCGTCAGTTGATCACGCAGAGATCAACCCTTAGACAAGCAAAAGGTAACAACAACAAAACAACGAACTCTACTGCATACAAAATCCGTTTACCAAACTGGAATCTTCACTCAATACTTAAGCAGAAAATCGTATCCATAGTAGAGAATACGTTCTCTAACATAGAGACTCATCCATCACAAAAATCATACGACGATCCATATAAACCATAGCTACCTGTATATATATATATATATAAATTACGAAAATAAAACCTAAAGTATCTCGGGGATCTAAGCTTGCACACGATTCAACTCGAAACCCATACTGGATCTATGTTGGTAACAAACAAAACACAATGGTTGATATTGGTACCCATTGTAACCCGAGATCCAATACTGGATCTGCGCTGGTAAAAGAAATGACACATGGATCTACCAGATCCATGTTTGTACAAAAAGACGAACCAAAGATCCAAACTGGTATACACATAACGCCTAAAGGAATGGTAGTCCGCACGGATTTCAGTCCCACGCTATCCCATTTTAGAATTCATCGTTTGAAGAATGAAAAGCAAGAAAACGAAAAATACATACAGCAAAACAAAACCAGGGATCGATCATGGAGCTGGATCTCCCACGCTCCTTAAATCTGGAGATCGTTACAAAAGAGACAGAGAGAGGTTACACAGTGATGGAGGGTGCGAATCGCCCATTTCGCATATCTCCAACACACAGATTCTTCTTGCAATTTAAACAATAGGATATGACACACAAGTCTTTAGGTACATAATTTTTAACAGAGAGCAACATATAGATGA
The DNA here is from genome assembly GCA_027924585.1 of Larix kaempferi. NCBI lineage: Eukaryota > Viridiplantae > Streptophyta > Pinopsida > Pinales > Pinaceae > Larix > Larix kaempferi. The sequence continues at coordinate 5,019,210 of BSBM01000324.1, forward strand.
ACTTCTAGCATTCCAACGACCGAGAGCATCGTATATGAATTTCTAACATTCCAACCATAAAATAATACACAGTCGCCAGTCATACTCAAATACTAAGTAAGGGAGAACATAAAGGATGGATCCAAAACATTGCTCATAAGTCACAAACAGGCACAAATCAACCGTAAAGGGAAACAGATCTAGAACATTGCGATTTTTATGGATCTAGGCATTAACTCCCATAGATCTCACCCAACCGTCTCTGGTATCCAAGATAAAGGAGGTGGTGTCAATCGCAGCTCGGTTCATCTGTATGGTATTATGTCAAAGGTCTAACATCAGGTTAATACATTGGTAGGAAGTAGCTATTTATCATAGACGAGGATGTAGATCTACCCAATAATTATTTGAAGATAGAAAGGGTCGGCTAGACTCAGAGAATCCGGGATTGGAACGCAATTCATGGACAGGGAATTTCACACTCTTACAGGCATTCAACACTACCAATGGGTTATACTCTTGCCGAAACAAGGAAAAGATCTGGGTAAGGGATTAGTGAAGTTTTATCAGGACCCGTGACTCCATGGTACATGAATATTTAGGTTCAAAAGAAACATAACCAAAAGAAAGGGGTAGTCAAATTTCTTGAACATGCTGTTTGATGTGGACAGAATATAGAAAACAAAATACCAGATTTCACTTACAGTGGCAAGCATTCAAATAATGACCTGCCCTATGGTGCGTAGAATTAAAAGAAAGTATTTGAAAAAATATTTTCACATTCACAGTTTGTAAATAAAATTCAAGGAGACGCAGGGTTCTAATTAAACGGTCGGATATCAGGATTGCACATACAAGATTACATTTAAGGGTATTGAATATACACAGCCGAATGGTCATACTTCCTCGGTCTGCCTTCATTACCATAGAGAAATAGAGTTACAGTAAACGTCAAACACGTCAAACAGACCGGAATTCGTGGGGTTTATGGATTCTGAAAACAATGTACATTTCACATTTCGAAATAAAGCTAATCTTTCAACATGATTTACTTAATTCATTCTGGAAATGTATAAACGTAGATCAGGATTGATCGATTTCATTAAAGCATAATACACGAAAACTTCAGTAAGAAAATCTATATAATACAGGTTCACATATTCAACAGTAAAGAGTTTAGGAGAAAAATAATAGATGAGGTAGATAAACCTGGTTTTGGCGATCCGTCCTGTGACGGCGATCCGAGTTCGGTGCCCTCAAGACTCGACCGGCTCTGATACCAAATGTGGAACCCCTCCTTTAGGGTCCCCTCGAAATGAACCTGAAACTTTAACAACTTCATACAAACAAATTAGCCATCATAGTTATTGGAAAAATAAAATAAAAAGCGTGAATAACTTAACAAAAATAAGCAAAACCTTAACCTCTCAACCCGATCCGGCTGGTCCATTGTCGCCTTCATCTTCCATAGGATCCCTCCAGCAAAGCTCGTTTAACCATAGGCGAAGCAACCGTTAGCTTCGCCACCCAACCATAGGCTCATGCTTTCAGTCGCATGGCCTCCCCCGAGCTTTGGGTCGTAGAGCTCACACAAGTATTTGAGAAATTCAGCTTGGGCTTCCCTTCCCACCAGGATTTCTAAGCCAAACCCTTAGATAGCAGCAAGTCTTTGAGGCATTCGAAAATTACGACAATCGTCCAAATTATGGGTCCTTTACCCATTCCCCAAGTCTTCCTTATAAAGGAAAATCTCATGCGACACATGTCGCTTCATGCATAATTAAATATTTTTAATTAATTATTTAATTAAAACACTCACCCATCCAAGTGTTAGTTTCTCTAGGAAGTGCACCAACACCCCTAAGTTTGCTCCAGTTTGTCCCCCAGATATTTTAATTAACTCCTAGCTTTTAGTTGACTAGGTGTCTAATCTTAGGATTCTATTTTGCTCATAAATAATGATTTCTATTATTTTAAATGCTCAACAAAAATAACTATTCATGTGCAAATGCCTAAAATATTTTTATGCATTTGCTAAGTAATAATCTAGAGTTAATCTTATAAGTTTTTATGCAGTTAAATTTAACAATCAAACTCACTAGGATCACGGTGCCGCGCCATTGGGCTCCTGGTTCCTTAATTTTAATTCCCTGACATGGCACCACTCCGTCGGGTCCAGTCATCCATTCTTTCCATTCTTGACAGGGTACCGCATCGTCGAGCCCTTCTGCCACCATCTTTCCATTTTGACTTGCGGGAACTCTTGTAGGGATTTTAGGAATCGTTACCATCCATCCTCCGTCTACATGCTATCTAGGGACTAATGGCGCTGAGGAGTGAGTCCGTTCTCACTGCGCGCCCCTCAACTCGTACGTGACCAACTCCGTCGTGGCCCACCTCGTACGCTCTCACGCATTCCTCTTGAGCAAGCGGATCAGTGATTATCTGCTCATGCATGGTATTCTTGTCGGAAGTCAACATCGTCGTCGCTCCCCCTGTGTGTGATTTACCCGTACTCTACGACCCTTCAAATTCCTTTGTGTGTCCTTCGGCGAATCGTTTCACCTGTCGCTACACACATTTCTCACAAACATATATCATTATTCTATTGATATACAATCAATCATAATCATAAATATACTCAAAATAAAATCAGAGGATTATTTTATTAATGTTTCAAACAGTCGGGTCACTAAGCAAGTGCCCTCAATGTCTACAGTAGTCTAGGGGCACTACATACACCCCTACTTATTTAGAATTTCGTCCCGAAGTTCAGAATAAATGCGGAAAGCTATGACGCATCTCATTTGCGTCCTCCCAAGTCACAAAGTTAGGGCTGTAGCTGTCCTACTATACTTTGACTTGACCAATCAAGGCTAAGCATTTAAGCAAGAACTGATCAATCAATTATCCCAGTCCACACATATAATTCAATTCATTAATTCATTTATCAACTATAGTCATGCACATCATCAGGTGATTCTCCCTTATTAAGACACATCCTAACTCGAAGGGCCATTTTATTGAAGTCTGTTCCGTTGGGTCACTCGACAGGTGCTCTTAAAGTCCATAGTCATTTTAGGGGCATTACAGAAGTAAGCTTTTGTTATTTCCGGAAGCATGCGCAAACTATAGAAAGTCGTTATGACGTAGAATGTGCATACTTTGTAGATTCCATTTATGAAATAAAACACATTTTCTAAAAACTCGTGTTTTTTAATAAATCATGTAAACCTTCTAGAAGCTGTGATTTAAAAAACGGTGGAAGTAAGATTTTCATATTTCCGGACGAATGCGCAAACTATAGAAAGTCGTTATGACGTAGAATGTGCATACTCTCTTGATTCCATTTTGAAATAAAACACATTTTCTAAAAACTCGTGTTTTTTAAGAAATCATGTAAACCTTCAAGAAGCTGTGATTTTAAAAAACGGTGGAAGTAAGCTTTTCTTATTTCCGGACGCATGCAAAAACTATAGAAAGTCCTTATGACGTAGAATGTGCATACTTTGTTGATTCCATTTATGAAATAAAACACATTTTCTAAAAACTCGATTTTCTAAGAAATCATGTAAACCTTCTACAAGCTGTGATTTTAAAAAACGGTGGAAGTAAGCTTTTCTTATTTCCAGACGCATGCGCAAACTATAGAAAGTTGTTATGATGTAGAATGCGCATACTTTGTTGTTTCCATTTATGAAATAAAACACATTTTCTAAAAACTCGTGTTTTTGAAGAAATCATGTAAACCTTCTAGAAGCTGTGATTTTGAAAAACGGTGGAAGTAAGCTTTTCTTATTTCCAGACGCATGCGCAAACTATAGAATGTCCTTATAACGTGGAATGTGCATACTTTGTTGATTCCATTTATGAAATAAAACACATTTTCTAAAAACTCATGTTTTTAAAGAAATCATGTAAACCTTCTAGAAGCTGTGATTTTAAAAAACGAGGGAAGTAAGCTTTTCTTATTTCCGGTCGAATGCGCAAACTATAGAAAGTCGTTATGACGTAGAATGTGCATACTTTGTTGATTCCATTTATGAAATAAAACACATTTTCTAAAAACTCTTGTTTTTTACGAAATCATGTAAACCTTCTAGAAGCTGTGATTTTAAAAAACGGGGGGAACTAAGCTTTTCTTATTTCCAAATGCATGCGCAAACTATAGAAAGTCGTTATGACATAGAATCTGCATAGTTTGTTGATTCCATTTATGAAAAAAAACACATTTTCTAAAAGCTAATGTTTTTTACGAAATAATGTAAACCTTCTAGAAGCTGTGATTTTAAAAAATGGTGGAAGTAAGCTTTTCTTATTTCCGGACGCATGCGCAAACTATAGAAATTCGTTATGACGTAGAATGTGCATACTATGTTGATTCCGTTTATCAAATAAAACACATTTTCTAAAAACTCGTGTTTTTTAAGAAATCATGTAAACCTTCTACAAGCTGTGATTTTTAAAAACGGTGGAAGTAAGCTTTTATTATTTCCAGATGCATGCGCAAACTATAGAAAATCGTTATGACGTAGAATGTGCATACTTTGTTGATTCCGTTTATGAAATAAAACACAGTTTCTAAAATCTCGTGTTTTTTACGAAATCATGTAAACCTTCTAGAAGCTGTGATTTTAAAAAACGGTGGAAGTAAGCTTTTCTTATTTCCGGACGCATGCGCAAAATATAGAAAGTCGTTATGACGTGGAATGTGCATACTTTGTTGATTCCGTTTATGCAATAAAACACATTTTCTAAAAACTCGTGTTTTTTAAGAAATCATGTAAACCTTCTAGAAGCTGTGATTTTTAAAAACGGTGGAAGTAAGCTTTTCTTATTTCCGGACGCATGCGCAAACTATAGAAAATCGTTATGACGTAGAATGTGCATACTTTGTTGATTCCGTTTATGAAATAAAACACATTTTCTAAAAACTCGTGTTTTTTACGAAATCATGTAAACCTTCTAGAAGCTGTGATTTTAAAAAACGATGGAAGTAAGCTTTTCTTATTTCTGGACGCATGCACAAACTATAGAAAGTCCTTATGACGTAGAATGTGTATACTTCGTTGATTCCATTTATGAAATAAAACAAATTTTCTAAAAACTCGTGTTTTTTAAGAAATCATGTAAACCTTATACAAGCTGTGATTTAAAAAAACGGTGGAAGTAAGCTTTTCTTTTTTCCGGAAGCATGCGCAAACTATAGAAAGTCGTTATGACGTAGAATTTGCATACTTTGTTGTTTCCATTTATGAAATAAAACACATTTTCTAAAAACTCGTGTTTTTTAAGAAATCATGTAAACATTCTAGAAGCTGTGATTTTGAAAAACGGTGGAAGTAAGCTTTTCTTATTTCCGGATGCATTCGCAAAATATAGAAAGTCCTTATGACGTAGAATGTGCATACTTTGTTGATTATATTTATGAAATAAAACACATTTTCTAAAAACTTGTGTTTTTAAAGAAATCATATAAACCTTCTAGAAGCTGTGATTTTGAAAAACGGTGGAAGTAAGCTTTTCTTATTTCCGGACGCATGCGCAAACTATAGAAAGTCCTTATGACGTAGAATGTGGATACTTTGTTGATTCCATTTATGAAATAAAACACATTTTCTAAAAATTCGTGTTTCTTACGAAATCATGTAAACCTTCTAGAAGCTGTGATTTTAAAAAATGGTCGAAGTAAGCTTTTCTTATTTCCGGACGCATGCGCAAACTATAGAGAGTCGTTATGACGTAGAATGTGCATACTTTGTTGATTCCATTTATGAAATAAAACACATTTTATAAAAACTCGTGTATTTTAACAAATTATGTAAACCTTCTAGAAGCTGTGATTTTAAAAAACGAGGGAAGTAAGCTTTTCTTATTTCCAAACGCATGCGCAAACTATAGAAAGTCGTTATGACGTAGAATGTGCATACTTTGTTGATTGCCTTTATGAAATAAAACACATTTTCTAAAAACTCATGTTTTTTACGAAATCATGTAAACCTTCTAGAAGCTGTGATTTTAAAAAACGGGGGAAGTAAGCTTTTCTTATTTCCGGACGGATGCGCAAACTATAGAAAGTCGTTATGACGTAGAATGTGCATACTTTGTTGATTACATTTATGAAATAAAATACATTTTCTAAAAACTCGTGTTTTTAAAGAAATCATGTAACCCTTCTAGAAGCTGTGATTTTAAAAAACAGGGGAAGAAAGCTTTTCTTATTTCCAGACGCATGTGCAAACTATAGAAAGTCGTTATGACGTAGAATGTGAATACTTTGTTGATTCCATTTAAGAAATAAAACACATTTTCTAAAAATTCGTGTTTTTTAAGAAATCATTTCAACCTTCTAGAAGCTGTGATTTTAAAAAACGTGGGAAGTAAGCTTTTCTTATTTTCGGACGCGTGCGCAAACTATAGAAAGTAGTTATGACGTAGAATGTGCATACTTTGTAGATTCCATTTATGAAATAAAACACATTTTCTAAAAACTCGTGTTTTTTACGAAATGATGTAAACCTTCTAGAAGCTGTGATTTTAAAAAACGGTGGAAGTAAGCTTTTCTTATTTCCAGACGCATGCGCAAACTATAGAAAGTTGTTATGACGTAGAATGTGCATACTTTTTTTATTCCATTTACGAAATAAAACACCTTTTCTAAAAACTCGTGTTTTTTAAGAAAACATGTAAACCTTCTAGAAGCTGTGATTTTAAAAAACGGGGGAAGTAAGCTTTTCTTATTTCCAAATGCATGCTCAAACTATAGAAATTCGTTATGACGTAGAATGTGCATACTTTGTTTGTTCCATTTATGAAATAAAACACATTTTCTAAAAACTCGTGTTTTTTACGAAATGATGTAAACCTTCTAGAAGCTGTGATTTTAAAAAATGGTGGAAGTAAGCTTTTCTTATTTCCAGACGCATGCGCAAACTATAGAAATTCGTTATGACGTAGAATGTGCATAGTTTGTTGATTCCGTTTATGAAATAAAACACATTTTCTAAAAACTCGTGTTTTTTAAGAAATCATGTAAACCTTCTAGAAGCTGTGATTTTAAAAAGCGGGGGAAGTAAGCTTTTCTTATTTCTGGTCGAATGCGCAAACTATAGAAAGTCGTTATGACATAGAATGTGCATACTTTGTTGATTCCATTTATGAAATAAAACACATTTTCTAAAAACTCGTGTTTTTTAAGAAATCATGTAAACCTTCTAGAAGCTGTGATTTTGAAAAACGGTGGAAGTAAGCTTTTCTTATTTCCAGACGCATGCGCAAACTGTAGAATGACCTTATGACGTAGAATGTGCATACTTTGTTGATTCCATTTATGAAATAAAACACATTTTCTAAAAACTCATGTTTTTAAAGAAATCATGTAAACCTTCTAGAAGCTGTGATTTTAAAAAACGAGGGAAGTAAGCTTTTCTTATTTCCGGTCGAATGCGCAAACTATAGAAAGTCGTTATGACATAGAATGTGCATACTTTGTTGATTCCATTTATGAAATAAAACACATTTTCTAAAAACTCGTGTTTTTTAAGAAATCATGTAAACCTTCTAGAAGCTGTGATTTTAAAAAACGGTGGAAGTAAGCTTTTCTTATTTCCAGACGAATGCGCAAACTATAGAAAGTTGTTATGACGTAGAATGTGCATACTTTTTTTATTCCATTTACGAAATAAAACACCTTTTCTAAAAACTCGTGTTTTTTAAGAAAACATGTAAACCTTCTAGAAGCTGTGATTTTAAAAAACGGGGGAAGTAAGCTTTTCTTATTTCCAAATACATGCTCAAACTATAGAAATTCGTTATGACGTAGAATGTGAATACTTTGTTGATTCCATTTATGAAATAAAACACATTTTCTAAAAACTCGTGTTTTTTAAGAACTCATGTAAACCTTCTAGAAGCTGTGATTTTAAAAAACGGGGGAAGTAAGCTTTTCTTATTTCCAAACGCATGCACAAACTATAGAAAGTCGTTATGACGTAGAATGTGCATACTTTGTTGATTCCATTTATGAAATAAAACACATTTTCTAAAAACTCGTGTTTTTTAAGAACTCATGTAAACCTTCTAGAAGCTGTGATTTTGAAAAACCGGGGAAGTAAGGTTTTCTTATTTCCGGACGAATGCGCAAACTATAGAAATTCGTTGTGACGTAGAATGTGCATACTTTGTTGATTCCATTTATGAAATAAAACACATTTTTTAAAAACTCGTGTTTTTTAAGAAATCATGTAAACCTTCTAGAAGCTGTGATTTTAAAAAACGGGGGAAGTAAGCTTTTCTTATTTCCAAACGGATGCGCAAACTATAGAAAGTCGTTATGACGTAGAATGTGCATACTTTGTTTGTTCCATTTATGAAATAAAACACATTTTCTAAAAACTCGTGTTTTTTAAGAAATCATGTAAACCTTCTAGAAGCTGTGATTTTAAAAAACGGGGGAAGTAAGCTTTTGTTATTTTCGGAAGCATGCGCAAACTATAGAAAGTCGTTATGACGTAGAATGTGCATACTTTGTAGATTCCATTTATGAAATAAAACACATTTTCTAAAAACTCGTGTTTTTTAATAAATCATGTAAACCTTCTAGAAGCTGTGATTTTAAAAAACGGTGGAAGTAAGATTTTCATATTTCCGAACGAATGCGCAAACTATAGAAAGTCGTTATGACGTAGAATGTGCATACTCTGTTGATTCCATTTATGAAATAAAACACATTTTATAAAAACTCGTGTTTTTTAAGAAATCATGTAAACCTTCAAGAAGCTGTGATTTTAAAAAATGGTGGAAGTAAGCTTTTCTTATTTCCGGACGCATGCACAAACTATAGAATGTCCTTATGACGTAGAATGTGCATACTTTGTTGATTCCATTTATGAAATAAAACACATTTTCTAAAAACTCGATTTTCTAAGAAATCATGTAAACCTTCTACAAGCTGTGATTTTAAAAAACGGTGGAAGTAAGCTTTTCTTATTTCCGGACGCATGCGCAAACTATAGAAAGTCGTTATGACGTAGAATGCGCATACTTTGTTGTTTCCATTTATGAAATAAAACACAATTTCTAAAAACTCGTGTTTTTTAAGAAATCATGTAAACCTTCTAGAAGCTGCGATTTTGAAAAACGGTGGAAGTAAGATTTTCTTATTTCCAGACGCATGCGCAAACTATAGAATGTCCTTATGACGTAGAATGTGCATACTTTGTTGATTCCATTTATGAAATAAAACACATTTTCTAAAAACACTTGTTTTTAAAGAAATCATGTAAACCTTCTAGAAGCTGTGATTTTAAAAAACGAGGGAAGTAAGATTTTCTTATTTCCGGTCGAATGCGCAAACTATATAAAGTCGTTATGACGTAGAATGTGCATACTTTTTTGATTCCATTTATGAAATAAAACACATTTTCTAAAAACTCGTGTTTTTTACGAAATCATGTAAACCTTCTAGGAGCTGTGATTTCAAAAAACGGGGGAAGTAAGCTTTTCTTATTTCCAAACGCATGCGCACACTATAGAAAGTCGTTATGACGTAGAATGTGCATAGTTTGTTGATTCCATTTATGAAATAAAACACATTTTCTAAAAGCTCGTGTTTTTTATGAAATCATGTAAACCTTCTAGAAGCTGTGATTTTAAAAAATGGTGGAAGTAAGCTTTTCTTATTTCCGGACGCATGCGCAAACTATAGAAAGTCGTTATGACGTAGAATGTGCATACTTTGTTGATTCCCTATATGAAATAAAACACATTTTCTAAAAACTCATGTTTTTTACGAAATCATGTAAACCTTCTAGAAGCTGTGATTTTAAAAAACGGGGGAAGTAAGCTTTTCTTATTTCCGGACGGATGCGCAAACTATAGAAAGTCGTTATGACGTAGAATGTGCATACTTTGTTGATTCCATTTATGAAATAAAATACATTTTCTAAAAACTCGTGTTTTTAAAGAAATCATGTAAACCTTCTAGAAGCTGTGATTTTAAAAAACAGGGGAAGAAAGCTTTTCTTATTTCCAAACGCATGTGCAAACTATAGAAAGTCGTTATGACGTAGAATGTGCATACTTTGGTGATTCCACTTATGAAATAAAACACATTTTCTAAAAACTCGTGTTTTTTACGAAATCATGTAAACCTTCTAGAAGCTGTGATTTTGAAAAACGGTGGAAGTAAGCTTTCCTTATTTCCGGACGCATGCGCAAACTATAGAAAGTCCTTATGACATAGAATGTGCATACTTTGTTGATACTATTTATGAAATAAAACACATTTTCTAAAAAATCGTGTTTTTTACGAAATCATGTAAACCTTCTAGAAGCTGTGATTTTAAAAAACAGTGGAAGTAAGCTTTTCTTCTTTCCGGACGAATGCACAAAATATAGAAAGTCCTTATGACGTAGAATGTGCATACCTTGTTGATTCCATTTATGAAATAAAACACATTTTCTAAAAACTCATGTTTTTTAAAAATCATGTAAACCTTCTAGAAGCTGTGATTTTAAAAAATGGGGGAAGTAAGCTTTTCTTAATTCCAAATGCATCCGCAAACTATAGAAAGTCGTTATGACGTAGAATGTGCATACTTTGTTGATTCCATTTATGAAATAAAACACATTTTCCAAAAACTCGTGTTTTTTAAGAAATCGTGTAAACCTTCTAGAAGCTGTGATTTTAAAAAACGGTGGAAGTAAGATTTTCTTATTTCCGGACGCATGCACAAACTATAGAAAGTCGTTATGACGTAGAATGTGCATACTTTGTTGATTCCATTTATGAAATAAAACACATTTTCTAAAAACTCGTGTTTTTTAAGAAATCATGTAAACCTTCTAGAAGCTGTGATTTTAAAAAGCGGGGGAAGTAAGCTTTTCTTATTTCCAAACGCATGCGCAAACTATAGAAAGTCGTTATGACGTAGAATGTGCATACTTTGTTGATTCCATTTATCAAATAAAACATATTTTCTAAAAATTCGTGTTTTTTAAGAAATGATGTAAACCTTCTAGAAGCTGTGATTTTAAAAGACGGGGGAAGTAAGCTTTTCTTATTTCCAAACGCATGCGCAAACTATAGAAAGTCGTTATGACGCAGAATGTGCATACTTTGTAGATTCCATTTATAAAATAAAACACATTTTCTAAAAACTCGTGTTTTTTACGAAATCATGTAAACCTTCTAGAAGCTGTGATTACAAAAAACGGTGGAAGTAAGCTTTTCATATTTCTGGACACATGCGCAAACTATAGAAAGTCGTTATGACGTAGAATGTGCATACGTTTTAGATTCCATTTATGAAATAAAACACATTTTCTAAAAACTCGTGTTTTTTAAGAAATCATGTAAACCTTCTAGAAGCTGTGATTTTAAAAGACGGGGGAAGTAAGCTTTTCTTATTTCCAAACGCATTTGCAAACTATAGAAAGCCGTTATGACGCAGAATGCGCATACTTTGTAGATTCCATTTATGAAATAAAACACATTTTCTAAAAACTCGTGTTTTTTTACGAAATCATGTAAACCTTCTAGAAGTTGTGATTTTAAAAAACGGTGGAAGTAAGCTTTTCTTATTTCCAAACGCATGCGCAAACTATAGAAAGTCTTTATGGCGTAGAATGTGCATAGTTTGTTGATTCCATTTATGAAATAAAACACATTTTCTAAAAACTCGTGTTTTTTAAGAAATCATGTAAACCTTCTAGAAGCTGTGATTTTAAAAAACGGGGGAAGTAAGCTTTTCTTATTTCCGGACGCATGCGCAAACTATAGAAAGTCCTTATGACGTAGAATGTGCATACTTTGTTGATTCCATTTATGATATAAAACACATTTTCTAAAAACTCGTGTTTTTTAAGAAATCATGTAAACCTTTTAGAAGCTGTGATTTTAAAAAACGGGGGAATTAAGCTTTTCGTATTTCCAGACGGATGCGCAAACTATAGAAAGTCGTTATGATGTACAATGTGCATACTTTGTTGATTCCATTTATGAAATAAAACACATTTTCTAAAAACTCATGTTTTTAAAGAAATCATGTAAACCTTCTAGAAGCTGTGATTTTAAAAAACGAGGGAAGTAAGCTTTTCTTATTTCCAAACGCATGCGCAAACTATAGAAAGTCGTTATGACGTAGAATGTGCATACTTTGTTGATTCCATTTATGAAATAAAACACATTTTCTAAAAACTCATGTTTTTTAAGAAATCATGTAAACCTTCTAGAAGTTGTGATTTTAAAAAACGGTGGAAGTAAGCTTTTCTTATTTTCGGACGCATGCGCAAACTATAGAAAGTCATTATGACGTAGAATGTGCATACTTTGTTGATTCCATTTATGAAATAAAACACATTTTCTAAAAACTCGTGTTTTTTACGAAATCATGTAAACCTTCTAGAAGCTGTGATTTTAAAAAACAGTGGAAGTAAGCTTTTCTTATTTCCGGTCGAATGCGCAAACTATAGAAAGTCGTTATTATGTAGAATGTGCATACTTTGTTGATTCCATTTATGAAATAAAACACTTTTTCTAAAAACACATGTTTTTTAAGAAATCATGTAAACCTTCTAGAAGCTGTGATTTTAAAAAACGGTGGAAGTAAGCTTTTCTTATTTCCGGACGCATGCGCAAACTATAGAAAGTTGTTATGATGTAGAATGTGCATACTTTGTTGATTCTGTTTATGAAATAAAACACATTTTCTAAAAACTCGTGTTTTTTAAGAAATCATGTAAACATTCAAGAAGCTGTGATTTTAAAAAACGGGGGAAGTAAGCTTTTCTTATTTCCAAACGCATGCGCAAACTATAGAAAGTCGTTATGACGTAGAATGAGCATACTTTGTTGATTCCATTTATGAAATAAAACACTTTTTCTAAAAACTCGTGTTTTTTAAGAAATCATGTAAACCTTCTAGAAGCTGTGATTTTAAAAAACGGTGGAAGTAAGCTTTTCTGATTTCCAAACGCATGCGCAAACTATAGAAATTTGTTATGACGTAGAATGTGCATACTTTTTTGATTCCATTGATGAAATAAAACAGATTTTCTAAAAACTTGTGTTTTTTACGAAATCATGTAAACCTTCTAGAGGCTGTGATTTCAAAAAATGGGGGAAGTAAGCTTTTTTTATTTCCAAACGCATGCCCAACTATAAAAAGTCATTATGACGTATAATGTGCATACTTTGTTGATTCCATTTATGAAATAAAACACATTTTCTAAATACTCGTGTTTTTAGAGAAATCATGTAAACCTTTTAGAAGCTGTGATTTTTAAAAACGGTGGAAGTAAGGTTTTCTTATTTCCGGATCAATGCGCAAACTATAGAAAGTCGTTATGACGTAGAATGTGCATACTTTGTTGATTCCATTTATGAAATAAAACAGATTTTCTAAAAACTCATGTTTTTTAAGAAATCATGTAAACCTTCTAGAAGCTGTGATTTTAAAAAACGGGGGAAGTAAGCTTTTCTTATTTCCGGACGAATGCGCAAACTATAGAAAGTCATTCTGACGTAGAATGTGCATACTTTGTTGATTACATTTATGAAATATAACACATTTTCTAAAAACTCGTGTTTTTTAAGAAATCATGTAAACCTTCTAGGAGCCGTGATTTTAAAAAACGGTGGAAGTAAGCTTTTCATATTTCCGGACGAATGCGCAAACTATAGAATGTCGTTATTACGTAGAATGTGCATACTTTGATGATTCCATTTATGAAATAAAACACATTTTCTAAAAACTCGTGTTTTTTAAGAAATCATGTAAAACTTCTTGAAGCTGTGATTTTAAAAAACGGTGGAAGTAAGCTTTTCTTATTTCCGGACGCATGCGCAAACTATAGAAAGTCGTTATGACGTAGAATGTGCATACTTTGATGATTCCATTTATGAAATAAAACACATTTTCTAAAAACTCGTGTTTTTTAAGAAATCATGTACACCTTCTAGAAGCTGTGATTTTAAAAACGGTGGAAGTAAGCTTTTCTTATTTCCGGACGCATGCGCAAACTATAGAAAGTCGTTATGATGTAGAATGTGCATACTTTGTTGATTCCATTTATCAAATAAAACACATTTTCTAAAAACTCGTGTTTTTTACGAAATCATGTAAACCTTCTAGAAGCTGTGATTTTAAAAAACGGTGGAAGTAAGCTTTTCTTATTTCTGGACACATGTGCAAACTATAGAAAGTCGTTATGACGTAGAATGTGCATACTTTGTTGATTCCATTTATGAAATAAAACACATTTTCTAAAAACTCGTGTTTTTTAACAAATCATGTAAACCTTCTAGAAGCTGTGATTTTAAAAAACGGGGGAAGTAAGCTTTTGTTATTTCCGGACGCATGCACAAACTATAGAAAGTCGTTATGACGTAGAATGTGTATACTTTGTAGATTCCATTTATGAAATAATGCACATTTTCTAAAAACTCGTGTTTTTTACGAAATCATGTAAACCTTCTAGAAGATGTGATTTTAAAAAACGTTGGAAGTAAGCTTTTCTTATTTCCGAACGAAGGCACAAACTATAGAAAGTCATTATGACGTAGAATGTGCATACTTTGTAGATTCCATTTATGAAATAATGCACATTTTCTAAAAACTCGTGTTTTTTACGAAATAATGTAAACCTTCTAGAAGATGTGATTTTAAAAAACGTTGGAAGTAAGCTTTTCTTATTTCCGAACGAAGGCACAAACTATAGAAAGTCATTATGACGTACAATGTGCATACCTTTTTGCTTCCATTTATGAAATAAAACACATTTTGTAAAAACTCGTGTTTTTTAAGAAATCATGTAAACCTTCTAAAAGCTGTGACTTTAAAAAATGGTGGAAGTAAGCTTTTCTTATTTTCGGACGCATGCACAAACTATAGAAAGTCGTTATGATGTAGAATGTGAATTCTTTGTTGATTCCATTTATGAAATAAAACACATTTTCTAAAAACTCGTATTTTTTAAGAAATCATGTAAACCTTATAAAAGATGTGATTTTAAAAAAAGGGGGAAGTAAGCTTTTCTTATTTTCGGACGCATGCTCATACTATAGAAAGTCGTTATGATGTAGAATGTGCATACTTTATAGATTCCATTTATGAAATAAAGCACATTATTTAAAAACTCGTGTTTTTTACGAAATCATGTAAACCTTCTAGAAGCTGTGATTTAAAAAAACGGTGGACGTAAGCTTTTCTTATTTCCGGACGAAAGCGCAACCTATAGAAAGTCGTTATGACGTAGAATGTGTATACTTTGTTGATTCCATTTATGAAATAAAACACATTTTCTAAAAACTCGTGTTTTTTAAGAACTCATGTAAACCTTCTAGAAGCTGTGATTTTAAAAAACGGTGGAAGTAAGCTTTTCTTATTTCCGGATGCATGCGCAAACTATAGAAAGTCATTATGACGTAGAATGTGCATACTTTTTTGTTTCCATTTATGAAATAAAACACATTTTATAAAAACTCATGTTTTTTAAGAAATCATGTAAACCTTCTAGAAGCTGTGATTTTAAAAAACCGAGGAAGTAAGATTTTCTTATTTACAAAAGCATGCGCAAACTATAGAAAGTCGTTATGACGTAGAATGTGAATACTTTGTTGATTCCATTTTTTAAATAAAACACATTTTCTAAAAACTCGTGTTTTTTAAGAAATCATGTAAACCTTCTAGAAGCTGTGATTTTAAAAAACGGTGGAAGTAAGCTTTTCTTATTACCGGACTCACGCGCAAACTATAGAAAGTTGTTATGACGTAGAATGTGCATACTTTGTTGATTCAATTTATGATATAAAACACATTTTCTAAAAACTCGTGTTTTTTAAGAAATCATGTAAACCTTCTAGAAGCTGTGATTTTAAAAAATGGGGGAAGTAAGCTTTTCTTATTTCCAAACGCATGCGCAAACTATAGAAAGTCGTTATGACGTAGAATGTGAATACTTTGTTGATTCCATTTATGAAATAAAACACATTTCCTAAAAACTCGTGTTTTCTACGAAATCATGTAAACCTTCTAGAAGCTGTGATTTCAAAAAACGGTGGAAGTAAGCTTTTCTTATTTCCAAACGCATGTGCAAACTATAGAAAGTCATTATGACGCAGAATGTGCATACTTTGTAGATTCCATTTTTGAAATAAAACACATTTTCTAAAAACTCGTGTTTTTTAAAAAATCATGTAAACCTTCTAGAAGCTGTCATTTTAAAAAACGGGGGAAGTAAGCTTTTCTTATTTCTGGACGCATGCACAAACTATAGAAAGTCGTTATGACGAAGAATGTGCATACTTTTTAGATTCCATTTATGAAATAAAGCACATTTTCTAAAAACTCGTGTTTTTTACGA
The DNA here is from genome assembly GCA_027924585.1 of Larix kaempferi. Taxonomy (NCBI): domain Eukaryota; kingdom Viridiplantae; phylum Streptophyta; class Pinopsida; order Pinales; family Pinaceae; genus Larix; species Larix kaempferi. The sequence goes on from BSBM01000324.1 coordinate 5,035,554, forward strand.
AATCATGTAAACCTTCTAGAAGCTGTGATTTTGAAAAACAGGGCAACTAAGCTTTTCTTATTTCTGGACGCATGCTCAAACTATAGAAAGTCATTATGACATAGAATGTGCATACTTTGTAGATTCCATTTATGAAATAAAACACATTTTCTAAAAACTCGTGTTTTTTACGAAATCATGTAAACCTTCTAGAAACTGTGATTTTAAAAAATGGTGGAAGTAAGCTTTTCTTATTTCCGGACGAATACACAAACTATAGAAAGTCGTTATGACGTAGAATGTGCATACTTTGTTGATTCCATTTATGAAATAAAACACATTTTCTAAAAACTCGTGTTTTTTAAGAAATCATGTAAACCTTCTAGAAGCTGTGATTTTAAAAAACGGTGGAAGTAAGCTTTTCTTATTTCCGGACGCATGCGCAAACTATAGAAAGTCCTTATGATATAGAATGTGCATACTTTGTTGATTCCATTTATGAAATAAAACACATTTTCTAAAAACTCGTGTTTTTTAAGAAATCATGTAAACCTTCTAGAAGCTGTGATTTTAAAAGACGGGGGAAGTAAGCTTTTCTTATTTCCAAATGCATGCGCAAACTATAGAAAGTCCTTATGACGTTGAATGTGCAAACTTTGTAGATTCCATTTATGAAATAAAACACATTTTCTAAAAACTCGTGTTTTTTACGAAATCATGTAAACCTTCTAGAAGCTGTGATTTTAAAAAACGGTGGAAGTAAGCTTTTCTTATTTCCAAACGCATGTGCAAACTATAGAAAGTCTTTATGGGGTAGAATGTGCATAGTTTGTTTATTCCATTTATGAAATAAAACACATTTTCTAAAAACTCATGTTTTTTAAGAAATCATGTAAACCTTCTAGAAGCTGTGATTTTAAAAAACGGTGGAAGTAATCTTTTCTTATTTCCGGAGGCATGCGCAAACTATAGAAAGTCCTTATGACATAGAATGTGCATACTTTGTTGATTCCATTTATGAAATAAAACACATTTTCTAAAAACTCGTGTTTTTTAAGAAATCATGTAAACCTTCTAGAAGCTGTGATTTTAAAAAATGGGGAAAGTAAGCTTTTCTTATTTCCAAACGCATGCGCAAACTATAGAAAGTCGTTATGACGTAGAATGTGCATACTTTGTTGATTCCATTTATGAAATAAAACACATTTTCTAAAAACTCGTGTTTTTTAAGAAATCATGTAAACCTTCTAGAAGCTGTGATTTTAAAAAATGGGGGAAGTAAGCTTTTCTTATTTCCAAACGCATGCGCAAACTATAGAAAGTCGTTATGACGTAGAATGTGCATACTTTGTTGATTCCATTTATGAAATAAAACACGTTTCCTAAAAAGTCGTGTTTTTTACGAAATCATGTAAACCTTCTAGAAGCTGTGATTTCAAAAAATGGTGGAAGTAAGCTTTTCTTATTTCCAAACGCATGCGCAAACTATAGAAAGTCGTTATGACATGGAATGTGCATACTTTGTTGATTCCATTTATGAAATAAAACACATTTTCTAAAAACTCGTGTTTTTTACGAAATCATGTAAACCTTCTAGAAGCTGTGATTTAAAAAAATGGGGGAAGTAAGCTTTTCTTATTTCCAAACGCATTCCCAACTATAGAAAGTCGTTATGACGTAGAATTTGCATACTTTGTTGATTCCGTTTATGAAATAAAACACATTTTCTAAAAACTCGTGTTTTTTAAGAAATCATGTAAACCTTCTAGAAACTGTGATTTTAAAAAACGGTGGAAGTAAGCTTTTCTTATTTCCGTACGCATGCGCAAACTATAGAAATTCGTTATCGCGTAGAATGTGCATACTTTGTTGATTCCATTTATGAAATAAAAGACATTTTCTAAAAACTCGTGTTTTTTAAGAAATCATGTAAACCTTCTAGAATCTGTGATTTTAAAAAACGGGGGAAGTAAGCTTTTCTTATTTCCAAACGCAGGCGCAAACTATAGAAAGTCGTTATGACGTAGAATGTGCATACTTTGTTGATTCCATTTATGAAATAAAACACATTTTCTAAAAACTCGTGTTTTTTAAGAAATCATGTAAATCTTCTAAAAGCTGTGATTTTAAAAAACGGTGGAAGTAAGCTTTTATTATTTCCGGACGCATGCGCAAACTATTGAAAGTCGTTATGACGTAGAATGTGCATATTTTATAGATTCTATTTATGAAATAAAACACATTTTCTAAAAACTCGTGTTTTTTACGAAATCATGTAAACCTTCTAGAAGCTGTGATTTTAAAAAACGGTGGAAGTAAGCTTTTCTTATTTCCAGACGAATGCGCAAACTATAGAAATTTGTTATGACGTAGAATGTGCATACTTTGTTGATTCCATTTATGAAATAAAACACATTTTCTAAAAACTTGTGTTTTTTACGAAATCATGTAAACCTTCTAGAAGCTGTGATTTCAAAAAATGGGGGAAGTAAGCTTTTCTTATTTCCAAACGCATGCCCAACTATAAAAAGTCGTTATGACGTATAATGTGCATACTTTGTTGATTCCATTTATGAAATAAAACACATTTTCTAAATACTCGTGTTTTTAGAGAAATCATGTAAACCTTCTTCTAGAAGCTGTGATTTTAAAAAACGAGGGAAGTAAGCTTTTCTTATTTCCGGATCTTTGCGCAAACTATAGAAAGTCGTTATGACGTAGAATGTGCATACTTTGTTGATTCCATTTATGAAATAAAACAGATTTTCTAAAAACTCATGTTTTTTAAGAAATCATGTAAACCTTCTAGAAGCTGTGATTTTAAAAAACGGTGGAAGTAAGCTTTTCTTATTTCCGGACGCATGCGCAAACTATAGAAAGTCGTTATGACGTAGAATGTGCATACTTTGTTGATTCCATTTATCAAATAAAACACATTTTCTAAAAACTCGTGTTTTTTATGAAATCATGTAAACCTTCTAGAAGCTGTGATTTTAAAAAACGGTGGAAGTAAGCTTTTCTTATTTCTGGACGCATGTGCAAACTATAGAAAGTCGTTATGACGTAGAATGTGCATACTTTGTTGATTCCATTTATGAAATAAAACACATTTTCTAAAAACTCGTGTTTTTTAACAAATCATGTAAACCTTCTAGAAGCTGTGATTTTAAAAAACGGGGGAAGTAAGCTTTTGTTATTTCCGGACGCATGCACAAACTATAGAAAGTCGTCATGACGTAGAATTTGCATAATTTGTAGATTCCATTTATGAAATAATGCACATTTTCTAAAAACTCGTGTTTTTTACGAAATAATGTAAACCTTCTAGAAGATGTGATTTTAAAAAACGTTGGAAGTAAGCTTTTCTTATTTCCGAACGAAGGCACAAACTATAGAAAGTCATTATGACGTACAATGTGCATACCTTTTTGCTTCCATTTATGAAATAAAACACATTTTGTAAAAACTCGTGTTTTTTAAGAAATCATGTAAACCTTCTAAAAGCTGTGACTTTAAAAAATGGTGGAAGTAAGATTTTCTTATTTCCGGACGCATGCGCAAACTATAGAAAGTCGTTATGATGTAGAATGTGAATTCTTTGTTGATTCCATTTATGAAATAAAACACATTTTCTAAAAACTCGTGTTTTTTAAGAAATCATGTAAACCTTATAAAAGCTGTGATTTTAAAAAAAGGGGGAAGTAAGCTTTTCTTATTTCTGGACGCATGCTCATACTATAGAAAGTCGTTATGATGTAGAATGTGCATACTTTGTAGATTCCATTTATGAAATAAAGCACATTATTTAAAAACTCGTGTTTTTTACGAAATCATGTAAACCTTCTAGAAGCTGTGATTTAAAAAAACGGTGGACGTAAGCTTTTCTTATTTCCGGACGAAAGCGCAAACTATAGAAAGTCGTTATGACGTAGAATGTGTATACTTTGTTGATTCCATTTATGAAATAAAACACATTTTCTAAAAACTCGTGTTTTTTAAGAAATCATGTAAACCTTCTAGAAGCTGTGATTTTAAAAAACGGTGGAAGTAAGCTTTTCTTATTTCCGGATGCATGCGCAAACTATAGAAAGTCGTTATGACGTAGAATGTGCATACTTTTTTGTTTCCATTTATGAAATAAAACACATTTTATAAAAACTCATGTTTTTTAAGAAATCATGTAAACCTTCTAGAAGCTGTGATTTTAAAAAACGGGGGAAGTAAGCTTTTCTTATTTACAAAACCATGCGCAAACTATAGAAAGTCGTTATGACGTAGAATGTGAATACTTTGTTGATTCCATTTTTTAAATAAAACACATTTTCTAAAAACTCGTGTTTTTTAAGAAATCATGTAAACCTTCTAGAAGCTGTGATTTTAAAAAACGGTGGAAGTAAGCTTTTCTTATTACCGGACTCACGCGCAAAATATAGAAAGTTGTTATGACGTAGAATGTGCATACTTTGTTGATTCCATTTATGATATAAAACACATTTTCTAAAAACTCGTGTTTTTTAAGAAATCATGTAAACCTTCTAGAAGCTGTGATTTTAAAAAATGGGGGAAGTAAGCTTTTCTTATTTCCAAACGCATGCGCAAACTATAGAAAGTCGTTATGACGTAGAATGTGAATACTTTGTTGATTCCATTTATGAAATAAAACACATTTCCTAAAAACTCGTGTTTTTTACGAAATCATGTAAACCTTCTAGAAGCTGTGATTTCAAAAAACGGTGGAAGTAAGCTTTTCTTATTTCCAAACGCATGTGCAAACTATAGAAAGTCGTTATGACGCAGAATGTGCATACTTTGTAGATTCCATTTTTGAAATAAAACACATTTTCTAAAAACTCGTGTTTTTTAAGAAATCATGTAAACCTTCTAGAAGCTGTCATTTTAAAAAACGGGGGAAGTAAGCTTTTCTTATTTCTGGACGCATGCACAAACTATAGAAAGTCGTTATGACGAAGAATGTGCATACTTTTTAGATTCCATTTATGAAATAAAGCACATTTTCTAAAAACTCGTGTTTTTTACGAAATCATGTAAACCTTCTAGAAGCTGTGATTTTAAAAAACAGGGCAACTAAGCTTTTCTTATTTCCGGACGCATGCTCAAACTATAGAATGTCATTATGACGTATAATGTGCATACTTTGTAGATTCCATTTATGAAATAAAACAGATTTTCTAAAAACTCGTGTTTTTTACAAAATCATGTAAACCTTCTAGAAACTGTGATTTTGAAAAATGGTGGAAGTAAGCTTTTCTTATTTCCGGACGAATACACAAACTATAGAAAGTCATTATGACGTAGAATGTGCATACTTTGTTGATTCCATTTATGAAATAAAACACATTTTCTAAAAACTCGTGTTTTTTAAGAAATCATGTAAACCTTCTAGAAGCTGTGATTTTAAAAAACGGTGGAAGTAAGCTTTTCTTATTTCCGGACGCATGTGCAAACTATAGAATGTCCTTATGACGTAGAATGTGCATACTTTGTTGATTCCATTTATGATATAAAATACATTTTCTAAAAACTCGTGTTTTTTAAGAAATCATGTAAACCTTCTAGAAGCTGTTATTTTAAAAAATGGGGGAAGTAAGCTTTTCTTATTTCCAAACGCATGCGCAAACTATAGAAAGTCGTTATGACGTAGAATGTGCATACTTTGTTGATTCCATTTATGAAATAAAACACATTTCCTAAAAACTCGTGTTTTTTACGAAATCATGTAAACCTTCTAGAAGCTGTGATTTCAAAAAACGGTGGAAGTAAGCTTTTCTTATTTCCAAACGCATGTGCAAACTATAGAAAGTCGTTATGACGCAGAATGTGCATACTTTGTAGATTCCATTTTTGAAATAAAACACATTTTCTAAAAACTCGTGTTTTTTAAGAAATCATGTAAACCTTCTAGAAGCTGTCATTTTAAAAAACGGGGGAAGTAAGCTTTTCTTATTTCTGGACGCATGCACAAACTATAGAAAGTCGTTATGACGAAGAATGTGCATACTTTTTAGATTCCATTTATGAAATAAAGCACATTTTCTAAAAACTCGTGTTTTTTACGAAATCATGTAAACCTTCTAGAAGCTGTGATTTTAAAAAACAGGGCAACTAAGCTTTTCTTCTTTCCGGACGCATGCTCAAACTATAGAAAGTCATTATGACGTAGAATGTGCATACTTTGTAGATTCCATTTATGAAATAAAACACATTTTCTAAAAACTCGTGTTTTTTACGAAATCATGTAAACCTTCTAGAAACTGTGATTTTAAAAAATGGTGGAAGTAAAGCTTTTCTTATTTCGGGACGAATACACAAACTATAGAAAGTCGTTATGACGTAGAATGTGCATACTTTGTTGATTCCATTTATGAAATAAAACACAGTTTCTAAAAACTCGTGTTTTTTAAGAAATCATGTAAACCTTCTAGAAGCTGTGATTTTAAAAAACGGTGGAAGTAAGCTTTTCTTATTTCCGGACGCATGCGCAAACTATAGAAGGTCCTTATGACGTAGAATGTGCATACTTTGTTGATTCCATTTATGAAATAAAACACATTTTCTAAAACCTCGTGTTTTTTAAGAAATCATGTAAACCTTCTAGAAGCTGTGATTTTAAAAGACGGGGGAAGTAAGCTTTTCTTATTTCCAAATGCGTGCGCAAAGTATAGAAAGTCCTTATGACGTAGAATGTGCATACTTTGTAGATTCCATTTATGAAATAAAACACATTTTCTAAAAACTTGTGTTTTTTATGAAATCATGTAAACCTTCTAGAAGCTGTGATTTTAAAAAACGGTGGAAGTAAGCTTTTCTTATTTCCGGATGCATGCGCAAACTATAGAAAGTCGTTATAACGTAGAATGTGCATACTTTGTTGTTTCCATTTATGAAATAAAACACATTTTATAAAAACTCGTGTTTTTTAAGAAATCATGTAAACCTTCTAGAAGCTGTGATTTTAAAAAACGGGGGAAGTAAGCTTTTCTTATTTACAAAAGCATGCGCAAACTATAGAAATTCGTTATGATGTAGAATGTGAATACTTTGTTGATTCCATTTTTTAAATAAAACACATTTTCTAAAAACTCGTGTTTTTTAAGAAATCATGTAAACCTTCTAGTAGCTGTGATTTTAAAAAATGGTGTAAGTAAGCTTTTCTTATTTCCGGACGCATGCGCAAACTATAGAAAGTCGTTATGACGTAGAATGCGCATACTTTGTTGATTCCATTTATGAAATAAAACACATTTTCTAAAAACTCGTGTTTTTTAAGAAATCATGTAAAGCTTCTAGAAGCTGTGATTTTAAAAAACGGTGGAAGTAAGATTTTCTTATTTCCGTACGCATGCGCAAACTATAGAAATTCGTTATGACGTAGAATGTGCATACTTTGTAGATTCCATTTATGAAATAAAAATACATTTTCTAAAAAATTGTGTTTTTACGAAATCATGTAAACCTTCTAGAAGCTGTGACTTTAAAAAACGGTGGAAGTAAGCTTTTCTTATTACCGGACTCACGCGCAAACTATAGAAAGTTGTTATGACGTAGAATGTGCATACTTTGTAGATTCCATTTATGAAATAAAACACATTTTCTAAAAACTCATGTTTTTTACGAAATCATGTAAACCTTCTAGAAGCTATGATTTCAAAAAACGGTGGAAGTAAGCATTTCTTATTTCCGGACGCATGCGCGAACTATAGAAAGTCGTTATGAGGTAGAATGTGCATACTTTGTTGATTCTATTTATGAAATAAAACACATTTTCTAAAAACTCGGGTTTTTTAAGAAATCATGTAAACCTTCTAGAAGCTGTGATTTTAAAAAACGGGGGAAGTAAGCTTTTCTTATTTCCAAACGCATGTGCACACTATAGAAAGTCGTTATGATGTAGAATGTGCATACTTTGTTGATTCCATTTATGAAATAAAACACATTTTCTAAAAATTCATGTTTTTTAAGATATCATGTAAACCCTCTAGAAGCTGTGATTTTAAAAACCGGGGGAAGTAAGCTTTTCTTATTTCCAAACGCATGCGCAAACTATAGAAAGTCGTTATGACGTAGAATGCGCATACTTTGTTGATTCCATTTATGAAATAAAACACATTTTCTAAAAACTCGTGTTTTTTAAGAAATCATGTAAACCTTCTAGAAGCTGTGATTTTAAAAAACGGGGGAAGTAAGCTTTTCATATTTCCAGACGCATGCGCAAACTATAGAAAGTCGTTATGACGTATAATGTGCATACTTTGTAGATTCCATTTACGAAATAAAACACATTTTCTAAAAACTCGTGTTTTTTAAGAAATCATGTAAACCTTCTAGAAGCTGTTATTTTAAAAAACGGTGGAATTAAGCACTTCTTATTTCCGGACGCATGCGCAAACTATGGAAAGTTGTTATGATGTACAATGTGCATAGTTTGTTGATTCCATTTATCAAATAAAACACATTTTCTAAAAACTCGTGTTTTTTAAGAAATCATGTAAACCTTCTAGAAGCTATGATTTTAAAAAACGGGGGAAGTAAGCTTTTCTTATTTCCAAACGCATGCGCAAACTATAGAAATTCGTTATGACGTAGAATGTGCATACTTTGTTGATTCCATTTATGAAATAAAACACATTTTCTAAAAACTCATGATTTTTAAGAAATCATGTAAACCTTCTAGAAGCTGTGATTTTAAAAAACGGAGAAAGTAAGCTTTTCTTATTTCCGAACGCATGCCCAAATTATAGAAAGTCGTTATGACGTAGAATGTGCATACTTTGTTGATTCCATTTATGAAATAAAACACATTTTGTAAAAACTCGTGTTTTTTAAGAAATCATGTAAACCTTCTAAAAGCTGTGATTTTAAAAAATGGTGGAAGTAAGCTTTTCTTATTTCCGGACGCATGCGCAAACTATAGAAAGTCGTTATGATGTAGAATGTGCATTCTTTGTTGATTCCATTTATGAAATAAAACACATTTTCTAAAAACTCGTGTTTTTTAAGAAATCATGTAAACCTTATAAAAGCTGTGATTTTAAAAAAAGGGGGAAGTAAGCTTTTCTTATTTCCGGACGCATGCTCAAACTATAGAAAGTCGTTATGATGTAGAATGTGCATACTTTGTAGATTCCATTTATGAAATAAAGCACATTATTTAAAAACTCGTGTTTTTTACGAAATCATGTAAACCTTCTAGAAGCTATGATTTTAAAAAACCGTGGAAGTAAGTTTTTCTTATTTCCGGACGAAAGCGCAAACTATAGAAAGTCGTTATGACGTAGAATGTGCATACTTTGTTGATTCCATTTATGAAATAAAACACATTTTATAAAAACTCGTGTTTTTTAAGAAATCATGTAAACCTTCTAGAAGCTGTGATTTTAAAAAACGGTGGAAGTAAACTTTTCTTATTTCCGGATGCATGCGCAAACTATAGAAAGTCGTTATGACGTAGAATGTTCATACTTTGTTGTTTCCATTTATGAAATAAAAGACATTTTCTAAAAACTCGTGTTTTTTAAGAAATCATGTAAACCTTCTAGAAGCTGCGATTTTAAAAAACGGGGGAAGTAAGCTTTTCTTATTTACAAAAGCATGCGCAAACTATAGAAAGTCGTTATGACGTAGAATATGAATACTTTGTTGATTCCATTTTTTAAATAAAACACATTTTCTAAAAACTCGTGTTTTTTAAGAAATCATGTAAACCTTCTAGAAGCTTTGATTTTAAAAAACGGTGTAAGTAAGCTTTTCTTATTTCCGGACGCATGCGCAAACTATAGAAAGTCGTTATGATGTAGAATGTGCATACTTTGTTGATTCCATTTATGAAATAAAACACATTTTCTAAAAACTCGTGTTTTTTAAGAAATCATGTAAAGCTTCTAGAAGCTGTGATTTTGAAAAACGGTGGAAGTAAGCTTTTCTTATTTCCGTACGCATGCGCAAACTATAGAAATTCGTTATGACGTAGAATGTGCATACTTTGTAGATTCCATTTATGAAATAAAACACATTTTCTAAAAAATTGTGTTTTTTACGAAATCATGTAAACCTTCTAGAAGCTGTGATTTTAAAAAACGGTGGAAGGAAGCTTGTCTTATTACCGGACTCACGCGCAAACTATAGAAAGTCGTTATGACGTAGAATGTGCATACTTTGTAGATTCCATTTATGAAATAAAACACATTTTCTAAAAACTCGTGTTTTTTACGAAATCATGTAAACCTTCTAGAAGCTGTGATTTCAAAAAACGGTGGAAGTAAGCTTTTCTTATTTCCGGACGCATGCGCAAACTATAGAAAGTCGTTATAAGGTAGAATGTGCATACTTTGTTGATACTATTTATGAAATAAAACACATTTTCTGAAAACTCAGGTTTTTTAAGAAATCATGTAAACCTTCTAGAAGCTGTGATTTTAAAAAACGGGGGAAGTAAGCTTTTCTTATTTCCAAACGCATGTGCAAACTATAGAAATTCGTTATGATGTAGAATGTGCATACTTTGTTGATTCCATTTATTAAATAAAACACATTTTCTAGAAGCTGTGATTTTAAAAAACGGGGGAAGTAAGCTTTTCATATTTCCAGACGCATGCGCAAACTATACAAAGTCGTTATGACGTAGAATGTGCATACTTTGTAGATTCCATTTATGAAATAAAACACATTTTCTAAAAACTCGTGTTTTTTAAGAAATCATGTAAACCTTCTAGAAGCTGTTATTTTAAAAAACGGTGGAAGTAAGCTCTTCTTATTTCCGGACGCATGCGCAAACTATGGAAAGTTGTTATGATGTACAATGTGCATAGTTTGTTGAATCCATTTATGAAATAAAACACATTTTGTAAAAACTCGTGTTTTTTAAGAAATCATGTAAACCTTCTAGAAGCTGTGATTTTAAAAAACGGGGGAAGTAAGCTTTTCTTATTTCCAAACGCATGCGCAAACTATAGAAAGTCGTTATGATGTAGAATGTGCATACTTTGTTGATTCCATTTATGAAATAAAACACATTTTCTAAAAACTCATGTTTTTTAAGAAATCATGTAAACCTTCTAGAAGCTGTGATTTTAAAAAACGGGGGAAGTAAGCTTTTCTTGTTTCCAAACGCATGCCCAAATTATAGAAAGTCGTTATGACGTAGAATGTCCATACTTTGTTGATTCCATTTATGAAATAAAACACATTTTCTAAAAACTCGTGTTTTTAAAAAAATCATGTAAACCTTCTAGAAGCTGTGATTTTAAAAAACGGGGGAAGTAAGCTTTTCTTATTTCCAAACGCATGCGCAAACTATAGAAAGTCGTTATTATGCAGTGTTGAGATATTGTAACTTCAAAGAATATTATATTTGTACTTTATTATTCCGGAGATGTTTCATTCCTCCGTGAAGATCTTATTGTATATCCGGAGATGTTTATTCCTCGTCGGAATGTGGTAACTCGGGTTATTAGACTTCCCTAGTAGGGGTCGGCCCTGTATGTGTTATGTGGGTCAAAGGGTTATTAGACCACCCTAGAGCGGTCGGCCCAGTTAGTTGTAGTGGGGTATTTAACCTATTGGTTAAATACGAGCCTACGTGTACTTGTGTAAAATACATATCAGAGTAGTGTATAAATAGAGGAGGTGTGTTCCTCATTATACACACTCACTCACTTGAGAAAGGCACATTTGTGGAGGAGAGGTCTGCTATGGAGGAGAAGGAGCTTATGCTCAGGGTTTGCATCTTTGTATATTGCTGGTCATCTATATTGAGGAAGCTTTGCTGGGTTTTCTACCCCATGAGGGTTTCCCAGGATAAATCTCTGTCTCTTGTGTTTATGCTATGCTTGTTGTTTCTTCAGTGATCCTGTATATGCTATTATTGTGAAATGGAATGTAATACTGCTATTTTCTATCTTAGCATATTGAATTTTAACATGGTATCAGAGCTGACCTGAAGGAAGACAAGGTATGGCACTAAAGACACTTACTTTACTTACGACAATTTGAAGGTTAGGGTTTTACATAGCAAAAACCAGTCATCGTAGCACTTTCGCTATAAATCCGTTTTGGAGAAGTTTTCGGATCTGAAACTGTTACAGGACGAAGCTAAAATATCCAGGTACCTTGTGTCCAAAGGACAACCTCTAATTCGTTGTACTTTGTGATTTATGATCTGTACAATATAGGGTTTCTGCCTCTTCCAGATCTGAGTCAAAATCAGGTGACCTTGGGAAAAAGATCATATCTTGGGCTAGGAAGCTCCAAATGAAATTTCGTAAAAAGTGACAGGTAGTACACAGTCTGCACTATCTCAGAAAACGTTTTCAGAGGCCGAAGTTGAACCAGTGACACGTGGCACTCCGTAAAAGTGCGCTCTCCTGTATTATCCCATAAACAGGTCACATTGCGACACTTGGCATAACTCTCTCTCAGAAAATCCAATTGAGGTCAGACCTATCAGGATGGAAAGATAACAGGCCGGGATATCTCAAAAAAAAATTTCAGAGGCCGAAGGTCAAACAGTGACACGTGGCACGCCGTACAAGTTCGCTCTCCTGTATTTTCCCAAAACAGGTCACGTTGCGACATTTGGCATAACTCTCTCTCAGAGAATCCAATTGAGGTCAGACCTGTCAGGATGGAAATATAACAGGTCAGGCTATCTCAGGAAACTTTTTCAGACCCTGTGGATCAAAAAATTTCAGAGTTACACCAGAAACAATCAGGTACATATTTCTGTCAAAACAGAATTATTTTTTGGTACCTTCATTCATGACTTCCGGAATTTAGGGCTTTGGAGAAAGTTGGAATTTTTGTAATCGGAGACCACGGCTGGATGCTACTCATCAAAATAGAAATTTAGAGACCAAGATCAGAATTTTTGGTTGGGCAGAAGGTCGGGCTTGATTAGACCCTAGTTCGGGACTTTGATCAGAAAAGCGGAAAATTAGGGCTTCTGTAAAAATGGGAATTTTTTAAATCTGTGACCACGGCTGGAAGCTCCTCAGAAAAATAGAAGCTTAGAGCTTTGGATCAAACTTTTTGATGGGGAAAAAGAGTGGGCTTCATCAAACCCCAGTTCAGGGTCACGTCCAGTGAATCCGAAAGTTTTAAAGGAAAAATTAAGGAGTAAAACTTTGCAGTTTTCAAATTCTGAATATATCAGTTTGATCAGCTCATCAAGGCGCATATCTCTATCCTTTCGGAAGTTTGAAATTCAAAGTTTGAATTTTTGGGGTTTCTTTGACAAACCCATATCCAGCTCCAGGTCCAGTTCTTGCAAATCAAGTGGATAGGGTTAATCCTAGAAGAAGATGGATTGGTCACCTACATAAGTGAAGGAGTTCATGTTTCAGAGGGAGATGAGGCTAAGGCTTTACATAAGGAGATTACAAGCGATCTCGACAGGTATGACTCATCGAGGTATGTTTTGAGATTTGTTCATGATTAAGTTTATGGTATGTTTGTCTTCATGTTATTACAGTTAGTACAATCTTGATTTTAGATTTGTTGTATCACCTTAACAAAATTATGAATGCATGATAGAAGATATTCATTGGTTAGGGTGTTGACACTTATGATTGTACTAATGCATTATGGTGTTGTGTGAGGTTGAGGTTGTCTGCTAACAAGATACAGGTACATCACAAAAGACAAATCAGGCTCCATGACCATGAAAACATGAAGACAAAGACTCATCCATAATCTTTGTTCTACTTACGAGGTATGTATGACTTTGTTATATTATGCTTAACCTATGAGACATGCAGGTTCTAGCTCAGGATCTCTAAATCATTGAAGAGGTTGTTTAGGTATGTTGTACATAACCAAGTAGGTATACTAATCCATGTATGTTTCCCATGAATCTTACCTTGTGTTAGGATCCCTTATATAAGTATACTTGGAATGATTGGTTATGCTTATTCATAAAGTTAGTAATCAAGGGATTATGCATATTATATCTTTTATCAATGATATGCATGAGTAAAAGAAGACTTCCCTGAAATCTTGAATACTAATGTTTATTAACTATAATCATGACTATACGTTTTCAATATTATTTAGTACTATAATGTTTTGATAGCATTTAGAATATACTAATGAGTGTATGTTTGTGTATGAGATCATGAGGATGACTCTTGAGCATGCACAGTGGTACAGAATGAATAGAAGTTCAAAAGACATACAGAAGATCAAGCGGGAGGCAGCCACACAAACATAAAAGATAAGTATTTGAGTTGCTATTTGAAATAGTAATGATATTGCCTGCATGCATATTTGTATTCCTAGAATATATAATGCTGAGTGTAAACATTCATAGAGCATTGAACAGTATACAACTAATGTGCATATGTTTGGACAAACATTCCCTTGTTGCTTGTCTAGAATGAAACCTCTTTGCTGACATGCTGAGAGTTGTGCACACTCTCGATAGTATGTTCTGGTAGAGATGGAAGGCATCTAGATAGCCACTGTATGCATACAGGATATGGGAAAGTGTTGTGCCAAAGTATTGGTCAAAATAGTTGCATCACTATGTAAATGATATCTGTATGCATAATGGGTTATCTTTTGATGATTATGAAGTATTACTAATCATGTACTTAATTTTGATTTGTAGGAAAGGTCATGAAGAATGATGGACACCGTACAAGTGGTGGATGTTCAAACAAGAAGATTTACAAATCAAACAAAATATAGAAGGATCATGGCTAGAAGATTCTCTTAGAAAGGGGAAGAGAATCACGACAAGATGTTTGATCCAAGTATGGTGTAATTAAAGAAGAAGTATGAATCAGGTTCTGTATAGGTACCTAGGATCGATAATAATTTGATAAGCTTAATGATCACCATGGGTGATGTGGATCTCAACCTTTGCTACAAGGTTGAATATGATACACATATGACATGGATGCAAGAAGGAACTCACCACAGAGTTCGAATGATATTGAGGCTCATATCAGTAGACCCATCTAACGAGAGATGGCACAGATAGATATGCAGAAGATCATTCAATGCAGAAATGAAAAATGAAAGATCTCAAATTGATGCTTTACTTCCTAGGTCTGGAAGTATGGCAAGGCTCAGAAGGAATATTTCTCAACCAGGGAAAGTATGATGAGAAATATGACTTGAGGTGTTGGAATGGCCATTCTTATGGATTCCAACTTGAAGCTGTTAGGGGATAACTCATCAGAGTTAGTGGATATAACTCTGTACAGTCAATTTATTGGGTCTTTGATATATCTAACATATACTAGGTTAGATATATGCTTTGTTATGAACACCTTGAGTTAGTAACTAGTGGAAACTAGATGTGTTTACCTGATAGTTGCAAAGTATGTGATGAGGCACATAAAGGACACGATAGAATTTGATCTATGCTATCTTGAAGATCATGACTTCAGATGGCTATTCAGATTCTGTTTGGGCAGGAAGTGTATCAGACAAGAAGAACACATCGAGAGGATGTTATTGTCTGGGATTAGCCATGATCTCGTGGTTTAGCTGGAAGCAGTCTAGTGTGGCTCTCAGCACAAGCAGAATATATGGCTGCTTGCTCTGCTAGTTGTGAAGAAGTTTGGCTTTAGGATTGTTTGACTTAGAGATAGAACCAACTGAGATCCTATGTGATATTTAGAGTTGTATCAAGATGACATAGAATCTAGTGTTCCATGATAAGTCAAAGAACATAGGGAACTAACAAGATATGACACAGAAAGGAACTCTAAAAGTTTGAATTTGTAACAGGTTACCGTTGTACTAACCAAGCCTCTACATCAAGTGAAGAAGTTACCAACCAAACCTCTGTCTCGAGTGAAGTTTGAATACTTCCGAGACAAGCTTGGTGTAGTTCAAAAGGACCCTCCTCGAAAGGGGGAGTAGTATAGTCACTACTGATGAGATTGTCTCATCAAACAACAAGGTCGTTGATGAGGTAACCTGTTCTCTACACCCAGTTACTTAGAAATATTTAGATTTAGGACTCTTATACTTAGAATACTTAGCTTTACTTATACATGCTTTTGATGATAGATGTATTGGTGAGAATACATGCTAGATGTATACATGTTTTGATGTATTAGTAAGAATACATGCTAGTTGTGATGTATACATGTTTTGATGTTAGATGTATTAGTAAGAATACATGCTAGTTGTGATGTATACATGTTTTGGTGTATTAGTAAGAATACATGCTAGTTGTGATGTATACATGTTTTGATGTTAGATGTATTAGTAAGAATACATGCTAGTTGTGATGTATACATGTTTTGATGTTAGATGTATTAGTAAGAATACATGCTAGATGTGATGTATACATGTTTTGATGTATTAGTAAGAATACATGCTAGTTGTGATGTATACATGTTTTGGTGTGATGTATACATGTTTTGATGTATTAGTGAGAATACATGCTAATGTGATAACTGCTCTTGTATAGATGAGAATACAGAAAGGGATTGGATCATTCCTGGACTTTCAGTCCTAAAGAGAGCCGTAGATGTGAAGTCTCCGAGAATGAAGTCCTTGGTGGACTTGAGGGGATTGGATCATCCCTGGACTTTCAGTCCTAAAGAGAGCCGTAGACGTGAGGTCTCCGAGAATGAAGTCCTTAGTGGACAGTTGAGGGGATTGGATCATCCCTGGACTTTCAGTCCTAAAGAGAGCCGTAGACGTGAGGTCTCCGAGAATGAAGTCCTTGGTGGACTTGAGGGGATTGGATCATCCCTGGACTTTCATTCCTAAAGAGAGCCGTAGACGTGAGGTCTCCGAGAATGAAGTCCTTAGTGGACAGTTGAGGGGATTGGGATCATCCCTGGACTTTCAGTCCTAAAGAGAGCCGTAGACGTAAGGTCTCCGAGAATGAAGTCCTTAGTGGACAGTTGAGGGGATTGGGATCATCCCTGGACTTTCAGTCCTAAAGAGAGCCGTAGACGTAAGGTCTCTGAGAATGAAGTCCTTAGTGGACAGTCGAGGGGATTGGGATCATTCCTGGACTTTGGTCCGAAAGAAGAGCCGTAGACGTGAGGTCTTCGATAATGAAGGGATTGGGATCATTCCTGGACTTCGGTCCGAAAGAAGAGCCGTAGACGTATGTCTCCGATAATGAAGGGATTGGGATCATTCCTGGACTTCGGTCCGAAAGAAGAGCCGTAGACGTATGTCTCCGATAATGAAGGGATTGGGATCATTCCTGGACTTCGGTCCGAAAGAAGAGCCGTAGACGTATGTCTCCGATAATGAAGGGATTGGGATCATTCCTGGACTTCGGTCCGAAAGAAGAGCCGTAGACGTATGTCTCCGATAATGAAGGGATTGGGATCATTCCTGGACTTCGGTCCGAAAGAAGAGCCGTAGACGTATGTCTCCGATAATGAAGGGATTGGGATCATTCCTGGACTTCGGTCCGAAAGAAGAGCCGTAGACGTATGTCTCCGATAATGAAGGGATTGGGATCATTCCTGGACTTCGGTCCGAAAGAAGAGCCGTAGACGTATGTCTCCGATAATGAAGGGATTGGGATCATTCCTGGACTTCAGTCTGAAAGAAGAGCCGTAGACGTATGTCTCCGATAATGAAGGGATTGGGATCATTCCTGGACTTCAGTCCGAAAGAAGAGCCGTAGACGTATGTCTTCGAGAATGTAGCGATTGGATCATTCCTGGACTTAAGTCCGAAAGAAGAGCCGTAGACGTATGTCTTCGATAATGATAGGACTGGATCGTCCCTGGACTTCGGTTCAAAAGGTACATGACTGGTTTACATCATTCCTTGACGATGCCGATGATCGTGTGATGACGATGCTGATGATGGTATGATGACGATGCTGATGATCGTGTGATGACGATGCCGATGATCGTGTGATGACGATGCTGATGATCGTATGATGACGATGCTGATGATCGTATGATGACGATGCTGATGATCGTGCGGTGATGATGCTGATGATCGTATGATGACGATGCTGATGATCGTGTGATGACGATGCTGATGACGATACTGATGATCGTATGATGACGATGCTGATGATCGTGTGATGACGATGCTGATGATCGTGTGATGACGATGCTGATGATCGTGTGATGACGATGCTGATGATCGTATGATGACGATGCTGATCGTACTGCTGTTGATAGTGTGATGATGATGCTGCTGATCGTGTGATTACGATGCTGATGATCGTAATGCTGATATTGATGTTGACATTGATGTACCAGTAACTGTTTGAGTTACTGATGAAGACAAATTGAAGAAAGCTTCCAATGATTTATAGATGTATCATGTATGATGTTGATGAATCCTTGCTCGTGCAGATGTTGTTATAATATCCTTCTCGTTAAGGGGGAGTGTTGAGATATTGTAACTTCAAAGAATATTATATTTGTACTTTATTATTCCGGAGATGTTTCATTCCTCCGTGAAGATCTTATTGTATATCCGGAGATGTTTATTCCTCCGTCGGAATGTGGTAACTCGGGTTATTAGACTTCCCTAGTAGGGGTCGGCCTTGTATGTGTTATGTGGGTCAAAGGGTTATTAGACCACCCTAGAGGGGTCGGCCCAGTTAGTTGTAGTGGGGTATTTAACCTATTGGTTAAATACGAGCCTATGTGTACTTGTGTAAAATACATATCAGAGTAGTGTATAAATAGAGGAGGTGTGTTCCTCATTATACACACTCACTCACTTGAGAAAGGCGCATTTGTGGAGGAGAGGTCTGCTATGGAGGAGAAGGAGCTTATGCTCAGGGTTTGCATCTTTGTATATTGCTGGTCATCTATATTGAGGAAGCTTTGTTGGGTTTTCTACCCCATGAGGGTTTCCCAGGATAAATCTCTGTCTCTTGTGTTTATGCTATGCTTGTTGTTTCTTCAGTGATCCTGTATATGCTATTATTGTGAAATGGAATGTAATGCTGCTATTTTCTGTCTTAGCATATTGAATTTTAACATGCAGAATGTGCATACTTTGTAGATTCCATTTCTGAAATAAAACACATTTTCTAAAAACTCGTGTTTTTTACAAAATCATGTAAACCTTCTAGAAGTTGTGATTTTAAAAAACAGGGGAAGTAAGCTTTTCTTATTTCCGGACGCATGCGCAAACTATAGAAAGTCGTTATGACGTAGAATGTGCATACTTTGTAGATTCCATTTATGAAATAAAGCACATTTTCTAAAAACTCGTGTTTTTTACGAAATCATGTAAACCTTCTAGAAGCTGTGATTTAAAAAAACGGTGGAAGTAAGCTTTTCTTATTTCCAAACGCTTGCGCAAACTATAGAAAGTCGTTATGACGCAGAATGTGCATACTTTGTAGATTCCATTTATGAAATAAAACACATTTTCTAATAACTTGTGTTTTTTAAGAAATCATGTAAACCTTCTAGAAGTTGTGATTTTAAAAAACGGGGGAAGTAAGCTTTTCTTATTTCCGGACGCATGCGCAAACTATAGAAAGTCGTTATGACATAGAATGTGCATACTTTGTAGATTCCATTTATGAAATAAAGCACATTTTCTAAAAACTCGTGTTTTTTACGAAATCATGTAAACCTTCTAGAAACTGTGATTTTAAAAAACAGGGGAAGTAAGCTTTTCTTATTTCCGAACGCATGCGCAAACTATAGAAAGTCAGTATGATGTAGAATGTGCATACTTTGTTGATTCCATTTATGAAATAAAACACATTTTCTAAAAACTCGTGTTTTTTAAGAAATCATGTAAACCTTCTAGAAGCTGTGATTTTAAAAAATGGTGGAAGTAAGCTTTTCTTATTTCCGGACGCATGCGCAAACCATAGAAAGTCCTTATGACATAGAATGTGCATACTTTGTTGATTCCATTTATGAAATAAAACACATTTTCTAAAAACTCATGTAAACCTTCTAGAAGCTGTGATTTTAAAAAAAGGGGGAAGTAAGCTTTTCTTATTTCTGGGGACGCATGCGCAAACTATAGAAACTCATTATGACGTAGAATGTGCATACTTTGTAGATTCCATTTATGAAATAAAGCACATTTTCTAAAAACTCATGTTTTTTACGAAATCATGTAAACCTTCTAGAAGCTGTGATTTTAAAAAATGGTGGAAGTAAGCTTTTCTTATTTCCGGACGAATGCGCAAACTATAGAAAGTCGTTATGATGTAGAATGTGCATACTTTCTTGATTCCATTTATGAAAAAAAACACATTTTCTAAAAACTCATGTTTTTTACGAAATCATGTAAACCTTCTAGAAGCTGTGATTTTAAAAAACGGTGGAAGTAAGCTTTTCTTATTTCCGTACGCATGCGCAAACTATAGAAAGTCCTTATGACGTAGAATGTGCATACTTTGTTGATTCCATTTATGAAATAAAACACATTTTCTAAAAACTCATGTTTTTTAAGAAATCATGTAAACCTTCTAGAAGCTGTGATTTTAAAAAACGGGGAAAGTAAGCTTTTCTTATTTACAAACGCATGCGCCAACTATAGAAAGTCGTTATGACGTAGAATGTGCATACTTTGTTGATTCCATTTATGAAATAAAACACATTTTCTAAAAACTCGTGTTTTTTACAAAATCATGTAAACCTTCTAGAAGCTGTGATTTAAAAAAACAGTGGAAGTAAGCTTTTCTTATTTCCGGACGCATGCGCAAACTATAGAAAGTCGTTATGACGTAGAATGTGCATACTTTGTAGATTCCATTTATGAAATAAAACACATTTTCTAAATACTCGTGTTTTTAAAGAAATCATGTAAACCTTTTAGAAGCTGTGATTTTAAAAAACGGTGGAAGTGAGCTTTTCTTATTTCCGGATGAATGTGCAAACTATAGAAAGTCGTTATGACGTAGAATGTGCATACTTTGTTGATTCCATTTATGAAATAAAACACATTTTCTAAAAACTCGTGTTTTTTAAGAAATCATGTAAACCTTCTAGAAGCTGTGATTTTAAAAAACGAGGGAAGTAAGCTTTTCGTATTTCCAAACGCATGCGCAAACTATAGAAAGTCGTTATGACATAGAATGTGCATACTTTGTTGATTCCATTCATGAAATAAAACACATTTTCTAAAAACTCGTGTATCTTACGAAATCATGTAAACGTTCTAGAAGCTATGATTTTAAAAAACGGGGGAGGTAAGCTCTTCTTATTTCCCGACGCATGCGCAAACTATAGAAAGTCGTTATGACGTAGAATGTGCATACTTTGTTGACTCCATTTATGAAATAAAACACATTTTCTAAAAACTCGTGTTTTTTAAGAAATCATGTAAACCTTCTAGCAGCTGTGATTTTAAAAAACGGGGGAGGTAAGCTCTTCTTATTTTTGGACGCATGCGCAAACTATAGAAAGTCGTTATGACGTAGAATGTGCATACTTTGTTGATTCCATTTATGAAATAAAACACATTTTCTAAAAAATCGTGTTTTTTAAGAAATCATGTAAACCTTCTAGAAGCTGTGATTTTAAAAACGGGGGAAGTAAGCTTTTCTTATTTCCAGACACATGCGCAAACAATAGAAAGTCGTTATGACGTAGAATGTGCATACTTTGTTGATTCCATTTATGAAATAAAACACATTTTCTAAAAACTAGTGTTTTGTAAGAGATCATGTAAACCTTCTAGAAGCTGTGATTTGAAAAAACGGTGGAAGTAAGCTTTTCTTGTTTCCGGACGAATGCGCAAACTATAGAAAGTCGTTATGAGGTAGAATGTGCATACTTTGTTGATTCCATTTATGAAATAAAACACATTTTCTAAAAACTCGTGTTTTTTAAGAAATCATGTAAACCTTCTAGAAGCTGTGATTTTAAAAAACGGTGGAAGTAAGCTTTTCGTATTTCCGGACGAATGCGCAAACTATAGAATGTCGTTATGACATAGAATGTGCATACTTTGTTAATTCCATTTATGAAATAAAACACATTTTGTAAAAACTCGTGTTTTTTTAGAAATCATGTAAACCTTCTAGAAGCTGTGATTTTAGAAAATGGGGGAAGTAAGCTTTTCTTATTTCCGGACGCATGCGCAAACTATAGAAAGTCGTTATGACGTAGAATGTGCATACATTGTTGATTCCATTTATAAAATAATTTTTTTTTTCTAAAAACTCGTGTTTTTTAAGAAACCATGTAAATGTTCTAGAAGCTGTGATTTTAAAAAACGGGGGAAGTAAGCTTTTCTTATTTCCAAACGCATGCGCAAACTATAGAAAGTCGTTATGACATAGAATGTGCATACTTTGTTGATTCCATTTATGAAATATAACACATTTTCTAAAAACTTGTGTTTTTTAAGAAATCATGTAAACATTCTAGAAGCTGTGATTTTAAAAAATGGGGGAAGTAAGCTTTTCTTATTTCCGGACGCATGAGCAAACTATAGAAAGTCGTTATGACGTAGAATGTGCATACTTTGTAGATTCCATTTATGAAATAAAACACATTTTCTAAAAACTCGTGTTTTTTGCGAAATCATGTAAACCTTCTAGAAGCTGTGATTTTAAAAAACGGTGGAAGTAAGGTTTTCTTATTTCCAAACGCATGCGCCAACTGTAGAAAGTCGTTATGATGTAGAATGTGCATACTTTGTAGATTCCATTTATGAAATAAAACACATTTTCTAAAAACTCGTGTTTTTTGCGAAATCATGTAAACCTTCTAGAAGCTGTGATTTTAAAAAACGGTGGAAGTAAGGTTTTTTTATTTCCGGACGAATGCGCAAACTATAGAAAGTCGTTATGACGTAGAATGTGCATACTTTGTTGATTCCATTTATGAAATAAAACACATTTTCTAAAAATTCGTGTTTTTTAAGAAATCATGTAAACCTTCTAGAAGCTGTGATTTTAAAAAATGGGGGAAGTAGGCTATTCTTATTTCCAGACGCATGCGCAAACAATAGAAAGTCGTTATGACGTAGAATGTGCATACTTTGTTGATTCCATTTATGAAATAAAACACATTTTCTAAAAACTCGTGTTTTTTAAGAAATCATGTAAACATTCTAGAAGCTGTGATTTTAAAAAATTTGGGAAGAAAGCTTTTCTTATTTCCGGACGCATGAGCAAACTATAGAAAGTCGTTATGATGTAGAATGTGCATACTTTGTAGATTCCATTTATGAAATAAAACACATTTTCTAAAAACTCGTGTTTTTTGCGAAATCATGTAAACCTTCTAGAAGCTGTGATTTTAAAAAACGGTGGAAGTAAGGTTTTCTTATTTCCGGACGAATGCGCAAACTATAGAAAGTCGTTATGACGTAGAATGTGCATACTTTGTTGATTCCATTTATGAAATAAAACACATTTTCTAAAAATTCGTGTTTTTTAAGAAATCATGTAAACCTTCTAGAAGCTGTGATTTGAAAAAACGGTGGAAGTAAGCTTTTCTTATTTCCGGACGAATGCGCAAACTATAGAAAGTCGTTATGACGTAGAATGTGCATACTTTGTTGAATACATTTATGAAATAAAACACATTTTCTAAAAATTCGTGTTTTTTAAGAAATCATGTAAACCTTCTAGAAGCTGTGATTTTAAAAAATGGGGGAAGTAAGCTATTCTTATTTCCAGACGCATGCGCAAACAATAGAAAGTCGTTATGACGTAGAATGTGCATACTTTGTTGATTCCATTTATGAAATAAAACACATTTTCTAAAAACTCGTGTTTTTTAAGAAATCATGTAAACATTCTAGAAGCTGTGATTTTAAAAAATGGGGGAAGTAAGCTTTTCTTATTTCCGGACGCATGAGCAAACTATAGAAAGTCGTTATGACATAGAATGTGCATACTTTGTAGATTCCATTTATGAAATAAAACACATTTTCTAAAAACTCGTGTTTTTTGCGAAATCATGTAAACCTTCTAGAAGCTGCGATTTTAAAAAACTGTGCAAGTAAGGTTTTCTTATTTCCGGACGAATGCGCAAACTATAGAAAGTCGTTATGACGTAGAATGTGCATACTTTGTTGATTCCATTTATGAAATAAAACACATTTTCTAAAAATTCGTGTTTTTGAAGAAATCATGTAAACCTTCTAGAAGCTGTGATTTTAAAAAATGGGGGAAGTAAGCTATTCTTATTTCCAGACGCATGCGCAAACAATAGAAAGTCGTTATGACGTAGAATGTGCATACTTTGTTGATTCCAATTATGAAATAAAACACATTTTCTAAAAACTCGTGTTTTTTAAGAAATCATGTAAACCTTCTAGAAGTCGTGATTTGAAAAAACGGTGCAAGTAAGCTTTTCTTATTTCCGGACGAATGCGCAAACTATAGAAAGTCGTTATGAGGTAGAATGTGCATACCTTGTTGATTCCATTTATGAAATAAAACACATTTTCTAAAAACTCGTGTTTTTTAAGAAATCATGTAAACCTTCTAGAAGCTGTGATTTTAAAAAACGGTGGAAGGAAGCTTTTCTTATTTCCGGACGAATGCGCAAGCTATAGAATGTCGTTATGACGTAGAATGTGCATACTTTCTTGATTCCATTTATGAAATAAAACAAATTTTCTAAAAACTCGTGTTTTTTTTAGAAATCATGTAAACCTTCTAGAAGTTGTGATTTTAAAAAACGGGGGAAGTAAGCTTTTCTTATTTCCGGACGCATCTGCAAACTATAGAAAGTCGTTATGACGTAGAATGTGCATACATTGTTGATTCCATTTATGAAATAAAAAACATTTGCTAAAAACTCGTGTGTTTTAAGAAACCATGTAAACATTCTAGAAGCTGTGATTTTAAAAAACGGGGGAAGTAAGATTTTCTTATTTCCAAACGCATGCACAAACTATAGAAAGTCGTTATGACGTATAATGTGCATACTTTGTTGATTCCATTTATGAAATAAAACACATTTTCTAAAAACTCATGTTTTTTAAGAAATCATGTAAACCTTCTAGAAGCTCTGATTTTGAAAAACGGTGGAAGTAAGCTTTTCTTATTTCCGGATGCATGCGCAAACTATAGAAAGCCATTATGACGTAGAATGTGCATACTTTGTAGATTCCATCTATCAAATAAAACACATTTTCTAAAATCTCGTGTTTTTTACGAAATCATGTAAACATTCTAGAAGCTGTGATTTTAAACAATGGGGGAAGTAAGCTTTTCTTATTTCCGGACGCATGCGCAAACTATAGAAAGTCGTTATGACATAGAATGTGCATACTTTGTAGATTCCATTTATAAAAGAAAACACATTTTCTAAAAACTCATGTTTTTTACGAAATCATGTAAACCTTCTAAAAGCTGTGATTTTAAAAAACGGTGGAAGTAAGCTTTTCTTATTTCCGGACGCATCCGCAAACTATAGAAAGTCGTTATGACGTAGAATGTGCATACATTGTTGATTCCATTTATGAAATAAAACACATTTTCTAAAAACTCGTGTTTTTTAAGAAATCATGTAAACCTTCTAGAAGCTGTGATTTTAAAAAACAGTGGAAGTAAGCTTTTCTTATTAGCGGACGAATGCACAAACTATAGAAAGTCGTTATGAGGTAGAATGTGCATACTTTGTTGATTCCATTTATGAAATAAAACACATTTTCTAAAAATTCGTGCTTTTTAAGAAATCATGTAAACCTTTTAGAAGTTGTGATTTTAAAAAACAGTGGAAGTAAGCTTTTCTTATTTCCGGACGAATGCGCAAACTTTAGAATGTCGTTATGACGTAGAATGTGCATAATTTGTTGATTCCATTTATGAAATAAAAATCATTTTCTAAAAACTCGTGTTTTTTAAGAAATCATGTAAACCTTCTAGAAGCCGTGATTTTAAAAAACGGTGGAAGTAAGCTTTTCTTATTTCCGGACGCATGCGCAAACTATAGAAAGTCATTATGACGTAGAATGTGCATACTTTGTCGATTCCATTTATGAAATAAAACACATTTTCAAAAAACTCGTGTTTTTTAAGAAACCATGTAAACCTTCTAGAAGTTGTGATTTTAAAAAATGGGGGAAGTAAGCTTTTCTTATTTCCAAACGCATGCGCAAAGTATAGAAAGTCGTTATGATGTAGAATGTGCATACATTGTTGATTCCATTTATGAAATAAAACACATTTTCTAAAAACTCGTGTTTTTTAAGAAATCATGTAAATCTTCTAGAAGCTCTGATTTTAAAAAACGGGGGAAGTAAGCTTTGCTTATTTCCAAACGCATGCTCAAACTATAGAAAGTCGTTATGATGTAGAATGTGCATACTTTGTTGATTCCATTTATGAAATAAAACACATTTTCTAAAAACTCGTGTTTTTTACGAAATCATGTAAACCTTCTAGAAGCTGTGATTTTAAAAAACAGGGCAACTAAGCTTTTCTTCTTTCCGGACGCATGCTCAAACTATAGAAAGTCATTATGACGTAGAATGTGCATACTTTGTAGATTCCATTTATGAAATAAAGCACATTTTCTAAAAACTCGTGTTTTTTACGAAATCATGTAAACCTTCTAGAAACTGTGATTTTAAAAAATGGTGGAAGTAAAGCTTTTCTTATTTCGCGACGAATACACAAACTATAGAAAGTCGTTATGACGTAGAATGTGCATACTTTGTTGATTCCATTTATGAAATAAAACACATTTTCTAAAAACTCGTGTTTTTTAAGAAATCATGTAAACCTTCTAGAAGCTGTGATTTTAAAAAACGGTGGAAGTAAGCTTTTCTTATTTCTGGACGCATGCGCAAACTATAGAAGGTCCTTATGACGTAGAATGTGCATACTTTGTTGATTCCATTTATGAAATAAAACACATTTTCTAAAACCTCGTGTTTTTTAAGAAATCATGTAAACCTTCTAGAAGCTGTGATTTTAAAAGACGGGGGAAGTAAGCTTTTCTTATTTCCAAATGCGTGCGCAAAGTATAGAAAGTCCTTATGACGTAGAATGTGCATACTTTGTAGATTCCATTTATGAAATAAAACACATTTTCTAAAAACTTGTGTTTTTTATGAAATCATGTAAACCTTCTAGAAGCTGTGATTTTAAAAAACGGTGGAAGTAAGCTTTTCTTATTTCCGGATGCATGCGCAAACTATAGAAAGTCGTTATAACGTAGAATGTGCATACTTTGTTGTTTCCATTTATGAAATAAAACACATTTTATAAAAACTCGTGTTTTTTAAGAAATCATGTAAACCTTCTAGAAGCTGTGATTTTAAAAAACGGGGGAAGTAAGCTTTTCTTATTTACAAAAGCATGCGCAAACTATAGAAATTCGTTATGACGTAGAATGTGAATACTTTGTTGATTCCATTTTTTAAATAAAACACATTTTCTAAAAACTCGTGTTTTTTAAGAAATCATGTAAACCTTCTAGTAGCTGTGATTTTAAAAAATGGTGTAAGTAAGCTTTTCTTATTTCCGGACGCATGCGCAAACTATAGAAAGTCGTTATGACGTAGAATGCGCATACTTTGTTGATTCCATTTATGAAATAAAACACATTTTCTAAAAACTCGTGTTTTTTAAGAAATCATGTAAAGCTTCTAGAAGCTGTGATTTTAAAAAACGGTGGAAGTAAGATTTTCTTATTTCCGTACGCATGCGCAAACTATAGAAATTCGTTATGACGTAGAATGTGCATACTTTGTAGATTCCATTTATGAAATAAAAATACATTTTCTAAAAAATTGTGTTTTTTACGAAATCATGTAAACCTTCTAGAAGCTGTGACTTTAAAAAACGGTGGAAGTAAGCTTTTCTTATTACCGGACTCACGCGCAAACTATAGAAAGTTGTTATGACGTAGAATGTGCATACTTTGTAGATTCCATTTATGAAATAAAACACATTTTCTAAAAACTCTTGTTTTTTACGAAATCATGTAAACCTTCTAGAAGCTATGATTTCAAAAAACGGTGGAAGTAAGCATTTCTTATTTCCGGACGCATGCGCGAACTATAGAAAGTCGTTATGAGGTAGAATGTGCATACTTTGTTGATTCTATTTATGAAATAAAACACATTTTCTAAAAACTCGGGTTTTTTAAGAAATCATGTAAACCTTCTAGAAGCTGTGATTTTAAAAAACGGGGGAAGTAAGCTTTTCTTATTTCCAAACGCATGTGCACACTATAGAAAGTCGTTATGATGTAGAATGTGCATACTTTGTTGATTCCATTTATGAAATAAAACACATTTTCTAAAAATTCATGTTTTTTAAGATATCATGTAAACCCTCTAGAAGCTGTGATTTTAAAAACCGGGGGAAGTAAGCTTTTCTTATTTCCGGACGCATGCGCAAACTATAGAAAGTCGTTATGACGTAGAATGCGCATACTTTGTTGATTCCATTTATGAAATAAAACACATTTTCTAAAAACTCGTGTTTTTTAAGAAATCATGTAAACCTTCTAGAAGCTGTGATTTTAAAAAACGGGGGAAGTAAGCTTTTCATATTTCCAGACGCATGCGCAAACTATAGAAAGTCGTTATGACGTATAATGTGCATACTTTGTAGATTCCATTTATGAAATAAAAATACATTTTCTAAAAAATTGTGTTTTTTACGAAATCATGTAAACCTTCTAGAAGCTGTGACTTTAAAAAACGGTGGAAGTAAGCTTTTCTTATTACCGGACTCATGCGCAAACTATAGAAAGTTGTTATGACGTAGAATGTGCATACTTTGTAGATTCCATTTATGAAATAAAACA
Organism: Larix kaempferi; assembly: GCA_027924585.1. Classification (NCBI taxonomy): domain Eukaryota; kingdom Viridiplantae; phylum Streptophyta; class Pinopsida; order Pinales; family Pinaceae; genus Larix; species Larix kaempferi. The sequence continues at coordinate 5,064,209 of BSBM01000324.1, forward strand.
CATTTTCTAAAAACTCATGTTTTTTACGAAATCATGTAAACCTTCTAGAAGCTATGATTTCAAAAAACGGTGGAAGTAAGCATTTCTTATTTCCGGACGCATGCGCGAACTATAGAAAGTCGTTATGAGGTAGAATGTGCATACTTTGTTGATTCTATTTATGAAATAAAACACATTTTCTAAAAACTCGGGTTTTTTAAGAAATCATGTAAACCTTCTAGAAGCTGTGATTTTAAAAAACGGGGGAAGTAAGCTTTTCTTATTTCCAAACGCATGTGCACACTATAGAAAGTCGTTATGATGTAGAATGTGCATACTTTGTTGATTCCATTTATGAAATAAAACACATTTTCTAAAAATTCATGTTTTTTAAGATATCATGTAAACCCTCTAGAAGCTGTGATTTTAAAAACCGGGGGAAGTAAGCTTTTCTTATTTCCAAACGCATGCGCAAACTATAGAAAGTCGTTATGACGTAGAATGCGCATACTTTGTTGATTCCATTTATGAAATAAAACACATTTTCTAAAAACTCGTGTTTTTTAAGAAATCATGTAAACCTTCTAGAAGCTGTGATTTTAAAAAACGGGGGAAGTAAGCTTTTCATATTTCCAGACGCATGCGCAAACTATAGAAAGTCGTTATGACGTATAATGTGCATACTTTGTAGATTCCATTTACGAAATAAAACACATTTTCTAAAAACTCGTGTTTTTTAAGAAATCATGTAAACCTTCTAGAAGCTGTTATTTTAAAAAACGGTGGAATTAAGCACTTCTTATTTCCGGACGCATGCGCAAACTATGGAAAGTTGTTATGATGTACAATGTGCATAGTTTGTTGATTCCATTTATCAAATAAAACACATTTTCTAAAAACTCGTGTTTTTTAAGAAATCATGTAAACCTTCTAGAAGCTATGATTTTAAAAAACGGGGGAAGTAAGCTTTTCTTATTTCCAAACGCATGCGCAAACTATAGAAATTCGTTATGACGTAGAATGTGCATACTTTGTTGATTCCATTTATGAAATAAAACACATTTTCTAAAAACTCATGATTTTTAAGAAATCATGTAAACCTTCTAGAAGCTGTGATTTTAAAAAACGGAGAAAGTAAGCTTTTCTTATTTCCGAACGCATGCCCAAATTATAGAAAGTCGTTATGACGTAGAATGTGCATACTTTGTTGATTCCATTTATGAAATAAAACACATTTTGTAAAAACTCGTGTTTTTTAAGAAATCATGTAAACCTTCTAAAAGCTGTGATTTTAAAAAATGGTGGAAGTAAGCTTTTCTTATTTCCGGACGCATGCGCAAACTATAGAAAGTCGTTATGATGTAGAATGTGCATTCTTTGTTGATTCCATTTATGAAATAAAACACATTTTCTAAAAACTCGTGTTTTTTAAGAAATCATGTAAACCTTATAAAAGCTGTGATTTTAAAAAAAGGGGGAAGTAAGCTTTTCTTATTTCCGGACGCATGCTCAAACTATAGAAAGTCGTTATGATGTAGAATGTGCATACTTTGTAGATTCCATTTATGAAATAAAGCACATTATTTAAAAACTCGTGTTTTTTACGAAATCATGTAAACCTTCTAGAAGCTATGATTTTAAAAAACCGTGGAAGTAAGTTTTTCTTATTTCCGGACGAAAGCGCAAACTATAGAAAGTCGTTATGACGTAGAATGTGCATACTTTGTTGATTCCATTTATGAAATAAAACACATTTTATAAAAACTCGTGTTTTTTAAGAAATCATGTAAACCTTCTAGAAGCTGTGATTTTAAAAAACGGTGGAAGTAAACTTTTCTTATTTCCAGATGCATGCGCAAACTATAGAAAGTCGTTATGACGTAGAATGTTCATACTTTGTTGTTTCCATTTATGAAATAAAAGACATTTTCTAAAAACTCGTGTTTTTTAAGAAATCATGTAAACCTTCTAGAAGCTGTGATTTTAAAAAACGGGGGAAGTAAGCTTTTCTTATTTACAAAAGCATGCGCAAACTATAGAAAGTCGTTATGACGTAGAATGTGAATACTTTGTTGATTCCATTTTTTAAATAAAACACATTTTCTAAAAACTCGTGTTTTTTAAGAAATCATGTAAACCTTCTAGAAGCTTTGATTTTAAAAAACGGTGTAAGTAAGCTTTTCTTATTTCCGGACGCATGCGCAAACTATAGAAATTCGTTATGATGTAGAATGTGCATACTTTGTTGATTCCATTTATGAAATAAATCACATTTTCTAAAAACTCTTGTTTTTTAAGAAATCATGTAAAGCTTCTAGAAGCTGTGATTTTGAAAAACGGTGGAAGTAAGCTTTTCTTATTTCCGTACGCATGCGCAAACTATAGAAATTCGTTATGACGTAGAATGTGCATACTTTGTAGATTCCATTTATGAAATAAAACACATTTTCTAAAAAATTGTGTTTTTTACGAAATCATGTAAACCTTCTAGAAGCTGTGATTTTAAAAAACGGTGGAAGGAAGCTTGTCTTATTACCGGACTCACGCGCAAACTATAGAAAGTCGTTATGACGTAGAATGTGCATACTTTGTAGATTCCATTTATGAAATAAAACACATTTTCTAAAAAGTCGTGTTTTTTACGAAATCATGTAAACCTTCTAGAAGCTGTGATTTCAAAAAACGGTGGAAGTAAGCTTTTCTTATTTCCGGACGCATGCGCAAACTATAGAAAGTCGTTATAAGGTAGAATGTGCATACTTTGTTGATACTATTTATGAAATAAAACACATTTTCGAAAAACTCGGGTTTTTTAAGAAATCATGTAAACCTTCTAGAAGCTGTGATTTTAAAAAACGGGGGAAGTAAGCTTTTCTTATTTCCAAACGCATGTGCAAACTATAGAAATTCGTTATGATGTAGAATGTGCATACTTTGTTGATTCCATTTATTAAATAAAACACATTTTCTAGAAGCTGTGATTTTAAAAAACGGGGGAAGTAAGCTTTTCATATTTCCAGACGCATGCGCAAACTATACAAAGTCGTTATGACGTAGAATGTGCATACTTTGTAGATTCCATTTATGAAATAAAACACATTTTCTAAAAACTCATGTTTTTTAAGAAATCATGTAAACCTTCTAGAAGCTGTTATTTTAAAAAACGGTGGAAGTAAGCTCTTCTTATTTCCGGACGCATGCGCAAACTATGGAAAGTTGTTATGATGTACAATGTGCATAGTTTGTTGAATCCATTTATGAAATAAAACACATTTTCTAAAAACTCGTGTTTTTTAAGAAATCATGTAAACCTTCTAGAAGCTGTGATTTTAAAAAACGGGGGAAGTAAGCTTTTCTTATTTCCAAACGCATGCGCAAACTATAGAAAGTCGTTATGATGTAGAATGTGCATACTTTGTTGATTCCATTTATGAAATAAAACACATTTTCTAAAAACTCATGTTTTTTAAGAAATCATGTAAACCTTCTAGAAGCTGTGATTTTAAAAAACGGGGGAAGTAAGCTTTTCTTGTTTCCAAACGCATGCCCAAATTATAGAAAGTCGTTATGACGTAGAATGTCCATACTTTGTTGATTCCATTTATGAAATAAAACACATTTTCTAAAAACTCGTGTTTTTTAAAAAATCATGTAAACCTTCTAGAAGCTGTGATTTTAAAAAACGGGGGAAGTAAGCTTTTCTTATTTCCAAACGCATGCGCAAACTATAGAAAGTCGTTATTATGCAGTGTTGAGATATTGTAACTTCAAAGAATATTATATTTGTACTTTATTATTCCGGAGATGTTTCATTCCTCCGTGAAGATCTTATTGTATATCCGGAGATGTTTATTCCTCCGTCGGAATGTGGTAACTCGGGTTATTAGACTTCCCTAGTAGGGGTCGGCCCTGTATGTGTTATGTGGGTCAAAGGGTTATTAGACCACCCTAGAGCGGTCGGCCCAGTTAGTTCTAGTGGGGTATTTAACCTATTGGTTAAATACGAGCCTACGTGTACTTGTGTAAAATACATATCAGAGTAGTGTATAAATAGAGGAGGTGTGTTCCTCATTATACACACTCACTCACTTGAGAAAGGCACATTTGTGGAGGAGAGGTCTGCTATGGACGAGAAGGAGCTTATGCTCAGGGTTTGCATCTTTGTATATTGCTGGTCATCTATATTGAGGAAGCTTTGCTGGGTTTTCTACCCCATGAGGGTTTCCCAGGATAAATCTCTGTCTCTTGTGTTTATGCTATGCTTGTTGTTTCTTCAGTGATCCTGTATATGCTATTATTGTGAAATGGAATGTAATACTGCTATTTTCTGTCTTAGCATATTGAATTTTAACATGGTATCAGAGCTGACCTGAAGGAAGACAAGGTATGGCACTAAAGACACTTACTTTACTTACGACAATTTGAAGGTTAGGGTTTTACATAGCAAAAACCAGTCATCGTAGCACTTTCGCTATAAATCCGTTTTGGCGAAGTTTTCGGATCTGAAACTGTTACAGGACGAAGCTAAAATATCCAGGTACCTTGTGTCCAAAGGACAACCTCTAATTCGTTGTACTTTGTGATTTATGATCTGTACAATATAGGGTTTCTGCCTCTTCCAGATCTGAGTCAAAATCAGGTGACCTTGGGAAAAAGGTCATATCTTGGGCTAGGAAGCTCCAAATGAAATTCCGTAAAAAGTGACAGGTAGTACACAGTCTGCACTATCTCAGAAAACGTTTTCAGAGGCCGAAGTTGAACCAGTGACACGTGGCACTCCGTAAAAGTGCGCTCTCCTGTATTATCCCATAAACAGGTCACATTGCGACACTTGGCATAACTCTCTCTCAGAAAATCCAATTGAGGTCAGACCTATCAGGATGGAAAGATAACAGGCCGGGATATCTCAAAAAAAAAATTTCAGAGGCCGAAGGTCAAACAGTGACACGTGGCACGCCGTACAAGTTCGCTCTCCTGTATTTTCCCAAAACAGGTCACGTTGCGACATTTGGCATAACTCTCTCTCAGAGAATCCAATTGAGGTCAGACCTGTCAGGATGGAAATATAACAGGTCAGGCTATCTCAGGAAACTTTTTCAGACCCTGTGGATCAAAAAATTTCAGAGTTACACCAGAAACAATCAGGTACATATTTCTGTCAAAACAGAATTATTTTTTGGTACCTTCATTCATGACTTCCGGAATTTAGGGCTTTGGAGAAAGTTGGAATTTTTGTAATCGGAGACCACGGCTGGATGCTACTCATCAAAATAGAAATTTAGAGACCAAGATCAGAATTTTTGGTTGGGCAGAAGGCCGGGCTTGATTAGACCCTAGTTCGGGACTTTGATCAGAAAAGCGGAAAATTAGGGCTTCTGTAAAAATGGGAATTTTTTAAATCTGTGACCACGGCTGGAAGCTCCTCAGAAAAATAGAAGCTTAGAGCTTTGGATCAAACTTTTTGATGGGGAAAAAGAGTGGGCTTCATCAAACCCCAGTTCAGGGTCACGTCCAGTGAATCCGAAAGTTTCAAAGGAAAAATTAAGGAGTAAAACTTTGCAGTTTTCAAATTCTGAATATATCAGTTTGATCAGCTCATCAAGGCGCATATCTCTATCCTTTCGGAAGTTTGAAATTCAAAGTTTGAATTTTTGGGGTTTCTTTGACAAACCCATATCCAGCTCCAGGTCCAGTTCTTGCAAATCAAGTGGATAGGGTTAATCCTAGAAGAAGATGGATTGGTCACCTACATAAGTGAAGGAGTTCATGTTTCAGAGGGAGATGAGGCTAAGGCTTTACATAAGGAGATTACAAGCGATCTCGACAGGTATGACGCATCGAGGTATGTTTTGAGATTTGTTCATGATTAAGTTTATGGTATGTTTGTCTTCATGTTATTACAGTTAGTACAATCTTGATTTTAGATTTGTTGTATCACCTTAACAAAATTATGAATGCATGATAGAAGATATTCATTGGTTAGGGTGTTGACACTTATGATTGTACTAATGCATTATGGTGTTGTGTGAGGTTGAGGTTGTCTGCTAACAAGATACAGGTACATCACAAAAGACAAATCAGGCTCCATGACCATGAAAACATGAAGACAAAGACTCATCCATAATCTTTGTTCTACTTACGAGGTATGTATGACTTTGTTATATTATGCTTAACCTATGAGACATGCAGGTTCTAGCTCAGGATCTCTAAATCATTGAAGAGGTTGTTTAGGTATGTTGTACATAACCAAGTAGGTATACTAATCCATGTATGTTTCCCATGAATCTTACCTTGTGTTAGGATCCCTTATATAAGTATACTTGGAATGATTGGTTATGCTTATTCATAAAGTTAGTAATCAAGGGATTATGCATATTATATCTTTTATCAATGATATGCATGAGTAAAAGAAGACTTCCCTGAAATCTTGAATACTAATGTTTATTAACTATAATCATGACTATACGTTTTCAATATTATTTAGTACTATAATGTTTTGATAGCATTTAGAATATACTAATGAGTGTATGTTTGTGTATGAGATCATGAGGATGACTCTTGAGCATGCACAGTGGTACAGAATGAATAGAAGTTCAAAAGACATACAGAAGATCAAGCGGGAGGCAGCCACACAAACATAAAAGATAAGTATTTGAGTTGCTATTTGAAATAGTAATGATATTGCCTGCATGCATATTTGTATTCCTAGAATATATAATGCTGAGTGTAAACATTCATAGAGCATTGAACAGTATACAACTAATGTGCATATGTTTGGACAAACATTCCCTTGTTGCTTGTCTAGAATGAAACCTCTTTGCTGACATGCTGAGAGTTGTGCACACTCTCGATAGTATGTTCTGGTAGAGATGGAAGGCATCTAGATAGCCACTGTATGCATACAGGATATGGGAAAGTGTTGTGCCAAAGTATTGGTCAAAATAGTTGCATCACTATGTAAATGATATCTGTATGCATAATGGGTTATCTTTTGATGATTATGAAGTATTACTAATCATGTACTTAATTTTGATTTGTAGGAAAGGTCATGAAGAATGATGGACACCGTACAAGTGGTGGATGTTCAAACAAGAAGATTTACAAATCAAACAAAATATAGAAGGATCATGGCTAGAAGATTCTCTTAGAAAGGGGAAGAGAATCACGACAAGATGTTTGCTCCAAGTATGGTGTAATTAAAGAAGAAGTATGAATCAGGTTCTGTATAGGTACCTAGGATCGATAATAATTTGATAAGCTTAATGATCACCATGGGTGATGTGGATCTCAACCTTTGCTACAAGGTTGAATATGATACACATATGACATGGATGCAAGAAGGAACTCACCACAGAGTTCGAATGATATTGAGGCTCATATCAGTAGACCCATCTAACGAGAGATGGCACAGATAGATATGCAGAAGATCATTCAATGCAGAAATGAAAAATGAAAGATCTCAAATTGATGCTTTACTTCCTAGGTCTGGAAGTATGGCAAGGCTCAGAAGGAATATTTCTCAACCAGGGAAAGTATGATGAGAAATATGACTTGAGGTGTTGGAATGGCCACTCTTATGGATTCCAACTTGAAGCTGTTAGGGGATAACTCATCAGAGTTAGTGGATATAACTCTGTACAGTCAATTTATTGGGTCTTTGATATATCTAACATATACTAGGTTAGATATATGCTTTGTTATGAACACCTTGAGTTAGTAACTAGTGGAAACTAGATGTGTTTACCTGATAGTTGCAAAGTATGTGATGAGGCACATAAAGGACACGATAGAATTTGATCTATGCTATCTTGAAGATCATGACTTCAGATGGCTATTCAGATTCTGTTTGGGCAGGAAGTGTATCAGACAAGAAGAACACATCGAGAGGATGTTACTGTCTGGGATTAGCCATGATCTCGTGGTTTAGCTGGAAGCAGTCTAGTGTGGCTCTCAGCACAAGCGGAATATATGGCTGCTTGCTCTGCTAGTTGTGAAGAAGTTTGGCTTTAGGATTGTTTGACTTAGAGATAGAACCAACTGAGATCCTATGTGATATTTAGAGTTGTATCAAGATGACATAGAATCTAGTGTTCCATGATAAGTCAAAGAACATAGGGAACTAACAAGATATGACACAGAAAGGAACTCTAAAAGTTTGAATTTGTAACAGGTTACCGTTGTACTAACCAAGCCTCTACATCAAGTGAAGAAGTTACCAACCAAACCTCTGTCTCGAGTGAAGTTTGAATACTTCCGAGACAAGCTTGGTGTAGTTCAAAAGGACCCTCCTCGAAAGGGGGAGTAGTATAGTCACTACTGATGAGATTGTCTCATCAAACAACAAGGTCGTTGATGAGGTAACCTGTTCTCTACACCCAGTTACTTAGAAATATTTAGATTTAGGACTCTTATACTTAGAATACTTAGCTTTACTTATACATGCTTTTGATGATAGATGTATTGGTGAGAATACATGCTAGATGTATACATGTTTTGATGTATTAGTAAGAATACATGCTAGTTGTGATGTATACATGTTTTGATGTTAGATGTATTAGTAAGAATACATGCTAGTTGTGATGTATACATGTTTTGGTGTATTAGTAAGAATACATGCTAGTTGTGATGTATACATGTTTTGATGTTAGATGTATTAGTAAGAATACATGCTAGATGTGATGTATACATGTTTTGATGTATTAGTAAGAATACATGCTAGTTGTGATGTATACATGTTTTGGTGTGATGTATACATGTTTTGATGTATTAGTGAGAATACATGCTAATGTGATAACTGCTCTTGTATAGATGAGAATACAGAAAGGGATTGGATCATTCCTGGACTTTCAGTCCTAAAGAGAGCCGTAGATGTGAAGTCTCCGAGAATGAAGTCCTTGGCGGACTTGAGGGGATTGGATCATCCCTGGACTTTCAGTCCTAAAGAGAGCCGTAGACGTGAGGTCTCCGAGAATGAAGTCCTTAGTGGACAGTTGAGGGGATTGGATCATCCCTGGACTTTCAGTCCTAAAGAGAGCCGTAGACGTGAGGTCTCCGAGAATGAAGTCCTTGGTGGACTTGAGGGGATTGGATCATCCCTGGACTTTCATTCCTAAAGAGAGCCGTAGACGTGAGGTCTCCGAGAATGAAGTCCTTAGTGGACAGTTGAGGGGATTGGGATCATCCCTGGACTTTCAGTCCTAAAGAGAGCCGTAGACGTAAGGTCTCCGAGAATGAAGTCCTTAGTGGACAGTTGAGGGGATTGGGATCATCCCTGGACTTTCAGTCCTAAAGAGAGCCGTAGACGTAAGGTCTCTGAGAATGAAGTCCTTAGTGGACAGTCGAGGGGATTGGGATCATTCCTGGACTTTGGTCCGAAAGAAGAGCCGTAGACGTGAGGTCTTCGATAATGAAGGGATTGGGATCATTCCTGGACTTCGGTCCGAAAGAAGAGCCGTAGACGTATGTCTCCGATAATGAAGGGATTGGGATCATTCCTGGACTTCGGTCTGAAAGAAGAGCCGTAGACGTATGTCTCCGATAATGAAGGGATTGGGATCATTCCTGGACTTCGGTCCGAAAGAAGAGCCGTAGACGTATGTCTCCGATAATGAAGGGATTGGGATCATTCCTGGACTTCGGTCCGAAAGAAGAGCCGTAGACGTATGTCTCCGATAATGAAGGGATTGGGATCATTCCTGGACTTCGGTCTGAAAGAAGAGCCGTAGACGTATGTCTCCGATAATGAAGGGATTGGGATCATTCCTGGACTTCGGTCCGAAAGAAGAGCCGTAGACGTATGTCTCCGATAATGAAGGGATTGGGATCATTCCTGGACTTCGGTCCGAAAGAAGAGCCGTAGACGTATGTCTCCGATAATGAAGGGATTGGGATCATTCCTGGACTTCAGTCCGAAAGAAGAGCCGTAGACGTATGTCTCCGATAATGAAGGGATTGGGATCATTCCTGGACTTCAGTCCGAAAGAAGAGCCGTAGACGTATGTCTTCGAGAATGCAGCGATTGGATCATTCCTGGACTTAAGTCCGAAAGAAGAGCCGTAGACGTATGTCTTCGATAATGATAGGACTGGATCGTCCCTGGACTTCGGTTCAAAAGGTACATGACTGGTTTACATCATTCCTTGACGATGCCGATGATCGTGTGATGACGATGCTGATGATGGTATGATGACGATGCTGATGATCGTGTGATGACGATGCCGATGATCGTGTGATGACGATGCTGATGATCGTATGATGACGATGCTGATGATCGTATGATGACGATGCTGATGATCGTGCGGTGATGATGCTGATGATCGTATGATGACGATGATGATGACGATGCTGATGATCGTGTGATGACGATGCTGATGACGATACTGATGATCGTATGATGACGATGCTGATGATCGTGTGATGACGATGCTGATGATCGTGTGATGACGATGCTGATGATCGTGTGATGACGATGATGATGATCGTATGATGACGATGCTGATCGTACTGCTGTTGATAGTGTGATGATGATGCTGCTGATCGTGTGATTACGATGCTGATGATCGTAATGCTGATATTGATGTTGACATTGATGTACCAGTAACTGTTTGAGTTACTGATGAAGACAAATTGAAGAATGCTTCCAATGATTTATAGATGTATCATGTATGATGTTGATGAATCCTTGCTCGTGCAGATGTTGTTATAATATCCTTCTCGTTAAGGGGGAGTGTTGAGATATTGTAACTTCAAAGAATATTATATTTGTACTTTATTATTCCGGAGATGTTTCATTCCTCCGTGAAGATCTTATTGTATATCCGGAGATGTTTATTCCTCCGTCGGAATGTGGTAACTCGGGTTATTAGACTTCCCTAGTAGGGGTCGGCCTTGTATGTGTTATGTGGGTCAAAGGGTTATTAGACCACCCTAGAGGGGTCGGCCCAGTTAGTTGTAGTGGGGTATTTAACCTATTGGTTAAATACGAGCCTATGTGTACTTGTGTAAAATACATATCAGAGTAGTGTATAAATAGAGGAGGTGTGTTCCTCATTATACACACTCACTCACTTGAGAAAGGCGCATTTGTGGAGGAGAGGTCTGCTATGGAGGAGAAGGAGCTTATGCTCAGGGTTTGCATCTTTGTATATTGCTGGTCATCTATATTGAGGAAGCTTTGCTGGGTTTTCTACCCCATGAGGGTTTCCCAGGATAAATCTCTGTCTCTTGTGTTTATGCTATGCTTGTTGTTTCTTCAGTGATCCTGTATATGCTATTATTGTGAAATGGAATGTAATGCTGCTATTTTCTGTCTTAGCATATTGAATTTTAACATGCAGAATGTGCATACTTTGTAGATTCCATTTCTGAAATAAAACACATTTTCTAAAAACTCGTGTTTTTTACAAAATCATGTAAACCTTCTAGAAGTTGTGGTTTTAAAAAACAGGGGAAGTAAGCTTTTCTTATTTCCGGACGCATGCGCAAACTATAGAAAGTCGTTATGACGTAGAATGTGCATACTTTGTAGATTCCATTTATGAAATAAAGCACATTTTCTAAAAACTCGTGTTTTTTACGAAATCATGTAAACCTTCTAGAAGCTGTGATTTAAAAAAACGGTGGAAGTAAGCTTTTCTTATTTCCAAACGCTTGCGCAAACTATAGAAAGTTGTTATGACGCAGAATGTGCATACTTTGTAGATTCCATTTATGAAATAAAACACATTTTCTAATAACTTGTGTTTTTTAAGAAATCATGTAAACCTTCTAGAAGTTGTGATTTTAAAAAACGGGGGAAGTAAGCTTTTCTTATTTCCGGACGCATGCGCAAACTATAGAAAGTCGTTATGACATAGAATGTGCATACTTTGTAGATTCCATTTATGAAATAAATCACATTTTCTAAAAACTCGTGTTTTTTACGAAATCATGTAAACCTTCTAGAAACTGTGATTTTAAAAAACAGGGGAAGTAAGCTTTTCTTATTTCCGAACGCATGCGCAAACTATAGAAAGTCAGTATGATGTAGAATGTGCATACTTTGTTGATTCCATTTATGAAATAAAACACATTTTCTAAAAACTCGTGTTTTTTAAGAAATCATGTAAACCTTCTAGAAGCTGTGATTTTAAAAAATGGTGGAAGTAAGCTTTTCTTATTTCCGGACGCATGCGCAAACCATAGAAAGTCCTTATGACGTAGAATGTGCATACTTTGTTGATTCCATTTATGAAATAAAACACATTTTCTAAAAACTCATGTAAACCTTCTAGAAGCTGTGATTTTAAAAAAAGGGGGAAGTAAGCTTTTCTTATTTCTGGGGATGCATGCGCAAACTATAGAAACTCATTATGACGTAGAATGTGCATACTTTGTAGATTCCATTTATGAAATAAAGCACATTTTCTAAAAACTCATGTTTTTTACGAAATCATGTAAACCTTCTAGAAGCTGTGATTTTAAAAAATGGTGGAAGTAAGCTTTTCTTATTTCCGGACGAATGCGCAAACTATAGAAAGTCGTTATGATGTAGAATGTGCATACTTTCTTGATTCCATTTATGAAAAAAAACACATTTTCTAAAAACTCGTGTTTTTTACGAAATCATGTAAACCTTCTAGAAGCTGTGATTTTAAAAAACGGTGGAAGTAAGCTTTTCTTATTTCCGTACGCATGCGCAAACTATAGAAAGTCCTTATGACGTAGAATGTGCATACTTTGTTGATTCCATTTATGAAATAAAACACATTTTCTAAAAACTCATGTTTTTTAAGAAATCATGTAAACCTTCTAGAAGCTGTGATTTTAAAAAACGGGGAAAGTAAGCTTTTCTTATTTACAAACGCATGCGCCAACTATAGAAAGTCGTTATGACGTAGAATGTGCATACTTTGTTGATTCCATTTATGAAATAAAACACATTTTCTAAAAACTCGTGTTTTTTACAAAATCATGTAAACCTTCTAGAAGCTGTGATTTAAAAAAACGGTGGAAGTAAGCTTTTCTTATTTCCGGACGCATGCGCAAACTATAGAAAGTCGTTATGACGTAGAATGTGCATACTTTGTAGATTCCATTTATGAAATAAAACACATTTTCTAAATACTCGTGTTTTTAAAGAAATCATGTAAACCTTTTAGAAGCTGTGATTTTAAAAAACGGTGGAAGTGAGCTTTTCTTATTTCCGGATGAATGTGCAAACTATAGAAAGTCGTTATGACGTAGAATGTGCATACTTTGTTGATTCCATTTATGAAATAAAACACATTTTCTAAAAACTCGTGTTTTTTAAGAAATCATGTAAACCTTCTAGAAGCTGTGATTTTAAAAAACGAGGGAAGTAAGCTTTTCGTATTTCCAAACGCATGCGCAAACTATAGAAAGTCGTTATGACATAGAATGTGCATACTTTGTTGATTCCATTCATGAAATAAAACACATTTTCTAAAAACTCGTGTATCTTACGAAATCATGTAAACGTTCTAGAAGCTATGATTTTAAAAAACGGGGGAGGTAAGCTCTTCTTATTTCCCGACGCATGCGCAAACTATAGAAAGTCGTTATGACGTAGAATGTGCATACTTTGTTGACTCCATTTATGAAATAAAACACATTTTCTAAAAACTCGTGTTTTTTAAGAAATCATGTAAACCTTCTAGCAGCTGTGATTTTAAAAAACGGGGGAGGTAAGCTCTTCTTATTTTTGGACGCATGCGCAAACTATAGAAAGTCGTTATGACGTAGAATGTGCATACTTTGTTGATTCCATTTATGAAATAAAACACATTTTCTAAAAACTAGTGTTTTGTAAGAGATCATGTAAACCTTCTAGAAGCTGTGATTTGAAAAAACGGTGGAAGTAAGCTTTTCTTATTTCCGGACGAATGCGCAAACTATAGAAAGTCGTTATGAGGTAGAATGTGCATACTTTGTTGATTCCATTTATGAAATAAAACACATTTTCTAAAAACTCGTGTTTTTTAAGAAATCATGTAAACCTTCTAGAGGCTGTGATTTTAAAAAACGGTGGAAGTAAGCTTTTCGTATTTCCGGACGAATGCGCAAACTATAGAATGTCGTTATGACATAGAATGTGCATACTTTGTTAATTCCATTTATGAAATAAAACACATTTTGTAAAAACTCGTGTTTTTTTAGAAATCATGTAAACCTTCTAGAAGCTGTGATTTTAAAAAATGGGGGAAGTAAGCTTTTCTTATTTCCGGACGCATGCGCAAACTATAGAAAGTCGTTATGACGTAGAATGTGCATACATTGTTGATTCCATTTATAAAATAATTTTTTTTTTCTAAAAACTCGTGTTTTTTAAGAAACCATGTAAATGTTCTAGAAGCTGTGATTTTAAAAAACGGGGGAAGTAAGCTTTTCTTATTTCCAAACGCATGCGCAAACTATAGAAAATCGTTATGACATAGAATGTGCATACTTTGTTGATTCCATTTATGAAATAAAACACATTTTCGAAAAACTTGTGTTTTTTAAGAAATCATGTAAACATTCTAGAAGCTGTGATTTTAAAAAATGGGGGAAGTAAGCTTTTCTTATTTCCGGACGCATGAGCAAACTATAGAAAGTCGTTATGACGTAGAATGTGCATACTTTGTAGATTCCATTTATGAAATAAAACACATTTTCTAAAAACTCGTGTTTTTTGCGAAATCATGTAAACCTTCTAGAAGCTGTGATTTTAAAAAACGGTGGAAGTAAGGTTTTCTTATTTCCAAACGCATGCGCCAACTGTAGAAAGTCGTTATGATGTAGAATGTGCATACTTTGTAGATTCCATTTATGAAATAAAACACATTTTCTAAAAACTCGTGTTTTTTGCGAAATCATGTAAACCTTCTAGAAGCTGTGATTTTAAAAAAACGGTGGAAGTAAGGTTTTCTTATTTCCGGACGAATGCGCAAACTATAGAAAGTCGTTATGACATAGAATGTGCATACTTTGTTGATTCCATTTATGAAATAAAACACATTTTCTAAAAATTCGTGTTTTTTAAGAAATCATGTAAACCTTCTAGAAGCTGTGATTTTAAAAAATGGGGGAAGTAAGCTATTCTTATTTCCAGACGCATGCGCAAACAATAGAAAGTCGTTATGACGTAGAATGTGCATACTTTGTTGATTCCATTTATGAAATAAAACACATTTTCTAAAAACTCGTGTTTTTTAAGAAATCATGTAAACATTCTAGAAGCTGTGATTTTAAAAAATTTGGGAAGAAAGCTTTTCTTATTTCCGGACGCATGAGCAAACTATAGAAAGTCGTTATGACGTAGAATGTGCATACTTTGTAGATTCCATTTATGAAATAAAACACATTTTCTAAAAACTCGTGTTTTTTGCGAAATCATGTAAACCTTCTAGAAGCTGTGATTTTAAAAAACGGTGGAAGTAAGGTTTTCTTATTTCCGGACGAATGCGCAAACTATAGAAAGTCGTTATGACGTAGAATGTGCATACTTTGTTGATTCCATTTATGAAATAAAACACATTTTCTAAAAATTCGTGTTTTTTAAGAAATCATGTAAACCTTCTAGAAGCTGTGATTTGAAAAAACGGTGGAAGTAAGCTTTTCTTATTTCCGGACGAATGCGCAAACTATAGAAAGTCATTATGACGTAGAATGTGCATACTTTGTTGAATACATTTATGAAATAAAACACATTTTCTAAAAATTCGTGTTTTTTAAGAAATCATGTAAACCTTCTAGAAGCTGTGATTTTAAAAAATGGGGGAAGTAAACTATTCTTATTTCCAGACGCATGCGCAAACAATAGAAAGTCGTTATGACGTAGAATGTGCATACTTTGTTGATTCCATTTATGAAATAAAACACATTTTCTAAAAACTCTTGTTTTTTAAGAAATCATGTAAACATTCTAGAAGCTGTGATTTTAAAAAATGGGGGAAGTAAGCTTTTCTTATTTCCGGACGCATGAGCAAACTATAGAAAGTCGTTATGACATAGAATGTGCATACTTTGTAGATTCCATTTATGAAATAAAACACATTTTCTAAAAACTCGTGTTTTTTGCGAAATCATGTAAACCTTCTAGAAGCTGTGATTTTAAAAAACGGTGCAAGTAAGGTTTTCTTATTTCCGGACGAATGCGCAAACTATAGAAAGTCGTTATGACGTAGAATGTGCATACTTTGTTGATTCCATTTATGAAATAAAACACATTTCTAAAAATTCGTGTTTTTTAAGAAATCATGTAAACCTTCTAGAAGCCGTGATTTGAAAAAACGGTGCAAGTAAGCTTTTCTTATTTCCGGACGAATGCGCAAACTATAGAAAGTCGTTATGAGGTAGAATGTGCATACCTTGTTGATTCCATTTATGAAATAAAACACATTTTCTAAAAACTCGTGTTTTTTAAGAAATCATGTAAACCTTCTAGAAGCTGTGATTTTAAAAAACGGTGGAAGGAAGCTTTTCTTATTTCCGGACGAATGCGCAAGCTATAGAATGTCGTTATGACGTAGAATGTGCATACTTTCTTGATTCCATTTATGAAATAAAACAAATTTTCTAAAAACTCGTGTTTTTTTAGAAATCATGTAAACCTTCTAGAAGTTGTGATTTTAAAAAACGGGGGAAGTAAGCTTTTCTTATTTCCGGACGCATCTGCAAACTATAGAAAGTCGTTATGACGTAGAATGTGCATACATTGTTGATTCCATTTATGAAATAAAAAACATTTTCTAAAAACTCGTGTGTTTTAAGAAACCATGTAAACATTCTAGAAGCTGTGATTTTAAAAAACGGGGGAAGTAAGATTTTCTTATTTCCAAACGCATGCACAAACTATAGAAAGTCGTTATGACGTATAATGTGCATACTTTGTTGATTCCATTTATGAAATAAAACACATTTTCTAAAAACTCGTGTTTTTTACGAAATCATGTAAACATTCTAGAAGCTGTGATTTTAAACAATGGGGGAAGTAAGCTTTTCTTATTTCCGGACGCATGCGCAAACTATAGAAAGTCGTTATGACATAGAATGTGCATACTTTGTAGATTCCATTTATAAAAGAAATCACATTTTCTAAAAACTCATGTTTTTTACGAAATCATGTAAACCTTCTAAAAGCTGTGATTTTAAAAAACGGTGGAAGTAAGCTTTTCTTATTTCCGGACGCATCCGCAAACTATAGAAAGTCGTTATGACGTAGAATGTGCATACATTGTTGATTCCATTTATGAAATAAAACACATTTTCTAAAAACTCGTGTTTTTTAAGAAATCATGTAAACCTTCTAGAAGCTGTGATTTTAAAAAACAGTGGAAGTAAGCTTTTCTTATTAGCGGACGAATGCACAAACTATAGAAAGTCGTTATGAGGTAGAATGTGCATACTTTGTTGATTCCATTTATGAAATAAAACACATTTTCTAAAAATTCGTGCTTTTTAAGAAATCATGTAAACCTTTTAGAAGTTGTGATTTTAAAAAACAGTGGAAGTAAGCTTTTCTTATTTCCGGACGAATGCGCAAACTTTAGAATGTCGTTATGACGTAGAATGTGCATAATTTGTTGATTCCATTTATGAAATAAAAATCATTTTCTAAAAACTCGTGTTTTTTAAGAAATCATGTAAACCTTCTAGAAGCCGTGATTTTAAAAAACGGTGGAAGTAAGCTTTTCTTATTTCCGGACGCATGCGCAAACTATAGAAAGTCATTATGACGTAGAATGTGCATACTTTGTCGATTCCATTTATGAAATAAAACACATTTTCAAAAAACTCGTGTTTTTTAAGAAACCATGTAAACCTTCTAGAAGTTGTGATTTTAAAAAATGGGGGAAGTAAGCTTTTCTTATTTCCAAACGCATGCGCAAAGTACAGAAAGTCGTTATGATGTAGAATGTGCATACATTGTTGATTCCATTTATGAAATAAAACACATTTTCTAAAAACTCGTGTTTTTTAAGAAATCATGTAAATCTTCTAGAAGCTCTGATTTTAAAAAACGGGGGAAGTAAGCTTTGCTTATTTCCAAACGCATGCTCAAACTATAGAAAGTCGTTATGATGTAGAATGTGCATACTTTGTTGATTCCATTTATGAAATAAAACACATTTTCTAAAAACTCGTGTTTTTTACGAAATCATGTAAACCTTCTAGAAGCTATGATTTTAAAAAACGGGGGAAGTAAGCTTTTCTTACTTCCAGACGCATGCGCAAACTATAGAAAGTCGTTATGACGTAGAATGTGCATACTTTGTATATTCCATTTATGAAATAAAACACATTTTCTAAAAACTTGTGTTTTTTACGAAATCATGCAAACCTTCTAGAAGCTGTGATTTAAAAAAACGGTGGAAGTAAGCTTTTCTTATTTCCGGACGCATGCGCAAGCTATAGAAAGTCGTTATGACGTAAAATGTGCATACTTTGTAGATTCCATTTATGAAATAAAACACATTTTCTAAAAACTCATGTTTTTTAAGAAATCATGTAAACCTTCTAGAAGCTGTGATTTTAAAAAACGGGGAAAGTAAGCTTTTCTTATTTCCTAACGCATGCACAAACTCTAGAAAATCATTATGACGTAGAATGTGCATACTTTGTTGATTCCATTTATGAAATAAAACACATTTTCTAAATACTCGTGTTTTTAAAGAAATCATGTAAACCTTTTAGAAGCTGTGATTTTAAAAAACGGTGGAAGTAAGGTTTTCTTATTTCCTGATGAATGCGCAAACTATAGAAAGTCGTTATGACGTAGAATGTGCATACTTTGTTGATTCCATTTATGAAATAAAACACATTTTCTAAAAACTCGTGTTTTTTAAGAAATCATGTAAACCTTCTAGAAGCTGTGATTTTAAAAAACAGGGGAAGTAAGGTTTTCGTATTTCCAAACGCATGCGCAAACTATAGAAAGTCGTTATGACATAGAATGTGCATACTTTGTTGATTCCATTCATGAAATAAAACACATTTTCTAAAAACTCGTGTATCTTACGAAATCATGTAAACCTTCTAGATGCTATGATTTTAAAAAACGGGGGAGGTAAGATCTTCTTATTTCCCGACGCATGCGCAAACTATAGAAAGTCGTTATGACGTAGAATGTGCATACTTTGTTGATTCCATTTATGAAATAAAACACATTTTCTAAAAACTCGTGTTTTTTAAGAAATCATGTAAACCTTCTAGAAGCTGTGATTTTAAAAAACGGGGGAGGTAAGCTCTTCTTATTTCCGGACGCATGCGCAAACTATAGAAAGTCGTTATGACGTAGAATGTGCATACTTTGTTGATTCCATTTATGAAATAAAACACATTTTCTAAAAACTCGTGTTTTTTACGAAATAATGTAAACCTTCTAGAAGTTGTGATTTTAAAAAGCGGTGGAGGTAAGCTTTTCTTATTTCCGGAGGAATGCGCAAACTATAGAAAGTCTTTATGACGTAGAATGTGCATACTTTGTTGATTCCATTTATGAAATAAAACACATTTTCTAAAAACTTGTGTTTTTTAAGAAATCATGTAAACCTTCTAAAAGCTGTGATTTTAAAAAACGGTGGAAGTAAGCTTTTCTTATTTCCGGACGCATGCGCAAACTATAGAAAGTCGTTATGACGTAGAATGTGCATACTTTGTAGATTCCATTTATGAAATAAAACACATTTTCTAAAAACTCGTGTTTTTTACGAAATCCTGTAAACCTTCTAGAAGCTGTGATTTTAAAAAACGGTGGAAGTAAGCTTTTCTTATTTTCGGATGCATGGGCAAACTATAGAAATTCGTTATGATGTAGAATGTGCATACTTTCTTGATTCCATTTATGAAATAAAACAAATTTTCTAAAAACTCGTGTTTTTTAAGAAATCATGTAAACCTTCTAGAAGCTGTGATTTTAAAAAACGGGGAAGTAAGCTTTTCTTATTTCCAAACGCATGCGCAAACTATAGAAAGTCGTTATGACGTAGAATGTGCATACATTGTTGATTCCATTCATAAAATAAAACACATTTTCTAAAAACTCGTGTTTTTTAAGAAACCATGTAAACCTTCTAGAAGCTGTGATTTTAAAAAACGGGGGAAGTAAGCTTTTCTTATTTCCAAACGCATGCGCAAACTATAGAAAGTCATTATGACGTAGAATGTGCATAATTTGTTGATTCCATTTATGAAATAAAACACATTTTCTAAAAACTCGTGTTTTTTAAGAAATCATGTAAACCTTCTAGAAGCTGTGATTTTAAAAAACGGGTGAAGTAAGATTTTCTTATTTCCGGACGCATGCGGAAACTATAGAAATTCGTTATGACGTAGAATGTGCATACTTTGTAGATTCCATTTATGAAATAAAACACATTTTCTAAAAACTCGTGTTTTTTACGAAATAATGTAAACCCTCTAGAAGCTGTGATTTTAAAAACGGTGGAAGTAAGATTTTCTTGTTTCCAAACGCATGTGCAAACTATTGAAAGTCCTTATGACGTAGAATGTGCATACTTTGTTGATTCCAATTATGAAATAAAACACATTTTCTAAAAACTCGTGTTTTTTACGAACTCATGTAAACCTTCTAGAAGCTGTGATTTTAAAAAACGGTGGAAGTAAGCTTTTCTTATTTCCGGACACATGCGCAAACTATAGAAAGTCGTTATGACATAGAATGTGCATACTTTGTTGATTCCATTTATGAAATAAAACACATTTTCTAAAAACTCATGTTTTTTATGAAATCATGTAAACCTTCTAGAAGCTGTGATTTTAAAAAACGGGGGAACTAAGATTTTCTTATTTCCAAACGCATGCGCAAACTATAGAAAGTCGTTATGACGTAGAATGTGCATAGTTTGTTGATTCCATTTATGAAATAAAACACATTTTCTAAAAACTCGTGTTTTTTAAGAAATCATGTAAACCTTCTAGAAGCTGTGATTTTAAAAAACGGGGGAATTAAGATTTTCTTATTACCGGACGCATGCACAAACTATAGAAAGTCGTTATGATGTAGAATGTGCATACTTTGTTGATTCCATTTATGAAATAAAACACATTTTCTAAAAACTCGTGTTTTTTAAGAAATCATGTAAACCTTCTAGAAGCTGTGATTTGAAAAAACGGGGGAAGTAAGCTTTTCTTATTTCCAAACGCATGCGCAAACTATAGAAAGTCGTTTATGACGTAGAATGTACATACTTTGTAGATTCCATTTATGAAGTAAAACACATTTTCTAAAAATTCGTGTTTTTTAAGAAATTATGTAAACCTTCTAGAAGCTGTGATTTTAAAAAATGGGGGAAGTAAGCTTTTCTTATTTCCGAACGCTTGCGCAAACTATAGAAAGTCATTATGACGTAGAATGTGCATACTTTGTTGATTCCATTTATGAAATAAAACACAATTTCTAAAAACTCATGTTTTTTAATAAGTCATGTAAACCTTCTAGAAGCTGTGATTTTAAAAAACGGGGGAAGTAAGCGTTTCTTATTTCCAGATGCATGCGCAAACTATAGAAAGTCGTTATGACGTAGAATGTGCATACTTTGTTGATTCCATTTATGAAATAAAACACATTTTCTAAAAACTCATGTTTTTTAAGAAATCATGTTAACCGTCTAGAAGCTTTGATTTTAAAAAACGGTGGAAGTAGGTTTTTCTTATTTTCGGACGCATGCGCAAACTATAGAAAGTCGTTATGACGTAGAATGTGCATACTTTGTTGATTACATTTATGAAATAAAACACATTTTCTCACAACTCGTGTTTTTTAAGAAATCATGTAAACCTTCAGGAAGCTGTGATTTTAAAAAACGGGAGAAGTAAGCTTTTCTTATTTCCGGACGAATGCGCAAACTATAGAAAGTCGTTATGACGTAGAATGTGCATACTTTGTTGATTCCATTTATGAAATAAAACACATTTTCTAAAAACTCGTGTTTTTTAAGAAATCATGTAAACCTTCTAGAAACTGTGATTTTAAAAAACGGTGGAAGTAAGCTTTTCTTATTTCGAAACGCATGCGCAAACTATAGAAAGTCGCTATGACATAGAATGTGCATACCTTGTTGATTCCATTTACGAAATAAAACACATTTTCTAAAAACTCGTGTTTTTTAAGAAATCATGTAAACCTTCTAGAAGCTGTGATTTTAAAAAACGGGGGAAGTAAGCTATTCTTATTTTCAAACGCATGCGCAAATTATAGAAAGTCGTTATGACGTAGAATGTGCATACTTTGTTGATTCCATTTATTTAATAAAACACATTTTCTAAAAACTCGTGTTTTTTAAGAAATCATGCAAAACTTCTAGAATCTGTGATTTTAAAAAACGGGGGAGGTAAGATCTTCTTATTTCCGGACGCATGCACAAACTATAGAAAATCGTTATGACGTAGAATGTGCATACTTTGTAGATTCCATTTGTGAAATAAAACACATTTTCTAAAAACTCGTGTTTTTTACGAAATCATGTAAACCTTCTAGAAGCTGTGATTTTAAAAAACGGTGGAAGTAAGCTTTTCTTATTTCCGGACGCATGTGCAAACTATAGAAAGTCGTTATGACGTAGAATGTGCATACTTTGTTTATACCATTTATGAAATAAAACACATTTTCTAAAAACTCGTGTTTTTTAAGAAATCATGTAAACCTTCTAGAAGCTGTGATTTTAAAAAACGGGGGAAGTAAGCTTTTCTTATTTCCGGACGAATGCGCAAACTATAGAAAGTCGTTATGACGTAGAATGTGCATACTTTGTTGATTCCATTTATGAAATAAAACACATTTTCTAAAAACTCGTGTTTTTTAAGAAATCGTGTAAACCTTCTAGAAGCTGTGATTTTAAAAAACGGTGGAAGTAAGCTTTTCTTATTTCCAGACGCATGCGCAAACTATAGAAAGTCGTTATGACGTAGAATGTGCATACTTTTTTTATTCCATTTATGAAATAAAACACAGTTTCTAAACACTCGTGTTTTTTAAGAAATCATGTAAACCTTCTAGAATCTGTGATTTTAAAAAACAGGGGAGGTGAGCTTTTCTTATTTCCGGACGCATGCGCAAACTTTAGAAAATCGTTATTATGTAGAATGTGCATACTTTCGAGATTCCATTTATGAAATAAAACACATTTTCTAAAAACTCATGTTTTTTACGAAATCATGTAAACCTTCTAGAAGCTATGATTTTAAAAAACGATGGAAGTAAGCTTTTCTTATTTCCGGACGCATGCGCAAACTATAGAAAGTCGTTATGACGTAGAATGTGCATACTTTGTAGATTCCATTTATGAAATAAAACACATTTTCTAAAAACTCGTGTTTTTTAAGAAATCATGTAAACCTTCTAGAAGCTATGATTTTAAAAAACGGTGGAAGAAAGCTTTTCTTATTTCCAGACGCATGCGCAAACTAAAGAAAGTTGTTATGACAGAAAATGTGCATACTTTGTTGATTCCATTTATGAAATAAAACACATTTTCTAAAAGCTCGTGTTTTTTAAGAAATCATGTAAACCTTCTAGAAGCTGTGATTTTAAAAAACGGGGGAAGTAAGCTTTTCTTATTTCCAAACGCTTGCACAAACTATAGAAAGTTGTTATGACGTAGAATGTGCATCCTTTGTTGATTCCATTTATGAAATAAAACACATTTTCTAAAAACTCGTGTTTTTTAAGAAATCATGTAAACCGTCTAGAAGCTTTGATTTCAAAAAACGGTGGAAGTAGGTTTTTCTTATTTCCGGACGCATGCGCAAACTATAGAAAGTCGTTATCACGTAGAATGTGCATACTTTGTTGATTCCATTTATGAAATAAAACACATTTTCTCACAACTCGTGTTTTTTAAGAAATCATGTAAACCTTCAGGAAGCTGTGATTTTAAAAAACGGGAGAAGTAAGCTTTTCTTATTTCCGGACGAATGCGCAAACTATAGAAATTCGTTATGACATAGAATGTGCATACTTTGTTGATTCCATTTATGAAATAAAACACATTTTCTAAAAACTCGTGTTTTTTAAGAAATCATGTAAACCTTCTAGAAACTGTGATTTTAAAAAACGGTGGAAGTAAGCTTTTCTTATTTCGAAACGCATGCGCAAACTATAGAAAGTCGCTATGACATAGAATGTGCATACTTTGTTGATTCCATTTACGAAATAAAACACATTTTCTAAAAACTCGTGTTTTTTAAGAAATCATGTAAACCTTCTAGAAGCTGTGATTTTAAAAAACGGGGGAAGTAAGCTATTCTTATTTTCAAACGCATGCGCAAATTATAGAAAGTCGTTATGACGTAGAATGTGCATACTTTGTTGATTCCATTTATTTAATAAAAGACATTTTCTAAAAACTCGTGTTTTTTAAGAAATCATGCAAAACTTCTAGAATCTGTGATTTTAAAAAACGGGGGAGGTAAGCTTTTCTTATTTCCGGACGCATGCACAAACTACAGAAAATCGTTATGACGTAGAATGTGCATACTTTGTAGATTCCATTTATGAAATAAAACACATTTTCTAAAAACTCATGTCTTTTACGAAATCATGTAAACCTTCTAGAAGCTGTGATTTTATAAAACGGTGGAAGTAAGCTTTTCTTATTTCTGGAATATGCGCAAATAGTAGAAAGTCGTTATGACGTAGAATATGCATACTTTGTTGATTCCATTTATGAAATAAAACACATTTTCTAAAAACTCGTGTTTTTTAAGAAGTCATGTAAACCTTCTAGAAGCTGGGATTTTAAAAAACGGTGGAAGTAAGCTTTTCATATTTCCGGACGCATGCGCAAACTATAGAAAGTCGTTATGATGTAGAATGTGCATACTTTATTGATTCCATTTATGAAATAAAACACATTTTCTAAAAACTCGTGTTTTTTACGAAATCATGTAAACCTTCTAGAAGCTGTGATTTTAAAAAACGGGGGAAGTAAGGTTTTCTTATTTCCAAACGCATGCGCAAACTATAGAAAGTCTTTATGACGTAGAATGTGCATACTTGGTTGATTCCATTGATGAAATAAAACACATTTTCTAAAAACTTGTGTTTTTTAAGAAATCATGTAAACCTTTTAGAAGCTGTGATTTTAAAAAATGGGGGAAGTAAGCTTTTCTTATTTCCGGACGCATGCACAAACTATAGAAAGTTGTTATGACGGAAAATGTGCATACTTTGTTGATTCCATTTATGAAATAAAACACATTTTCTAAAAACTCGTGTTTTTTATGAAATGATGTAAACCTTCTAGAAGCTGTGATTTTAAAAAACGGTGGAAGTAAGCTTTTCTTATTTCCAGACGCATGCGCAAACTATAGAAAGTCGTTATGACATAGAATGTGCATACTTTGTTGATTCCAATTATGAAATAAAACACAGATTATAAAAACTCGTGTTTTTTGAGAAATCATGTAAACCTTCTAGAAGCTGTGATTTTAAAAAACGGGGGAAGTAAGCTTTTCTTATTTCCAAACGCATGCGCAAACTATAGAAAGTCGTTATGACGTAGAATGTGCATACATTGTAGATTCCATTTACGAAATAAAACACCTTTTCTAAAAACTCGTGTTTTTTACGAAATCATGTAAACCTTCTAGAAGCTGTGATTTTAAAAAACACGGGAAGTAAGCTTTTCTTATTTCCAAACGCATGCGCAAACTATAGAAAGTCGTTATGACGTAGAATGTGCATACTTTGTTGATTCCATTTATGAAATAAAACACATTTTCTAAAAACTCGTGTTTTTTAAGAAATCATGTAAACCTTCTAGAAGCTGTGATTTTAAAAAACGGGGGAAGTAAGCTTTTCTTATTTCCGGACGCATGCGCAAACTATAGCAAGTCGTTATGACGTAGAATCTGCATACTTTGTAGATTCCATTAATGAAATAAAACACATTTTCTAAAAACTCGTGTTTTTTACGAAATCATGTAAACCTTCTAGAAGCTGTGATTTTAAAAAATGGTGGAAGTAAGATTTTCTTATTTCCGGACGCATGCGCAAACTATAGAAAGTCGTTATGATGTAGAATGTGCATACTTTGTTGATTCCATTTATGAAATAAAACACATTTTCCAAAAACTCGTGTTTTTTACGAAATCATGTAAACCTTCTAGAAGCTGTGATTTTAAAAAACGGGGGAAGTAAGCTTTTCTTATTTCCAAACGCATGCGCAAACTATAGAAAGTCGTTATGACGTAGAATGTGCATACTTTGTTGATTCCATTGATGAAATAAAACACATTGTTTAAAAACTCGTGTTTTTTAAGAAATCATGTAAACCTTCTAGAAGCTGTGATTTTAAAAAATGGGGGAAGTAAGCTTTTCTTATTTCCGGACGCATGCACAAACTATAGAAAGTTGTTATGACGGAAAATGTGCATACTTTGTTGATTCCATTTATGAAATAAAACACATTTTCTAAAAACTCGTGTTTTTTACGAAATGATGTAAACCTTCTAGAAGCTGTAATTTTAAAAAACGGTGGAAGTAAGCTTTTCTTATTTCCAAACGCATGCGCAAACTATAGAAAATCGTTATGACATAGAATGTGCATACTTTGTTGATTCCATTTATGAAATAAAACACAGATTATAAAAACTCGTGTTTTTTAAGAAATCATGTAAACCTTCTAGAAGCTGTGATTTTAAAAAACAGGGGAAGTAAGCTTTTCTTATTTCCAAACGCATGCGCAAACAATAGAAAGTCGTTATGACGTAGAATGTGCATACGTTGTAGATTCCATTTACGAAATAAAACACATTTTCTAAAAACTCGTGTTTTTTACGAAATCATGTAAACCTTCTAGAATCTGTGATTTTAAAAAACAGGGGAGGTGAGCATTTCTTATTTCCGGACGCATGCGCAAACTTTAGAAAATCGTTATTATGTAGAATGTGCATACTTTCGAGATTCCATTTATGAAATAAAACACATTTTCTAAAAACTCATGTTTTTTACGAAATCATGTAAACCTTCTAGAAGCTGTGATTTTAAAAAAGGGTGGAAGTAAGCTTTTCTTATTTCTGGACGAATGCGCAAACAGTAGAAAGTTGTTATGACATATAATGTGCATACTTTGTTGATTCCATTTATGAAATAAAACACATTTTCTAAAAACTCGTGTTTTTTACGAAATCATGTAAACCTTCTAGAAGCTGTGATTTTAAAAAACGGTGGAAGTAAGCTTTTCTTATTTCCTTACGCATGCGCAAACTATAGAAAGTCGTTATGACGTAGAATGTGCATACTTTGTTGATTCCATTTATGAAATAAAACACATTTTCTAAAAACTCGTGTTTTTTACGAAATCATGTAAACCTTCTAGAAGCTGTGATTTTAAAAAAAGGTGGAAGTAAGCTTTTCTTATTTCCGGACGCATGTGCAAACTATAGAAAGTCGTTATGATGTAGAATGTGCATACTTTGTTGATACCATTTATGAAATAAAACACATTTTCTAAAAACTCGTGTTTGTTAAGAAATCATGTAAACCTTCTAGAAGCTGTGATTTTAAAAAACGGTGGAAGTAAGCTTTTCTTATTTCCAAACGCATGCGCAAACAATATAAAGTCGTTATGACGTAGAATGTGCATACTTTGTTGATTCCATTTATGAAATAAAACACATTTTCTAAAAACTCTTGTTTTTTAAGAAATCATGTAAACCTTCTAGAAGCTGTGATTTTAAAAAACGGGGGAAGTAACCTTTTCTTATTTCCGGACGCATGCGCAAACTATAGAAAGTCGTTATGATGTAGAATGTGCATACTTTGTAGATTCCATTTATGAAATAAAACACATTTTCTAAAAACTCGTGTTTTTTACGAAATCATGTAAACTTTCTAGAAGCTCTGATTTTAAAAAACGGTGGAAGTTAGCTTTTCTTATTTCCGGACGCATGCGCAAACTATGGAAAGTCGTTATGACATAGAATGTTCATACTTTGTAGATTCAATTTATGAAATAAAACACATTTTCTAAAAACTCGTGTTTTTTACGAAATCATGTAAACCTTCTACAAGCTGTGATTTTAAAAAATGGTGGAAGTAAGCTTTTCTTATTTCCGGACGCATGCGCAAACTATAGAAAGTCGTTATGACGTAGAATGTGCATACTTTGTAGATTCCATTTATGATATAAAACACATTTTCTAAAAACTCGTGTTTTTTACGAAATCATGTAAACCTTCTAGAAGCTGTGATTTTAAAAAATTGTGGAATTAAGCTTTTCTTATTTCCGGACGCATGCGCAAACTATAGAAAGTCGTTATGACATAGAATGTGCATACTTTGTTGATTCCAATTATTAAATAAAACACATTTTCTAAAAACTCATGTTTTTTAACAAATCATGTAAACCTTCTAGAAGCTGTGATTTTAAAAAACGGGGGAAGTAAGCTTTTCTTATTTCCAAACGCATGCCCAAACTATAGAAAGTCGTTATGACGTAGAATGTGCATACTTTGTTGATTCCATTTATGAAATAAAACACATTTTCTAAAAACTCGTGTTTTTTACGAAATCATGTAAACCTTCTAGAAGCTGTGATTTTAAAAAAAGGTGGAAGTAAGCTTTTCTTATTTCCGGACGCATGTGCAAACTATAGAAAGTCGTTATGATGTAGAATGTGCATACTTTGTTGATACCATTTATGAAATAAAACACATTTTCTAAAAACTCGTGTTTGTTAAGAAATCATGTAAACCTTCTAGAAGCTGTGATTTTAAAAAACGGTGGAAGTAAGCTTTTCTTATTTCCAAACGCATGCGCAAACAATATAAAGTCGTTATGACGTAGAATGTGCATACTTTGTTGATTCCATTTATGAAATAAAACACATTTTCTAAAAACTCTTGTTTTTTAAGAAATCATGTAAACCTTCTAGAAGCTGTGATTTTAAAAAACGGGGGAAGTAACCTTTTCTTATTTCCGGACGCATGCGCAAACTATAGAAAGTCGTTATGATGTAGAATGTGCATACTTTGTAGATTCCATTTATGAAATAAAACACATTTTCTAAAAACTCGTGTTTTTTACGAAATCATGTAAACTTTCTAGAAGCTCTGATTTTAAAAAACGGTGGAAGTTAGCTTTTCTTATTTCCGGACGCATGCGCAAACTATGGAAAGTCGTTATGACATAGAATGTTCATACTTTGTAGATTCAATTTATGAAATAAAACACATTTTCTAAAAACTCGTGTTTTTTACGAAATCATGTAAACCTTCTACAAGCTGTGATTTTAAAAAATGGTGGAAGTAAGCTTTTCTTATTTCCGGACGCATGCGCAAACTATAGAAAGTCGTTATGACGTAGAATGTGCATACTTTGTAGATTCCATTTATGATATAAAACACATTTTCTAAAAACTCGTGTTTTTTACGAAATCATGTAAACCTTCTAGAAGCTGTGATTTTAAAAAATTGTGGAATTAAGCTTTTCTTATTTCCGGACGCATGCGCAAACTATAGAAAGTCGTTATGACATAGAATGTGCATACTTTGTTGATTCCAATTATTAAATAAAACACATTTTCTAAAAACTCATGTTTTTTAACAAATCATGTAAACCTTCTAGAAGCTGTGATTTTAAAAAACGGGGGAAGTAAGCTTTTCTTATTTCCAAACGCATGCCCAAACTATAGAAAGTCGTTATGACGTAGAATGTGCATACTTTGTTGATTCCATTTATGAAATAAAACACATTTTCTAAAAACTCGTGTTTTTTAAGAAATCATGTAAACCTTCTAGAAGCTGTGATTTAAAAAAACGGGGGAAGTAAGCTTTTCTTATTTCCGGACGCATGCGCAAACTAGAGAAATTCCTTATGACGTAGAATGTGCATACTTTGTAGCTTCCATTTAGGAAATAAAACACATTTTCTAAAAACTCGTGTTTTTTACGAAATCATGTAAACCTTCTAGAAGCTGTGATTTTAAAAATGGTGGAAGTAAGCTTTTCTTAATTCCGGACGAATGCGCAAACTATAGAAAGTCGTTATGACGTAGAATGTGCATACTTTGTTGATTCCATTTATGAAATAAAACACATTTTCTAAAAACTCGTGTTTTTTAAGAAATCGTGTAAACCTTCTAGAAGCTGTGATTTTAAAAAACGGTGGAAGTAAGCTTTTCTTATTTCCAGACGCATGCGCAAACTATAGAAAGTCGTTATGACGTAGAATGTGCATACTTTTTTTATTCCATTTATGAAATAAAACACAGTTTCTAAACACTCGTGTTTTTTAAGAAATCATGTAAACCTTCTAGAAGCTCTGATTTTAAAAAACGGGAGAAATAAGCTTTTCTTATTTCCAAACGCAATTGCAAACTATAGAAATTCGTTATGACGTAGAATGTGCATACTTTGTTGATTCCATTTATGAAATAAAACACATTTTCTAAAAACTCGTGTTTTTTAAGAAATCATGTAAACCTTCTAGAAGCTGTGATTTTAAAAAACGGGAGAAGTAAGCTTTTCTTATTTCCAAACGCAATTGCAAACTATAGAAATTCGTTATGACGTAGAATGTGCATACTTTGTTGATTCCATTTATGAAATAAAACACATTTTCTAAAAACTCGTGTTTTTTAAGAAATCATGTAAGCCTTCTGGAAACTGTGATTTTAAAAAACGGGGGAAGTAAGCTTTTCTTATTTCCGGACGCATGCGCAAACTATAGAAAGTCGTTATGACGTAGAATGTGCATACTTTGTAGATTCCATTTATGACATAAAACACATTTTCTAAAAACTCGTGTTTTTTACGAAATCATGTAAATCTTCTAGAAGCTGTGATTTTAAAAAACGGTGGAAGTAAGCTTTTCTTATTTCCGGACGCATGCGCAAACTATAGAAAGTCATTATGACATAGAATGTGCATACTTTGTAGATTCCATTCTTGAAATAAAACACATTTTCTAAAAACTCGTGTTTTTTACGAAATCATGTAAACCTTCTAGAAGCTGTGATTTTAAGAAACGGTGGAAGTATGCTTTTCTTATTTCCACACGCATGCGCAAACTATAGAAAGTCGTTATGACATAGAATGTGCATACTTTGTTGATTCTATTTATGAAATAAAACACGTTTTCTAAAAACTCGTGTTTTTTAAGAAATCATGTATACCTTCTAGGAGCTGTGATTTTAAAAAACAGGGGAAGTAAGCTTTTCTTATTTCCAAACGCTTGCGCAAACTACAGAAAGTTTTTATGACGTAGAATGTGCATACTTTGTAGATTCCATTTATGGAGTAAAACACATTTTCTAAAAACTCATGTTTTTTACGAAATCATGTAAACCTTCTAGAAGCTAAGATTTTAAAAAACAGTGGAAGTAAGCTTTTCTTATTTCCGGACGAATGCGCAAACTATAGAAAGTCATTATGAATTAGAATGTGCATACTTTGTTGATTCCGTTCATGAAATAAAACACATTTTCTAAAAACTCGTGTTCTTTAAGAAATCATGTAAACCTTCTAGAAACTGTGATTTTAAAAAACGGGGGAAGTAAGCTTTTCTTATTTCCGAACGCCTGCGCAAAGTATAGAAAGTCGTTATGATGTAGAATGTGCATAGTTTGTAGATTCCATTTATGAAATAAAACACATTTTGTAAAAACTCGTGTTTTTTACGACATCATGTAAACCTTCTAGAAGCCGTGATTTTAAAAAACAGTGGAAGTAAGCTTTTCTTATTTCCGGACGAATGCGGAAACTATAGAAAGTCGTTATGACGTAGAATGTGCATACTTTGTTGATTCCATTTATGAAATAAAACACATTTTCTAAAAACTCGTGTTTTTTAAGAAATCATGTTAACCGTCTAGAAGCTTTGATTTTAAAAAACGGTGGAAGTAGGTTTTTCTTATTTTCGGACGCATGCGCAAACTATAGAAAGTCGTTATGACGTAGAATGTGCATACTTTGTTGATTCCATTTATGAAATAAAACACATTTTCTCACAACTCGTGTTTTTTAAGAAATCATGTAAACCTTCAGGAAGCTGTGATTTTAAAAAACGGGAGAAGTAAGCTTTTCTTATTTCCGGACGAATGCGCAAACTATAGAAAGTCATTATGACGTAGAATGTGCATAATTTGTTGATTCCATTTATGAAATAAAACACATTTGCTAAAAACTCGTGTTTTTTAAGAAATCATGTAAACCTTCTAGAAACTGTGATTTTAAAAAACGGTGGAAGTAAGCTTTTCTTATTTCGAAACGCATGCGCAAACTATAGAAAGTCGCTATGACATAGAATGTGCATACCTTGTTGATTCCATTTACGAAATAAAACACATTTTCTAAAAACTCGTGTTTTTTAAGAAATCATGTAAACCTTCTAGAAGCTGTGATTTTAAAAAACGGGGGAAGTAAGCTATTCTTATTTTCAAACGCATGCGCAAATTATAGAAAGTCGTTATGACGTAGAATGTGCATACTTTGTTGATTCCATTTATTTAATAAAACACATTTTCTAAAAACTCGTGTTTTTTAAGAAATCATGCAAAACTTCTAAAATCTGTGATTTTAAAAAACGGGGGAGGTAAGCTTTTCTTATTTCCGGACGCATGCACAAACTATAGAAAATCGTTATGACGTAGAATGTGCATACTTTGTAGATTCCATTTATGAAATAAAACACATTTTCTAAAAACTCGTGTTTTTTACGAAATCATGTAAACCTTCTAGAAGCTATGATTTTAAAAAACGGTGGAAGTAAGCTTTTCTTATTTCCGGACGCATG
Organism: Larix kaempferi; assembly: GCA_027924585.1. Taxonomy (NCBI): domain Eukaryota; kingdom Viridiplantae; phylum Streptophyta; class Pinopsida; order Pinales; family Pinaceae; genus Larix; species Larix kaempferi. The sequence continues at coordinate 5,096,928 of BSBM01000324.1, forward strand.
TGCAAACTATAGAAAGTCGTTATGACGTAGAATGTGCATACTTTGTTGATACCATTTATGAAATAAAACACATTTTCTAAAAACTCGTGTTTTTTAAGAAATCATGTAAACCTTCTAGAAGCTGTGATTTTAAAAAACGGGGGAAGTAAGCTTTTCTTATTTCCGGACGCATGCGCAAACTAGAGAAATTCCTTATGACGTAGAATGTGCATACTTTGTAGATTCCATTTATGAAATAAAACACATTTTCTAAAAACTCGTGTTTTTTACGAAATCATGTAAACCTTCTAGAAGCTGTGATTTTAAAAAACGGTGGAAGTAAGCTTTTCTTATTTCCGGACGAATGCGCAAACTATAGAAAGTCGTTATGACATAGAATGTGCATACTTTGTTGATTCCATTTATGAAATAAAACACATTTTCTAAAAACTCATGTTTTTTAAGAAATCGTGTAAACCTTCTAGAAGCTGTGATTTTAAAAAATGGTGGAAGTAAGCTTTTCTTATTTCCAGACGCATGCGCAAACTATAGAAAGTCGTTATGACGTAGAATGTGCATACTTTTTTTATTCCATTTGTGAAATAAAACACAGTTTCTAAACACTCGTGTTTTTTAAGAAATCATGTAAACCTTCTAGAATCTGTGATTTTAAAAAACAGGGGAGGTGAGCTTTTCTTATTTCCGGACGCATGCGCAAACTTTAGAAAATCGTTATTGTGTAGAATGTGCATACTTTCGAGATTCCATTTATGAAATAAAACACATTTTCTAAAAACTCATGTTTTTTACGAAATCATGTAAACGTTCTAGAAGCTATGATTTTAAAAAATGATGGAAGTAAGCTTTTCTTATTTCCGGACGCATGCGCAAACTAGAGAAAGTCGTTATGACGTAGAATGTGCATACTTTGTAGATTCCATTTATGAAATAAAACACATTTTCTAAAAACTCGTGTTTTTTAAGAAATCATGTAAACCTTCTAGAAGCTGTGATTTTAAAAAACGGTGGAAGAAAGCTTTTCTTATTTCCAGACGCATGCGCAAACTAAAGAAAGTTGTTATGACAGAAAATGTGCATACTTTGTTGATTCCATTTATGAAATAAAACACATTTTCTAGAAACTCGTGTTTTTTAAGAAATCATGTAAACCTTCTAGAAGCTGTGATTTTAAAAAACGGGGGAAGTAAGCTTTTCTTATTTCCAAACGCTTGCGCAAACTATAGAAAGTTGTTATGACGTAGAATGTGCATACTTTGTTGATTCCATTTATGAAATAAAACACATTTTCTAGAAACTCGTGTTTTTTAAGAAATCATGTAAACCTTCTAGAAGCTGTGATTTTAAAAAACGGGGGAAGTAAGCTTTTCTTATTTCCGGACGCTTGCGCAAACTATAGAAAGTTGTTATGACGTAGAATGTGCATACTTTGTTGATTCCATTTATGAAATAAAACACATTTTCTAAAAACTCGTGTTCTTTAAGAAATCATGTAAACCTTCTAGAAGCTGTGATTTTAAAAAATGGGGGAAGTAAGCTATTCTTATTTCCAGACGCATGCGCAAACTATAGAAAGTCGTTATGACGTAGAATGTGCATACTTTGTTGATTCCATTTATGAAATAAAACACATTTTCTAAAAACTCGTGTTTTTTAAGAAATCATGTAAACCGTCTAGAAGCTTTGATTTCAAAAAACGGTGGAAGTAGGTTTTTCTTATTTCCGGACGCATGTGCAAACTATAGAAAGTCGTTATCACGTAGAATGTGCATACTTTGTTGATTCCATTTATGAAATAAAACACATTTTCTCACAACTCGTGTTTTTTAAGAAATCATGTAAACCTTCAGGAAGCTGTGATTTTAAAAAACGGGAGAAGTAAGCTTTTCTTATTTCCGGACGAATCCGCAAACTATAGAAAGTCGTTATGACATAGAATGTGCATACTTTGTTGATTCCATTTATGAAATAAAACACATTTTCTAAAAACTAGTGTTTTTTAAGAAATCATGTAAACCTTCTAGAAACTGTGATTTTAAAAAACGGTGGAAGTAAGCTTTTCTTATTTCGAAACGCATGCGCAAACTATAGAAAGTCGCTATGACATCGAATGTGCATACTTTGTTGATTCCATTTACGAAAAAAAACACATTTTCTAAAAACTCGTGTTTTTTAAGAAATCATGTAAACCTTCTAGAAGCTGTGATTTTAAAAAACGGGGGAAATAAGCTATTCTTATTTTCAAACACATGCGCAAATTATAGAAAGTCGTTATGACGTAGAATGTGCATACTTTGTTGATTCCATTTATTTAATAAAACACATTTTCTAAAAACTCGTGTTTTTTAAGAAATCATGCAAAACTTCTAGAATCTGTGATTTTAAAAAACGGGGGAGGTAAGCTTTTCTTATTTCCGGACGCATGCACAGACTACAGAAAATCGTTATGACGTAGAATGTGCATACTTTGTTGATTCCATTTATGAAATAAAACACATTTTCTAAAAACTCGTGTCTTTTACGAAATCATGTAAACCTTCTAGAAGCTGTGATTTTATAAAACGGTGGAAGTAAGCTTTTCTTATTTCTGGACGAATGCGCAAATAGTAGAAAGTCGTTATGACGTAGAATATGCATACTTTGTTGATTCCATTTATGAAATAAAACACATTTTCTAAAAACTCGTGTTTTTTAAGAAGTCATGTAAACCTTCTAGAAGCTGGGATTTTAAAAAACGGTGGAAGTAAGCTTTTCTTATTTCCGGACGCATGCGCAAACTATAGAAAGTCGTTATGATGTAGAATGTGCATACTTTATTGATTCCATTTATGAAATAAAACACATTTTCTAAAAACTCGTGTTTTTTACGAAATCATGTAAACCTTCTAGAAGCTGTGATTTTAAAAAACGGGGGAAGTAAGCTTTTCTTATTTCCAAACGCATGCGCAAACTATAGAAAGTCGTTATGACGTAGAATGTGCATACTTTGTTGATTCCATTGATGAAATAAAACACATTTTCTAAAAACTCGTGTTTTTTAAAACTCATGTAAACCTTCTAGAAGCTGTGATTTTAAAAAATGGGGGAAGTAAGCTTTTCTTATTTCCGGACGCATGCACAAACTATAGAAAGTTGTTATGACGGAAAATGTGCATACTTTGTTGATTCCATTTATGAAATAAAACACATTTTCTAAAAACTCGTGTTTTTTATGAAATGATGTAAACCTTCTAGAAGCTGTGATTTTAAAAAACGGTGGAAGTAAGCTTTTCTTATTTCCAGACGCATGCGCAAACTATAGAAAGTCGTTATGACATAGAATGTGCATACTTTGTTGATTCCATTTATGAAATAAAACACAGATTATAAAAACTCGTGTTTTTTGAGAAATCATGTAAACCTTCTAGAAGCTGTGATTTTAAAAAACGGGGGAAGTAAGCTTTTCTTATTTCCAAACGCATGCGCAAACTATAGAAAGTCGTTATGACGTAGAATGTGCATACATTGTAGATTCCATTTACGAAATAAAACACCTTTTCTAAAAACTCGTGTTTTTTACGAAATCATGTAAACCTTCTAGAAGCTGTGATTTTAAAAAACGCGGGAAGTAAGCTTTTCTTATTTCCAAACGCATGCGCAAACTATAGAAAGTCGTTATGACGTAGAATGTGCATACTTTGTTGATTCCATTTATGAAATAAAACACATTTTCTAAAAACTCGTTTTTTTAAGAAATCATGTAAACCTTCTAGAAGCTGTGATTTTAAAAAACGGGGGAAGTAAGCTTTTCTTATTTCCGGACGCATGCGCAAACTATAGCAAGTCGTTATGACGTAGAATGTGCATACTTTGTAGATTCCATTAATGAAATAAAACACATTTTCTAAAAACTCGTGTTTTTTACGAAATCATGTAAACCTTCTAGAAGCTGTGATTTTAAAAAACGGTGGAAGTAAGCTTTTCTTATTTCCGAACGCATGCGCAAACTATAGAAAGTCGTTATGATGTAGAATGTGCATACTTTGTTGATTCCATTTATGAAATAAAACACATTTTCCAAAAACTCGTGTTTTTTACGAAATCATGTAAACCTTCTAGAAGCTGTGATTTTAAAAAACGGGGGAAGTAAGCTTTTCTTATTTCCAAACGCATGCGCAAACTATAGAAAGTCGTTATGACGTAGAATGTGCATACTTTGTTGATTGCATTGATGAAATAAAACACATTTTCTAAAAACTCGTGTTTTTTAAGCAATCATGTAAACCTTCTAGAAGCTGTGATTTTAAAAAATGGGGGAAGTAAGCTTTTCTTATTTCCGGACGCATGCACAAACTATAGAAAGTTGTTATGACGGAAAATGTGCATACTTTGTTGATTCCATTTATGAAATAAAACACATTTTCTAAAAACTCGTGTTTTTTATGAAATGATGTAAACCTTCTAGAAGCTGTGATTTTAAAAAACGGTGGAAGTAAGCTTTTCTTATTTCCAGACGCATGCGCAAACTATAGAAAGTCGTTATGACATAGAATGTGCATACTTTGTTGATTCCATTTATGAAATAAAACACAGATTATAAAAACTCGTGTTTTTTGAGAAATCATGTAAACCTTCTAGAAGCTGTGATTTTAAAAAACGGGGGAAGTAAGCTTTTCTTATTTCCAAACGCATGCGCAAACTATAGAAAGTCGTTATGACGTAGAATGTGCATACATTGTAGATTCCATTTACGAAATAAAACACCTTTTCTAAAAACTCGTGTTTTTTACGAAATCATGTAAACCTTCTAGAAGCTGTGATTTTAAAAAACGCGGGAAGTAAGCTTTTCTTATTTCCAAACGCATGCGCAAACTATAGAAAGTCGTTATGACGTAGAATGTGCATACTTTGTTGATTCCATTTATGAAATAAAACACATTTTCTAAAAACTCGTGTTTTTTAAGAAATCATGTAAACCTTCTAGAAGCTGTGATTTTAAAAAACGGGGGAAGTAAGCTTTTCTTATTTCCGGACGCATGCGCAAACTATAGCAAGTCGTTATGACGTAGAATGTGCATACTTTGTAGATTCCATTAATGAAATAAAACACATTTTCTAAAAACTCGTGTTTTTTACGAAATCATGTAAACCTTCTAGAAGCTGTGATTTTAAAAAACGGTGGAAGTAAGCTTTTCTTATTTCCGAACGCATGCGCAAACTATAGAAAGTCGTTATGATGTAGAATGTGCATACTTTGTTGATTCCATTTATGAAATAAAACACATTTTCCAAAAACTCGTGTTTTTTACGAAATCATGTAAACCTTCTAGAAGCTGTGATTTTAAAAAACGGGGGAAGTAAGCTTTTCTTATTTCCAAACGCATGCGCAAACTATAGAAAGTCGTTATGACGTAGAATGTGCATACTTTGTTGATTGCATTGATGAAATAAAACACATTTTCTAAAAACTCGTGTTTTTTAAGCAATCATGTAAACCTTCTAGAAGCTGTGATTTTAAAAAATGGGGGAAGTAAGCTTTTCTTATTTCCGGACGCATGCACAAACTATAGAAAGTTGTTATGACGGAAAATGTGCATACTTTGTTGATTCCATTTATGAAATAAAACACATTTTCTAAAAACTCGTGTTTTTTACGAAATGATGTAAACCTTCTAGAAGCTGTAATTTTAAAAAACGGTGGAAGTAAGCTTTTCTTATTTCCAAACGCATGCGCAAACTATAGAGAATCGTTATGACATAGAATGTGCATACTTTGTTGATTCCATTTATGAAATAAAACACAGATTATAAAAACTCGTGTTTTTTAAGAAATCATGTTAACCTTCTAGAAGCCGTGATTTTAAAAAACAGGGGAAGTAAGCTTTTCTTATTTCCAAACGCATGCGCAAACAATAGAAAGTCGTTATGACGTAGAATGTGCATACATTGTAGATTCCATTTACGAAATAAAACACATTTTCTAAAAACTCGTGTTTTTTACGAAATCATGTAAACCTTCTAGAATCTGTGATTTTAAAAAACAGGGGAGGTGAGCTTTTCTTATTTCCGGACGCATGCGCAAACTTTAGAAAATCGTTATTATGTAGAATGTGCATACTTTCGAGATTCCATTTATGAAATAAAACACATTTTCTAAAAACTCATGTTTTTTACGAAATCATGTAAACCTTCTAGAAGCTGTGATTTTAAAAAAGGGTGGAAGTAAGCTTTTCTTATTTCTGGACGAATGCGCAAACAGTAGAAACTTGTTATGACATATAATGTGCATACTTTGTTGATGCCATTTATGAAATAAAACACGTTTTCTAAAAACTCGTGTTTTTTACGAAATCATGTAAACCTTCTAGAAGCTGTGATTTTAAAAAACGGTGGAAGTAAGCTTTTCTTATTTCCTGACGCATGCGCAAACTATAGAAAGTCGTTATGACGTAGAATGTGCATACTTTGTTCATTCCATTTATGAAATAAAACACATTTTCTAAAAACTCGTGTTTTTTACGAAATCATGTAAACCTTCTAGAAGCTGTGATTTTAAAAAAAGGAGGAAGTAAGCTTTTCTTATTTCCGGACGCATGTGCAAACTATAGAAAGTCGTTATGATGTAGAATGTGCATACTTTGTTGATACCATTTATGAAATAAAACACATTTTCTAAAAACTCGTGTTTGTTAAGAAATCATGTAAACCTTCTAGAAGCTGTGATTTTAAAAAACGGTGGAAGTAAGCTTTTCTTATTTCCAAACTCATGCGCAAACTATAGAAAGTCGTTATGATGTAGAATGTGCATACTTTGTTGATACCATTTATGAAATAAAACACATTTTCTAAAAACTCGTGTTTGTTAAGAAATCATGTAAACCTTCTAGAAGCTGTGATTTTAAAAAACGGTGGAAGTAAGCTTTTCTTATTTCCAAACGCATGCGCAAACAATAGAAAGTCGTTATGACGTAGAATGTGCATACTTTGTTGATTCCATTTATGAAATAAAACACATTTTCTAAAAACTCTTGTTTTTTAAGAAATCATGTAAACCTCCTAGAAGCTGTGATTTTAAAAAACGGGGGAAGTAACCTTTTCTTATTTCCGGACGCATGCGCAAACTATAGAAAGTCGTTATGATGTAGAATGTGCATACTTTGTAGATTCCATTTATGAAATAAAACACATTTTCTAAAAACTCGTGTTTTTTACGAAATAATGTAAACCTTCTAGAAGCTCTGATTTTAAAAAACGGTGGAAGTTAGCTTTTCTTATTTCCGGACGCATGCGCAAACTATAGAAAGTCGTTATGACATAGAATGTTCATACTTTGTAGATTCAATTTATGAAATAAAACACATTTTCTAAAAACTCGTGTTTTTTACGAAATCATGTAAACCTTCTAGAAGCTGTGATTTTAAAAAATGGTGGAATTAAGCTTTTCTTATTTCCGGACGCATGCGCAAACTATAGAAAGTCGTTATGACATAGAATGTGCATACTTTGTTGATTCCAATTATTAAATAAAACACATTTTCTAAAAACTCGTGTTTTTTAACAAATCATGTAAACCTTCTAGAAGCTGTGATTTTAAAAAACGGGGGAAGTAAGCTTTTCTTATTTCCAAACGCATGCCCAAACTATAAAAAGTCGTTATGACGTAGAATGTGCATACTTTGTTGATTCCATTTATGAAATAAAACACATTTTCTAAAAACTCGTGTTTTTTAAGAAATCATGTAAACCTTCTAGAAGCTGTGATTTAAAAAAACGGGGGAAGTAAGCTTTTCTTATTTCCGGACGCATGCGCAAACTAGAGAAATTGCTTATGACGTAGAATGTGCATACTTTGTAGATTCCATTTAGGAAATAAAACACATTTTCTAAAAACTCGTGTTTTTTCGAAATCATGTAAACCTTCTAGAAGCTGTGATTTTAAAAACGGTGGAAGTAAGCTTTTCTTAATTCCGGACGAATGCGCAAACTATAGAAAGTCGTTATGACGTAGAATGTGCATACTTTGTTGATTCCATTTATGAAATAAAACACATTTTCTAAAAACTCGTGTTTTTTAAGAAATCGTGTAAACCTTCTAGAAGCTGTGATTTTAAAAAACGGTGGAAGTAAGCTTTTCTTATTTCCAGACGCATGCGCAAACTATAGAAAGTCGTTATGACGTAGAATGTGCATACTTTGTTGATTCCATTTATGAAATCAAACACATTTTCTAAAAACTCGTGTTTTTTAAGAAATCATGTAAACCTTCTAGAAGCTGTGATTTTAAAAAACGGGAGAAGTAAGCTTTTCTTATTTCCAAACGCAATTGCAAACTATAGAAATTCGTTATGACGTAGAATGTGCATACTTTGTTGATTCCATTTATGAAATAAAACACATTTTCTAAAAACTCGTGATTTTTAAGAAATCATGTAAGCCTTCTAGAAACTGTGATTTTAAAAAACGGGGGAAGTAAGCTTTTCTTATTTCCGGACGCATGCGCAAACTATAGAAAGTCGTTATGACGTAGAATGTGCATACTTTGTAGATTCCATTTATGACATAAAACACATTTTCTAAAAACTCGTGTTTTTTACGAAATCATGTAAACCTTCTAGAAGCTGTGATTTTAAGAAACGGTGGAAGTATGCTTTTCTTATTTCCACACGCATGCGCAAACTATAGAAAGTCGTTATGACATAGAATGTGCATACTTTGTTGATTCTATTTATGAAATAAAACACGTTTTCTAAAAACTCGTGTTTTTTAAGAAATCATGTATACCTTCTAGGAGCTGTGATTTTAAAAAACAGGGGAAGTAAGCTTTTCTTATTTCCAAACGCTTGCGCAAACTACAGAAAGTTTTTATGACGTAGAATGTGCATACTTTGTAGATTCCATTTATGGAGTAAAACACATTTTCTAAAAACTCATGTTTTTTACGAAATCATGTAAACCTTCTAGAAGCTAAGATTTTAAAAAACAGTGGAAGTAAGCTTTTCTTATTTCCGGACGAATGCGCAAACTATAGAAAGTCATTATGACTTAGAATGTGCATACTTTGTTGATTCCGTTCATGAAATAAAACACATTTTCTAAAAACTCGTGTTCTTTAAGAAATCATGTAAACCTTCTAGAAACTGTGATTTTAAAAAACGGGGGAAGTAAGCTTTTCTTATTTCCGAACGCCTGCGCAAAGTATAGAAAGTCGTTATGATGTAGAATGTGCATAGTTTGTAGATTCCATTTATGAAATAAAACACATTTTCTAAAAACTCGTGTTTTTTACGACATCATGTAAACCTTCTAGAAGCCGTGATTTTAAAAAACGGTGGAAGTAAGCTTTTCTTATTTCCGGACGAATGCGCAAACCATAGAAAGTCGTTATGACGTAGAATGTGCATACTTTGTTGATTCCATTTATGAAATAAAACACATTTTCTAAAAACTCGTGTTTTTTAAGAAATCATGTTAACCGTCTAGAAGCTTTGATTTTAAAAAACGGTGGAAGTAGGTTTTTCTTATTTTCGGACGCATGCGCAAACTATAGAAAGTCGTTATGACGTAGAATGTGCATACTTTGTTGATTCCATTTATGAAATAAAACACATTTTCTCACAACTCGTGTTTTTTAAGAAATCATGTAAACCTTCAGGAAGCTGTGATTTTAAAAAACGGGAGAAGTAAGCTTTTCTTATTTCCGGACGAATGCGCAAACTATAGAAAGTCATTATGACGTAGAATGTGCATAATTTGTTGATTCCATTTATGAAATAAAACACATTTTCTAAAAACTCGTGTTTTTTAAGAAATCATGTAAACCTTCTAGAAACTGTGATTTTAAAAAACGGTGGAAGTAAGCTTTTCTTATTTCGAAACGCATGCGCAAACTATAGAAAGTCGCTATGACATAGAATGTGCATACCTTGTTGATTCCATTTACGAAATAAAACACATTTTCTAAAAACTCGTGTTTTTTAAGAAATCATGTAAACCTTCTAGAAGCTGTGATTTTAAAAAACGGGGGAAGTAAGCTATTCTTATTTTCAAACGCATGCGCAAATTATAGAAAGTCGTTATGACGTAGAATGTGCATACTTTGTTGATTCCATTTATTTAATAAAACACATTTTCTAAAAACTCGTGTTTTTTAAGAAATCATGCAAAACTTCTAGAATCTGTGATTTTAAAAAACGGGGGAGGTAAGCTTTTCTTATTTCCGGACGCATGCACAAACTATAGAAAATCGTTATGACGTAGAATGTGCATACTTTGTAGATTCCATTTATGAAATAAAACACATTTTCTAAAAACTCGTGTTTTTTACGAAATCATGTAAACCTTCTAGAAGCTATGATTTTAAAAAATGGTGGAAGTAAGCTTTTCTTATTTCCGGATGCATGTGCAAACTATAGAAAGTCGTTATGACGTAGAATGTGCATACTTTGTTGATACCATTTATGAAATAAAACACATTTTCTAAAAACTCGTGTTTTTTAAGAAATCATGTAAACCTTCTAGAAGCTGTGATTTTAAAAAACGGGGGAAGTAAGCTTTTCTTATTTCCGGACGCATGCGCAAACTAGAGAAATTGGTTATGACGTAGAATGTGCATACTTTCTAGATTCCATTTAGGAAATAAAACACATTTTCTAAAAACTCATGTTTTTTACGAAATCATGTAAACCTTCTAGAAGCTGTGATTTTAAAAAACGGTGGAAGTAAGCTTTTCTTATTTCCGGACGAATGCGCAAACTATAGAAAGTCGTTATGACATAGAATGTGCATACTTTGTTGATTCCATTTATGAAATAACACACATTTTCTAAAAACTCGTGTTTTTTAAGAAATCGTGTAAACCTTCTAGAAGCTGTGATTTTAAAAAATGGTGGAAGTAAGCTTTTCTTATTTCCAGACGCATGCGCAAACTATAGAAAGTCGTTATGACGTAGAATGTGCATACTTTTTTTATTCCATTTATGAAATAAAACACAGTTTCTAAACACTCGTGTTTTTTAAGAAATCATGTAAACCTTCTAGAATCTGTGATTTAAAAAAACAGGGGAGGTGAGCTTTTCTTATTTCCGGACGCATGCGCAAACTTTAGAAAATCGTTATTATGTAGAATGTGCATACTTTCGAGATTCCATTTATGAAATAAAACACATTTTCTAAAAACTCATGTTTTTTACGAAATCATGTAAACGTTCTAGAAGCTATGATTTTAAAAAACGATGGAAGTAAGCTTTTCTTATTTCCGGACGCATGCGCAAACTATAGAAAGTCGTTATGACGTAGAATGTGCATACTTTGTAGATTCCATTTATGAAATAAAACACATTTTCTAAAAACTCGTGTTTTTTAAGAAATCATGTAAACCTTCTAGAAGCTGTGATTTTAAAAAACGGTGGAAGAAAGCTTTTCTTATTTCCAGACGCATGCGCAAACTAAAGAAAGTTGTTATGACAGAAAATGTGCATACTTTGTTGATTCCATTTATGAAATAAAACACATTTTCTAGAAACTCGTGTTTTTTAAGAAATCATGTAAACCTTCTAGAAGCTGTGATTTTAAAAAACGGGGGAAGTAAGCTTTTCTTATTTCCAAACGCTTGCGCAAACTATAGAAAGTTGTTATGACGTAGAATGTGCATACTTTGTTGATTCCATTTATGAAATAAAACACATTTTCTAAAACCTCGTGTTCTTTAAGAAATCATGTAAACCTTCTAGAAGCTGTGATTTTAAAAAACGGGGGAAGTAAGCTTTTCTTATTTCCGAACGCCTGCGCAAAGTATAGAAAGTCGTTATGATGTAGAATGTGCATAGTTTGTAGATTCCATTTATGAAATAAAACACATTTTCTAAAAACTCCTGTTTTTTACGACATCATGTAAACCTTCTAGAAGCCGTGATTTTAAAAAACGGTGGAAGTAAGCTTTTCTTATTTCCGGACGAATGCGGAAACTATAGAAAGTCGTTATGACGTAGAATGTGCATACTTTGTTGATTCCATTTATGAAATAAAACACATTTTCTAAAAACTCGTGTTTTTTAAGAAATCATGTAAACCGTCTAGAAGCTTTGATTTCAAAAAACGGTGGAAGTAGGTTTTTCTTATTTCCGGACGCATGCGCAAACTATAGAAAGTCGTTATCACGTAGAATGTGCATACTTTGTTGATTCCATTTATGAAATAAAACACATTTTCTCACAACTCGTGTTTTTTAAGAAATCATGTAAACCTTCAGGAAGCTGTGATTTTAAAAAACGGGAGAAGTAAGCTTTTCTTATTTCCATACGAATCCGCAAACTATAGAAAGTCGTTATGACATAGAATGTGCATACTTTGTTGATTCCATTTATGAAATAAAACACATTTTCTAAAAACTCGTGTTTTTTAAGAAATCATGTAAACCTTCTAGAAACTGTGATTTTAAAAAACGGTGGAAGTAAGGCTTTCTTATTTCGAAACGCATGCGCAAACTATAGAAAGTCGCTATGACATAGAATGTGCATACTTTGTTGATTCCATTTACGAAATAAAACACATTTTCTAGAAACTCGTGTTTTTTAAGAAATCATGTAAACCTTCTAGAAGCTGTGATTTTAAAAAACGGGGGAAGTAAGCTATTCTTATTTTAAAACGCATGCGCAAATTATAGAAAGTCTTTATGACGTAGAACGTGCATACTTTTTTGATTCCATTTATTTAATAAAACACATTTTCTAAAAACTCGTGTTTTTTAAGAAATCATGCAAAACTTCTAGAATCTGTGATTTTAAAAAACGGGGGAGGTAAGCTTTTCTTATTTCTGGCCCCACGCACAAACTACAGAAAATCGTTATGACGTAGAATGTGCATACTTTGTTGATTCCATTTATGAAATAAAACACATTTTCTAAAAACTCGTGTCTTTTACGAAATCATGTAAACCTTCTAGAAGCTGTGATTTTATAAAACGGTGGAAGTAAGCTTTTCTTATTTCTGGACGAATGCGCAAATAGTAGAAAGTCGTTATGACGTAGAATATGCATACTTTGTTGATTCCATTTATGAAATAAAACACATTTTCTAAAAACTCGTGTTTTTTAAGAAGTCATGTAAACCTTCTAGAAGCTGGGATTTTAAAAAACGGTGGAAGTAAGCTTTTCTTATTTCCGGACGCATGCGCAAACTATAGAAAATCGTTATGATGTAGAATGTGCATACTTTATTGATTCCATTTATGAAATAAAACACATTTTCTAAAAACTCGTGTTTTTCACGAAATCATGTAAACCTTCTAGAAGCTGTGATTTTAAAAAACGGGGGAAGTAAGCTTTTATTATTTCCAAACGCATGCGCAAACTATAGAAAGTCGTTATGACGTAGAATGTGCATACTTTGTTGATTCCATTGATGAAATAAAACACATTTTCTAAAAACTCGTGTTTTTTAAGAAATCATGTAAACCTTCTAGAAGCTGTGATTTTAAAAAATGGGGGAAGTAAGCTTTTCTTATTTCCGGACGCATGCACAAACTATAGAAAGTTGTTATGAGGGAAAATGTGCATACTTTGTTGATTCCATTTATGAAATAAAACACATTTTCTAAAAACTCGTGTTTTTTATGAAATGATGTAAACCTTCTAGAAGCTGTGATTTTAAAAAACGGTGGAAGTAAGCTTTTCTTATTTCCAGACGCATGCGAAAACTATAGAAAGTCGTTATGACATAGAATGTGCATACTTTGTTGATTCCATTTATGAAATAAAACACAGATTATAAAAACTCGTGTTTTTTGAGAAATCATGTAAACCTTCTAGAAGCTGTGATTTTAAAAAATGGGGGAAGTAAGATTTTCTTATTTCGAAACGCATGCGCAAACTATAGAAAGTCGTTATGACGTAGAATGTGCATACATTGTAGATTCCATTTACGAAATAAAACACCTTTTCTAAAAACTCGTGTTTTTTACGAAATCATGTAAACCTTCTAGAAGCTGTGATTTTAAAAAACGCGGGAAGTAAGCTTTTCTTATTTCCAAACGCATGCGCAAACTATAGAAAGTCGTTATGACGTAGAATGTGCATACTTTGTTGATTCCATTTATGAAATAAAACACATTTTCTAAAAACTCGTGTTTTTTAAGAAATCATGTAAACCTTCTAGAAGCTGTGATTTTAAAAAACGGGGGAAGTAAGCTTTTCTTATTTCCGGACGCATGCGCAAACTATAGCAAGTCGTTATGACGTAGAATGTGCATACTTTGTAGATTCCATTAATGAAATAAAACACATTTTCTAAAAACTCGTGTTTTTTACGAAATCATGTAAACCTTCTAGAAGCTGTGATTTTAAAAAACGGTGGAAGTAAGCTTTTCTTATTTCCGGACGCATGCGCAAACTATAGAAAGTCGTTATGATGTATAATGTGCATACTTTGTTGATTCCATTTATGAAATAAAACACATTTTCCAAAAACTCGTGTTTTTTACGAAATCATGTAAACCTTCTAGAAGCTGTGATTTCAAAAAAACGGGGGAAGTAAGCTTTTCTTATTTCCAAACGCATGCGCAAACTATAGAAAGTCGTTATGACGTAGAATGTGCATACTTTGTTGATTCCATTGATGAAATAAAACACATTTTCTAAAAACTCGTGTTTTTTAAGCAATCATGTAAACCTTCTGGAAGCTGTGATTTTAAAAAATGGGGGAAGTAAGCTTTTCTTATTTCCGGACGCATGCCCAAACTATAGAAAGTTGTTATGACGGAAAATGTGCATACTTTGTTGATTCCATTTATGAAATAAAACACATTTTCTAAAAACTCGTGTTTTTTACGAAATGATGTAAACCTTCTAGAAGCTGTAATTTTAAAAAACGGTGGAAGTAAGCTTTTCTTATTTCCAAACGCATGCGCAAACTATAGAAAATCGTTATGACATAGAATGTGCATACTTTGTTGATTCCATTTATGAAATAAAACACAGATTATAAAAACTCGTGTTTTTTAAGAAATCATGTAAACCTTCTAGAAGCTCTGATTTTAAAAAACAGGGGAAGTAAGCTTTTCTTATTTCCAAACGCATGCGCAAACAATAGAAAGTCGTTATGACGTAGAATGTGCATACATTGTAGATTCCATTTACGAAATAAAACACATTTTCTAAAAACTCGTGTTTTTTACGAAATCATGTAATCCTTCTAGAATCTGTGATTTTAAAAAACAGGGGAGGTGAGCTTTTCTTATTTCCGGACGCATGCGCAAACTTTAGAAAATCGTTATTATGTAGAATGTGCATACTTTCGAGATTCCATTTATGAAATAAAACACATTTTCTAAAAACTCATGTTTTTTACGAAATCATGTAAACCTTCTAGAAGCTGTGATTTTAAAAAAGGGTGGAAGTAAGCTTTTCTTATTTCTGGACGAATGCGCAAACAGTAGAAAGTTGTTATGACATATAATGTGCATACTTTGTTGATTCCATTTATGAAATAAAACACATTTTCTAAAAACTCGTGTTTTTTACGAAATCATGTAAACCTTCTAGAAGCTGTGATTTTAAAAAACGGTGGAAGTAAGCTTTTCTTATTTCCTGACGCATGCGCAAACTATAGAAAGTCGTTATGACGTAGAATGTGCATACTTTGTTGTTTCCATTTATGAAATAAAACACATTTTCTAAAAACTCATGTTTTTTACGAAATCATGTAAACCTTCTAGAAGCTGTGATTTTAAAAAACGGTGGAAGTAAGCTTTTCTTATTTCCGGACGCATGTGCAAACTATAGAAAGTCGTTATGACGTAGAATGTGCATGCTTTGTTGATACCATTTATGAAATCAAACACATTTTCTAAAAACTCATGTTTGTTAAGAAATCATGTAAACCTTCTAGAAGCTGTGATTTTAAAAAACGGTGGAAGTAAGCTTTTCTTATTTCCAAACGCATGCGCAAACAATAGAAAGTCGTTATGACGTAGAATGTGCATACTTTGTTGATTCCATTTATGAAATAAAACACATTTTTTAAAAACTCTTGTTTTTTAAGAAATCATGTAAACCTTCTAGAAGCTGTGATTTTAAAAAACGGGGGAAGTAACCTTTTCTTATTTCCGGACGCATGCGCAAACTATAGAAACTCGTTATGATGTAGAATGTGCATACTTTGTAGATTCCATTTATGAAATAAAACACATTTTCTAAAAACTCGTGTTTTTTACGAAATCATGTAAACCTTCTAGAAGCTCTGATTTTAAAAAACGGTGGAAGTTAGCTTTTCTTATTTCCGGACGCATGCGCAAACTATAGAAAGTCGTTATGACATAGAATGTTCATACTTTGTAGATTCCATTTGTGAAATAAAACACATTTTCTAAAAACTCGTGTTTTTTAAGAAATCATGTAAACCTTCAGGAAGCCGTGATTTTAAAAAACGGGAGAAGTAAGCTTTTCTTATTTCCGGACGAATGCGCAAACTATAGAAAGTCATTATGACGTAAAATGTGCATAATTTGTTGATTCCATTTATGAAATAAAACACATTTTCTAAAAACTCGTGTTTTTTAAGAAATCATGTAAACCTTCTAGAAACTGTGATTTTTAAAAACGGTGGAAGTAAGCTTTTCTTATTTCGAAACGCATGCGCAAACTATAGAAAGTCGCTATGACATAGAATGTGCATACCTTGTTGATTCCATTTACGAAATAAAACACATTTTCTAAAAACTCGTGTTTTTTAAGAAATCATGTAAACCTTCTAGAAGCTGTGATTTTAAAAAACGGGGGAAGTAAGCTATTCTTATTTTCAAACGCATGCGCAAATTATAGAAATTCGTTATGACGTAGAATGTGCATACTTTGTTGATTCCATTTATTTAATAAAACACATTTTCTAAAAACTCGTGTTTTTTAAGAAATCATGCAAAACTTCTAGAATCTGTGATTTTAAAAAACGGGGGAGGTAAGCTTTTCTTATTTCCGGACGCATGCACAAACTATAGAAAATCGTTATGACGTAGAATGTGCATACTTTGTAGATTCCATTTATGAAATAAAACACATTTTCTAAAAACTCGTGTTTTTTACGAAATCATGTAAACCTTCTAGAAGCTATGATTTTAAAAAACGGTGGAAGTAAGCTTTTCTTATTTCCGGACGCATGTGCAAACTATAGAAAGTCGTTATGACGTAGAATGTGCATACTTTGTTGATACCATTTATGAAATAAAACACATTTTCTAAAAACTCGTGTTTTTTAAGAAATCATGTAAACCTTCTAGAAGCTGTGATTTTAAAAAACGGGGGAAGTAAGCTTTTCTTATTTCCGGACGCATGCGCAAACTAGAGAAATTCCTTATGACGTAGAATGTGCATACTTTGTAGATTCCATTTAGGAAATAAAACAAATTTTCTAAAAACTCGTGTTTTTTACGAAATCATGTAAACCTTCTAGAAGCTGTGATTTTAAAAAACGGTGGAAGTAAGCTTTTCTTATTTCCGGACGAATGCGCAAACTATAGAAAGTCGTTATGACATAGAATGTGCATACTTTGTTGATTCCATTTATGAAATAAAACACATTTTCTAAAAACTCATGTTTTTTAAGAAATCGTGTAAACCTTCTAGAAGCTGTGATTTTAAAAAATGGTGGAAGTAAGCTTTTCTTATTTCCAGACGCATGCGCAAACTATAGAAAGTCGTTATGACGTAGAATGTGCATAATTTTTTTATTCCATTTATGAAATAAAACACAGTTTCTAAACACTCGTGTTTTTTAAGAAATCATGTAAACCTTCTAGAATCTGTGATTTTAAAAAACAGGGGAGGTGAGCTTTTCTTATTTCCGGACGCATGCGCAAACTTTAGAAAATCGTTATTATGTAGAATGTGCATACTTTCGAGATTCCATTTATGAAATAAAACACATTTTCTAAAAACTCATGTTTTTTACGAAATCATGTAAACGTTCTAGAAGCTATGATTTTAAAAAACGATGGAAGTAAGCTTTTCTTATTTCCGGACGCATGCGCAAACTATAGAAAGTCGTTATGACGTAGAATGTGCATACTTTGTAGATTCCATTTATGAAATAAAACACATTTTCTAAAAACTCGTGTTTTTTAAGAAATCATGTAAACCTTCTAGAAACTGTGATTTTAAAAAACGGTGGAAGAAAGCTTTTCTTATTTCCAGACGCATGCGCAAACTAAAGAAAGTTGTTATGACAGAAAATGTGCATACTTTTTTGATTCCATTTATGAAATAAAACACATTTTCTAGAAACTCGTGTTTTTTAAGAAATCATGTAAACCTTCTAGAAGCTGTGATTTTAAAAAACGGGGGAAGTAAGCTTTTCTTATTTCCAAACGCTTGCGCAAACTATAGAAAGTTGTTATGACGTAGAATGTGCATACTTTGTTGATTCCATTTATGAAATAAAACACATTTTCTAAAAACTCGTGTTCTTTAAGAAATCATGTAAACCTTCTAGAAGCTGTGATTTTAAAAAACGGGGGAAGTAAGCTTTTCTTATTTCCGAACGCCTGCGCAAAGTATAGAAAGTCGTTATGATGTAGAATGTGCATAGTTTGTAGATTCCATTTATGAAATAAAACACATTTTCTAAAAACTCGTGTTTTTTACGACATCATGTAAACCTTCTAGAATCCGTGATTTTAAAAAACGGTGGAAGTAAGCTTTTCTTATTTCGGGACGAATGCGGAAACTATAGAAAGTCGTTATGACGTAGAATGTGCATACTTTGTTGATTCCATTTATGAAATAAAACACATTTTCTAAAAACTCGTGTTTTTTAAGAAATCATGTAAACCGTCTAGAAGCTTTGATTTCAAAAAACGGTGGAAGTAGGTTTTTCTTATTTCCGGACGCATGCGCAAACTATAGAAAGTCGTTATCACGTAGAATGTGCATACTTTGTTGATTCCATTTATGAAATAAAACACATTTTCTCACAACACGTGTTTTTTAAGAAATCATGTAAACCTTCAGGAAGCTGTGATTTTAAAAAACGGGAGAAGTAAGCTTTTCTTATTTCCGGACGAATCCGCAAACTATAGAAAGTCGTTATGACATAGAATGTGCATACTTTGTTGATTCCATTTATGAAATAAAACACATTTTCTAGAAACTCGTGTTTTTTAAGAAATCATGTAAACCTTCTAGAAGCTGTGATTTTAAAAAACGGGGGAAGTAAGCTTTTCTTATTTCCAAACGCTTGCGCAAACTATAGAAAGTTGTTATGACGTAGAATGTGCATACTTTGTTGATTCCATTTATGAAATAAAACACATTTTCTAAAAACTCGTGTTCTTTAAGAAATCATGTAAACCTTCTAGAAGCTGTGATTTTAAAAAACGGGGGAAGTAAGCTTTTCTTATTTCCGAACGCCTGCGCAAAGTATAGAAAGTCGTTATGATGTAGAATGTGCATAGTTTGTAGATTCCATTTATGAAATAAAACACATTTTCTAAAAACTCGTGTTTTTTACGACATCATGTAAACCTTCTAGAATCCGTGATTTTAAAAAACGGTGGAAGTAAGCTTTTCTTATTTCCGGACGAATGCGGAAACTATAGAAAGTCGTTATGACGTAGAATGTGCATACTTTGTTGATTCCATTTATGAAATAAAACACATTTTCTAAAAACTAGTGTTTTTTAAGAAATCATGTAAACCGTCTAGAAGCTTTGATTTCAAAAAACGGTGGAAGTAGGTTTTTCTTATTTCCGGACGCATGCGCAAACTATAGAAAGTCGTTATCACGTAGAATGTGCATACTTTGTTGATTCCATTTATGAAATAAAACACATTTTCTCACAACACGTGTTTTTTAAGAAATCATGTAAACCTTCAGGAAGCTGTGATTTTAAAAAACGGGAGAAGTAAGCTTTTCTTATTTCCGGACGAATCCGCAAACTATAGAAAGTCATTATGACATAGAATGTGTATACTTTGTTGATTCCATTTATGAAATAAAACACATTTTCTAAAAACTCGTGTTTTTTAAGAAATCATGTAAACCTTCTAGAAACTGTGATTTTAAAAAACGGTGGAAGTAAGCTTTTCTTATTTCGAAACGCATGCGCAAACTATAGAAAGTCGCTATGACATAGAATGTGCATACTTTGTTGATTCCATTTACGAAATAAAACACATTTTCTAAAAACTCGTGTTTTTTAAGAAATCATGTAAACCTTCTAGAAGCTGTGATTTTAAAAAACGGGGGAAGTAAGCTATTCTTATTTTCAAACGCATGCGCAAATTATAGAAAGTCGTTATGACGTAGAATGTGCATACTTTGTTGATTCCATTTATTTAATAAAACACATTTTCTAAAAACTCGTGTTTTTTAAGAAATCATGCAAAACTTCTAGAATCTGTGATTTTAAAAAACGGGGGAGGTAAGCTTTTCTTATTTCCGGACGCATGCACAAACTACAGAAAATCGTTATGACGTAGAATGTGCATACTTTGTTGATTCCATTTATGAAATAAAACACATTTTCTAAAAACTCGTGTCTTTTTTGAAATCATGTAAACCTTCTAGAAGCTGTGATTTTATAAAACGGTGGAAGTAAGCTTTTCTTATTTCTGGACGAATGCGCAAATAGTAGAAAGTCGTTATGACGTAGAATATGCATACTTTGTTGATTCCATTTATGAAATAAAACACATTTTCTAAAAACTCGTGTTTTTTAAGAAGTCATGTAAACCTTCTAGAAGCTGGGATTTTAAAAAACGGTGGAAGTAAGCTTTTCTTATTTCCGGACGCATGCGCAAACTATAGAAAGTCGTTATGATGTAGAATGTGCATACTTTATTGATTCCA
Organism: Larix kaempferi; assembly: GCA_027924585.1. Taxonomy (NCBI): domain Eukaryota; kingdom Viridiplantae; phylum Streptophyta; class Pinopsida; order Pinales; family Pinaceae; genus Larix; species Larix kaempferi. The sequence goes on from BSBM01000324.1 coordinate 5,117,739, forward strand.
TTTATGAAATAAAACACATTTTCTAAAAACTCGTGTTTTTTACGAAATCATGTAAACCTTCTAGAAGCTGTGATTTTAAAAAACGGGGGAAGTAAGCTTTTCTTATTTCCAAACGCATGCGCGAACTATAGAAAGTCGTTATGACGTAGAATGTGCATACTTTGTTGATTCCATTGATGAAATAAAACACATTTTCTAAAAACTCGTGTTTTTTAAGAAATCATGTAAACCTTCTAGAAGCTGTGATTTTAAAAAACGGGGGAAGTAAGCTTTTCTTATTTCCGGACGCATGCACAAACTATAGAAAGTTGTTATGACGGAAAATGTGCATACTTTGTTGATTCCATTTATGAAATAAAACACATTTTCTAAAAACTCGTGTTTTTTATGAAATGATGTAAACCTTCTAGAAGCTGTGATTTTAAAAAACGGTGGAAGTAAGCTTTTCTTATTTCCAGACGCATGCGCAAACTATAGAAAGTTGTTATGACATAGAATGTGCATACTTTGTTGATTCCATTTATGAAATAAAACACAGATTATAAAAACTCGTGTTTTTTGAGAAATCATGTAAACCTTCTAGAAGCTGTGATTTTAAAAAACGGGGGAAGTAAGATTTTCTTGTTTCCAAACGCATGCGCAAACTATAGAAAGTCGTTATGACGTAGAATGTGCATACATTGTAGATTCCATTTACGAAATAAAACACCTTTTCTAAAAACTCGTGTTTTTTAAGAAATCATGTAAACCTTCTAGAAGCTGTGATTTTAAAAAACGCGGGAAGTAAGCTTTTCTTATTTCCAAACGCATGCGCAAACTATAGAAAGTCGTTATGACGTAGAATGTGCATACTTTGTTGATTCCATTTATGAAATAAAACACATTTTCTAAAAACTCGTGTTTTTTAAGAAATCATGTAAACCTTCTAGAAGCTGTGATTTTAAAAAACGGGGGAAGTAAGCTTTTCTTATTTCCGGACGCATGCGCAAACTATAGCAAGTCATTATGACGTAGAATGTGCATACTTTGTAGATTCCATTAATGAAATAAAACACATTTTCTAAAAACTCGTGTTTTTTACGAAATCATGTAAACCTTCTAGAAGCTGTGATTTTAAAAAACGGTGGAAGTAAGCTTTTCTTATTTCCGGACGCATGCGCAAACTATAGAAAGTCGTTATGATGTAGAATGTGCATACTTTGTTGATTCCATTTATGAAATAAAACACATTTTCCAAAAACTCGTGTTTTTTACGAAATCATGTAAACCTTCTAGAAGCTGTGATTTTAAAAAACGGGGGAAGTAAGCTTTTCTTATTTCCAAACGCATGCGCAAACTATAGAAAGTCGTTATGACGTAGAATGTGCATACTTTGTTGATTCCATTGATGAAATAAAACACATTTTCTAAAAACTCGTGTTTTTTAAGCAATCATGTAAACCTTCTAGAAGCTGTGATTTTAAAAAATGGGGGAAGTAAGCTTTTCTTATTTCCGGACGCATGCACAAACTATAGAAACTTGTTATGACGGAAAATGTGCATACTTTGTTGATTCCATTTATGAAATAAAACACATTTTCTAAAAACTCGTGTTTTTTACGAAATGATTTAAACCTTCTAGAAGCTGTAATTTTAAAAAACGGTGGAAGTAAGCTTTTCTTATTTCCAAACGCATGCGCAAACTATAGAAAATCGTTATGACATAGAATGTGCATACTTTGTTGATTCCATTTATGAAATAAAACACAGATTATAAAAACTCGTGTTTTTTAAGAAATCATGTAAACCTTCTAGAAGCTGTGATTTTAAAAAACAGGGGAAGTAAGCTTTTCTTATTTCCAAACGCATGCGCAAACAATAGAAAGTCGTTATGACGTAGAATGTGCATACATTGTAGATTCCATTTACGAAATAAAACACATTTTCTAAAAACTCGTGTTTTTTACGAAATCATGTAAACTTTCTAGAATCTGTGATTTTAAAAAACAGGGGAGGTGAGCTTTTCTTATTTCCGGACGCATGCGCAAACTTTAGAAAATCGTTATTATGTAGAATGTGCATACTTTCGAGATTCCATTTATGAAATAAAACACATTTTCTAAAAACTCATGTTTTTTACGAAATCATGTAAACCTTCTAGAAGCTGTGATTTTAAAAAAGGGTGGAAGTAAGCTTTTCTTATTTCTGGACGAATGCGAAAACAGTAGAAAGTTGTTATGACATATAATGTCCATACTTTGTTGATTCCATTTATGAAATAAAACACATTTTCTAAAAACTCGTGTGTTTTACGAAATCATGTAAACCTTCTAGAAGCTGTGATTTTAAAAAACGGTGGAAGTAAGCTTTTCTTATTTCCTGACGCATGCGCAAACTATAGAAATTCGTTATGACGTAGAATGTGCATACTTTGTTGATTCCATTTATGAAATAAAACACATTTTCTAAAAACTCGTGTTTTTTACGAAATCATGTAAACCTTCTAGAAGCTGTGATTTTAAAAAACGGTGGAAGTAAGCTTTTCTTATTTCCGGACGCATGTGCAAACTATAGAAAGTCGTTATGACGTAGAATGTGCATACTTTGTTGATACCATTTATGAAATAAAACACATTTTCTAAAAACTCGTGTTTGTTAAGAAATCATGTAAACCTTCTAGAAGCTGTGATTTTAAAAAACGGTGGAAGTAAGCTTTTCTTATTTCCAAACGTATGCGCAAACAATAGAAAGTCGTTATGACGTAGAATGTGCATACTTTGTTGATTCCATTTATGAAATAAAACACATTTTCTAAAAACTCTTGTTTTTTAAGAAATCATGTAAACCTTCTAGAAGCTGTGATTTTAAAAAACGGGGGAAGTAACCTTTTCTTATTTCCGGACGCATGCGCAAACTATAGAAAGTCGTTATGATGTAGAATGTGCATACTTTGTAGATTCCATTTATGAAATAAAACACATTTTCTAAAAACTCGTGTTTTTTACGAAATCATGTAAACCTTCTAGAAGCTCTGATTTTAAAAAATGGTGGAAGTTAGCTTTTCTTATTTCCGGACGCATGCGCAAACTATAGAAAGTCGTTATGACATAGAATGTTCATACTTTGTAGATTCAATTTATGAAATAAAACACATTTTCTAAAAACTCGTGTTTTTTACGAAATCATGTAAACCTTCTACAAGCTGTGATTTTAAAAAATGGTGGAAGTAAGCTTTTCTTATTTCCGGACGCATGCGCAAACTATAGAAAGTCGTTATGACGTAGAATGTGCATACTTTGTAGATTCCATTTATGAAATAAAACACATTTTCTAAAAACTCGTGTTTTTTACGAAATCATGTAAACCCTCTAGAAGCTGTGATTTTAAAAAATGGTGGAATTAAGCTTTTCTTATTTCCGGACGCATGCGCAAACTATAGAAAGTCGTTATGACATAGAATGTGCATACTTTGTTGATTCCAATTATTAAATAAAACACATTTTCTAAAAACTCGTGTTTTTTAACAAATCATGTAAACCTTCTAGAAGCTGTGATTTTAAAAAACGGGGGAAGTAAGCTTTTCTTATTTCCAAACGCATGCCCAAACTATAGAAAGTCGTTATGACGTAGAATGTGCATACTTTGTTGATTCCATTTATGAAATAAAACACATTTTCTAAAAACTCGTGTTTTTTAAGAAATCATGTAAACCTTCTAGAAGCTGTGATTTAAAAAAACGGGGGAAGTAAGCTTTTCTTATTTCCGGACGCATGCGCAAACTAGAGAAATTCATTATGACGTAGAATGTGCATACTTTGTAGCTTCCATTTAGGAAATAAAACACATTTTCTAAAAACTCGTGTTTTTTACGAAATCATGTAAACCTTCTAGAAGCTGTGATTTTAAAAACGGTGGAAGTAAGCTTTTCTTAATTCCGGACGAATGCGCAAACTATAGAAAGTCGTTATGACGTAGAATGTGCATACTTTGTTGATTCCATTTATGAAATAAAACACATTTTCAAAAAACTCGTGTTTTTTAAGAAATCGTGTAAACCTTCTAGAAGCTGTGATTTTAAAAAACGGTGGAAGTAAGCTTTTCTTATTTCCAGACGCATGCGCAAACTATAGAAAGTCGTTATGACGTAGAATGTGCATACTTTTTTTATTCCATTTATGAAATAAAACACAGTTTCTAAACAGTCGTGTTTTTTAAGAAATCATGTAAACCTTCCAGAAGCTATGATTTTAAAAAACGGGAGAAGTAAGCTTTTCTTATTTCCAAACGCAATTGCAAACTATAGAAGTTCGTTATGACGTAGAATGTGAATACTTTGTTGATTCCATTTATGAAATAAAACACATTTTCTAAAAACTCGTGTTTTTTAAGAAATCATGTAAGCCTTCTAGAAACTGTGATTTTAAAAAACGGGGGAAGTAAGCTTTTCTTATTTCCGGACGCATGCGTAAACTATAGAAAGTCGTTATGACGTAGAATGTGCATACTTTGTAGATTCCATTTATGACATAAAACACATTTTCTAAAAACTCGTGTTTTTTACGAAATCATGTAAATCTTCTAGAAGCTGTGATTTTAAAAAACGGTGGAAGTAAGCTTTTCTTATTTCCGGACGCATGCGCAAACTATAGAAAGTCATTATGACATAGAATGTGCATACTTTGTAGATTCCAATTATGAAATAAAACACATTTTCTAAAAACTCGTGTTTTTTACGAAATCATGTAAACCTTCTAGAAGCTGTGATTTTAAGAAACGGTGGAAGTATGCTTTTCTTATTTCCACACGCATGCGCAAACTATAGAAAGTCGTTATGACATAGAATGTGCATACTTTGTTGATTCTATTTATGAAATAAAACACGTTTTCTAAAAACTCGTGTTTTTTAAGAAATCATGTATACCTTCTAGTAGCTTTGATTTTAAAAAACAGGGGAAGTAAGCTTTTCTTATTTCCAAACGCTTGCGCAAACTACAGAAAGTTTTTATGACGTAGAATGTGCATACTTTGTAGATTCCATTTATGGAGTAAAACACATTTTCTAAAAACTCGTGTTTTTTACGAAATCATGTAAACCTTCTAGAAGCTAAGATTTTAAAAAACAGTGGAAGTAAGCTTTTCTTATTTCCGGACGAATGCGCAAACTATAGAAAGTCATTATGACTTAGAATGTGCATACTTTGTTGATTCCGTTCATGAAATAAAACACATTTTCTAAAAACTCGTGTTCTTTAAGATATCATGTAAACCTTCTAGAAGCTGTGATTTTAAAAAACGGGGGAAGTAAGCTTTTCTTATTTCCGGACGCATGCGCAAACTATAGAAAGTCGTTATGACGTAGAATGTGCATACTTTGTAGATTCCATTTAGGAAATAAAACACATTTTCTAAAAACTCGTGTTTTTTACGAAATCATGTAAACCTTCTAGAAGCTGTGATTTTAAAAAATGGTGGAAGTAAGCTTTTCTTATTTCCGGACGAATGCACAAACTATAGAAAGTCGTTATGACATAGAATGTGCATACTTTTTTGATTCCATTTATGAAATAAAACACATTTTCTAGAAACTCTTGTTTTTTAAGAAATCGTGTAAACCTTCTAGAAGCTCTGATTTTAAAAAACGGTGGAAGTAAGCTTTTCTTATTTCCAGACGCATGCGCAAACTATAGAAAGTCGTTATGACGTAGAATGTGCATACTTTGTTGATTCCATTTATGAAATAAAACACAGTTTCTAAAAACTCGTGTTTTTTAAGAAATCATGTAAACCTTCTAGAAGCTGTGATTTTAAAAAACGGGGGAAGTAAGCTTTTCTTATTTCGAAATGCATGCGCAAACTATAGAAAGTCGTTATGACATAGAATGTGCATACTTTGTAGATTCCATTTATGAAATAAAACAGATTTTCTAAAAACTCGTGTTTTTTACAAAATCATGTAAACCTTCAAGAAGTTGTGATTTTAAAAAACGGTGGAAGTAAGCTTTTCTTATTTTCGGACGAATGTGCAAACTATAGAAAGTCGTTATGACGTAGAATGTACATACTTTCTTGATTCCATTTATGAAATAAAACACAATTTCTAAAAACTCGTGTTTTTTAATAAATCATGTAAACCTTCTAGAAGCTGTGATTTTAAAAAACGGGGGAAGTAAGCGTTTCTTATTTCCGGACGCATGCGCAAACTATAGAAAGTCGTTATGACGTAGAATTTGCATACTTTGTAGATTCCATTTATGAAATAAAACACATTTTCTAAAAACTCGTGTTTTTTACGAAATCATGTAAACCTTCTAGAAGCTGTGATTTTAAAAAACGGTGGAAGTAAGCTTTTCTTATTTCCGGACGCATGCGCAAACTGTAGAAAGTCGTTATGACATAGAATGTGCATACTTTGTAGATTCCATTTATGAAATAAAACACATTTTCTAAAAACTCATGTTTTTTACGAAATAATGTAAACCTTCTAGAAGCTGTGATTTTGAAAAACGGTGGAACTAAGCTTTTCTTATTTCTGGAGGAATGCGCAAACTATAGAAATTCATTATGACGTAGAATGTACATACTTTGTTGATTCCATTTATGAAATAAAACACAATTTATAAATACTCGTGTTCTTTAATAAATCATGTAAACCTTCTAGAAGCTGTGATTTTAAAAAACGGGGGAAGTAAGCGTTTCTTATTTACGGACGCATGCGCAAACTATAGAAAGTCGTTGTGACGTAGAATGTGCATACTTTGTAGATTCCATTTATGAAATAAAACACATTTTCTAAAAAATCATGTTTTTTAAGAAATCATGTAAACCTTCTAGAAGCTGTGATTTTAAAAAACAGGGGAAGTACGCTTTTCTTATTTTCGGACGCATGCGCAAACTATAGAAAGTCGTTATGACATAGAATGTGCATACTTTGTAGATTCCATTTATGAAATAAAACACATTTTCTAAAAACTCGTGTTTTTTAAGAAATCATGTAAACCTTCTAGAAGCTGTGATTTTAAAAAACGGGGGAAGTAAGCTTTTCTTATTTCCGGACGCATGGGCAAACTAGAGAAAGTCGTTATGACGTAGACTGTGCATACTTTGTAGATTCCATTTATGAAATAAAACTCATTTTCTAAAAACTCATGTTTTTTACGAAATCATGTAAACCTTCTAGAAGCTGTGATTTTAAAAAACGGTGGAAGTAAGCTTTTCTTATTTCCGGACGCATGCGCAATCTACTGAAAGTCGTTATGACGTAGAATGTGCATACTTTGTTGATTCCATTTATGAAATAAAACACATTTTCTAAAAACTCGTGTTTTTTAAGAAATCATGTAAACCTTCTAGAAGTTGTGATTTTAAAAAACGGGGGAAGTAAGCTTTTCTTATTTCCAAACGCTTGCGCAAACTATAGAAAGTCGTTATGATGTAGAATGTGCATACTTTGTTGATTCCATTTATGAAATAAAACACATTTTCTAAAAACTCGTGTTTTTTAAGAAATCATGTAAACCTTCTAGAAGCTGTGATTTTAAAAAACGGGGGAAGTAAGCTTTTTTTATTTCCGGACGCATGCGCAAACTATTGAAAGGGTTTATGACGTAGAATGTGCATACTTTGTAGATTCCATTTATGAAATAACACACATTTTCTAAAAACTCATGTTTTTTACGAAATCATGTAAACCTTCTAGAAGCTGCGATTTTAAAAAACGGTGGAAGTAAGCTTTTCTTATTTCTGGACGAATGCGCAAACTATAGAAAGTCGTTATGACGTAGAATGTGCATACTTTGTAGATTCCATTTATGAAATAAAACACATTTTCTAAAAACTCGTGTTTTTTAAGAAATCATGTAAACCTTCTAGAAGCTGTGATTTTAAAAAACGGTGGAAGTAAGCTTTTCTTATTTCCAAACGGATGCGCAAACTATAGAAAGTCGCTATGACATAGAATGTGCATACTTTGTTGATTCCATTTACGGAATAAAACACATTTTCTAAAAACTCGTGTTTTTTAAGAAATCATGTAAACCTTCTAGAAGCTGTGATTTTAAAAAACGGGGGAAGTAAGCTATTCTTAATTCCAAACGCATGAGCAAATTATAGAAAGTCGTTATGACGTAGAATGTGCATACTTTGTTGATTCCATTTATTTAATAAAACACATTTTCTAAAAACTCGTGTTTTTTAAGAAATCATGCAAAACTTCTAGAATCTGTGATTTTAAAAAACGGGGGAGGTAAGCTTTTCTTATTTCCGGACGCATGCGCAAACTATAGAAAATCGTTATGACGTAGAATGTGCATACTTTGTAGATTCCATTTATGAAATAAAACACATTTTCTAAAAACTCTTGTTTTTTACGAAATCATGTGAACCTTCTGGAAGCTGTGATTTTAAAAACGGTGGAAGTAAGCTTTTCTTATTTCTGGACGAATGCGCAAACAGTAGAAAGTCGTTATGACGTAGAATGTGCATACTTTGTTGATTCCATTTATGAAATAAAACACATTTTCTAAAAACTCGTGTTTTTTAAGAAGTCATGTAAACCTTCTAGAAGCTATGATTTTAAAAAACGGTGGAAGTAAGCTTTTCTTATTTCCGGACGCATGTGCAAACTATAGAAAGTCGTTATGACGTAGAATGTGCATACTTTGTTGATTCCATTTATGAAATAAAACACATTTTCTAAAAACTCGTGTTTTTTAAGAAATCATGTAAACCTTCTAGAAGCTGTGATTTTAAAAAACGGGGGAAGTAAGCTTTTCTTATTTCCAAACGCATGCGCAAACTATAGAAAGTCGTTATGACGTAGAAGGTGCATACTTTGTTGATTCCATTTATGAAATAAAACACATTTTCTAAAAACTCGTGTTTTTTAAGAAATCATGTAAACCTTCTAGAAGCTGTGATTTTAAAAAACGGGGGAAGTAAGCTTTTCTTATTTCCGGACGCATGCGCAAACTATAGAAAGTCGTTATGACGTAGAATGTGCATACTTTGTAGATTCCATTTATGAAATAAAACACATTTTATAAAAACTCGTGTTTTTTACGAAATCATGTAAACCTTCTAGAAGCTGTGATTTTAAAAAACGGTGGAAGTGTAATGCCCATATTTTGATTCGGCATATTTATTAGTTAGACACACCATACTTTATTTCTTATATATTCTGTTGAACTCAGCTCGACTGAGTAAACTATATTGGACCTCATTATATGATGTTACTCTGTCTTGTGATTTCACCATGATTACAGTATATGCTTATATGTTTTCATTGATGAAATGTGAAATATATGATTCGGTACGTGGATACCATCTTCTTATATGAATTGTTGAAGTGTTATATGTCATATGCATCTATGATGAGCTAAAAGGGTTGCATGAAATAAAATGATTTTTAATAGCATGGATCAATTGGCGATCAATGGGAAATGTTTTCTATAAATTTGTATTTTGCAAAATACTAACCTACAGGACACAAGGGCTATGGGATAGCCAGTTACTTGATCTGATATATATTGGAAAGGAAAAAACATGTTCATACAGCAAGCCTTAGCAGCCAAAATGAGGATACGATAACACAAACTGATAATCCCGATAGCAGCAAAGTATGAGTTGATAAGGGCGTAGGCCCAGTATTTTGAGAGGGATGGATGTGTTTCCCACCCTATGTTTCCATGAGACCCGAGGTCGTGGTAGGGCCGTACTGAGACACGCTCCCCATGTTGTTGTGATGACGATGGTCGGATGCCTGCTAGGGGAGGATAGGTCCGCTCTTCAGCCGACGCTATCACTCTCAAGTTCTATGTGGTCAGATCGGTGAGTCCGACATCCACTGTTGTACTAGCAGAGGAAGGATAGGGAGGATGCTGGACGTAGGTTATGATGGGAGGATGTGTTAGTTAGTACTGTTGGGGGTTTAGTATTCCTTGATTCCGAGTTAGTGGTAGTAGGCACCCTTCCTTGTACATGATTGATTAAACTAATGTAAAGATAAAGATAATGATGTGAAATCGAAAAGAACTAACTGTTAAATAACTGAGAATGTTGAAGTAATTGTACTATATATATTATGTTGTTCTTCTACATGGGGGTAAATACTACTATTAGTTAGCAGGTATGCATAGGCTGGAAGGGGTTTGTCTATAGTACATTTATGATCTGTGCATACGCTGGCCACGCATGCACACCTTGCACATGTACACTAGTATCGATATACAAACACTTAACATATTGAATACATGTATAAGTTGTCATAAGTAATTAAGTTAATCATGCATTGACTGAATTCAGATAATGGATATAAAGTTATCTAAGATGTGTAAAACAAGTCAATTAAACTATGCATTACTCGTTGATAAACATTGGGATATACAGTTGAGACAAGTGTCATCAGTTAACATTGTCGTCTGAGAATTGTTGTAAATAAGGTAATGGTACTGTCTAATTAATTAGCAAGGTTATTTAAGCACTTAAGGGTGCTTTGTTTAGAAGAACGACAATACTATATAGATGTTAGGGTACTCATGTGATAAACAAATGATGTAAAAATACATCTTTATTAAATTCACCTTTATTATTACCTTATGGGGATTTAATTAATATTATTACTTAAAATTTATTTTAAATATTACACCCATGTCATAACAATTGCAAAATAGATAAAATGTAAATATTGATTAATGAATAATTAGAATGTGATTATTTTACATTTCTAAAATTAGACATAATAGGATAACAATTTTTGGAATGAATGTGATGTGATGGAAAATGGGTTATTATTATTTAATTATTCAATATGAATCGTAGAATTTAAATCTCAAGATAAGTGATCTCGACAGATAAGGTAGACCCTTAAGACACGCCATGTCCAAGTGGAAAGGGGTCAAATATTTATATAATATTTTATTAAATACCTTAATAACAATAAATACAAGGTTTAGTGAAAGGACTTGTAATTAATAGACCTTGTCCCGAATGGATAACCTTTGGGTGATAATTCCCACCGTAATAAATACTTACGGCCGTCAATCCAAAACCAAATAAATTTTCCATGAGAGTAATTAATTATACATTTTTATAATGAGACGTGGATGAATGAACTAGGGAAAGGAGTAAATGTTTGAGGGGCTCGAGAGGGGGAGTTTGGGGCGGTGGAGTAAGCCCAAGGTCTTCTCGAGGATGGACATGTATATAGAGGGGGAGAAGGTTGAAGGTTGGGGAGGTTTTTTTTGGGAGAGGAAAAGAAGTTTGGGAGAACAGAGAGTTTTGAGAACAGAAGGAACACTGCTCTCGGGATTATCAGATTGTGGGCTCGGGGGCTTGGAAATCCTTTGATTTCCAAGGGCCAGCAAGATAATAGCTGGTCGGTAGGGTGGACACTTCAGTTTGGCTGTCTAACAGGATATACAACCTGCTGCAACCTACGGTTAGCATCAGCATCAGGTAATTTCCGTGTTATTTACGTTATTTGATTATTATGCTTAAACTTACTGTAAACATGCATAACTTGCTATTTACTGATTTACTAAGTTGTGAAACATAGGCTGGAACATGATTATTGAAAAGAAAATATTGATATGTTTGTTTGTTTTAAATTACGAATGTAAGGTTGATAAAACATGACAGTACACTGAATATCATTTAGACGCATAGTAATTGTTAGAAATTTACTCCCATACACTCGATAAAGTTTAAAACGTAGAAAATTAACTTTGAAATTTTACTTAGTGCTCTGCTGTAAAAACCAGAGCACTACAGATGGTATCAGAGCTCCAGGCTCGGAAACTCAGACCTTAAGGGCCTACTCACAAAAAAAAACTAGTCTAAGAAATTGGATCTACACTAGAAAATTCAATTAGTTACCTAGATTCGAGCTCTTGTTGAACTTAGCAAAAACAAAAAAAAATTTACGTGCAAAACACACACAAAGAAAGTTACACAAAATCCTTCTTTCCAATAGTTGTAAGCACCAGGAAACTAACTACCTGCACGCATAGAGAACAAAAATATAATTAGTTTTTTTTATATATAAAGCATATACCAAGAGAGTTCTAACACAATATGTATATATATATAATAATGAAAAAAAAAAACAACTAAAGAAAATGGTTTACAACACAAACACAACTACAACCACTCTCGTCTACAATGCACCCTCTGGTAATGGAAGGAGGGCTATCACTAGAGGCCACGATCTGATCCCGAACATGAAGGTGGAAGTATACCGTAGATTCAGATATATTCTCGGGCTATAAGCTAAGCCTGTATTTCTTTCTCCTTACAGGTCATAATTAATCATCTTAAAAAAAAATATATATATAATGCCCAGAAAGTGTAAACTTTACCCTAGGTAACTCTAAAAATTCATGTGGAAAGTAAACAGTAAATTCCTGTCCGTTAAACGCATTGTCTATAGGGTTTTGAAATAAGAATTCTTACCGCACTTACTTGTATAAGGAAGCCCTAAATTTTTGCGAGAAAGCCCTAAATTTCTGTAAGAAAGCCCAAATTTCATTGAGGGCGTCACCAAAGCTAATATCCAGAATTTGTTAATGGCCTTCGTAACTGCTGCACTAGCTAAACTTACAGCAAGTATTTTAAATTTTCTCATTAAAGTCCGGTCGTAAAAGTAATACAGGATAGACCCTATCTTTAAAAAAAAAAAAAAATTGTACAAAGGTCTTTTGGCTCGAAACACTTGCCTCGGCGTTGATAAACGAACACTGGGTCTCCAGGCTCACGATTTTACCAGTAAAATCACAATCCAATAAAATAGTAGTGCCTTGCCCTTGCTTCCACCTCCGTATGCAAGCTGGCAGCGGTATGACTCTGACGTTCCAAGCATTCTTTTTTTGGACTCTTGTTGTGCTAAGGAAGCCATAGAAATGCCATAAAGTGAAGCCTTCATGTACTGTGGCAGATGAACAGAACTTTAATACTAAAATTAGTGCACAGGAAGAGTCATATTGAAGGTGCTGATGAACTCTAAGAACTTTCGTGGATCTCTTTGATTTAGACACGCTGTCTACTTGGAAACGTTAAACTTTCCAGCTTTCCCACCATAGTAAATAGTCCGCAGAGTTGAGGATTTAGAATTCCTGTTAACATATTTCTCCAAGAATCATTTTTCAGGCATATGAAAAATCCGTATAAAAGGTATTTTCAACTCTTGCACTTGCATGGACGTCAATGCCTCCATTACTCTAAAACGGGGATTTATCCTCTTCTCCAAGCTGAATGTCCACATAAGTGGAAACTTCACAAGATCCGCCAATGGAAGTTCTACATAATTGACCATAAAATCTACAAAAGTCCTCATTTTTTTTCCTCTGAAAGCCCCAGAAACCGCGGATCCCGACTAGACAATTCCGAAATTTGTTCTTCTGAGAAGCCTAAACTTTTCAAACACTGCAGTCTTCATTCGAGAGTTTTTTTCCCTAATCCCCAAATTTCTCGCAAAGCATATGCAAACATCGGTGATCCCTTCTTGAACCCCAAATCCTCGGCCTGTTTAAAATGACTTCATAATTTTTTTCCTCAGGAATCATGAGCAAACTAGGCTGAGTGGCCACTAAATCTGATAATATTTGACCCTCAAGACCCAACCCTTGGAAAAGTGAAATTGTAAATTTAAGTTCATCCTCTCTGGCATCAGATAGGAGTGTATTGGTACTGAGTAGTTTGGAAATATCTTCTTCCTTCATAAAAGTCTTAAGAAGAGTGAGCTTAGGCTGCATGTTCCTTTTTGCATTGTAAAAGAAGAACTTAGGGTTGCGAAGGACGACCCTTCGAATCTGTTCAGGGGTAGTCAAACCACAGCCATTTAACAACCCCAAGACTTCTTCCAAATTCTGACTCGATTTTGCAAGAAGGAAACTATCGCAATTTCTAAAGGCTTTTGTGATATCTACCTCTGATAAACCACATTTGTTGACGAGAAATTCAGTGACAACATGCTTCTCTGGTGGAGTTGTGGATGGGGGTGCTATTTGGGAGGAGAGACGGGGGAATCTTATGTAGGCTTTTGAAGTGAATGAAGGTAGGAATGGGGGAGGAAGCAAGGAAATTAATTGGCCATGGATGACAATGGGAATGGATTGGTTATTAGTCGTTTCCATATCTTCAACTGAACAGACATCATCTGTGCTATAGAATTTGAAAGAGAAAGAAAAATTCGAAAGAATTTAAATTACCTGGAGGAGGCGATGATTGGAAGACGTGCAGATACAAGCTCGCAGATGCCTGAAAGGCTACCATAAGAAAGGTGCCAGTATCAGTATCAATGACTGAGCAGGGTTTTGAATAGGGTTACTAGCAGCACCTTGTAAAAGGAGGCCTAACCCATGCGCTCAGCACCGAGAGCGTTACCAGCAGCCAGCCAAGTCGAAGATGGGAGTTGCAGAGCTAAAACTCAGGAAGAGAAGGAAAAATGGCCGCGTCTTGGGGATTGACCCTATTTAGGGTTTCCCCCACTTTCCGAGGGTAGTGGGTTGCTTGGAGAGACCGCGTGTCCTTCATGCATACTCGCTCTTCGCATGGCGGTGAAAGGCCGCGTGGTAAAAATCTACGGTTTATAAATCTACGTATATATTTGTATATAGTTGTAAAAGCATGTATATATGTTCATGAAATATATATAGGAGGATATAATATATGTTGTATTAAAATTTAAATTTATTTTTATATATTTTGAGAGAATGTATGTTTTATAAAATTTAAAATTATTTATATTTTGTTAGATTATATGTATTATAAAAATTAATTAATTAATTAATTAATTTAATTTTGTTATAACATACGTTGTTAAAATATATGCTTTATAGGAATTTTAATTTTTAGTATTAAACTTAACTATGATTGGTTGAGGTTTAAACAATTAATGTTAATTAGGTTGTTTAGATTAAAGGGTAACATTTAAAGTTAACTAAAATAGAGATATTAAAAAAAAATTGCCGAGATTTCAACTCCTAGTCGAAGGGATGAAAGAGACCCGAAATCTCAAAAACAAGACACCATTAAGACCAGCATGACGAGCTGAACACCATGACAAGATTGTTTAAATCAAAACGACTATAGATTTTACTGCGCTAATCTCGACAATTTGTTATCTCATGATGCAAGTTATTGAATACCTACATTTTAGTTCCGTGTATATTTGATTGAACAACTAAGGATATGATTTTATTTTCAATAACTCAGGAACTATCATGGTAACAACACGCAGAGGTCGAGGTCGGGGTCAAGGTCGACCACCGTCACCACCACCTCCGCCACCGCCAACACCACCACGATCAACCTCAACGCCTGAAATGCAAATCATAATGAGGTCTTTGGAGGCTATTATGACCATGATGAACAGGCAGTCGGAAAGGGCCGTCGAGGTGGAAACCACTCAAGTGAGTCGAGAGAACTCTGAAAGGGCACATGGCCCAAGACTGGAACCGATTCAGGACATATCGAGGGAGTTGCAAAAGATAAAGGTTCCATAGTTTTCAGGAGGACGACCCGGTAAGCATGCCGAAGCATGGCTGGAAGGCATGAAGAGATGCTTCGCATTGAATGAGTACACATCTAGTTCCAAGGCTAGGATGGCCGTCTTCCAGCTTAAAGGTGATGCTTTGAATTGGTGGTCAGATCTCGAGAAGCAGTTGCACCTTACTCCTCTTACAACTTCTTGGCAACTGTTCGAGGAAAGGTTCCACATGAAGTATTTGCCAAATTATTACAAGGAAGAACAGGCAGGTGCACTCCATGCCTTAGTACAGGGAGACAAGACGGTGGAGGAGTATGAATCTCGATTTATGGAACTGGTAAAGTATGTTCCTTACCTTGATGCAGATGATTGTCAGGTAGAGCGTTTTGTATATGGACTTAACTACAAGATTAGAGCTGCGGTGCGGATGTGGAAGCCAACTTCAGTTGCCATGGCAGTTGAGTATGCTCGTTATGCAGCTGATATGTCAGATGGAAAAGGGGGGCAGTAAGTTGACAGGAACCAATCAGTATGTTTCAGGGAAGGCGTCACGTCCTTACTTCAGGGGAGGACAATCTAGACCTCCTCCTTATGGTAACCGGTTCACACCGAGGGGTAATACTTCAGTTAACTCAATCTCGCAGGAATCGTCCGCAACCCACCAAAGCCAGGGACGTACACAGGGAAGTTCCTATAGAGGAGCAAGGGGTTTTAGAGGAACCAGGGGAAGGAACTCTTCTCAGAGGATTCCTTCGAGCAACATGCAAGCCCCTCCCAATCTCTCTTGTTGGGGATGCGGAGGTCCTCATTTCCAGCGAGACTGTCCCAAGGGTCAGTCAATCAGCAGGCACAGGGAAGGAAAAGCACCCATGGATAGTTCGGGTAACAGTAATCGGATTCATGCAGCGGTGCATAACCACCAGGCAGAACATCAGTCTACCGTAATAGAATCCACTGGTAATGTAAACAATGTCAAACTTAAAATTTTGTTTGATCCAGGAGCAACTGATAGTTTTATTTCACCATTTGCATTAGATAAATGTGGGTTGGCAGCCTACGAGCACGATGATTTCAAACTGGTTGAAATGGCTTCAGGAGCTAAGCAACCAGTAGGTCTTAAAGTGACAGGTTGTGAGGTTGACTTAGGAGTTTGCACCACTAAGTTGGATGCTTATGTCACCAATTTGGGGACTTATGACCTCATTATTGGCATGGATTGGTTAGAAGGCCATAGAGCTTTCTTAGACTGCTATGCGAAGAAGGTGTTGTGCCTCGATGACGAGGGAAGGACAATTCAAATCCAAGGCTTGAAGAGGAAGTTATCCCTCCGTTTCATCTCTATGGTGAAGGCTAAGCAGTGCCTAAGACAAGGATGCCAGTTGTTCGTAGTGGAGGCCGTGAGCGATAGTAAAGGACCTTCCTTGAATTCTTACCCAGTACTTTTCGAGTTCAAGGATGTCTTTCCGAAGGAATTACCAGGACTACCTCCAGAAAGAGAGCTCGATTTCACAATCGAACTAAAACCTGGTGCAGAACCTATCTCAAAAACTCCGTATAGAATGACAACTCCAGAGCTCTGTGAGTTACAGATCCAGTTAAAAGAATTGCTAGATTTGGGACTGATTAGACCTAGTATCTCACCGTGGGGAGCACCAGTGATCTTCGTTAAGAAGAAGGATGGATCTCTGCGACTGTGCATAGATTACAGAGATTTGAACAAAGCCACAGTGAAGAACAGGTATCCCATACCAAGAATTGATGACCTCTTTGATCAAATGAAAGGTGCGTCAGTCTTCTCAAAGATTGATTTACGATCAGGGTATCACCAGTTGAGGATCAAGGAAGGCGACATTCCTAAGACTGCCTTTCGAACTCGATTTGGGCATTATGAGTTTGTAGTGGTACCATTTGGTTTGACCAATGCTCCAGCTGTATTCATGAGCCTCATGAATGGTGTCTTCCGAAAATACTTGGACCGCTTTGTTCAGGTCTTCTTAGATGATATTCTTATCTATTCTAAGAGTGAGAAGGAGCATGAGGAACACTTGCGGTTAGTCTTGACATGCTTAAGGGAACATAAACTTTATGGTAAATTATCAAAGTGTTCCTTCTTCCAAAAAGAGATTCACTACTTGGGGCACATCATCTCAGGTGAAGGGATCTCTGTAGACCCAGAAAAGGTAAAAGCCATTGAAGATTGGCCAATTCCAAGGAATTCTCATGAGGTGCGCAGCTTCATGGGGTTAGCAGGCTATTACCGGAGGTTTGTGGAAGGATTTTCTAAAATTGCAAAACCTGTTACCACCTTGCAACGCAAGGGAATCCGGTATGAATGGACCGATGAATGCGATGCCGCTTTTACAGAGTTAAAAAGATTGTTGACAAGTGCACCAATCTTGCGGGGTACCAGACATGGATAAAGATTTCATGGTATGCACCGATGCCTCGAAGCAAGGATTAGGAGCGGTGTTGATGCAGGAAGGTGGGGTAATAGCTTATGCATCTCGAAAGTTGAAACCTCATGAGGAGCAGTATGCCACGCATGAACTAGAATTGGCAGCAGTAATGTTGGCACTAAAATTATGGAGGCACTACCTAGTTGGTAGAAGCTTCACCCTTAAAACAGACCATCAGAGCTTGCAGTACATCTTTACCCAAAGGGATTTGAATGCTAGGCAAAGGCGATGGAGTGAGTTCATGAGTGAGTATGACTTTGGTATCTCTTACATCAAAGGAAAGGAGAATGTGGTGGCAGACGCTCTAAGCCGAAGGCCGAGACTTTTCTCCTTAATCCCCTTGAGGGTTGACTTGAGGGAAAGGGTACTAGGACAACTATTGGGCGATAGTTGGTATCTAAAAGTAACCTCAGCTATTCAGAATGGAAAGGAACAGGAATTGAAGTATGATGGGTACCATCTTGAGGAAGATGGATTGTTGCGGTATCAGGGAAGGATGTATGTTCCTAAGGAAGGTGATATCAGGAAAACAATCCTTAGAGAGGCCCATAGATCACATTACTGTGCGCACCCAGGGGTGAATAAGATGTATGCTGACATGAAGAAACTCTTCTTTTGGCCAGGTATGAAGATGGATGTAGTGGATTTTGTTTCGAAGTGCCTTGAGTGTCAACAAGTTAAGGAAGATCATCGTCACCCGGCCGGTCTCCTACAACCGCATGATATTCCTATGATTAAATGGGAAGTCATTTCCATGGAATTCGTTGTAGGATTACCACTCACATCTCTGAGACATAATGCTATTTTGGTGGTAGTCGACAAACTGACCAAAAGTGCTCACTTCATTCCAGTCAAAGACACCTATGATGTGACAGATGTGGCAAGGGTATTCATAAATGAGATTGTACGTCTTCATGGAGTTCCTAAAAAGGTAATCTCTGACAGAGACCCTAAATTCACCTCCATATTTTGGACAAGCATGCAGTCAGCATTAGGGACACAGTTGAACTTAAGCTCAGCTTATCACCCCGAGACAGATGGACAAACAGAGAGGGTGAATCAAGTGATGGAGGACATGCTTAGGATGTATGTTATGGATCAACAAACACAGTGGGAGAAATATCTTCCTTTAGTGGAGTTTGCATACAACAATAGTCATCATAGCTCCATTGGTATGCCGCCATATCAGGCATTGTATGGGAGACCGTGCAGGACACCACTCAGTTGGGACAGGTTAGAGGATCGAGTTTTAATTGGGCCTGAATTGATTCAGGAAATGGAGGATCAAGTATTACAGATTAGGCAGCGGCTGAAGGAAGCACAGTATAGGCAAAAGAGTTATGCTGATGCACACAGATCAGATAGAACTTATGAAGTAGGGGATCGTGTATTCATTCGCATCAGACCAAATAAAAGTACCATTCGGTTTGGGAAGGGTACCAAACTGTCACCTCGCTTTATAGGTCCATTTGAGATTCTTGAGAAAATCGGACCAGTTGCTTATCGTCTTGCGTTGCCACCCCACTTGCATAAAACTCATAATGTATTTCATGTTTCTGTATTACGACATTACATAGCTGATGAGACTCACAAAATTCATTGGAAGGGATTGCAGGTCTCGGACGAGGGAACCTTCAGGGTCGAACCATTACGTATACTTGATCGTAGGGTTCGACAGTTCCGTAGTCAACATGTGGACCAGGTTAAGGTCCAATGGGACAAGTATAGCCCCGGGTCTGCTACCTGGGACGACGTAGAGACCATGCGTCGAGATTTTCCCTCACTATTTTGACCATAACTTCGGGACGAAGTTTCCCGAAGGGTGGGTGTATGTAATGCCCATATTTTTATTCGGCATATTTATTAGTTAGACACACCATACTTTATTTCTTATATATCCTGTTGAACTCAGCTCGACTGAGTAAACTATATTGGACCTCATTATATGATGTTACTCTGTCTTATGATTTCACCATGATTATGATGTTACTATGTTATAAAGTTATGATGTCATGATTATCATATGATTTCTTTATTTTACGATTACAGTATATGCTTATATGTTTTCATTGATGAAATGTGAAATATATGAGTCGGTACGTGGATACCATCTTCTTATATGAATTGTTGAAGTGTTATATTTCATACGCATCTATGATGAGCTAAAAGGGTTGCATGAAATAAAATGATTTTTGATAGCATGGATCAATTGGCGATCAATGGGAAATGTTTTCTATAAATTTGTATTTTGCAAAATACTAACCTACAGGACACAAGGGCTATGGGATAGCTAGTTACTTGATCTGATATATATTGGAAAGGAAAAAACATGTTCATACAACAAACCTTAGCAGCCAAAATGAGGATACGATAACACAAACTGATAATCCCGATAGCAGCAAAGTATGAGTTGATAAGGGTGTAGGCCCAGTATGCTGAGAGGGATGGATGTGTTTCCCTCCCTATGTTTCCATGAGACCCGAGGTCGTGGGAGGGCCGTGTTGAGACATGCTCCCCATGTTGTTGTGATGACGATGGTCGGATGCCTGCTAGGGGAGGATAGGTCCGCTGTTTAGCCGACGCTATCGCTCTCAAGTTCTATGTGGTCAGATCGGTGAGTCCGACATCCACTATTGTACTAGCAGAGGAAGGATAAGGAGGATGCTGGACGTAGGTTATGATGGGAGGATGTGTTAGTTAGTACTGTTGGGGGTTTAGTATTCCTTGATTCCGAGTTAGTGGTAGTAGGCACCCTTCCTTGTACATGATTGATTAAACTAATGTAAAGATAAAGATAATGATGTGAAATCGAAAAGAACTAACTGTTAAATAACTGAGAATGTTGAAGTAATTGTACTATATATATTATGTTGTTCTTCTACATGGGGGTAAATACTACTATTAGTTAGCAGGTATGCATAGGCTGGAAGGGGTTTGTCTATAGTACATTTATGATCTGTGCATACGCTGGCCACGCATGCACACCTTGCACATGTACACTAGTATCGATATACAAACACTTAACATATTGAATACATGTATAAGTTGTCATAAGTAATTAAGTTAATCATGCATTGACTGAATTCAGATAATGGATATAAAGTTATCTAAGATGTGTAAAACAAGTCAATTAAGCTATGCATTACTCGTTGATAAACATTGGGATATACAGTTGAGACAAGTGTCATCAGTTAACATTGTCGTCTGAGAATTGTTGTAAATAAGGTAATGGTACTGTCTAATTAATTAGCAAGGTTATTTAAGCACTTAAGGGTGCTTTGTTTAGAAGAACGACAATACTATATAGATGTTAGGGTACTCATGTGATAAACAAATGATGTAAAAATACATCTTTATTAAATTCACCATTATTATTACCTTATGGGGATTTAATTAATATTATTACTTAAAATTTATTTTAAATATTACACCCATGTCATAACAATTGCAAAATAGATAAAATGTAAATATTGATTAATAAATAATTAGAATGTGATTATTTTACATTTCTAAAATTAGACATAATAGGATAACAATTTTTGGAATGAACGTGATGTGATGGAAAATGGGTCAAATATTTATATAATATTTTATTAAATACCTTAATAACAATAAATACAAGGTTTAGTGAAAGGACTTGTAATTAATAGACCTTGTCCCGAATGGATAACCTTTGGGTGATAATTCCCACCATAATAAATACTTACGGCCGTCAATCCAAAACCAAATAAATTTTCCATGAGAGTAATTAATTATACATTTTTATAATGAGACGTGGATGAATGAACTAGGGAAAGTAGTAAATGTTTGAGGGGCTCGAGAGGGGGAGTTTGGGGCGGTGGAGTAAGCCCAAAGTCTTCTCGAGGATGGACATGTATATAGAGGGGGAGAAGGTTGAAGGTTGGGGAGGTTTTTTTTGGGGGAGGAAAAGAAGTTTGGGAGAACAGAGAGTTTTGAGAACAGAAGGAACACTGCTCTCGGGATTATCGGATTGTGGGCTCGGGGGCTTGGAAATCCTTTGATTTCCAAGGGCCAGCAAGATAATAGCTGGTCGGTAGGGTGGACACTTCAGTTTCGCTGTCTAAGAGGATATACAACCTGCTGCAACCTACGGTTAGCATCATCATCAGGTAATTTCCGTGTTATTTACGTTATTTGATTATTATGCTTAAACTTACTGTAAACATGCATAACTTGCTATTTAATGATTTACTAAGTTGTGAAACATAGGCTGGAACATGATTATTGAAAAGAAAATATTGATATGTTTGTTTGTTTTAAATTATGAATGTAAGGTTGATAAAACACGATAGTACACTGAATATCATTTAGACGCATAGTAATTGTTAGAAATTTACTCCCATACACTCGATAAAGTTTAAAACGTAGAAAATTAACTCTGAAATTTTACTTAGTGCTCTGCTGTAAAAACCAGAGCACTACAGGAAGTAAGCTTTTCTTATTTCCGGACGAATGCGCAAACAATAGAAAGTCGTTATGACGTAGAATGTGCATACTTTGTTGATTCCATTTATGAAATAAAACACATTTTCTAAAAACTCGTGTTTTTTAAGAAATCATGTAAACCTTCTAGAAGGTGTGATTTTAAAAAACGGGGGAAGTAAGCTTTTCTTATTTCCGCATGCATGCGCAAACTATAGAAAGTCGTTATGACGTAGAATGTGCATACTTTGTAGGGAGGTAAGCTTTTCTTATTTCCGGACGCATGCACAAACTATAGAAAATCGTTATGACGTAGAATGTGCATACTTTGTAGATTCCATTTATGAAATAAAACACATTTTCTAAAAACTCGTTTTTTTTACGAAATCATGTGAACCTTCTAGAAGCTGTGATTTTAAAAACGGTGGAAGTAAGCTTTTCTTATTTCTGGACGAATGCGCAAACAGTAGAAAGTCGTTATGACGTAAAATTTGCATACTTTGTTGATTCCATTTATGAAATAAAACACATTTTCTAAAAACTCGTGTTTTTTAAGAAGTCATGTAAACCTTCTAGAAGCAATGATTTTAAAAAACGGTGGAAGTAAGCTTTTCTTATTTCCGGACGCATGCGCAAACTATAGAAATTCGTTATGACATAGAATGTGCATACTTTGTAGATTCCATTTATGAAATAAAACACATTTTAAAAAACTCGTGTTTTTTACGAAATCATGTAAACCTTCTAGAAGCTGTGATTTTAAAAAATGGTAGAAGTATGATTTTCTTATTTCCGCATGCATGCGCAAACTATAGAAAGTCGTTATGACGTAGAATGTGCATACTTTGTTGATTCTATTTATGAAATAAAACACATTTTCTAAAAACTCGTGTTTTTTAAGAAATCATGTATACCTTCTAGAAGCTGTGATTTTAAAAAACGGTGGAAGTAAGCTTTTCTTATTTCCAAACGCATGCGCAAACTATAGAAAGTCGTGATGACGTAGAATGTGCATACTTTGTTAATTCCATTTATGAAATAAAACACATTTTCTAAAAACTCGTGTTTTTTAAAAAATCATGTAAATCTTCTAGAAGCTGTGATTTTAAAAAACAGGGGAAGTAAGCTTTTCTTATTTCCAAACGCATGCACAAACTATAGAAAGTCGTTATGATGTAGAATGTGCATACTTTGTAGATTCCATTTATGAAATAAAACACATTTTCTAAAAACTCGTGTTTTTTACAAAATCATGTAAACCTTCTAGAAGCTGTGATTTTAACAAACGGTGGAAGTAAGCTTTTCTTATTTCCGGATGCATGCGCAAACTATAGAAAGTCGTTATGACGTAGAATGTGCATACTTTTTTGATTCCATTTATTAAATAAAACACATTTTCTAAAAACTCGTGTTTTTTACCAAATCATGTAAACCTTCTAGAAGCTGTAATTTTAAAAAACGGGGGAAGTAAGCTTTTCTTATTTGGACACGCTTGCGCAAACTAAAGAAAGTCGTTATGACGTAGAATGTGCATACTTTGCTGATTCCATTTATGTAATAGACACATTTTCTAAAAACTCGTGTTTTTTAAGAAATCATGTAAACCTTCTAGAAGTTGTGATTTTAAAAAACGGGGTAAGTAAGCTTTTCTTATTTCCGGATGCATGCGCAAACTATAGAAAGTCTTTATGACGTAGAATGTGCATACTTTGTAGATTCCATTTAGGAAATAAACCACATTTTCTAAAAACTCGTGTTTTTTAAGAAATCATGTAAACCTTCTAGAAGCTGTGATTTTAAAAAACGATGGAAGTAAGCTTTTCTTCCTTCCGGACGCATGCGCAAACTATAGAAAGTCGTTATAACGTAGAATGTGCATACTTTGTAGATTCCATTTATGAAATAAAACACATTTTCTAAAAACTCGTGTTTTTTACGAAATCATGTAAACCTTCTAGAAGCTGTGATTTTAAAAAACGGTGGAACTAAGATTTTCTTATTTCCGGACGAATGCGCAAACTATAGAAAGTCGTTATGATGTAGAATGTACATACTTTGTTGATTCCATTTATGAAATAAAACACAATTTATAAATACTCGTGTTTTTTGAATAAATCATGTAAACCTTCTAGAAGCTGTGATTTTAAAAAACGGGGGAAGTAAGCGTTTCTTATTTCCGGACGCATGCGCAAACTATAGAAAGTCGTTGTGACGTAGAATGTGCATACTTTGTAGATTCCATTTATGAAATAAAACACATTTTCTAAAAACTCGTGTTTTTTAAGAAATCATCTAAACCTTCTAGAAGCTTTGATTTTAAAAAAAGGTGGAAGTCAGCTTTTCTTATTTCCGGACGCATGCGCAAACGATAGAAAGTCGTTATGACGTAGAATGTGCATACTTTTTTGATTCCATTTATGAAATAAAACACAGTTTCTAACAACTCGTGTTTTTTAAGAAGTCATGTAAACCTTCCAGAAGCTTTGATTTTAAAAAACGGTGGAAGTAAGCTTTTCTAATTTCCGGACGCATGCGCAAACTATAGAAAGTCGTTATGACGTAGAATGTGCATACTTTGTAGATTCCATTTATGAAATAAAACACATTTTCTAAAAACTCGTGTTTTTTACGAAATCATGTAAATCTTCTAGAAGCTGTGATTTTAAAAAACGGTGGAAGTAAGCTTTTCTTATTTCCGGACGCATGCGCAAACTATAGAAAGTCATTATGACATAGAATGTGCATACTTTGTAGATTCCATTTATGAAATAAAACACATTTTCTAAAAACTCGTGTTTTTTACGAAATCATGTAAACCTTCTAGAAGCTGTGATTTTAAAAAATAGTGGAAGTATGCTTTTCTTATTTCCGCACGCATGCGCAAACTATAGAAAGTCGTTATGACATAGAATGTGCATACTTTGTTGATTCTATTTATGAAATAAAACACATTTTCTAAAAACTCGTGTTTTTTAAGAAATCATGTATACCTTCTAGAAGCTGTGATTTTAAAAAACAGGGGAAGTAAGCTTTTCTTATTTCCAAACACATGCGCAAACTATAGAAAGTCGTTATGACGTAGAATGTGCATACTTTGTTGATTCCATTTATGAAATAAAACACATTTTCTAAAAACTCGTGTTTTTTAGGAAATCATGTAAACCTTCTAGAAGCTGTGATTTTAAAAAACAGGGGAAGTAAGTTTTTCTTATTTCCAAACGCATGCGCAAACTATAGAAGGTCGTTATGACGTAGAATGTGCATACTTTGTTGATTCCATTTATGAAATAAAGCACATTTTCTAAAAACTCATGTTTTTTAAGAACTCATGTAAACCTTCTAGAAGCTATGATTTTAAAAAATGGAGAAAGTAAGCTTTTCTTATTTACGGACACATGCGAAAACTATAGAAAGTCGTTATGACGTAGAATGTGCATACTTTGTAGATTCCATTTATGAAATAAAACACATTTTCTAAAAACTCGTGTTTTTTACGAAATCATGTAAACCTTCTAGAAGCTGTGATTTTAAAAACCGGTGGAAGTAAGCTTTTCTTATTTCCGGACGAATGCGCAAACTATAGAAAGTCTTTATGACGTAGAATGTGCATACTTTGTTGATTCCATTTATGAAATAAAACACATTTTCTAACAACTCGTGTTTTTTAAGAAATCATCTAAACCTTCTAGAAGCTGTGATTTTAAAAAACGGTGGAAGTAAGCTTTTCTTATTTCCGGACGCATGCGCAAACTATAGAAAGTCGTAATGACGTAGAATGTGTATACTTTGTGGATTCCATTTATGAAATAAAACACAGTTTCTAAAAACTCGTGTTTTTTAAGAAATCATGTAAACCTTCTAGAAGCTGTGATTTTAAAAAACGGGGGAAGTAAGCTTTTATTATTTCCAAACGCTTGCGCAAACCATAGAAAGTCGTTATGACGTAGAATGTGCATACTTTGTTGATTCCATTTATGAAATAAAACACATTTTCTAAAAACTCGTGTTTTTTACGAAATCATGTAAACCTTCTAGAAGCTGTGATTTTAAAAAACGTTGGAAGTAAGGTTTTCTTATTTCCAAACGCTTGCGCAAACTATAGAAAGTTGTTATGACGTAGAATGTGCATACTTTGTAGATTCCATTTATGAAATAAAACACATTTTCTAAAAACTCGTGTTTTTTACGAAATCATGTAAACCTTCTAGAAGCTGTGATTTTA
This sequence comes from Larix kaempferi, assembly GCA_027924585.1. Lineage (NCBI taxonomy): Eukaryota > Viridiplantae > Streptophyta > Pinopsida > Pinales > Pinaceae > Larix > Larix kaempferi. The sequence goes on from BSBM01000324.1 coordinate 5,144,320, forward strand.
AAAAACGGTCTAAGTAAGCTTTTTTTATTTCTGGACGCATGCGCAAACTATAGAAAGTCGTTATGACGTAGAATGTGCATACTTTGTAGATTCCATTTATGAAATAAAACACATTTTCTAAAAACTCGTGTTTTTTATGAAATCATTTAAACCTTCTAGAAGCTTTTATTTTAAAAAACGGTGGAAGTAAGCTTTTCTTATTTCCGGACGAATGAGCAAACTATAGAAATTCGTTATGATGTAGAATGTGCATACTTTGTTGATTCCATTTATGAAATAAAACACATTTTCTAAAAACTCGTGTTTTTTAAGAAATCATGTAAACCTTCTAGAAGCTGTGATTTTAAAAATCGGGGGAAGTAAGCTTTTATTATTTCCAAACGCTTGCGCAAACTATAGAAAGTCGTTATGACGTAGAATGTGCATACTTTGTTGATTCCATTTATGAAATAAAACACATTTTCTAAAAACTCGTGTTTTTTACGAAATCATGTAAACCTTCTAGAAGTTGTGATTTTAAAAAATGGTGGAAGTAAGCTTTTCTTATTTCCGGACGCATGCGCAAACTATAGAAAGTCGTTATGACGTAGAATGTGCATAATTTGTTGATTCCATATTTTAAATAAAACACATTTTCTAAAAACTCATGTTTTTTAACAAATCATGTAAACCTTCTAGAAGCTGTGATTTTAAAAAACGGGGGAAGTAAGCTTTTCTTATTTGCAAACGCATGCGCAAACTATAGAAAGTCGTTATGACGTAGAATGTGCATACTTTGTTGATTCCATTTATGAAATAAAACACATTTTCTAAAAACTCGTGTTTTTTAAGAAAGCATGTAAACCTTCTAGAAGCTTTGATTTTAAAAAACGGTGGAAGTAAGCTTTTCTTATTTCCGGACGTATGCGCAAACTATAGAAAGTCGTTATGACATAGAATGTGCAGGCTTTGTTGATTCCATTTATGAAATAAAACACATTTTCTAAAAACTCGTGTTTTTTAAGAAATCATGTAAACCTTCTAGAAGCTGTGATTTTAAAAAACGGGGGAAGTAAGCTTTTATTATTTCCAAACGCTTGCGCAAACTATAGAAAGTCGTTATGACGTAGAATGTGCATACTTTGTTGATTCCATTTATGAAATAAAACACATTTTCTAAAAACTCGTGTTTTTTAAGAAATCATGTAAACCTTCTAGACGCTGTGATTTTAAAAAACGGGGGAAGTAAGCTTTTCTTATTTCCGGATGCATGCGCAAACTATAGAAAGTCATTATGACGTAGAATGTGCATACTTTGTAGATTCCATTCAGGAAATAAAACACATTTTTCTTAAACTCGTGTTTTTTACGAAATCATGTAAACCTTCTAGAAGCTGTGATTTTAAAAAACGGTGGAAGTCAACTTTTCTTATTTCCGGACGAATGCGCAAACTATAGAAGGTCGTTATGACGTAGAATGTGCATACTTTGTTGATTCCATTTATGAAATAAAACACATTTTCTAAAAACTCGTGTTTTTTAAGAAATCATGTAAACCTTCTAGAAGCTATGATTTTAAAAAACGGGGGAAGTAAGCTTTTATTATTTCCAAACGCTTGCGCAAACTATAGAAAGTCGTTATGACGTAGAATGTGCATACTTTGTTGATTCCATTTATGAAATAAAACACATTTTCTAAAAACTCGTGTTTTTTACGAAATCATGTAAACCTTCTAGAAGCTGTGATTTTAAAAAACGGTGGAAGTAAGCTTTTCTTATTTCCGGACGCATGCGCAAACTAAAGAAAGTCATTATGACATGAAATGTGCATACTTTGTTGATTCCATTTATGAAATAAAACACAGTTTCTAAAAACTCGTGTTTTTTAAGAAGTCATGTAAACCTTCTAGAAGCTGTGATTTTAAAAAACGGTGGAAGTAAGCTTTTCTTATTTCCGGACGCATGCGCAAACTAAAGAAAGTCATTATGACATGAAATGTGCATACTTTGTTGATTCCATTTATGAAATAAAACACAGTTTCTAAAAACTCGTGTTTTTTAAGAAATCATGTAAACCTTCTAGAAGTTGTGATTTTAAAAAACGGGGGAAGTAAGCTTTTCTTATTTCCAAACGCGTGCGCAAACTATAGAAAGTCATTATGACGTAGAATGTGCATACTTTGTAGATTCCATTTATGAAATAAAATACATTTTCTAAAAACTCGTGTTTTCTAAGAAATCACGTAAACCTTCTAGAAGCTGTGATTTTAAAAAACGGTGGAAGTAACCTTTTCTTATTTCCGGACGAATGCGCAAACTATAGAAAGTCGTTATGACTTAGAATGTGCATACTTTGTTGATTCCATTTATGAAATAAAACACATTTTCTAAAAACTCGTGTTTTTTAAGAAATCATGTAAACCTTCTAGAAGCTGTGATTTTAAAAAACGGTGGAAGTAAGCTTTTCTTATTTCTGGATGCATGCGCAAAGTATAGAAAGTCGCTATGACATAGAATCTGCATACTTTGTTGATTCCATTTACGAAATAAGCTTTTCTTATTTCCAAACGCATGCGCAAATTATGGAAAGTCGTTATGACTTAGAATGTGCATACTTCGTTGATTCCATTTATTCACTAAAACACATTTTCTAAAAACTCATGTTTTTTAAGAAATCATGTAAACCTTCTAGAACCTTTGATTTTAAAAAACGGTGGAAGTAAGCTTTTCTTTATTTCTGGACGGATGCGCAAACTATAGAAAGTCGTTATGACGTAGAATGTGCATACTTTGTAGATGCCATTTATGAAATAAAACACATTTTCTAAAAACTCGTGTTTTTTAAGAAATCATGTAAGCCTTCTAGAAGCTGTGATTTTAAAAAACGGGGGAAGTAAGCGTTTCTTATTTCCGGACGCATGTGCAAACTATACAAAATTGTTATGACGTAGAATGTGCATACTTTGTAGATTCCATTTATGAAATAAAACACATTTTCTAAAAACTCGTGTTTTTTACGAAATCATGTAAACCTTCTAGAAGCTGTGATTTTAAAAAACGGTGGAAGTAAGCTTTTCTTATTTCTGGACGCATGGGCAAACTATAGAAAGTTGCTATGACGTAGAATGTGCATACTTTGTAGATTCCATTTATGAAATAAAACACATTTTCTAAAAACTCGTGTTTTTTACGAAATCATTTAAACCTTCTAAAAGCTGTTATTTGAAAAAACGGTGGAAGTAAGCTTTTCTTATTTCCGGACGCATGAGCAAACTATAGAAAGTCGTTATGACGTAGAATGTGCATACTTTGTTGATTCCATTTATGAAATAAAACACATTTTCTAAAAACTCGTGTTTTTTAAGAAATCATGTAAACCTTCTAGAAGCTGTGATTTTAAAAATCGGGGGAAGTAAGCTTTTATTATTTCCAAACGCTTGCGCAAACTATAGAAAGTCGTTATGACGTAGAATGTGCATACTTTGTTGATTCCATTTATGAAATAAAACACATTTTCTAAAAACTCGTGTTTTTTACGAAATCATGTAAACCTTCTAGAAGCTGTGATTTTAAAAAACGGTGGAAGTAAGCTTTTCTTATTTCCGGACGCATGCGCAAACTATAGAAATTCGTTATGACGTAGAATGTGCATAATTTGTTGATTCCATTTTTTAAATAAAACACATTTTCTAAAAACTCGTGTTTTTTAACAAATCATGTAAACCTTCTAGAAGCTGTGATTTTAGAAAACGGGGGAAGTAAGCTTTCCTTATTTGCAAACGCATGCGCAAACTATAGAAAGTCGTTATGACGTACAATGTGCATACTTTGTTGATTCCATTTATGAAATAAAACACATTTTCTAAAAACTCGTCTTTTTTTAGAAATCATGTAAACCTTCTAGAAGCTGTGATTTTAAAAAACCGGGGAGGTAAGCTTTTCTTATTTCCGGACGCATGCGCAAACTATAGAAAGTCGTTATGGCGAAGAATGTGCATACTTTGTAGATTCCATTTATGAAATAAAACACATTTTCTAAAAACTCGTGTTTTTTACGAAATCATGTAAACCTTCTAGAAGCTGTGATTTTAAAAAACGGTGGAAGTAAGCTTTTCTTATTTCCGGACGCATGCGCAAACTGTAGAAAGTCGTTATGACATAGAATGTGCATACTTTGTAGATTCCATTTATGAAATAAAACACATTTTCTAAAAACTCATGTTTTTTACCAAATAATGTAAACCTTCTAGAAGCTGTGATTTTGAAAAACGGTGGAACTAAGTTTTCTTATTTCTGGAGGAATGCGCAAACTATAGAAATTCATTATGACGTAGAATGTACATACTTTGTTGATTCCATTTATGAAATAAAACACAATTTATAAATACTCGTGTTCTTTAATAAATCATGTAAACCTTCTAGAAGCTGTGATTTTAAAAAACGGGGGAAGTAAGCGTTTCTTATTTACGGACGCATGCGCAAACTATAGAAAGTCATTGTGACGTAGAATGTGCATACTTTGTAGATTCCATTTATGAAATAAAACACATTTTCTAAAAAATCATGTTTTTTAAGAAATCATGTAAACCTTCTAGAAGCTGTGATTTTAAAAAACAGGGGAAGTACGCTTTTCTTATTTTCGGACGCATGCGCAAACTATAGAAAGTCGTTATGACATAGAATGTGCATACTTTGTAGATTCCATTTATGAAATAAAACACATTTTCTAAAAACTCGTGTTTTTTAAGAAATCATGTAAACCTTCTAGAAGCTGTGATTTTAAAAAACGGGGGAAGTAAGCTTTTCTTATTTCCGGACGCATGGGAAAACTAGAGAAAGTCGTTATGACGTAGACTGTGCATACTTTGTAGATTCCATTTATGAAATAAAACTCATTTTCTAAAAACTCATGTTTTTTACGAAATCATGTAAACCTTCTAGAAGCTGTGATTTTAAAAAACGGTGGAAGTAAGCTTTTCTTATTTCCGGACGCATGCGCAATCTACTGAAAGTCATTATGACGTAGAATGTGCATACTTTGTTGATTCCATTTATGAAATAAAACACATTTTCTAAAAACTCGTGTTTTTTAAGAAATCATGTAAACCTTCTAGAAGTTGTGATTTTAAAAAACGGGGGAAGTAAGCTTTTCTTATTTCCAAACGCTTGCGCAAACTATAGAAAGTCGTTATGATGTAGAATGTGCATACTTTGTTGATTCCATTTATGAAATAAAACACATTTTCTAAAAACTCGTGTTTTTTAAGAAATCATGTAAACCTTCTAGAAGCTGTGATTTTAAAAAACGGGGGAAGTAAGCTTTTTTTTATTTCCGGACGCATGCGCAAACTATTGAAAGGGTTTATGACGTAGAATGTGCATACTTTGTAGATTCCATTTATGAAATAACACACATTTTCTAAAAACTCGTGTTTTTTACGAAATCATGTAAACCTTCTAGAAGCTGCGATTTTAAAAAACGGTGGAAGTAAGCTTTTCTTATTTCTGGACGAATGCGCAAACTATAGAAAGTCGTTATGACGTAGAATGTGCATACTTTGTAGATTCCATTTATGAAATAAAACACATTTTCTAAAAACTCGTGTTTTTTAAGAAATCATGTAAACCTTCTAGAAGCTGTGATTTTAAAAAACGGTGGAAGTAAGCTTTTCTTATTTCCAAACGGATGCGCAAACTATAGAAAGTCGCTATGACATAGAATGTGCATACTTTGTTGATTCCATTTACGGAATAAAACACATTTTCTAAAAACTCGTGTTTTTTAAGAAATCATGTAAACCTTCTAGAAGCTGTGATTTTAAAAAACGGGGGAAGTAAGCTATTCTTAATTCCAAACGCATGAGCAAATTATAGAAAGTCGTTATGACGTAGAATGTGCATACTTTGTTGATTCCATTTATTTAATAAAACACATTTTCTAAAAACTCGTGTTTTTTAAGAAATCATGCAAAACTTCTAGAATCTGTGATTTTAAAAAATGGGGGAGGTAAGCTTTTCTTATTTCCGGACGCATGCGCAAACTATAGAAAATCGTTATGACGTAGAATGTGCATACTTTGTAGATTCCATTTATGAAATAAAACACATTTTCTAAAAACTCGTGTTTTTTACGAAATCATGTGAACCTTCTGGAAGCTGTGATTTTAAAAACGGTGGAAGTAAGCTTTTCTTATTTCTGGACGAATGCGCAAACAGTAGAAAGTCGTTATGACGTAGAATGTGCATACTTTGTTGATTCCATTTATGAAATAAAACACATTTTCTAAAAACTCGTGTTTTTTAAGAAGTCATGTAAACCTTCTAGAAGCTATGATTTTAAAAAACGGTGGAAGTAAGCTTTTCTTATTTCCGGACGCATGTGCAAACTATAGAAAGTCGTTATGACGTAGAATTTGCATACTTTGTTGATTCCATTTATGAAATAAAACACATTTTCTAAAAACTCGTGTTTTTTAAGAAATCATGTAAACCTTCTAGAAGCTGTGATTTTAAAAAACGGGGGAAGTAAGCTTTTCTTATTTCCAAACGCATGCGCAAACTATAGAAAGTCGTTATGACGTAGAAGGTGCATACTTTGTTGATTCCATTTATGAAATAAAACACATTTTCTAAAAACTCGTGTTTTTTAAGAAATCATGTAAACCTTCTAGAAGCTGTGATTTTAAAAAACGGGGGAAGTAAGCTTTTCTTATTTCCGGACGCATGCGCAAACTATAGAAAGTCGTTATGACGTAGAATGTGCATACTTTGTAGATTCCATTTATGAAATAAAACACATTTTATAAAAACTCGTGTTTTTTACGAAATCATGTAAACCTTCTAGAAGCTGTGATTTTAAAAAACGGTGGAAGTGTAATGCCCATATTTTGATTCGGCATATTTATTAGTTAGACACACCATACTTTATTTCTTATATATTCTGTTGAACTCAGCTCGACTGAGTAAACTATATTGGACCTCATTATATGATGTTACTCTGTCTTGTGATTTCACCATGATTATGATGTTACTATGTTATGCAGTTATGATGTCATGATTATCATATGATTTCTTTATTTTACGATTACAGTATATGCTTATATGTTTTCATTGATGAAATGTGAAATATATGATTCGGTACGTGGATACCATCTTCTTATATGAATTGTTGAAGTGTTATATGTCATATGCATCTATGATGAGCTAAAAGGGTTGCATGAAATAAAATGATTTTTGATAGCATGGATCAATTGGCGATCAATGGGAAATGTTTTCTATAAATTTGTATTTTGCAAAATACTAACCTACAGGACACAAGGGCTATGGGATAGCCAGTTACTTGATCTGATATATATTGGAAAGGAAAAAACATGTTCATACAGCAAGCCTTAGCAGCCAAAATGAGGATACGATAACACAAACTGATAATCCCGATAGCAGCAAAGTATGAGTTGATAAGGGCGTAGGCCCAGTATTTTGAGAGGGATGGATGTGTTTCCCACCCTATGTTTCCATGAGACCCGAGGTCGTGGTAGGGCCGTACTGAGACACGCTCCCCATGTTGTTGTGATGACGATGGTCGGATGCCTGCTAGGGGAGGATAGGTCCGCTCTTCAGCCGACGCTATCACTCTCAAGTTCTATGTGGTCAGATCGGTGAGTCCGACATCCACTGTTGTACTAGCAGAGGAAGGATAGGGAGGATGCTGGACGTAGGTTATGATGGGAGGATGTGTTAGTTAGTACTGTTGGGGGTTTAGTATTCCTTGATTCCGAGTTAGTGGTAGTAGGCACCCTTCCTTGTACATGATTGATTAAACTAATGTAAAGATAAAGATAATGATGTGAAATCGAAAAGAACTAACTGTTAAATAACTGAGAATGTTGAAGTAATTGTACTATATATATTATGTTGTTCTTCTACATGGGGGTAAATACTACTATTAGTTAGCAGGTATGCATAGGCTGGAAGGGGTTTGTCTATAGTACATTTATGATCTGTGCATACGCTGGCCACGCATGCACACCTTGCACATGTACACTAGTATCGATATACAAACACTTAACATATTGAATACATGTATAAGTTGTCATAAGTAATTAAGTTAATCATGCATTGACTGAATTCAGATAATGGATATAAAGTTATCTAAGATGTGTAAAACAAGTCAATTAAACTATGCATTACTCGTTGATAAACATTGGGATATACAGTTGAGACAAGTGTCATCAGTTAACATTGTCGTCTGAGAATTGTTGTAAATAAGGTAATGGTACTGTCTAATTAATTAGCAAGGTTATTTAAGCACTTAAGGGTGCTTTGTTTAGAAGAACGACAATACTATATAGATGTTAGGGTACTCATGTGATAAACAAATGATGTAAAAATACATCTTTATTAAATTCACCATTATTATTACCTTATGGGGATTTAATTAATATTATTACTTAAAATTTATTTTAAATATTACACCCATGTCATAACAATTGAAAAATAGATAAAATGTAAATATTGATTAATGAATAATTAGAATGTGATTATTTTACATTTCTAAAATTAGACATAATAGGATAACAATTTTTGGAATGAATGTGATGTGATGGAAAATGGGTTATTATTATTTAATTATTCAATATGAATCGTAGAATTTAAATCTCAAGATAAGTGATCTCGACAGATAAGGTAGACCCTTAAGACACGCCATGTCCAAGTGGAAAGGGGTCAAATATTTATATAATATTTTATTAAATACCTTAATAACAATAAATACAAGGTTTAGTGAAAGGACTTGTAATTAATAGACCTTGTCCAGAATGGATAACCTTTGGGTGATAATTCCCACCGTAATAAATACTTACGGCCGTCAATCCAAAACCAAATAAATTTTCCATGAGAGTAATTAATTATACATTTTTATAATGAGACGTGGATGAATGAACTAGGGAAAGGAGTAAATGTTTGAGGGGCTCGAGAGGGGGAGTTTGGGGCGGTGGAGTAAGCCCAAGGTCTTCTCGAGGATGGACATGTATATAGAGGGGGAGAAGGTTGAAGGTTGGGGAGGTTTTTTTTGGGAGAGGAAAAGAAGTTTGGGAGAACAGAGAGTTTTGAGAACAGAAGGAACACTGCTCTCGGGATTATCAGATTGTGGGCTCGGGGGCTTGGAAATCCTTTGATTTCCAAGGGCCAGCAAGATAATAGCTGGTCGGTAGGGTGGACACTTCAGTTTGGCTGTCTAACAGGATATACAACCTGCTGCAACCTACGGTTAGCATCAGCATCAGGTAATTTCCGTGTTATTTACGTTATTTGATTATTATGCTTAAACTTACTGTAAACATGCATAACTTGCTATTTACTGATTTACTAAGTTGTGAAACATAGGCTGGAACATGATTATTGAAAAGAAAATATTGATATGTTTGTTTGTTTTAAATTACGAATGTAAGGTTGATAAAACATGACAGTACACTGAATATCATTTAGACGCATAGTAATTGTTAGAAATTTACTCCCATACACTCGATAAAGTTTAAAACGTAGAAAATTAACTTTGAAATTTTACTTAGTGCTCTGCTGTAAAAACCAGAGCACTACAGATGGTATCAGAGCTCCAGGCTGGGAAACTCAGACCTTAAGGGCCTACTCACAAAAAAAAACTAGTCTAAGAAATTGGATCTACACTAGAAAATTCAATTAGTTACCTAGATTCGAGCTCTTGTCGAACTTAGCAAAAACAAAAAAAAATTTACGTGCAAAACACACACAAAGAAAGTTACACAAAATCCTTCTTTCCAATAGTTGTAAGCACCAGGAAACTAACTACCTGCACGCATAGAGAACAAAAATATAATTAGTTTTTTTTATATATAAAGCATATACCAAGAGAGTTCTAACACAATATGTATATATATATAATAATGAAAAAAAAAAAAACAACTAAAGAAAATGGTTTACAACACAAACACAACTACAACCACTCTCGTCTACAATGCACCCTCTGGTAATGGAAGGAGGGCTATCACTAGAGGCCACGATCTGATCCCGAACATGAAGGTGGAAGTATACCGTAGATTCAGATATATTCTCGGGCTATAAGCTAAGCCTGTATTTCTTTCTCCTTACAGGTCATAATTAATCATCTTAAAAAAATATATATATATAATGCCCAGAAAGTGTAAACTTTACCCTAGGTAACTCTGAAAATTCATGTGGAAAGTAAACAGTAAATTCCTGTCCGTTAAACGCATTGTCTATAGGGTTTTGAAATAAGAATTCTTACCGCACTTACTTGTATAAGGAAGCCCTAAATTTTTGCGAGAAAGCCCTAAATTTCTGTAAGAAAGCCCAAATTTCATTGAGGGCGTCACCAAAGCTAATATCCAGAATTTGTTAATGGCCTTCGTAACTGCTGCACTAGCTAAACTTACAGCAAGTATTTTAAATTTTCTCATTAAAGTCCGGTCGTAAAAGTAATACAGGATAGACCCTATCTTTTAAAAAAAAAAAAAATTGTACAAAGGTCTTTTGGCTCGAAACACTTGCCTCGGCGTTGATAAACGAACACTGGGTCTCCAGGCTCACGATTTTACCAGTAAAATCACAATCCAATAAAATAGTAGTGCCTTGCCCTTGCTTCCACCTCCGTATGCAAGCTGGCAGCTGTATGACTCTGACGTTCCAAGCATTCTTTTTTTGGACTCTTGTTGTGCTAAGGAAGCCATAGAAATGACATAAAGTGAAGCCTTCATGTACTGTGGCAGATGAACAGAACTTTAATACTAAAATTAGTGCACAGGAAGAGTCATATTGAAGGTGCTGATGAACTCTAAGAACTTTCGTGGATCTCTTTGATTTAGACACGCTGTCTACTTGGAAACGTTAAACTTTCCAGCTTTCCCACCATAGTAAATAGTCCGCAGAGTTGAGGATTTAGAATTCCTGTTAACATATTTCTCCAAGAATCATTTTTCAGGCATATGAAAAATCCGTATAAAAGGTATTTTCAACTCTTGCACTTGCATGGACGTCAATGCCTCCATTACTCTAAAACGGGGATTTATCCTCTTCTCCAAGCTGAATGTCCACATAAGTGGAAACTTCACAAGATCCGCCAATGGAAGTTCTACATAATTGACCATAAAATCTACAAAAGTCCTCATTTTTTTTCCTCTGCAAGCCCCAGAAACCGCGGATCCCGACTAGACAATTCCGAAATTTGTTCTTCTGAGAAGCCTAAACTTTTCAAACACTGCAGTCTTCGTTCGAGAGTTTTTTTCCCTACTCCCCAAATTTCTCGCAAAGCATATGCAAACATCGGTGATCCCTTCTTGAACCCCAAATCCTCGGCCTGTTTAAAATGACTTCATAATTTTTTTCCTCAGGAATCATGAGCAAACTAGGCTGAGTGGCCACTAAATCTGATAATATTTGACCCTCAAGACCAAACCCTTGGAAAAGTGAAATTGTAAATTTAAGTTCATCCTCTCTGGCATCAGATAGGAGTGTATTGGTACTGAGTAGTTTGGAAATATCTTCTTCCTTCATAAAAGTCTTAAGAAGAGTGAGCTTAGGCTGCATGTTCCTTTTTGCATTGTAAAAGAAGAACTTAGGGTTGCGAAGGACGACCCTTCGAATCTGTTCAGGGGTAGTCAAACCACAGCCATTTAACAACCCCAAGACTTCTTCCAAATTCTGACTCGATTTTGCAAGAAGGAAACTATCGCAATTTCTAAAGGCTTTTGTGATATCTACCTCTGATAAACCACATTTGTTGACGAGAAATTCAGTGACAACATGCTTCTCTGGTGGAGTTGTGGATGGGGGTGCTATTTGGGAGGAGAGACGGGGGAATCTTATGTAGGCTTTTGAAGTGAATGAAGGTAGGAATGGGGGAGGAAGCAAGGAAATTAATTGGCCATGGATGACAATGGGAATGGATTGGTTATTAGTCGTTTCCATATCTTCAACTGAACAGACATCATCTGTGCTATAGAATTTGAAAGAGAAAGAAAAATTCGAAAGAATTTAAATTACCTGGAGGAGGCGATGATTGGAAGACGTGCAGCTACAAGCTCGCAGATGCCTGAAAGGCTACCATAAGAAAGGTGCCAGTATCAGTATCAATGAATGAGCAGGGTTTTGAATAGGGTTACTAGCAGCACCTTGTAAAAGGAGGCCTAACCCATGCGCTCAGCACCGAGAGCGTTACCAGCAGCCAGCCAAGTCAAAGATGGGAGTTGCAGAGCTAAAACTCAGGAAGAGAAGGAAAAATGGCCGCGTCTTGGGGATTGACCCTATTTAGGGTTTCCCCCACTTTCCGAGGGCAGTGGGTTGCTTGGAGAGACCGCGTGTCCTTCATGCATACTCGCTCTTCGCATGGCGGTGAAAGGCCGCGTGGTAAAAATCTACGGTTTATAAATCTACGTATATATTTGTATATAGTTGTAAAAGCATGTATATATGTTCATGAAATATATATAGGAGGATATAATATATGTTGTATTAAAATTTAAATTTATTTTTATATATTTTGAGAGAATGTATGTTTTATAAAATTTAAAATTATTTATATTTTGTTAGATTATATGTATTATAAAAATTAATTAATTAATTAATTAATTTAATTTTGTTATAACATACGTTGTTAAAATATATGCTTTATAGGAATTTTAATTTTTAGTATTAAACTTAACTATGATTGGTTGAGGTTTAAACAATTAATGTTAATTAGGTTGTTTAGATTAAAGGGTAACATTTAAAGTTAACTAAAATAGAGATATTAAAAAAAAATTGCCGAGATTTCAACTCCTAGTCGAAGGGATGAAAGAGACCCGAAATCTCAAAAACAAGACACCATTAAGACCAGCATGACGAGCTGAACACCATGACAAGATTGTTTAAATCAAAACGACTATAGATTTTACTGCGCTAATCTCGACAATTTGTTATCTCATGATGCAAGTTATTGAATACCTACATTTTAGTTCCGTGTATATTTGATTGAACAACTAAGGATATGATTTTATTTTCAATAACTCAGGAACTATCATGGTAACAACACGCAGAGGTCGAGGTCGGGGTCAAGGTCGACCACCGTCACCACCACCTCCGCCACCGCCAACACCACCACGATCAACCTCAACGCCTGAAATGCAAATCATAATGAGGTCTTTGGAGGCTATTATGACCATGATGAACAGGCAGTCGGAAAGGGCCGTCGAGGTGGAAACCACTCAAGTGAGTCGAGAGAACTCTGAAAGGGCACATGGCCCAAGACTGGAACCGATTCAGGACATATCGAGGGAGTTGCAAAAGATAAAGGTTCCAGAGTTTTCAGGAGGACGACCCGGTAAGCATGCCGAAGCATGGCTGGAAGGCATGAAGAGATGCTTCGCATTGAATGAGTACACATCTAGTTCCAAGGCTAGGATGGCCGTCTTCCAGCTTAAAGGTGATGCTTTGAATTGGTGGTCAGATCTCGAGAAGCAGTTGCACCTTACTCCTCTTACAACTTCTTGGGAACTGTTCGAGGAAAGGTTCCACATGAAGTATTTGCCAAATTATTACAAGGAAGAACAGGCAGGTGCACTCCATGCCTTAGTACAGGGAGACAAGACGGTGGAGGAGTATGAATCTCGATTTATGGAACTGGTAAAGTATGTTCCTTACCTTGATGCAGATGATTGTCAGGTAGAGCGTTTTGTATATGGACTTAACTACAAGATTAGAGCTGCGGTGCGGATGTGGAAGCCAACTTCAGTTGCCATGGCAGTTGAGTATGCTCGTTATGCAGCTGATATGTCAGATGGAAAAGGGGGCAGTAAGTTGACAGGAACCAATCAGTATGTTTCAGGGAAGGCGTCACGTCCTTACTTCAGGGGAGGACAATCTAGACCTCCTCCTTATGGTAACCGGTTCACACCGAGGGGTAATACTTCAGTTAACTCAATCTCGCAGGAATCGTCCGCAACCCACCAAAGCCAGGGACGTACACAGGGAAGTTCCTATAGAGGAGCAAGGGGTTTTAGAGGAACCAGGGGAAGGAACTCTTCTCAGAGGATTCCTTCGAGCAACATGCAAGCCCCTCCCAATCTCTCTTGTTGGGGATGCGGAGGTCCTCATTTCCAGCGAGACTGTCCCAAGGGTCAGTCAATCAGCAGGCACAGGGAAGGAAAAGCACCCATGGATAGTTCGGGTAACAGTAATCGGATTCATGCAGCGGTGCATAACCACCAGGCAGAACATCAGTCTACCGTAATAGAATCCACTGGTAATGTAAACAATGTCAAACTTAAAATTTTGTTTGATCCAGGAGCAACTGATAGTTTTATTTCACCATTTGCATTAGATAAATGTGGGTTGGCAGCCTACGAGCACGATGATTTCAAACTGGTTGAAATGGCTTCAGGAGCTAAGCAACCAGTAGGTCTTAAAGTGACAGGTTGTGAGGTTGACTTAGGAGTTTGCACCACTAAGTTGGATGCTTATGTCACCAATTTGGGGACTTATGACCTCATTATTGGCATGGATTGGTTAGAAGGCCATAGAGCTTTCTTAGACTGCTATGCGAAGAAGGTGTTGTGCCTCGATGACGAGGGAAGGACAATTCAAATCCAAGGCTTGAAGAGGAAGTTATCCCTCCGTTTCATCTCTATGGTGAAGGCTAAGCAGTGCCTAAGACAAGGATGCCAGTTGTTCGTAGTGGAGGCCGTGAGCGATAGTAAAGGACCTTCCTTGAATTCTTACCCAGTACTTTCCGAGTTCAAGGATGTCTTTCCGAAGGAATTACCAGGACTAACTCCAGAAAGAGAGCTCGATTTCACAATCGAACTAAAACCTGGTGCAGAACCTATCTCAAAAACTCCGTATAGAATGACAACTCCAGAGCTCTGTGAGTTACAGATCCAGTTAAAAGAATTGCTAGATTTGGGACTGATTAGACCTAGTATCTCACCGTGGGGAGCACCAGTGATCTTCGTTAAGAAGAAGGATGGATCTCTGCGACTGTGCATAGATTACAGAGATTTGAACAAAGCCACAGTGAAGAATAGGTATCCCATACCAAGAATTGATGACCTCTTTGATCAAATGAAAGGTGCGTCAGTCTTCTCAAAGATTGATTTACGATCAGGGTATCACCAGTTGAGGATCAAGGAAGGCGACATTCCTAAGACTGCCTTTCGAACTCGATTTGGGCATTATGAGTTTGTAGTGGTACCATTTGGTTTGACCAATGCTCCAGCTGTATTCATGAGCCTCATGAATGGTGTCTTCCGAAAATACTTGGACCGCTTTGTTCAGGTCTTCTTAGATGATATTCTTATCTATTCTAAGAGTGAGAAGGAGCATGAGGAACACTTGCGGTTAGTCTTGACATGCTTAAGGGAACATAAACTTTATGGTAAATTATCAAAGTGTTCCTTCTTCCAAAAAGAGATTCACTACTTGGGGCACATCATCTCAGGTGAAGGGATCTCTGTAGACCCAGAAAAGGTAAAGGCCATTGAAGATTGGCCAATTCCAAGGAATTCTCATGAGGTGCGCAGCTTCATGGGGTTAGCAGGCTATTACCGGAGGTTTGTGGAAGGATTTTCTAAAATTGCAAAACCTATTACCACCTTGCAACGCAAGGGAATCCGGTATGAATGGACCGATGAATGCGATGCCGCTTTTACAGAGTTAAAAAGATTGTTGACAAGTGCACCAATCTTGCGGGTACCAGACATGGATAAAGATTTCATGGTATGCACCGATGCCTCGAAGCAAGGATTAGGAGCGGTGTTGATGCAGGAAGGTGGGGTAATAGCTTATGCATCTCGAAAGTTGAAACCTCATGAGGAGCAGTATGCCACGCATGAACTAGAATTGGCAGCAGTAATGTTGGCACTAAAATTATGGAGGCACTACCTAGTTGGTAGAAGCTTCACCCTTAAAACAGACCATCAGAGCTTGCAGTACATCTTTACCCAAAGGGATTTGAATGCTAGGCAAAGGCGATGGAGTGAGTTCATGAGTGAGTATGACTTTGGTATCTCTTACATCAAAGGAAAGGAGAATGTGGTGGCAGACGCTCTAAGCCGAAGGCCGAGACTTTTCTCCTTAATCCCCTTGAGGGTTGACTTGAGGGAAAGGGTACTAGGACAACTATTGGGCGATAGTTGGTATCTAAAAGTAACCTCAGCTATTCAGAATGGAAAGGAACAGGAATTGAAGTATGATGGGTACCATCTTGAGGAAGATGGATTGTTGCGGTATCAGGGAAGGATGTATGTTCCTAAGGAAGGTGATATCAGGAAAACAATCCTTAGAGAGGCCCATAGATCACATTACTGTGCGCACCCAGGGGTGAATAAGATGTATGCTGACATGAAGCAACTCTTCTTTTGGCCAGGTATGAAGATGGATGTAGTGGATTTTGATTCGAAGTGCCTTGAGTGTCAACAAGTTAAGGAAGATCATCGTCACCCGGCCGGTCTCCTACAACCGCATGATATTCCTATGATTAAATGGGAAGTCATTTCCATGGACTTCGTTGTAGGATTACCACTCACATCTCTGAGACATAATGCTATTTTGGTGGTAGTCGACAAACTGACCAAAAGTGCTCACTTCATTCCAGTCAAAGACACCTATGATGTGACAGATGTGGCAAGGGTATTCATAAATGAGATTGTACGTCTTCATGGAGTTCCTAAAAAGGTAATCTCTGACAGAGACCCTAAGTTCACCTCCATATTTTGGACAAGCATGCAGTCAGCATTAGGGACACAGTTGAACTTAAGCTCAGCTTATCACCCCGAGACAGATGGACAAACAGAGAGGGTGAATCAAGTGATGGAGGACATGCTTAGGATGTATGTTATGGATCAACAAACACAGTGGGAGAAATATCTTCCTTTAGTGGAGTTTGCATACAACAATAGTCATCATAGCTCCATTGGTATGCCGCCATATCAGGCATTGTATGGGAGACCGTGCAGGACACCACTCAGTTGGGACAGGTTAGAGGATCGAGTTTTAATTGGGCCTGAATTGATTCAGGAAATGGAGGATCAAGTATTACAGATTAGGCAGCGGCTGAAGGAAGCACAGGATAGGCAAAAGAGTTATGCTGATGCACACAGATCAGATAGAACTTATGAAGTAGGGGATCGTGTATTCATTCGCATCAGACCAAATAAAAGTACCATTTGGTTTGGGAAGGGTACCAAACTGTCACCTCGCTTTATAGGTGCATTTGAGATTCTTGAGAAAATCGGACCAGTTGCTTATCGTCTTGCGTTGCCACCCCCACTTGCATAAAACTCATAATGTATTTCATGTTTCTGTATTACGACATTACATAGCTGATGAGACTCACAAAATTCATTGGAAGGGATTGCAGGTCTCGGACGAGGGAACCTTCAGGGTCGAACCATTACGTATACTTGATCATAGGGTTCGACAGCTCCGTAGTCAACATGTGGACCAGGTTAAGGTCCAATGGGACAAGTATAGCCCCGGGTCTGCTACCTGGGACGACGTAGAGACCATGCGTCGAGATTTTCCCTCACTATTTTGACCATAACTTCGGGACGAAGTTTCCCGAAGGGTGGGTGTATGTAATGCCCATATTTTTATTCGGCATATTTATTAGTTAGACACACCATACTTTATTTCTTATATATCCTGTTGAACTCAGCTCGACTGAGTAAACTATATTGGACCTCATTATATGATGTTACTCTGTCTTATGATTTCACCATGATTATGATGTTACTATGTTATAAAGTTATGATGTCATGATTATCATATGATTTCTTTATTTTACGATTACAGTATATGCTTATATGTTTTCATTGATGAAATGTGAAATATATGATTCGGTACGTGGATACCATCTTCTTATATGAATTGTTGAAGTGTTATATGTCATACGCATCTATGATGAGCTAAAAGGGTTGCATGAAATAAAATGATTTTTGATAGCATGGATCAATTGGCGATCAATGGGAAATGTTTTCTATAAATTTGTATTTTGCAAAATACTAACCTACAGGACACAAGGGCTATGGGATAGCTAGTTACTTGATCTGATATATATTGGAAAGGAAAAAACATGTTCATACAGCAAACCTTAGCAGCCAAAATGAGGATACGATAACACAAACTGATAATCCCGATAGCAGCAAAGTATGAGTTGATAAGGGTGTAGGCCCAGTATGCTGAGAGGGATGGATGTGTTTCCCTCCCTATGTTTCCATGAGACCCGAGGTCGTGGGAGGGCCGTGCTGAGACATGCTCCCCATGTTGTTGTGATGACGATGGTCGGATGCCTGCTAGGGGAGGATAGGTCCGCTGTTTAGCCGACGCTATCGCTCTCAAGTTCTATGTGGTCAGATCGGTGAGTCCGACATCCACTATTGTACTAGCAGAGGAAGGATAGGGAGGATGCTGGACGTAGGTTATGATGGGAGGATGTGTTAGTTAGTACTGTTGGGGGTTTAGTATTCCTTGATTCCGAGTTAGTGGTAGTAGGCACCCTTCCTTGTACATGATTGATTAAACTAATGTAAAGATAAAGATAATGATGTGAAATCGAAAAGAACTAACTGTTAAATAACTGAGAATGTTGAAGTAATTGTACTATATATATTATGTTGTTCTTCTACATGGGGGTAAATACTACTATTAGTTAGCAGGTATGCATAGGCTGGAAGGGGTTTGTCTATAGTACATTTATGATCTGTGCATACGCTGGCCACGCATGCACACCTTGCACATGTACACTAGTATCGATATACAAACACTTAACATATTGAATACATGTATAAGTTGTCATAAGTAATTAAGTTAATCATGCATTGACTGAATTCAGATAATGGATATAAAGTTATCTAAGATGTGTAAAACAAGTCAATTAAGCTATGCATTACTCGTTGATAAACATTGGGATATACAGTTGAGACAAGTGTCATCAGTTAACATTGTCGTCTGAGAATTGTTGTAAATAAGGTAATGGTACTGTCTAATTAATTAGCAAGGTTATTTAAGCACTTAAGGGTGCTTTGTTTAGAAGAACGACAATACTATATAGATGTTAGGGTACTCATGTGATAAACAAATGATGTAAAAATACATCTTTATTAAATTCACCATTATTATTACCTTATGGGGATTTAATTAATATTATTACTTAAAATTTATTTTAAATATTACACCCATGTCATAACAATTGCAAAATAGATAAAATGTAAATATTGATTAATAAATAATTAGAATGTGATTATTTTACATTTCTAAAATTAGACATAATAGGATAACAATTTTTGGAATGAACGTGATGTGATGGAAAATGGGTTATTACTATTTAATTATTCAATATGAATCGTAGAATTTAAATCTCAAGATAAGTGATCTCGACAGATAAGGTAGACCCTTAAGACACGCCATGTCCAAGTGGAAAGGGGTCAAATATTTATATAATATTTTATTAAATACCTTAATAACAATAAATACAAGGTTTAGTGAAAGGACTTGTAATTAATAGACCTTGTCCCGAATGGATAAGCTTTGGGTGATAATTCCCACCATAATAAATACTTACGGCCGTCAATCCAAAACCAAATAAATTTTCCATGAGAGTAATTAATTATACATTTTTATAATGAGACGTGGATGAATGAACTAGGGAAAGGAGTAAATGTTTGAGGGGCTCGAGAGGGGGAGTTTGGGGCGGTGGAGTAAGCCCAAGGTCTTCTCGAGGATGGACATGTATATAGAGGGGGAGAAGGTTGAAGGTTGGGGAGGTTTTTTTTGGGGGAGGAAAAGAAGTTTGGGAGAACAGAGAGTTTTGAGAACAGAAGGAACACTGCTCTCGGGATTATCGGATTGTGGGCTCCGGGGCTTGGAAATCCTTTGATTTCCAAGGGCCAGCAAGATAATAGCTGGTCGGTAGGGTGGACACTTCAGTTTGGCTGTCTAAGAGGATATACAACCTGCTGCAACCTACGGTTAGCATCATCATCAGGTAATTTCCGTGTTATTTACGTTATTTGATTATTATGCTTAAACTTACTGTAAACATGCATAACTTGCTATTTAATGATTTACTAAGTTGTGAAACATAGGCTGGAACATGATTATTGAAAAGAAAATATTGATATGTTTGTTTGTTTTAAATTATGAATGTAAGGTTGATAAAACACGATAGTACACTGAATATCATTTAGACGCATAGTAATTGTTAGAAATTTACTCCCATACACTCGATAAAGTTTAAAACGTAGAAAATTAACTCTGAAATTTTACTTAGTGCTCTGCTGTAAAAACCAGAGCACTACAGGAAGTAAGCTTTTCTTATTTCCGGACGAATGCGCAAACAATAGAAAGTCGTTATGACGTAGAATGTGCATACTTTGTTGATTCCATTTATGAAATAAAACACATTTTCTAAAAACTCGTGTTTTTTAAGAAATCATGTAAACCTTCTAGAAGGTGTGATTTTAAAAAACGGGGGAAGTAAGCTTTTCTTATTTCCGCATGCATGCGCAAACTATAGAAAGTCGTTATGACGTAGAATGTGCATACTTTGTAGGGAGGTAAGCTTTTCTTATTTCCGGACGCATGCACAAACTATAGAAAATCGTTATGACGTAGAATGTGCATACTTTGTAGATTCCATTTATGAAATAAAACACATTTTCTAAAAACTCGTTTTTTTTTACGAAATCATGTGAACCTTCTAGAAGCTGTGATTTTAAAAACGGTGGAAGTAAGCTTTTCTTATTTCTGGACGAATGCGCAAACAGTAGAAAGTCGTTATGACGTAAAATTTGCATACTTTGTTGATTCCATTTATGAAATAAAACACATTTTCTAAAAACTCGTGTTTTTTAAGAAGTCATGTAAACCTTCTAGAAGCAATGATTTTAAAAAACGGTGGAAGTAAGCTTTTCTTATTTCCGGACGCATGCGCAAACTATAGAAAGTCGTTATGACATAGAATGTGCATACTTTGTAGATTCCATTTATGAAATAAAACACATTTTAAAAAACTCGTGTTTTTTACGAAATCATGTAAACCTTCTAGAAGCTGTGATTTTAAAAAATGGTAGAAGTATGATTTTCTTATTTCCGCATGCATGCGCAAACTATAGAAAGTCGTTATGACGTAGAATGTGCATACTTTGTTGATTCTATTTATGAAATAAAACACATTTTCTAAAAACTCGTGTTTTTTAAGAAATCATGTATACCTTCTAGAAGCTGTGATTTTAAAAAACGGTGGAAGTAAGCTTTTCTTATTTCCAAACGCATGCGCAAACTATAGAAAGTCGTGATGACGTAGAATGTGCATACTTTGTTAATTCCATTTATGAAATAAAACACATTTTCTAAAAACTCGTGTTTTTTAAAAAATCATGTAAATCTTCTAGAAGCTGTGATTTTAAAAAACAGGGGAAGTAAGCTTTTCTTATTTCCAAACGCATGCACAAACTATAGAAAGTCGTTATGATGTAGAATGTGCATACTTTGTAGATTCCATTTATGAAATAAAACACATTTTCTAAAAACTCGTGTTTTTTACAAAATCATGTAAACCTTCTAGAAGCTGTGATTTTAACAAACGGTGGAAGTAAGCTTTTCTTATTTCCGGATGCATGCGCAAACTATAGAAAGTCGTTATGACGTAGAATGTGCATACTTTTTTGATTCCATTTATTAAATAAAACACATTTTCTAAAAACTCGTGTTTTTTACCAAATCATGTAAACCTTCTAGAAGCTGTGATTTTAAAAAACGGGGGAAGTAAGCTTTTCTTATTTGGACACGCTTGCGCAAACTAAAGAAAGTCGTTATGACGTAGAATGTGCATACTTTGCTGATTCCATTTATGAAATAGACACATTTTCTAAAAACTCGTGTTTTTTAAGAAATCATGTAAACCTTCTAGAAGTTGTGATTTTAAAAAACGGGGTAAGTAAGCTTTTCTTATTTCCGGATGCATGCGCAAACTATAGAAAGTCTTTATGACGTAGAATGTGCATACTTTGTAGATTCCGTTTAGGAAATAAACCACATTTTCTAAAAACTCGTGTTTTTTAAGAAATCATGTAAACCTTCTAGAAGCTGTGATTTTAAAAAACGATGGAAGTAAGCTTTTCTTCCTTCCGGACGCATGCGCAAACTATAGAAAGTCGTTATAACGTAGAATGTGCATACTTTGTAGATTCCATTTATGAAATAAAACACATTTTCTAAAAACTCGTGTTTTTTACGAAATCATGTAAACCTTCTAGAAGCTGTGATTTTAAAAAACGGTGGAACTAAGATTTTCTTATTTCCGGACGAATGCGCAAACTATAGAAAGTCGTTATGATGTAGAATGTACATACTTTGTTGATTCCATTTATGAAATAAAACACAATTTATAAATACTCGTGTTTTTTGAATAAATCATGTAAACCTTCTAGAAGCTGTGATTTTAAAAAACGGGGGAAGTAAGCGTTTCTTATTTCCGGACGCATGCGCAAACTATAGAAAGTCGTTGTGACGTAGAATGTGCATACTTTGTAGATTCCATTTATGAAATAAAACACATTTTCTAAAAACTCGTGTTTTTTAAGAAATCATCTAAACCTTCTAGAAGCTTTGATTTTAAAAAAAGGTGGAAGTCAGCTTTTCTTATTTCCGGACGCATGCGCAAACGATAGAAAGTCGTTATGACGTAGAATGTGCATACTTTTTTGATTCCATTTATGAAATAAAACACAGTTTCTAACAACTCGTGTTTTTTAAGAAGTCATGTAAACCTTCCAGAAGCTTTGATTTTAAAAAACGGTGGAAGTAAGCTTTTCTAATTTCCGGACGCATGCGCAAAATATAGAAAGTCGTTATGACGTAGAATGTGCATACTTTGTAGATTCCATTTATGAAATAAAACACATTTTCTAAAAACTCGTGTTTTTTACGAAATCATGTAAATCTTCTAGAAGCTGTGATTTTAAAAAACGGTGGAAGTAAGCTTTTCTTATTTCCGGACGCATGCGCAAACTATAGAAAGTCATTATGACATAGAATGTGCATACTTTGTAGATTCCATTTATGAAATAAAACACATTTTCTAAAAACTCGTGTTTTGTACGAAATCATGTAAACCTTCTAGAAGCTGTGATTTTAAAAAATAGTGGAAGTATGCTTTTCTTATTTCCGCACGCATGCGCAAACTATAGAAAGTCGTTATGACATAGAATGTGCATACTTTGTTGATTCTATTTATGAAATAAAACACATTTTCTAAAAACTCGTGTTTTTTAAGAAATCATGTATACCTTCTAGAAGCTGTGATTTTAAAAAACAGGGGAAGTAAGCTTTTCTTATTTCCAAACACATGCGCAAACTATAGAAAGTCGTTATGACGTAGAATGTGCATACTTTGTTGATTCCATTTATGAAATAAAACACATTTTCTAAAAACTCGTGTTTTTTAGGAAATCATGTAAACCTTCTAGAAGCTGTGATTTTAAAAAACAGGGGAAGTAAGTTTTTCTTATTTCCAAACGCATGCGCAAACTATAGAAGGTCGTTATGACGTAGAATGTGCATACTTTGTTGATTCCATTTATGAAATAAAGCACATTTTCTAAAAACTCATGTTTTTTAAGAACTCATGTAAACCTTCTAGAAGCTATGATTTTAAAAAATGGGGAAAGTAAGCTTTTCTTATTTACGGACACATGCGAAAACTATAGAAAGTCGTTATGACGTAGAATGTGCATACTTTGTAGATTCCATTTATGAAATAAAACACATTTTCTAAAAACTCGTGTTTTTTACGAAATCATGTAAACCTTCTAGAAGCTGTGATTTTAAAAACCGGTGGAAGTAAGCTTTTCTTATTTCCGGACGAATGCGCAAACTATAGAAAGTCTTTATGACGTAGAATGTGCATACTTTGTTGATTCCATTTATGAAATAAAACACATTTTCTAACAACTCGTGTTTTTTAAGAAATCATCTAAACCTTCTAGAAGCTGTGATTTTAAAAAACGGGAGAAGTAAGCTTTTCTTATTTCCGGATGAATGCGCAAACTATAGAAAGTCGTTATGACGTAGAATGTGCATACTTTGTTGTTTCCATTTATGAAATAAAACACATTTTCTAAAAAGTCGTGTTTTTTAAGAAATCGTGTAAACCATCTAGAAGATGTGATTTTAAAAAACGGTGGAAGTAAGCTTTTCTTATTTCCAAACGCATGCGCAAACTATAGAAAGTCGCTATGACATAGAATGTGCATACTTTGTTGATTCCATTTACGAAATAAACACATTTTCTAAAAACTCGTGTTTTTTAAGAAATCATGTAAACCTTCTAGAAGCTGTGATTTTAAAAAACGGGCGAACTAAGCTATTCTTATTTCCAAACGAATGCGCAAATTATAGAAATTCATTATGACGTAGAAGGTGCATACTTTGTTGATTCCATTTATTTAATAAAACACATTTTCTAAAAACTCGTGTTTTTTAAGAAATCATGCAAAACTTCTAGAATCTGTGATTTTAAAAAACGGGGGATGTAAGCTTTTCTTATTTTCGGACGCATGAGAAAACTATAGAAAATCGTTATGACGTAGAATGTGCATACTTTGTAGATTCCATTTAGGAAATAAAACACATTTTGTAAAAACTCGTGTTTTTTACGAAATCATGTAAACCTTCTAGAAGCTGTGATTTTAAAAAACGGTGGAAGTAAGGTTTTCTTATTTCCGGAAGAATGCGCAAACTATAGAAAGTCGTTATGACGTAGAATGTGCATACTTTGTTGATTCCATTTATGAAATAAAACACATTTTCTAAAAACTCGTGTTTTTTAAGAAATCATGTAAGCCTTCTAGAAGCTGTGATTTTAAAAAACGGTGGAAGTAAGCTTTTGTTATTTCCGGACGCATGCGCAAACTTTAGAAACTCGTTATGACATAGAATGTGCATACTTTGTATATTCCATTTATGAAATAAAACACATTTTCTAAAAACTCGTGGTTTTTATGAAATCATGTAAACCTTCTAGAAGCTTTGATTTTAAAAAACGGTGGAAGTAAGCTTTTCTTAATTCCGGACGTATGCGCAAACTTTAGAAAGTCGTTATGACGTAGAATGTGCATACTTTGTTGATTCCATTTATGAAATAAAACACATTTTCTAAAAACTCGTGTTTTTTAAGAAGTCATGTAAACCTTCTAGAAGCTGTGATTTTAAAAAACGGTGGAAGTAAGCTTTTCTTATTTCCGGACGAATGCGCAAACTATAGAAAGTTGTTATGACGTAGAATGTACATACTTTGTTGATTCCATTTATGTAATAAAACACAATTTCTAAAAACTCGTGTTTTTTAATAAATCATGTAAACCTTCTAGAAGCTGTGATCTAAAAAAACGGGGGAAGTAAGCGTTTCTTATATCCGCACGCATATGCAAACTATAGAAAGTCGTTATGACGTAGAATGTGCATACTTTGTAGATTCCATTTATGAAATAAATAACATTTTCTAAAAACTCGTGTTTTTTACGAAATCATGTAAACCTTCTAGAAGCTGTGATTTTAAAAAATGGTGGAAGTAAGCTTTTCTTATTTCCGGACGAATGTGCAAACTATAGAAAGTCGTTATGACGTAGAATGTGCATACTTTGTTGATTCCATTTATGAAATAAAACACATTTTCTAAAAACTCATGTTTTTAAGAAATCATGTAAACCTTCTAGAAGCTTTGATTTTAAAAAACGGTGGAAGTAAGCTTTTCTTATTTCCGGACGGATGCGCAAACTATAGAAAGTCGTTATGACATAGAATGTGCATACTTTGTAGATTCCATTTATGAAATAAAAGACATTTTCTAAAAACTAGTGTTTTTTAAGAAATCATGTAAGCCATCTAGAAGCTGTGATTTTAAAAAACGAGGGAAGTAAGCGTTTCTTATTTTCGGACACATGTGCAAACTATAAAAAGTCATTATGACGTAGAATGTGCATACTTTGTAGATTCCATTTATGAAATAAAACACATTTTCTAAAAACTCGTGTTTTTTACGAAATAATGTAAACTTTCTAGAAGCTGTGATTTTAAAAAACAGTGGAAGTAAGCTTTTCTTATTTCTGGACGCATGCGCAAACTATAGAAAGTCGTTATGACGTAGAATGTGCATACTTTGTAGATTCCATTTATGAAATAAAACACATTTTCTAAAAACTCGTGTTTTTTACGAAATCATGTAAACCTTCGAGAAGCTGTTATTTTAAAAAACGGTGGAAGTAAGCTTTTATTATTTCCTGACGCATGAACAAACTATAGAAAGTCGTTATGACGTAGAATGTGCATACTTTGTTGATTCCATTGATGAAATAAAACACATTTTCTAAAAACTCGTGTTTTTTACGAAATCATGTAAACCTTCTAGCAGCTGTGATTTTAAAAAACGGGGGAAGTAAGCGTTTCTTATTTCCGGACGCATGCGCAAACTATAGAAAGTCGTTATGACGTAGAATGTGCATACTTTGTTGATTCCATTTATGAAATAAAACACATTTTCTAAAAACTCGTGTTTTTTAAGAAATCGTGTAAACCTTCTAGAAGCTGTGATTTTAAAAAACGGTGGAAGTAAGCTTTTCTTATTTCCGGACGCATGCGCAAACTATAGAAAGTCGTGATGACGTAGAATGTGTATACTTTGTTGATTCCATTTATGAAATAAAACACAGTTTCTAAAAACTCGTGTTTTTTAAGAAATCATGTAAACCTTCTAGAAGCTGTGATTTTAAAAAACGGGGGAAGTAAGCTTTTATTATTTCCAAACGCTTGCGCAAACCATAGAAAGTCGTTATGACGTAGAATGTGCATACTTTGTTGATTCCATTTATGAAATAAAACACATTTTCTAAAAACTCGTGTTTTTTACGAAATCATGTAAACCTTCTAGAAGCTGTGATTTTAAAAAACGTTGGAAGTAAGGTTTTCTTATTTCCAAACGCTTGCGCAAACTATAGAAAGTTGTTATGACGTAGAATGTGCATACTTTGTAGATTCCATTTATGAAATAAAACACATTTTCTAAAAACTCGTGTTTTTTACGAAATCATGTAAACCTTCTAGAAGCTGTGATTTTAAAAAACGGTCTAAGTAAGCTTTTCTTATTTCTGGACGCATGCGCAAACTATAGAAAGTCGTTATGACGTAGAATGTGCATACTTTGTAGATTCCATTTATGAAATAAAACACATTTTCTAAAAACTCGTGTTTTTTATGAAATCATTTAAACCTTCTAGAAGCTTTTATTTTAAAAAACGGTGGAAGTAAGCTTTTCTTATTTCCGGACGAATGAGCAAACTATAGAAATTCGTTATGATGTAGAATGTGCATACTTTGTTGATTCCATTTATGAAATAAAACACATTTTCTAAAAACTCGTGTTTTTTAAGAAATCATGTAAACCTTCTAGAAGCTGTGATTTTAAAAATCGGGGGAAGTAAGCTTTTATTATTTCCAAACGCTTGCGCAAACTATAGAAAGTCGTTATGACGTAGAATGTGCATACTTTGTTGATTCCATTTATGAAATAAAACACATTTTCTAAAAACTCGTGTTTTTTACGAAATCATGTAAACCTTCTAGAAGCTGTGATTTTAAAAAACGGTGGAAGTAAGCTTTTCTTATTTCCGGACGCATGCGCAAACTATAGAAAGTCGTTATGACGTAGAATGTGCATAATTTGTTGATTCCATATTTTAAATAAAACAAATTTTCTAAAAACTCATGTTTTTTAACAAATCATGTAAACCTTCAGGAAGCTGTGATTTTAAAAAACGGGGGAAGTAAGCTTTTCTTATTTGCAAACGCATGCGCAAACTATAGAAAGTCGTTATGACGTAGAATGTGCATACTTTGTTGATTCCATTTATGAAATAAAACACATTTTCTAAAAACTCGTGTTTTTTAAGAAAGCATGTAAACCTTCTAGAAGCTTTGATTTTAAAAAACGGTGGAAGTAAGCTTTTCTTATTTCCGGACGTATGCGCAAACTATAGAAAGTCGTTATGACATAGAATGTGCAGGCTTTGTTGATTCCATTTATGAAATAAAACACATTTTCTAAAAACTCGTGTTTTTTAAGAAATCATGTAAACCTTCTAGAAGCTGTGATTTTAAAAAACGGGGGAAGTAAGCTTTTATTATTTCCAAACGCTTGCGCAAACTATAGAAATTCGTTATGACGTAGAATGTGCATACTTTGTTGATTCCATTTATGAAATAAAACACATTTTCTAAAAACTCGTGTTTTTTAAGAAATCATGTAAACCTTCTAGACGCTATGATTTTAAAAAACGGGGGAAGTAAGCTTTTCTTATTTCCGGATGCATGCGCAAACTATAGAAAGTCATTATGACGTAGAATGTGCATACTTTGTAGATTCCATTCAGGAAATAAAACACATTTTTCTTAAACTCGTGTTTTTTACGAAATCATGTAAACCTTCTAGAAGCTGTGATTTTAAAAAACGGTGGAAGTCAACTTTTCTTATTTCCGGACGAATGCACAAACTATAGAAGGTCGTTATGACGTAGAATGTGCATACTTTGTTGATTCCATTTATGAAATAAAACACATTTTCTAAAAACTCGTGTTTTTTAAGAAATCATGTAAACCTTCTAGAAGCTATGATTTTAAAAAACGGGGGAAGTAAGCTTTTATTATTTCCAAACGCTTGCGCAAACTATAGAAAGTCGTTATGACGTAGAATGTGCATACTTTGTTGATTCCATTTATGAAATAAAACACATTTTCTAAAAACTCGTGTTTTTTACGAAATCATGTAAACCTTCTAGAAGCTGTGATTTTAAAAAACGGTGGAAGTAAGTTTTTCTTATTTCCGGACGCATGCGCAAACTAAAGAAAGTCATTATGACATGAAATGTGCATACTTTGTTGATTCCATTTATGAAATAAAACACAGTTTCTAAAAACTCGTGTTTTTTAAGAAGTCATGTAAACCTTCTAGAAGCTGTGATTTTAAAAAACGGGGGAAGTAATCTTTTCTTATTTCCAAACGCATGCGCAAACTATAGAAAGTCGTTATGACGTAGAATGTGCATACTTTGTTGATTCCATTTATGAAATAAAACACATTTTCTAAAAACTCGAGTTTTTTAAGAAATCATGAAAAACTTCTAGAATCTGTGATTTTAAAAAATGGTGGAAGTAAGCTTTTCTTATTTCCGGACGCATGCGCAAAATATAGAAAGTCGTTATAAGGTAGAATGTGCATACTTTGTAGATTCCATTTATCAAATCAAACACATTTTCTAAAAACTTGTGTTTTTTACGAAATCATGTAAACCTTCTAGAAGCTGTGATTTTAAAAAACGTTGGAAGTAAGCTTTTCTTATTTCCAAACGCTTGCGCAAACTATAGAAATTTTTTATGACGTAGAATGTGCATACTTTGTAGATTCCATTAATGAAATAAAGCACATTTTCTACAAACT
Source organism: Larix kaempferi (assembly GCA_027924585.1). NCBI lineage: Eukaryota > Viridiplantae > Streptophyta > Pinopsida > Pinales > Pinaceae > Larix > Larix kaempferi. Next base: position 5,173,811 of record BSBM01000324.1, read on the forward strand.
CGTGTTTTTTACGAAATAATGTAAACCTTCTAGAAGCTGTGATTTTAGAAAACGGGGGAAGTAAGCTTTTCTTATTTCCGGACGCATGCGCAAACTATAGAAAGTCGTTATTTCGTAGAATGTGCATACTTTGTAGATTCCATTTAGGAAATAAAACACATTTTCTAAAAACTTTAGTTTTTTACGAATTCATGTAAACCTTCTAGAAGCTGTGATTTTAAAAAACGGTGGAAGTAAGCTTTTCTTATTTCCGGACGAACGCGCAAACTATAGAAAGTCGTTATGACGTAGAATGTGCATAATTTGTTGATTCCATTTATGAAATAAAACACATTTTCTAAAAACTCGTGTTTTTTAAGAAATCGTGTAAACCTTCTAGAAGCTGTGATTTTCAAAAACGGTGGAAGTAAGCTTTTCTTATTTCCGGACGCATGCGCAAACTATAGAAAGTCGTTATGACGTAGAATGTGCATACTTTGTTGATTCCATTTATGAAATAAAACACAGTTTCTAAAAACTCGTGTTTTTTAAGAAATCATGTAAACCTTCTAGAAGCTGTGATTTTAAAAAACGGTGGAAGTAAGCTTTTCTTATTTCTGGATGCATGCGCAAACTATAGAAAGTCGCTATGACATAGAATCTGCATACTTTGTTGATTCCATTTACGAAATAAGCTTTTCTTATTTCCAAACGCATGCGCAAATTATGGAAAGTCGTTATGACGTAGAATGTGCATACTTCGTTGATTCCATTTATTCACTAAAACACATTTTCTAAAAACTCATGTTTTTTAAGAAATCATGTAAACCTTCTAGAACCTTTGATTTTAAAAAACGGTGGAAGTAAGCTTTTCTTATTTCTGGACGGATGCGCAAACTATAGAAAGTCGTTATGACGTAGAATGTGCATACTTTGTAGATGCCATTTATGAAATAAAACACATTTTCTAAAAACTCGTGTTTTTTAAGAAATCATGTAAGCCTTCTAGAAGCTGTGATTTTAAAAAACGGGGGAAGTAAGCGTTTCTTATTTCCGGACGCATGTGCAAACTATACAAAATTGTTATGACGTAGAATGTGCATACTTTGTAGATTCCATTTATGAAATAAAACACATTTTCTAAAAACTCGTGTTTTTTACGAAATCATGTAAACCTTCTAGAAGCTGTGATTTTAAAAAATGGTGGAAGTAAGCTTTTCTTATTTCTGGACGCATGCGCAAACTATAGAAAGTTGCTATGACGTAGAATGTGCATACTTTGTAGATTCCATTTATGAAATAAAACACATTTTCTAAAAACTCGTGTTTTTTACGAAATCATTTAAACCTTCTAGAAGCTGTTATTTGAAAAAACGGTGGAAGTAAGCTTTTCTTATTTCCGGACGCATGAGCAAACTATAGAAAGTCGTTATGACGTAGAATGTGCATACTTTGTTGATTCCATTTATGAAATAAAACACATTTTCTAAAAACTCGTGTTTTTTAAGAAATCATGTAAACCTTCTAGAAGCTGTGATTTTAAAAACCGGGGGAAGTAAGCTTTTATTATTTCCAAACGCTTGCGCAAACTATAGAAAGTCGTTATGACGTAGAATGTGCATACTTTGTTGATTCCATTTATGAAATAAAACACATTTTCTAAAAACTCGTGTTTTTTACGAAATCATGTAAACCTTCTAGAAGCTGTGATTTTAAAAAATGGTGGAAGTAAGCTTTTCTTATTTCCGGACGCATGCGCAAACTATAGAAATTCGTTATGACGTAGAATGTGCATAATTTGTTGATTCCATTTTTTAAATAAAACACATTTTCTAAAAACTCGTGTTTTTTAACAAATCATGTAAACCTTCTAGAAGCTGTGATTTTAGAAAACGGGGGAAGTAAGCTTTCCTTATTTGCAAACGCATGCGCAAACTATAGAAAGTCGTTATGATGTACAATGTGCATACTTTGTTGATTCCATTTATGAAATAAAACACATTTTCTAAAAACTCGTCTTTTTTTAGAAATCATGTAAACCTTCTAGAAGCTGTGATTTTAAAAAACCGGGGAGGTAAGCTTTTCTTATTTCCGGACGCATGCGCAAACTATAGAAAGTCGTTATGGCGAAGAATGTGCATACTTTGTAGATTCCATTTAGGAAATAAAACACATTTTCTAAAAACTCGTGTTTTTTACGAAATCATGTAAACCTTCTAGAAGCTGTAATTTTAAAAAATGGTGGAAGTAAGCTTTTCTGATTTCCGGACGCATGAGCAAACTATAGAAAGTCGTTATGACGTAGAATGTGCATAATTTGTTGATTCCATTTTTTAAATAAAACACATTTTCTAAAAACTCGTGTTTTTTAACAAATCATTTAAACCTTCTCGAAGCTGTGATTTTAAAAAACGGGGGAAGTAAGCTTTTCTTATTTCCAAATGCATGCGCAAACTGTAGAAAGTCGTTATGACGTATAATGTGCATACTTTGTTGATTCCATTTATGAAATAAAACACATTTTCTAAAAACTCGTGTTTTTTATGAAATCATGTAAACCTTCTAGAAGCTGTGATTTTAAAAAACGGGGGAAGTAAGCTTTTCTTATTTCCGGACACATGCGCAAACTATAGAAAGTCGTTATGACGTAGAATGTGCATACTTTGTAGATTCCATTTAGGAAATAAAACACATTTTTCTAAAACTCGTGTTTTTTACGAAATCATGTAAACCTTCTAGAAGCTGTGATTTTAAAAAACGGTGGAAGTAAACTTTTCTTATTTCCGGACGAATGCACAAACTATAGAAAGTCGTTATGACGTAGAATGTGCATACTTTGTTGATTCCATTTATGAAATAAAACATATTTTCTAAAAACTCATGTTTTTTAAGAAATCGTGTAAACCTTCTAGAAGCTGTGATTTTAAAAAACGGTGGAAGTAAGCTTTTCTTATTTCTGGACGCATGCGCAAACTATAGATATTCATTATGACGTAGAATGTGCATACTTTGTTGATTCCATTTATGAAATAAAACACAGTTTCTAAAAACTCGTGTTTTTTAAGAAATCATGTAAGTCTTCTAGAAGCTGTGATTTTAAAAAACGAGGGAAGTAAGCTTTTCTTATTTCCAAATGCATGCGCATACTATAGAAAGTCGTTATGACGTAGAATGTGCATACTTTGTTGATTCCATTTATGAAATAAAACACATTTTCTAAAAACTCGTGTTTTTTAAGAAATCATGCAAAACTTCTAGAATCTGTGATTTTAAAAAATGGGGGACGTAAGCTTTTCTTATTTCCGGACGCATGCGCAAAATATAGAAATTCGTTATGATGTAGAATGTGCATACTTTGTAGAGTCCATTTATGAAATAAAACACATTTTCTAAAAACTCGTGTTTTTTACGAAATCATGTAAACCTTCTAGAAGCTGTGATTTTAAAAAACGGGGGAAGTAAGCTTTTCTTATTTCCGGACGCATGCGCAAACAGTAGAAAGTTGTTATGACGTAGAATGTGCATACTTTGTAGATTCCATTTATGAAATAAAAAACATTTTCTAAAAACTCGTGTTTTTTACAAATCATGTAAACCTTCTAGAAGCTGTGATTTTAAAAAACGGGGGAAGTAAGCTTTTCTTATTTCCGGATGCATGCGCAAACTATAGAAAGTCGTTATGACGTAGAATGTGCATACTTTGCAGATTCCATTTAGGAAATAAAACACATTTTCTAAAAACTCTTGTTTTTTACGAAATCATGTAAACCTTCTAGAAGCTGTGGTTTTAAAAAACGGTGGAAGTAAGCTTTTCTTATTTCCGGACGAACGCGCAAACAATAGAAAGTCGTTATGACGTAGAATGTGCATACTTTGTTGATTCCATTTATGAAATAAAACACATTTTCTAAAAACTCGTGTTTTTTAAGAAATCGTGTAAACCTTCTAGAAGCTGTGATTTTAAAAAACAGTGGAAGTAAGCTTTTCTTATTTCCGAACGCATGCGCAAACTATAGAAAGTCGTTATGATGTAGAATGTGCATACTTTGTTGATTCCATTTATGAAATAAAACACAGTTTCTAAAAACTCGTGTTTTTTAAGAAATCATGTAAACCTTCTAGAAGCTGTGATTTTAAAAAACGGTGGAAGTAACATTTTCTTAATTCTTGACGCATGCGCAAACTATAGAAAGTCGCTATGACATAGAATGTGCATACTTTGTTGATTCCATTTACGAAATAAAACACATTTTCTAAAAACTCGTTTTTTTTAAGAAATCATGTAAACCTTCTAGAAGCTGTGATTTTAAAAAACGGTGGAAGTAAGCTTTTCTTATTTCCGGACGAACGCGCAAACTAAAGAAAGTCGTTATGACGTAGAATGTGCATAATTTGTTGATTCCATTTATGAAATAAAACACATTTTCTAAAAACTCGTGTTTTTTAAGAAATCGTGTAAACCTTCTAGAAGCTGTGATTTTCAAAAACGGTGGAAGTAAGCTTTTCTTATTTCCGGACGCATGCGCAAACTATAGAAAGTCGTTATGACGTAGAATGTGCATACTTTGTTGATTCCATTTATGAAATAAAACACAGTTTCTAAAAACTCGTGTTTTTTAAGAAATCATGTAAACCTTCTAGAAGCTGTGATTTTAAAAAACGGGGGAAGTAAGCTTTTCTTATTTCCAAACGCGTGCGCAAACTATAGAAAGTCATTATGACGTAGAATGTGCATACTTTGTAGATTCCATTTATGAAATAAAATACATTTTCTAAAAACTCGTTTTTTTTACGAAATCACGTAAACCTTCTAGAAGCTGTGATTTTAAAAAACGGTGGAAGTAACCTTTTCTTATTTCAGGACGAATGCGCATACTATAGAAAGTCGTTATGACTTAGAATGTGCATACTTTGTTGATTCCATTTATGAAATAAAACACATTTTCTAAAAACTCGTGTTTTTTAAGAAATCACGTAAACCTTCTAGAAGCTGTGATTTTAAAAAACGGTGGAAGTAAGCTTTTCTTATTTCTGGATGCATGCGCAAACTATAGAAAGTCGCTATGACATAGAATCTGCATACTTTGTTGATTCCATTTACGAAATAAGCTTTTCTTATTTCCAAACGCATGCGCAAATTATGGAAAGTCGTTATGACGTAGAATGTGCATACTTCGTTGATTCCATTGATTCACTAAAACACATTTTCTAAAAACTCATGTTTTTTAAGAAATCATGTAAACCTTCTAGAATCTTTGATTTTAAAAAACGGTGGAAGTAATCTTTTCTTATTTCCGGACGGATGCGCAAACTATAGAAAGTCGTTATGACGTAGAATGTGCATACTTTGTAGATGCCATTTATGAAATAAAACACATTTTCTAAAAACTCGTGTTTTTTAAGAAATCATGTAAGCCTTCTAGAAGCTGTGATTTTAAAAAACGGGGGAAGTAAGCGTTTCTTATTTCCGGATGCATGTGCAAACTATACAAAATTGTTATGACGTAGAATGTGCATACTTTGTAAATTCCATTTATGAAATAAAACACATTTTCTAAAAACTAGTGTTTTTTACGAAATCATGTAAACCTTCTAGAAGCTGTGATTTTAAAAAACGGTGGAAGTAAGCTTTTCTTATTTCTGGACGCATGCGCAAACTATAGAAAGTTGCTATGACGTAGAATGTGCATACTTTGTAGATTCCATTTATGAAATAAAACACATTTTCTAAAAACTCGTGTTTTTTACGAAATCATTTAAACCTTCTAGAAGCTGTTATTTGAAAAAACGGTGGAAGTAAGCTTTTCTTATTTCCGGACGCATGAGCAAACTATAGAAAGTCGTTATGACGTAGAATGTGCATACTTTGTTGATTCCATTTATGAAATAAAACACATTTTCTAAAAACTCGTGTTTTTTAAGAAATCATGTAAACCTTCTAGAAGCTGTGATTTTAAAAATCGGGGGAAGTAAGCTTATATTATTTCCAAACGCTTGCGCAAACTATAGAAAGTCGTTATGACGTAGAATGTGCATACTTTGTTGATTCCATTTATGAAATAAAACACATTTTCTAAAAACTCATGTTTTTTACGAAATCATGTAAACCTTCTAGAAGCTGTGATTTTAAAAAACTGTGGAAGTAAGCTTTTCTTATTTCCGGACGCATGCGCAAACTATAGAAATTCGTTATGACGTAGAATGTGCATAATTTGTTGATTCCATTTTTTAAATAAAACACATTTTCTAAAAACTCGTGTTTTTTAACAAATCATGTAAACCTTCTAGAAGCTGTGATTTTAGAAAACGGGGGAAGTAAGCTTTTCTTATTTGCAAACGCATGCGCAAACTATAGAAAGTCGTTATGACGTACAATGTGCATACTTTGTTGATTCCATTTATGAAATAAAACACATTTTCTAAAAACTCGTCTTTTTTTAGAAATCATGTAAACCTTCTAGAAGCTGTGATTTTAAAAAACCGGGGAGGTAAGCTTTTCTTATTTCCGGACGCATGCGCAAACTATAGAAAGTCGTTATGGCGAAGAATGTGCATACTTTGTAGATTCCATTTAGGAAATAAAACACATTTTCTAAAAACTCGTTTTTTTTACGAAATCATGTAAACCTTCTAGAAGCTGTAATTTTAAAAAATGGTGGAAGTAAGCTTTTCTGATTTCCGGACGCATGAGCAAACTATAGAAATTCGTTATGACGTAGAATGTGCATAATTTGTTGATTCCATTTTTTAAATAAAACACATTTTCTAAAAACTCGTGTTTTTTAACAAATCATTTAAACCTTCTCGAAGCTGTGATTTTAAAAAACGGGGGAAGTAAGCTTTTCTTATTTCCAAATGCATGCGCAAACTGTAGAAAGTCGTTATGACGTATAATGTGCATACTTTGTTGATTCCATTTATGAAATAAAACACATTTTCTAAAAACTCATGTTTTTTATGAAATCATGTAAACCTTCTAGAAGCTGTGATTTTAAAAAACGGGGGTAGTAAGTTTTTCTTATTTCCGGACACATGCGCAAACTATAGAAAGTTGTTATGACGTAGAATGTGCATACTTTGTAGATTCCATTTAGGAAATAAAACACATTTTTCTAAAACTCGTGTTTTTTACGAAATCATGTAAACCTTCTAGAAGCTGTGATTTTAAAAAACGGTGGAAGTAAACTTTTCTTATTTCCGGACGAATGCGCAAACTATAGAAAGTCGTTATGACGTAGAATGTGCATACTTTGTAGATTCCATTTATGAAATAAAACACATTTTCTAAAAACTCCTGTTTTTTACGAAATCATGTAAACCTTCTAGAAGCTGTGATTTTAAAAAACGGGGGAAGTAAGCTTTTCTTATTTCCGGACGCATGCGCAAACAGTAGAAAGTTGTTATGACGTAGAATGTGCATACTTTGTAGATTCCATTTATGAAATAAAAAACATTTTCTAAAAACTCGTGTTTTTTACAAATCATGTAAACCTTCTAGAAGCTGTGATTTTAAAAAACGGGGGAAGTAAGCTTTTCTTATTTCCGGACGCATGCGCAAACTATAGAAAGTCGTTATGACGTAGAATGTGCATACTTTGTAGATTCCATTTAGGAAATAAAACACATTTTCTAAAAACTCTTGTTTTTTACGAAATCATGTAAACCTTCTAGAAGCTGTGGTTTTAAAAAACGGTGGAAGTAAGCTTTTCTTATTTCCAGACGAACGCGCAAACAATAGAAAGTCGTTATGACGTAGAATGTGCATACTTTGTTGATTCCATTTATGAAATAAAACACATTTTCTAAAAACTCGTGTATTTTAAGAAATCGTGTAAACCTTCTAGAAGCTGTGATTTTAAAAAACAGTGGAAGTAAGCTTTTCTTATTTCCGAACGCATGCGCAAACTATAGAAAGTCATTATGATGTAGAATGTGCATACTTTGTTGATTCCATTTATGAAATAAAACACAGTTTCTAAAAACTCGTGTTTTTTAAGAAATCATGTAAACCTTCTAGAAGCTGTGATTTTAAAAAACGGTGGAAGTAAGCTTTTCTTAATTCTGGACGCATGCGCAAACTATAGAAAGTCGCTATGACATAGAATGTGCATACTTTGTTGATTCCATTTACGAAATAAAACACATTTTCTAAAAACTCGTGTTTTTTAAGAAATCATGTAAACCTTCTAGAAGCTGTGATTTTAAAAAACGGTGAAAGTAAGCTTTTCTTATTTCCGGACGAACGCGCAAACTATAGAAAGTCGTTATGACGTAGAATGTGCATAATTTTTTGATTCCATTTATGAAATAAAACACATTTTCTAAAAACTCGTGTTTTTTAAGAAATCGTGTAAATCTTCTAGAAGCTGTGATTTTCAAAAACGGTGGAAGTAAGCTTTTCTTATTTCCGGACGCATGCGCAAACTATAGAAAGTCGTTATGACGTAGAATGTGCATACTTTGTTGATTCCATTTATGAAATAAAACACAGTTTCTAAAAACTCGTGTTTTTTAAGAAATCATGTAAACCTTCTAGAAGCTGTGATTTTAAAAAACGGGCGAAGTAAGCTTTTCTTATTTCCAAACGCGTGCGCAAACTATAGAAAGTCATTATGACGTAGAATGTGCATACTTTGTAGATTCCATTTATGAAATAAAATACATTTTCTAAAAACTCGTTTTTTTTTACGAAATCACGTAAACCTTCTAGAAGCTGTGATTTTAAAAAATGGTGGAAGTAACCTTTTCTTATTTCAGGACGAATGCGCAAACTATAGAAAGTCGTTATGACTTAGAATATGCATACCTTGTTGATTCCATTTATGAAATAAAACACATTTTCTAAAAACTCGTGTTTTTTAAGAAATCATGTAAACCTTCTAGAAGCTGTGATTTTAAAAAACGGTGGAAGTAAGCTTTTCTTATTTCTGGATGCATGCGCAAACTATAGAAAGTCGCTATGACATAGAATCTGCATACTTTGTTGATTCCATTTACGAAATAAGCTTTTCTTATTTCCAAACACATGCGCAAATTATGGAAAGTCGTTATGACGTAGAATGTGCATACTTCGTTGATTCCATTTATTCACTAAAACACATTTTCTAAAAACTCATGTTTTTTAAGAAATCATGTAAACCTTCTAGAATCTTTGATTTTAAAAAATGGTGGAAGTAAGCTTTTCTTATTTCCGGACGGATGCGCAAACTATAGAAAGTCGTTATGACGTAGAATGTGCATACTTTGTAGATGCCATTTATGAAATAAAACACATTTTCTAAAAACTCGTGTTTTTTAAGAAATCATGTAAGCCTTCTAGAAGCTGTGATTTTAAAAAACGGGGGAAGTAAGCGTTTCTTATTTCCAGACGCATGTGCAAACTATACAAAATTGTTATGACGTAGAATGTGCATACTTTGTAGATTCCATTTATGAAATAAAACACATTTTCTAAAAACTCGTGTTTTTTACGAAATCATGTAAACCTTCTAGAAGCTGTGATTTTAAAAAACGGTGGAAGTAAGCTTTTCTTATTTCTGGACGCATGCGCAAACTATAGAAAGTTGCTATGACGTAGAATGTGCATACTTTGTAGATTCCATTTATGAAATAAAACACATTTTCTAAAAACTCGTGTTTTTTACGAAATCATTTAAACCTTCTAGAAGCTGTTATTTGAAAAAATGGTGGAAGTAAGCTTTTCTTATTTCCGGATGCATGAGCAAACTATAGAAAGTCGTTATGACGTAGAATGTGCATACTTTGTTGATTCCATTTATGAAATAAAACACATTTTCTAAAAACTCGTGTTTTTTAAGAAATGATGTAAACCTTCTAGAAGCTGTGATTTTAAAAATCGGGGGAAGTAAGCTTTTATTATTTCCAAACGCTTGCGCAAACTATAGAAAGTCATTATGACGTAGAATGTGCATACTTTGTTGATTCCATTTATGAAATAAAACACATTTTCTAAAAACTCGTGTTTTTTACGAAATCATGTAAACCTTCTAGAAGCTGTGATTTTAAAAAACAGTGGAAGTAAGCTTTTCTTATTTCCGGACGCATGCGCTAACTATAGAAATTCGTTATGACGTAGAATGTGCATAATTTGTTGATTCCATTTTTTAAATAAAACACATTTTCTAAAAACTCGTGTTTTTTGACAAATCATGTAAACCTTCTAGAAGCTGTGATTTTAGAAAACGAGGGAAGTAAGCTTTTCTTATTTGCAAACGCATGCGCAAACTATAGAAAGTCGTTATGACGTACAATGTGCATACTTTGTTGATTCCATTTATGAAATAAAACACATTTTCTAAAAACTCGTCTTTTTTTAGAAATCATGTAAACCTTCTAGAAGCTGTGATTTTAAAAAACCGGGGAGGTAAGCTTTTCTTATTTACGGACGCATGCGCAAACTATAGAAAGTCGTTATGGCGAAGAATGTGCATACTTTGTAGATTCCATTTAGGAAATAAAACACATTTTCTAAAAACTCGTGTTTTTTACGAAATCATGTAAACCTTCTAGAAGCTGTAATTTTAAAAAATGGTGGAAGTAAGCTTTTCTTTTTTCCGGATGCATGAGCAAACTATAGAAAGTCGTTATGACGTAGAATGTGCATAATTTGTTGATTCCATTTTTTAAATAAAACACATTTTCTAAAAACTCGTGTTTTTTAACAAATCTTTTAAACCTTCTCGAAGCTGTGATTTTAAAAAACGGGGGAAGTAAGCTTTTCTTATTTCCAAATGCATGCGCAAACTGTAGAAAGTCGTTATTATGTATAATGTGCATACTTTGTTGATTCCATTTATGAAATAAAACACATTTTCTAAAAACTCGTGTTTTTTAAGAAATCATGTAAACCTTCTAGAAGCTGTGATTTTAAAAAACGGGGGAAGTAAGCTTTTCTTATTTCCGGACGCATGCGCAAACTATAGAAAGTCGTTATGACGTAGAATGTGCATACTTTGTAGATTCCATTTAGGAAATAAAACACATTTTTCTAAAACTCGTGTTTTTTACGAAATCATGTAAACCTTCTAGAAGCTGTGATTTTAAAAAACGGTGGAAGTAAACTTTTCTTATTTCCGGACGAATGCGCAAACTATAGAAAGTCGTTATGACGTAGAATGTGCATACTTTGTTGATTCCATTTATGAAATAAAACATATTTTCTAAAAACTCATGTTTTTTAAGAAATCGTGTAAACCTTCTAGAAGCTGTGATTTTAAAAAACGGTGGAAGTAAGCTTTTGTTATTTCTGGACGCATGCGCAAACTATAGAAATTGATTATGACGTAGAATGTGCATACTTTGTTGATTCCATTTATGAAATAAAACACAGTTTCTAAAAACTCGTGTTTTTTAAGAAATCATAAAGCCTTCTAGAAGCTGTGATTTTAAAAAACGAGGGAAGTAAGCTTTTCTTATTTCCAAATGCATGCGCAAACTATAGAAACTCGTTATGACGTAGAATGTGCATACTTTGTTGATTCCATTTATGAAATAAAACACATTTTCTAAAAACTCGTGTTTTTTAAGAAATCATGCAAAACTTCTAGAATCTGTGATTTTAAAAAATGGGGGACGTAAGCTTTTCTTATTTCCGGACGCATGCGCAAAATATAGAAATTCGTTATGATGTAGAATGTGCATACTTTGTAGATTCCATTTATGAAATAAAACACATTTTCTAAAAACTCGTGTTTTTTACGAAATCATGTAAACCTTCTAGAAGCTGTGATTTTAAAAAACGGGGGAAGTAAGCTTTTCTTATTTCCGGACGCATGCGCAAACAGTAGAAAGTTGTTATGACGTAGAATGTGCATACTTTGTAGATTCCATTTATCAAATAAAAAACATTTTCTAAAAACTCGTGTTTTTTACGAAATCATGTAAACCTTCTAGAAGCTGTGATTTTAAAAAACGGGGGAAGTAAGCTTTTCTTATTTCCGGACGCATGCGCAAACTATAGAAAGTCGTTATGACGTAGAATGTGCATACTTTGTAGATTCCATTTAGGAAATAAAACACATTTTCTAAAAACTCTTATTTTTACGAAATCATGTAAACCTTCTAGAAGCTGTGGTTTTAAAAAACGGTGGAAGTAAGCTTTTCTTATTTCTGGACGAACGCGCAAACAATAGAAAGTCATTATGACGTAGAATGTGCATACTTTGTTGATTCCATTTATGAAATAAAACACATTTTCTAAAAACTCGTGTTTTTTAAGAAATCGTGTAAACCTTCTAGAAGCTGTGATTTTAAAAAACAGTGGAAGTAAGCTTTTCTTATTTCCGAACGCATGCGGAAACTATAGAAAGTCGTTATGATGTAGAATGTGCATACTTTGTTGATTCCATTTATGCAATAAAACACAGTTTCTAAAAACTCGTGTTTTTTAAGAAATCATGTAAACCTTCTAGAAGCTGTGATTTTAAAAAACGGTGGAAGTAAGCTTTTCTTATTTCTGGACGCATGCGCAAACTATAGAAAGTCGCTATGACATAGAATGTGCATACTTTGTTGATTCCATTTACGAAATAAAACACATTTTCTAAAAACTCGTGTTTTTTAAGAAATCATGTAAACCTTCTAGAAGCTGTCATTTTAAAAAACGGGGGAAGTTAGCTTTTCTTATTTCCAAACGCATGCGCAACTTATAGAAAGTCGTTATGACGTAGAATGTGCATACTTCGTTGATTCCATTTGTTTACTAAAACACATTTTCTAAAAACTCGTGTTTTTTAAGAAATCATGCAAAACTTCTAGAATCTGTGATTTTAAAAAACGGGGGAGGTAAGCTTTTCTTATTTCCGGACGCATGCGTAAACTATAGAAAATAGTTATGACGTAGAATGTGCATACTTTCTAGATGCCATTGATGAAATAAAACACATTTTCTAAAAACTCGTGTTTTTTACGAAATCATGTAAACCTTCTAGAAGCTGTGATTTTAAAAAACGGTGGAAGTAAGCTTTTCTTATTTTCGGACGAATGCGCAAACAGTAGAAATCGTTATGACGTAGAATGTGCATACTTTGTTGATTCCATTTATGAAATAAAACACATTTTCTAAAAACTCGTATTTTTTAAGAAGTCATGTAAACCTTCTAGAAGCCGTGATTTTAAAAAACGGTGGAAGTAAGCTTTTCTTAGTTCCGGACGCATGTGCAAACTATAAAAAGTCGTTATGACATAGAATGTGCATACTTTGTTGATTCCATTTATGAAATTAAACAAACTTTCTAAAAACTCGTGTTTTTTAAGAAATCATGTAAACCTTCTAGAAGCTGTGATTTTAAAAAACGGGGGAAGTAAGCTTTTCTTATATCCTGATGCATGCGCAAACTATAGAAATTCGTTATGACGTAGAATGTGCATACTTTTTTGATTCCATTTATGAAATAAAACACATTTTCTAAAAACTCGTGTTTTTTAAGAAATCTTGTAAACCTTCTAGAAGCTGTGATTTTAAAAAACGATGGAAGTAAGCTTTTCTTATTTCCGGACGCATGAACAAACTATAGAAACTCTTTATGACATAGAATGTGCATACTTTGTAGATTCCATTTATGAAATAAAACACATTTTCTAAAAACTCGTGTTTTTTACGAAATCATGTAAATCTTCTAGAAGCTGTGATTTTAAAAAACAGTGGAAGTATGCTTTTCTTATTTCCGGACACATGCGCAAACTATAGAAAGCCGTTATGACATAGAATGTGCATACTTTGTAGATTCCATTTATGAAATAAAACACATTTTCTAAAAACTCGTGTTTTTTAAGAAATCATGTAAACCTTCTAGAAGCTGTGATTTTAAAAAACGGCGGAAGTAAGCTTTTCTTATTTCTGGATGCCTGCGCAAACTATAGAAAGTCGCTATGCAATAGAATGTGCATACTTTGTTGATTCCATTTACGAAATAAAACACATTTTCTAAAAACTCGTGTTTTTTAAGAAATCATGTAAACCTTCTAGAAGCTGTGATTTTAAAAAACGATGGAAGTAATCTTTTCTTATTTCCGGACTATGCGCAAACTATAGAAAGTCTTTATGACAAAGAATGTTCATACTTTGTAGATTCCATTTATGAAATAAAACACATTTTCTAAAAACTCGTGTTTTTTACGAAATCATGTAATCCTTCTAGAAGCTGTGACTTTAAAAAACGGTGGAAGTATGCTTTTCTTATTTCCGCACGCATGCGCAAACTATAGAAAGTCGTTGTGATGTAGAATGTGCATACTTTGTTGATTCTATTTATGAAATAAAACACATTTTCTAAAAACTCGTGTTTTTTAAGAAATCATGTATACCTTCTAGAAGCTGTGATTTTAAAAAACAGGGGAAGTAAGTTTTTCTTATTTCCAAACGCATGCGCAAACTATAGAAAGTCGTTATGACGTAGAATGTGCATACTTTGTTAATTCCATTTATGAAATAAAACACATTTTCTAAAAACTCGTGTTTTTTTAAAAATCATGTAAACCTTCTAGAAGCTCTGATTTTAAAAAACGGGGGAAGTAAGCTTTTCTTATTTCCAAACGCATCCGCAAACTATAGAAAGTCGCTATGATGTAGAATGTGCATACTTTGTAGATTCCATTTATGAAATAAAACACATTTTCTAAAAACTCGTGTTTTTTACGAAATCATGTAAACCTTCGAGAAGCTGTGATTTTAAAAAATGGTGGAAGTAAGCTTTTCTTATTTCCGGACGCATGCGCAAACTATAGATGTCATTATGACGTAGAATGTCCATACTTTGTTAATTCCATTTATTAAATAAAACACATTTTCTAAAAACTCATGTTTTTTAACAAATCATGTAAACCTTCTACAAGCTGTGATTTTAAAAAACAGAGGAAGCAAGTTTTTCTTATTTCCAAACGCATGCGGAAACTATATAAAGTCGTTATGACGTAGAATGTGTATACTTTGTTGATTCCATTTATGAAATAAAACACATTTTCTAAAAACTAATGTTTTTTAAGAAATCATGTAAACCTTCTAGAAGCTGTGATTTTATAAAATGGGGGAAGTAAGCTTTTCTTATTTCCGGACGCATGCGCAAAGTATAGAAATTCATTATGACGTAGAATGTGCATACTTTGTAGATTCCATTTATGAAATAAAACACATTTTCTAAAAACTCGTGTTTTTTAAGAAATCGTGTAAACCTTCTAGAAGCTGTGATTTTAAAAAACGGTGGAAGTAAGCTTTTCTTATTTCCGGACGCATGCGCAAACTATAGAAAGTCGTGATGACGTAGAATGTGTATACTTTGTTGATTCCATTTATGAAATAAAACACAGTTTCTAAAAACTCGTGTTTTTTAAGAAATCATGTAAACCTTCTAGAAGCTGTGATTTTAAAAAACGGGGGAAGTAAGCTTTTATTATTTCCAAACGCTTGCGCAAACCATAGAAAGTCGTTATGACGTAGAATGTGCATACTTTGTTGATTCCATTTATGAAATAAAACACATTTTCTAAAAACTCGTGTTTTTTACGAAATCATGTAAACCTTCTAGAAGCTGTGATTTTAAAAAACGTTGGAAGTAAGGTTTTCTTATTTCCAAACGCTTGCGCAAACTATAGAAAGTTGTTATGACGTAGAATGTGCATACTTTGTAGATTCCATTTATGAAATAAAACACATTTTCTAAAAACTCGTGTTTTTTACGAAATCATGTAAACCTTCTAGAAGCTGTGATTTTAAAAAACGGTCGAAGTAAGCTTTTCTTATTTCTGGACGCATGCGCAAACTATAGAAAGTCGTTATGACGTAGAATGTGCATACTTTGTAGATTCCATTTATGAAATAAAACACATTTTCTAAAAACTCGTGTTTTTTATGAAATCATTTAAACCTTCTAGAAGCTTTTATTTTAAAAAACGGTGGAAGTAAGCTTTTCTTATTTCCGGACGAATGAGCAAACTATAGAAATTCGTTATGATGTAGAATGTGCATACTTTGTTGATTCCATTTATGAAATAAAACACATTTTCTAAAAACTCGTGTTTTTTAAGAAATCATGTAAACCTTCTAGAAGCTGTGATTTTAAAAATCGGGGGAAGTAAGCTTTTATTATTTCCAAACGCTTGCGCAAACTATAGAAAGTCGTTATGACGTAGAATGTGCATACTTTGTTGATTCCATTTATGAAATAAAACACATTTTCTAAAAACTCGTGTTTTTTACGAAATCATGTAAACCTTCTAGAAGCTGTGATTTTAAAAAACGGTGGAAGTAAGCTTTTCTTATTTCCGGACGCATGCGCAAACTATAGAAAGTCGTTATGACGTACAATGTGCATAATTTGTTGATTCCATATTTTAAATAAAACACATTTTCTAAAAACTCATGTTTTTTAACAAATCATGTAAACCTTCTAGAAGCTGTGATTTTAAAAAACGGGGGAAGTAAGCTTTTCTTATTTGCAAACGCATGCGCAAACTATAGAAAGTCGTTATGACGTAGAATGTGCATACTTTGTTGATTCCATTTATGAAATAAAACACATTTTCTAAAAACTCGTGTTTTTTAAGAAAGCATGTAAACCTTCTAGAAGCTTTGATTTTAAAAAACGGTGGAAGTAAGCTTTTCTTATTTCCGGACGTATGCGCAAACTATAGAAAGTCGTTATGACATAGAATGTGCAGGCTTTGTTGATTCCATTTATGAAATAAAACACATTTTCTAAAAACTCGTGTTTTTTAAGAAATCATGTAAACCTTCTAGAAGCTGTGATTTTAAAAAACGGGGGAAGTAAGCTTTTATTATTTCCAAACGCTTGCGCAAACTATAGAAAGTCGTTATGACGTAGAATGTGCATACTTTGTTGATTCCATTTATGAAATAAAACACATTTTCTAAAAACTCGTGTTTTTTATGAAATCATTTAAACCTTCTAGAAGCTTTTATTTTAAAAAACGGTGGAAGTAAGCTTTTCTTATTTCCGGATGAATGAGCAAACTATAGAAATTCGTTATGATGTAGAATGTGCATACTTTGTTGATTCCATTTATGAAATAAAACACATTTTCTAAAAACTCGTGTTTTTTAAGAAATCATGTAAACCTTCTAGAAGCTGTGATTTTAAAAATCGGGGGAAGTAAGATTTTATTATTTCCAAATGCTTGCGCAAACTATAGATAGTCGTTATGACGTAGAATGTGCATACTTTGTTGATTCCATTTATGAAATAAAACACATTTTCTAAAAACTCGTGTTTTTTACGAAATCATGTAAACCTTCTAGAAGCTGTGATTTTAAAAATCGGGGGAAGTAAGCTTTTATTATTTCCA
This sequence comes from Larix kaempferi, assembly GCA_027924585.1. Lineage (NCBI taxonomy): Eukaryota > Viridiplantae > Streptophyta > Pinopsida > Pinales > Pinaceae > Larix > Larix kaempferi. Next base: position 5,191,109 of record BSBM01000324.1, read on the forward strand.
AACGCTTGCGCAAACTATAGAAAGTCGTTATGACGTACAATGTGCATAATTTGTTGATTCCATATTTTAAATAAAACACATTTTCTAAAAACTCATGTTTTTTAACAAATCATGTAAACCTTCTAAAAGCTGTGATTTTAAAAAACGGGGGAAGTAAGCTTTTCTTATTTGCAAACGCATGCGCAAACTATAGAAAGTCGTTATGACGTAGAATGTGCATACTTTGTTGATTCCATTTATGAAATAAAACACATTTTCTAAAAACTCGTGTTTTTTAAGAAAGCATGTAAACCTTCTAGAAGCTTTGATTTTAAAAAACGGTGGAAGTAAGCTTTTCTTATTTCCGGACGTATGCGCAAACTATAGAAAGTCGTTATGACATAGAATGTGCAGGCTTTGTTGATTCCATTTATGAAATAAAACACATTTTCTAAAAACTCGTGTTTTTTAAGAAATCATGTAAACCTTCTAGAAGCTGTGATTTTAAAAAACGGGGGAAGTAAGCTTTTATTATTTCCAAACGCTTGCGCAAACTATAGAAAGTCGTTATGACGTAGAATGTGCATACTTTGTTGATTCCATTTATGAAATAAAACACATTTTCTAAAAACTTGTGTTTTTTAAGAAATCATGTAAACCTTCTAGACGCTGTGATTTTAAAAAACGGGGGAAGTAAGCTTTTCTTATTTCCGGATGCATGCGCAAACTATAGAAAGTCATTATGACGTAGAATGTGCATACTTTGTAGATTCCATTCAGGAAATAAAACACATTTTCTAAAAACTCGTGTTTTTTAAGAAATCATTTAAACCTTCTAGAAGCTGTTATTTGAAAAAACGGTGGAAGTAAGTTTTTCTTATTTCCGGACGCATGAGCAAACTATAGAAAGTCGTTATGACGTAGAATGTGCAGGCTTTGTTGATTCCATTTATGAAATAAAACACATTTTCTAAAAACTCGTGTTTTTTAAGAAATCATGTAAACCTTCTAGAAGCTGTGATTTTAAAAAACGGGGGAAGTAAGCTTTTATTATTTCCAAACACTTGCGCAAACTATAGAAAGTCGTTATGACATAGAATGTGCATACTTTGTTGATTCCATTTATGAAATAAAACACATTTTCTAAAAACTCGTGTTTTTTAAGAAATCATGTAAACCTTCTAGACGCTGTGATTTTAAAAAACGGGGGAAGTAAGCTTTTCTTATTTCCGGATGCATGCGCAAACTATAGAAAGTCATTATGACGTAGAATGTGCATACTTTGTAGATTCCATTCAGGAAATAAAACACATTTTCTAAAAACTCGTGTTTTTTAAGAAATCATTTAAACCTTCTAGAAGCTGTTATTTGAAAAAACGGTGGAAGTAAGCTTTTCTTATTTCCGGACGCATGAGCAAACTATAGAAAGTCGTTATGACGTAGAATGTGCATACTTTGTTGATTCCATTTATGAAATAAAACACATTTTCTAAAAACTCGTGTTTTTTAAGAAATCATGTAAACCTTCTAGAAGCTGTGATTTTAAAAATCGGGGGAAGTAAGCTTTTATTATTTCCAAACGCTTGCGCAAACTATAGAAAGCCGTTATGACGTAGAATGTGCATACTTTGTTGATTCCATTTATGAAATAAAACACATTTTCTAAAAACTCGTGTTTTTTACGAAATCATGTAAACCTTCTAGAAGCTGTGATTTTAAAAAAAGGTGGAAGTAAGCTTTTCTTATTTCCGGACGCATGCGCAAACTATAGAAATTCGTTATGACGTAGAATGTGCATAATTTGTTGATTCCATTTTTTAAATAAAACACATTTTCTAAAAACTCGTGTTTTTTAACAAATCATGTAAACCTTCTAGAAGCTGTGATTTTAGAGAACGAGGGAAGTAAGCTTTTCTTATTTGCAAACGCATGCGCAAACTATAGAAAGTCGTTATGACGTACAATGTGCATACTTTGTTGATTCCATTTATGAAATAAAACACATTTTCTAAAAACTCGTCTTTTTTTAGAAATCATGTAAACCTTCTAGAAGCTGTGATTTTAAAAAACCGGGGAGGTAAGCTTTTCTTATTTCCGGACGCATGCGCAAACTATAGAAAGTCGTTATGGCGAAGAATGTGCATACTTTGTAGATTCCATTTAGGAAATAAAACACATTTTCTAAAAACTCGTGTTTTTTACGAAATCATTTAAACCTTCTAGAAGCTGTAATTTTAAAAAATGGTGGAAGTAAGCTTTTCTTTTTTCCGGACGCATGAGCAAACTATAGAAAGTCGTTATGACGTAGAATGTGCATAATTTGTTGATTCCATTTTTTAAATAAAACACATTTTCTAAAAACTCGTGTTTTTTAACAAATCATTTAAACCTTCTCGAAGCTGTGATTTTAAAGAACGGGGGAAGTAAGCTTTTCTTATTTCCAAATGCATGCGCAAACTGTAGAAAGTCGTTATGATGTATAATGTGCATACTTTGTTGATTCCATTTATGAAATAAAACACATTTTCTAAAAACTCGTGTTTTTTAAGAAATCATGTAAACCTTCTAGAAGCTGTGATTTTAAAAAACGGGGGAAGTAAGCTTTTCTTATTTCCGGACGCATGCGCAAACTATAGAAAGTCGTTATGACGTAGAATGTGCATACTTTGTAGATTCCATTTAGGAAATAAAACACATTTTTCTAAAACTCGTGTTTTTTACGAAATCATGTAAACCTTCTAGAAGCTGTGATTTTAAAAAACGGTGGAAGTAAACTTTTCTTATTTCCGGACGAATGCGCAAACTATAGAAAGTCGTTATGACGTAGAATGTGCATACTTTGTTGATTCCATTTATGAAATAAAACATATTTTCTAAAAACTCATGTTTTTTAAGAAATCGTGTAAACCTTCTAGAAGCTGCGATTTTAAAAAACGGTGGAAGTAAGCTTTTCTTATTTCTGGACGCATGCGCAAACTATAGAAATTCATTATGACGTAGAATGTGCATACTTTGTTGATTCCATTTATGAAATAAAACACAGTTTCTAAAAACTCGTGTTTTTTAAGAAATCATGAAGCCTTCTAGAAGCTGTGATTTTAAAAAATGAGGGAAGTAAGCTTTTCTTATTTCCAAATGCATGCGCAAACTATAGAAACTCGTTATGACGTAGAATGTGCATACTTTGTTGATTCCATTTATGAAATAAAACACATTTTCTAAAAACTCGTGTTTTTTAAGAAATCATGCAAAACTTCTAGAATCTGTGATTTTAAAAAATGGGGGACGTAAGCTTTTCTTATTTCCGGACGCATGCGCAAAATATAGAAATTCGTTATGATGTAGAATGTGCATACTTTGTAGATTCCATTTATGAAATAAAACACATTTTCTAAAAACTCGTGTTTTTTACGAAATCATGTAAACCTTCTAGAAGCTGTGATTTTAAAAAACGGGGGAAGTAAGCTTTTCTTATTTCCGGACGCATGCGCAAACAGTAGAAAGTTGTTATGACGTAGAATGTGCATACTTTGTAGATTCCATTTATCAAATAAAAAACATTTTCTAAAAACTCGTGTTTTTTACGAAATCATGTAAACCTTCTAGAAGCTGTGATTTTAAAAAACGGGGGAAGTAAGCTTTTCTTATTTCCGGACGCATGCGCAAACTATAGAAAGTCGTTATGACGTAGAATGTGCATACTTTGTAGATTCCATTTAGGAAATAAAACACATTTTCTAAAAACTCTTGTTTTTTACAAAATCATGTAAACCTTCTAGAAGCTGTGGTTTTAAAAAATGGTGGAAGTAAGCTTTTCTTATTTCTGGACGAACGCGCAAACAATAGAAAGTCATTATGACGTAGAATGTGCATACTTTGTTGATTCCATTTATGAAATAAAACACATTTTCTAAAAACTCGTGTTTTTTAAGAAATCGTGTAAACCTTCTAGAAGCTGTGATTTTAAAAAACAGTGGAAGTAAGCTTTTCTTATTTCCGAACGCATGCGGAAACTATAGAAAGTCGTTATGATGTAGAATGTGCATACTTTGTTGATTCCATTTATGAAATAAAACACAGTTTCTAAAAACTCGTGTTTTTTAAGAAATCATGTAAACCTTCTAGAAGCTGTGATTTTAAAAAAGGTGGAAGTAAGCTTTTCTTATTTCTGGACGCATGCGCAAACTATAGAAAGTCGCTATGACATAGAATGTGCATACTTTGTTGATTCCATTTACGAAATAAAACACATTTTCTAAAAACTCGTGTTTTTTAAGAAATCATGTAAACCTTCTAGAAGCTGTCATTTTAAAAAACGGGGGAAGTTAGCTTTTCTTATTTCCAAACGCATGCGCAACTTATAGAAAGTCGTTATGACGTAGAATGTGCATACTTCGTTGATTCCATTTATTTACTAAAACACATTTTCTAAAAACTCGTGTTTTTTAAGAAATCATGCAAAACTTCTAGAATCTGTGATTTTAAAAAACGGGGGAGGTAAGCTTTTCTTATTTCCGGACGCATGCGTAAACTATAGAAAATAGTTATGACGTAGAATGTGCATACTTTCTAGATGCCATTTATGAAATAAAACACATTTTCTAAAAACTCGTGTTTTTTACGAAATCATGTAAACTTTCTAGAAGCTGTGATTTTAAAAAACGGTGGAAGTAAGCTTTTCTTATTTTCAGACGAATGCGCAAACAGTAGAAATCGTTATGACGTAGAATGTGCATACTTTGTTGATTCCATTTATGAAATAAAACACATTTTCTAAAAACTCGTATTTTTTAAGAAGTCATGTAAACCTTCTAGAAGCCGTGATTTTAAAAAACGGTGGAAGTAAGCTTTTCTTAGTTCCGGACGCATGTGCAAACTATAAAAAGTCGTTATGACATAGAATGTGCATACTTTGTTGATTCCATTTATGAAATTAAACAAACTTTCTAAAAACTCGTGTTTTTTAAGAAATCATGTAAACCTTCTAGAAGCTGTGATTTTAAAAAACGGGGGAAGTAAGCTTTTCTTATATCCTGATGCATGCGCAAACTATAGAAATTCGTTATGACGTAGAATGTGCATACTTTTTTGATTCCATTTATGAAATAAAACACATTTTCTAAAAACTCGTGTTTTTTAAGAAATCTTGTAAACCTTCTAGAAGCTGTGATTTTAAAAAACGGTAGAAGTAAGCTTTTCTTATTTCCGGACGCATGAACAAACTATAGAAACTCTTTATGACATAGAATGTGCATACTTTGTAGATTCCATTTATGAAATAAAACACATTTTCTAAAAACTCGTGTTTTTTACGAAATCATGTAAATCTTCTAGAAGCTGTGATTTTAAAAAACAGTGGAAGTATGCTTTTCTTATTTCCGGACACATGCGCAAACTATAGAAAGCCGTTATGACATAGAATGTGCATACTTTGTAGATTCCATTTATGAAATAAAACACATTTTCTAAAAACTCGTGTTTTTTAAGAAATCATGTAAACCTTCTAGAAGCTGTGATTTTAAAAAACGGCGGAAGTAAGCTTTTCTTATTTCTGGATGCATGCGCAAACTATAGAAAGTCGCTATGCAATAGAATGTGCATACTTTGTTGATTCCATTTACAAAATAAAACACATTTTCTAAAAACTCGTGTTTTTTAAGAAATCATGTAAACCTTCTAGAAGCTGTGATTTTAAAAAACGATGGAAGTAAGCTTTTCTTATTTCCGGACTATGCGCAAACTATAGAAAGTCGTTATGACAAAGAATGTTCATACTTTGTAGATTCCATTTATGAAATAAAACACATTTTCTAAAAACTCGTGTTTTTTACGAAATCATGTAAACCTTCTAGAAGCTGTGACTTTAAAAAACGGTGGAAGTATGCTTTTCTTATTTCCGCACGCATGCGCAAACTATAGAAAGTCGTTGTGACGTAGAATGTGCATACTTTGTTGATTCTATTTATGAAATAAAACACATTTTCTAAAAACTCCTGTTTTTTAAGAAATCATGTATACCTTCTAGAAGCTGTGATTTTAAAAAACAGGGGAAGTAAGTTTTTCTTATTTCCAAACGCATGCGCAAACTATAGAAAGTCGTTATGACGTAGAATGTGCATACTTTGTTAATTCCATTTATGAAATAAAACACATTTTCTAAAAACTCGTGTTTTTTTAAAAATCATGTAAACCTTCTAGAAGCTCTGATTTTAAAAAACGGGGGAAGTAAGCTTTTCTTATTTCCAAACGCATCCGCAAACTATAAAAAGTCGCTATGATGTAGAATGTGCATACTTTGTAGATTCCATTTATGAAATAAAACACATTTTCTAAAAACTCGTGTTTTTTACGAAATCATGTAAACCTTCGAGAAGCTGTGATTTTAAAAAATGGTGGAAGTAAGCTTTTCTTATTTCCGGACGCATGCGCAAACTATAGATGTCATTATGACGTAGAATGTCCATACTTTGTTGATTCCATTTATGAAATAAAACACATTTTCTAAAAACTAATGTTTTTTAAGAAATCATGTAAACCTTCTAGAAGCTGTGATTTTATAAACTGGGGGAAGTAAGCTTTTCTTATTTCCGGACGCATGCGCAAAGTATAGAAATTCATTATGACGTAGAATGTGCATACTTTGTAGATTCCATTTATGAAATAAAACACATTTTCTAAAAACTCGTGTTTTTTAAGAAATCGTGTAAACCTTCTAGAAGCTGTGATTTTAAAAAACGGTGGAAGTAAGCTTTTCTTATTTCCGGACGCATGCGAAAACTATAGAAAGTCGTGATGACGTAGAATGTGTATACTTTGTTGATTCCATTTATGAAATAAAACACAGTTTCTAAAAACTCGTGTTTTTTAAGAAATCATGTAAACCTTCTAGAAGCTGTGATTTTAAAAAACGGGGGAAGTAAGCTTTTATTATTTCCAAACGCTTGCGCAAACTATAGAAAGTCGTTATGACGTAGAATGTGCATACTTTGTTGATTCCATTTATGAAATAAAACACATTTTCTAAAAACTCGTGTTTTTTACGAAATCATGTAAACCTTCTAGAAGCTGTGATTTTAAAAAACGTTGGAAGTAAGGTTTTCTTATTTCCAAACGCTTGCGCAAACTATAGAAAGTTGTTATGACGTAGAATGTGCATACTTTGTAGATTCCATTTATGAAATAAAACACATTTTCTAAAAACTCGTGTTTTTTACGAAATCATGTAAACCTTCTAGAAGCTGTGATTTTAAAAGACGGTCGAAGTAAGCTTTTATTATTTCTGGACGCATGCGCAAACTATAGAAAGTCGTTATGACGTAGAATGTGCATACTTTGTAGATTCCATTTATGAAATAAAACACATTTTCTAAAAACTCGTGTTTTTTATGAAATCATTTAAACCTTCTAGAAGCTTTTATTTTAAAAAACGGTGGAAGTAAGCTTTTCTTATTTCCGGACGAATGAGCAAACTATAGAAATTCGTTATGATGTAGAATGTGCATACTTTGTTGATTCCATTTATGAAATAAAACACATTTTCTAAAAACTCGTGTTTTTTAAGAAATCATGTAAACCTTCTAGAAGCTGTGATTTTAAAAATCGGGGGAAGTAAGCTTTTATTATTTCCAAACGCTTGCGCAAACTATAGAAAGTCGTTATGACGTAGAATGTGCATACTTTGTTGATTCCATTTATGAAATAAAACACATTTTCTAAAAACTCGTGTTTTTTACGAAATCATGTAAACCTTCTAGAAGCTGTGATTTTAAAAAACGGTGGAAGTAAGCTTTTCTTATTTCCGGACGCATTCGCAAACTATAGAAAGTCGTTATGACGTACAATGTGCATAATTTGTTGATTCCATATTTTAAATAAAACACATTTTCTACAAACTCGTGTTTTTTAACAAATCATGTAAACCTTCTAGAAGCTGTGATTTTAAAAAACGGGGGAAGTAAGCTTTTCTTATTTGCAAACGCATGCGCAAACTATAGAAAGTCGTTATGACGTAGAATGTGCATACTTTGTTGATTCCATTTATGAAATAAAACACATTTTCTAAAAACTCGTGTTTTTTAAGAAAGCATGTAAACCTTCTAGAAGCTTTGATTTTAAAAAACGGTGGAAGTAAGCTTTTCTTATTTCCGGACGTATGCGCAAACTATAGAAAGTCGTTATGACATAGAATGTGCAGGCTTTGTTGATTCCATTTATGAAATAAAACACATTTTCTAAAAACTCGTGTTTTTTAAGAAATCATGTAAACCTTCTAGAAGCTGTGATTTTAAAAAACGGGGGAAGTAACCTTTTATTATTTCCAAACGCTTGCGCAAACTATAGAAAGTCGTTATGACGTAGAATGTGCATACTTTGTTGATTCCATTTATGAAATAAAACACATTTTCTAAAAACTCGTGTTTTTTATGAAATCATTTAAACCTTCTAGAAGCTTTTATTTTAAAAAACGGTGGAAGTAAGCTTTTCTTATTTCCGGACGAATGAGCAAACTATAGAAATTCGTTATGATGTAGAATGTGCATACTTTGTTGATTCCATTTATGAAATAAAACACATTTTCTAAAAACTCGTGTTTTTTAAGAAATCATGTAAACCTTCTAGAAGCTGTGATTTTAAAAATCGGGGGAAGTAAGCTTTTATTATTTCCAAACGCTTGCGCAAACTATAGAAAGTCGTTATGACGTAGAATGTGCATACTTTGTTGATTCCATTTATGAAATAAAACACATTTTCTAAAAACTCGTGTTTTTTACGAAATCATGTAAACCTTCTAGAAGCTGTGATTTTAAAAAACGGTGGAAGTAAGCTTTTCTTATTTCCGGACGCATGCGCAAACTATAGAAAGTCGTTATGACGTACAATGTGCATAATTTGTTGATTCCATATTTTAAATAAAACACATTTTCTAAAAACTCATGTTTTTTAACAAATCATGTAAACCTTCTAGAAGCTGTGATTTTAAAAAACGGGGGAAGTAAGCTTTTCTTATTTGCAAACGCATGCGCAAACTATAGAAAGTCGTTATGAGGTAGAATGTGCATACTTTGTTGATTCCATTTATGAAATAAAACACATTTTCTAAAAACTCGTGTTTTTTAAGAAAGCATGTAAACCTTCTAGAAGCTTTGATTTTAAAAAACGGTGGAAGTAAGCTTTTCTTATTTCCGGACGTATGCGCAAACTATAGAAAGTCGTTATGACATAGAATGTGCAGGCTTTGTTGATTCCATTTATGAAATAAAACACATTTTCTAAAAACTCATGTTTTTTAAGAAATCATGTAAACCTTCTAGAAGCTGTGATTTTAAAAAACGGGGGAAGTAAGCTTTTATTATTTCCAAACGCTTGCGCAAACTATAGAAAGTCATTATGACGTAGAATGTGCATACTTTGTTGATTCCATTTATGAAATAAAACACATTTTCTAAAAACTCGTGTTTTTTAAGAAATCATGTAAACCTTCTAGACGCTGTGATTTTAAAAAACGGGGGAAGTAAGCTTTTCTTATTTCCGGATGCATGCGCAAACTATAGAAAGTCATTATGACGTAGAATGTGCATACTTTGTAGATTCCATTCAGGAAATAAAACACATTTTTCTTAAACTCGAGTTTTTTACGAAATCATGTAAACCTTCTAGAAGCTGTGATTTTAAAAAACGGTGGAAGTCAACTTTTCTTATTTCCGGACGAATGCGCAAACTATAGAAGGTCGTTATGACGTAGAATGTGCATACTTTCTTGATTCCATTTATGAAATAAAACACATTTTCTAAAAACTCGTGTTTTTTAAGAAATCATGTAAACCTTCTAGAAGCTATGATTTTAAAAAACGGGGGAAGTAAGCTTTTATTATTTCCAAACGCTTGCGCAAACTATAGAAAGTCGTTATGACGTAGAATGTGCATACTTTGTTGATTCCATTTATGAAATAAAACACATTTTCCAAAAACTCGTGTTTTTTACGAAATCATGTAAACCTTCTAGAAGCTGTGATTTTAAAAAACGGTGGAAGTAAGCTTTTCTTATTTCCGGACGCATGCGCAAACTAAAGAAAGTCATTATGACATGAAATGTGCATACTTTGTTGATTCCATTTATGAAATAAAACACAGTTTCTAAAAACTCGTGTTTTTTAAGAAGTCGTGTAAACCTTCTAGAAGCTGTGATTTTAAAAAACGGGGGAAGTAATCTTTTCTTATTTCCAAACGCATGCGCAAACTATAGAAAGTCGTTATGACGTAGAACGTGCATACTTTTTTGATTCCATTTATGAAATAAAACACATTTTCTAAAAACTCGAGTTTTTTAAGAAATCATTAAAAACTTCTAGAATCTGTGATTTTAAAAAACGGTGGAAGTAAGCTTTTCTTATTTCCGGACGCATGCGAAAAATATAGAAAGTCGTTATGACGTAGAATGTGCATACTTTGTAGATTCCATTTATCAAATAAAACACATTTTCTAAAAACTTGTGTTTTTTACGAAATCATGTAAACCTTCTAGAAGCTGTGATTTTAAAAAACGTTGGAAGTAAGCTTTTCTTATTTCCAAACGCTTGCGTAAACTATAGAAATTTTTTATGACGTAGAATGTGCATACTTTGTAGATTCCATTAATGAAATAAAGCACATTTTCTACAAACTCATGTTTTTTACGAAATAATGTAAACCTTCTAGAAGCTGTGATTTTAAAAAACGGGGGAAGTAAGCTTTTCTTATTTCCGGACGCATGCGCAAACTATAGAAAGTCGTTATTTCGTAGAATGTGCATACTTTGTAGATTCCATTTAGGAAATAAAACACATTTTCTAAAAACTTTAGTTTTTTACGAATTCATGTAAACCTTCTAGAAGCTGTGATTTTAAAAAACGGTGGAAGTAAGCTTTTCTTATTTCCGGACGAACGCGCAAACTATAGAAAGTCGTTATGACGTAGGATGTGCATAATTTGTTGATTCCATTTACGAAATAAAACACATTTTCTAAAAACTCGTGTTTTTTAAGAAATCGTGTAAACCTTCTAGAAGCTGTGATTTTCAAAAACGGTGGAAGTAAGCTTTTCTTATTTCCGGACGCATGCGCAAACTATAGAAAGTCGTTATGACGTAGAATGTGCATACTTTGTTGATTCCATTTATGAAATAAAACACAGTTTCTAAAAACTCGTGTTTTTTAAGAAATCATGTAAACCTTCTAGAAGCTGTGATTTTAAAAAACGGGGGAAGTAAGCTTTTCTTATTTCCAAACGCGTGCGCAAACTATAGAAAGTCATTATGACGTAGAATGTGCATACTTTGTAGATTCCATTTATGAAATAAAATACATTTTCTAAAAACTCGTGTTTTTTACGAAATCACATAAACCTTCTAGAAGCTGTGATTTTAAAAAACGGTGGAAGTAACCTTTTCTTATTTCCGGACGAATGCGCAAACTATAGAAAGTCGTTATGACTTAGAATGTGCATACTTTGTTGATTCCATTTATGAAATAAAACACATTTTCTAAAAACTCGTGTTTTTTAAGAAATCATGTAAACCTTCTAGAAGCTGTGATTTTAAAAAACGGTGGAAGTAAGCTTTTCTTATTTCTGGATGCATGCGCAAACTATAGAAAGTCGCTATGACATAGAATCTGCATACTTTGTTGATTCCATTTACGAAATAAGCTTTTCTTATTTCCAAACGCATGCGCAAATTATGGAAAGTCGTTATGACGTAGAATGTGCATACTTCGTTGATTCCATTTATTCACTAAAACACATTTTCTAAAAACTCATGTTTTTTAAGAAATCATGTAAACCTTCTAGAACCTTTGATTTTAAAAAACGGTGGAAGTAAGCTTTTCTTATTTCTGGACGGATGCGCAAACTATAGAAAGTCGTTATGACGTAGAATGTGCATACTTTGTAGATGCCATTTATGAAATAAAACACATTTTCTAAAAACTCGTGTTTTTTAAGAAATCATGTAAGCCTTCTAGAAGCTGTGATTTTAAAAAACGGGGGAAGTAAGCGTTTCTTATTTCCGGACGCATGTGCAAACTATACAAAATTGTTATGACGTAGAATGTGCATACTTTGTAGATTCCATTTATGAAATAAAACACATTTTCTAAAAACTCGTGTTTTTTACGAAATCATGTAAACCTTCTCGAAGCTGTGATTTTAAAAAACGGTGGAAGTAAGCTTTTATTATTTCTGGACGCATGCGCAAACTATAGAAAGTTGCTATGACGTAGAATGTGCATACTTTGTAGATTCCATTTATGAAATAAAACAAATTTTCTAAAAACTCGTGTTTTTTACGAAATCATTTAAACCTTCTAGAAGCTGTTATTTGAAAAAACGGTGGAAGTAAGCTTTTCTTATTTCCGGACGCATGAGCAAACTATAGAAAGTCGTTATGACGTAGAATGTGCATACTTTGTTGATTCCATTTATGAAATAAAACACATTTTCTAAAAACTCGTGTTTTTTAAGAAATGATGTAAACCTTCTAGAAGCTGTGATTTTAAAAATCGGGGGAAGTAAGCTTTTATTATTTCCAAACGCTTGCGCAAACTATAGAAAGTCGTTATGACGTAGAATGTGCATACTTTGTTGATTCCATTTATGAAATAAAACACATTTTCTAAAAACTCGTGTTTTTTACGAAATCATGTAAACCTTCTAGAAGCTGTGATTTTAAAAAACGGTGGAAGTAAGCTTTTCTTATTTCCGGACGCATGCGCAAACTATAGAAATTCGTTATGACGTAGAATGTGCATAATTTGTTGATTCCATTTTTTAAATAAAACACATTTTCTAAAAACTCGTGTTTTTTAACAAATCATGTAAACCTTCTAGAAGCTGTGATTTTAGAAAACGGGGGAAGTAAGCTTTTCATATTTGCAAACGCATGCGCAAACTATAGAAAGTCGTTATGACGTACAATGTGCATACTTTGTTGATTCCATTTATGAAATAAAACACATTTTCTAAAAACTCGTCTTTTTTTAGAAATCATGTAAACCTTCTAGAAGCTGTGATTTTAAAAAACCGGGGAGGTAAGCTTTTCTTATTTCCGGACGCATGCGCAAACTATAGAAAGTCGTTATGGAGAAGAATGTGCATACTTTGTAGATTCCATTTAGGAAATAAAACACATTTTCTAAAAACTCGTGTTTTTTACGAAATCATGTAAACCTTCTAGAAGCTGTAATTTTAAAAAATGGTGGAAGTAAGCTTTTCTGATTTCCGGACGCATGAGCAAACTATAGAAAGTCGTTATGACGTAGAATGTGCATAATTTGTTGATTCCATTTTTTAAATAAAACACATTTTCTAAAAACTCGTGTTTTTTAACAAATCATTTAAACCTTCTCGAAGCTGTGATTTTAAAAAACGGGGGAAGTAAGCTTTTCTTATTTCCAAATGCATGCGCAAACCGTAGAAAGTCGTTATGACATATAATGTGCATACTTTGTTGATTCCATTTATGAAATAAAACACATTTTCTAAAAACTCGTGTTTTTTATGAAATCATGTAAACCTTCTAGAAGCTGTGATTTTAAAAAACGGGGGAAGTAAGCTTTTCTTATTTCCGGACACATGCGCAAACTATAGAAAGTCGTTATGACGTAGAATGTGCATACTTTGTAGATTCCATTTAGGAAATAAAACACATTTTTCTAAAACTCGTGTTTTTTACGAAATCATGTAAACCTTCTAGAAGCTGTGATTTTAAAAAACGGTGGAAGTAAACTTTTCTTATTTCCGGACGAATGCGCAAACTATAGAAAGTCGTTATGACGTAGAATGTGCATACTTTGTTGATTCCATTTATGAAATAAAACATATTTTCTAAAAACTCATGTTTTTTAAGAAATCGTGTAAACCTTCTAGAAGCTGTGATTTTAAAAAACGGTGGAAGTAAGCTTTTCTTATTTCTGGACGCATGCGCAAACTATAGAAATTCATTATGACGTAGAATGTGCATACTTTGTTGATTCCATTTATGAAATAAAACACAGTTTCTAAAAACTCGTGTTTTTTAAGAAAACATGTAAGCCTTCTAGAAGCTGTGATTTTAAAAAACGAGGGAAGTAAGCTTTTCTTATTTCCAAATGCATGCGCAAACTATAGAAAGTCGTTATGACGTAGAATGTGCATACTTTGTTGATTCCATTTATGAAATAAAACACATTTTCTAAAAACTCGTGTTTTTTAAGAAATCATGCAAAACTTCTAGAATCTGTGATTTTAAAAAATGGGGGACGTAAGCTTTTCTTATTTCCGGACGCATGCGCAAAATATAGAAATTCGTTATGATGTAGAATGTGCATACTTTGTAGATTCCATTTATGAAATAAAACACATTTTCTAAAAACTCGTGTTTTTTACGAAATCATGTAAACCTTCTAGAAGCCGTGACTTTAAAAAACGGGGGAAGTAAGCTTTTCTTATTTTTGGACGCATGCGCAAACAGTAGAAAGTTGTTATGACGTAGAATGTGCATACTTTGTAGATTCCATTTATGAAATAAAAAACATTTTCTAAAAACTCGTGTTTTTTACAAATCATGTAAACCTTCTAGAAGCTGTGATTTTAAAAAACGGGGGAAGTAAGCTTTTCTTATTTCCGGATGCATGCGCAAACTATAGAAAGTCGTTATGACGTAGAATGTGCATACTTTGTAGATTCCATTTAGGAAATAAAACACATTTTCTAAAAACTCTTGTTTGTTACGAAATCATGTAAACCTTCTAGAAGCTGTGGTTTTAAAAAACGGTGGAAGTAAGCTTTTCTTATTTCCGGACGAACGCGCAAACAATAGAAAGTCGTTATGACGTAGAATGTGCATACTTTGTTGATTCCATTTATGAAATAAAACACATTTTCTAAAAACTCGTGTTTTTTAAGAAATCGTGTAAACCTTCTAGAAGCTGTGATTTTAAAAAACAGTGGAAGTAAGCTTTTCTTATTTCCGAACGCATGCGCAAACTATAGAAAGTCGTTATGATGTAGAATGTGCATACTTTGTTGATTCCATTTATGAAATAAAACACAGTTTCTAAAAACTCGTGTTTTTTAAGAAATCATGTAAACCTTCTAGAAGCTGTGATTTTAAAAAACGGTGGAAGTAAGCTTTTCTTAATTCTGGACGCATGCGCAAACTATAGAAAGTCGCTATGACATAGAATGTGCATACTTTGTTGATTCCATTTACGAAATAAAACACATTTTCTAAAAACTCGTGTTTTTTAAGAAATCATGTAAACCTTCTAGAAGCTGTGATTTTAAAAAACGGTGGAAGTAAGCTTTTCTTATTTCCGGACGAACGCGCAAACTATAGAAAGTCGTTATGACGTAGAATGTGCATAATTTGTTGATTCCATTTATGAAATAAAACACATTTTCTAAAAACTCGTGTTTTTTAAGAAATCGTGTAAACCTTCTAGAAGCTGTGATTTTCAAAAACGGTGGAAGTAAGCTTTTCTTATTTCCGGACGCATGCGCAAACTATAGAAAGTCGTTATGACGTAGAATGTGCATACTTTATTGATTCCATTTATGAAATAAAACACAGTTTCTAAAAACTCGTGTTTTTTAAGAAATCATGTAAACCTTCTAGAAGCTGTGATTTTAAAAAACGGGGGAAGTAAGCTTTTCTTATTTCCAAACGTGTGCGCAAACTATAGAAAGTCATTATGACGTAGAATGTGCATACTTTGTAGATTCCATTTATGAAATAAAATACATTTTCTAAAAACTCATTTTTTTTACGAAATCACGTAAACCTTCTAGAAGCTGTGATTTTAAAAAACGGTGGAAGTAACCTTTTCTTATTTCAGGACGAATGCGCAAACTATAGAAAGTCGTTATGACTTAGAATGTGCATACTTTGTTGATTCCATTTATGAAATAAAACACATTTTCTAAAAACTCGTGTTTTTTAAGAAATCACGTAAACCTTCTAGAAGCTGTGATTTTAAAAAACGGTGGAAGTAAGCTTTTCTTATTTCTGGATGCATGCGCAAACTATAGAAAGTCGCTATGACATAGAATCTGCATACTTTGTTGATTCCATTTACGAAATAAGCTTTTCTTATTTCCAAACGCATGCGCAAATTATGGAAAGTCGTTATGACGTAGAATGTGCATACTTCGTTGATTCCATTTATTCACTAAAACACATTTTCTAAAAACTCATGTTTTTTAAGAAATCATGTAAACCTTCTAGAATCTTTGATTTTAAAAAACGGTGGAAGTAAGCTTTTCTTATTTCCGGACGGATGCGCAAACTATAGAAAGTCGTTATGACGTAGAATGTGCATACTTTGTAGATGCCATTTATGAAATAAAACACATTTTCTAAAAACTCGTGTTTTTTAAGAAATCATGTAAGCCTTCTAGAAGCTGTGATTTTAAAAAACGGGGGAAGTAAGCGTTTCTTATTTCCGGACGCATGTGCAAACTATACAAAATTGTTATGACGTAGAATGTGCATACTTTGTAGATTCCATTTATGAAATAAAACACATTTTCTAAAAACTCGTGTTTTTTACGAAATCATGTAAACCTTCTAGAAGCTGTGATTTTAAAAAACGGTGGAAGTAAGCTTTTCTTATTTCTGGACGCATGCGCAAACTATAGAAAGTTTCTATGACGTAGAATGTGCATACTTTGTAGATTCCATTTATGAAATAAAACACATTTTCTAAAAACTCGTGTTTTTTACGAAATCATTTAAACCTTCTAGAAGCTGTTATTTGAAAAAACGGTGGAAGTAAGCTTTTCTTATTTCCGGACGCATGAGCAAACTATAGAAAGTCGTTATGACGTAGAATGTGCATACTTTGTTGATTCCATTTATGAAATAAAACACATTTTCTAAAAACTCGTGTTTTTTAAGAAATCATGTAAACCTTCTAGAAGCTGTGATTTTAAAAATCGGGGGAAGTAAGCTTTTATTATTTCCAAACGCTTGCGCAAACTATAGAAAGTCGTTATGACGTAGAATGTGCATACTTTGTTGATTCCATTTATGAAATAAAACACATTTTCTAAAAACTCGTGTTTTTTACGAAATCATGTAAACCTTCTAGAAGCTGTGATTTTAAAAAACGGTGGAAGTAAGCTTTTCTTATTTCCGGACGCATGCGCAAACTATAGAAATTCGTTATGACGTAGAATGTGCATAATTTGTTGATTCCATTTTTTAAATAAAACACATTTTCTAAAAACTCGTGTTTTTTAACAAATCATGTAAACCTTCTAGAAGCTGTGATTTTAGAAAACGGGGGAAGTAAGCTTTTCTTATTTGCAAACGCATGCGCAAACTATAGAAAGTCGTTATGACGTACAATGTGCATACTTTGTTGATTCCATTTATGAAATAAAACACATTTTCTAAAAACTCGTCTTTTTTTAGAAATCATGTAAACCTTCTAGAAGCTGTGATTTTAAAAAACCGGGGAGGTAAGCTTTTCTTATTTCCGGACGCATGCGCAAACTATAGAAAGTCGTTATGGCGAAGAATGTGCATACTTTGTAGATTCCATTTAGGAAATAAAACACATTTTCTAAAAACTCGTGTTTTTTACGAAATCATGTAAACCTTCTAGAAGCTGTAATTTTAAAAAATGGTGGAAGTAAGCTTTTCTGATTTCCGGACGCATGAGCAAACTATAGAAAGTCGTTATGACGTAGAATGTGCATAATTTGTTGATTCCATTTTTTAAATAAAACACATTTTCTAAAAACTCGTGTTTTTTAACAAATCATTTAAACCTTCTCGAAGCTGTGATTTTAAAAAACGGGGGAAGTAAGCTTTTCTTATTTCCAAATGCATGCGCAAACTGTAGAAAGTCCTTATGACGTATAATGTGCATACTTTGTTGATTCCATTTATGAAATAAAACACATTTTCTAAAAACTCGTGTTTTTTATGAAATCATGTAAACCTTCTAGAAGCTGTGATTTTAAAAAACGGGGGAAGTAAGCTTTTCTTATGTCCGGACACATGCGCAAACTATAGAAAGTCGTTATGACGTAGAATGTGCATACTTTGTAGATTCCATTTAGGAAATAAAACACATTTTTCTAAAACTCGTGTTTTTTACGAAATCATGTAAATCTTCTAGAAGCTGTGATTTTAAAAAACGGTGGAAGTAAGCTTTTCTTATTTCCGGACGCATGCGCAAACTATAGAAAGTCATTATGACATAGAATGTGCATACTTTGTAGATTCCATTTAGGAAATAAAACACATTTTCTAAAAACTCTTGTTTTTTACGAAATCATGTAAACCTTCTAGAAGCTGTGGTTTTAAAAAACGGTGGAAGTAAGCTTTTCTTATTTCCGGACGAACGCGCAAACAATAGAAAGTCGTTATGACGTAGAATGTGCATACTTTGTTGATTCCATTTATGAAATAAAACACATTTTCTAAAAACTCGTGTATTTTAAGAAATCGTGTAAACCTTCTAGAAGCTGTGATTTTAAAAAACAGTGGAAGTAAGCTTTTCTTATTTCCGAACGCATGCGCAAACTATAGAAAGTCATTATGATGTAGAATGTGCATACTTTGTTGATTCCATTTATGAAATAAAACACAGTTTCTAAAAACTCGTGTTTTTTAAGAAATCATGTAAACCTTCTAGAAGCTGTGATTTTAAAAAACGGTGGAAGTAAGCTTTTCTTAATTCTGGACGCATGCGCAAACTATAGAAAGTCGCTATGACATAGAATGTGCATACTTTGTTGATTCCATTTACGAAATAAAACACATTTTCTAAAAACTCGTGTTTTTTAAGAAATCATGTAAACCTTCTAGAAGCTGTGATTTTAAAAAACGGTGGAAGTAAGCTTTTCTTATTTCCGGACGCATGCGCAAACTATAGAAATTCGTTATGACGTAGAATGTGCATAATTTGTTGATTCCATTTTTTAAATAAAACACATTTTCTAAAAACTCGTGTTTTTTAAGAAATCATGTAAACCTTCTAGAAGCTGTGATTTTCAAAAACGGTGGAAGTAAGCTTTTCTTATTTCCGGACGCATGCGCAAACTATAGAAAGTCGTTATGGCGAAGAATGTGCATACTTTGTAGATTCCATTTAGGAAATAAAACACATTTTCTAAAAACTCGTGTTTTTTACGAAATCATGTAAACCTTCTAGAAGCTGTAATTTTAAAAAATGGTGGAAGTAAGCTTTTCTGATTTCCGGACGCATGAGCAAACTATAGAAAGTCGTTATGACGTAGAATGTGCATAATTTGTTGATTCCATTTTTTAAATAAAACACATTTTCTAAAAACTTGTGTTTTTTAACAAATCATTTAAACCTTCTCGAAGCTGCGATTTTAAAAAACGGGGGAAGTAAGCTTTTCTTATTTCCAAATGCATGCGCAAACTGTAGAAAGTCGTTATGACGTATAATGTGCATACTTTGTTGATTCCATTTATGAAATAAAACACATTTTCTAAAAACTCGTGTTTTTTATGAAATCATGTAAACCTTCTAGAAGCTGTGATTTTAAAAAACGGGGGAAGTAAGCTTTTCTTATTTCCGGACACATGCACAAACTATAGAAAGTCGTTATGACGTAGAATGTGCATACTTTGTAGATTCCATTTAGGAAATAAAACACATTTTTCTAAAACTCGTGTTTTTTACGAAATCATGTAAACCTTCTAGAAGCTGTGATTTTAAAAAACGGTGGAAGTAAACTTTTCTTATTTCCGGACTAATGCGCAAACTATAGAAAGTCGTTATGACGTAGAATGTGCATACTTTGTTGATTCCATTTATGAAATAAAACATATTTTCTAAAAACTCATGTTTTTTAAGAAATCGTGTAAACCTTCTAGAAGCTGTGATTTTAAAAAACGGTGGAAGTAAGCTTTTCTTATTTCTGGACGCATTCGCAAACTATAGAAAGTTGCTATGACGTAGAATGTGCATACTTTGTAGATTCCATTTATGAAATAAAACACATTTTCTAAAAACTCGTGTTTTTTACGAAATCATTTAAACCTTCTAGAAGCTGTTATTTGAAAAAACGGTGGAAGTAAGCTTTTCTTATTTCCGGACGCATGAGCAAACTATAGAAAGTCGTTATGACGTAGAATGTGCATACTTTGTTGATTCCATTTATGAAATAAAACACATTTTCTAAAAACTCGTGTTTTTTAAGAAATCATGTAAACCTTCTAGAAGCTGTGATTTTAAAAATCGGGGGAAGTAAGCTTTTATTATTTCCAAACGCTTGCGCAAACTATAGAAAGTCGTTATGACGTAGAATGTGCATACTTTGTTGATTCCATTTATGAAATAAAACACATTTTCTAAAAACTCGTGTTTTTTACGAAATCATGTAAACCTTCTAGAAGCTGTGATTTTAAAAAACGGTGGAAGTAAGCTTTTCTTATTTCCGGACGCATGCGCAAACTATAGAAATTCGTTATGACGTAGAATGTGCATAATTTGTTGATTCCATTTTTTAAATAAAACACATTTTCTAAAAACTCGTGTTTTTTAGCAAATCATGTAAACCTTCTAGAAGCTGTGATTTTAGAAAACGGGGGAAGTAAGCTTTTCTTATTTGCAAACGCATGCGCAAACTATAGAAAGTCGTTATGACGTACAATGTGCATACTTTGTTGATTCCATTTATGAAATAAAACACATTTTCTAAAAACTCGTCTTTTTTTAGAAATCATGTAAACCTTCTAGAAGCTGTGATTTTAAAAAACCGGGGAGGTAAGCTTTTCTTATTTCCGGACGCATGCGCAAACTATAGAAAGTCGTTATGGCGAAGAATGTGCATACTTTGTAGATTCCATTTAGGAAATAAAACACATTTTCTAAAAACTCGTGTTTTTTACGAAATCATGTAAACCTTCTAGAAGCTGTAATTTTAAAAAATGGTGGAAGTAAGCTTTTCTGATTTCCGGACGCATGAGCAAACTATAGAAAGTCGTTATGACGTAGAATGTGCATAATTTGTTGATTCCATTTTTTAAATAAAACACATTTTCTAAAAACTCGTGTTTTTTAACAAATCATTTAAACCTTCTCGAAGCTGTGATTTTAAAAAACGGGGGAAGTAAGCTTTTCTTATTTCCAAATGCATGCGCAAACTGTAGAAAGTCGTTATGACGTATAATGTGCATACTTTGTTGATTCCATTTATGAAATAAAACACATTTTCTAAAAACTCGTGTTTTTTATGAAATCATGTAAACCTTCTAGAAGCTGTGATTTTAAAAAACGGGGGAAGTAAGCTTTTCTTATGTCCGGACACATGCGCAAACTATAGAAAGTCGTTATGACGTAGAATGTGCATACTTTGTAGATTCCATTTAGGAAATAAAACACATTTTTCTAAAACTCGTGTTTTTTACGAAATCATGTAAACCTTCTAGAAGCTGTGATTTTAAAAAACGGTGGAAGTAAACTTTTCTTATTTCCGGACGAATGCGCAAACTATAGAAAGTCGTTATGACGTAGAATGTGCATACTTTGTTGATTCCATTTATGAAATAAAAACATATTTTCTAAAAACTCATGTTTTTTAAGAAATCGTGTAAACCTTCTAGAAGCTGTGATTTTAAAAAACGGTGGAAGTAAGCTTTTCTTATTTCTGGACGCATGCGCAAACTATAGAAATTCATTATGACGTAGAATGTGCATACTTTGTTGATTCCATTTATGAAATAAAACACAGTTTCTAAAAACTCGTGTTTTTTAAGAAATCATGTAAGCCTTCTAGAAGCTGTGATTTTAAAAAACGAGGGAAGTAAGCTTTTCTTATTTCCAAATGCATGCGCAAACTATAGAAAGTCGTTATGACGTAGAATGTGCATACTTTGTTGATTCCATTTATGAAATAAAACACATTTTCTAAAAACTCGTGTTTTTTAAGAAATCATGCAAAACTTCTAGAATCTGTGATTTTAAAAAATGGGGGACGTAAGCTTTTCTTATTTCCGGACGCATGCGCAAAATATAGAAATTCGTTATGATGTAGAATGTGCATACTTTGTAGATTCCATTTATGAAATAAAACACATTTTCTAAAAACTCGTGTTTTTTACGAAATCATGTAAACCTTCTAGAAGCTGTGATTTTAAAAAACGGGGGAAGTAAGCTTTTCTTATTTCCGGACGCATGCGCAAACAGTAGAAAGTTTTTATGACGTAGAATGTGCACACTTTGTAGATTCCATTTATGAAATAAAAAACATTTTCTAAAAACTCGTGTTTTTTACAAATCATGTAAACCTTCTAGAAGCTGTGATTTTAAAAAACGGGGGAAGTAAGCTTTTCTTATTTCCGGACGCATGCGCAAACTATAGAAAGTCGTTATGACGTATAATGTGCATACTTTGTAGATTCCATTTAGGAAATAAAACACATTTTCTAAAAACTCTTGTTTTTTACGAAATCATGTAAACCTTCTAGAAGCTGTGGTTTTAAAAAACGGTGGAAGTAAGCTTTTCTTATTTCCGGACGAACGCGCAAACAATAGAAAGTCGTTATGACGTAGAATGTGCATACTTTGTTGATTCCATTTATGAAATAAAACACATTTTCTAAAAACTCGTGTATTTTAAGAAATCGTGTAAACCTTCTAGAAGCTGTGATTTTAAAAAACAGTGGAAGTAAGCTTTTCTTATTTCCGAACGCATGCGCAAACTATAGAAAGTCATTATGATGTAGAATGTGCATACTTTGTTGATTCCATTTATGAAATAAAACACAGTTTCTAAAAACTCGTGTTTTTTAAGAAATCATGTAAACCTTCTAGAAGCTGTGATTTTAAAAAACGGTGGAAGTAAGCTTTTCTTAATTCTGGACGCATGCGCAAACTATAGAAAGTCGCTATGACATAGAATGTGCATACTTTGTTGATTCCATTTACGAAATATAACACATTTTCTAAAAACTCGCGTTTTTTAAGAAATCATGTAAACCTTCTAGAAGCTGTGATTTTTAAAAACGGTGGAAGTAAGCTTTTCTTATTTCCGGACGCATGCGCAAACTATAGAAATTCGTTATGACGTAGAATGTGCATAATTTGTTGATTCCATTTTTTAAATAAAACACATTTTCTAAAAACTCGTGTTTTTTAAGAAATCATGTAAACCTTCTAGAAGCTGTGATTTTCAAAAACGGTGGAAGTAAGCTTTTCTTATTTCCGGACGCATGCGCAAACTATAGAAAGTCGTTATGGCGAAGAATGTGCATACTTTGTAGATTCCATTTAGGAAATAAAACACATTTTCTAAAAACTCGTGTTTTTTACGAAATCATGTAAACCTTCTAGAAGCTGTAATTTTAAAAAATGGTGGAAGTAAGCTTTTCTGATTTCCGGACGCATGAGCAAACTATAGAAAGTCGTTATGACGTAGAATGTGCATAATTTGTTGATTCCATTTTTTAAATAAAACACATTTTCTAAAAACTCGTGTTTTTTAACAAATCATTTAAACCTTCTCGAAGCTGTGATTTTAAAAAACGGGGGAAGTAAGCTTTTCTTATTTCCAAATGCATGCGCAAACTGTAGAAAGTCGTTATGACGTATAATGTGCATACTTTGTTGATTCCATTTATGAAATAAAACACATTTTCTAAAAACTCGTGTTTTTTATGAAATCATGTAAACCTTCTAGAAGCTGTGATTTTAAAAAACGGGGGAAGTAAGCTTTTCTTATGTCCGGACACATGCGCAAACTATAGAAAGTCGTTATGACGTAGAATGTGCATACTTTGTAGATTCCATTTAGGAAATAAAACACATTTTTCTAAAACTCGTGTTTTTTACGAAATCATGTAAACCTTCTAGAAGCTGTGATTTTAAAAAACGGTGGAAGTAAACTTTTCTTATTTCCGGACGAATGCGCAAACTATAGAAAGTCGTTATGACGTAGAATGTGCATACTTTGTTGATTCCATTTATGAAATAAAAACATATTTTCTAAAAACTCATGTTTTTTAAGAAATCGTGTAAACCTTCTAGAAGCTGTGATTTTAAAAAACGGTGGAAGTAAGCTTTTCTTATTTCTGGACGCATGCGCAAACTATAGAAATTCATTATGACGTAGAATGTGCATACTTTGTTGATTCCATTTATGAAATAAAACACAGTTTCTAAAAACTCGTGTTTTTTAAGAAATCATGTAAGCCTTCTAGAAGCTGTGATTTTAAAAAACGAGGGAAGTAAGCTTTTCTTATTTCCAAATGCATGCGCAAACTATAGAAAGTCGTTATGACGTAGAATGTGCATACTTTGTTGATTCCATTTATGAAATAAAACACATTTTCTAAAAACTCGTGTTTTTTAAGAAATCATGCAAAACTTCTAGAATCTGTGATTTTAAAAAATGGGGGACGTAAGCTTTTCTTATTTCCGGACGCATGCGCAAAATATAGAAATTCGTTATGATGTAGAATGTGCATACTTTGTAGATTCCATTTATGAAATAAAACACATTTTCTAAAAACTCGTGTTTTTTACGAAATCATGTAAACCTTCTAGAAGCTGTGATTTTAAAAAACGGGGGAAGTAAGCTTTTCTTATTTCCGGACGCATGCGCAAACAGTAGAAAGTTTTTATGACGTAGAATGTGCACACTTTGTAGATTCCATTTATGAAATAAAAAACATTTTCTAAAAACTCGTGTTTTTTACAAATCATGTAAACCTTCTAGAAGCTGTGATTTTAAAAAACGGGGGAAGTAAGCTTTTCTTATTTCCGGACGCATGCGCAAACTATAGAAAGTCGTTATGACGTATAATGTGCATACTTTGTAGATTCCATTTAGGAAATAAAACACATTTTCTAAAAACTCTTGTTTTTTACGAAATCATGTAAACCTTCTAGAAGCTGTGGTTTTAAAAAACGGTGGAAGTAAGCTTTTCTTATTTCCGGACGAACGCGCAAACAATAGAAAGTCGTTATGACGTAGAATGTGCATACTTTGTTGATTCCATTTATGAAATAAAACACATTTTCTAAAAACTCGTGTATTTTAAGAAATCGTGTAAACCTTCTAGAAGCTGTGATTTTAAAAAACAGTGGAAGTAAGCTTTTCTTATTTCCGAACGCATGCGCAAACTATAGAAAGTCATTATGATGTAGAATGTGCATACTTTGTTGATTCCATTTATGAAATAAAACACAGTTTCTAAAAACTCGTGTTTTTTAAGAAATCATGTAAACCTTCTAGAAGCTGTGATTTTAAAAAACGGTGGAAGTAAGCTTTTCTTAATTCTGGACGCATGCGCAAACTATAGAAAGTCGCTATGACATAGAATGTGCATACTTTGTTGATTCCATTTACGAAATATAACACATTTTCTAAAAACTCGCGTTTTTTAAGAAATCATGTAAACCTTCTAGAAGCTGTGATTTTTAAAAACGGTGGAAGTAAGCTTTTCTTATTTCCGGACGCATGCGCAAACTATAGAAATTCGTTATGACGTAGAATGTGCATAATTTGTTGATTCCATTTTTTAAATAAAACACATTTTCTAAAAACTCGTGTTTTTTAAGAAATCATGTAAACCTTCTAGAAGCTGTGATTTTCAAAAACGGTGGAAGTAAGCTTTTCTTATTTCCGGACGCATGCGCAAACTATAGAAAGTCGTTATGGCGAAGAATGTGCATACTTTGTAGATTCCATTTAGGAAATAAAACACATTTTCTAAAAACTCGTGTTTTTTACGAAATCATGTAAACCTTCTAGAAGCTGTAATTTTAAAAAATGGTGGAAGTAAGCTTTTCTGATTTCCGGACGCATGAGCAAACTATAGAAAGTCGTTATGACGTAGAATGTGCATAATTTGTTGATTCCATTTTTTAAATAAAACACATTTTCTAAAAACTCGTGTTTTTTAACAAATCATTTAAACCTTCTCGAAGCTGTGATTTTAAAAAACGGGGGAAGTAAGCTTTTCTTATTTCCAAATGCATGCGCAAACTGTAGAAAGTCGTTATGACGTATAATGTGCATACTTTGTTGATTCCATTTATGAAATAAAACACATTTTCTAAAAACTCGTGTTTTTTATGAAATCATGTAAACCTTCTAGAAGCTGTGATTTTAAAAAACGGGGGAAGTAAGCTTTTCTTATTTCCGGACACATGCACAAACTATAGAAAGTCGTTATGACGTATAATGTGCATACTTTGTAGATTCCATTTAGGAAATAAAACACATTTTTCTAAAACTCGTGTTTTTTACGAAATCATGTAAACCTTCTAGAAGCTGTGATTTTAAAAAACGGTGGAAGTAAACTTTTCTTATTTCCGGACGAATGCGCAAACTATAGAAAGTCGTTATGACGTAGAATGTGCATACTTTGTTGATTCCATTTATGAAATAAAACATATTTTCTAAAAACTCATGTTTTTTAAGAAATCGTGTAAACCTTCTAGAAGCTGTGATTTTAAAAAACGGTGGAAGTAAGCTTTTCTTATTTCTGGACGCATGCGCAAACTATAGAAATTCATTATGACGTAGAATGTGCATACTTTGTTGATTCCATTTATGAAATAAAACACAGTTTCTAAAAACTCGTGTTTTTTAAGAAATCATGTAAGCCTTCTAGAAGCTGTGATTTTAAAAAACGAGGGAAGTAAGCTTTTCTTATTTCCAAATGCATGCGCAAACTATAGAAAGTCGTTATGACGTAGAATGTGCATACTTTGTTGATTCCATTTATGAAATAAAACACATTTTCTAAAAACTCGTGTTTTTTAAGAAATCATGCAAAACTTCTAGAATCTGTGATTTTAAAAAATGGGGGATGTAAGCTTTTCTTATTTCCGGACGCATGCGCAAAATATAGAAATTCATTATGATGTAGAATGTGCATACTTTGTAGATTCCATTTATGAAATAAAACACATTTTCTAAAAACTCGTGTTTTTTACGAAATCATGTAAACCTTCTAGAAGCTATGATTTTAAAAAACGGGGGAAGTAAGCTTTTCTTATTTCCGGACGCATGCGCAAACAGTAGAAAGTTGTTATGACGTAGAATGTGCATACTTTGTAGATTCCATTTATGAAATAAAAAACATTTTCTAAAAACTCGTGTTTTTTACAAATCATGTAAACCTTCTAGAAGCTGTGATTTTAAAAAACGGGGGAAGTAAGCTTTTCTTATTTCCGGACGCATGCGCAAACTATAGAAAGTCGTTATGACGTAGAATGTGCATACTTTGTAGATTCCATTTAGGAAATAAAACACATTTTCTAAAAGCTCTTGTTTTTTACGAAATCATGTAAACCTTCTAGAAGCTGTGGTTTTAAAAAACGGTGGAAGTAAGCTTTTCTTATTTCCGGACGAACGCGCAAACAATAGAAAGTCGTTATGACGTAGAATGTGCATACTTTGTTGATTCCATTTATGAAATAAAACACATTTTCTAAAAACTCGTGTTTTTTAAGAAATCGTGTAAACCTTCTAGAAGCTGTGATTTAAAAAAACAGTGGAAGTAAGCTTTTCTTATTTCCGAACGCATGCGCAAACTATAGAAAGTCGTTATGATGTAGAATGTGCATACTTTGTTGATTCCATTTATGAAATAAAACACAGTTTCTAAAAACTCGTGTTTTTTAAGAAATCATGTAAACCTTCTAGAAGCTGTGATTTTAAAAAACGGTGGAAGTAACCTTTTCTTATTTCAAAACGCATGCGCAAACTATAGAAAGTCGCTATGACATAGAATGTGCATACTTTTTTGATTCCATTTACGAAATAAAACACATTTTCTAAAAACTCGTGTTTTTTAAGAAATCATGTAAACCTTCTAGAAGCTGTGATTTTAAAAAACGGTGGAAGTAAGCTATTCTTAATTCCGAACGCATGCGCAAATTATAGAAAGTCGTTATGACGTAGAATGTGCATACTTTGTTGATTACATTTATTTAATAAAACACATTTTCGAAAAACTCGTGTTTTTTAAGAAATCATGCAAAACTTCTAGAATCTGTGATTTTAAAAAACGGTGGAAGTAAGCTTTTCTTATTTCTGGACGAATGCGCAAACAGTAGAAAGTCGTTATGACGTAAAATTTGCATACTTTGTTGATTCCATTTATGAAATAAAACACATTTTCTAAAAACTCGTGTTTTTACGAAATCACGTAAACCTTCTAGAAGCTGTGATTTTAAAAAACGGTGGAAGTAACCTTTTCTTATTTCAGGACGAATGCGCAAACTATAGAAAGTCGTTATGACTTAGAATGTGCATACTTTGTTGATTCCATTTATGAAATAAAACACATTTTAAAAAACTCATGTTTTTTAAGAAATCATGTAAACCTTCTAGAAGCTGTGATTTTAAAAAACGGTGGAAGTAAGCTTTTCTTATTTCTGGATGCATGCGCAAACTATAGAAAGTCGCTATGACATAGAATCTGCATACTTTGTTGATTCCATTTACGAAATAAGCTTTTCTTATTTCCAAACGCATGCGCAAATTATGGAAAGTCGTTATGACGTAGAATGTGCATACTTCGTTGATTCCATTTATTCACTAAAACACATTTTCTAAAAACTCATGTTTTTTATAAATCATGTAAACCTTCTAGAATCTTTGATTTTAAAAAATGGTGGAAGTAAGCTTTTCTTATTTCCGGACGGATGCGCAAACTATAGAAAGTCGTTATGACGTAGAATGTGCATACTTTGTAGATGCCATTTATGAAATAAAACACATTTTCTAAAAACTCGTGTTTTTTAAGAAATCATGTAAGCCTTCTAGAAGCTGTGATTTTAAAAAACGGGGGAAGTAAGCGTTTCTTATTTCCAGACGCATGTGCAAACTATACAAAATTGTTATGACGTAGAATGTGCATACTTTGTAGATTCCATTTATGAAATAAAACACATTTTCTAAAAACTCGTGTTTTTTACGAAATCATGTAAACCTTCTAGAAGTTGTGATTTTAAAAAACGGTGGAAGTAAGCTTTTCTTATTTCTGGACGCATGCGCAAACTATAGAAAGTTGCTATGACGCAGAATGTGCATACTTTGTTGATTCCATTTATGAAATAAAACACATTTTCTAAAAACTCGTGTTTTTTAAGAAATCATGTAAACCTTCTAAGAGCTGTGATTTTAAAAATCGGGGGAAGTAAGCTTTTATTATTTCCAAACGCTTGCGCAAACTATAGAAAGTCGTTATGACGTAGAATGTGCATACTTTGTTGATTCCATTTATGAAATAAAACACATTTTCTAAAAACTCGTGTTTTTTACGAAATCATGTAAGCCTTCTAGAAGCTGTGATTTTAAAAAACGGTGGAAGTAAGCTTTTCTTATTTCCGGATGCATGCGCAAACTATAGAAATTCGTTATGACGTAGAATGTGCATAATTTTTTGATTCCATTTTTTAAATAAAACACATTTTCTAAAAACTCGTGTTTTTTAACAAATCATGTAAACCTTCTAGAAGCTGTGATTTTAGAAAACGAGGGAAGTAAGCTTTTCTTATTTGCAAACGCATGCGCAAACTATAGAAAGTCGTTATGACGTACAATGTGCATACTTTGTTGATTCCATTTATGAAATAAAACACATTTTCTAAAAACTCGTCTTTTTTTAGAAATCATGTAAACCTTCTAGAAGCTGTGATTTTAAAAAACCGGGGAGGTAAGCTTTTCTTATTTCCGGACGCATGCGCAAACTATAGAAAGTCGTTATGGAGAAGAATGTGCATACTTTGTAGATTCCATTTAGGAAATAAAACACATTTTCTAAAAACTCGTGTTTTTTACGAAATCATGTAAACCTTCTAGAAGCTGTAATTTTAAAAAATGGTGGAAGTAAGCTTTTCTTTTTTCCGGACGCATGAGCAAACTATAGAAAGTCGTTATGACGTAGAATGTGCATAATTTGTTGATTCCATTTTTTAAATAAAACACATTTTCTAAAAACTCGTGTTTTTTAACAAATCTTTTAAACCTTCTCGAAGCTGTGATTTTAAAAAACGGGGGAAGTAAGCTTTTCTTATTTCCAAATGCATGCGCAAACTGTAGAAAGTCGTTATGATGTATAATGTGCATACTTTGTTGATTCCATTTATGAAATAAAACACATTTTCTAAAAACTCGTGTTTTTTAAGAAATCATGTAAACCTTCTGGAAGCTGTGATTTTAAAAAACGGGGGAAGTAAGCTTTTCTTATTTCCGGACGCATGCGCAAACTATAGAAAGTCGTTATGACGTAGAATGTGCATACTTTGTAGATTCCATTTAGGAAATAAAACACATTTTTCTAAAACTCGTGTTTTTTACGAAATCATGTAAACCTTCTAGAAGCTGTGATTTTAAAAAACGGTGGAAGTAAACTTTTCTTATTTCCGGACGAATGCGCAAACTATAGAAAGTCGTTATGACGTAGAATGTGCATACTTTGTTGATTCCATTTATGAAATAAAACATATTTTCTAAAAACTCATGTTTTTTAAGAAATCGTGTAAACCTTCTAGAAGCTGTGATTTTAAAAAACGGTGGAAGTAAGCTTTTCTTATTTCTGGACGCATGCGCAAACTATAGAAATTCATTATGACGTAGAATGTGCATACTTTGTTGATTCCATTTATGAAATAAAACACAGTTTCTAAAAACTCGTGTTTTTTAAGAAATCATGAAGCCTTCTAGAAGCTGTGATTTTAAAAAACGAGGGAAGTAAGCTTTTCTTATTTCCAAATGCATGCGCAAACTATAGAAACTCGTTATGACGTAGAATGTGCATACTTTGTTGACTCCATTTATGAAATAAAACACATTTTCTAAAAACTCGTGTTTTTTAAGAAATCATGCAAAACTTCTAGAATCTGTGATTTTAAAAAATGGGGGACGTAAGCTTTTCTTATTTCCGGACGCATGCGCAAAATATAGAAATTCGTTATGATGTAGAATGTGCATACTTTGTAGATTCCATTTATGAAATAAAACACATTTTCTAAAAACTCGTGTTTTTTACGAAATCATGTAAACCTTCTAGAAGCTGTGATTTTAAAAAACGGGGGAAGTAAGCTTTTCTTATTTCCGGACGCATGCGCAAACAGTAGAAAGTTGTTATGACGTAGAATGTGCATACTTTGTAGATTCCATTTATCAAATAAAAAACATTTTCTAAAAACTCGTGTTTTTTACGAAATCATGTAAACCTTCTAGAAGCTGTGATTTTAAAAAACGGGGGAAGTAAGCTTTTCTTATTTCCGGACGCATGCGCAAACTATAGAAATTCGTTATGACGTAGAATGTGCATACTTTGTAGATTCCATTTAGGAAATAAAACACATTTTCTAAAAACTCTTGTTTTTTACGAAATCATGTAAACCTTCTAGAAGCTGTGGTTTTAAAAAACGGTGGAAGTAAGCTTTTCTTATTTCTGGACGAACGCGCAAACAATAGAAAGTCATTATGACGTAGAATGTGCATACTTTGTTGATTCCATTTATGAAATAAAACACATTTTCTAAAAACTCGTGTTTTTTAAGAAATCGTGCAAACCTTCTAGAAGCTGTGATTTTAAAAAACAGTGGAAGTAAGCTTTTCCTATTTCCGAACGCATGCGGAAACTATAGAAAGTCGTTATGATGTAGAATCTGCATACTTTGTTGATTCCATTTATGAAATAAAACACAGTTTCTAAAAACTCGTGTTTTTTCAGAAATCATGTAAACCTTCTAGAAGCTGTGATTTTAAAAAACGGTGGAAGTAAGCTTTTCTTATTTCTGGACGCATGCGCAAACTATAGAAAGTCGCTATGACATAGAATGTGCATACTTTGTTGATTCCATTTACGAAATAAAACACATTTTCTAAAAACTCGTGTTTTTTAAGAAATCATGTAAACCTTCTAGAAGCTGTGATTTTTAAAAACGGGGGAAGTTAGCTTTTCTTATTTCCAAACGCATGCGCAACTTATAGAAAGTCGTTATGACGTAGAATGTGCATACTTCGTTGATTCCATTTATTTACTAAAACACATTTTCTAAAAACTCGTGTTTTTTAAGAAATCATGCAAAACTTCTAGAATCTGTGATTTTAAAAAACGGGGGAGGTAAGCTTTTCTTATTTCCGGACGCATGCGTAAACTATTGAAAATAGTTATGACGTAGAATGTGCATACTTTCTAGATGCCATTTATGAAATAAAACACATTTTCTAAAAACTCGTGTTTTTTACGAAATCATGTAAACCTTCTAGAAGCTGTGATTTTAAAAAACGGTGGAAGTAAGCTTTTCTTATTTTCGGACGAATGCGCAAACAGTAGAAATCGTTATGACGTAGAATGTGCATACTTTGTTGATTCCATTTATGAAATAAAACACATTTTCTAAAAACTCGTATTTTTTAAGAACTCATGTAAACCTTCTAGAAGCCGTGATTTTAAAAAACGGTGGAAGTAAGCTTTTCTTAGTTCCGGACGCATGTGCAAACTATAAAAAGTCGTTATGACATAGAATGTGCATACTTTGTTGATTCCATTTATGAAATTAAACAAACTTTCTAAAAACTCGTGTTTTTTAAGAAATCATGTAAACCTTCTAGAAGCTGTGATTTTAAAAAACGGGGGAAGTAAGCTTTTCTTATATCCGGATGCATGCGCAAACTATAGAAATTCGTTATGACGTAGAATGTGCATACTTTTTTGATTCCATTTATGAAATAAAACACATTTTCTAAAAACTCGTGTTTTTTAAAAAATCTTGTAAACCTTCTAGAAGCTGTGATTTTAAAAAACGGTGGAAGTAAGCTTTTCTTATTTCCGGACGCGTGAAAAAACTATAGAAACTCTTTATGACATAGAATGTGCATACTTTGTAGATTCCATTTATGAAATAAAACACATTTTCTAAAAACTCGTGTTTTTTAATTAAATCATGTAAATCTTCTAGAAGCTGTGATTTTAAAAAACAGTGGAAGTATGCTTTTCTTATTTCCGGACACATGCGCAAACTATAGAAAGCCGTTATGACATAGAATGTGCATACTTTGTAGATTCCATTTATGAAATAAAACACATTTTCTAAAAACTCGTGTTTTTTAAGAAATCATGTAAACCTTCTAGAAGCTGTGATTTTAAAAAACGGCGGAAGTAAGCTTTTCTTATTTCTGGATGCATGCGCAAACTATAGAAAGTCGCTATGCAATAGAATGTGCATACTTTGTTGATTCCATTTACGAAATAAAACACATTTTCTAAAAACTCGTGTTTTTTAAGAAATCATGTAAACCTTCTAGAAGCTGTGATTTTAAAAAACGATGGAAGTAAGCTTTTCTTATTTCCGGACTATGCGCAAACTATAGAAAGTCGTTATGACAAAGAATGTTCATACTTTGTAGATTCCATTTATGAAATAAAACACATTTTCTAAAAACTCGTGTTTTTTACGAAATCATGTAAACCTTCTAGAAGCTGTGACTTTAAAAAACGGTGGAAGTATGCTTTTCTTATTTCCGCACGCATGCGCAAACTATAGAAAGTCGTTGTGACGTAGAATGTGCATACTTTGTTGATTCTATTTATGAAATAAAACACATTTTCTAAAAACTCGTGTTTTTTAAGAAATCATGTATACCTTCTAGAAGCTGTGATTTTAAAAAACAGGGGAAGTAAGTTTTTCTTATTTCCAAACGCATGCGCAAACTATAGAAAGTCGTTATGACATAGAATGTGCATACTTTGTTAATTCCATTTATGAAATAAAACACATTTTCTAAAAACTCGTGTTTTTTTAAAAATCATGTAAACCTTCTAGAAGCTCTGATTTTAAAAAACGGGGGAAGTAAGCTTTTCTTATTTCCAAACGCATCCGCAAACTATAGAAAGTCGCTATGATGTAGAATGTGCATACTTTGTAGATTCCATTTATGAAATAAAACACATTTTCAAAAACTCGTGTTTTTTACGAAATCATGTAAACCTTCGAGAAGCTGTGATTTTAAAAAATGGTGGAAGTAAGCTTTTCTTATTTCCGGACGCATGCGCAAACTATAGATGTCATTATGACGTAGAATGTCCATACTTTGTTGATTCCATTTATTAAATAAAACACATTTTCTAAAAACTCATGTTTTTTAACAAATCATGTAAACCTTCTACAAGCTGTGATTTTAAAAAACAGAGGAAGCAAGCTTTTCTTATTTCCAAACGCATGCGGAAACTATATAAAGTCGTTATGACGTAGAATGTGTATACTTTGTTGATTCCATTTATGAAATAAAACACATTTTCTAAAAACTAATGTTTTTTAAGAAATCATGTAAACCTTCTAGAAGCTGTGATTTTATAAAATGGGGGAAGTAAGCTTTTCTTATTTCCGGACGCATGCGCAAAGTATAGAAATTCATTATGACGTAGAATGTGCATACTTTGTAGATTCCATTTATGAAATAAAACACATTTTCTAAAAACTCGTGTTTTTTACGAAATCATGTAAACCTTCTAGAAGCTGTGATTTTAAAAAATGGTGGAAGTAAGCTTTTCATATTTTTGGACGCTTGCGCAAATTATAGAAAGTCGTTATGACGTAGAATGTACATACTTTGTAGATTCCATTTATGAAATAAAACACATTTTCTAAAAACTCGTGTTTTTTACGAAATCATGTAAACCTTCTAGGAGCTGTAATTTTAAAAAACGGTGGAAGTAAACTTTTCTTATTTCTGGACGCATGAGCAAACTATAGAAAGTCGTTATGACGTAGAATGTGCATACTTTGTTGATTCCATTTATGAAATAAAACACATTTTCTAGAAACTCGTGTTTTTTAAGAAATCATGTAAACCTTCTAGAAGCTGTGATTTTAAAAATCGGGGGAAGTAAGCTTTTATTATTTCCAAACGCTTGCGCAAACTATAGAAAGTCAATATGACCTAGAATGTGCATACTTTGTTGATTTCATTTATGAAATAAAACACATTTTTTAAAAACTCGTGTTTTTTACGAAATCATGTAAACCTTCTAGAAGCTGTAATTTTAAAAAATGGGGGAAGTAAGCTTTTCTTATTTCCAAACACATGCGCAAACTATAGAAAGTCGTTATGACGTAGAATGTGCATACTTTGTTGATTCCATTTATGAAATAAAACACATTTTCTAAAAACTCGTGTTTTTTAAGAAATCATGTAAACCTTCTAGAAGCTGTGATTTTAAAAAACTGGGGAAGTAAGCTTTTCTTATTTCCGGACGCATGTGCAAACTATAGAAAGTCGCTATGACATAGAATGTGCATACTTTGTTGATTCCATTTACGAAATAAAACACATTTTCTAAAAACTCGTGTTTTTTAAGAAATCATGTAAACCTTCTAGAAGCTGTGATTTTAAAAAACAGGGGAAAATACCTTTTCTTATTTCCAAACGCATGCGCAAATTATAGAAAGTCGTTATGACGTAGAATGTGCATACTTTGTTGATTCCATTTATGAAATAAAACACATTTTATAAAAACTCGTGTTTTTTAAGAAATCATGTAAACCTTCTAGAAGCTGTGATTTTAAAAAACTGGGGAAGTAAGCTTTTCTTATTTCCAGACGCATGCGCAAACTATAGAAAGTCGTTATGACGTAGAATGTGCATACTTTTTTTATTCCATTTATGAAATAAAACACAGTTTCTAAACACTCGTGTTTTTTAAGAAATCATGTAAACCTTCTAGAAGCTATGATTTTAAAAAACGGGAGAAGTAAGCTTTTCTTATTTCCAAACGCAATTGCAAACTATAGAAATTCGTTATGACGTAGAATGTGCATACTTTGTTGATTCCATTTATGAAATAAAACACATTTTCTAAAAACTCGTGTTTTTTAAGAAATCATGTAAACCTTCTAGAAGCTGTGATTTTGAAAAACGGGAGAAGTAAGCTTTTCTTATTTCCAAACGCAATTGCAAACTATAGAAATTCGTTATGACGTAGAATGTGCATACTTTGTTGATTCCATTTATGAAATAAAACACATTTTCTAAAAACTCGTATTTTTTAAGAAATCATGTAAGCCTTCTAGAAACTGTGATTTTAAAAAAGGGGGGAAGTAAGCTTTTCTTATTTCCGGAAGCATGCGCAAACTATAGAAAGTCGTGATGACGTAGAATGTGCATACTTTGTAGATTCCATTTATGACATAAAACACATTTTCTAAAAACTCGTGTTTTTTACGAAATCATGTAAATCTTCTAGAAGCTGTGATTTTAAAAAACGGTGGAAGTAAGCTTTTCTTATTTCCGGACGCATGCGCAAACTATAGAAAGTCATTATGACATAGAATGTGCATACTTTGTAGATTCCATTTATGAAATAAAACACATTTTCTAAAAACTCGTGTTTTTTACGAAATCATGTAAACCTTCTAGAAGCTGTGATTTTAAGAAACGGTGGAAGTATGCTTTTCTTATTTCCACACGCATGCGCAAACTATAGAAAGTCGTTATGACATAGAATGTGCATACTTTGTTGATTCTATTTATGAAATAAAACACGTTTTCTAAAAACTCCTGTTTTTTAAGAAATCATGTATACCTTCTAGGAGCTGTGATTTTAAAAAACAGGGGAAGTAAGCTTTTCTTATTTCCAAACGCTTGCGCAAACTACAGAAAGTTTTGATGACGTAGAATGTGCATACTTTGTAGATTCGATTTATGGAGTAAAACACATTTTCTAAAAACTCGTGTTTTTTACGAAATCATGTAAACCTTCTAGAAGCTAAGATTTTAAAAAACAGTGGAAGTAAGCTTTTCTTATTTCCGGACGAATGCGCAAACTATAGAAAGTCATTATGACTTAGAATGTGCATACTTTGTTGATTCCGTTCATGAAATAAAACACATTTTCTAAAAACTCGTGTTCTTTAAGAAATCATGTAAACCTTCTAGAAGCTGTGATTTTAAAAAACGGGGGAAGTAAGCTTTTCTTATTTCCGAACGCCTGCGCAAAGTATAGAAAGTCGTTATGATGTAGAATGTGCATAGTTTGTAGATTCCATTTATGAAATAAAACACATTTTCTAAAAACTTGTGTTTTTTACGACATCATGTAAACCTTCTAGAAGCTGTGATTTTAAAAAACGGTGGAAGTAAGCTTTTCTTATTTCCCGACGAATGTGGAAACTATAGAAAGTCATTATGACGTAGAATGTGCATACTTTGTTGATTCCATTTATGAAATAAAACACATTTTCTAAAAACTCGTGTTTTTTAAGAAATCATGTTAACCGTCTAGAAGCTTTGATTTTAAAAAACGGTGGAAGTAGGTTTTTCTTATTTCCGGACGCATGCGCAAACTATAGAAAGTCGTTATGACGTAGAATGTGCATACTTTGTTGATTCCATTTATGAAATAAAACACATTTTCTCACAACTCGTGTTTTTTAAGAAATCATGTAAACCTTCAGGAAGATGTGATTTTAAAAAATGGGAGAAGTAAGCTTTTCTTATTTCCGGACGAATGCGCAAACTATAGAAAGTCGTTATGACGTAGAATGTGCATACTTTGTTTATTCCATTTATGAAATAAAACACATTTTCTAAAAACTCGTGTTTTTTAAGAAATCATGTAAACCTTCTAGAAACTGTGATTTTAAAAAACGGTGGAAGTAAGCTTTTCTTATTTCGAAACGCATGCGCAAACTATAGAAAGTCGCTATGACATAGAAGGTGCATACCTTGTTGATTCCATTTACGAAATAAAACACATTTTCTAAAAACTCGTGTTTTTTAAGAAATCATGTAAACCTTCTAGAAGCTGTGATTTTAAAAAACGGGGGAAGTAAGCTATTCTTATTTTCAAACGCATGCGCAAATTATAGAAAGTCATTATGACGTAGAATGTGCATACTTTGTTGATTCCATTTATTTAATAAAACACATTTTCTAAAAACTCGTGTTTTTTAAGAAATCATGCAAAACTTCTAGAATCTGTGATTTTAAAAAACGGGGGAGGTAAGCTTTTCTTATTTCCGGACGCATGCACAAACTATAGAAAATCGTTATGACGTAGAATGTGCATACTTTGTAGATTCCATTTATGAAATAAAACACATTTTCTAAAAACTCGTGTTTTTTACGAAATCATGTAAACCTTCTAGAAGCTGTGATTTTAAAAAACGGTGGAAGTAAGCTTTTCTTATTTCCGGACGCATGTGCAAACTATAGAAAGTCGTTATGACGTAGAATGTGCATACTTTGTTGATACCATTTATGAAATAAAACACATTTTCTAAAAACTCGTTTTTTTTAAGAAATCATGTAAACCTTCTAGAAGCTGTGATTTTAAAAAACGGGGGAAGTAAGCTTTTCTTATTTCCGGACGCATGCGCAAACTAGAGAAATTCCTTATGACGTAGAATGTGCATACTTTGTAGATTCCATTTAGGAAATAAAACACATTTTCTAAAAACTCGTGTTTTTTACGAAATCATGTAAACCTTCTAGAAGCTGTGATTTTAAAAAATGGTGGAAGTAAGCTTTTCTTATTTCCGGACGAATGCGCAAACTATAGAAAGTCGTTATGACGTAGAATGTGCATACTTTGTTGATTCCATTTATGAAATAAAACACATTTTCTAAAAACTCGTATTTTTTAAGAAATCGTGTAAACCTTCTAGAAGCTGTGATTTTAAAAAACGGTGGAAGTAAGCTTTTCTTATATCCAGACGCATGCGCAAACTATAGAAAGTCGTTATGACGTAGAATGTGCATACTTTTTTTATTCCATTTATGAAATAAAACACAGTTTCTAAACACTCGTGTTTTATAAGAAATCATGTAAACCTTCTAGAAGCTGTGATTTTAAAAAACGGGAGAAGTAAGCTTTTCTTATTTCCAAACGCAATTGCAAACTATAGAAATTCGTTATGACGTAGAATGTGCATACTTTGTTGATTCCATTTATGAAATAAAACACATTTTCTAAAAACTCGTGTTTTTTAAGAAATCATGTAAACCTTCTAGAAGCTGTGATTTTAAAAAACGGGAGAAGTAAGCTTTTCTTATTTCCAAACGCAATTGCAAAGTATAGAAATTCGTTATGACGTAGAATGTGCATACTTTGTTGATTCCATTTATGAAATAAAACACATTTTCTAAAAACTCGTGTTTTTTAAGAAATCATGTAAGCCTTCTAGAAACTGTGATTTTAAAAAACGGGGGAAGTAAGCTTTTCTTATTTCCGGACGCATGCGCAAACTATAGAAAGTCATTATGACATAGAATGTGCATACTTTGTAGATTCCATTTCTGAAATAAAACACATTTTCTAAAAACTCGTGTTTTTTACGAAATCATGTAAACCTTCTAGAAGCTGTGATTTTAAGAAACGGTGGAAGTATGCTTTTCTTATTTCCACACGCATGCGCAAACTATAGAAAGGCGTTATGACATAGAATGTGCATACTTTGTTGATTCTATTTATGAAATAAAACACGTTTTCTAAAAACTCGTGTTTTTTACGAAATAATGTAAACCTTCAAGAAGCTGTGATTTTAAAAAATGGGGGAGCTAAGATTTTCTTATTTCCAAACGCATGCGAAAACTATAGAAAGTCGTTATGACGTAGAATGTGCATACTTTGTTGATTCCATTTATGAAATAAAACACATTTTCTAAAAACTCGTGTTTTTTAAGAAATCATGTAAACCTTCTAGAAGCTGTGATTTTAAAAAATGGGGGAAGTAAGCTTTTCTTATTTCCAAATGCATGCTCAAACTATAGAAAGTCGTTATGACATGGAATGTGCATACTTTGTAGATTCCATTTATGAAATAAAACACATTTTCTAAAAACTCGTGTTTTTTACGAAATCATGTAAAGCTTCTAGAAGCTGTGATTTTAAAAAACGGTGGAAGTAAGCTTTTCTTATTTTCGGACGCATGCGCAAACTATAGAAAGTCGTTATGACGTAGAATTTGCATACTTTGTTGATTCCATTGATGAAATAAAACACATTTTCTAAAAACTCGTGTTTTTTACGAAATGATGTAAACCTTCTAGAAGCTGTGATTTTAAAAAACGGTGGAAGTAAGTTTTTCTTATTTCCAGACGCATG
The DNA here is from genome assembly GCA_027924585.1 of Larix kaempferi. Lineage (NCBI taxonomy): Eukaryota > Viridiplantae > Streptophyta > Pinopsida > Pinales > Pinaceae > Larix > Larix kaempferi. The sequence goes on from BSBM01000324.1 coordinate 5,231,163, forward strand.
AGCAAACTATAGAAAGTCGTTATGACATAGAATGTGCATACTTTGTTGATTCCATTTATGAAATAAAACACAGATTATAAAAACTCGTGTTTTTTAAGAAATCATGTAAACCGTCTAGAAGCTGTGATTTTAAAAAACGGGGGAAGTAAGCTTTTCTTATTTCCAAATGCATGCGCAAACTATAGAAAGTCGTTATGACGTAGAATGTGCATACATTGTAGATTCCATTTACGAAATAAAACACATTTTCTAAAAACTCGTGTTTTTTACGAAATCATGTAAACCTTCTAGAATCTGTGATTTTAAAAAACAGGGGAGGTAAGCTTTTCTTATTTGCGGACGCATGCGCAAACTTTAGAAAATCGTTATTATGTAGAATGTGCATACTTTGGAGATTCCATTTATGAAATAAAACACATTTTCTAAAAACTCATGTTTTTTACGAAATCATGTAAACCTTCTAGAAGCTGTGATTTTAAGAAAGGGTGGAAGTAAGCTTTTCTTGTTTCTCGATGAATGCGCAAACAGTAGAAAGTTGTTATGACATATAATGTGCATACTTTGTTGATTCCATTTATGAAATAAAACACATTTTCTAAAAACTCGTGTTTTTTACGAAATCATGTAAACCTTCTAGAAGCTGTGATTTTAAAAAAGGGTGGAAGTAAGCTTTTCTTGTTTCTAGATGAATGCGCAAACAGTAGAAAGTTGTTATGACATATAATGTGCATACTTTGTTGATTCCATTTGTGAAATAAAACACATTTTCTAAAAACTCGTGTTTTTTACGAAATCATGTAAACCTTCTAGAAGCTGTGATTTTAAAAAACGGTGGAAGTAAGCTTTTCTTATTTCCGGACGAATGCGCAAACTATAGAAAGTCGTTATGACGTAGAATGTGCATACTTTTTTTATTCCATTTATGAAATAAAACACAGTTTCTAAACACTCGTGTTTTTTAAGAAATCATGTAAACCTTCTAGAAGCTGTGATTTTAAAAAACGGGAGAAGTAAGCTTTTCTTATTTCCAAACGCAATTGCAAACTATAGAAATTCATTATGACGTAGAATGTGCATACTTTGTTGATTCCATTTACGAAATAAAACACATTTTCTAAAAACTCGTGTTTTTTAAGAAATCATGTAATCCTTCTAGAAGCTGTGATTTTAAAAAACGGGAGAAGTAAGCTTTTCTTATTTCCAAACGCAATTGCAAACTATAGAAATTCGTTATGACGTAGAATGTGCATACTTTGTTGATTCAATTTATGAAATAAAACACATTTTCTAAAAACTCATGTTTTTTAAGAAATCATGTAAGCCTTCTAGAAACTGTGATTTTAAAAAACGGGGGAAGTAAGCTTTTCTTATTTCCGGATGCATGCGCAAACTATAGAAAGTCGTTATGACGTAGAATGTGCATACTTTGTAGATTCCATTTATGACATAAAACACATTTTCTAAAAACTCATGTTTTTTACGAAATCATGTAAATCTTGTAGAAGCTGTGATTTTAAAAAACGGTGGAAGTAAGCTTTTCTTATTTCCACACGCATGCGCAAACTATAGAAAGTCGTTATGACACAGAATGTGCATACTTTGTTGATTCTATTTATGAAATAAAACACGTTTTCTAAAAACTCGTGTTTTTTAAGAAATCATCTATACCTTCTAGAAGCTGTGATTTTAAAAAACAGGGGAAGTAAGCTTTTCTTATTTCCAAACGCTTGCGCAAACTACAGAAATTTTTTATGACGTAGAATGTGCATACTTTGTAGATTCCATTTATGGAATAAAACACATTTTCTAAAAACTCGTGTTTTTTACGAAATCATGTAAACCTTCTAGAAGCTGAGATTTTAAAAAACAGTGGAAGTAAGCTTTTCTTATTTCCGGACGAATGCGCAAACTATAGAAAGTCATTATGACTTAGAATGTGCATACTTTGTTGATTCCGTTCATGAAATAAAACACATTTTCTAAAAACTCGTGTTTTTTACGAAATCATGTAAACCTTCAAGAAGCTGTGATTTTAAAAAACGGGGGAGCTAAGATTTTCTTATTTCCAAACGCATGCGCAAACTATAGAAAGTAGTTATGACGTAGAATAGGCATACTTTGTTGATTCCATTTATGAAATAAAACACATTTTCTAAAAACTCGTGTTTTTTAAGAAATCATGTAAACCTTCTAGAAGCTGTGATTTTAAAAAACGGGGGAAGTAAGCTTTTCTTATTTCCAAACGCATGCGCAAACTATAGAAAGTCGTTATGACGTAGAATGTGCATACTTTGTTGATTCCATTTATGAAATAAAACACATTTTCTAAAAACTCGTGTTTTTTAAGAAATCATGTAAACCTTCTAGAAGCTTTGATTTTGAAAAACGGTGGAAGTAAGCTTTTCTTATTTCCGGACGCATGCGCAAACTATAGAAAGTCGTTATGATGTAGAATGTGCATACTTTGTTGATTCCATTTATGAAATAAAACACATTTTCTAAAAAGTCATGTTTTTTACGAAATCATGTAAACCTTCTAGAAGCTGTGATTTTGAAAAACGGTGGAAGTAAGCTTTTCTTATTTCCGGACGCATGCGCAAACTATAGAAAGTCCTTATGACGTAGAATGTGCATACTTTGTTGATTCCATTTATGAAATAAAACACATTTTCTAAAACCTCATGTTTTTTACAAAATCATGTAAACCTTCAAGAAGATGTGATTTTAAAAAACGGTGGAAGTAAGCTTTTCTTATTTCCGGACGCATGCGCAAACTATAGAAAGTCGTTAGGACGTAGAATGTGCATACTTTGTAGATTCCATTTATGAAATAAAACACATTTTCTAAAAACTCGTGTTTTTTACGAAATCATGTAAACCTTCTAGAAGCTCTGATTTTAAAAAAACGGTGGAAGTAAGCTTTTCTTATTTCCGGACGCATGCGCAAACTATAGAAAGTCGTTATGACATAGAATGTTCATACTTTGTAGATTCCATATATGAAATAAAACACATTTTCTAGAAAGTCGTGTTTTTTTACGAAATCATGTAAACCTTCTACAAGCTGTGATTTTAAAAAATGGTGGAAGTAAGCTTTTCTTATTTCCGGATGCATGCACAAACTATAGAAAGTCGTTATGACGTAGAATGTGCATACTTTGTAGATTCCATTTATGAAATAAAACACATTTTCTAAAAACTCGTGTTTTTTACGAAATCATGTAAACCTTCTAGAAGCTGTGATTTTAAAAAATGGTGGAATTAAGCTTTTCTTATTTCCGGACGCATGCGCAAACTATAGAAAGTCGTTATGACATAGAATGTGCATACTTTGTTGATTCCAATTATTAAATAAAACACATTTTCTAAAAACTCGTGTTTTTTAACAAATCATGTAAACCTTCTAGAAGCTGTGATTTTAAAAAACGGGGGAAGTAAGCTTTTCTTATTTCCAAACGCATGCGCAAACTATAGAAAGTCGTTATGACGTAGAATGTGCATACTTTGTTGATTCCATTTATGAAATAAAACACATTTTCTAAAAACTCGTGTTTTTTAAGAAATCATGTAAACCTTCTAGAAGCTGTGATTTTAAAAAACGGGGAAGTAAGCTTTTCTTATTTCCGGACGCATGCGCAAACTAGAGAAATTCATTATGACGTAGAATGTGCATACTTTGTAGATTCCATTTAAGAAATAAAACACATTTTCTAAAAACTCGTGTTTTTTACGAAATCATGTAAACCTTCTAGAAGCTGTGATTTTAAAAAACGGTGGAAGTAAGCTTTTCTTATTTCCAGACGCATGCGCAAACTATAGAAATTCGTTATGACGTAGAATGTGCATACTTTGTTTATTCCATTTATGAAATAAAACACAGTTTCTAAACACTCGTGTTTTTTAAGAAATCATGTAAACCTTCTAGAAGCTGTGATTTTAAAAAATGGGGGAAGTAAGCTTTTCTTATTTCCCAACGCATGCGCAAACTATAGAAAGTCGTTATGACGTAGAATGTGCATACTTTGTAGATTCCATTTATGAAATAAAACATATTTTCGACAAACTCGTGTTTTTTACGAAATCATGTAAACCTTCTAGAAGTTGTGATTTTAAAAAATGGTGGAAGTAAGATTTTCTTATTTCCGGACGCATGCGCAAACTATAGAAATTCGTTATGACGTAGAATGTGCATACTTTGTTGATTCCATTTATGAAATAAAACACATTTTCTAAAAAGTCATGTTTTTTACGAAATCACGTAAACCTTCTAGAAGCTGTGATTTTGAAAAACGGTGGAAGTAAGCTTTTCTTATTTCCGGACGCATGCGCAAACTATAGAAAGTCCTTATGACGTAGAATGTGCATACTTTGTTGATTCCATTTATGAAATAAAACACATTTTCTAAAAACTCATGTTTTTTACAAAATCATGTAAACCTTCAAGAAGATGTGATTTTAAAAAACGGTGGAAGTAAGCTTTTCTTATTTCCGGACGCATGCGCAAACTATAGAAAGTCGTTATGACGTAGAATGTGTTAAATTTTCAGTATTAAATCACAATACTATAGGATCTTTGCTGAGAGAATAACATCTACAGTATTTCAATGCATGACAATCATAATATGACAAGCACTACAAGCATCACAAGAATCAAAAGCATAGAGACAAGAGACACAGAGTTTCCGTGGGGAAAACCCTAAGGTGAAAAACCCCACAAACTTCCTCAGAGATAGAGAGAGCAATGGCTCAACCAAAATACAACCAAATAATACAGAGATAGTCTCCTAGCAGATGATCCTCCTCCTCCTCACTAGTGCGCCACTTTCCAGAGAGAGAGATAGATACTTTTCCGAGTAAGTAAAATAGAGATCTCCTATCTCTATTTATACTCACATTTTTGCCCAGTGACCTACTGGGGCCGACTTGTCTACTTGAGTACATCCAAATTATATTATATATTAATTAGGGCCGACCCCATAAGGTGGTCTAATAACCCATAGGCAAGTACACACACTTGCGACACTTGTCAATCCACATGACGACACTTCCTTATAGAGGAATAACACATCTCTTATAAGGGTACAATAAATATATATATAATACACAGATGAAATACATTCCGAAGTTACATATACATCAACACTCCCTCTTAACTAGGAAGGTATTTCTCGACACAGATCTGCTAGACAAGTCTTCTTCTCTGGATCATCGTCATCGATGCATCGTCATCATCATCGTCACTGCTGCTGCTATCTCATCCAATCTCTGTCTCTACTCGTCATAGGAAGTTCTACAGAGCCAGTCCTTTTTCATACTGGATGTAGGCCCACCACCTGCAGGTCTTCGTCATCACTGGCCATACTGTGGAATCCTCGGGACTTATTACGTGCATCACAAAACCTCGAAAGAGCATCCCAGGATATTACGGGTACACAACTCCAACCTGTAGGATCTCCCAGGGTGCTATTACATGTGACCCCACCACAAAACCTCGAAAGAGCATCTTAGGATGTTACGGGTACACAACTCCGACCTAAGATCTCCCAGGGCACAAATTACATGTGGTCCACCACAAAACCTAGCAAGAGCATCTCAGGATGTTACGGGTACACAACTCCGACCTGAGATCTCCTAGGGCACAAATTACATGTGGTCATGGAAAAACCTCGCAAGAGCATCTCAGGATGTTACGGGTACACAACTCCGACCTGAAATCTCCCAGGGCCCAAATTACATGCCATAGGACAAAACCTCGCAAGAGCATCTCAGGATGTTACGGGTACACAACTCCGACCTGAGATCTCCCAGGGCACAAATTACATGTCCTCCCAGAGCAATGTCTCGAAAGAGAATCCCAGGCTGTTACGGGTACACAACTCCGACCTATAGGATCTCCCAGACATGCTCATCTGCACAACCTGATCCACGGCCACAGAGTATCAACCTGATACTCACCATACATCATCCTGATGTACTCATGATCGTCCTGATCATAATCACTGCAACGTTCTGCTGCAAGTCATCTGGAGCAACATCCTGAAGCTCGTCATCCATGATCGTCCTGATCATCAATGCAACATCCTGTTGCATGTCTTCTGGAGAAACATCCTGAAGCTCGTCATCCATGATCATCCTGATCATCAATGCAACATCCTGCTGCATGTCATCTGGAGCAACATCCTGAAGCTCGTCATCCATGATCATCCTGATCATCAATGCAACATCCTGCTGCATGTCATCATACATGATCCACCTGATCATCAATGCATCTACCTGATGCACATCAAGTATCTACCTGATACATATCATCATACATGATCCTCCTGATCATACAATGCAACATCCTGCTGCATGTCGTCATACATGATCCACCTGATCATCAATGCATCTTCCTGATGCACATCAAGTATCTACCTGATACATATCATCATACATGATCCTCCTGATCATACAATGTATCCACCTGATACAAATACAAATACATGATACATATCACCATACATGATCTACCTGATCACACAATGTATCCACCTGATACATATACAGATACATGGTCCAAGCATCCAACATGATGCATACATACTGATCATATCCAGCATCCAACATGATGCGTACATACATATAAAAAATGATCCAACTGATCATATCCAGCATCCAACATGATGCGTACATACATACATAAAATGATCCAACTGATCATATCCAGCATCCAACATGATGCGTACATACATACATAAAATGATCCAACTGATCATATCCAACATCCAACATGATGCGTACATACATACATAAAATGATCCAACTGATCATATCCAGCAGAAACTAGAACATCATCCTGATGCTCATCATCCAGCACTTACATCCACAGCCATGTGAAGGATCCTCCTCCCAACATGCTTGGAATGGATTCAGCAAATGTGTCCATCACTTCTTCCTCGAAGTGTCCTCGATCTGAAGAACGCCAAGACTCTCTCTGAAGTACTCGAACTTCACCCTGGCTAGTGGCTTCGTCAGCACATCTGCAATCTGCTCGTCCGTCGCAACATACAGGAGCTTCACAGCTCCTCTCTGCACCATATCCCTGATATAGTGATATTTGATCTCTATGTGTTTCGACCTGTCATGAAACACTGGGTTCTCGGACAGCTTCACACAACTCTGGTTATCACAGAAGATACCAGTAGCCTCCAACGGGAGATCAAATAACTCGGACAGTAGCTTCCGTAGCCATACTGCCTCACAACTAGCTGAACAGGCTGCAACATACTCTGCCTCAGCTGTACTCAGTGCTACGCAGGACTGCTTCCTGCTAAACCAAGAGATCACACCTGATCCCATACTGAAGCAACACCCGGATGTGCTCTTCTTATCTGCAGCACTGCCAGCCCAATCTGAATCAACATAACCCTGCAGGTTAAACTTTTGATTTGCCTCATATCTGATCCCATAATCCACTGTACCCTTCAGGTACCTCAGAACATGCTTTACAGCAACCAGGTGAACACTCCTCGGATCCGTCAGGAACTGGCTCAATGTGTTCACAGCAAAGCAGATATCTGGTCTCGTGTTCGTCAGGTACATCAAGGACCCAATAATCTGACGATACATAGAAACATCAACTGGCTCAGATGAAGCATCACAAAGAAGCTTCAGATTCGATGCCATAGGTGTGGCCATGGATTTGCAATCCATCATCCCAAATCTCTTCAGGATATCTACTGTGTACTTCCCTTGACCAAGGAAGATCCCAACTGCATTCTGCCACACCTCCATACCTAGGAAATAGTGCATCATTCCCAAATCTTTCATATCGAATTCAGCTGCAAGCTTCCTCTTGGTATCTGCAATCATTCTGTCATCTCCTGTCACAAATAGGTCATCCACATATAGTAGTAGAATCACAGGATTCCCTTCCTCAACCTTGTAGTAAAGGTTGGAATCTACTTTACTCTTGGTAAAGCCCAAACTAGATAGGAAACTGTCCATCCTACCATACCAGGTTCTGGGAGCTTGCTTCAAGCCATACAAGGCTTTCTTCAATCTGCATACATAAGATTCCCTGTCATGTATTTCAAAGCCGAGTGGCTGTTCCACATATACTTCCTCTTCTACTACACCATTCAGGAAAGCAGTCTTGACATCCATCTGGTGTATCTTCCATTTCATTGCTGCAGCCAGGGCAAGTACTGTTCTGATGGAAGTATATCTGGCTACAGGTGCAAAGGTTTCTTCATAGTCTATTCCTTCCTTCTGAGAGAAACCACGAGCTACGAATCTTGCTTTGTATTTTTCCACACTGCCATCTGCAGCATGCTTGATTTTGTAGATCCACTTGGAAGTCACAACAGACTTCCCTTTAGGTCTTGGGACAACATCCCAAACATCATTCTTCATAATTGATTGATATTCCTCAACCATAGCATCCTTCCATTCTTTCTTTTCTGCCGCTTCTTCATAACTGGAAGGCTCTTTGTTCATGATGTCACAGAGTAAAGCAACATAACTGGTGTGTGATCGGGTTCTCTTCTTTGCTCTGTGTTCTTCTTCTGGAATGCCAAATCTTTCTGCATCATGAATGAGTTCTCTAGCCCATACAGGTTTCCTCTTGTGAGTGTTATCCGCACGGGGTGGATCTACAGGTTCTTGTGGATCTTCAAACTCACGAGCAGTTTCTGGAACTGCTTTAGTCATGGTAATGTCTTGAAATCTTGTTTCCTTAGGTTCTTCATAAATTTCAGTAGGTGCCTTTCTTGATTTGATGAATGCTGAATTCTCATCAAATGTTACATCCCTGCTAACATCAATCTTCTTGAACCCTGGAAAATATATTCTGTAAGCCTTCGAGCTTTCACTATAACCCACAAAGATGCCCTTCTTTCCTGAAGGATCTAGTTTAGTCCTTTTCTCCTTTGGGACATGAGTGTATACTGGACAACCAAATATTCTGAGATGGCTGACTTCAGGTTTCTTACCAGAAAAGACTTCTTCTGGTGTCTTGTTGTCCAATATCTTGTGGGGTGTTCTATTCTGCACATATACAACTGTTCTAGCTGCTTCTGCCCAAAGATGCATAGGAAGATCCTGGTCATGCAACATTGCCCTTGCTGCTTCCATGATAGTTCTGTTCTTCCTTTCTGCAACTCCATTCTGTTGAGGATTATATGGAGCAGTCAACTCCCTCTTAATCCCTGAATCACTACAAAGCTTCTTGAAGTCATTTGAGGTGAGTTCTCCACCATTGTCAGATCTGAATGTTTTGATTTTCTTGTCAGTTTGATTCTCCATCAAGTTTTTGAATTCCTTGAATTTATCAAACACCTCATCTTTGCCCTTCAAGAAGTATACCCAAGTCTTCCTGGAGAAGTCATCAATAAATGATACATAGTAAACATACCCACTTAGGGAACTGGATGACATGGGGCCACATACATCTGAGTGGATGATTTCCAGGATGTCTTTTGCCTTGCTTTCACTGCTTGGGAAAGCCTTCTTAGTGTTCTTACCTTTTGCACATCCTTTGCAAACCCCTTCATGTTTGGTCTTGATTTCAGGAAGACCTTCTACAGCCTTGCTTGCAATTGGAAGTGCTCTATAGTGCATGTGAGCAAGTCTCCTATGCCAAAGTTCACTTGGCTCCATGGATTCATGTACCATGGCATGTTCAGGTTGACCCTTTAATTTATACAAGCCTCCCTCTTGCTCTCCAATCACTACTGCATCATCTATAGTCTTTCCCTTTGGCCACATTAGTACTTGGCCATCAACAAATGCAACCCTCATACCTTTTGCATCTAGAGCAGAGATGGAGAGTAAGTTCTTCTTGAGCCCAGGTCCATAGAGAACTTCCTTCATCTTCAGAGATTTTCCAGAATCTAAGTTGTAAGAGGCTTCACCACTTCCTTTGATTGGATATTGATAATCATCCCCAAGTTTCACCTTATGGGGTGATTCATGTTCATAAAGGTTCACAAATGATTCCTTGAACCCAGTCATGTGTTTGGAAGCCCCACTATCAATCAACCAATCATTACATCCATGGGAGATGGTACCTGTAAGAGCGGAAATTAGAACATATTCTTCTTCACTTGATGAGTCATCATCACTACTACTTTCTGCCCTAGCCTTCTTCTTTGGAGGTTCATCATCTTCGGCAGCATGGGCATGAAACCTTCTTTTGCTACCTTTCTTCTTCTTACTGGAGTTGTTCTTATTATCCCTTTTGTTCTTGGGACAATCTGAAGCAAAGTGACCCTTCTCATTGCATGTGAAGCATCTTAGGTCCTTCTTATTCTTTTGATGGAATCTTTTGGGGTGAGGGTGATCCTTCTTGGTTTTGCTTCTTTTGGTGTGAGCTGCAAGAGCTTGATCTTCACCTCCCATCTTTTCCTCACGAGCTATAAGTCTAGCTTCTTCTTGAGAACATTCTTCCCGAAGTCTACTGAAGGAGATCAACTTCTTCCTTGCACAAATTCCTTGAATAAAGGAATCCCATGACCTGGGTAGGCCATTTAGAGTGGTCATCACCACTTCACCATTCTCCACCATTTCATCTACTGCTTCTAATTGTTCCTTGATCTGAGAGACCCTTGAAAAGTAGGATTGAATGGTTTCCCCATTCTGAAACTTTACTGCTTTCAATTGGTTCCGCAGGGTCATCTTCCGATTTATGTTCTTTCCTTCAAATAGCTTGGTCAAAGATTCAAACATCTCTTTGGGTGTCTTGAGAGAAGACACATGGGGAATGAGATGGTCTTTGATAGAATCAGCAATGATTCTCTTTGCCTTGACCAAGTTCTTCTTGTGCAATACCTTGGCCTCTTCATCCTCTGGGATAGGGATGTCTTCTTTCACATATGAGTCCAACTCATTCTCTTCCAGGATTAGCCCAATCCTATACTTCCAGGCTCGGAAGTTATCAGCCCCTTCAAGCTTATCCTCAAGCTTGGTGTGAAGAGACATCTTTAAGAGTACTTCAAATGGAAATAGAAAAGATTTAGAACTTACCACTTGAAGTGCTGAAAACTGGATCTGGTCCCGGATTAGGGTTTGTCAGAGAAACCCTAAAAATTCAAAATGTGAATTTCAAAATTCCGAAAGGATAGAAAGATGTGCCTTGGAGAGCTGATCAGCCTAGTACATTTAGAATTTGAGATCAGCAAAGTCTTGTCCTTCAAAATTGCCTTTTTGTCCTCCCGGGTTCACTGGGGAGAGCCCTGAATTAGGGTTTGAGTTTCCCGGAGATCTACCCAGCCAAAAATCTCGATCCAAAGCTCAAACCTTCGATTTGTGCAAGGAGCTTCTAGATGTACCTTCAGTTTCCAGAAATTCCTATTTTTGTGGAAACCCTAATTTTTAGGGCCAAAACTGAAAATGCTCGGAACTGAAATCTGATTGGACAGAAAGATGCGCCTTGATGAGTAGATCCAATCTACTATACTGAATTTCAAAAATCTGTGGAGAGAAACCCAATAAACAAGCAATACAAGCTTTCGTCACTGCAAAATGTCTTCTTCTCAGTTAAGCTCTGATACCATGTTAAATTTTCAGTATTAAATCACAATACTATAGGATCTTTGCTGAGAGAATAACATCTACTGTATATCAATGCATGACAATCATAATATGACAAGCATCACAAGCATCACAAGAATCAAAAGCATAGAGACAAGAGACACAGAGTTTCCGTGGGGAAAACCCTAAGGTGAAAAACCCCACAAACTTCCTCAGAGATAGAGAGAGCAATGGCTCAACCAAAATACAACCAAATAATACAGAGATAGTCTCCTAGCAGATGATCCTCCTCCTCCTCACTAGTGCGCCACTTTCCAGAGAGAGAGATAGATACTTTTCCGAGTAAGTAAAATAGAGATCTCCTATCTCTATTTATACTCACCTTTTTGCCCAGTGACCTACTGGGGCCGACTTGTCTACTTGAGTACATCCACATTATATTATATATTAATTAGGGCCGACCCCATAAGGTGGTCTAATAACCCATAGGCAAGTACACACACTTGCGACACTTGTCAATCCACATGACGACACTTCCTTATAGAGGAATAACACATCTCTTATAAGGGTACAATAAATATATATATAATACACAGATGAAATACATTCCGAAGTAACATATACATCAACACTCCCTCTTAACTAGGAAGGTATTTCTCGACACAGATCTGCTAGACAAGTCTTCTTCTCTGGATCATCGTCATCGATGCATCGTCATCATCATCGTCACTTTGTAGATTCCATTTATGACATAAAACACATTTTCTAAAAACTCATGTTTTTTACGAAATCATGTAAATCTTGTAGAAGCTGTGATTTTAAAAAACGGTGGAAGTAAGCTTTTCTTATTTCCGGATGCATGCGCAAACTATAGAAAATCATTATGACATAGAATGTGCATACTTTGTAGATTCCATTTATGAAATAAAACACATTTTCTAAAAACTCGTGTTTTTTACGAAATCATGTAAACCTTCTAGAAGCTGTGATTTTAAGAAACGGTGGAAGTATGCTTTTCTTATTTCCACACGCATGCGCAAACTATAGAAAGTCGTGATGACACAGAATGTCCATACTTTGTTGATTCTATTTATGAAATAAAACACGTTTTCTAAAAACTCGTGTTTTTTAAGAAATCATCTATACCTTCTAGAAGCTGTGATTTTAAAAAACAGGGGAAGTAAGCTTTTCTTATTTCCAAACGCTTGCACAAACTACAGAAAGTTTTTATGACGTAGAATGTGCATACTTTGTAGATTCCATTTATGGAATAAAACACATTTTCTAAAAACTCGTGTTTTTTACGAAATCATGTAAACCTTCTAAAAGATGAGATTTTAAAAAACAGTGGAAGTAAGCTTTTCTTATTTCCGGATGAATGCGCAAACTATAGAAAGTCATTATGACTTAGAATGTGCATACTTTGTTGATTCCGTTCATGAAATAAAACACATTTTCTAAAAACTCGTGTTTTTTACGAAATCATGTAAACCTTCAAGAAGCTGTGATTTTAAAAAACGGGGGAGCTAAGATTTTCTTATTTCCAAACGCACGCGCAAACTATAGAAAGTCGTTATGACGTAGAATGTGTATACTTTGTTGATTCCATTTATGAAATAAAACACATTTTCTAAAAACTCCTGTTTTTTAAGAAATCATGTAAACCGTCTAGAAGCTGTGATTTTAAAAAACGGGGGAAGTAAGCTTTTCTTATTTCCAAATGCATGCGAAAACTATAGAAAGTCGTTATGACGTAGAATGTGCATACTTTTTTGATTCCATTTATGAAATAAAACACATTTTCTAAAAACTCGTGTTTTTTAAGAAATCATGTAAACCTTCTAGAAGCTTTGATTTTGAAAAACGGTGGAAGTAAGCTTTTCTTATTTCCGGACGCATGCGCAAACTATAGAAAGTTGTTATGACATAGAATGTGCATACTTTGTTGATTCCATTTATGAAATAAAACACATTTTCTAAAAATTCATGTTTTTTACGAAATCACGTAAACCTTCTAGAAGCTGTGATTTTGAAAAACGGTGGAAGTAAGCTTTTCTTATTTCCGGACGCATGCGCAAACTATAGAAAGTCCTTATGACGTAGAATGTGCATACTTTGTTGATTCCATTTATGAAATAAAACACATTTTCTAAAAACTCATGTTTTTTACAAAATCATGTAAACCTTCAAGAAGATGTGATTTTAAAAAACGGTGGAAGTAAGCTTTTCTTATTTCCGGACGCATGCGCAAACTATAGAAAGTCGTTAGGACGTAGAATGTGCATACTTTGTATATTCCATTTATGAAATAAAACACATTTTCTAAAAACTCGTGTTTTTTACGAAATCATGTAAACCTTCTAGAAGCTCTGATTTTAAAAAAACGGTGGAAGTAAGCTTTTCTTATTTCCGGACGCATGCGCAAACTATAGAAAGTCGTTATGACATATAATGTTCATACTTTGTAGATTCCATTTATGAAATAAAACACATTTTCTAGAAACTCGTGTTTTTTACGAAATCATGTAAACCTTCTACAAGCTGTGATTTTAAAAAATGGTGGAAGTAAGCTTTTCTTATTTCCGGATGCATGCACAAACTATAGAAAGTCGTTATGACGTAGAATGTGCATACTTTGTAGATTCCATTTATGAAATAAAACACATTTTCTAAAAACTCGTGTTTTTTACGAAATCATGTAAACCTTCTAGAAGCTGTGATTTTAAAAAATGGTGGAATTAAGCTTTTCTTATTTCCGGACGCATGCGCAAACTATAGAAAGTTGTTATGACATAGAATGTGCATACTTTGTTGATTCCAATTATTAAATAAAACACATTTTCTAAAAACTCGTGTTTTTTAACAAATCATGTAAACCTTCTAGAAGCTGTGATTTTAAAAAACGGAAGAAGTAAGCTTTTCTTATTTCCAAACGCATGCGCAAACTATAGAAAGTCGTTATGGCGTAGAATGTGCATACTTTGTTGATTCCATTTATGAAATAAAACACATTTTCTAAAAACTCGTGTTTTTTAAGAAATCATGTAAACCTTCTAGAAGCTGTGATTTTAAAAAACGGGGAAGTAAGCTTTTCTTATTTCCGGATGCATGCGCAAACTAGAGAAATTCGTTATGACGTAGAATGTGCATACTTTGTAGATTCCATTTAAGAAATAAAACACATTTTCTAAAAACTCGTGTTTTTTACGAAATCATGTAAACCTTCTAGAAGCTGTGATTTTAAAAAATGGGGGAAGTAAGCTTTTCTTATTTCCCAACGCATGCGCAAACTATAGAAAGTCGTTATGACGTAGAATGTGCATACTTTGTAGATTCCATTTATGAAATAAAACATATTTTCGACAAACTCATGTTTTTTACGAAATCATGTAAACCTTCTAGAAGTTGTGATTTTAAAAAATGGTGGAAGTAAGATTTTCTTATTTGCGGACGAATGCGCAAACTATAGAAAGTCGTTATGACGTAGAATGTACATACTTTGTTGATTCCATTTATGAAATAAAACACAATTTCTAAAAACTCATGTTTTTTAATAAATCATGTAAACCTTCTAGAAGCTGTGATTTTAAAAAACGGTGGAAGTAAGCGTTTCTTATTTCCGGACGCATGCGCAAACTATAGAAAGTCGTTATGACGTAGAATGTGCATACTTTGTAGATTCCATTTATGAAATAAAACACATTTTCTAAAAACTCGTGTTTTTTACGAAATCATGTAAACCTTCTAGAAGCTGTGATTTTAAAAAACGGTGGAAGTAAGCTTTTCTTATTTCCGGATGCATGCGTAAACTATAGAAAGTCGTTATGACGTAGAATGTGAATAGTTTGTAGATTCCATTTATGAAATAAAACACATTTTCTAAAAACTAGTGTTTTTTACGAAATCATGTAAACCTTCTAGAAGCTGTGATTTTAAAAAACTGGGGAAGTAAGCTTTTCTTATTTCCGGATGCATGCACAAACTATAGAAAGTCGTTATGACGTAGAATGTGCATACTTTGTTGATTCCATTGATGAAATAAAACACATTTTCTAAAAACTCGTGTTTTTTAAGAAATCATGTAAACCTTCTAGACGCTGTGATTTTTCAAAACGGGGGAAGTTAGCTTTTCTTATTTCCGGACGCATGCGCAAACTATAGAAAGTCATTATGACATAGAATGTGCATACTTTGTAGATTCCATTTATGAAATAAAACACATTTTCTAAAAACTCGTGTTTTTTACGAAATCATGTAAACCTTCTAGAAGCTGTGATTTTAAGAAACGGTGGAAGTATGCTTTTCTTATTTCCATACGCATGCGCAAACTATAGAAATTCGTTATGACATAGAATGTGCATACTTTGTTGATTCTATTTATGAAATAAAACATGTTTTCTAAAAACTCGTGTTTTTTAAGAAATCATGTATACCTTCTAGAAGCTGTGATTTTAAAAAACAGGGGAAGTAAGCTTTTCTTATTTCCAAACGCTTGCGCAAACTATAGAAAGTCGTTATGACATAGAATGTGCATACTTTGTAGATTCCATTTATGAAATAAAACACATTTTCTAAAAACTCGTGTTTTTTACGAAATCATGTAAACCTTCTAGAAGCTGTGATTTTAAAAAAAGTGGAAGTAAGCTTTTCTTATTTCCGGACGAATGCGCAAACTATAGAAAGTCGTTATGACTTAGAATATGCATACTTTGTTGATTCCATTTATGAAATAAAACACATTTTCTAACAACTCGTGTTTTTTAAGAAATCATGTAAACCTTCTAGAAGCTGTGATTTTAAAAAACGGGAGAAGTAAGCTTTTCTTATTTCCGGACGAATGCGCAAACTATAGAAAGTCGTTATGACGTAGAATGTGCATACTTTGTTGATTCCATTTATGAAATAAAACACATTTTCTAAAAACTCGTGTTTTTTAAGAAATCAGGTAAGCCTTCTAGAAGCTGTGATTTTAAAAAACGGGGGAAGTAAGCTTTTCTTATTTCCGGACGCATGCGCAAACTATAGAAAGTCGTTATGATGTAGAATGTGCATACTTTGTTGATTCCATTCATCAAATAAAACACATTTTCTAAAAACTCGTGTTTTTTACGAAATCATGTAAACCTTCAAGAAGCTCTGATTTTAAAAAACGGTGGAAGTAAGCTTTTCTTATTTCCGGACGCATGCGCAAACTATAGAAAGTCGTTATGATATAGAATGTTCATACTTTGTAGATTCCATTTATGAAATAAATTTTTTTTTCTAGAAACTCGTGTTTTTTACGAAATCATGTAAACCTTCTACAAGCTGTGATTTTAAAAAATGGTGGAAGTAAGCTTTTCTTATTTCCGGACGCATGCGCAAACTATAGAAAGTCGTTATGACGTAGAATTTGCATACTTTGTAGATTCCATTTATGAAATAAAACACATTTTCTAAAAACTCGTGTTTTTTACGAAATCATGTAAACCTTCTAGAAGCTGTGATTTTAAAAAACGGTGGAAGTAAGCTTTTCTTATTTCCGGACGCATGCGCAAACTGTAGAAAGTCGTTATGACGTAGAATGTGCATACTTTGTAGATTCCATTTATGAAATAAAACACATTTTCTAAAAACTCATGTTTTTTACGAAATAATGTAAACCTTCTAGAAGCTGTGATTTTGAAAAACGGTGGAACTAAGCTTTTCTTATTTCTGGAGGAATGCGCAAACTATAGAAATTCATTATGACGTAGAATGTACATACTTTGTTGATTCCATTTATGAAATAAAACACAATTTATAAATACTCGTGTTCTTTAATAAATCATCTAAACCTTCTAGAAGCTGTGATTTTAAAAAACGGGGGAAGTAAGCGTTTCTTATTTACGGACGCATGCGCAAACTATAGAAAGTCGTTGTGACGTAGAATGTGCATACTTTGTAGATTCCATTTATGAAATAAAACACATTTTCTAAAAAATCATGTTTTTTAAGAAATCATGTAAACCTTCTAGAAGCTGTGATTTTAAAAAACGGGGGAAGTACGCTTTTCTTATTTTCGGACGCATGCGCAAACTATAGAAAGTCGTTATGACATAGAATGTGCATACTTTGTAGATTCCATTTATGAAATAAAACACATTTTCTAAAAACTCGTGTTTTTTAAGAAATCATGTAAACCTTCTAGAAGCTGTGATTTTAAAAAACGGGGGAAGTAAGCTTTTCTTATTTCCGGACGCATGGGCAAACTAGAGAAAGTCGTTATGACGTAGACTGTGCATACTTCGTAGATTCCATTTATGAAATAAAACTCATTTTCTAAAAACTCGTGTTTTTTACGAAATCATGTAAACCTTCTAGAAGTTGTGATTTTAAAAAACGGTGGAAGTAAGCTTTTCTTATTTCCAAACGCTTGCGCAATCTACAGAAAGTCGTTATGACGTAGAATGTGCATACTTTGTTGATTCCATTTATGAAATAAAACACATTTTCTAAAAACTCGTGTTTTTTAAGAAATCATGTAAACCTTCTAGAAGCTGTGATTTTAAAAAACGGTGGAAGTAAGCTTTTCTTATTTCCAAACGGATGCGCAAACTATAGAAAGTCGCTATGACATAGAATGTGCATACTTTGTTGATTCCATTTACGAAATAAAACACATTTTCTAAAAACTCGTGTTTTTTAAGAAATCATGTAAACCTTCTAGAAGCTATGATTTTAAAAAACGGGGGAAGTAAGCTATTCTTAATTCCAAACGCATGAGCAAATTATAGAAAGTCGTTATAACGTAGAATGTGCATACTTTGTTGATTCCATTTATTTAATAAAACACATTTTCTAAAAACTCGTGTTTTTTAAGAAATCATGCATACCTTCTAGAATCTGTGATTTTAAAAAACGGGGGAGGTAAGCTTTTCTTATTTCCGGACGCATGCGCAAACTATAGAAAATCGTTATGACGTAGAATGTGCATACTTTGTAGATTCCATTTATGAAATAAAACACATTTTCTAAAAACTCGTGTTTTTTACAAAATCATGTAAACCTTCTAGAAGCTCTGATTTTAAAAAACGGTGGAAGTAAGCTTTTCTTATTTCCGGACGCATGCACAAACTATAGAAAGTCGTTATGACATAGAATGTTCATACTTTGTATATTCCATTTATGAAATAAACATATTTTCTAAAAACTCGTGTTTTTTACGAAATAATGTAAACCTTCTAGAAGCTGTGATTTTAAAAAATGGTGGAATTAAGCTTTTCTTATTTCCGGACGCATGCGCAAACTATAGAAAATCGTTATGACATAAAATGTGCATACTTTGTTGATTCCAATTATTAAATAAAACACATTTTCTAAAAACTCGTGTTTTTTAACAAATCATGTAAACCTTCTAGAAGCTGTGATTTTAAAAAACGGGGGAAGTAAGCTTTTCTTATTTCGAAACGCATGCGCAAACTATAGAAAGTCGTTATGATGTAGAATGTGCATACTTTGTTGATTCCATTTATGAAATAAAACACATTTTCTAAAAACTCGTGTTTTTTAAGAAATCATGTAAACCCTCCAGAAGCTGTGATTTTAAAAAACGGGGGAAGTATGCTTTTCTTATTTCCGGACGCATGCGTAAACTAGAGAAATTCGTTATGACGTAGAATGTGCATACTTTGTGATTCCATTTATGAAATAAAACACATTTTCTAAAAACTCGTGTTTTTTACGAAATCATGTAAACCTTCAAGAAGCTGTGATTTTAAAAAATGGTGGAAGTAAGCTTTTCTTATTTCCGGACGCATGCGCAAACTATAGAAAGTCGTTATGATGTAGAATGTGCATACTTTGTTGATTGCATTTATGAAATAAAACACATTTTCTAAAAACTCGTGTTTTTTAACAAATCATGTAAACCTTCTAGAAGCTGTGATTTTAAAAAACGGGGGAAGTAAGCTTTTCTTATTTCCGGACGCATGCACAAACTATAGAAAGTCCTTATGACGTAGAATCTGCATACTTTGTTGATTCCATTGATGAAATAAAACACATTTTCTAAAAAGTCGTGTTTTTTAAGAAATCATGTAAACCTTCTAGACGCTGTGATTTTTCAAAACGGGGGAAGTTAGCTTTTCTTATTTCCAAACGTATGCGCAAACTATAGAAAGTCGTTATGACGTAGAATGTGAATACTTTGTTGATTCCATTTATGAAATAAAACACATTTTCTAAAAATTCATGTTTTTTAAGAAATCATGTAAACCTTCTAGAAGTTGAGATTTTAAAAAACGGGGGAAGTAAGCTTTTCTTATTTCCGGACGCATGTGCAAACTATAGAAAGTCGTTATGACGTAGAATGTGCATACTTTGTTGATTCCATTTATGAAATAAAACACATTTTCTAAAAACTCGTGTTTTTTAAGAAATCATGTAAACCTTCTAGAAGCTGTGATTTTAAAAAATGGGGGAAGTAAGCTTTTCTTATTTCCGAACGCATGTGCAAACTATAGAAAGTCGTTATGACGTAGAATGTGCATACTTTGTTGATTCCATTTATGAAATAAAACACATTTTCTAAAAACTCGTGTTTTTTAAGAAATCATGTAAACCTTCTAGAAGATGTGATTTTAAAAAACGGGGGAAGTAAGCTTTTCTTATTTCCGGACGCATGCGCAAACTATAGAAAGTCGTTATGACGTAGAAGGTGCATACTTTGTTGATTCCATTTATGAAATAAAACACATTTTCTAAAAACTCGTGTTTTTTAAGAAATCATGTAAACCTTCTAGAAGCTGTGATTTTAAAAAACGGGGGAAGTAAGCTTTTCTTATTTCCGGACGCATGCGCAAACTATAGAAAGTCGTTATGACGTAGAATGTGCATACTTTGTAGATTCCATTTATGAAATAAAACACATTTTCTAAAAACTCGTGTTTTTTACGAAATCATGTAAACCTTCTAGAAGCTGTGATTTTAAAAAACGGTGGAAGTAAGCTTCTCTTATTTCCGGATGAATGCGCAAACAATAGAAAGTCGTTATGACGTAGAATGTGCATACTTTGGTTATTCCATTTATGAAATAAAACACATTTTCTAAATACTCGTGTTTTTTAAGAAATCATGTAAACCTTCTAGAAGCTGTGATTATAAAAAATGGGGGAAGTAAGCTTTTCTTATTTCCGGACGCATGCGAAAACTATAGAAAGTCGTTATGATGTAGAATGTGCATACTTTCTTGATTCCATTTATGAAATAAAACACATTTTCTAAAAACTCGTGTTTTTTACGAAATCATGTAAACCTTCTAGAACCTGTGATTTTAAAAAACGGGGGAAGTAAGCTTTTTTTATTTCCGGATGCTTGCGCAAACTATAGAAAGTCGTTATGACGTAGAATGTGCATAATTTGTTGATTCCATTGATGAAATAAAACACATTTTCTAAAAACTCGTGTTTTTTAGGAAATCATGTAAACCTTCTAGAAGCTGTGATTTTGAAAAACGGTGGAAGTAAGCTTTTCTTATTTCCGGACGCATGCGCAAACTATAGAAAGTCATTATGACGTAGAATGTGCATACTTTTTTGATTCCATTTATGAAATAAAACACATTTTCTAAAAACTCGTGTTTTTTAAGAAATCATGTAAACCTTCTAGAAGCTGTGATTTTAAAAAACGGGGGAAGTAAGCTTTTCTTATTTCCAAACACATGCGCAAACTATAGAAAGTCGTTATGACGTAGAATGTGCATACTTTGTTGATTCCATTTATGAAATAAAACACATTTTCTAAAAACTCATGTTTTTTAAGAAATCATGTAAACCTTCTAGAAGCTGTGATTTTAAAAAACCGGGGAATTAAGCTTTTCTTATTTCCAAACGCTTGCGCAAACTATAGAAAGTCGTTATGACGTAGAATGTGCATACTTTGTTGATTCCATTTATGAAATAAAAGACATTTTCTAAAAACTCGTGTTTTTTAAGAAATCATGTAAACCTTCTAGAAGCTGTGATTTTAAAAAATGGGGGAAGTAAGCTTTTCTTATTTCCAAACGCATGCGCAAACTATAGAAAGTCGTTATGACGTAGAATGTGCATACTTTGTTGATTCCATTTATTAAATAAAACAAAGTTTCTAAAAACTCGTGTTTTTTAAGAAATCATGTAAACCTTCTAGAAGCTGTGATTTTAAAAAATGGGGGAAGTAAGCTTTTCTTATTTCCAAACGCATGCGCAAACTATAGAAAGTCGTTATGACGTAGAATGTGCATACTTTGTAGATTCCATTTATTAAATAAAACACATTTTCTAAAAACTCGTGTTTTTTACCAAATCATGTAAACCTTCTAGAAGCTGTGATTTTAAAAAACGGTGCAAGTAATCTTTTCTTATTTCGGAACGAATGCTAAAACGATAGAAAGTCGTTATGACGTAGAATGTACATACTTTGTTGATTCCATTTATGAAATAAAACACAATTTCTAAAAACTCATGTTTTTTAAGAAATCATGTAAACCTTCTAGAAGCTGTGATTTTAAAAAATGGTGGAAGTAAGCTTTTCTTATTTCCAAACGCATGCGCAAACTATAGAAATTCGCTATGACATAGAATGTGTATACTTTGTTGATTCCATTTACGAAATAAAACACATTTTCTAAAAACTCGTGTTTTTTAGGAAATCATGTAAACCTTCTAGAAGCTGTGATTTTGAAAAACGGTGGAAGTAAGCTTTTCTTATTTCCGGACGCATGCGCAAACTATAGAAAGTCGTTATGACGTAGAATGTGCATACTTTGTTGATTCCATTTATGAAATAAAACACATTTTCTAAAAACTCGTGTTTTTTAAGAAATCATGTAAACCTTCTAGAAGCTGTGATTTTAAAAAACGGGGGAAGTAAGCTTTTCTTATTTCCAAACGCATGCGCAAACTATAGAAAGTCGTTATGACGTAGAATGTGCATACTTTGTTGATTCCATTTATGAAATAAAACACATTTTCTAAAAACTCATGTTTTTTAAGAAATCATGTAAACCTTCTAGAAGCTGTGATTTTAAAAAACCGGGGAAGTAAGCTTTTCTTATTTCCAAACGCTTGCGCAAACTATAGAAAGTCGTTATGACGTAGCATGTGCATACTTTGTTGATTCCATTTATGAAATAAAACACATTTTCTAAAAACTCGTGTTTTTTAAGAAATCATATAAACCTTCTAGAAGCTGTGATTTTAAAAAATGGGGAAGTAAGCTTTTCTTATTTCCGGATGCATGCGCAAACTATAGAAAGTCGTTATGACGTAGAATGTTCATACTTTGTTTATTCCATTTATGAAATAAAACAAATTTTCTAAAAACTCGTGTTTTTTACGAAATCATGTAAACCTTCTAGAAGTTGTGATTTTGAAAAACGGTGGAAGTAAGCTTATCTTATTTCCGGACGCATGCGCAAACTCTAGAAAGTCCTTATGACGTAGAATGTGCATACTTTGTTGATTCCATTTATGAAATAAAACACATTTTCTAAAAAATCGTGTTTTTCACGAAATCATGTAAACCTTCTAGAAGCTGTGATTTTAAAAAACGGTGGAAGTAAGCTTTTCTTATTTCCGGTCGAATGCGCAAACTATAGAAAGTCGTTATTACGTAGAATGTGCATACTTTGTTGATTCCTTTTATGAAATAAAACACATTTTCTAAAAACTCGTATTTTTTAAGAAATCATGCAAACCTTCTAGAAGCTGTGATTTTAAAAAACGGTGGAAATAAGCTTTTCTTATTTCCAAACGCATGCGCAAACTATAGAAAGTCGCTATGAAATAGAATGTGCATACTTTGTTGATTCCATTTACGAAATAAAACACATTTTCTAAAAATTCGTGTTTTTTAAGAAATCATGTAAACGTTCTAGAAGCTGTGATTTTAAAATACGGGGGAAGTAAGCTATTCTTAATTCCAAACGCATGCGTAAAAAATAGAAAGTCATTCTGACGTAGAATGTGCATACTTTGTTGATTCCATTTATTTAATAAAACACATTTTCGAAAAACTCGTGTTTTTTAAGAAATCATGCAAAACTTCTAGAATCTGTGATTTTAAAAAACGGGGGAGGTAAGCTTTTCTTATTTCCGGACGCATGCACAAACTATAGAAAATCGTTATGACGTAGAATGCGCATACTTTGTAGATTCCATTTATGAAATAAAACACATTTTCTAAAAACTCCTGTTTTTTACGAAATCATGTAAACCTTCTAGAAGCTGTGATTTTAAAAAACGGGGGAAGTAAGCTTTTCTTATTTCCAGACACTTGCGCAAACTATAGAAAGTCATTATGACGTAGAATGTGCATACTTTGTTGATTCAATTTATGAAATAAAACACGTTTTCTAAAAACTCGTGTTTTTTAGGAAATCATGTAAACCTTCTAGAAGCTGTGATTTTGAAAAACGGTGGAAGTAAGCTTTTCTTATTTCCGGACACATGCGCAAACTATAGAAATTCCTTATGACATAGAATGTGCATACTTTGTTGATTCCATTTATGAAATAAAACACATTTTCTAAAAACTCGTGTTTTTTACGAAATCATGTAAACCTTCTAGAAGCTGTGATTTTAAAAAACGGTGGAAGTAAGCTTTTCTTATTTCCGGTCGAATGCGCAAACTATAGAAAGTTTTTATTACGTAGAATGTGCATACTTTGTTGATTCCATTTATGAAATAAAACACATTTTCTAAAAACTCGTGTTTTTTACGAAATCATGTAAACCTTCTAGAAGCTGTGATTTTAAAAAACGGTGGAAGTAAGCTTTTCTTATTTCCGGACGCATGCGCAAACTATAGAAAGTCGTTATGACGTCGAACGTTCATACTTTGTAGATTCCATTTATGAAATAAAACACATTTTCTAAAAACTCGTGTTTTTTACGAAATCATGTAAACCTTCTAGAAGATGTGATTTTAAAAAACGGTGGAAGTAAGCTTTTCTTATTTCCGGAAGCATGCACAAACTATAGAAAGTCGTTATGACGTCGAACGTTCATACTTTGTTGATTCCATTTATGAAATAAAACACATTTTCTAAAAACTCATGTTTTTTAAGAAATCATGTAAACCTTCTAGAAGCTGTGATTTTAAAAAACGGGGGAAGTAAGCTTTTCTTATTTCCAAACGCTTGCGCAAACTATAGAAAGTCGTTATGACGTAGAATGTGCATACTTTGTTGATTCCATTTATGAAATAAAACACATTTTCTAAAAACTCGTTTTTTTTAAGAAATCATGTAAACCTTCTAGAAGCTGTGATTTTAAAAAACGGGGGAAGTAAGCTTTTCTTATTTCCGGACGCATGCGCAAACTATAGAAAGTCGTTATGACGTAGAATGTGCATACATTGTAGATTCCATTTAGGAAATAAAACACATTTTCTAAAAATGGTGGAAGTAAGCTTTTCTTATTTCCGGACGAATGCACAAACTATAGAAAGTCGTTATGACATAGAATGTGCATACTTTGTTGATTCCATTTATGAAATAAAACACATTTTCTAGAAACTCGTGTTTTTTAAGAAATCGTGTAAACCTTCTAGAAGCTGTGATTTTAAAAAACGGTGGAAGTAAGCTTTTCTTATTTCCAGACGCATGCGCAAACTATAGAAAGTCGTTATGACGTAGAATGTGCATACTTTGTTGATTCCATTTATGAAATAAAACACAGTTTCTAAAAACTCTTGTTTTTTAAGAAATCATGTAAACCTTCTAGAAGCTGTGATTTTAAAAAACGGGGGAAGTAAGCTTTTCTTATTTCCAAACGCATGCGCAAACTATAGAAAGTCGTTATGACGTAGAATGTGCATACTTTGTAGATTCCATTTATGAAATAAAACAGATTTTCTAAAAACTCGTGTTTTTTACAAAATCATGTAAACCTTCAAGAAGCTGTGATTTTGAAAAACGGTGGAAGTAAGCTTTTCTTATTTTCGGACGAATGTGCAAACTATAGAAAGTCGTTATGACGTAGAATGTACATACTTTCTTGATTCCATTTATGAAATAAAACACAATTTCTAAAAACTCGTGTTTTTTAATAAATCATGTAAACCTTCTAGAAGCTGTGATTTTAAAAAATGGGGGAAGTAAGCGTTTCTTATTTCCGGACGCATGCGCAAACTATAGAAATGCGTTATGACGTAGAATTTGCATACTTTGTAGATTCCATTTATGAAATAAAACACATTTTCTAAAAACTCGTGTTTTTTACGAAATCATGTAAACCTTCTAGAAGCTTAATTTTAAAAAACGGTGGAAGTAAGCTTTTCTTATTTCCGGACGCATGCGCAAACTGTAGAAATTCGTTATGACGTAGAATGTGCATACTTTGTAGATTCCATTTATGAAATAAAACACATTTTCTAAAAACTCATGTTTTTTACGAAATAATGTAAACCTTCTAGAAGCTGTGATTTTGAAAAACGGTGGAACTAAGCTTTTCTTATTTCTGGAGGAATGCGCAAACTATAGAAATTCATTATGACGTAGAATGTACATACTTTGTTGATTCCATTTATGAAATAAAACACAATTTATAAATACTCGTGTTCTTTAATAAATCATCTAAACCTTCTAGAAGCTGTGATTTTAAAAAACGGGGGAAGTAAGCGTTTCTTATTTACGGACGCATGCGCAAACTATAGAAAGTCGTTGTGACGTAGAATGTGCATACTTTGTAGATTCCATTTATGAAATAAAACACATTTTCTAAAAAATCATGTTTTTTAAGAAATCATGTAAACCTTCTAGAAGCTGTGATTTTAAAAAACGGGGGAAGTACGCTTTTCTTATTTTCGGACGCATGCGCAAACTATAGAAAGTCGTTATGACATAGAATGTGCATACTTTGTAGATTCCATTTATGAAATAAAACACATTTTCTAAAAACTCGTGTTTTTTAAGAAATCATGTAAACCTTCTAGAAGCTGTGATTTTAAAAAACGGGGGAAGTAAGCTTTTCTTATTTCCGGACGCATGGGCAAACTAGAGAAAGTCGTTATGACGTAGACTGTGCATACTTTGTAGATTCCATTTATGAAATAAAACTCATTTTCTAAAAACTCGTGTTTTTTACGAAATCATGTAAACCTTCTAGAAGCTGTGATTTTAAAAAACGGTGGAAGTAAGCTTTTCTTATTTCCGGACGCATGCGCAATCTACAGAAAGTCGTTATGACGTAGAATGTGCATACTTTGTTGATTCCATTTATGAAATAAAACACATTTTCTAAAAACTCGTGTTTTTTAAGAAATCATGTAAACCTTCTAGAAGTTGTGATTTTAAAAAACGGGGGAAGTAAGCTTTTCTTATTTCCAAACGCTTGCGCAAACTATAGAAAGTCGTTATGACGTAGAATGTGCATACTTTGTTGATTCCATTTATGAAATAAAACACATTTTCTAAAAACTCGTGTTTTTTAAGAAATCATGTAAACCTTCTAGAAGCTGTGATTTTAAAAAACAGGGGAAGTAAGCTTTTTTTATTTCCGGACGCATGCGCAAACTATTGAAAGGGTTTATGACGTAGAATGTGCATACTTTGTAGATTCCATTTATGAAATAAAACACATTTTCTAAAAACTCGTGTTTTTTACGAAATCATGTAAACCTTCTAGAAGCTGTGATTTTAAAAAACGGTGGAAGTAAGCTTTTCTTATTTCTGGACGAATGCGCAAACTATAGAAAGTCGTTATGACGTAGAATGTGCATACTTTGTAGATTCCATTTATGAAATAAAACACATTTTCTAAAAACTCGTGTTTTTTAAGAAATCATGTAAACCTTCTAGAAGCTGTGATTTTAAAAAACGGTGGAAGTAAGCTTTTCTTATTTCCAAACGGATGCGCAAACTATAGAAAGTCGCTATGACATAGAATGTGCATACTTTGTTGATTCCATTTACGAAATAAAACACATTTTCTAAAAACTCGTGTTTTTTAAGAAATCATGTAAACCTTCTAGAAGCTGTGATTTTAAAAAACGGGGGAAGTAAGCTATTCTTAATTCCAAACGCATGAGCAAATTATAGAAAGTCGTTATGACGTAGAATGTGCATACTTTGTTGATTCCATTTATTTAATAAAACACATTTTCTAAAAACTCGTGTTTTTTAAGAAATCATGCAAAACTTCTAGAATCTGTGATTTTAAAAAACGGGGGAGGTAAGCTTTTCTTATTTCCGGACGCATGCGCAAACTATAGAAAATCGTTATGACGTAGAATGTGCATACTTTGTAGATTCCATTTATGAAATAAAACACATTTTCTAAAAACTCGTGTTTTTTACGAAATCATGTGAACCTTCTGGAAGCTGTGATTTTAAAAACGGTGGAAGTAAGCTTTTCTTATTTCTGGACGAATGCGCAAACAGTAGAAAGTCGTTATGACGTAGAATGTGCATACTTTGTTGATTCCATTTATGAAATAAAACACATTTTCTAAAAACTCGTGTTTTTTAAGAAGTCATGTAAACCTTCTAGAAGCTATGATTTTAAAAAACGGTGGAAGTAAGCTTTTCTTATTTCCGGACGCATGTGCAAACTATAGAAAGTCGTTATGACGTAGAATGTGCATACTTTGTTGATTCCATTTATGAAATAAAACACATTTTCTAAAAACTCGTGTTTTTTAAGAAATTATGTAAACCTTCTAGAAGCTGTGATTTTAAAAAACGGGGGAAGTAAGCTTTTCTTATTTCCAAACGCATGCGCAAACTATAGAAAGTCGTTATGACGTAGAAGGTGCATACTTTGTTGATTCCATTTATGAAATAAAACACATTTTCTAAAAACTCGTGTTTTTTAAGAAATCATGTAAACCTTCTAGAAGCTGTGATTTTAAAAAACGGGGGAAGTAAGCTTTTCTTATTTCCGGACGCATGCGCAAACTATAGAAAGTCGTTATGACGTAGAATGTGCATACTTTGTAGATTCCATTTATGAAATAAAACACATTTTCTAAAAACTCGTGTTTTTTACGAAATCATGTAAACCTTCTAGAAGCTGTGATTTTAAAAAACGGTGGAAGTGTAATGCCCATATTTTGATTCGGCATATTTATTAGTTAGACACACCATACTTTATTTCTTATATATTCTATTGAACTCAGCTCGACTGAGTAAACTATATTGGACCTCATTATATGATGTTACTCTGTCTTATGATTTCACCATGATTATGATGTTACTATGTTATGCAGTTATGATGTCATGATTATCATATGATTTCTTTATTTTACGATTACAGTATATGCTTATATGTTTTCATTGATGAAATGTGAAATATATGATTCGGTACGTGGATACCATCTTCTTATATGAATTGTTGAAGTGTTATATGTCATACGCATCTATGATGAGCTAAAAGGGTTGCATGAAATAAAATGATTTTTGATAGCATGGATCAATTGGCGATCAATGGGAAATGTTTTCTATAAATTTGTATTTTGCAAAATACTAACCTACAGGACACAAGGGCTATGGGATAGCCAGTTACTTGATCTGATATATATTGGAAAGGAAAAAACATGTTCATACACCAAGCCTTAGCAGCCAAAATGAGGATACGATAACACAAACTGATAATCCCGATAGCAGCAAAGTATGAGTTGATAAGGGCGTAGGCCCAGTATGTTGAGAGGGATGGATGTGTTTCCCACCCTATTTTTCCATGAGACCCGAGGTCGTGGTAGGGCCGTACTGAGACACGCTCCCCATGTTGTTGTGATGACGATGGTCGGATGCTTGCTAGGGGAGGATAGGTCCGCTCTTCAGCCGACGCTATCACTCTCAAGTTCTATGTGGTCAGATCGGTGAGTCCGACATCCACTGTTGTACTAGCAGAGGAAGGATAGGGAGGATGCTGGACGTAGGTTATGATGGGAGGATGTGTTAGTTAGTACTGTTGGGGGTTTAGTATTCCTTGATTCCGAGTTAGTGGTAGTAGGCACCCTTCCTTGTACATGATTGATTAAACTAATGTAAAGATAAAGATAATGATGTGAAATCGAAAAGAACTAACTGTTAAATAACTGAGAATGTTGAAGTAATTGTACTATATATATTATGTTGTTCTTCTACATGGGGGTAAATACTACTATTAGTTAGCAGGTATGCATAGGCTGGAAGGGGTTTGTCTATAGTACATTTATGATCTGTGCATACGCTGGCCACGCATGCACACCTTGCACATGTACACTAGTATCGATATACAAACACTTAACATATTGAATACATGTATAAGTTGTCATAAGTAATTAAGTTAATCATGCATTGACTGAATTCAGATAATGGATATAAAGTTATCTAAGATGTGTAAAACAAGTCAATTAAGCTATGCATTACTCGTTGATAAACATTGGGATATACAGTTGAGACAACTGTCATCAGTTAACATTGTCGTCTGAGAATTGTTGTAATTAAGGTAATGGTACTGTCTAATTAATTAGCAAGGTTATTTAAGCACTTAAGGGTGCTTTGTTTAGAAGAACGACAATACTATATAGATGTTAGGGTACTCATGTGATAAACAAATGATGTAAAAATACATCTTTATTAAATTCAACATTATTATTACCTTATGGGTATTTAATTAATATTATTACTTAAAATTTATTTTAAATATTACACCCATGTCATAACAATTGCAAAATAGATAAAATGTAAATATTGATTAATGAATAATTAGAATGTGATTATTTTACATTTCTAAAATTAGACATAATAGGATAACAATTTTTGGAATGAATGTGATGTGATGGAAAATGGGTTATTATTATTTAATTATTCAATATGAATCGTAGAATTTAAATCTCAAGATAAGTGATCTCGGCAGATAAGGTAGACCCTTAAGACACGCCATGTCCAAGTGGAAAGGGGTCAAATATTTATATAATATTTTACTAAATACCTTAATAACAATAAATACAAGGTTTAGTGAAAGGACTTGTAATTAATAGACCTTGTCCCGAATGGATAACCTTTGGGTGATAATTCCCACCGTAATAAATACTTACGGCCGTCAATCCAAAACCAAATAAATTTTCCATGAGAGTAATTAATTATATATTTTTATAATGAGACGTGGATGAATGAACTAGGGAAAGGAGTAAATGTTTGAGGGGCTCGAGAGGGGGAGTTTGGGGCGGTGGAGTAAGCCCAAGGTCTTCTCGAGGATGGACATGTATATAGAGGGGGAGAAGGTTGAAGGTTGGGGAGGTTTTTTTTGGGAGAGGAAAAGAAGTTTGGGAGAACAGAGAGTTTTGAGAACAGAAGGAACACTGCTCTCGGGATTATCAGATTGTGGGCTCGGGGGCTTGGAAATCCTTTGATTTCCAAGGGACAGCAAGATAATAGCTGGTCGGTAGGGTGGACACTTCAGTTTGGCTGTCTAACAGGATATACAACCTGCTGCAACCTACGGTTAGCATCAGCATCAGGTAATTTTCGTGTTATTTACGTTATTTGATTATTATGCTTAAACTTACTGTAAACATGCATAACTTGCTATTTACTGATTTACTAAGTTGTGAAACATAGGCTGGAACATGATTATTGAAAAGAAAATATTGATATGTTTGTTTGTTTTAAATTACGAATGTAAGGTGTAACGCCCCGTTTTGACATTTCTACCTAAACTATTATTATATGTTGTGTTTACTTGATTATGAGACTTCGTCGGTTTGGTGACACTATGGACATGTGGTTCTATAATTCTCCCGACATATATAAGTGTGTGTGTGATGTTAGTATTAGGATATGTAGTCATGTTAGATATGTATCATGTGTTAGTTATGTGTCATATATGCAAGTAATGAACGATGGGTACGTGGATACCATTAAGTTATTGTTGAAAGAAAGAATGTTATAATACCGAGTGCATGGTGAAAATAATAAATTGATTATTGTTGTTATGTTATGACGAAATGTATGTGTACATGCACGATATTCGAGATTGTATGTCGAGGACTGACTTACAGGTTAAAAAGGCTAAGTGATAGCTGGGTCCTACGAGGTGGGAGAGCCTCGGGGACATGGACTCCGAAAGATAAACGGTATGCAGGTGATGCATTATTTACTTTCGCATGATTATTATGTTGTTTATTATGATGTATGGGTGGGGTAGGGTTTCATGAAACTCAACCGCCCAGATTGGTTATACGATGACAAACCGAGTACAAGTGCAACGCGGTTATTATGTCGGGTAGACATAATCCCTTGTTCCATTAGGGGGGGTGGAGGCTTTACCCACCGTTTATCCCTGAAACCCAGAGTCATGGGAGGGCTGTGCTACGGCGCGCTCCCCAAGGTGTGTGATGATGACTGGTGGTTGCCTGCTGGGGAATTTTGGTCGATGTAGTCGACACTTCTGCTTACGGGTTCTAACTGGAGCCGGCCATGACTTGGCACTTCAGGGTAGTCCAGCAGAGGAAGGATAGGATGTGGAAGTTAGTTGTGAACTAGATAGATGGAGTAGGTAGCTGGGTGTACCATGATGCTAGGAGGGAAGACTTGATCAATTGTATATGTTGAGGACCTTGCAGAGTCGTGTGTCGTAAATTAGTAACTGGTATTATTGTTCGTTAGTTAATGGTACTTAATTAAGCGAATGACCCAATAGTCAAATTATGTTAGGAGTGCATCAATAAACATTAACTTAATTAATTAAGAATGTTGTGTGGTTTAGTACTATTAGTGTACCTACACGAGGTATGTAAGCCGTAGCTATGCTTACATAACTCGTCTACATATGTGTCAATTGCGTGAAATAATACTGAACTATAATGATTAGGCATTAATTACATTATTACTACTTATCTAACCAGGAGATTAAATTTATACATTGAGTTAGTAATTTATGATTAAGATAATGGAATAGGTTGAATGAGTGACTTAGGTGGTAATGAATGATGATCAAGTTCTAATGTTGATTAGTGTTAATTATTGTGATTAATGTTGATTAGTGTTGATTAATAAACATGTTATGGTTAACTTAGGTAGTAATTAATGCAATTGGTTAGTAATGCATGATTTAATATTAACGAATTTAATTAGTCAAGACTAAGGGTTAACATGTTAAATCGCTATTGTAATGTTAATTAAAGTAATATTAATTTGATAGGTTAATATTAATTACAAGGTAGTTAATTAGTTAAAACATATGGATAAGAATTAATTTATTACTATTAATTTAATTATTGTCATGTCTAAGTTAATTAGAAAATAGGGTAAATTATAAATAGATATATTATGCAATTGATGAACAGGTGTCGAAATGTACATTGGGAGATGTTTAATAGAAATTATAAATTAAATTATGAAACATTTAATTATAAGGTCATCGAGAGATGACTAGCAATTAATGGGGTAAAACGTGTGAGTGTGAAACACTTATGGTTGATGTAAAATTTTAAATAACATTTTATTAATTATTAATTAAAATTTTGGAAAAGGAAAGAATGCTATAATATTGCCGAGAGATTGTCGGTTGAGTGTTGGAAGATGAACCAACCCAAACTTAAATTTAATAATAAAATAATACAATCTTGTTTTATGAGTCAAATGTTGGGGCTCGAGGAGGAATGGGAGTTGGATAAAATTAATGATAAGGATAGGGGTAGTTATGATAGGAGGAGTCGGTGGAAGGAGAAAGGAGGGGATAAGGTCGAGAAGGGAAGGAGGAGAAGGGGTCTTCTTCACCTTGCAGATTTTGGAGAGACAGCAGGAGAGAGCAGCAAAAGAATGGGGGTTCTTGTTGGAAAGTTGGCAGAAGGGAAATACCGGTTGGCTTGTACTCGGTTTGGGCTCGGGGGTCCAAAGGGGTACCTTTGGAGCTGGGTGGTCGGCGAGACCTCGCCAGTTGGCAGGGTGGCATACTTGTTTGGGCAGGTTGAGTTTCAAGGGTTTGGAAAGATATTGGTTGCAGGGCAGCAAGTAAAGATATTGGTTGCAGGGCAGCAAGTAGGGAAACAGCAAGCAGGGCAACAAAAGATGCATCAACAAAAGAGGGATCTACTAGCTATCTACAGGTATTTCTCTTAAAGGTATACTAATCAATTTCTAACACTGTAAATCGTTTTATCAATTTATTAATAAATGGTAATTTCGTGAATGAATACTCATGTATTGTTGTTACACCTGCACAAACATATATGGTTAGAAGTAGGAAAAACAGTAAATACATCTATTTCAAAACCTGCAAATGTAATTGTTATTGTTTTTACAGACCTGAAAATTGAACACAAATCCACAAAACAGAAACAGAAATTGACACAAGTGTAAAGAGAAATGAATGAATAGTTTATTGATAAACTGAGATTATCAAGGACCGGGGTCCTACATATGGTATCAGAGCCATGGTTCCAAATATGGAACCAGAGGGCTCGTTACAGAAGTTGTAAAAGCTTGTTGAAGCTTGTTGCAGAAGCTTAAGACCTGCATGAAACATGAAACATGAGGAAAGTGAGAACTCTATATTCTAAATAAAGTAACTACGCTGCAAATGAAATTAAAGGCGGAAAATTTAAATTTTTCTTTTATAAAAAAAAAAGAAAAGAGACAGAAATAAATTTTACATATCTATATATATATATATAACAAATTTGTTTATATGAAAAAAAAATTAATTATATAGATGTGAAAAAAAAAGGGGTTTATAATTAGAAAAAAAAAATGTATGAAACTATATTTAATAAATTATAGATCGACAAAAGATTTCAAATTTTTTTTATATACATGCTATTCTAATAAAATTTAATGAATATATATGTATCTATAATAAGCAAATGAAATATATATTCGTATGTTAGACATAATTGAAATGCATATCATTTTATATATATAGGGATTCAAAAAAAAAAATAAACAACTATCCTTAATCTATATATATATATAAGAAAAAAAAAAAATTATATGAAATACATATAAATAATATATATGAGTATAACAACAACAAAAAAAAAAACATTGTTGTAAAATGTATAACGAAATAGTTTTTTTTGTTGTTGTGTTTTATTGCATAAAATAAATAAACATCAATTTCAACTCGACTATAGCAGGCAGAGATAAAATTCTAACGCAGAGTTTCAAAGACTAGGGTTTTACGGTGTACAGCCAATTGGCCATATAGTTATGTAAAGGCGCATTACTTCGAAGTATAATCTAGGAATGCTAACCTAACTTTCAAGTTGCGATAATAGAGTCCAAAATTAATGCCGGGTACTAACTGTTTTGCGACGACTCTGTTTATAAAGAAAATCGCAAAGGCTGGGCGCTATTTCCTATACAGAGATCCGAATAAACTTGACTTGGGTATCGAACTCAGATCGGTAATAAAAAAATACATTTAAAGGAAAACCCAGCTTTCCTCAAAAGATGCAGAAGTATAACTTACACTACACAGGCTTATATTTCTACCAAAGGCAGAATGCAGAAACCTTGTTAGTGTGGAGGTCAATTTAAACGTCAACTCGAATGAGATATGGTCCGATCCCAATATATTCTATAATCTGCAATCTATATAACTAATAAGGGAAGAGTCTGTGCGCGCGGAAGGGAGGAAGGGGCGCCCGGGGGCCGTCGCCATTCCTAAACCTACTAACAGCTAAAACCACAAGTAATAACCATAATACAATATGCTAAACGTGATTGCTTGGTATTCAAACTATTAATCTCTAAATAGAACATTGTTGGCATGGTTTTTTTTTGGGAACTCAAAAAAACACTTAAACATAAACCCTGACAGCGATCCGAGCACAACAAATACTTAATCTAAACAGGAAAACAAAAGGTCCAAGCAACAGGGGTTACCATGACAGGAATAGCGGTTTGTGTGGATTTGAGAGAAACATTCGGATGCATGTCCGCATTTGCAACGCATTTACAGGTGAAACTCCTCTTCATATGTAATCTCCGTGGAATGGCTGCTGGAGATGCTAAGGGATGGACATTTCCAACCCACCGTGGGTGCAGTTCTGCATTGCATTGCCATTGGTTATGCAGAAAGGGAGTGCAGGATTGAAGAGGAGTGTCAATGGCCCTCGCAGGCATTTTTCGCAGCTTCTAAAGCAACCTGCCTATATCGGCACTGGGCTTTACTCGGTTTCAAAACGGATTTAAATTTCTTGTTGTGCTAGTGCGGGCGGTGGGAGGCTGCGTGGAGGAAGACCTGCCGCAGAGGGAGGAGGTCGCGGGCCTGTCTACGCTAAGGGAGAAGGAGGAGGGCCGCGAGGCCACCGACCTACGCATGGGAAGGAGGAGAGTTGAGGTTTTACGGGGGATAGCGGAGGTCTGCACAGGGAGGGTATTGGACCCGACCCTAGCTCTCAAGACCAGCAGCGCGTCATATGACCGTAAGCCAAGCCCAGGGGAGAGCCCACAAACGCCATCCTATCCTTCCACTGCTCGGGAAGGATCTCAAGAAAGTTATAATCGCAGATGACGACCCTCGTTATTTTCATTTGCAGCCTTACAATAACATGCTATCGAACCATGGACTGCTGATGTCGAGGGCAGATGGCCTGCCACCTCCTCCTCTTCTTCAGAGAGATTGCATAATCCACTGTCGATGTGAAAGACTTATTCCCTCAGTTCTTTGCTAGGTTAAGATGCAAAATACAGTGCGTAAGAATTGTTTCATTAAGGTCATGAAAATATTCTTATTCGTGAAGATTTTATTTAAATTTTGCTTGCTATTGCTTGCACGGCGAGAGGTTAACGGCCATGGGCCTGAGGCCTCTGCGCCGCCATGGCGCAGCCAAGCCTGCGGCCTCAGCCAGGGGGAAGGCCCCGTCCATGTGGGTACAGAGAGGAGCAGGAGGGGGCGCCCAGCTGGGCTGCCGCCACTCCGAGATTCTCTGTGAAAAAAAAAAAAAATGTGTATATAAAAGAATAAAAATAAAATAGAGAACGAATACAAAAAAAAAAAACAAAAAAACCTTCTTCTTGATAAGTAAATCAATCTTCGGAAACTGTCTCTAAATCTCTCTTAACTAAGAAAAATAAATCTTCAACCAGAGAGGTCAAATTCAATAACTCGTGCTATCTTAAGACAGGCCGACCAGCAGCCCCAGGGCGCGGCCATTGCAGCTTGGCCAGTGGCCTATGCTGCAGGCGAGCATGCTGCGGGCCAAAATAAAATAAAAATTTATATATATATATATATGAATAATGAATTTTATACCTTTGTGGAGAGGCTTGCAGACAAGGAGGCTTGCAGACAAGGAGTGAGTTGCGTCCTCATCAGGCCATCTGTAGCCAGATCTTGCACAGTCTCATTACCATTGCCAGACAATCCTCTGCCAATAACCTAAGCAACTAGAGCTGCTTGACGCTCATCAAATGTTGATAATGCAGCAGCCATTCCTCCTTTAAATTTCACTGGCGGAGAGTTCGGCGGTGATTCGAACCGAACTTGGGGCGATGCTGCATCATTAAGTCCCTAAGCACTTTGCTCAGTAAAAAAAAAACCAGTGGGGATAGCAACTCCCAAGCCCACAAACCCTAGAACCTGAGCCTTCAAAGGAAACCCAATGTCGTGTAGGAGCACCACGGGGATCCACAAGGGGCAGAGCCGTACTCTACCTATAACTCGCTGAAGATGAAGCCATGGAGCTTCACGGAGCTGTTGCACTGACTTGCAGAGCGAGCTCCTAGAAAATTCGGTGGAGGAAATGGGGGAGGGTTTACGCCCTAGTCATTTTCCTGTTGAGTGGGATACTGAGATGAGGACGCGTGGGCCTCATGCAGGACTGCGACGGGTCCATTAAGGTATTAGGGTTAGGTTATTAGTTGAACAAATTATAATTCAATATTTAAATTTTGTAATTGTATAAATTGTTAAATATTTAATAATATTATTATAATTTAAGGTTGTCCATTATTGAATGATAATTAATTAAAGTTATCTTTTAGTTAAAAATTAAATTCGGTTAAATTTTACTAGCACAATGATCAAATTATTTAAAATTTAACAAAATTATAATTCCATTTTGTTTTAGTGTTATTACATGAATTTTAAATTTGAATTAATAATTATTATGAACTACGGTTTGGTTTTATAATATATATATATATATATTTAATTATTAAAATTGATTAAGGTTTACAACTCAAGTTGGGATTAGTAAAATTATATTTCCTTAATTAATTAACTCTATAAATAAATAAATAAAACCTTATAATAAAATTTTAGGTTTAAATTGTAAAGTGAATTGAATTGGTTATAGGATTAGGAGTTGACTTGAAAGTTAGATTGAGTGACATAAGGGGGTTCATGCACGGGATCACGGTAAGTGGGCAAGTGTAACCTCGCAGTAGATATACATAGATGAATGCCTAAGACATGAGAGCAATCCAATGCCTTGCGTTTTAACAAAGACATAGTATCTTACCTCACGAATCACATGATAGATGCCGGTTGTGGGATCATGTAGCTCATAATCCTCGTACCTTCTCCATATAAAGAGGTTTGTTAATTTCTATAATCAATGAAAGAGACATTTTTCTATACCAAGGAGTGTCGCATTTGATGACATGTCATCGAGGATTCTACTTGAGTATCATAGGGAAAATTATATCGTTGTACATAAGCTATAAGGGTAGAATAAACGGATTAAATGGAAGAAGGGAGACTGTCGTGTAGGAGAGGGGGTGAAATTTTGAGCAAATTGTCTACTTATTGCATGATGTATCATGATGTGTGGCATGGTGTTTAGACCAAATTATTAAAAGCTCTGTAATGTTGAGCTTACTCACGTTGAGTGGGCATCCGTTTGTGGAGTAATCTGTGTTCAATTGTTGAGGGAGGACAACACTTGGTATACTTAATGAAATAATTGCTTCTACCACCTTATAAGTAGGTGACCCTTTGGGTTAATCTAAAGAACTACAAGAAGAGATAAATATAGCAATTTCAATGTTCACACGGGTTACCTCTATACTTGGGTGCGAATGGGAAGGAGTCTTGACGTGATGAAGGTGTGGCATCGAGTCCAAACAACTAGTGTTGTGAGTGGGGAATCTGGGTTTCATTTGGTTTATATAAAAACATTTGCATCATTATCACTAAATTGATAACTTATGTTCGATATTAGGTCCCATGTGTGTGTTTTCTTATGATAATTTAAGACAAGGCTATGTATTGTGCCGAATTCCCAAATGCAAAAGTATGATAGGGATGCCATATGTTCTATTATTATGAACGAGGTAGCTTGTGAACTAATGAAAACATTAAAAGTACTAAGAATACATTTTGATGAGTATTAAATGTAGTGATGCATTATAACGATTAGACATGTAAATTGGTAGGGACTAAGATGGTTGAAGGTGATAGTGATATCAGTAGGTATATATGCGATAAGTAAGGATAACATAAATTCAAGTAGGTAAAAGACAAGATGTTTCAATGACACATGATTACCATAAGAGTGTTAGTGATAGAAAGAATGGTACAAAAGGAAGAATTAGTGTGGAAGAAGGTGAATGGATAAATGGAAATTAAATATTGTTATGACAAATTATATGGCAGGCACACAAGCTAACAACTAAACGAAATAATATAGAAGTTGTGGCCATTATTGAAGTTACTAATAAACATGTAATAATTTTGTATCACATTATAGAAGTAATATGAGAGATGAGAGTTGTAATGAAGGTAGAGAACATAATTCTCAGCACATCAAAGGATAGAGTTATGCAAGAAAGGTACTCAAGATCGTGGGTGGACTAGGAGTTGAGAATAACATAACCAATGAGATAATTGAATAAGGAGTAGTAGTTGGCGAATGATGTACATATAATAACTAGGAATAACAAAATAAGTGGCATTTTCATTATGCCTAAAATGTATGAGGCATAAAGATATCAAACCAGCAATTGTATGAGGTAGCAATAGTGTAAGGAAACACGAATGCATTTAGGGCATATAACTTAGTCCCTGTCAATGATAGTACAAAAACACATGATGTATTAGTAAGTTAATGATAGAATAATGAGGCAAATATAATAGGCGACGATAATAATAAGGAGTGAAGCAAAGTACAATAAATATGTGCGCATAGTGTCTAGTCGCAGAGATACATAAGATTAATTTTAGTATTTCAAGAAAAGGCGTGTTATTCATCTTCACCCTGTAAGGATGAATGAAAAGTCGATCAACAATGCATGGGGTTGTCAAATCGTAAACCTTTATCAGTGACCTATGTGGACATACTAGAAATACATGGTGGAGTAATGGTATCCTAAAAGGGAGTGACCTTATATCGAATCTACGATGTAACCAAAAGGTGTAATTAAATAATGGAATCAGGGTAATTCCTTGAGGGCCAACTGAATTTATGTATGTTTAAAAAAATAAAAATAAAAATAAAAATAAAAACAACAACAACAACACAATTGCAACATATCAACTATAGGCGTGTCAATGACAAAAGACCGTTATGACAAGTAAAAAGGGGTTAAACAACATGAGAACCAACCATACTATCTGGTAAGGGGTGATAATAACTGATAAACTCATTAGCATATTGTGATGAGAGTTTGTTAATGCAGTATAAGCAATGATTCATGAGTAAGGACTATAATGTTAATGTGCACAAATCAGTAAGAGTCATCGTCTTGTGTAATTAATGGATTATGAATAAGAAGAACTAATAAGTGTAACTTAGATACTAAAAGTAATAGAGTAGATAGGATTGGTGGGACAACCTAAAGATGTGAATGAAGGAAATGAGTATATCAAGGTAAGGGATAGTTAGCGAAATAGTACCAAACATAGGACAATAATGTAAGGATTACAAGATAAATGGAAATGCATTAGAAGATAAGTTCTAGTTGAACTTGTAAAAGTTGTTAATGATGATATGGAAATTTCTCCATAATGTTTAAACTGCAGTCTCAATAGATGTATCATTTAAACCAACAACCTTTAAATAAGAGCATGATGGCTTCATAATTGATCACTAATAATAAATCTTGATATAGAGAGATGACGTAGGTCAAAGTAAAATTAACTAAAGATGAGATCCGATAAAAGTCATGACAATGGCTTAGAATCAAATTAAAAGTAATATATAAGATAAGGTATCCTTATGAATCAGATTATAGAATGTGCAAATTACTTTAATTTAACAAGGATGTTGAATATTCTATGGGTTAAGCATAGAAATGAACCTTGAGTAGTCAAACCAACAACCTTGCAAACATTACACAAAATATAAGAACACCTCCATTAAGATTAAACGAATGAAATTGTAGATGTCGTTATGTATATTTAGGAGGTGGCCCAGTAGGGAAAGTACACCTTAGGTTCAGCTACCTGGGAGGACGCACAAATCATGCATCGTGATTGTTCCACACTCTTTTGACCATAACTTCGGGACGAAGTTTCCTGAAGGGTGGGTGTATGTAACGCCCCGTTTTGACATTTCTACCTAAACTATTATTATATGTTGTGTTTACTTGATTATGAGACTTCGTCGGTTTGGTGACACTATGGACATGTGGTTCTATAATTCTCCCGACATATATAAGTGTGTGTGTGATGTTAGTATTAGGATATGTAGTCATGTTAGATATGTATCATGTGTTAGTTATGTCTCATATATGCAAGTAATGAACGATGGGTACGTGGATACCATTAAGTTATTGTTGAAAGAAAGAATGTTATAATACCGAGTGCATGGTGAAAATAATAAATTGATTATTGTTGTTATGTTATGACGAAATGTATGTGTACATGCACGATATTCGAGATTGTATGTCGAGGACTGACTTACAGGTTAAAAAGGCTAAGTGATAGCTGGGTCCTACGAGGTGGGAGAGCCTCGGGGACATGGACTCCGAAAGATAAACGGTATGCAGGTGATGCATTATTTACTTTCGCATGATTATTATGTTGTTTATTATGATGTATGGGTGGGGTAGGGTTTCATGAAACTCAACCGCCCAGATTGGTTATACGATGACAAACCGAGTACAAGTGCAACGCGGTTATTATGTCGGGTAGACATAATCCCTTGTTCCATTAGGGGGGGTGGAGGCTTTACCCACCGTTTATCCCCGAAACCCAGAGTCATGGGAGGGCTGTGCTACGGCGCACTCCCCAAGGTGTGTGATGATGACTGGTGGTTGCCTGCTGGGGAATTTTGGTCGATGTAGTCGACACTTCCGCTTACGGGTTCTAACTGGAGCCGGCCATGACTTGGCACTTCAGGGTAGTCCAGCAGAGGAAGGATAGGATGTGGAAGTTAGTTGTGAACTAGATAGATGGAGTAGGTAGCTAGGTGTACCATGATGCTAGGAGGGAAGACTTGATCAATTGTATATGTTGAGGACCTTGCAGAGTCATGTGTCGTAAATTAGTAACTGGTATTATTGTTCGTTAGTTAATGGTACTTAATTAAGCGAATGACCCAATAGTCAAATTATGTTAGGAGTGCATCAATAAACATTAACTTAATTAATTAAGAATGTTGTGTGGTTTAGTACTATTAGTGTACCTACATGAGGTATGTAAGCCGTAGCTATGCTTACATAACTCGTCTACATATGTGTCAATTGCGTGAAATAATACTGAACTATAATGATTAGGCATTAATTACATTATTACTACTTATCTAACCAGGAGATTAAATTTATACATTGAGTTAGTAATTTATGATTAAGATAATGGAATAGGTTGAATGAGTGACTTAGGTGGTAATGAATGATGATCAAGTTCTAATGTTGATTAGTGTTAATTATTGTGATTAATGTTGATTAGTGTTGATTAATAAACATGTTATGGTTAACTTAGGTAGTAATTAATGCAATTGGTTAGTAATGCATGATTTAATATTAACGAATTTAATTAGTCAAGACTAAGGGTTAACATGTTAAATCGCTATTGTAATGTTAATTAAAGTAATATTAATTTGATAGGTTAATATTAATTACAAGGTAGTTAATTAGTTAAAACATATGGATAAGAATTAATTTATTACTATTAATTTAATTATTGTCATGTCTAAGTTAATTAGAAAATAGGGTAAATTATAAATAGATATATTATGCAATTGAT
The DNA here is from genome assembly GCA_027924585.1 of Larix kaempferi. Taxonomy (NCBI): domain Eukaryota; kingdom Viridiplantae; phylum Streptophyta; class Pinopsida; order Pinales; family Pinaceae; genus Larix; species Larix kaempferi. The sequence goes on from BSBM01000324.1 coordinate 5,273,738, forward strand.
GAACAGGTGTCGAAATGTACATTGGGAGATGTTTAATAGAAATTATAAATTAAATTATGAAACCTTTAATTATAAGGTCATCGAGAGATGACTAGCAATTAATGGGGTAAAACGTGTGAGTGTGAAACACTTATGGTTGATGTAAAATTTTAAATAACATTTTATTAATTATTAATTAAAATTTTGGAAAAGGAAAGAATGCTATAATATTGCCGAGAGATTGTCGGTTGAGTGTTGGAAGATGAACCAACCCAAACTTAAATTTAATAATAAAATAATACAATCTTGTTTTATGAGTCAAATGTTGGGGCTCGAGGAGGAATGGGAGTTGGATAAAATTAATGATAAGGATAGGGGTAGTTATGATAGGAGGAGTCGGTGGAAGGAGAAAGGAGGGGATAAGGTCGAGAAGGGAAGGAGGAGAAGGGGTCTTCTTCACCTTGCAGATTTTGGAGAGACAGCAGGAGAGAGCAGCAAAAGAATGGGGGTTCTTGTTGGAAAGTTGGCAGAAGGGAAATACCGGTTGGCTTGTACTCGGTTTGGGCTCGGGGGTCCAAAGGGGTACCTTTGGAGCTGGGTGGTCAGCGAGACCTCGCCAATTGGCAGGGTGGCATACTTGTTTGGGCAGGTTGAGTTTCAAGGGTTTGGAAAGATATTGGTTGCAGGGCAGCAAGTAAAGATATTGGTTGCAGGGCAGCAAGTAGGGAAACAGCAAGCAGGGCAACAAAAGATGCAGCAACAAAAGAGGGATCTACTAGCTATCTACAGGTATTTCTCTTAAAGGTATACTAAGCAATTTCTAACACTGTAAATCGTTTTATCAATTTATTAATAAATGGTAATTTCGTGAATGAATACTCATGTATTGTTGTTACACCTGCACAAACATATATGGTTAGAAGTAGGAAAAACAGTAAATACATCTATTTCAAAACCTGCAAATGTAATTGTTATTGTTTTTACAGACCTGAAAATTGAACACAAATCCACAAAACAGAAACAGAAATTGACACAAGTGTAAAGAGAAATGAATGAATAGTTTATTGATAAACTGAGATTATCAAGGACCGGGGTCCTACATAAGGTTGATTAAACACGACAGTACACTGAATATCATTTAGACGCATAGTAATTGTTAGAAATTTACTCCCATACACTCGATAAAGTTTAAAACGTAGAAAATTAACTTTGAAATTTTACTTAGTGCTCTGCTGTAAAAACCAGAGCACTACAGATGGTATCAGAGCTCCAGGCTCGGAAACTCAGACCTTAAGGGCCTACTCACAAAAAAAAACTAGTCTAAGAAATTGGATCTACACTAGAAAATTCAATTAGTTACCTAGATTAGAGCTCTTGTCGAACTTAGCAAAAACAAAAAAAAATTTACGTGCAAAACACACACAAAGAAAGTTACACAAAATCCTTCTTTCCAATAGTTGTAAGCACCAGGAAACTAACTACCTGCACGCATAGAGAACAAAAATATAATTAGTTTTTTTTATATATAAAGCATATACCAAGAGAGTTCTAACACAATATGTATATATATATAATAATGAAAAAAAAAAAAAAAACTAAAGAAAATGGTTTACAACACAAACACAACTACAACCACTCTCGTCTACAATGCACCCTCTGGTAATGGAAGGAGGGCTATCACTAGAGGCCACGATCTGATCCCGAACATGAAGGTGGAAGTATACCGTAGATTCATATATATTCTCGGGCTATAAGCTAAGCCTGTATTTCTTTCTCCTTACAGGTCATAATTAATCATCTTAAAAATATATATATATAATGCCCAGAAAGTGTAAACTTTACCCTAGGTAACTCTGAAAATTCATGTGGAAAGTAAACAGTAAATTCCTGTCCGTTAAACGCATTGTCTATAGGGTTTTGAAATAAGAATTCTTACCGCACTTACTTGTATAAGGAAGCCCTAAATTTTTGCGAGAAAACCCTAAATTTCTGTAAGAAAGCCCAAATTTCATTGAGGGCGTCACCAAAGCTAATATCCAGAATTTGTTAATGGCCTTCGTAACTGCTGCACTAGCTAAACTTACAGCAAGTATTTTAAATTTTCTCATTAAAGTCCGGTCGTAAAAGTAATACAGGATAGACCCTATCTTTTAAAAAAAAAAAAAATTGTACAAAGGTCTTTTGGCTCGAAACACTTGCCTCGGCGTTGATAAACGAACACTGGGTCTCCAGGCTCACAATTTTACCAGTAAAATCACAATCCAATAAAATAGTAGTGCCTTGCCCTTGCTTCCACCTCCGTATGCAAGCTGGCAGCTGTATGACTCTGACGTTCCAAGCATTCTTTTTTTGGACTCTTGTTGTGCTAAGGAAGCCATAGAAATGCCATAAAGTGAAGCCTTCATGTACTGTGGCAGATGAACAGAACTTTAATACTAAAATTAGTGCACAGGAAGAGTCATATTGAAGGTGCTGATGAACTCTAAGAAATTTCGTGGATCTCTTTGATTTAGACACGCTGTCTACTTGGAAACGTTAAACTTTCCAGCTTTCCCACCATAGTAAATAGTCCGCAGAGTTGAGGATTTAGAATTCCTGTTAACATATTTCTCCAAGAATCATTTTTCAGGCATATGAAAAATCCGTATAAAAGGTATTTTCAACTCTTGCACTTGCATGGACGTCAATGCCTCCATTACTCTAAAACGGGGATTTATCCTCTTCTCCAAGCTGAATGTCCACAGAAGTGGAAACTTCACAAGATCCGCCAATGGAAGTTCTACATAATTGACCATAAAATCTACAAAAGTCCTCATTTTTTTTCCTCTGAAAGCCCCAGAAACCGCGGATCCCGACTAGACAATTCCGAAATTTGTTCTTCTGAGAAGCCTAAACTTTTTAAACACTGCAGTCTTCGTTCAAGAGTTTTTTTCCCTACTCCCCAAAGTTCTCGCAAATCATATGCAAACATCGGTGATCCCTTCTTGAACCCCAAATCCTCGGCCTGTTTAAAATGACTTCATAATTTTTTTCCTCAGGAATCATGAGCAAACTAGGCTGAGTGGCCACTAACTCTGATAATATTTGACCCTCAAGACCCATCCCTTGGAAAAGTGAAATTGTAAATTTAAGTTCATCCTCTCTGGCATCAGATAGGAGTGTATTGGTACTGAGTAGTTTGGAAATATCTTCTTCCTTCATAAAAGTCTTAAGAAGAGTGAGCTTAGGCTGCATGTTCCTTTTTGCATTGTAAAAGAAGAACTTAGGGTTGCGAAGGACGACCCTTCGAATCTGTTCATGGGTAGTCAAACCACAGCCATTTAACAACCCCAAGACTTCTTCCAAATTCTGACTCGATTTTGCAAGAAGGAAACTATCGCAATTTCTAAAGGCTTTTGTGATATCTACCTCTGATAAACCACATTTGTTGACGAGAAATTCAGTGACAACACGCTTCTTTGGTGGAGTTGTGGATGAGGGTGCTATTTGGGAGGAGAGACGGGGGAATGTTATGTAGGCTTTTGAAGTGAATGAAGGTAGGAATGGGGGAGGAAGCAAGGAAATTAATTGGCCATGGATGACAATGGGAATGGATTGGTTATTAGTCGTTTCCATATCTTCAACTGAACAGACATCATCTGTGCTATAGAATTTGAAAGAGAAAGAAAAATTCGAAAGAATTCAAATTACCTGGAGGAGGCGATGATTGGAAGACGTGCAGCTACAAGCTCGCAGATGCCTGAAAGGCTACCATAAGAAAGGTGCCAGTATCAGTATCAATGACTGAGCAGGGTTTTGAATAGGGTTACCAGCAGCACCTTGTAAAAGGAGGCCTAACCCATGCGCTCAGCACCGAGAGCGTTACCAGCAGCCAGCCAAGTCGAAGATGGGAGTTGCAGAGCTAAAACTCAGGAAGAGAAGGAAAAATGGCCGCGTCTTGGGGATTGACCCTATTTAGGGTTTCCCCCACTTTTCGAGGGCGGTGGTTTGCTTGGAGAGACCGCGTGTCCTTCATGCATACTCGCTCTTCGCATGGCGGTGAAAGGCCGCGTGGTAAAAATCTACGGTTTATAAATCTACGTATATATTTGTATATAGTTGTAAAAGCATGTATATATGTTCGTGAAATATATATAGGAGGATATAATATATGTTGTATTAAAATTTAAATTTATTTTTATATATTTTGAGAGAATGTATGTTTTATAAAATTTAAAATTATTTATATTTTGTTAGATTATATGTATTATAAAAATTAATTAATTAATTAATTAATTTAATTTTGTTATAACATACGTTGTTAAAATATATGCTTTATAGGAATTTTAATTTTTAGTATTAAACTTAACTATGATTGGTTGAGGTTTAAACAATTAATGTTAATTAGGTTGTTTAGATTAAAGGGTAACATTTAAAGTTAACTAAAATAGAGATATTAAAAAAAAATTGCCGAGATTTCAACTCCTAGTCGAAGGGATGAAAGAGACCCGAAATCTCAAAAACAAGACACCATTAAGACCAGCATGACGAGCTGAACACCATGACAAGATTGTTTAAATCAAAACGACTATAGATTTTACTGCGCTAATCTCGACAATTTGTTATCTCATGATGCAAGTTATTGAATACCTACATTTTAGTTCCGTGTATATTTGATTGAACAACTAAGGATATGATTTTATTTTCAATAACTCAGGAACTATCATGGTAACAACACGCAGAGGTCGAGGTCGGGGTCAAGGTCGACCACCATCACCACCACCTCCGCCACCGCCAACACCACCACGATCAACCTCAACGCCTGAAATGCAAATCATAATGAGGTCTTTGGAGGCTATTATGACCACGATGAACAGGCAGTCGGAAAGGGCCGTCGAGGTGGAAACCACTCAAGTGAGTCGAGAGAACTCTGAAAGGGCACATGGCCCAAGACTGGAACCGATTCAGGACATATCGAGGGAGTTGCAAAAGATAAAGGTTCCAGATTTTTCAGGAGGACGACCCGGTAAGCATGCCGAAGCATGGCTGGAAGGCATGAAGAGATGCTTCGCATTGAATGAGTACACATCTAGTTCCAAGGCTAGGATGGCCGTCTTCCAGCTTAAAGGTGATGCTTTGAATTGGTGGTCAGATCTCGAGAAGCAGTTGCACCTTACTCCTCTTACAACTTCTTGGGAACTGTTCGAGGAAAGGTTCCACATGAAGTATTTGCCAAATTATTACAAGGAAGAACAGGCAGGTGCACTCCATGCCTTAGTACAGGGAGACAAGACAGTGGAGGAGTATGAATCTCGATTTATGGAACTGGTAAAGTATGTTCCTTACCTTGATGCAGATGATTGTCAGGTAGAGCGTTTTGCATATGGACTTAACTACAAGATTAGAGCTGCGGTGCGGATGTGGAAGACAACTTCACATGCCATGGCAGTTGAGTATGCTTGTTATGCAGCTGATATGTCAGATGGAAAAGGGGGCAGTAAGTTGACAGGAACCAATCAGTATGTTTCAGGGAAGGCGTCACGTCCTTACTTCAGGGGAGGACAATCTAGACCTCCTCCTTATGGTAACCGGTTCACACCGAGGGGTAATACTTCAGTTAACTCAATCTCGCAGGAATCGTCCGCAACCCACCAAAGCCAGGGACGTACACAGGGAAGTTCCTATAGAGGAGCAAGGGGTTTTAGAGGAACCAGGGGAAGGAACTCTTCTCAGAGGATTCCTTCGAGCAACATGCAAGCCCCTCCCAATCTCTCTTGTTGGGGATGCGGAGGTCCTCATTTCCAGCGAGACTGTCCCAAGGGTCAGTCAATCAGCAGGCACAGGGAAGGAAAAGCACCCATGGATAGTTCGGGTAACAGTAATCGGATTCATGCAGCGGTGCATAACCACCAGGCAGAACATCAGTCTACCGTAATAGAATCCACTGGTAATGTAAACAATGTCAAACTTAAAATTTTTTTTGATCCAGGAGCAACTGATAGTTTTATTTCACCATTTGCATTAGATAAATGTGGGTTGGCAGCCTACGAGCACGATGATTTCAAACTGGTTGAAATGGCTTCAGGAGCTAAGCAACCAGTAGGTCTTAAAGTGACAGGTTGTGAGGTTGACTTAGGAGTTTGCACCACTAAGTTGGATGCTTATGTCACCAATTTGGGGACTTATGACCTCATTATTGGCATGGATTGGTTAGAAGGCCATAGAGCTTTCTTAGACTGCTATGCGAAGAAGGTGTTGTGCCTCGATGACGAGGGAAGGACAATTCAAATCCAAGGCTTGAAGAGGAAGTTATCCCTCCGTTTCATCTCTATGGTGAAGGCTAAGCAGTGCCTAAGACAAGGATGCCAGTTGTTCGTAGTGGAGGCCGTGAGCGATAGTAAAGGACCTTCCTTGAATTCTTACCCAGTACTTTCCGAGTTCAAGGATGTCTTTCCGAAGGAATTACCAGGACTACCTCCAGAAAGAGAGCTCGATTTCACAATCGAACTAAAACCTGGTGCAGAACCTATCTCAAAAACTCCGTATAGAATGACAACTCCAGAGCTCTGTGAGTTACAGATCCAGTTAAAAGAATTGCTAGATTTGGGACTGATTAGACCTAGTATCTCACCGTGGGGAGCACCAGTGATCTTCGTTAAGAAGAAGGATGGATCTCTGCGACTGTGCATAGATTACAGAGATTTGAACAAAGCCACAGTGAAGAATAGGTATCCCATACCAAGAATTGATGACCTCTTTGATCAAATGAAAGGTGCGTCAGTCTTCTCAAAGATTGATTTACGATCAGGGTATCACCAGTTGAGGATCAAGGAAGGCGACATTCCTAAGACTGCCTTTCGAACTCGATTTGGGCATTATGAGTTTGTAGTGGTACCATTTGGTTTGACCAATGCTCCAGCTGTATTCATGAGCCTCATGAATGGTGTCTTCCGAAAATACTTGGACCGCTTTGTTCAGGTCTTCTTAGATGATATTCTTATCTATTCTAAGAGTGAGAAGGAGCATGAGGAACACTTGCGGTTAGTCTTGACATGCTTAAGGGAACATAAACTTTATGGTAAATTATCAAAGTGTTCCTTCTTCCAAAAAGAGATTCACTACTTGGGGCACATCATCTCAGGTGAAGGGATCTCTGTAGACCCAGAAAAGGTAAAGGCCATTGAAGATTGGCCAATTCCAAGGAATTCTCATGAGGTGCGCAGCTTCATGGGGTTAGCAGGCTATTACCGGAGGTTTGTGGAAGGATTTTCTAAAATTGCAAAACCTATTACCACCTTGCAACGCAAGGGAATCCGGTATGAATGGACCGATGAATGCGATGCCGCTTTTACAGAGTTAAAAAGATTGTTGACAAGTGCACCAATCTTGCGGGTACCAGACATGGATAAAGATTTCATGGTATGCACCGATGCCTCGAAGCAAGGATTAGGAGCGGTGTTGATGCAGGAAGGTGGGGTAATAGCTTATGCATCTCGAAAGTTGAAACCTCATGAGGAGCAGTATGCCACGCATGAACTAGAATTGGCAGCAGTAATGTTGGCACTAAAATTATGGAGGCACTACCTAGTTGGTAGAAGCTTCACCCTTAAAACAGACCATCAGAGCTTGCAGTACATCTTTACCCAAAGGGATTTGAATGCTAGGCAAAGGCGATGGAGTGAGTTCATGAGTGAGTATGACTTTGGTATCTCTTACATCAAAGGAAAGGAGAATGTGGTGGCAGACGCTCTAAGCCGAAGGCCGAGACTTTTCTCCTTAATCCCCTTGAGGGTTGACTTGAGGGAAAGGGTACTAGGACAACTATTGGGCGATAGTTGGTATCTAAAAGTAACCTCAGCTATTCAGAATGGAAAGGAACAGGAATTGAAGTATGATGGGTACCATCTTGAGGAAGATGGATTGTTGCGGTATCAGGGAAGGATGTATGTTCCTAAGGAAGGTGATATCAGGAAAACAATCCTTAGAGAGGCCCATAGATCACATTACTGTGCGCACCCAGGGGTGAATAAGATGTATGCTGACATGAAGCAACTCTTCTTTTGGCCAGGTATGAAGATGGATGTAGTGGATTTTGATTCGAAGTGCCTTGAGTGTCAACAAGTTAAGGAAGATCATCGTCACCCGGCCGGTCTCCTACAACCGCATGATATTCCTATGATTAAATGGGAAGTCATTTCCATGGACTTCGTTGTAGGATTACCACTCACATCTCTGAGACATAATGCTATTTTGGTGGTAGTCGACAAACTGACCAAAAGTGCTCACTTCATTCCAGTCAAAGACACCTATGATGTGACAGATGTGGCAAGGGTATTCATAAATGAGATTGTACGTCTTCATGGAGTTCCTAAAAAGGTAATCTCTGACAGAGACCCTAAGTTCACCTCCATATTTTGGACAAGCATGCAGTCAGCATTAGGGACACAGTTGAACTTAAGCTCAGCTTATCACCCCGAGACAGATGGACAAACAGAGAGGGTGAATCAAGTGATGGAGGACATGCTTAGGATGTATGTTATGGATCAACAAACACAGTGGGAGAAATATCTTCCTTTAGTGGAGTTTGCATACAACAATAGTCATCATAGCTCCATTGGTATGCCGCCATATCAGGCATTGTATGGGAGACCGTGCAGGACACCACTCAGTTGGGACAGGTTAGAGGATCGAGTTTTAATTGGGCCTGAATTGATTCAGGAAATGGAGGATCAAGTATTACAGATTAGGCAGCGGCTGAAGGAAGCACAGGATAGGCAAAAGAGTTATGCTGATGCACACAGATCAGATAGAACTTATGAAGTAGGGGATCGTGTATTCATTCGCATCAGACCAAATAAAAGTACCATTTGGTTTGGGAAGGGTACCAAACTGTCACCTCGCTTTATAGGTGCATTTGAGATTCTTGAGAAAATCGGACCAGTTGCTTATCGTCTTGCGTTGCCACCCCACTTGCATAAAACTCATAATGTATTTCATGTTTCTGTATTACGACATTACATAGCTGATGAGACTCACAAAATTCATTGGAAGGGATTGCAGGTCTCGGACGAGGGAACCTTCAGGGTCGAACCATTACGTATACTTGATCGTAGGGTTCGACAGCTCCGTAGTCAACATGTGGACCAGGTTAAGGTCCAATGGGACAAGTATAGCCCCGGGTCTGCTACCTGGGACGACGTAGAGACCATGCGTCGAGATTTTCCCTCACTATTTTGACCATAACTTCGGGACGAAGTTTCCCGAAGGGTGGGTGTATGTAATGCCCATATTTTTATTCGGCATATTTATTAGTTAGACACACCATACTTTATTTCTTATATATCCTGTTGAACTCAGCTCGACTGAGTAAACTATATTGGACCTCATTATATGATGTTACTCTGTCTTATGATTTCACCATGATTATGATGTTACTATGTTATGCAGTTATGATGTCATGATTATCATATGATTTCTTTATTTTACGATTACAGTATATGCTTATATGTTTTCATTGATGAAATGTGAAATATATGATTCGGTACGTGGATACCATCTTCTTATATGAATTGTTGAAGTGTTATATGTCATACGCATCTATGATGAGCTAAAAGGGTTGCATGAAATAAAATGATTTTTGATAGCATGGATCAATTGGCGATCAATGGGAAATGTTTTCTATAAATTTGTATTTTGCAAAATACTAACCTACAGGACACAAGGGCTATGGGATAGCTAGTTACTTGATCTGATATATATTGGAAAGGAAAAAACATGTTCATACAGCAAACCTTAGCAGCCAAAATGAGGATACGATAACACAAACTGATAATCCCGATAGCAGCAAAGTATGAGTTGATAAGGGCGTAGGCCCAGTATGCTGAGAGGGATGGATGTGTTTCCCTCCCTATGTTTCCATGAGACCCGAGGTCGTGGGAGGGCCGTGCTGAGACATGCTCCCCATGTTGTTGTGATGACGATGGTTGGATGCCTGCTAGGGGAGGATAGGTCCGCTGTTTAGCCGACGCTATCGCTCTCAAGTTCTATGTGGTCAGATCGGTGAGTCCGACATCCACTATTGTACTAGCAGAGGAAGGATAGGGAGGATGCTGGACGTAGGTTATGATGGGAGGATGTGTTAGTTAGTACTGTTGGGGGTTTAGTATTCCTTGATTCCGAGTTAGTGGTAGTAGGCACCCTTCCTTGTACATGATTGATTAAACTAATGTAAAGATAAAGATAATGATGTGAAATCGAAAAGAACTAACTGTTAAATAACTGAGAATGTTGAAGTAATTGTACTATATATATTATGTTGTTCTTCTACATGGGGGTAAATACTACTATTAGTTAGCAGGTATGCATAGGCTGGAAGGGGTTTGTCTATAGTACATTTATGATCTGTGCATACGCTGGCCACGCATGCACACCTTGCACATGTACACTAGTATCAATATACAAACACTTAACATATTGAATACATGTATAAGTTGTCATAAGTAATTAAGTTAATCATGCATTGACTGAATTCAGATAATGGATATAAAGTTATCTAAGATGTGTAAAACAAGTCAATTAATCTATGCATTACTCGTTGATAAACATTGGGATATACAGTTGAGACAAGTGTCATCAGTTAACATTGTCGTCTGAGAATTGTTGTAAATAAGGTAATGGTACTGTCTAATTAATTAGCAAGGTTATTTAAGCACTTAAGGGTGCTTTGTTTAGAAGAACGACAATACTATATAGATGTTAGGGTACTCATGTGATAAACAAATGATGTAAAAATACATCTTTATTAAATTCACCATTATTATTACCTTATGGGGATTTAATTAATATTATTACTTAAAATTTATTTTAAATATTACACCCATGTCATAACAATTGCAAAATAGATAAAATGTAAATATTGATTAATAAATAATTAGAATGTGATTATTTTACATTTCTAAAATTAGACATAATAGGATAACAATTTTTGAAATGAACGTGATGTGATGGAAAATGGGTTATTACTATTTAATTATTCAATATGAATCGTAGAATTTAAATCTCAAGATAAGTGATCTCGACAGATAAGGTAGACCCTTAAGACACGCCATGTCCAAGTGGAAAGGGGTCAAATATTTATATAATATTTTATTAAATACCTTAATAACAATAAATACAAGGTTTAGTGAAAGGACTTGTAATTAATAGACCTTGTCCCGAATGGATAACCTTTGGGTGATAATTCCCACAGTAATAAATACTTACGGCCGTCAATCCAAAACCAAATAAATTTTCCATGAGAGTAATTAATTATACATTTTTATAATGAGACGTGGATGAATGAACTAGGGAAAGGAGTAAATGTTTGAGGGACTCGAGAGGGGGAGTTTGGGGCGGTGGAGTAAGCCCAAGGTCTTCTCGAGGATGGACATGTATATAGAGGGGGAGAAGGTTGAAGGTTGGGGAGGTTTTTTTTGGGGGAGGAAAAGAAGTTTGGGAGAACAGAGAGTTTTGAGAACAGAAGGAACACTGCTCTCGGGATTATCGGATTGTGGGCTCGGGGGCTTGGAAATCCTTTGATTTCCAAGGGCCAGCAAGATAATAGCTGGTCGGTAGGGTGGACACTTCAGTTTGGCTGTCTAAGAGGATATACAACCTGCTGCAACCTACGGTTAGCATCATCATCAGGTAATTTCCGTGTTATTTACGTTATTTGATTATTATGCTTAAACTTACTGTAAACATGCATAACTTGCTATTTAATGATTTACTAAGTTGTGAAACATAGGCTGGAACATGATTATTGAAAAGAAAATATTGATATGTTTGTTTGTTTTAAATTATGAATGTAAGGTTGATAAAACATGATAGTACACTGAATATCATTTAGACGCATAGTAATTGTTAGAAATTTACTCCCATACACTCGATAAAGTTTAAAACGTAGAAAATTAACTCTGAAATTTTACTTAGTGCTCTGCTGTAAAAACCAGAGCACTACAGGAAGTAAGCTTTTCTTATTTCCGGACGAATGCGCAAACAATAGAAAGTCGTTATGACGTAGAATGTGCATACTTTGTTGATTCCATTTATGAAATAAAACACATTTTCTAAAAACTCGTGTTTTTTAAGAAATCATGTAAACCTTCTAGAAGGTGTGATTTTAAAAAACGGGGGAAGTAAGCTTTTCTTATTTCCGGACGCATGCGAAAACTATAGAAAGTCGTTATGATGTAGAATGCGCATACTTTGTAGATTCCATTTATGAAATAAAACACATTTTCTAAAAACTCGTGTTTTTTACGAAATCATGTAAACCTTCTAGAAGCTGTGATTTTAAAAAACGGGGGAAGTAAGCTTTTCTTATTTCCGGACGCTTGCGCAAACTATAGAAAGTCATTATGACGTAGAATGTGCATAATTTGTTGATTCCATTGATGAAATAAAACACATTTACTAAAAACTTGTGTTTTTTAGGAAATCATGTAAACCTTCTAGAAGCTGTGATTTTGAAAAACGGTGGAAGTAAGCTTTTCTTATTTCCAAACACATGCGCAAACTATAGAAAGTCGTTATGACGTAGAATGTGCATACTTTGTTGATTGAATTTATGAAATAAAACACATTTTCTAAAAACTCGTGTTTTTTAAGAAATCATGTAATCCTTCGAGAAGCTGTGATTTTAAAAAACGGGGGAAGTAACCTTTTCTTATTTCAAAACGCATGCGCAAACTATAGAAAGTCGCTATGACATAGAATGTGCATACTTTGTTGATTCCATTTACGAAATAAAACACATTTTCTAAAAACTCGTGTTTTTTAAGAAATCATGTAAACCTTCTAGAAGCTGTGATTTTAAAAAATGGGGGAAGTAAGCTATTCTTAATTCCAAACGCATGCGCAAATTATAGAAAGTCGTTATGACGTAGAATGTGCATACTTTGTTGATTCCATTTATTTAATAAAATACATTTTCGAAAAACTCGTGTTTTTTAAGAAATCATGCAAAACTTCTAGAATCTGTGATTTTAAAAAACGAGGGAGGTAAGCTTTTCTTATTTCTGGACGCATGCACAAACTATAGAAAATCGTTATGACGTAGAATGTACATACTTTGTAGATTCCATTTATGAAATAAAACACATTTTCTAAAAACTCGTGTTTTTTACAAAATCATGTGAACCTTCTAGAAGCTGTGATTTTAAAAACGGTGGAAGTAAGCTTTTCTTATTTCTGGACAAATGCGCAAACAGTATAAATTCGTTATGACGTAAAATTTGCATACTTTGTTGATTCCATTTATGAAATAAAACACATTTTCTAAAAACTCGTGTTTTTTAAGAAGTCATGTAAACCTTCTAGAAGCTATGATTTTAAAAAACGGTGGAAGTAAGCTTTTCTTATTTCCGGACGCATGCGCAAACTATAGAAAGTCGTTATGACATAGAATGTGCATACTTTGTAGATTCCATTTATGAAATAAAACACATTTTAAAAAACTCGTGTTTTTTACGAAATCATGTAAACCTTCTAGAAGCTGTGATTTTAAAAAATGGTAGAAGTATGCTTTTCTTATTTGCGCATGCATGCGCAAACTATAGAAAGTCGTTATGACGTAGAATGTGCATACTTTTTTGATTCTATTTATGAAATAAAACACATTTTGTAAAAACTCGTGTTTTTTAAGAAATCATGTATACCTTCTAGAAGCTGTGATTTTAAAAAACGGTGGAAGTAAGCTTTTCTTATTTCCAAACGCATGCGCAAACTATAGAAAGTCGTGATGACGTAGAATGTGCATACTTTGTTAATTCCATTTATGAAATAAAACACATTTTCTAAAAACTCGTGTTTTTTAAAAAATCATGTAAATCTTCTAGAAGCTGTGATTTTAAAAAACAGGGGAAGTAAGATTTTCTTATTTCCAAACGCATGCACAAACTATAGAAAGTCGTTATGATGTAGAATGTGCATACTTTGTAGATTCCATTTATGAAATAAAACACATTTTCTAAAAACTCGTGTTTTTTACGAAATCATGTAAACCTTCTAGAAGCTGTGATTTTAACAAACGGTGGAAGTAAGCTTTTCTTATTTCCGGATGCATGCGCAAACTATAGAAAGTCGTTATGACGTAGAATGTGCATACTTTTTTGATTCCATTTATTAAATAAAACACATTTTCTAAAAACTCGTGTTTTTTACCAAATCATGTAAACCTTCGAGAAGCTGTGATTTTAAAAAACGGGGGAAGTAAGCTTTTCTTATTTCCACACGCTTGCGCAAACTAAAGAAAGTCATTATGACGTAGAATGTGCATACTTTGCTGATTCCATTTATGAAATAGACACATTTTCTAAAAACTCGTGTTTTTTAAGAAATCATGTAAACCTTCTAGAAGTTGTGATTTTAAAAAACGGGGGAAGTAAGCTTTTCTTATTTCCGGATGCATGCGCAAACTATAGAAAGTCTTTATGACGTAGAATGTGCATACTTTGTAGATTCCATTTAGGAAATAAACCACATTTTCTAAAAACTCGTGTTTTTTAAGAAATCATGTAAACCTTCTAGAAGCTGTGATTTTAAAAAACGATGGAAGTAAGCTTTTCTTCCTTCCGGACGCATGCGCAAACTATAGAAAGTCGTTATAACGTAGAATGTGCATACTTTCTAGATTCCATTTATGAAATAAAACACATTTTCTAAAAACTCGTGTTTTTTACGAAATCATGTAAACCTTCTAGAAGCTGTGATTTTAAAAAACGGTGGAACTAAGCTTTTCTTATTTCCGGACGAATGCGCAAACTATAGAAAGTCGTTATGATGTAGAATGTACATACTTTGTTGATTCCATTTATGAAATAAAACACAATTTATAAATACTCGTGTCTTTTAATAAATCATGTAAACCTTCTAGAAGCTGTGATTTTAAAAAACGGGGGAAGTAAGCGTTTCTTATTTCCGGACGCATGCGCAAACTATAGAAAGTCGTTGTGACGTAGAATGTGCATACTTTGTAGATTCCATTTATGAAATAAAACACATTTTCTAAAAACTCGTGTTTTTTAAGAAATCATCTAAACCTTCTAGAAGCTTTGATTTTAAAAAATGGTGGAAGTAAGCTTTTCTTATTTCCGGACGCATGCGCAAACGATAGAAAGTCGTTATGACGTAGAATGTGCATACTTTTTTGATTCCATTTATGAAATAAAACACAGTTTCTAACAACTCGTGTTTTTTAAGAAGTCATGTAAACCTTCCAGAAGCTTTGATTTTAAAAAATGGTGGAAGTAAGCTTTTCTAATTTCCGGACGCATGCGCAAACTATAGAAAGTCGTTATGACGTAGAATGTGCATACTTTGTAGATTCCATTTATGAAATAAAACTCATTTTCTAAAAACTCGTGTTTTTTACGAAATCATGTAAATCTTCTAGAAGCTGTGATTTTAAAAAACGGTGGAAGTAAGCTTTTCTTATTTCCGGACGCATGCGCAAACTATAGAAAGTCATTATGACATAGAATGTGCATACTTTGTAGATTCCATTTATGAAATAAAACACATTTTCTAAAAACTCGTGTTTTTTACGAAATCATGTAAACCTTCTAGAAGCTGTGATTTTAAAAAACGGTGGAAGTATGCTTTTCTTATTTCCGCACGCATGCGCAAACTATAGAAAGTCGTTATGACATAGAATGTGCATACTTTGTTGATTCTATTTATGAAATAAAACACATTTTCTAAAAAGTCGTGTTTTTTAAGAAATCATGTATACCTTCTAGAAGCTGTGATTTTAAAAAACAGGGGAAGTAAGCTTTTCTTATTTCCAAACACATGCGCAAACTATAGAAAGTCGTTATGACGTAGAATGTGCATACTTTGTTGATTCCATTTATGAAATAAAACACATTTTCTAAAAACTCGTGTTTTTTAGGAAATCATGTAAACCTTCTAGAAGCTGTGATTTTAAAAAACAGGGGAAGTAAGTTTTTCTTATTTCCAAACGCATGCGCAAACTATAGAAGGTCGTTATGACGTAGAATGTGCATACTTTGTTGATTCCATTTATGAAATAAAGCACATTTTCTAAAAACTCATGTTTTTTAAGAACTCATGTAAACCTTCTAGAAGCTATGATTTTAAAAAATGGGGGAAGTAAGCTTTTCTTATTTCCGGACGCATGCGAAAACTATAGAAAGTCGTTATGACGTAGAATGTGCATACTTTGTAGATTCCATTTATGAAATAAAACACATTTTCTAAAAACTCGTGTTTTTTATGAAATCATGTAAACCTTCTAGAAGCTGTGATTTTAAAAACCGGTGGAAGTAAGCTTTTCTTATTTCCGGACGAATGCGCAAACTATAGAAAGTCGTTATGACGTAGAATGTGCATACTTTGTTGATTCCATTTATGAAATAAAACACATTTTCTAAAAACTCGTGTTTTTTAAGAAATCATGTAAACCTTCTAGAAGCTTTGATTTTAAAAAACAGTGGAAGTAAACTTTTCTTATTTCCAGACGCATGTGCAAACTATAGAAAGTCTTTATGACGTAGAATGTGCATACTTTGTTGATTCCATTTATGAAATAAAACACATTTTCTAACAACTCGTGTTTTTTAAGAAATCATCTAAACCTTCTAGAAGCTGTGATTTTAAAAAACGGGAGAAGTAAGCTTTTCTTATTTCCGGATGAATGCGCAAACTATAGAAAGTCGTTATGACGTAGAATGTGCATACTTTGTTGTTTCCATTTATGAAATAAAACACATTTTCTAAAAAGTCGTGTTTTTTAAGAAATCATGTAAACCTTCTAGAAGATGTGATTTTAAAAAACGGTGGAAGTAAGCTTTTCTTATTTCCAAACGCATGCGCAAACTATAGAAAGTTGCTATGACATAGAATGTGCATACTTTGTTGATTCCATTTACGAAATAAACACATTTTCTAAAAACTCGTGTTTTTTAAGAAATCACGTAAACCTTCTAGAAGCTGTGATTTTAAAAAACGGGCGAACTAAGCTATTCTTATTTCCAAACGAATGCGCAAATTATAGAAATTCATTATGACGTAGAAGGTGCATACTTTCTTGATTCCATTTATTTAATAAAACACATTTTCTAAAAACTCGTGTTTTTTAAGAAATCATGCAAAACTTCTAGAATCTGTGATTTTAAAAAACGGGGGATGTAAGCTTTTCTTATTTTCGGACGCATGAGAAAACTATAGAAAATCGTTATGACGTAGAATGTGCATACTTTTTAGATTCCATTTAGGAAATAAAACAAATTTTGTAAAAACTCGTGTTTTTTACGAAATCATGTAAACCTTCTAGAAGCTGTGATTTTAAAAAACGGTGGAAGTAAGGTTTTCTTATTTCCGGAAGAATGCGCAAACTATAGAAAGTCGTTATGACGTAGAATGTGCATACTTTGTTGATTCCATTTATGAAATAAAACACATTTTCTAAAAACTCGTGTTTTTTAAGAAAACATGTAAGCCTTCTAGAAGCTGTGATTTTAAAAAATGGTGGAAGTAAGCTTTTCTTATTTCCGGACGCATGCGCAAACTTTAGAAACTCGTTATGACATAGAATGTGCATAATTTGTATATTCCATTTATGAAATAAAACACATTTTCTAAAAACTCGTGGTTTTTATGAAATCATGTAAACCTTCTAGAAGCTTTGATTTTAAAAAACGGTGGAAGTAAGCTTTTCTTAATTCTGGACGTATGCGCAAACTATAGAAAGTCGTTATGACGTAGAATGTGCATACTTTGTTGATTCCATTTATGAAATAAAACACATTTTCTAAAAACTCGTGTTTTTTAAGAAGTCATGTAAACCTTCTAGAAGCTGTGATTTTAAAAAACGGTGGAAGTAAGCTTTTCTTATTTCCGGACGAATGCGCAAAATATAGAAAGTCATTATGACGTAGAATGTACATACTTTGTTGATTCCATTTATGAAATAAAACACAATATCTAAAAACTCGTGTTTTTTAATAAATCATGTAAACCTTCTAGAAGCTGTGATCTAAAAAAACGGGGGAAGTAAGCGTTTCTTATTGCCGCACGCATACGCAAACTATAGAAAGTCGTTATGACGTAGAATGTGCATACTTTGTAGATTCCATTTATGAAATAAATAACATTTTCTAAAAACTCGTGTTTTTTACGAAATCATGTAAACCTTCTAGAAGCTGTGATTTTAAAAAATGGTGGAAGTAAGCTTTTCTTATTTCCGGACGAATGCGCAAACTATAGAAAGTCGTTATGACGTAGAATGTGCATACTTTGTTGATTCCATTTATGAAATAAAACACATGTTCTAAAAACTCATGTTTTTTAAGAAATCATGTAAACCTTCTAAAAGCTTTGATTTTAAAAAACGGTGGAAGTAAGCTTTTCTTATTTCCGGACGGATGCGCAAACTATAGAAATTCGTTATGACATAGAATGTGCATACTTTGTAGATTCCATTTATGAAATAAAACACATTTTCTAAAAACTAGTGTTTTTTAAGAAATCATGTAAGCCATCTAGAAGCTGTGATTTTAAAAAACGAGGGAAGTAAGCGTTTCTTATTTTCGGACACATGCGCAAACTATAAAAAGTCATTATGACGTAGAATGTGCATACTTTGTAGATTCCATTTATGAAATAAAACACATTTTCTAAAAACTCGTGTTTTTTACGAAATAATGTAAACTTTCTAGAAGCTGTGATTTTAAAAAATAGTGGAAGTAAGCGTTTCTTATTTCTGGACGCATGCGCAAACTATAGAAAGTCGTTATGACGTAGAATGTGCATACTTTGTAGATTCCATTTATGAAATAAAACTCATTTTCTAAAAACTCGTGTTTTTTACGAAATCATGTAAACCTTCGAGAAGCTGTTATTTTAAAAAACGGTGGAAGTAAGCTTTTATTATTTCCCGACGCATGAACAAACTATAGAAAGTGGTTATGACGTAGAATGTGCATACTTTGTTGATTCCATTGATGAAATAAAACACATTTTCTAAAAACTCGTGTTTTTTACGAAATCATGTAAACCTTCTAGCTGCTGTGATTTTAAAAAACGGGGGAAGTAAGCGTTTCTTATTTCCGGACGCATGCGCAAACTATAGAAAGTCGTTATGACGTAGAATGTGCATACTTTGTAGATTCCATTTATGAAATAAATAACTTTTTCTAAAAACTCGTGTTTTTTACGAAATCATGCAAAACCTTCTAGAAGCTATGATTTTAAAAAACGGTGGAAGTAAGCTTTTCTTATTGTCGGACGCATGCGCAAACTCTATAAAGTCGTTATGACGTAGAATGTGCATAATTTGTTGATTCCATTTATTAAATAAAACACATTTTCTAAAATCTCATGTTTTTTAACAAATCATGTAAACCTTCTAGAAGCTGTGATTTTAAAAAAAGGGGGAAGTAAGCTTTTCTAATTTGCAAACGCATGCGCAAACTATAGAAAGTCGTTATGACGTAGAATGTGCATACTTTGTTGATTCCATTTATGAAATAAAACACATTTTCTAAAAAGTCATGTTTTTTTAGAAATCATGTAAACCTTCTAGAAGCTGTGATTTTAAAAAACGGGGGAGGTAAGCTTTTCTTATTTCCGGACGCATGCGCAAACTATAGAAATTAGTTATGACAAAGAATGTGCATACTTTGTAGATTCCATTTAGGAAATAAAACACATTTTCTAAAAACTCGTGTTTTTTACGAAATCATGTAAACCTTCTAGAAGCTGTAATTTTAAAAAACGGTGGAAGTAAGCTTTTCTTATTTCCGGACGCATGAGCAAACTATAGAAAGTCGTTATGAAGTAGAATGTGCATGCTTTGTTGATTCCATTTATGAAATAAAACACATTTTCTAAAAACTCGTGTTTTTTAAGAAATCATGTAAACCTTCTAGAAGCTGTGATTTTAAAAAACGGGGGAAGTAAGCTTTTATTATTTCCAAACGCTTGCGCAAACTATAGAAAGTCGTTATGACGTAGAATGTGCATACTTTGTTGATTCCATTTATGAAATAAAACACATTTTCTAAAAACTCGTGTTTTTTACGAAATCATGTAAACCTTCTAGAAGCTGTGATTTTAAAAAACGGTGGAAGTAAGCTTTTCTTATTTCCGGACGCATGTGCAAACTATATAAAGTCGTTATGACGTAGAATGTGCATAATTTGTTGATTCCATTTTTTAAAGAAAACACATTTTCTAAAAACTCGTGTTTTTTAACAAATCATTTAAACCTTCTAGAAGCTGTGATTTTAAAAAACGGGGGAAGTAAGCTTTTCTTATGTCCAAAGACATGCGCAAACTATAGAAAGTTGTTATGACGTAGAATGTGCATACTTTGGTGATTCCATTTATGAAATAAAACACATTTTCTAAAAACTCGTGTTTTTTAAGAAATCATGTAAACCTTCTAGAAGCTGTGATTTTAAAAAACGGGGGAAGTAAGCTTTTCTTATTTCCGGACGCATGCGCAAACTATAGAAATTCGTTATGATGTAGAATGTGCATACTTTGTAGATTCCATTTAGGAAATAAAACACATTTTTCTAAAACTCGTGTTTTTTACAAAATCATGTAAACCTTCTAGGAGCTGTGATTTTAAAAAACGGTGGAAGTAAACTTTTGTTATTTCCGGACGCATGCGCAAACTATAGAAAGTCATTATGACGTAGAATGTGCATACTTTGTAGATTGCATTTATGAAATAAAACACATTTTCTAAAACTCCTTTTTTTTACGAAATAATGTAAACCTTCTAGAAGCTGTGATTTTAAAAAACGTGGGAAGTAAGCTTTTCTTATTTCAGGACGCATGCTCAAACTATAGAAAGTCATTATGACGTAGAATGTGCATACTTTGTAGATTCCATTTAATTAATAAAACACATTTTCTAAAAACTCTTGTTTTTTATGAAATCATGTAAACCTTCTAGAAGCTGTGATTTTAAAAAACGGTGGAAGTAAGGTTTTCTTATTTCCGGACGAATGCGCAAACTATAGAAAGTCGTTATGACGTAGAATGTGCATACTTTCTTCATTCCATTTATGAAATAAAACACATTTTCTAAAAACTCGTGTTTTTTAAGAAATCGTGTAAACCTTCTACAAGTTGTGATTTTAAAAAACGTGGGAGGTAAGCTTTTCTTATTTCCGGACGCATGCGCAAAATATAGAAAGTCGTTATGACGTAGAAGGTGCATACTTTGTTGATTCTATTTATGAAATAACACACATTTTCTAAAAACTCATGTTTTTTACGAAATCATGTAAACCTTCTAGAAGCTGTGATTTTAAAAAACGGTGGAAGTAAGCTTTTCCTATTTCCTGACGCATGCGCAAACTATAGAAAGTCGTTATGACGTAGAATGTGCATACTTTGTTGATTCCATTCATGAAATAAAACACATTTTCTAAAAACTCGAGTTTTTTAAGAAATCATGTAAACCTTCTAGAAGCTGTGATTTTAAAAAACGGGGGATATAAGCCTTTCTTATTTCCAAACGCATGCGCAAACTATAGAATTCGTTATGACGTAGAATGTGCATACTTTGTAGATTCCATTTATTAAATAAAACACATTTTCTGAAAACTTGTGTTTTTTAAGCAATCATGTAAAGCTTCTGGAAGCTGTGATTTTAAGAAATGGTGGAAGTAAGCTTTTCTTATTTCCGGACGCATGCACAAACTATAGAAAGTCGTTATGACGTAGAATGTGCATACTTTGTAGATTCCATTTACGAAATAAAAAACATTTTCTAAAAACTCGTGTTTTTTACGAAATCCTGTAAACCTTCTAGAAGCTGTGATTTTAAAAAACTGGGGAAGTAAGCTTTTCTTATTTCCAAACGCATGCACAAACTATAGAAAGTCATTCTGACTTAGAATGTGCATACTTTGTATATTCCATTTATGAAATAAAACACATTTTCTAAAAACACGTGTTTTTTATGAAATCATGTAAACATTCTAGAAGCTGTGATTTTAAAAAACGGTGGAAGTAAGCTTTTCTTATTTCCAAACGCATGCGAAAACTATAGAAAGTCGTTGTGACGTAGAATGTGCATACTTTGCTGATTCCATTTATGAAATAAAACACATTTTCTAAAAACTCGTGTTTTTTAAGAAATCATGTAAACCTTCTAGAAGCCGTGATTTTAAAAAACAGTGGAAGTAAGCTTTTCTTATTTCCGGATGCATGCGCAAACAATAGAAAGTCAATATGACGTAGAATGTGCATACTTTGTAGATTCCATTTATGAAATAAAACACATTTTAAAAAACTCGTGTTTTTTACGAAATCATGTAAACCTTCTAGAAGCTGTGATTTTAAAAAACGGCGGAAGTAAGCTTTTCTTATTTCCGGGCGAATGCACAAACTATAGAAAGTCGTTATGATGTAGAATGTGCATACTTTTTTGATTCCATTTATGAAATAAAACACATTTTCTAAAAACTCGTGTTTTTTAAGAAATCATGTAAACCTTCTAGAAGCTGTGATTTAAAAAAACGGTGGAAGTAAGCTTTTCTTATTTCCGGACGCATGCGCAAACTATAGAAATTCGTTATGACGTAGAATGTGCATACTTTGTTGATTCCATTTATGAAAGAAAACACATTTTCTAAAAACTCATGTTTTTGAAGAAATCATGTAAACCTTCTAGAAGCTGTGATTTTAAAAAACGGGGGAAGTAAGCTTTTCTTATTTCCAAACGCATGCGCAAACTATAGAAAGTCGTTATTTCGTTGAATGTGCATACTTTCTTGATTCCATTTGTGAAATAAAACACATTTTCTAAAAAATCGTGTTTTTTAAGAAATCATGTAAACCTTCTAGAAGCTGTGATTTTAAAAAACGGGGGAAGTAAGCTTTTCTTATTTCCAAATGCATGCCCAAACTATAGAAAGTTGTTATGACGTAGAGTGTGCATACTTTGTTGATTCCATTTATGAAATAAAACACATTTTCTAAAGACTCGTGTTTTTTAAGAAATCATGTAAATCTTCTAGAAGCTCTAATTTTAAAAAACTGGGGAAGTAAGCTTTTCTTATTTCCGGACGCATGCACAAACTATAGAATGTCGTTATGACGTAGAATGTGCATACTTTGTAGATTCCATTTATGAAATAAAACACATTTTCTAAAAACTAGTGTTTTTTACGAAATCATGTAAACCTTCTAGAAGCTATGATTTTAAAAAACGGTGGAAGTAAGCTTTTCTTATTTCCGGACGCATGCGCAAACTATACAAAGTTGTTATGACGTAGAATGTGCATACTTTGTTGATTCTATTTATGAAATAAAACACATTTTCTAAAAACTCGTGTTTTTTAAGAAATCATGTAAACCTTCTAGAAGCTGTGATTTTAAAAAACGGGGGAAGTAAGCTTTTCCTATTTCCGGACGCATGCGCAAACTATAGAAAGTCGTTATGACGTAGAATGTGAATACTTTGTTGATTCCATTTATGAAATAAAACACATTTTCTAAAAACTCGTGTTTTTTACGAAATCATGTAAACCTTCTAGAAGCTGTGATTTTAAAAAACGGTGGAAGTAAGCTTTTCTCATTTCCGGACGCATGCGCAAACTATAGAAAGTCGTTATGACGTGGAATGTGCATACTTTGTTGATTGCATTTATGAAATAAAACACATTTTCTAAAAACTCGTGTTTTTTACGAAATCATGTAAACCTTCTAGAAGCTGTGATTTTAAAAAACGGTGGAAGTAAGCTTTTCTTATTTCCGGACGCATCCGCAAACTATAGAAAGTCGTTATGACGTAGAATGTGCATACTTTGTAGATTCCATTTACGAAATAAAAAACATTTTCTAAAAACTCGTGTTTTTTACGAAATCCTGTAAACCTTCTAGAAGCTGTGATTTTAAAAAACTGGGGAAGTAAGCTTTTCTTATTTCCAAACGCATGCACAAACTATAGAAAGTCATTCTGACTTAGAATGTGCATACTTTGTATATTCCATTTATGAAATAAAACACATTTTCTAAAAACACGTGTTTTTTATGAAATCATGTAAACATTCTAGAAGCTGTGATTTTAAAAAACGGTGGAAGTAAGCTTTTCTTATTTCCAAACGCATGCGAAAACTATAGAAAGTCGTTGTGACGTAGAATGTGCATACTTTGCTGATTCCATTTATGAAATAAAACACATTTTCTAAAAACTCGTGTTTTTTAAGAAATCATGTAAACCTTCTAGAAGCCGTGATTTTAAAAAACAGTGGAAGTAAGCTTTTCTTATTTCCGGATGCATGCGCAAACAATAGAAAGTCATTATGACGTAGAATGTGCATACTTTGTAGATTCCATTTATGAAATAAAACACATTTTAAAAAACTCGTGTTTTTTACGAAATCATGTAAACCTTCTAGAAGCTGTGATTTTAAAAAACGGCGGAAGTAAGCTTTTCTTATTTCCGGGCGAATGCACAAACTATAGAAAGTCATGATGTAGAATGTGCATACTTTTTTGATTCCATTTATGAAATAAAACACATTTTCTAAAAACTCGTGTTTTTTAAGAAATCATGTAAACCTTCTAGAAGCTGTGATTTAAAAAAACGGTGGAAGTAAGCTTTTCTTATTTCCGGACGCATGCGCAAACTATAGAAATTCGTTATGACGTAGAATGTGCATACTTTGTTGATTCCATTTATGAAAGAAAACACATTTTCTAAAAACTCATGTTTTTGAAGAAATCATGTAAACCTTCTAGAAGCTGTGATTTTAAAAAACGGGGGAAGTAAGCTTTTCTTATTTCCAAACGCATGCGCAAACTATAGAAAGTCGTTATTTCGTTGAATGTGCATACTTTCTTGATTCCATTTGTGAAATAAAACACATTTTCTAAAAAATCGTGTTTTTTAAGAAATCATGTAAACCTTCTAGAAGCTGTGATTTTAAAAAACGGGGGAAGTAAGCTTTTCTTATTTCCAAATGCATGCCCAAACTATAGAAAGTTGTTATGACGTAGAGTGTGCATACTTTGTTGATTCCATTTATGAAATAAAACACATTTTCTAAAGACTCGTGTTTTTTAAGAAATCATGTAAATCTTCTAGAAGCTCTAATTTTAAAAAACTGGGGAAGTAAGCTTTTCTTATTTCCGGACGCATGCACAAACTATAGAATGTCGTTATGACGTAGAATGTGCATACTTTGTAGATTCCATTTATGAAATAAAACACATTTTCTAAAAACTAGTGTTTTTTACGAAATCATGTAAACCTTCTAGAAGCTATGATTTTAAAAAACGGTGGAAGTAAGCTTTTCTTATTTCCGGACGCATGCGCAAACTATACAAAGTTGTTATGACGTAGAATGTGCATACTTTGTTGATTCTATTTATGAAATAAAACACATTTTCTAAAAACTCGTGTTTTTTAAGAAATCATGTAAACCTTCTAGAAGCTGTGATTTTAAAAAACGGGGGAAGTAAGCTTTTCCTATTTCCGGACGCATGCGCAAACTATAGAAAGTCGTTATGACGTAGAATGTGAATACTTTGTTGATTCCATTTATGAAATAAAACACATTTTCTAAAAACTCGTGTTTTTTACGAAATCATGTAAACCTTCTAGAAGCTGTGATTTTAAAAAACGGTGGAAGTAAGCTTTTCTCATTTCCGGACGCATGCGCAAACTATAGAAAGTCGTTATGACGTGGAATGTGCATACTTTGTTGATTGCATTTATGAAATAAAACACATTTTCTAAAAACTCGTGTTTTTTACGAAATCATGTAAACCTTCTAGAAGCTGTGATTTTAAAAAACGGTGGAAGTAAGCTTTTCTTATTTCCGGACGCATGCGCAAACTATAGAAAGTCGTTATGACGTAGAATGTGCATACTTTGTTGATTCTATTTATGAAATAAAACACATTTTCTAAAAACTCGTGTTTTTTAAGAAATCATGTAAACCTTCTAGAAGCTGTGATTTTAAAAAACTGGGGAAGTAAGCTTTTCTTATTTCCAAACGCATGCATAAACTTTAGAAAGTCGTTATGACATAGAATGTGCATACTTTTTTGATTCCATTTATGAAATAAAACACATTTTCTAAAAACTCGTGTTCTTTACGAAATCATGTAAACCTTCTAGAACCTGTGATTTAAAAAAACGGGGGAAGTAAGCTTTTCTTATTTCCGGATGCATGCGCAAACTATAGAAAGTCGTTATGACGTAGAATGTGCATACTTTGTAGATTCCATTTATGAAATAAAACACGTTTTCTAAAAATTCATGTTTTTTAAGAAATCATGTAAACCTTCTAGAAGCTGTGATTTTAAAAAACGGGGGAAGTAAGCTTTTCTTATTTCCGAACGAATGCGCAAACTATAGAAAGTCGTTATGACGTAGAATGTGCATACTTTGTTGATTCCATTTATGAAATAAAACACATTTTCTAAAAACTCGTGTTTTTTAAGAAATCATGTAAACCTTCTAGGAGCTTTGATTTTAAAAAACGGGGGAAGTAAGGTTTTCTTATTTCCGGACGCATGCGCAAACTATAGAAAGCCGTTATGACATAGAATGTGAATACTTTGTTGATTCCATTTATGAAATAAAACACATTTTCTAAAAACTCGTGTTTTTTAAGAAATCATGTAAACCTTCTAGAAGCTATGATTTTAAAAAACGGGGGAAGTAAGCTTTTCTTATTTCCAGATGCATGCGCAAACTATAGAAAGTCGTTATGACGTAGAATGTGCATACTTTCTTGATTCCATTTATGAAATAAAACACATTTTCTAAAGACTCGTGTTTTTTAAGAAATCATGTAAATCTTCTAGAAGCTCTGATTTTAAAAAACTGGGGAAATAAGCTTTTCTTATTTCCGGACGGATGCGCAAACTATAGAAAGTCGTTATGACGTAGAATGTGCATACTTTGTAAATTCCATTTATGAAATAAAACACATTTTCTAAAAACTCGTGTTTTTTACGAAATCATGTAAACCTTCTAGAAGCTGTGATTTTAAAAAACGGGGGAAGTAAGCTTTTCTTATTTCCAAACGCATGCGCAAACTATAGAAAGTCGTTATCACATAGAATGTGTATACTTTGTAGATTCCATTTATGAAATAAAACACATTTTCTAAAAACTTGTGTTTTTTACGAAATCATGTAAACCTTCTAGAAGCTGTGATTTTAAAAAACGGTGGATGTAAGCTTTTCTTATTTCCGGACGCATGTTGAAACTATAGAAAGTCATTATGACGTAGAATGTGCATACTTTGTAGATTTCATTTATTAAATAAAACACATTTTCTAAAAACTCGTGTTTTTTAAGCAATCATGTAAACCTTCTAGAAGCTGTGATTTTAAAAAACGGTGGAAGTAAGCTTTTCTTATTTCCGGACGCATGTTGAAACTATAGAAAGTCGTTATGACGTAGAATGTGCATACTTTGTAGATTCCATTTATGAAATAAAACACATTTTCTAAAAACTCGTGTTTTTTACGAAATCCTGTAAACCTTCTAGAAGTTGTGATTTTAAAAAACGGGGGAAGTAATATTTTCTTATTTCCAAACGCATGCGCAAACTATAGAAAGTCATTATGACTTAGAATGTGCATACTTTGTAGATTCCATTTATGAAATAAAACACATTTTCTAAAAACATGTGTTTTTTACGAAATCATGTAAACCTTCTAGAAGCTCTGATTTTAAAAAACGGTGGAAGTAAGCTTTTCTTATTTCCGGACGCATGTTGAAACTATAGAAAGTCGTTATGACGTAGAATGTGCGTACTTTGTAGATTCCATTTATTAAATAAAACACATTTTCTAAAAACTCGTGTTTTTTAAGCAATCATGTAAACCTTCTAGAAGCTGTGATTTTAAAAAACGGTAGAAGTAAGCTTTTCTTATTTCCGGACGCATGTTGAAACTATAGAAAGTTGTTATGACGTAGAATGTGCATACTTTGTAGATTCCATTTATGAAATAAAACACATTTTCTAAAAACTCGTGTTTTTTACGAAATCCTGTAAACCTTCTAGAAGTCGTGATTTTAAAAAACGGGGGAAGTAAGCTTTTCTTATTCCCAAACGCATGCGCAAACTATAGAAAGTCGTTATGACATAGAATGTGCATACTTTGTTGATTCCATTTATTTAATAAAACACATTTTCTAAAAACTTGTGTTTTTTAAGAAATCATCCAAAACTTCTAGAATCTGTGATTTTAAAAAACTGGGGAGGTAAGCTTTTCTTATTTCCGGAGACATGGGCAAACTATAGAAAGTCGTTATGACGTATAATTTTCATAGTTTGTTGATTCCATTTATGAAATAAAAGATATTTTCTAAAAACTCCTGTTTTTTAAGAAATCATGTAAACCTTCTAGAAGCTGTGATTTTAAAAAACGGGGGAAGTAAGGTTTTCTTATTTCCAGACGCATGCGCAAACTATAGAAAGTTGTTATGAAGTAGAATGTGCATACTTTGTAGATTCCATTCATGAAATAAAACACATTTTCTAAAAACACGTGTTTTTTACGAAATCATGTAAACCTTCTAGAAGCTGTGATTTTAAAAAACACGGGAAGTAAGCTTTTCTTATTTCTGAACGCATGCGCAAACTATAGAAAGTCGTTATGACGTAGAATGTGCATACTTTGTAGATTCCATTTATGAAATAAAACACATTTTCTAAAAACTCATGTTTTTTACGAAATCATGTAAACCTTCTAGAAGCTGTGATTTTAAAAAATGGTGGAAGTAACCTTTTCTTATTTCCGGACGCATCTACAAACTATAGAAAGTCGTTATGACGTAGAATGTGCATACTTTGTTGATTCCATTTATGAAATAAAAGATATTTTCTAAAAACTCGTGTTTTTTAAGATATCATGTAAATCTTCTAGAAGCTGTGATTTTAAAAAACAAGGGAAGTAAGGTTTTCTTATTTCCGGACGCATGAGCAAACTATAGAAAGTCGTTATGACGTAGAATGTGCATACTTTGTAGATTCCGTTTATGAAATAAAACACATTTTATAAAAACACATGTTTTTTACGAAATTATGTAAACCTTCTAGAAGCTGTGATTTTAAAAAACGGTGGAAATAAGCTTTTCTTATTTCCGGACGCATGCGCAAACTATAGAAAGTCGTTATGACGTAGAATGTGCATACTTTGTTGATTCTATTTATTAAATAAAACACATTTTCTAAAAACTCGTGTTTTTTAAGAAGTCATGTAAACCTTCTAGAAGCTGTGATTTTAAAAAACTGGGGAAGTAAGCTTTTCTTATTTCCAAACGCATGCGCAAACTATAGAAAGTCGTTATGACATAGAATGTGCATACCTTTTTGATTCCATTTATGAAATAAAACACATTTTCTAAAAACTCGTGTTTTTTACGAAATCATGTAAACCTTCTAGAAGCTGTGATTTAAAAAAACGG
This sequence comes from Larix kaempferi, assembly GCA_027924585.1. Lineage (NCBI taxonomy): Eukaryota > Viridiplantae > Streptophyta > Pinopsida > Pinales > Pinaceae > Larix > Larix kaempferi. Next base: position 5,303,157 of record BSBM01000324.1, read on the forward strand.
GGGAAGAAAGCTTTTCTTATTTCCGGATGCATGCGCAAACTATAGAAAGTCGTTATGACGTAGAATGTGCATACTTTGTAGATTCCATTTATGAAATAAAACACATTTTCTAAAAATTCGTGTTGTTTAAGAAATCATGTAAACCTTCTAGAAGCTGTGATTTTAAAAAACGGGGGAAGTTAGCTTTTGTTATTTCCAAACGCATGCGCAAACTATAGAAAGTCGTTATGATGTAGAATGTGCATACTTTGTTGATTCCATTTATGAAATAAAACACATTTTCTAAAAACTCGTGTTTTTTAAGAAGTCATGTAAACCTTCTAGAAGCTGTGATTTTAAAAATGCTAGAAGTAAGCTTTTCTTATTTTCGGACGCATGCGCAAACTATAGAAAGTCGTTCTGACGTAGAATGTGCATACTTTGTTGATTCCATTTATGAAATAAAACATATTTTCTAAAAGGTAGTGTTTTTTAAGAAATCATGTAAACCTTCTAGAAGTTGTGATTTTAAAAAACGGGGGAAGTAAGCTTTTCTTATTTCCGGACGTATGCGCAAACTACAGAAAGTCATTATGATGTAGAATGTGCACACTTTGTAGATTCCATTGATGAAATAAAACACATTTTCTAAAAACTCGTGTTTTTTAAGAAATCATGTAAACCTTCTAGGAGGTTTGATTTTAAAAAACGGGGGAAGTAAGGTTTTCTTATTTCCGGATGCATGCGCAAACTATAGAAAGTCGTTATGACGTAGAATGTGAATACTTTGTTGATTCCATTTATGAAATAAAACACATTTTCTAAAAACTCGTGTTTTTTAAGAAATCATGTAAGCCTTCTAGAAGCTGTGATTTTAAAAAACGGGGGATATAAGCCTGTCTTATTTCCAAACGCATGCGCAAACTATAGAAAGTAGTTATGACGTAGAATGTGCATACTTTGTTGATTCCATTTATGAAATAAAACACATTTTCTAAAAACTCGTGTTTTTTACGAAATCATGTAAACCTTCTAGAAGCTGTGATTTTAAAAAACGGGGGAAGTAAGCTTTTCTTATTTCCGGACGCATGCGCAAACTATACAAAGTCGTCATGACGTAGAATGTGCATACTTTGTAGACTCCATTTATGAAATAAAACACACTTTCAAAAAACTCGTGTTTTTTACGAAATCATGTAAACCTTCTAGAAGCTGTGATTTTTAAAAACGGTGGAAGTAAGCTTTTCTTATTTCCGGACGAATGCGCAAACTATAGAAAGTCGTTATGACGTAGAATGTGCATACTTTGTTGATACCATTTATGAAATAAAACACATTTTCTAAAAACTCGTGTTTTTTAATAAATCATGTAAACCTTCTAGAAGCTGTGATTTTAAAAAATGGGGGATGTAAGTTTTTCTTATTTCCAAACGCATGCGCAAACTATAGAAATTCGTTATGACGTAGAATGTGCATACTTTGTTGATTCCATTTATGAAATAAAACACATTTTCTAAAAACTCGTGTTTTTTAAGAAATCATGTAAACCTTCTAGAAGCTGTGATTTTAAAAAAAGGGGGAAGTAAGCTTTTCTTATTTCCAAACGGATGCGCAAACTATAGAAAGTCCTTATGACGTAGAATGTGCATACTTTGTACATTCCATTTATTAAATAAAACACATTTTCTAAAAAATCGTGTTTTTTAAGCAATCATGTAAACCTTCTAGAAGCTGTGATTTTAAAAAACGGTGGAAGTAAGCTTTTCTTAATTCCGGACGCATGCGCAAACTATAGAAAGTCGTTATGACGTAGAATGTGCATACTTTGTAGATTCCATTTATGAAATAAAACACATTTTCTAAAAACTCGTGTTTTTTACGAAATCCTGTAAACCTTTTAGAAGTTGTGATTTTAAAAAACGGGGGAAGTAAGCTTTTCTTATTTCCAAACGCATGCGCAAACTATAGAAAGTCATTCTGACTTAGATTGTGCATACTTTGTATATTCCATTTATGAAATAAAACACATTTTCTAAAAACTCGTGATTTTTACGAAATCATGTAAACCTTCTAGAAGCTGTGATTTTAAAAAACGGTGGAAGTAAGCTTTTCTTATTTCCGGACGCATGCGCAAACTATAGAAAGTCGTTATGACGTAGAATGTGCATACTTTGTTGATTCCATTTATTTAATAAAACACATTTTCTAAAAACTCGTGTTTTTTAAGAAGTCATGTAAACCTTCTAGAAGCTGTGATTTTAAAAAACGGGGGAAGTAAGGTTTTCTTATTTCCGGACGCATGCGCAACTGTGATTTTAAAAAATGGGGGAAGTAAGGTTTTCTTATTTCCGGACGCATGCGCAAACTATACAAAGTCGTTATGAAGTAGAATGTGCATACTTTGTAGATTCCATTCATGAAATAAAACACATTTTCTAAAAACACGTGTTTTTTACGAAATCATGTAAACCTTGTAGAAGCTGTGATTTTAAAAAATGGTGGAAGTAAGCTTTTCTTATTTCCGGACGCATGCGCAAACTATAGAAAGTCGTTATGACGTAGAATGTGCATACTTTGTTGATTCTATTTATGAAATCAAACACATTTTCTAAAAACTCGTGTTTTTTACGAAATCATGTAAACCTTCTAGAAGCTGTGATTTTAAAAAACGGTGGAAGTAAGCTTTTCTTATTTACGGACGCATGCGCAAACTATAGAAAGTCGTTATGATGTAGAATGTGCATACTTTGTTGATTCCATTTATGAAATAAAAAACATTTTCTAAAAACTCGTGTTTTTTAAGAAATCATGTAAACCTTATAGAAGCTGTGATTTTAAAAAACGGGGGATATAAGCCTTTCTTATTTCCAAACGCATGCGCAAACTATAGAAATTCGTTATGAAGTAGAATGATCATACTTTGTAGATTCCATTTATTAAATAAAACACATTTTCTAAAAACTCGTGTTTTTTAAGCAATCATGTAAACCTTCTAGAAGCTGTGATTTTAAAAAACGATGGAAGTAAGCTTTTCTTATTTCCGGACGCATGCGCAAACTATAGAAAGTCGTTATGACGTAGAATGTGCATACTTTGTAGATTCCATTTATGAAATAAAACACATTTTCTAAAAACTCGTGTTTTTTACGAAATCTTGTAAACCTTCTAGAAGTTGTGATTTTAAAAAACGGGGGAAGTAAGCTTTTCTTATTTCCAAACGCATGCGCAAACTATAGAAAGTCATTCTGACTTAGAATGTGCATACTTTGTATATTCCATTTATGAAATAAAACACATTTTCTAAAAATACATGTTTTTTACGAAATCATGTAAACATTCTAGATGCTGTGATTTTAAAAAACGGTGGAAGTAAGCTTTTCTAATTTCCAAACGCATGCGAAAACTATAGAAAGTCGTTGTGACGTAGAATGTGCATACTTTGCTGATTCCATTTATGAAATAAAACACATTTTCTAAAAACTCGTGTTTTTTAAGAAATCATGTAAACCTTCTAGAAGCTGTGATTTTAAAAAACGGTGGAAGTAAGCTTTTCTTATTTCCGGACGCATGCGCAAACAATAGAAAGTCGTTATGACGTAGAATGTGTATACTTTGTAGACTCCATTTATGAAATAAAACAAATTTTCTGAAAACTCGTGTTTTTTACGAAATCATGTAAACCTTCTAGAAACTGTGATTTTAAAAAACGGGGGAAGTAAGCTTTTCTTATTTCCAAACGCATGCGCAAACCATAGAAAGTCGTTATGACGTAGAATGTGCATACTTTGTAGATTCCATTTATGAAATAAAACACATTTTAAAAAACTCGTGTTTTTTTACGAAATCATGTAAACCTTCTAGAAGCTGTGATTTTAAAAAACGGTGGAAGTAAGCTTTTCTTATTTCCGGGCGAATGCACAAACTATAGAAAGTCGTTATGATGTAGAATTTGCATACTTTGTTGATTCCATTTATGAAATAAAACACATTTTCTAAAAACTCGTGTTTTTTAAGAAATAATGTAAACCTTCTAGAAGCTGTGATTTAAAAAACGGTGGAAGTAAGCTTTTCTTATTTCCGGATGCATGCGCAAACTATAGAAATTCGTTATGACGTAGAATGTGCATACTTTGTAGATTCCATTTATGAAATAAAACACATTTTCTAAAAACTCGTGTTTTTTAAGAAATCATGGAAACCTTCTAGAAGTTGTGATTTTAAAAAACGGGGGAAGTAAGCTTTTCTTATTTCCAAACGCATGCACAACTATAGAAAGTCGTTATTTCGTAGAATGTGCATACTTTCTTGATTCCATTTATGAAATAAAACACATTTTCTAAAAACTCGTGTTTTTTAAGAAATCATGTAAACCTTCTAGAAGCTGTGATTTTAAAAAATGGTGGAAGTAAGCTTTTCTTATTTCTGGACGCATACGCAAACAATAGAAAGTCGTTATGACGTAGAATATGCATACTTTGTTGATTCCATTTATGAAATAAAACACATTTTCTAAAAACTCGTGTTTTTTAAGAAATCATGGAAACCTTCTAGAAGTTGTGATTTTAAAAAACGGGGGAAGTAAGCTTTTCTTATTTCCGGACGCATGCGCAAACTATAGAAAGTCGTTCTGACATAGAATGTGCATACTTTGTAGATTCCATTTATGAAATAAAACTCATTTTCTAAAAACTCGTGTTTTTTACGAAATCATGTAAACCTTCTAGAAGCTGTGATTTTAAAAAACGGTGGAAGTAAGCTTTTCTTATTTACGGACGCATACGCAAACAATAGAAAGTCGTTATGACGTAGAATGTGCATACTTTGTACACTCCATTTATGAAATAAAACACATTTTCAAAAACTCGTGTTTTTTACGAAATCATGTAAACCTTCTAGAAGCTGTGATTTTAAAAAACTGTGGACGTAAGCTTTTCTTATTTCCGGGCGAATGCACAAACTATAGAAAGTCGTTATGATGTAGAATGTGCATACTTTGTTGATTCCATTTATGAAATAAAACACATTTTCTAAAAACTCGTGTTTTTTAACAAATCATGTAAACCTTCTAGAAGCTGTGATTTTAAAAAACGGTGGAAGTAAGCTTTTCTTATTTCCGGACGCATGCGCAAACTATAGAAAGTCGTTATGACGTAGAATGTGCATACTTTGTTGATTCCATTTATGAAATAAAACACATTTTCTAAAATCCCGTGTTTTTTAACAAATCATGTAAACCTTGTAGAAGCTGTGATTTTAAAAAACGGGGGAAGTAAGATTTTCTTATTTCCGGACGGATGCGCAAAATATAGAAATTCGTTATGATGTAGAATGTGCATACTTTGTAGATTCCATTTATGAAATAAAACACATTTTCTAAAAACTCGTGTTTTTTACGAAATCCTGTAAACCTTTTAGAAGTTGTGATTTTAAAAAACGGGGGAAGTAAGCTTTTCTTATTTCCAAACGCATGCGCAAACTATAGAAAGTCATTCTGACTTAGATTGTGCATACTTTGTATATTCCATTTATGAAATAAAACACATTTTCTAAAAACTCGTGATTTTTACGAAATCATGTAAACCTTCTAGAAGCTGTGATTTTAAAAAACGGTGGAAGTAAGCTTTTCTTATTTCCGGACGCATGCGCAAACTATAGAAAGTCGTTATGACGTAGAATGTGCATACTTTGTTGATTCCATTTATTTAATAAAACACATTTTCTAAAAACTCGTGTTTTTTAAGAAGTCATGTAAACCTTCTAGAAGCTGTGATTTTAAAAAACGGGGGAAGTAAGGTTTTCTTATTTCCGGACGCATGCGCAACTGTGATTTTAAAAAATGGGGGAAGTAAGGTTTTCTTATTTCCGGACGCATGCGCAAACTATACAAAGTCGTTATGAAGTAGAATGTGCATACTTTGTAGATTCCATTCATGAAATAAAACACATTTTCTAAAAACACGTGTTTTTTACGAAATCATGTAAACCTTGTAGAAGCTGTGATTTTAAAAAATGGTGGAAGTAAGCTTTTCTTATTTCCGGACGCATGCGCAAACTATAGAAAGTCGTTATGACGTAGAATGTGCATACTTTGTTGATTCTATTTATGAAATCAAACACATTTTCTAAAAACTCGTGTTTTTTACGAAATCATGTAAACCTTCTAGAAGCTGTGATTTTAAAAAACGGTGGAAGTAAGCTTTTCTTATTTACGGACGCATGCGCAAACTATAGAAAGTCGTTATGATGTAGAATGTGCATACTTTGTTGATTCCATTTATGAAATAAAAAACATTTTCTAAAAACTCGTGTTTTTTAAGAAATCATGTAAACCTTATAGAAGCTGTGATTTTAAAAAACGGGGGATATAAGCCTTTCTTATTTCCAAACGCATGCGCAAACTATAGAAATTCGTTATGAAGTAGAATGATCATACTTTGTAGATTCCATTTATTAAATAAAACACATTTTCTAAAAACTCGTGTTTTTTAAGCAATCATGTAAACCTTCTAGAAGCTGTGATTTTAAAAAACGATGGAAGTAAGCTTTTCTTATTTCCGGACGCATGCGCAAACTATAGAAAGTCGTTATGACGTAGAATGTGCATACTTTGTAGATTCCATTTATGAAATAAAACACATTTTCTAAAAACTCGTGTTTTTTACGAAATCTTGTAAACCTTCTAGAAGTTGTGATTTTAAAAAACGGGGGAAGTAAGCTTTTCTTATTTCCAAACGCATGCGCAAACTATAGAAAGTCATTCTGACTTAGAATGTGCATACTTTGTATATTCCATTTATGAAATAAAACACATTTTCTAAAAACACATGTTTTTTACGAAATCATGTAAACATTCTAGATGCTGTGATTTTAAAAAACGGTGGAAGTAAGCTTTTCTAATTTCCAAACGCATGCGAAAACTATAGAAAGTCGTTGTGACGTAGAATGTGCATACTTTGCTGATTCCATTTATGAAATAAAACACATTTTCTAAAAACTCGTGTTTTTTAAGAAATCATGTAAACCTTCTAGAAGCTGTGATTTTAAAAAACGGTGGAAGTAAGCTTTTCTTATTTCCGGACGCATGCGCAAACAATAGAAAGTCGTTATGACGTAGAATGTGTATACTTTGTAGACTCCATTTATGAAATAAAACAAATTTTCTGAAAACTCGTGTTTTTTACGAAATCATGTAAACCTTCTAGAAACTGTGATTTTAAAAAACGGGGGAAGTAAGCTTTTCTTATTTCCAAACGCATGCGCAAACCATAGAAAGTCGTTATGACGTAGAATGTGCATACTTTGTAGATTCCATTTATGAAATAAAACACATTTTAAAAAACTCGTGTTTTTTACGAAATCATGTAAACCTTCTAGAAGCTGTGATTTTAAAAAACGGTGGAAGTAAGCTTTTCTTATTTCCGGGCGAATGCACAAACTATAGAAAGTCGTTATGATGTAGAATTTGCATACTTTGTTGATTCCATTTATGAAATAAAACACATTTTCTAAAAACTCGTGTTTTTTAAGAAATAATGTAAACCTTCTAGAAGCTGTGATTTAAAAAACGGTGGAAGTAAGCTTTTCTTATTTCCGGATGCATGCGCAAACTATAGAAATTCGTTATGACGTAGAATGTGCATACTTTGTAGATTCCATTTATGAAATAAAACACATTTTCTAAAAACTCGTGTTTTTTAAGAAATCATGGAAACCTTCTAGAAGTTGTGATTTTAAAAAACGGGGGAAGTAAGCTTTTCTTATTTCCAAACGCATGCACAACTATAGAAAGTCGTTATTTCGTAGAATGTGCATACTTTCTTGATTCCATTTATGAAATAAAACACATTTTCTAAAAACTCGTGTTTTTTAAGAAATCATGTAAACCTTCTAGAAGCTGTGATTTTAAAAAATGGTGGAAGTAAGCTTTTCTTATTTCTGGACGCATACGCAAACAATAGAAAGTCGTTATGACGTAGAATATGCATACTTTGTTGATTCCATTTATGAAATAAAACACATTTTCTAAAAACTCGTGTTTTTTAAGAAATCATGGAAACCTTCTAGAAGTTGTGATTTTAAAAAACGGGGGAAGTAAGCTTTTCTTATTTCCGGACGCATGCGCAAACTATAGAAAGTCGTTCTGACATAGAATGTGCATACTTTGTAGATTCCATTTATGAAATAAAACTCATTTTCTAAAAACTCGTGTTTTTTACGAAATCATGTAAACCTTCTAGAAGCTGTGATTTTAAAAAACGGTGGAAGTAAGCTATTCTTATTTACGGACGCATACGCAAACAATAGAAAGTCGTTATGACGTAGAATGTGCATACTTTGTACACTCCATTTATGAAATAAAACACATTTTCAAAAACTCGTGTTTTTTACGAAATCATGTAAACCTTCTAGAAGCTGTGATTTTAAAAAACTGTGGACGTAAGCTTTTCTTATTTCCGGGCGAATGCACAAACTATAGAAAGTCGTTATGATGTAGAATGTGCATACTTTGTTGATTCCATTTATGAAATAAAACACATTTTCTAAAAACTCGTGTTTTTTAACAAATCATGTAAACCTTCTAGAAGCTGTGATTTTAAAAAACGGTGGAAGTAAGCTTTTCTTATTTCCGGACGCATGCGCAAACTATAGAAAGTCGTTATGACGTAGAATGTGCATACTTTGTTGATTCCATTTATGAAATAAAACACATTTTCTAAAATCCCGTGTTTTTTAACAAATCATGTAAACCTTGTAGAAGCTGTGATTTTAAAAAACGGGGGAAGTAAGATTTTCTTATTTCCGGACGGATGCGCAAAATATAGAAATTCGTTATGATGTAGAATGTGCATACTTTGTAGATTCCATTTATGAAATAAAACACATTTTCTAAAAACTCGTGTTTTTCACGAAATCATGTAAACGTTCTAGAAGCTGTGATTTTAAAAAACGGGGGGAGTAAGATTTCTTATTTCTGGACGCATGCACAAACAATAGAAAGTCGTTCTGACGTAGAATGTGCATACTTTGTAGATACCATTTATGAAATAAAACACATTTTCTAAAAACTCGTGTTTTTTACGAAATCATGTAAACCTTCTAGAAGCTGTGATTTTAAAAAACGGTGGAAGTAAGCTTTTCTTATTTCCGGACGAATGCACAAACTATAGAAAGTCGTTATGATGTAGAATGTGCATACTTTGTTGATTCCATTTATGAAATAAAACACATTTTCTAAAAACTTGTGTTTTTTAAGAAATCATGTAAACCTTCTAGAAGCTGTGATTTTAAAAAACGGGGGAAGTAAGCTTTTCTTATTTCCGGACGCATGCGCAAACTATAAAAAGTCATTCTGGCATAGAATGTGCATACTTTGTAGATTCCATTTATGAAATAAAACACATTTTCTAAAAACTCGTGTTTTTTACGAAATCATGTAAACCTTCTAGAAGCTGTGATTTTAAAAAACGGTGGAAGTAAGCTTTTCTTATTTACGGACGCATACGCAAACAATAGAAAGTCGTTATGACGTAGAATGTGAATACTTTGTACACTCCATTTATGAAATAAAACACATTTTCAAAAACTCGTGTTTTTTACGAAATCATGTAAACCTTCTAGAAGCTGTGATTTTAAAAAACTGTGGACGTAAGCTTTTCTTATTTCCGGGCGAATGCACAAACTATAGAAAGTCGTTATGATGTAGAATGTGCATACTTTGTTGATTCCATTTATGAAATAAAACACATTTTCTAAAAACTCGTGTTTTTTAAGAAATCATGTAAACCTTCTAGAACCTGTGATTTAAAAAAACGGTGGAAGTAAGCTTTTCTTATTTCCGGACGCATGCGCAAACTATAGAAATTCGTTATGACGTAGAATGTGCATACTTTGTTGATTCCATTTATGAAAGAAAACACATTTTCTAAAAATTCGTGTTTTTGAAGAAATCATGTAAACCTTCTAGAAGCTGTGATTTTAAAAAACGGGGGAAGTAAGCTTTTCTTATTTCCAAACACATGCGCAAACTATAGAAAGTCGTTATTTCGTAGAATGTGCATACTTTCTTGATTCCATTTATGAAATAAAACACATTTTCTAAAAACTCGTGTTTTTTAAGAAATCATGTAAACATTCTAGAAGCTGTGATTTTAAAAAACGAGGGAAGTAAGCTTTTCTTATTTCCAAATGCATGCGCAAACTATAGAAAGTCGTTATTTTGTAGAATGTGCATACTTTCTTGATTCCATTTATGAAATAAAACACATTTTCTAAAAACTCGTGTTTTTTAAGAAATCATGTAAATCTTCTAGAAGCTCTGATTTTAAAAAACTGGGAAAGTAAGCTTTTCTTATTTCCGGACGCATGCGCAAACTATAGAATGTCGTTATGACGTAGAATGTGCATACTTTGTAGATTCCATTTATGAAATAAAACACATTTTCTAAAAACTCATGTTTTTTACGAAATCATGTAAACCTTCTAGAAGCTGTGATTTTAAAAAACGGTGGAAGTAAGCTTTTCTTATTTCCGGACGCATGCGCAAACTATAGAAAGTCGTTATGACGTAGAATGTGCATACTTTGTTGATTCCATTTATGAAATAAAACACATTTTCTAAAATCTCGTGTTTTTTAACAAATCATGAAAACCTTGTAGAAGCTGTGATTTTAAAAAACGGGGGAAGTAAGATTTTCTTATTTCTGGACGGATGCGCAAAATATAGAAATTCGTTATGATGTAGAATGTGCATACTTTGTAGATTCCATTTATGAAATAAAACACATTTTCTAAAAACTCATGTTTTTCACGAAATCATGTAAACGTTCTAGAAGCTGTGATTTTAAAAAACGGGGGAAGTAAGATTTCTTATTTCTGGACGCATGCACAAACAATAGAAAGTCGTTCTGACGTAGAATGTGCATACTTTGTAGATACCATTTATGAAATAAAACACATTTTCTAAAAACTCGTGTTTTTTACGAAATCATGTAAACCTTCTAGAAGCTGTGATTTTAAAAAACGGTGGAAGTAAGCTTTTCTTATTTCCGGACGAATGCACAAACTATAGAAAGTCGTTATGATGTAGAATGTGCATACTTTGTTGATTCCATTTATGAAATAAAACACATTTTCTAAAAACTCGTGTTTTTTAAGAAATCATGTAAACCTTCCAGAAGCTGTGATTTTAAAAAACGGGGGAAGTAAGCTTTTCTTATTTCCGGACGCATGCGCAAACTATAAAAAGTCGTTCTGGCATAGAATGTGCATACTTTGTAGATTCCATTTATGAAATAAAACACATTTTCTAAAAACTCGTGTTTTTTATGAAATCATGTAAACCTTCTAGAAGCTGTGATTTTAAAAAACAGTGGAAGTAAGCTTTTCTTATTCTTGGACGCATGCGCAACCAATAGAAAGTCGTTATGACGTAGAATGTGCATACTTTGTAGATTCCATTTATGAAATAAAACACATTTTCTAAAAACTCGTGTTTTTTACGAAATCATGTAAACCTTCTAGAAGCTGTGATTTTAAAAAATGGGGGAAGTAGGATTTACTTATTTCCAAACGCATGCGCAAAATATAGAAAGTCGTTATGACGTAGAATGTGCATACTTTATTGATTCCATTTATGAAATAAAACACATTTTCTAAAAAATCGTGTTTTTTACGAAATCATGTAAACCTTCTAGAAGCTGTGATTTGAAAAAATGGTGGAAGTAAGCTTTTCTTATTTCCAAACGCATGCGCAAACTATAGAAAGTCGTTATGACGTAGAATGTGCATACTTTGTTGATAGCATTTATGAAATAAAACACATTTTCTAAAAACTCGTGTTTTTTACAAAATCATGTAAACCTTCTAGAAGCTGTGATTTTAAAAAATGGTGGAAGTAAGCTTTTCTTATTTCCGGACGCATGCGCAAACTACAGAAAGTCGTTATGATGTAGAATGTGCATACTTTGTTGATTCCATTTATGAAATAAAACACATTTTCTAAAAACTCGTGTTTTTTAAGAAATCATGTAAACCTTCTAGAAGTTGTGATTTTAAAAAACGGGGGAAGTAAGCTTTTCTTATTTCCGGATGCATGCGCAAACTATAGAAAGTCGTTATGACGTAGAATGTGCATACTTTGTAGATTCCATTTATGAAATAAAACACATTTTCTAAAAACTCGTGTTTTTTATGAAATCATGTAAACCTTCTAGAAGCTGTGATTTTAAAAAACGGTGGAAGTAAGCTTTTCTTATTTCCGGACGCATGCACAAACTATAGAAAGTCGTTATGACGTAGAATGTGCATACTTTGTTGATTCCATTTATGAAATAAAACACATTTTCTAAAAACTTGTGTTTTTTACGAAATCATGTAAACCTTCTAGAAGCTGTGATTATAAAAAACGGGGGAAGTAGGATTTACTTATTTCCAAACGCATGCGCAAACTATAGAAAGTCGTTATGACGTAGAATGTGCATACTTTCTTGATTCCATTTATGAAATAAAACACATTTTCTAAAAACTCGTGTTTTTTAAGAAATAATGTAAACCTTCTAGAAGCTGTGATTTAAAAAACGGTGGAAGTAAGCTTTTCTTATTTCCGGATGCATGCGCAAACTATAGAAATTCGTTATGACGTAGAATGTGCATACTTTGTAGATTCCATTTATGAAATAAAACACATTTTCTAAAAACTCGTGTTTTTTAAGAAATCATGGAAACCTTCTAGAAGTTGTGATTTTAAAAAACGGGGGAAGTAAGCTTTTCTTATTTCCAAACGCATGCGCAACTATAGAAAGTCGTTATTTCGTAGAATGTGCATACTTTCTTGATTCCATTTATGAAATAAAACACATTTTCTAAAAACTCGTGTTTTTTAAGAAATCATGTAAACCTTCTAGAAGCTGTGATTTTAAAAAATGGTGGAAGTAAGCTTTTCTTATTTCTGGACGCATACGCAAACAATAGAAAGTCGTTATGACGTAGAATATGCATACTTTGTTGATTCCATTTATGAAATAAAACACATTTTCTAAAAACTCGTGTTTTTTAAGAAATCATGGAAACCTTCTAGAAGTTGTGATTTTAAAAAACGGGGGAAGTAAGCTTTTCTTATTTCCGGACGCATGCGCAAACTATAGAAAGTCGTTCTGACATAGAATGTGCATACTTTGTAGATTCCATTTATGAAATAAAACTCATTTTCTAAAAACTCGTGTTTTTTACGAAATCATGTAAACCTTCTAGAAGCTGTGATTTTAAAAAACGGTGGAAGTAAGCTTTTCTTATTTACGGACGCATACGCAAACAATAGAAAGTCGTTATGACGTAGAATGTGCATACTTTGTACACTCCATTTATGAAATAAAACACATTTTCAAAAACTCGTGTTTTTTACGAAATCATGTAAACCTTCTAGAAGCTGTGATTTTAAAAAACTGTGGACGTAAGCTTTTCTTATTTCCGGGCGAATGCACAAACTATAGAAAGTCGTTATGATGTAGAATGTGCATACTTTGTTGATTCCATTTATGAAATAAAACACATTTTCTAAAAACTCGTGTTTTTTAACAAATCATGTAAACCTTCTAGAAGCTGTGATTTTAAAAAACGGTGGAAGTAAGCTTTTCTTATTTCCGGACGCATGCGCAAACTATAGAAAGTCGTTATGACGTAGAATGTGCATACTTTGTTGATTCCATTTATGAAATAAAACACATTTTCTAAAATCTCGTGTTTTTTAACAAATCATGTAAACCTTGTAGAAGCTGTGATTTTAAAAAACGGGGGAAGTAAGATTTTCTTATTTCCGGACGGATGCGCAAAATATAGAAATTCGTTATGATGTAGAATGTGCATACTTTGTAGATTCCATTTATGAAATAAAACACATTTTCTAAAAACTCGTGTTTTTCACGAAATCATGTAAACGTTCTAGAAGCTGTGATTTTAAAAAACGGGGGGAGTAAGATTTCTTATTTCTAGACGCATGCACAAACAATAGAAAGTCGTTCTGACGTAGAATGTGCATACTTTGTAGATACCATTTATGAAATAAAACACATTTTCTAAAAACTCGTGTTTTTTACGAAATCATGTAAACCTTCTAGAAGCTGTGATTTTAAAAAACGGTGGAAGTAAGCTTTTCTTATTTCCGGACGAATGCACAAACTATAGAAAGTCGTTATGATGTAGAATGTGCATACTTTGTTGATTCCATTTATGAAATAAAACACATTTTCTAAAAACTTGTGTTTTTTAAGAAATCATGTAAACCTTCTAGAAGCTGTGATTTTAAAAAACGGGGGAAGTAAGCTTTTCTTATTTCCGGACGCATGCGCAAACTATAAAAAGTCGTTCTGGCATAGAATGTGCATACTTTGTAGATTCCATTTATGAAATAAAACACATTTTCTAAAAACTCGTGTTTTTTACGAAATCATGTAAACCTTCTAGAAGCTGTGATTTTAAAAAACGGTGGAAGTAAGCTTTTCTTATTTACGGACGCATACGCAAACAATAGAAAGTCGTTATGACGTAGAATGTGCATACTTTGTACACTCCATTTATGAAATAAAACACATTTTCAAAAACTCGTGTTTTTTACGAAATCATGTAAACCTTCTAGAAGCTGTGATTTTAAAAAACTGTGGACGTAAGCTTTTCTTATTTCCGGGCGAATGCACAAACTATAGAAAGTCGTTATGATGTAGAATGTGCATACTTTGTTGATTCCATTTATGAAATAAAACACATTTTCTAAAAACTCGTGTTTTTTAAGAAATCATGTAAACCTTCTAGAACCTGTGATTTAAAAAAACGGTGGAAGTAAGCTTTTCTTATTTCCGGACGCATGCGCAAACTATAGAAATTCGTTATGACGTAGAATGTGCATACTTTGTTGATTCCATTTATGAAAGAAAACACATTTTCTAAAAATTCGTGTTTTTGAAGAAATCATGTAAACCTTCTAGAAGCTGTGATTTTAAAAAACGGGGGAAGTAAGCTTTTCTTATTTCCAAACACATGCGCAAACTATAGAAAGTCGTTATTTCGTAGAATGTGCATACTTTCTTGATTCCATTTATGAAATAAAACACATTTTCTAAAAACTCGTGTTTTTTAAGAAATCATGTAAACATTCTAGAAGCTGTGATTTTAAAAAACGAGGGAAGTAAGCTTTTCTTATTTCCAAATGCATGCGCAAACTATAGAAAGTCGTTATTTTGTAGAATGTGCATACTTTCTTGATTCCATTTATGAAATAAAACACATTTTCTAAAAACTCGTGTTTTTTAAGAAATCATGTAAATCTTCTAGAAGCTCTGATTTTAAAAAACTGGGAAAGTAAGCTTTTCTTATTTCCGGACGCATGCGCAAACTATAGAATGTCGTTATGACGTAGAATGTGCATACTTTGTAGATTCCATTTATGAAATAAAACACATTTTCTAAAAACTCATGTTTTTTACGAAATCATGTAAACCTTCTAGAAGCTGTGATTTTAAAAAACGGTGGAAGTAAGCTTTTCTTATTTCCGGACGCATGCGCAAACTATAGAAAGTCGTTATGACGTAGAATGTGCATACTTTGTTGATTCCATTTATGAAATAAAACACATTTTCTAAAATCTCGTGTTTTTTAACAAATCATGAAAACCTTGTAGAAGCTGTGATTTTAAAAAACGGGGGAAGTAAGATTTTCTTATTTCCGGACGGATGCGCAAAATATAGAAATTCGTTATGATGTAGAATGTGCATACTTTGTAGATTCCATTTATGAAATAAAACACATTTTCTAAAAACTCGTGTTTTTCACGAAATCATGTAAACGTTCTAGAAGCTGTGATTTTAAAAAACGGGGGAAGTAAGATTTCTTATTTCTGGACGCATGCACAAACAATAGAAAGTCGTTCTGACGTAGAATGTGCATACTTTGTAGATACCATTTATGAAATAAAACACATTTTCTAAAAACTCGTGTTTTTTACGAAATCATGTAAACCTTCTAGAAGCTGTGATTTTAAAAAACGGTGGAAGTAAGCTTTTCTTATTTCCGGACGAATGCACAAACTATAGAAAGTCGTTATGATGTAGAATGTGCATACTTTGTTGATTCCATTTATGAAATAAAACACATTTTCTAAAAACTCGTGTTTTTTAGGAAATCATGTAAACCTTCTAGAAGCTGTGATTTTAAAAAACGGGGGAAGTAAGCTTTTCTTATTTCCGGACGCATGCGCAAACTATAAAAAGTCGTTCTGGCATAGAATGTGCATACTTTGTAGATTCCATTTATGAAATAAAACACATTTTCTAAAAACTCGTGTTTTTTATGAAATCATGTAAACCTTCTAGAAGCTGTGATTTTAAAAAACAGTGGAAGTAAGCTTTTCTTATTCTTGGACGCATGCGCAACCAATAGAAAGTCGTTATGACGTAGAATGTGCATACTTTGTAGATTCCATTTATGAAATAAAACACATTTTCTAAAAACTCGTGTTTTTTACGAAATCATGTAAACCTTCTAGAAGCTGTGATTTTAAAAAATGGGGGAAGTAGGATTTACTTATTTCCAAACGCATGCGCAAAATATAGAAAGTCGTTATGACGTAGAATGTGCATACTTTATTGATTCCATTTATGAAATAAAACACATTTTCTAAAAAATCGTGTTTTTTACGAAATCATGTAAACCTTCTAGAAGCTGTGATTTGAAAAAATGGTGGAAGTAAGCTTTTCTTATTTCCAAACGCATGCGCAAACTATAGAAAGTCGTTATGACGTAGAATGTGCATACTTTGTTGATAGCATTTATGAAATAAAACACATTTTCTAAAAACTCGTGTTTTTTACAAAATCATGTAAACCTTCTAGAAGCTGTGATTTTAAAAAATGGTGGAAGTAAGCTTTTCTTATTTCCGGACGCATGCGCAAACTACAGAAAGTCGTTATGATGTAGAATGTGCATACTTTGTTGATTCCATTTATGAAATAAAACACATTTTCTAAAAACTCGTGTTTTTTAAGAAATCATGTAAACCTTCTAGAAGTTATGATTTTAAAAAACGGGGGAAGTAAGCTTTTCTTATTTCCGGATGCATGCGCAAACTATAGAAAGTCGTTATGACGTAGAATGTGCATACTTTGTAGATTCCATTTATGAAATAAAACACATTTTCTAAAAACTCGTGTTTTTTATGAAATCATGTAAACCTTCTAGAAGCTGTGATTTTAAAAAACGGTGGAAGTAAGCTTTTCTTATTTCCGGACGCATGCACAAACTATAGAAAGTCGTTATGACGTAGAATGTGCATACTTTGTTGATTCCATTTATGAAATAAAACACATTTTCTAAAAACTCGTGTTTTTTACGAAATCATGTAAACCTTCTAGAAGCTGTGATTATAAAAAACGGGGGAAGTAGGATTTACTTATTTCCAAACGCATGCGCAAACTATAGAAAGTCGTTATGACGTAGAATGTGCATACTTTCTTGATTCCATTTATGAAATAAAACACATTTTCTAAAAACTCGTGTTTTTCACGAAATCTTGTAAACGTTCTAGAAGCTGTGATTTTAAAAAACGGGGGAAGTAAGCTTTTCTTATTTCCGGACGAATGCGCAAACAATAGAATGTTGTTATGACGTAGAATGTGCATACTTTGTAGATTTCATTTATGAAATAAAACACATTTTCTAAAAACTCGTGTTTTTTACGAAATCATGTAAACCTTCTAGAAGCTGTGATTTTAAAAAATGGTGGAAGTAAGCTTTTCTTATTTCCAAACGCATGCGCAAACTATAGAAAGTCGTTATGACGTAGAATTTGCATACTTTGTTAATAGCATTTATGAAATAAAACACATTTTCTAAAAACTCGTGTTTTTTACGAAATCATGTAAACCTTCTAGAAGCTGTGATTTTAAAAAATGGTGGAAGTAAGCTTTTCTTATTTCCGGACGCATGCGCAAACTATAGAAAGTCGTTATGATGTAGAATGTGCATACTTTGTTGATTCCATTTATGAAATAAAACACATTTTCTAAAAACTCGTGTTTTTTAAGAAATCATGTAAACCTTCTAGAAGCTGTGATTTTAAAAAACGGGGGAAGTAAGCTTTTCTTATTTCCGGATGCATGCGCAAACTATAGAAATTCGTTATGACGTAGAATGTGCATACTTTGTAGATTCCATTTATGAAATAAAACACATTTTCTAAAAACTCGTGTTTTTTATGAATTCATGTAAACCTTCTAGAAGCTGTGATTTTAAAAAACGGTGGAAGTACGCTTTTCTTATTTCCAGACGCATGCGCAAACTATAGAAAGTCGTTATGACGTAGAATGTGCATACTTTGTTGATTCCATTTATGAAATAAAACACATTTTCTTAAAACTCGTGTTTTTTACGAAATCATGTAAACCTTCTAGAAGCTGTGATTTTAAAAAACGGGGGAAGTAGGATTTACTTATTTCCAAATGCATGCCAAAACTACAGAAAGTCGTTATGACGTAGAATGTGCATACTTTCTTGATTCCATTTATGAAATAAAACACATTTTCTAAAAACTCGTGTTTTTCACGAAATCATGTAAACGTTCTAGAAGCTGTG
Source organism: Larix kaempferi (assembly GCA_027924585.1). NCBI lineage: Eukaryota > Viridiplantae > Streptophyta > Pinopsida > Pinales > Pinaceae > Larix > Larix kaempferi. The sequence continues at coordinate 5,321,751 of BSBM01000324.1, forward strand.
ATTTTAAAAAACGGGGGAAGTAAGCTTTTCTTATTTCCGGACGCATGCACAAACTATAGAAAGTCGTTATGACGTAGAATGTGCATACTTTGTTGATTCCATTTATGAAATAAAACACATTTTCTAAAATCTCGTCTTTTTTAACAAATCATGTAAGCCTTCTAGAAGCTGTTATTTTAAAAAACGGTGGAAGTAAGCTTTTCTTATTTCCGGACGAATGCACAAACTATAGAAAGTCGTTATGATGTAGAATGTGCATACTTTGTTGATTCCATTTATGAAATAAAACACATTTTCTAAATACTTGTGTTTTTTAAGAAATCATGTAAACCTTCTAGAAGCTGTGATTTTAAAAAACGGGGGAAGTAAGCTTTTCTTATTTCCGGACGCATGCGCAAACTATAAAAAGTCGTTCTGACATAGAATGTGCATACTTTGTAGATTCCATTTATGAAATAAGACACATTTTCTAAAAACTCGTGTTTTTTACGAAATCATGTAAACCTTCTAGAAGCTGTGATTTTAAAAAACTGTGGAAGTAAGCTTTTCTTATTTCCGGACGCATGCGCAAACAATAGAAAGTCGTTATGACGTAGAATGTGCATACTTTGTAGATTCCATTTATGAAATAAAACACATTTTCTAAAAACTCGTGTTTTTTAAGAAATCATGTAAACCTTCTAGAAGCTGTGGTTTTAAAAAACGGGGGAAGTAAGCTTTTCTTATTTCCGGATGCATGCGCAAACTATAGAAAGTCGTTTTGATGTAGAATGTGCATACTTTATTGATTCCATTTATGAAATAAAACACATTTTCTAAAAAATCGTGTTTATTATGAAATCATGTAAACCTTCTAGAAGCTGTGATTTTAAAAAACGGTGGAAGTAAGCTTTTCTTATTTCCGGGCGAATGCACAAACTATAGAAAGTCGTTATGATGTAGAATGTGCATACTTTGTTGATTCCATTTATGAAATAAAACACATTTCCTAAAAACTCGTGTTTTTTAAGAAATCATTTAAACCTTCTAGAAGCTGTGATTTAAAAAAACGGTGGAAGTAAGCTTTTCTTATTTCCGGACGCATGCGCAAACTATAGAAAGTCGTTATGACGTAGAATGTGCATACTTTGTAGATTCCATTTATGAAATAAAACACATTTTCTAAAAACTCGTGTTTTTTACGAAATCATGTAAACCTTCTAGAAGCTGTGATTTTAAAAAATGGTGGAAATAAGCTTTTCTTATTTCCGGACGCATGCGCAAACTATATAATATCGTTATGACGTAGAATGTGCATACTTTGTAGATTCCATTTATTAAATAAAACACATTTTCTAAAAACTCACGTTTTTTACGAAATCTTGTAAACCTTCTAGAAACTGTGACTTTAAAAAATGGTGGAAGTAAGCTTTTCTTATTTCCGGACGCATGCGCAATCTATATAAAGTCGTTATGACAAAGAATATGCATACTTTCTTGATTCTATTTATGAAATAAAACACATTTTCTAAAAACTCGTGTTTTTTAAGAAATCATGTAAACCTTCTAGAAGCTGTGATTTTAAAAAACGGGGGAATTAAGCTTTTCTTATTTCCAAATGCATGTTGAAAGTATGGAAAGTCATTATGACGTAGAATGTACATACTTTGTTGATTCCATTTATGAAATAAAACACATTTTCTAAAAACTCGTGTTTTTTACGAAATCATGCAAACCTTCTAGAAGCTGTGATTTTAAAAAACGGTGGAAGTAAGCTTTTCTTATTTCCGGATGCATGCGCAAACTATACAAATTCGTTATGACGTAGAATGTGCATACTTTGTAGATTCCATTTATGAAATAAAACACATTTTCTAAAAACTCGTGTTTTTTAAGAAATCATGTAAACGTTCTAGAAGCTGTGATTTTAAAAAATGGGGGAAGTAAGATTTCTTATTTCTGGACGCATGCACAAACAATAGAAAGTCGTTCTGACGTAGAATGTGCATACTTTGTAGATTCCATTTATGAAATAAAACACATTTTCTAAAAAATCGTGTTTTTTACGAAATCATGTAAACCGTCTAGAAGCTGTGATTTTAAAAAACGGTGGAAGTAAGCTTTTCTTATTTCCGGACGAATGCACAAACTATAGAAAGTCGTTATGATGTAGAATGTGCATACTTTGTTGATTCCATTTATGAAATAAAACACATTTTCTAAAAACTCGTGTTTTTTAAGAAATCATGTAAACCTGATAGAAGCGGTGATTTTAAAAAACGGGGGAAGTAAGCTTTTCTTATTTCCGGACGCATGCGCAAACTATAGAAATTCGTTATGACGTAGAAAGTGCATACTTTGTTGATTCCATTTATGAAAGAAAACACATTTTCTAAAAACTCGTGTTTTTGAAGAAATCATGTAAACCTTCTAGAAGATGTGATTTTAAAAAACGGGGGAAGTAAGCTTTTCTTATTTCCAAACGCATCCGCAAACTATAGAATGTCGTTATTTCGTAGAATGTGCATACTTTCTTGATTCCATTTATGAAATAAAACACATTTTCTAAAAACTCGTGTTTTTTAAGAAATCATGTAAACCTTCTAGAAGCTGTGATTTTAAAAAACGGGGGAAGTAAGCTTTTCTTATTTCCTAACGCATGCGCAAACTATAGAAAGTTGTTATGACGTAGAATGTGCATACTTTGTTGATTCCATTCATGAAATAAAACACATTTTCTAAAGACTCGTGTTTTCTAAGAAATCATGTAAATCTTCTAGAAGCTCTGATTTTAAAAAACTGGGGAAGTAAGCTTTTCTTATTTCCGGACGCATGCGCAAACTATAGAATTTCGTTATTTCGTAGAATGTGCATACTTTCTTGATTCCATTTATGAAATAAAACACATTTTCTAAAGACTCGTGTTTTTTACGAAATCATGTAAACCTTCTAGAAGCTGTGATTTTAAAAAACGGTGGAAGTAATCTTTTCTTATTTCCAAACGCATGCGCAAACTATAGAAAGTCGTTCTGACGTAGAATGTGCATACTTTGCTGATTCCATTTATGAAATAAAACAGATTTTCTAAAAACTTGTGTTTTTTAAGAAATCATTTAAACCTTCTAGAAGCTGTGATTTTAAAAAACGGGGGAAGTAAGCTTTTCTTATTAACAAACGCATGCGCAAACTATAGATATTCGTTATGACATAGAATGTGCATACTTTGTAGATTCCATTTATGAAATAAAACACATTTTCTAAAAACTCGTAATATTTTTTAAGAAATCATGTAAACCTTCTAGAAGCTGTGATTTTAAAAAACGGGGGAAGTAAGCTTTTCTTATTTCCAAACGTATGCGCAAACTATAGAAAGTCGTTATGAAGTAGAATGTGCATACTTTGTTGATTCCATTTATGAAATAGAACACATTTTCTAAAAACTCGTGTTTTTTAAGAAATCATGCAAACCTTCTAGAATCTGTGATTTTAAAAAATGGTGGAAGTAAGTTTTTCTTATTTCCGGACGAATGCACAAACTATAGAAAGTCGTTATGATGTAGAATGTGCATACTTTGTTGATTCCATTTATGAAATAAAACACATTTTCTAAAAACTCGTGTTTTTTACGAAATCATGTAAACCTTCTAGAAGCTGTGATTTTAAAAAACGGTGGAAGTAAGCTTTTCTTATTTCCGGACGCATGCGCAAACAATAGAAAGTCGTTATGACGTAGAATGTGCATACTTTGTAGATTCCATTTATGAAATAAAACACATTTTCTAAAAACTCGTGTTTTTTACGAAATCATGTAAACCTTCTAGAAGCTGTGATTTTAAAAAATGGGGGAAGTAAGCTTTTCTTATTTCCAAACACATGCGCAAACCATAGAAAGTCGCTATGATGTAGAATGTGCATACTTTGTAGATTCCATTTATGAAATAAAACACATTTTCAAAAACTCGTGTTTTTTACGAAATCATGTAAACCTTCTAGAAGCTGTGATTTTAAAAAACGGTGGAAGTAAGCTTTTCTTATTTCCGGGCGAATGCACAAACTATAGGAAGTCGTTATGATGTAGAATGTGCATATTTTGTTGATTCCATTTATGAAATAAAACATATTTTCTAAAAACTCGTGTTCTTTAAGAAATCATGTGAACCTTCTAGAAGCTGTGATTTAAAAAAACGGTGGAAGTAAGCTTTTCTTGTTTCGGGACGCATACGCAAAATATAGAAATTCGTTATGACGTAGAATGTGCTTACTTTGTTGATTCCATTTATGAAAAAAAACACATTTTCTAAAAACTCGTGTTTTTGAAGAATCCATGTAAACCTTCTAGAAGCTGTGATTTTAAAAAACGGGGGAAGTAAGCTTTTCTTATTTCCAAACGCATGCGCAAACTAGAGAAAGTTGTTATTTCGTAGAATGTGCATACTTTCTTGATTCCATTTATGAAATAAAACACATTTTCTAAAAACTCGTGTTTTTTAAGAAATCATGTAAACCTTCTAGAAGCTGTGATTTTAAAAAACGGGGAAAGTAAGATTTTCTTATTTTCGGACGCATGCGCAAACTATAGAATGTCGTTATGACGTAGAATGTGCATACTTTGTAGATTCCATTTATCAAATAAAACACATTTTCTAAAAACTCGTGTTTTTTAAGAAATCATGTAAACCTTCTAGAAGCTGTGATTTTAAAAAACGGGGGAAGTAAGCTTTTGTTATTTCCGGACGCATGCGCAAACTATAGAATGTTGTTATGACGTAGAATGTGCATACTTTGTAGATTCCATTTATGAAATAAAACACTTTTTCTAAAAACTCGTGTTTTTTACGAAATCATGTAAACCTTCTAGAAGCTGTGATTTTAAAAAATGGTGGAGGTAAGCTTTTCTTATTTCCGGACGAATGCACAAACTATAGAAAGTCGTTATGACGTAGAATGTGCATACTTTGTTGATTCCATTTATGAAATAAAACACATTTTCTAAAAACTCGTGTTTTTTACGAAATCATGTAAACCTTCTAGAAGCTGTGATTTTAAAAAATGGTGGAGGTAAGCTTTTCTTATTTCCAAACGCATACGCAAACTATAGAAAGTTGTTATGACGTAGAATGTGCATATTTTGTTGATAGCATTTATGAAATAAAACACATTTTCTAAAAACTCGTGTTTTTTACGAAATCATGTAAGCCTTCTAGAAGCTGTGATTTTAAAAAACGGTGGAAGTAAGCTTTTCTTATTTCCGGACGCATGCGCAAACTATAGAAAGTCGTTATGATGTAGAATGTGCATACTTTGTTGATTCCATTTATGAAATAAAACACATTTTCTAAAAACTCGTGTTTTTTAAGAAATCATGTAAACCTTCTAGAAGCTGTGATTTTAAAAAACGGGGGAAGTAAGCTTTTCTTATTTCCGGATGCATGCGCAAACTATAGAAAGTTGTTATGACATAGAATGTGCATACTTTGTAGATTCCATTTATGAAATAAAAAAGATTTTCTAAAAACTCGTGTTTTTTATGAAATCATATAAACCTTCTAGAAGCTGTGATTTTAAAAAACGGTGGAAGTAAGCTTTTCTTATTTCCGGACGCATGCGCAAACTATAGAAATTCGTTATGACGTAGAATGTGCATACTTTGTTGATTCCATTTATGAAATAAAACACATTTTCTAAAAACTCGTGTTTTTTACGAAATCATGTAAACCTTCTAGAAGCTGTGATTTTAAAAAACGGGGGGAAGTAGGATTTACTTATTTCCAAACGCATGCGCAAAATATAGAAAGTCGTTATGACGTAGAATGTGCATACTTTATTGATTCCATTTATGAAATAAAACACATTTTCTAAAAAATCGTGTTTTTTACGAAATCATGTAAACCTTCTAGAAGCTGTGATTTTAAAAAATGGTGGAAGTAAGCTTTTCTTATTTCCAAACGCATGCGCAAACTATAGAAAGTCGTTATGACGTAGAATGTGCATACTTTGTTGATAGCATTTATGAAATAAAACACATTTTCTAAAAACTCGTGTTTTTTACAAAATCATGTAAACCTTCTAGAAGCTGTGATTTTAAAAAATGGTGGAAGTAAGCTTTTCTTATTTCCGGACGCATGCGCAAACTATAGAAAGTCGTTATGATGTAGAATGTGCATACTTTGTTGATTCCATTTATGAAATAAAACACATTTTCTAAAAACTCGTGTTTTTTAAGAAATCATGTAAACCTTTTAGAAGCTGTGATTTTAAAAAACGGGGGAAGTAAGCTTTTCTTATTTCCGGATGCATGCGCAAACTATAGAAAGTCGTTATGACGTAGAATGTGCATACTTTGTAGATTCCATTTATGAAATAAAACACATTTTCTAAAAACTCGTGTTTTTTATGAAATCATGTAAACCTTCTAGAAGCTGTGATTTTAAAAAACGGTGGAAGTAAGCTTTTCTTATTTCCGGACGCATGCGCAAACTATAGAAAGTCGTTATGACGTAGAATGTGCATACTTTGTTGATTCCATTTATGAAATAAAACACATTTTCTAAAAACTCGTGTTTTTTACGAAATCATGTAAACCTTCTAGAAGCTGTGATTATAAAAAACGGGGGAAGTAGGATTTACTTATTTCCAAACGCATGCGCAAACTATAGAAAGTCGTTATGACGTAGAATGTGCATACTTTCTTGATTCCATTTATGAAATAAAACACATTTTCTAAAAACTCGTGTTTTTCACGAAATCATGTAAACGTTCTAGAAGCTGTGATTTTAAAAAACGGGGGAAGTAAGCTTTTCTTATTTCCGGAGGAATGCGCAAACAATAGAATGTTGTTATGACGTAGAATGTGCATACTTTGTAGATTCCATTTATGAAATAAAACACATTTTCTAAAAACTCGTGTTTTTTACGAAATCATGTAAACCTTCTAGAAGCTGTGATTTTAAAAAATGGTGGAAGTAAGCTTTTCTTATTTCCAAACGCATGCGCAAACTATAGAAAGTCGTTATGACGTAGAATGTGCATACTTTGTTAATAGCATTTATGAAATAAAACACATTTTCTAAAAACTCGTGTTTTTTACGAAATCATGTAAACCTTCTAGAAGCTGTGATTTTAAAAAATGGTGGAAGTAAGCTTTTCTTATTTCCGGACGCATGCGCAAACTATAGAAAGTCGTTATGATGTAGAATGTGCATACTTTGTTGATTCCATTTATGAAATAAAACACATTTTCTAAAAACTCGTGTTTTTTAAGAAATCATGTAAACCTTCTAGAAGCTGTGATTTTAAAAAACGGGGGAAGTAAGCTTTTCTTATTTCCGGATGCATGCGCAAACTATAGAAATTCGTTATGACGTAGAATGTGCATACTTTGTAGATTCCATTTATGAAATAAAACACATTTTCTAAAAACTCTTGTTTTTTATGAATTCATGTAAACCTTCTAGAAGCTGTGATTTTAAAAAACGGTGGAAGTAAGCTTTTCTTATTTCCAGACGCATGCGCAAACTATAGAAAGTCGTTATGACGTAGAATGTGCATACTTTGTTGATTCCATTTATGAAATAAAACACATTTTCTTAAAACTCGTGTTTTTTACGAAATCATGTAAACCTTCTAGAAGCTGTGATTTTAAAAAACGGGGGAAGTAGGATTTACTTATTTCCAAACGCATGCCAAAACTATAGAAAGTCGTTATGACGTAGAATGTGCATACTTTCTTGATTCCATTTATGAAATAAAACACATTTTCTAAAAACTCGTGTTTTTCACGAAATCATGTAAACGTTCTAGAAGCTGTGATTTTAAAAAACGGGGGAAGTAAGCTTTTCTTATTTCCGGACGCATGCACAAACTATAGAAAGTCGTTATGACGTAGAATGTGCATACTTTGTTGATTCCATTTATGAAATAAAACACATTTTCTAAAATCTCGTCTTTTTTAACAAATCATGTAAGCCTTCTAGAAGCTGTTATTTTAAAAAACGGTGGAAGTAAGCTTTTCTTATTTCCGGACGAATGCACAAACTATAGAAAGTCGTTATGATGTAGAATGTGCATACTTTGTTGATTCCATTTATGAAATAAAACACATTTTCTAAAAACTCGTGTTTTTTAAGAAATCATGTAAACCTTCTAGAAGCGGTGATTTTAAAAAACGGGGGAAGTAAGCTTTTCTTATTTCCGGACGCATGCGCAAACTATAGAAATTCGTTATGACGTAGAAAGTGCATACTTTGTTGATTCCATTTATGAAAGAAAACACATTTTCTAAAAACTCGTGTTTTTGAAGAAATCATGTAAACCTTCTAGAAGATGTGATTTTAAAAAACGGGGGAAGTAAGCTTTTCTTATTTCCAAACGCATCCGCAAACTATAGAATGTCGTTATTTCGTAGAATGTGCATACTTTCTTGATTCCATTTATGAAATAAAACACATTTTCTAAAAACTCGTGTTTTTTAAGAAATCATGTAAACCTTCTAGAAGCTGTGATTTTAAAAAACGGGGGAAGTAAGCTTTTCTTATTTCCTAACGCATGCGCAAACTATAGAAAGTTGTTATGACGTACAATGTGCATACTTTGTTGATTCCATTCATGAAATAAAACACATTTTCTAAAGACTCGTGTTTTCTAAGAAATCATGTAAATCTTCTAGAAGCTGTGATTTTAAAAAACGGGGGACGTAAGCTTTTCTTATTTCCAGACGGATGCGCAAACCATATCAATTCGTTATGATGTAGAATGTGCATACTTTGTAGATTCCATTTATGAAATAAAACACAGTTTCTAAAAACTCGTGTTTTTTACGAAATCATGTAAACCTTCTAGAAGCTGTGATTTTAAAAAACGGTGGAAGTAAGCTGTTCTTATTTCCAAACGCATGTGCAAACTATAGAAAGTCGTTATGACGTAGAATGTGCATACTTTGTAGATTCCATTTATGAAATAAAACACATTTTCTAAAAACTCGTGATTTTTACGAAATCATGTAAACCTTCTAGAAGCCGTGATTTTAAAAAACGGTGGAAGTAAGCTTTTCTTATTTCCGGACGCATGCGCAAACAATAGAAAGTCGTTATGACGTAGAATGTGCATACTTTGTAGATTCCATTTATGAAATAAAACACATTTTCTAAAAACTCGTGTTTTTTAACGAATCATGTAAACCTTCTAGAAGCTGTGATTTTAAAAAACGGGGGAAGTAAGCTTTTCTTATTTCCGGATGGATGCGCAAACTATAGAAAGTCCTTATGACGTAGAATGTGCATACTTTGTAGATTCCATTTATGAAATAAAACACATTTTCTAAAAACTCGTGTTTTTCACGAAATCATGTAAACGTTCTAGAAGCTGTGATTTTAAAAAACGGGGGAAGTAAGATTTCTTATTTCTGGACGCATGCACAAACAATAGAAAGTCGTTCTGACGTAGAATGTGCATACTTTGTAGATTCCATTTATGAAATAAAACACATTTTCTAAAAACTCGTGTTTTTTACGAAATCATGTAAACCTTCTAGAAGCTGTGATTTTAAAAAACGGTGGAAGTAAGCTTTTCTTATTTCCGTACGAATGCACAACCTATAGAAACTCGTTATGATGTAGAATGTGCATACTTTGCTGATTCCATTTATGAAATAAAACACATTTTCTAAAAACTCGTGTTTTTTAAGAAATCATGTAAACCTTCTAGAAGCTGTGATTTTAAAAAAACTGGGGAAGTAAGCTTTTCTTATTTCCGGACGCATGCGCAAACTATAGAAATTCGTTCTGACATAGAATTTGCATACTTTGTAGATTCCATTTATGAAATAAAACACATTTTCTAAAAACTCGTGTTTTTTACGAAATCATGTAAACCTTCTAGAAGCTGTGATTTTAAGAAACGGTGGAAGTAAGCTTTTCTTATTTCCGGACGCATGCGCAAACAATAGAAAGTCGTTATGACTTAGAATGTGCATACTTTGTAGACTCCATTTATGAAATAAAACACATTTTCTAAAAACTCATGTTTTTTACGAAATCATGTAAACCTTCTAGAAACTGTGATTTTAAAAAACGGGGGAAGTAAGCTTTTCTTATTTCTAAACGCATGCGCAAACCATAGAAAGTCGTTATGATGTAGAATGTGCATACTTTGTATATTCCATTTATTAAATAAAACACATTTTCAAAAACTCGTGTTTTTTACGAAATCATGTAAACCTTCTAGAAGCTGTGATTTTAAAAAACGGTGGAAGTAAGCTTTTCTTATTTCCGGACGCATGCGCAAACTATAGAAAGTTGTTATGACGTAGAATGTGCATACTTTGTTGATTCCATTTATGAAATAAAACACATTTTCTAAAAACTCGTGTTTTTTAAGAAATTATGTAAACCTTCTAGAAGCTGTGATTTTAAAAAATGGGGGAAGTAAGCTTTTCTTATTTCCGGACGCATGTGCAAACTATAGAAAGTCGTTATGACATAGAACGTGCATACTTTGTTGATTCCATTTATGAAATAAAACACATTTTCTAAAAACTCGTGTTTTTTACAAAATCATGTAAACCTTCTAGAAGCTGTGATTTTAAAAAACGGGGGAAGTAAGCTTTTCTTATTTCCAAATGCATGCGCAAACTATAGAAAGTCGTTATGACGTAGAATGTGCATACTTTGTAGATTCCATTTATGAAATAAAACACATTTTCTAAAAACTCGTGTTTTTTACGAAATCATGTAAACCTTCTAGAAGCTGTGATTTTAAAAAACGGTGGAAGTAAGCTTTTCTTATTTCCAAACGCATGCGCAAAGTATAGAAAGTCGTTATGACGTAGAATGTGCATACTTTGTAGATTCCATTTATGAAATAAAACACATTTTCAAAAACTCGTTTTTTTTTACGAAATCATGTAAACCTTCTAGAAACTGTGATTTTAAAAAACTGTGGAAGTAAGCTTTTCTTATTTCCGGGCGAATGCACAAACTATAGAAAGTCGTTATGATGTAGAATGTGCATACTTTGTTGATTCCATTTATGAAATAAAACACATTTTCTAAAAACTCGTGTTTTTTAAGAAATCATGTAAACCTTGTAGAAGCTGTGATTTAAAAAAACGGTGGAAGTAAGCTTTTCTTATTTCCGGACGCATGCGCAAACTATAGAAATTCGTTATGACGTAGAATGTGCATACTTTGTTGATTCCATTTATGAAAGAAAACACATTTTCTAAAAACTCGTGTTTTTGAAGAAATCATGTAAACCTTCTAGAAGCTGTGATTTTAAAAAATGGGGGAAGTAAGCTTTTCTTATTTCCAAACGCATGCGTAAACTATAGAAAGTCGTTATTTCGTAGAATGTGCATACTTTCTTGATTCCATTTATGAAATAAAACACATTTTCTAAAAACTCGTGTTTTTTAAGAAATCATGTAAAGCTTCTAGAAGCTGTGATTTTAAAAAATGGGGGAAGTAAGCTTTTCTTATTTCCGAACGCATGCGCAAAATATAGAAAGTTGTTATGACGCAGAATGTGCATACTTTGTTGATTCATTTTATGAAATAAAACACATTTTCTAAAGACTCGTGTTTTTTAAGAAATCATGTAAATCTTCTAGAAGCTCTGATTTTAAAAAACTGGGGAAGTAAGCTTTTCTTATTTCCAGACGCATGCGCAAACTATAGAATGTCGTTATGACGTAGAATGTGCATACTTTGTAGATTCCATTTATGAAATAAAACACATTTTCTAAAAACTCATGTTTTTTATGAAATCATGTAAACCTTCTAGAAGCTGTGATTTTAAAAAACGGTGGAAGTAAGCTTTTCTTATTTCCAAACGCATGCGCAAACTATAGAAAGTCGTTATGACATAGAATGTGCATACTTTGTTGATTCCATTTATGAAATAAAACACATTTTCTAAAATCTCGTGTTTTTTAACAAATCATGTAAACCTTATAGAAGCTATGATTTTAAAAAACGAGGGAAGTAAGCTTTTTTATTTCCGGACGGATGCGCAAACTATAGAAAGTCGTTATGATGTAAAATGTGCATACTTTGTAGATTCCATTTATGAAATAAAGCACATTTTCTAAAAACTCGTGTTTTTCACGAAATCATGTAAACATTCTAGAAGCTGTGATTTTAAAAAACGGGGGAAGTAAGATTTCTTATTTCTTGACGCATGCAGAAACAATAGAAAGTCGTTCTGACCTAGAATGTGCATACTTTGTAGATTCCATTTATGAAATAAAACACATTTTCTAAAACCTCGTGTTTTTTACGAAATCATGTAAACCTTCTAGAAGCTGTGATTTTAAAAAACGGTGGAAGTAAGCTTTTCTTATTTCCGGACGAATGCACAAACTATAGAAAGTATTTATTATGTAGAATGTGCATACTTTGTTGATTCCATTTATGAAATAAAACATATTTTCTAAAAACTCGTGTTTTTTAAGAAATCATGTAAACCTTCTAGAAGCTGTGATTTTAAAAAACGGGGGAAGTAAGCTTTTCTTATTTCCGGACGCATGCGCAAACTATAAAAAGTCCTTCTGACATAGAATGTGCATACTTTGTAGATTCCATTTATGAAATAAAACACATTTTCTAAAAACTCGTGTTTTTTACGAAATCATGTAAACCTTCTAGAAGCTGTGATTTTAAAAAACGGTGGAAGTAAGCTTTTCTTATTTCCGGACGCATGGGCAAACAATAGAAAGTCGTTATGACGTAGAATGTGCATACTTTGTAGATTCCATTTATGAAATAAAACACATTTTCTAAAAACTCGTGTTTTTTACGAAATCATGTAAACCTTCTAGAAGCTGTGATTTTAAAAAACGGTGGAAGTAAGCTTTTCTTATTTCCGGACGCATGCGCAAACCATAGAAATTCATTATGACGTAGAATGGGTATACTTTGTAGATTCCATTTTTGAAATAAAACAGATTTTCAAAAACTCGTGTTTTTTACGAAATCATGTAAACCTTCTAGAAGCTGTGATTTTAAAAAATGGTGGAAGTAAGCTTTTCTTATTTCCGGGCGAATGCACAAACTATAGAAAGTCGTTATGATGTAGAATGTGCATACTTTGTTGATTCCATTTATGAAATAAAACACATTTTCTAAAAACTCGTGTTTTTTAAGAAATCATGTAAACCTTCTAGAAGCTGTGATTTAAAAAAACGGTGGAAGTAAGCTTTTCTTATTTCGGGACGCATGCGCAAACTATAGAAATTCGTTATGACGTAGAATGTGCATACTTTGTTGATTCCATTTATGAAAGAAAACACATTTTCTAAAAACTCGTGTTTTTGAAGAATCGATGTAAACCTTCTAGACGCTGTGATTTTAAAAAACGGGGGAAGTAAGCTTTTCTTATTTCCAAACGCATACGCAAACTATAGAAAGTCGTTATTTCGTAGAATGTGCATACTTTCTTGATTCCATTTATGAAATAAAACACATTTTCTAAAAACTCATGTTTTTTAAGAAATCATGTAAACGTTCTAGAAGCTGTGATTTTAAAAAACGGGGGAAGTAAGCTTTTGTTATTTCCGGACGCATGCGCAAACTATTGAATGTTGTTATGACGTAGAATGTGCATACTTTGTAGATTCCATTTATGAAATAAAACACATTTTCTAAAAACTCGTCTTTTTTACGAAATCATGTAAACCTTCTAGAAGCTGTGATTTAAAAAAATGGTGGAAGTAAGCTTTTCTTATTTCCGGACGCATGGGCAAACTATAGAAAGTCGTTATGACGTAGAATGTGCATACTTTGTTGATTCTATTTATGAAATAAAACACATTTTCTAAAAACTCGTGTTTTTTAAGAAATCATGTAAACCTTCTAGAAGCTGTGATTTTAAAAAAAGGGGGAAGTAAGCTTTTCTTATTTCCAAACGCATGCGCAAACTATAGAAAGTCGTTATGATGTAGAATGTGCATACTTTGTTGATTCTATTTATGAAATAAGACACATTTTCTAAAAACTCGTGTTTTTTACGAAATCATGTAAACCTTCTAGAAGCTGTGATTTTAAAAAACAGTGGAAGTAAGCTTTTCTTATTTCCGGACGCATGCGCAAACTATAGAAAGTCTTTATGACGTAGAATGTGCATACTTTGTTGATTCCATTTATGAAATAAAACACATTTTGTAAAAATCGTGTTTTTTAAGAAATCATGTAAACCTTCTAGAAGCTGTGATTTTAAAAAACGGGGGAAGTAAGCTTTTCTTATTTCCGGATGCATGCGCAAACTATAGAAAGTCGTTATCACGTAGAATGTGCATACTTTGCAGATTCCATTTATGAAATAAAACACATTTTCAAAAAACTCGTGTTTTTTATGAAATCATGTAAACCTTCTAGAAGCTGTGATTTTAAAAAACGATGGAAGTAAGCTTTTCTTATTTCCGAACGCATGCACAAACTATAGAAAGTCGTTATGACGTAGAATGTGCATACTTTGTTGATTCCATTTATGAAATAAAACACATTTTCTAAAATCTCGTGTTTTTTAACAAATCATGTAAACCTTCTAGAAGCTGTGATTTTAAAAAACGGGGGAAGTAAGCTTTTCTTATTTCCGGACGGATGCGCAAACTATAGAAAGTCGTTATGACGTAGAATGTGCATAGTTTGTAGATTCCATTTATGAAATAAAACACATTTTCTAAAAACTCGTGTGTTTTAAGAAATCATGTAAACCTTCTAGAAGCTGTGATTTTAAAAAACGGGGGAAGTAAGCTTTTCTTATTTCCGGACGCATGCGCAAACTATAAAAAGTCATTCTGACATTGAATGTGTATACTTTGTAGATTGCATTTATGAAATAAAACACATTTTCTCAAAACTCGTGTTTTTTGCGAAATCATGTAAACCTTCTAGAAGCTGTGATTTTAAAAAACGGTGGAAGTAAGCTTTTCTTATTTCCGGATACATGCGCAAACAATAGAAAGTCGTTGTGACGTAGAATGTGCATACTTTGTAGATTCCATTTATGAAATAAAACACATTTTCTAAGAACTCGTGTTTTTTACGAAATCATGTAAACCTTCTAGAAGCTGTGATTTTAAAAAATGGGGGAAGTAAGCTTTTCTTATTTCCAAACGCATGCACAAACCATAGAAAGTCGTTATGACGTAGAATGTGTATACTTTGTAGATTCCATTTATGAAATAAAACACATTTTCAAAAACTCGTGTTTTTTACGAAATCATGTAAACCTTCTAGAAGCTGTGATTTTAAAAAACGTTGGAAGTAAGCTTTTCTTATTTCCGGACGAATGCGCAAACTATAGAAAGTCGTTATGAGGTAGAATGTGCATACTTTGTTGATTCCATTTATGAAATAAAACACATTTTCTAAAAACTCGTGTTTTTTAAGAAATCATGTAAACCTTCCAGAAGCTGTGATTTTAAAAAACGTTGGAAGTAAGCTTTTCTTATTTCCGGGCGAATGCACAAACTATAGAAAGTCGTTATCATGTAGAATGTGCATACTTTTTTGATTCCATTTATGAAATAAAACACATTTTCTAAAAACTCGTGTTTTTTAAGAAATCATGTAAACCTTCTAGAAGCTGTGATTTAAGAAAACTGTGGAAGTAAGCTTTTCTTATTTCGGGACACATGCGCAAACTATAGAAATTCGTTATGACGTAGAATGTGCATACTTTGTTGATTCCATTTATGAAAGAAAACACATTTTCTAAAAACTCGTGTTTTTGAAGAATCCATGTAAACCTTCTAGAAGCTGTGATTTTAAAAAACGGGGGAAGTAAGCTTTTCTTATTTCCAAACGCATGCGCAAACTATAGAAAGTCGTTATTTCGTAGAATTTGCACACTTTCTTGATTCCATTTATGAAATAAAACACATTTTCTAAAAACTCGTGTTTTTTAAGAAATCATGTAAACCTTCTAGATGTTGTGATTTTAAAAAACGGGGGAAGTAAGCTTTTCTTTTTTCCAAACGCATGCGCAAACTATAGAAAGTCGTTATGACGTAGAATGTGCATACTTTGTTGATTCCATTTATGAAATAAAACACATTTTCTAAAAACTCGTGTTTTTTAAGAAATCATGTAAACCTTCTAGAAGCTGTGATTTTAAAAAACAGGGGAAGTAAGCTTTTCTTATTTCCGGACGCATGCGCAAACTATAAAAAGTCCTTCTGACATAGAATGTGCCTACTTTGTAGATTCCATTTATGAAATAAAACACGTTTTCTAAAAATTCGTGTTTTTTACGAAATCATGTAAACCTTCTAGAAGCTGTGATTTTAAAAAATGGTGGAAGTAAGCTTTTCTTTTTTCCGGACGCATGGGCAAACAATAGAAAGTCGTTATGACGTAGAATGTGCATACTTTATAGATTCCATTTATGAAATAAAACACATTTTCTAAAAACTCGTGTTTTTTACGAAATCATGTAAACCTTCTAGAAGCTGTGATTTTAAAAAACGGTGGAAGTAAGCTTTTCTTCTTTCCGGACGCATGCGCAAACCATAGAAAGTCGTTATGACGTAGAATGGGCATACTTTGTAGATTCCATTTTTGAAATAAAACACATTTTCAAAAACTCGTGTTTTTTACGAAATCATGTAAACCTTCTAGAAGCTGTGATTTTAAAAAACGGTGGAAGTAAGCTTTTCTTATTTCCGGGCGAATGCACAAACTATAGAAAGTCGTTATGATGTAGAATGTGCATACTTTGTTGATTCCATTTATGAAATAAAACACATTTTCTAAAAACTCGTGTTTTTTAAGAAATCATGTAAACCTTCTAGAAGCTGTGATTTAAAAAAACGGTGGAACTAAGCTTTTCTTATTTCGGGACGCATGCGCAAACTATAGAAATTCGTTATGACGTAGAATGTGCATACTTTGTTGATTCCATTTATGAAAGAAAACACATTTTCTAAAAACTCGTGTTTTTGAAGAATCGATGTAAACCTTCTAGAAGCTGTGATTTTAAAAAACGGGGGAAGTAAGATTTTGTTATTTCCGGACGCATGCGCAAACTATTGAATGTTGTTATGACGTAGAATGTGCATACTTTGTAGATTCCATTTATGAAATAAAACACATTTTCTAAGAACTTGTGTTTTTTACGAAATCATGTAAACCTTCTAGAAGCTGTGATTTTAAAAAACGGGGGAAGTAAGCTTTTCTTATTTCCGGACGCATGCGCAAACTATAAAAAGTCGTTCTGACATTGAATGTGTATACTTTGTAGATTGAATTTATGAAATAAAACACATTTTCTAAAAACTCGTGTTTTTTACGAAATCATGTAAACCTTCTAGAAGCTGTGATTTTAAAAAACGGTGGAAGTAAGCTTTTCTTCTTTCCGGACGCATGCGCAAACCATAGAAAGTCGTTATGACGTAGAATGGGCATACTTTGTAGATTCCATTTTTGAAATAAAACACATTTTCAAAAACTCGTGTTTTTTACGAAATCATGTAAACCTTCTAGAAGCTGTGATTTTAAAAAACGGTGGAAGTAAGCTTTTCTTATTTCCGGGCGAATGCACAAACTATAGAAAGTCGTTATGATGTAGAATGTGCATACTTTGTTGATTCCATTTATGAAATAAAACACATTTTCTAAAAACTCGTGTTTTTTAAGAAATCATGTAAACCTTCTAGAAGCTGTGATTTAAAAAAACGGTGGAACTAAGCTTTTCTTATTTCGGGACGCATGCGCAAACTATAGAAATTCGTTATGACGTAGAATGTGCATACTTTGTTGATTCCATTTATGAAAGAAAACACATTTTCTAAAAAACTCGTGTTTTTGAAGAATCGATGTAAACCTTCTAGAAGCTGTGATTTTAAAAAACGGGGGAAGTAAGATTTTGTTATTTCCGGACGCATGCGCAAACTATTGAATGTTGTTATGACGTAGAATGTGCATACTTTGTAGATTCCATTTATGAAATAAAACACATTTTCTAAGAACTTGTGTTTTTTACGAAATCATGTAAACCTTCTAGAAGCTGTGATTTTAAAAAACGGGGGAAGTAAGCTTTTCTTATTTCCGGACGCATGCGCAAACTATAAAAAGTCGTTCTGACATTGAATGTGTATACTTTGTAGATTGAATTTATGAAATAAAACACATTTTCTAAAAACTCGTGTTTTTTACGAAATCATGTAAACCTTCTAGAAGCTGTGATTTTAAAAAACGGTGGAAGTAAGCTTTTCTTATTTCCGGATGCATGCACAAACAATAGAAAGTCGTTGTGACGTAGAATGTGCATACTTTGTAGATTCCATTTATGAAATAGAACACATTTTCTAAGAACTCGTGTTTTTTACGAAATCATGTAAACCTTCTAGAAGCTGTGATTTTAAAAAATGGGGGAAGTAAGCTTTTCTTATTTCCAAACGCATGCACAAACCATAGAAAGTCGTTATGACGTAGAATGTGTATACTTTGTAGATTCCATTTATGAAATAAAACACATTTTCAAAAACTCGTGTTTTTTACGAAATCATGTAAACCTTCTAGAAGCTGTGATTTTAAAAAACGTTGGAAGTAAGCTTTTCTTATTTCCGGGCGAATGCACAAACTATAGAAAGTCGTTATGATGTAGAATGTGCATACTTTGTTGATTCCATTTATGAAATAAAACACATTTTCTAAAAACTCGTGTTTTTTAAGAAATCATGTAAACCTTCTAGAAGCTGTGATTTAAGAAAACGGTGGAAGTAAGCTTTTCTTATTTCGGGACACATGCGCAAACTATAGAAATTCGTTATGACGTAGAATGTGCATACTTTGTTGATTCCATTTATGAAAGAAAACACATTTTCTAAAAACTCGTGTTTTTGAAGAATCCATGTAAACCTTCTAGAAGCTGTGATTTTAAAAAACGGGGGAAGTGAGCTTTTCTTATTTCCAAACACATGCGCAAACTATAGAAAGTCGTTATTTCGTAGAATGTGCATACTTTCTTGATTCCATTTATGTAATAAAACACATTTTCTAAAAACTCGTGTTTTTTAAGAAATCATGTAAACCTTCTAGATGTTGTGATTTTAAAAAACGGGGGAAGTAAGCTTTTCTTATTTCCAAACGCATGCGCAAACTATAGAAAGTCGTTATGATGTAGAATGTGCATACTTTGTTGATTCCATTTATGAAATAAAACATATTTTCTAAAAACTCGTGTTTTTTAAGAAATCATGTAAACCTTCTAGAAGCTGTGATTTTAAAAAACGGGGGAAGTAAGCTTTTCTTATTTCCAGACGCATGCGCAAACTATAGAAAGTCGTTATGACGTAGAATGTGCATACTTTGTAGATTCCATTTATGAAATAAAACACATTTTTTAAAAACTCATGTTTTTTACGAAATCATGTAAACCTTCTAGAAGCTGTGATTTTAAAAAACTGTGGAAGTAAGATTTTCTTATTTCCGGACGCATGCACAAACTATAGAAAGTCGTTATGAGGTAGAATGTGCATACTTTTTATATTCCATTTATGAAATAAAACACATTTTCTAAAAACTCATGTTTTTTACGAAATCATGTAAACCTTCTAGAAGCTGTGATTTTAAAAAACGGTGGAAGTAAGATTTTCTTATTTCCGGACGCATGCGCAAACTATAGAAAGTCCTTATGACGTTGAATGTGCATACTTTGTAGATTCCATTTATGAAATAAAACACATTTTCTAAAAACTCGTGTTTTTTACGAAATCATGTAAACCTTCTGGAAGCTGTTATTTTAAAAAATGGTGGAAGTAAGCTTTTCTTATTTCCGGACGCATGCGCAAACTATAGAAAGTCATTATGACGTAGAATGTGCATACTTTTTTTATTCTATTTATGAAATAAAACACATTTTCTAAAAACTCGTGTTTTTTAAGAAATCATGTAAACCTTCTAGAAGCTGTGATTTTAATAAAAGGGGGAAGTAAGCTTTTCTTATTTCCAAACGCATGCGCAAACTATAGAAAGTTGTTATGACTTAGAATGTGCATACTTTGTTGATTCCATTTATGAAATAAAACACATTTTCTAAAAAGTCATGTTTTTTAAGAAATCATGTAAACCTTCTAGAAGCTGTGATTTTAAAAAATGGGGGAAGTAATCTTTTCTTATTTCCGGACGCACGCACAAACTATAGAAAGTCTTTAGGACGTAGAATGTGCATACTTTGTAGATTCCATTTATTAAATAAAACACATTTTCTAAAAATTCGTGTTTTTTTACGAAATCATGTAAACCTTCTAGAAGCTGTGATTTTATAACACGGTGGAAGTAAGCTTTTCTTATTTCCGGACGCATGCGCAAACTATAGAAAGTCGTTATGATGTAGAATGTGCATACTTTGTAGATTCCATTTATGAATTAAAACACATTTTCTAAAAACTCGTGTTTCTTACGAAATTATGTAAACCTTCTAGAAGCTGTGATTTTAAGAAACGGTGTAAGTAAGCTATTCTTATTTCCGGACGAATGCGCAAACTATAGAAAGTCGTTATGAGGTAGAATGTGCATACTTTGTTGATTCCATTTATGAAATAAAACACATTTTCTAAAAACTCGTGTTTTTTACGAAATCATGTAAACCTTCTAGAAGCTGTGTTTTTAAAAAACGGGGGAAGTAAGCTTTTCTTATTTCCAAACGCATGCGCAAACTATAGAATGTCGTTATGACGTAGAATGTGCATACTTTGTTGATTCCATTTATTTAATAAAACACATTTTCTAAAAACTCGTGTTTTTTAAGAAATCATGTAAACCTTCTAGAAGCTGTGATTTTAAAAAACGGCGGAAGTAAGCTTTTCTTATTTCCGGACGCATGCGCAAAATATAGAAAGACTTTATGTCGTAGAATGTGCATACTTTGTTGATTCTATTTATGAAATAAAACACATTTTCTAAAAACTCATGTTTTTTAAGAAATCATGTAAACCTTCTAGAAGCTGTGATTTTAAAAAATGGGGAAAGTAAGCTTTTCTTATTTCCAAACGCATGCGCAAACTATAGAATGTCGTTATGACGTAGAATGTGCATACTTTGTTGATTTCATTTATGAAATAAAACACATTTTCTAAAAACTCTTGTTTTTTAAGAAATCATGTAAACCTTCTAGAAGCTGTGATTTTAAAAAACGGGGGAGGTAAGCTTTTCTTATTTCCGGACACATGCGCAAAATATAGAAAGTCGTTATGCCGTAGAATGTGCATACTTTGTAGATTCCATTGATGAAATAAACCACATTTTCTAATAACTCGTGTTTTTTACGAAATCATGTAAACCTTCTAGAAGCTGTGATTTTAAAATATGGTGGAAGTAAGCTTTTCTTATTTCCGGACGCATGCGCAAACTCTAGAAAGTATTTATGACGTAGAAAGTGCATACTTTGTAGATTCCATTTATGAAATAAAACACATTTTCTAAAAACTCGTGTTTTTTACGAAATCATGTAAACCTTCTAGAAGCTGTGATTTTAAAAAACGGTGGAGGTAAGCTTTTCTTATTTCCAGACGCATGCGCAAACTATAGAAAGTCGTTATGACGTAGAATGTGAATACTTTGTATATTCTATTTATGAAATAAAACACATTTTCTAAAAACTCGTGTTTTTTACGAAATCATGGAAACCCTCTAGAAGCTGTGATTTTAAAAAACGGGGAAAGTAAGCTTTTCTTATTTCCGGACGCATGCGCAAACTATAGAATGTCATTATGACGTAGAATGTGCATACTTTGTAGATTCCTTTTATGAAATAAAACACATTTTCGAAAAACTCGTGTTTTTTACGAAATCATGTAAACCTTCTGGAAGCTGTGATTTAAAAAACGGGAGAAGTAAGCTTTTCTTATTTCCAAACGCATGCGCAAACTATAGAAAGTCGTTATGACATAGAATGTGCATACTTTGTTGATTCCATTTATGAAATAAAACACATTTTCGGAAAAACTTGTGTTTTTTACGAAATCATGTAAACCTTCTAGAAGCTGTGATTTTAAAAAACGGGGGAAGTAAGCTTTTCTTATTTCCAAACGCATGCGCAAAATATAGAAAGTCGTTATGCCGTAGAATGTGCATACTTTGTTGATTCTATTTATGAAATAAAACACATTTTCTAAAAACTCGTGTTTTTTAAGAAATCATGTAAACCTTCTAGAAGCTGTGATTTTAAAAAACGGGGGAAGTAAGATTTTCTTATTTCCAAACGCATGCGCAAACTATAGAAAGTCGTTATGACGTAGAATGTGCATACTTTGTTCATTCCATTTATGAAATAAAACACATTTTCTAAAAACTCGTGTTTTTTAAGAAATCATGTAAACCTTCTAGAAGCTGTGATTTTAAAAAACGGGGGAAGTAAGCTTTTCTTATTTCCGGAAGCATTTGAAAACTATAGAAAGTCGTTATGACATAGAATGTGCATACTTTGTAGTTCCCATTTATGAAATAAAACACATTTTATAAAAACTCGTTTTTTTTAAGAAATCATGTAAACCTTATAGAAGCTGTGATTTTAAAAAACGGGGGAAGTAAGCTTTTCTTATTTCCAAACGCATGCGCAAACTATAGAAAGTCGTTATGATGTAGAATGTTTATACTTTATTGATTCTATTTATGAAATAAAACACATTTTCTAAAAACTCGTGTTTTTCATGAAATCATGTAAACCTTCTAGAAGCTGTGATTTTAAAAAACGGTGGAAGTAAGCTTTTCTTATTTCGGGACGCATGCGCAAACTATAGAAAGTCGTTATGACGTAGAATGTGCATACTTTGTTGATTCTATTTATGAAATAAAACACATTTTCTAAAAACTCGTGTTTTTTAAGAAATCATGTAAACCTTCTAGAAGCTGTGATTTTAAAACACGGGAGAAGTAATCTTTAACTATTTCCAAACGCATGCGCAAAGTATAGAAAGTTGTTATGACGTACAATGTGCATACTTTGTAGATTCCATTTATGAAATAAAACACATTTTCTAAAAACCCTTGTTTTTTACGAAATCATGTAAACCTTCTAGAAGCTGTGATTTTAAAAAACGGTGGAAGTAAGCTTTTCTTATTTCCGGACGCATGCGCAAACTATAGATAGTCGTTATGACGTAGAAAGTGCACACTTTGTAGATTCCATTTATGAAATAAAACCCATTTTCTAAAAACTTGTGTTTTTTACGAAATCATGTAAACCTTCTAGAAGCTGTGATTTTAAAAAATGGGCGAAGTAAGCTTTTCTTATTTCCAAACGCATGCACAAAATATAGAAAGTCGTTATGCCATAGAATGTGCATACTTTGTTGATTCTATTTATGAAATAAAACACATTTTCTAAAAACTCGTGTTTTTTAAGAAATCATGTAAACCTTATGAAGCTGTGATTTTAAAAAATGGGGGAAGTAAGCTTTTCTTATTTCCAAATGCATGCGCAAACTATAGAAAGTCATTATGACGTAGAATGGGCATACTTTGTTGATTCCATTTATGAAATAAAACACATTTTCTCAAAACACGTGTTTTTTAAGAAATCATGTAAACCTTCTAGAAGCTGTGATTTTAAAAAAAGGGGGACGTAAGCTTTTCTTATTTCCGGACGCATGCTCAAACTATAGAAAGTCGTTATGCCGTAGAATGTGCAGACTTTGTAGATTCCATTTATAAAATAAAACACATTTTCTAAAAACTCGTGTTTTTTACGAAATCATGTAAACATTCTAAATGCAGTGATTTTAAAAAATGGTGGAAGTAAGCTTTTCTTATTTCCGGATGCATGCGCAAAGTATAAAAAGTCGTTATGACGTAGAATGTGCATACTTTGTTGATTCTATTTATGAAATAAAACACATTTTCTAAAATCTCGTGTTTTCTAAGAAATCATGTAAACCTTCTAGAAGCTGTGATTTTAAAAAATGGGGGAAATAAGCTTTTCTTATTTCCAAACGCATGCGCAAACTATAGAAAGTCGTTATGATGTAGAATGTGCATACTTTGTTGATTCCAGTTATGAAATAAAAGACATTTTCTAAAAACTCGTGTTTTTTAAGAAATCATGTAAACCTTCTAGAAGCTGTGATTTTAAAAAACGGGGGAAGTAAGCTTTTCTTATTTCCGGATGCATGCGCAAACTATAGAAAGTCGTTATGACGTAGAATGTGCATACTTTGTAGATTCCATTTATGAAATAAAACTCATTTTCTAAAAACTCGTGTTTTTTACGAAATCATGTAAACCTTCTAGAAGCTGTGATTTTATAAAACGGTGGAAGTAA
Source organism: Larix kaempferi (assembly GCA_027924585.1). NCBI lineage: Eukaryota > Viridiplantae > Streptophyta > Pinopsida > Pinales > Pinaceae > Larix > Larix kaempferi. Next base: position 5,345,988 of record BSBM01000324.1, read on the forward strand.
GCTTTTCTTATTTCCGGACGCATGCGCAAACTATAGAAAGTCGTTATGACGTAGAATGTGCATACTTTGTTGATTCCATTTATGAAATAAAACACATTTTCTAAAAACTCATGTTTTTTAAGAAATCATGTAAACCTTCTAGAAGCTGTGATTTTAAAAAACGAGGGAAGTAAGCTTTTCTTATTTCCAAACGCATGCGCAAACTATAGAAAGTCATTATGACGTAGAATGTGCATACTTTGTTGATTCCATTTATGAAATAAAACACATTTTCTAAAGACTCGTGTTTTTTAAGAAATCATGTAAACCTTCTAGAAGCTATGATTTTAAAAAACGGTGGAAGTAAGCTTTTTTTATTTCTGGACGCATGCGCAAAGTATAGAAAGTCGTTATGACGTAGAATGTGCATACTTTATTGATTCTATTTATGAAATAAAACACATTTTCTAAAAACTCGTGTTTTTTACGAAATCATGTAAACCTTCTAGAAGCTGTGATTTTAAAAAACGGGGGAAGTAAGCTTTTCTTATTTCCAAACGCATGCGCAAACTATAGAAAGTCGTTATGACATAGAACGTGCATACTTTGTGTTCGGATATCCACATCATCTATTTCGGGATACATCATCTATTTCAGGATCTTGCATGATCTATTTTAGGATATGCAGAATCTAGGGTTTTGCATGCACTGGCATGCATCCCAGTCACCAGTTTGATGCCTCCAGCACCTTATCCACCTTCTTCTAGCACCCGGGAGCCACTTACTACAGAGTTTTAGCCCTCCTAAGCTGGAAGGCGCCCTCTTCTCACCTACTGCCAGAGAAGGGCGCACTTGTTCACCTACCACTGCAGATTCACTTCAGTTACATTCAGTTAGCTCCGATTCTCCCTGATTTGAGGCTAGTTTCACTCCCGACTGACTGTATCACTTCCGTTTGACCTCCAGTTTGATTAGGTGACTTGTTCTGACTTCATTTAGCCTCCCATGCACCCCCACTGAGCCTCCAGATGCTATATCAGTGCTACACACTTCAGTTACATTTATTATACTCAGTTAGACTCAGATTGACACCTGGATGACTGGTTGTTGTGATTGATGAGCACCACCGATGATTTATGAGGACTCCTAGACAGAGTCAAGCTACTCCATTCAGTGATTCGAATGACCTCCTTAGGCAATTCGAATTGCTCAGTCATTGTGACAGTTTGTATTGTAATTCATTCACCCTTTCTGGGATAGAGAGCACTGCTGCATGTTTTGCACAGTTTTGCACCATATTTTCTATGTTCATCTGTTGTGATTGATTTACTTGTTCATTAGATCTGCTGTGACTAATTTTACATGGTATCAGAGCCATTGCAGGGACAAGATCTCTTTTCTACAGGTGTTTATACAAGAAGATTTGACTGAATTGCCAAAAATTGCAAAAAGTTTGGCATGAGATATCTCAAGGGCATTCGCTCCTGTGCATGCAAAGCTTGAAAATTATTCCAATATCACTCCAGAAGCTTGAGTTACCACATAATTCCTGGATCTGATACATTGGACGTATTCAACATTGCTTGAAATCCAATCCCAGGTGTGATGCAACTCTCAAAGGGTGGATTGTTCGACCTTATTGTGGTTGTTTTGATGTGATTTGCAGGTTTATTGTCTCCTCCAATTGCACTCGCTATCTTCTGCATGCAAGCTTCCCTACAGCAATTGCATTCGCTATAGTCTGCATGCAAGCTTCCTCTTCATCAGTTGACTCAATCCTTGCAATGGAATACTCTTCTTCAAAGCCTATCCTCACCCCATTCAATTATTTTGATTGGAAAGATGATATGGAGATCATATTACGTTCAAAAGGTTACTACCGAGTCACTCTTGGTCTTGAATTGGAGCCAAACAATGTAGCAGAAAGAACCAAACACTACAACAAGCTTGATGAAGCTTACGGTCTTCTTTGTCTCTCCATCTCCAAGGATCTTCACTTCCATCCCAGTGGATTGAAGACTCCAAAATCCATATGGGAGCAACTTGAAACACTATTCGGCAAGCAGGATGAGCTTAGGGCTTTTCAATTAGAGAATGAATTGATTGGCCTTAATCCTGAGAATTTCGAGACCATCAATGAATTCTTCACAAAATTCAAGAACTTGAACTTGCAATTGAAGAACAGTGGTGTTATCAAAGAGGATAAACAGTTGATCCTCTCCATTCTAAGCAAGCTTGGGAAAGATTATTCGGTATTTGTCTCTACTTTCAATTCCGGTCGGCTAACTACCCCGAATTGGAAGATGCCTACCTTGAATGCCTTCATTGAGTCTGTTATGAAAGAGCATGACAAGTTGATTCAAATGGGGTCCATAAGCTCCAAAGATTCAGCCCTATTTGTTCAAGGACCCAAGATCTCGAATGGTAAAGGAAAGCTAAAGAAGGAGAAGCCCAAATTCGAGCCTCACAAGCAAAAAGACAAAGGCAAGCAAACAGATGCACCATCCAGTTCGAAATCCAAGCAAAAGGGCAAAGAAGGTAACCAAAAATCTAAATGTACTTATTGTAACCGTGGCTTTCATCCCGAAAGTTCATGTATGAAGAAGACTATAGATCAAATGGCCCTCCTTTTGGAAAAGAACAACATAACCCTTCCTGACGGTGCAAGGAAGAAGGATCGGAATGATGATCATGAAAGAGGACAAGCACTCATGGCAACGGTTTCGAAGCCCTCAACTCTCTTGATAGATTTGGGTGCATCAAATCCTATGGCTGCAAATATTGATTCCTTTTCCTCATCCGATCCAAACAGCTCCATCCCCATCCATTTGGGAGATGACTCAAAAATTTCTTCAAAGGGCAAAGGTACGATTCATGTAGAACATGGATGCTTTCAGAATGTTCTCTATGTGCCTTCCTTAGCTTCGAATCTCCTTTCTGTGTATCAAATGACACATACTGGTGATCCAAAGAAAGTCACATTCAGCCCTAATACAGTTGAAATTTCTGATATCAAAAGTGGAAGACTAGTTGCGGTTGGAAAGGCAAACCACACTGCAAAATGCTATGAGTTTTCGCACTTTATTCCGCTTGCAAAGCCCACTGCTCTTCGCACACATGGTAATGAGGTTAGTAGGCTTTGGCATGAAATATTTGGACATCTAAATTATAAGTATTTGCTGCTGCTATCAAATAAATCCATGGTAGATGGGCTTCCACAACTCCGTTCCTCGAAGGGAATATGCACCGGTTGCATTATTGGGAAGCACCCCGAGCACAGATTCGACCGCGGCAAGGCTAGCAGAGCCTCTACTATTTTGGGATTGATCCATTCTGATATCAGTGGTCCGCTGCCCCATATGTCATTAAATGGTTCAAGGTATGTTTTGACATTTATTGACGATTTTTCCCGCTTTACATGGGTATTCTTTCTCAAAAACAAGTCAGAAGTGCTTGGAAAATTCAAGGATTTTAAGGCTTCTGTCGAGACCACCACTGAGAGCAAGATCAAAGCTCTTAGATCTGATAATGGTGGGGAATATATCAAGTCCGAGTTGCTGCAACTTTGTGCCCAAAGAGGAATCAAGATCCAACATACAGTTCCCTACACACCCCAGCAGAACGGTGTAGCGGAAAGGAAAAACCGGTCACTGAAAGAGATGGCTACATGCATGATTGAATCGAAAGGTTTGGCTGCAAATCTTTGGGCTGAAGCAATCAATGTTGCTGCATATATACAGAACCGTGTTCCACATTCATCCGTGAAAGGTATGACTCCTTTCGAAGCATTCTTTGGTCACAAACCGGATGTGTCAAATTTGAGAGTTTTTGGCTCTACTGCATGGGCTAGAATTCCTTCTGAGAAGAGACGAGCTTTGGATCCACAAAGTATCGAGTGCATATTGATAGGATATGGGGAAGAATCAAAAGCATATAAAATCATGGATATCAGATCTAAAAAGATATTCATAGAGCGCAGTGTGCAGTTTGAAGAACCGCTTCAAGAATTTCAACTAGTCGAGGAGAAAACTGCCGATTCACCGCCTTCACCAGAAGAAGATTCGAGCAGCGATAATGAAGGTATGAGTTCTGATATTTCTGATATTGTAGCAGCATATGATGATCATGACATATCAGGTTCGGAATCCAATCATGATGATCCTCCTCAGTGTTGATGTATATGTAACTTCGGAATGTATTTCACATATATGTATATTGTATTCCTATAGAGATGGTATTATTCCTCTATAAGGAAGTGTCGTCATTTATATTGTAAGTGTCGTAACTTATACTTGATGGGTTATTAGACCACCTTGTTTGGGGTCGGCCCTGTATAAGTCATGTGGGTCAAAGGGTTATTAGACCACCCTATTGGGGGTCGGCCCACTCAGCATTATGTTATGTGGTTAAGTTCGAGCCGACATGAGTTAGGTAAAAAGGCAAGTCAAGTCAAGTATAAATAGAGTGCGGGAGGCACTCTATTTACTCACTCACTTCACACACATGCTCTCAAGGAGGAGAGGCGCACTTATGGAGGAGGAGGATTGCTGCTAGGTTATGGCTATCTCTATTGGTTGGTTGTATCATTGCTCTATCTATCTCTGAGGAAGTTATTGGGGTTTTTCACCTTTATGGTTTTCCCCAAGTAAATCTTTGTGTCTCTTGTGTGTGCTTGCATTATTGTCTCCATGATTGATATGTTGTAGATATGCTGTACATGTTGTTCTCTCAGTTAAGATCCTAGATCAGATTGAAGTAAATTCAGAAAATTTAACATGGTATCAGAGCTAGCCTGAAAGAAGGCATGATATGGCATGTATGACACTTGTTGCACTTACGATGCTAGGGCTTGATATAGCAAAAACCAGTCATCGTAGCACTTTCGCTATAAATCCGTTTTGGCGAATTTTTCGGATCTGAAATTGTTACAGGCCGAAGCTAAGATCTCCAGGTATCTTGTGTCCAAAGGACAACCTCTAATTCGTTGTACTTTGTGATTTATGATCTGTACAATATAGGGTTTCTGCCTCTTCCAGATCTGAGTCAAAATCAGGTGACCTTGGGAAAAAGGTCATATCTTGGGCTAGGAAGCTCCAAATGAAATTTCGTAAAAAGTGACAGGTAGTACACAGTCTGCACTATCTCAGAAAACTTTTTCAGAGGCCGAAGTCGAACCAGTGACACGTGGCACGCCGTACAAGTTCGCTCTCCTGTATTATCCCATAAACAGGTCACGTTGCGACATTTGGCATAACTCTCTCTCAGAGAGTCCAATTGAGGTCAGACCTGTCAGGATGGAAATGTAACAGGCCGAGCTATCTCAGAAAACTTTTTCAAAGGCTGAAGTTAAAACAGTGACACGTGGCACGCCGTACAAGTTCGCTCTCCTGTTTTATCCCAAAACAGGTCACGTTGCGACATTTCGCATATCTCTCTCTCAGAGAATCCAATTGAGGTCAGACCTGTCAGGATGGAAAGATAACAGGTCAGGCTATCTCAGGAAACTTTTTCAGACCCTGTGGATCAAAAATTTCGAAGTTACACCAGAAACAATCAGGTACATATTTCTGTCAAAACAGAATTATTTTTTGGTACCTTCATTCATGGCTTCCGGAATTTAGGGCTTTGGAGAAAGTTGGAATTTTTGTAATCGGAGACCACGGCTGGATGCTACTCATCAAAATAGAAATTTAGAGACCAAGATCAGAATTTTTGGTTGGGCAGAAGGCCGGGCTTGATTAGACCCTAGTTCGGGACTTTGATCAGAAAAGTGGAAAATTAGGGCTTCTGTAAAAATGGGAATTTTTGAAATCTGTGACCACGGCTGGAAGCTCCTCATAAAAATAGAAGCTTAGAGATTTGGATCAAACATTTTGATGGGGAAAAAGAGTGGGCTTCATCAAACCCCAGTTCAGGGTCACATCCAGTGAATCTAGAAGTTTCAAAGGCAAAATTGAGGAGTGAAACTTTGCAGTTTTCAAATTCTGAATATACCAACTTGATCAGCTCATCAAGGCACATATTTCTATCCTATCAGAAGTTTGAAATTCAAAGTTTGAATTTTTGGGGTTTCTCTGACAAACCCATATCCAGCTCAAGGTCCAGTTCTTGCAAATCAAGTGGATTGGGTTAATCACTTGCATAAGTGAAGAAGTTCCTGTTTAAGAGGGAGATGAGGCTAAGGCCTTACATAAGAAGATTACAAGTGATCTCGACAGGTATGACTCATCGAGGTATGTTTTGAGATTTGTTCATAATTAAGTTTATGGTATGCTTGTCTTCATATTATCACGGTTAGTACAATCTTTATTTTAGACTTGTCATATCACCTTAATAAAATTATGAATGCATGATAGAAGTCATTCATTTATTAGGAGTATGAAACTTATGTTTGTACTAACACATTGTGATGTTGTATGAGTTTTATGTTGTCTACTAACATGAAAGGTACACCAAGAAGACAAATCATGTTCTAGTTCAAGAACATATGATCATGAGGACAAAGATTCATCCATTGCCATGGATCTCATAGAAGATCCATTCTCGAGGTATGTATAACTTAGTTTTATAATGGTTAACTTATGAGACATGCAGGTTACTAGCACAAGTCACTAAAGAGAACCAGAAGACATTATGCGGGTATGTTAGACATAAATAGCTAGCATGCTAATCCAGGTATGTTTTTCCTATATCAAGCTAAAATCCTACCTTGTGTTAGGATCTTATACTGTTGTTGATAATAATTATTCATGAAGTCATAGGTTTGAATAATCATGGTTGGATGTATATTATTATAATTGATGATATGACTAACCAGAAGAATCATGAAAGTATAGGCTTGAATAATCACAGGTTTTATGCATTTTATATCTTATCTTGATTGATGATTCAACTAACCTGAAGAGTCATAGGCTTGAGTAATTACAGGTTTAGACATGTTATGTTTCTTATGATTTGACTAACCATAAGAATCCTTGAATGCTCATGCTTATTATTTCTGTTTGAAATGATCATGACTATACATGCTTGAGATTATTGTGTTTTAATAGTATACTAATGAATGTATGATTTTATATGAGATCACAAGGATAACACATTCATGATACTAATAAGCATGCATAGGGACCAAGGATGAATATGAGTTCAAGAACAGGTAATTCAGGAAGCAAAGATCAAGAGGGAGCACACTCCAGTTGCTCCTGCCAGAAAGCAAAGGAGCACACTCTAGTTGTTCCTGCAAGAAAGCAAAGGAGCACACTTCAGTAGTTTCTGCAAGGATGCAGATATTCAGAGGGAGTTGATCATCTCTCTACATTTCACAACAGAAAGGTGTAGAAGAAGCTACCTCAGATTAGGACTCCAGCAGCTCCTGCAAGGAAGCAAAGACTCAGAGGGAGTCCACCCAACGAACAAACAAAGATAAGTATTTGAATTGTCATTTCTTAAATAATACTGTTCAATAATGTATATACTGATGTTCCTAGAATTAGGTTGTGTATTATGCATATTAGAATAATTGCATTGATGAACAGTATACTACTAATATGCATGGGTAAGTAGCCTATGGCACTGTACAACATTCCATTGCTACTTATCTAGAATGAAACCTCTTTGCTGACATGTTGGGAGTTGTGCACACTCTTAACAATGTTCTGGTAGAGATTGGAAGGCATCTAGAAAGTTACGGGATATGGATAAATGTTGTATTGAAGCATTGGCTAAGATAATTGCATGACTGTATGGCATATTTCTTTATGTGTAAGAATTTGTTCTGAAAACTATAAGATGTTTTCTAATCATGCAATTTAACTTGTTGTGTAGGAAAGATCATATGCCATCTCCTACAAAAGGACTACAACATTTGTTCCAGCAAGAAAGATATCTATTGAAGATATTGAAGTTCCCAGGATCTGGGATGAAGAAATGGAATGCCATGATCCGTAGATCATGAAGAAGATGTTTGGGATGCAGTCCCAAGACTTGACAGGGAGTCATATGTATGCAGATTGAAGAAAGCCTTGTATGGCTTGAAGCAAGCTCCCAGAACTTGGTATGGTGAAGATAGATTGATTGCCGACACGCAGCGGAAGCTTACTACTGAGTTCAAGATGAAGAACTTGGGGATGATGCACTATTTGTTTTTGGCATGGAGGTGTGGCAAAGTGCAGATAGAATCTTCCTTGGACAAGGGAAGTATGCAGTAGAGATCCCAAAGAGGTTCGGGATGATGGATTGCAAGGCCATGGCCACACCTATGGCATCGAATCTGAAGCTTCTATGTGATGCTTCATCTGAGTCAGTTGATGTCTCTATGTATCGTCAGATGATTGGGTCCTTGATGTACCTGACGAACACGAGACCAGACATTTGCTTTGCTGTGAACACATTGAGCCAATTCCTGACGGATCCGAGAAGTGTTCACCTGGTTACTGTAAAGCATGTTCTGAGGTACCTGAAGGGTACAGTGGATTATGGGCTCAGGTATGAGGCGAATCAAAATTTTAACCTGGAAGGTTATGTTGATTCAGATTGGGCTGGCAGTGCTGCAGACAGGAAGAGCACATCTGGGTGCTGCTTCAGTATGGGATCAGGTGTGATCTCTTGGTTTAGCAGGAAGCAGTCCTGCGTAGCACTGAGTACAGCTGAGGCAGAGTATGTTGCAGCCTGTTCAGCTAGTTGTGAGGCAGTATGGCTACGGAAGCTACTGTCTGAGTTATTTGATCTCCCGTTGGAGGCTACTGGTATCTTCTGTGATAACCAGAGTTGTGTGAAGCTGTCCGAGAACCCAGTGTTTCATGACAGGTCGAAACACATAGAGATCAAATATCACTATATCAGGGATATGGTGCAGAGAGGAGCTGTGAAGCTCCTGTATGTTGCGACGGACGAGCAGATTGCAGATGTGCTGATGAAGCCACTAGCCAGGGTGAAGTTCGAGTACTTCAGAGAGAGGCTTGGCATGCTTCAGATCAAGGATACTTCGAGGAAGAAGTGATGGACACATTTGCTGAAGCCATTCCAAGCATTTTGGAAGGAGGATCCTTCACATGGCTGTGGATGTAAGCGCTGGATGATGAGCATCAGGATGATGTTCTGGTTTCTGCTTGGATATGATCAGTTGGATCATTTTATGTATGTATGTATGCATCATGTTGGATGCTTGGACCATGTATCTGTATATGTATCAGGTGGATACATTGTATGATCAGGTGGATCATGTATGGTGATATGTATCATGTATTTGTATTTGTATCAGGTGGATACATTGATGATCAGGAGGATCATGTATGATGATATGTATCAGGTAGATACTTGGTATGCATCAGGTAGATGCATTGATGATCAGGAGGATCATGTATGATGATATGTATCATGTATTTGTATCAGGTGGATACATTGATGATCAGGAGGATCATGTATGATACTTGGTATGCATCAGGTAGATGCATTGATGATCAGGAGGATCATGTATGATGATATGTATCATGTATTTGTATCAGGTGGATACATTGATGATCAGGAGGATCATGTATGATACTTGGTATGCATCAGGTATATGCATTGATGATCAGGTGGATCATGCAGCAGGATGTTGCAGTGATGATCAGGATGATCATAGATGACGAGCTTCAGGATGTTGCTCCAGATGACATGCAGCAGGACGCTGCAGTGATGATGATCAGGATGATCATGGATACATCAGGATGATGTATGGTGAGTATCAGGTTGATACTCTATGGCCGTGGATCAGGTTGTGCAGATGAGCATGTAATTCGTTGCCCTGGGAGATTTGCAGATGGTCTTTCGAGGTTTTGCCTATGGCATGTAATTCGGTGCCCTGGGACATCTGGCAAATGCTCTTTCGAGGTTTTGCTCTGGGAGGACATGTAATTCGTTGCCCTGGGAGATCTGCAGATAGTCTTTCGAGGTTTTGCCTATGGCATATAATAGCACCCTGGGATATCTGGCAGATGCTCTTGCGAGGTTTTGTCCTATGGCATGTAATTCGTTTCCCTGGGAGATCCGATAGGTTGGGCTGTGTGCCCGTAATCAGTCCTGGGATGCTCTTGCGAGGTTTTGCCATGACCACATGTAATTCGTTGCCCTGGGAGATTTCAGGTCGGAGTTGTGTACCCGTAACATCCTGAGATGCTCTTGCGAGGTTTTGTGGTGGACCACATGTAATTTGTGCCCTGGGAGATTTCAGGTCGGAGTTGTGTACCCGTAACATCCTGAGATGCTCTTGCGAGGTTTTGTGGTGGGGTCACATGTAATAGCGCCCTGGGAGATCCTACAGGTCGGAGTTGTGTACCCGTAACATCCTGGGATGCTCTTTCGAGGTTTTGTGACGCACGTAATAAGTCCTGAGGATTCCACAGTATGGCCAGTGATGACGAAGACCTGCAGGTGGTGGGCCTACATCCAGTATGAAAAAGGACTGGCTCTGTAGAACTTCCTATGACGAGTAGATTCAGAGATTGATTGAGATAGCAGCAGCAGTGACGATGATGATGACTCGATGACGATTATCCAGTGACGATGATCCAGAGAAGATGACTTGTGCTAGAAGAACTGTGCTGAGAAATACCTTCCTAGTTAAGAGGGAGTGTTGATGTATATGTAACTTCGGAATGTATTTCACATATATGTATATTGTATTCCTATAGAGATGGTATTATTCCTCTATAAGGAAGTGTCGTCATTTATATTGTAAGTGTCGTAACTTATACTTGATGGGTTATTAGACCACCTTGTTTGGGGTCGGCCCTGTATAAGTCATGTGGGTCAAAGGGTTATTAGACCACCCTATTGGGGGTCGGCCCACTCAGCATTATGTTATGTGGTTAAGTTCGAGCCGACATGAGTTAGGTAAAAAGGCAAGTCAAGTCAAGTATAAATAGAGTGCGGGAGGCACTCTATTTACTCACTCACTTCACACACATGCTCTCAAGGAGGAGAGGCGCACTTATGGAGGAGGAGGATTGCTGCTAGGTTATGGCTATCTCTATTGGTTGGTTGTATCATTGCTCTATCTATCTCTGAGGAAGTTATTGGGGTTTTTCACCTTTATGGTTTTCCCCAAGTAAATCTTTGTGTCTCTTGTGTGTGCTTGCATTATTGTCTCCATGATTGATATGTTGTAGATATGCTGTACATGTTGTTCTCTCAGTTAAGATCCTAGATCAGATTGAAGTAAATTCAGAAAATTTAACACTCAGTTACCAAAGTGGGTCCAAAACACTCTACAATCTGCTGGTTCTAGTCTTGGAAATCCTGCTGATCCGAGACGAACAAGAGGAGACTTTCAAAGGGCAGGTATGGCTCTTTCTATTGCTGATCCATTTCTTCCTGAGATTTGTTATTTGATGGCTGGTTCAGATCCCCAATCATACTATTCAGCCCATCGAGATCCAAGATGGAAAAGTGCCATGGATGAAGAGTACAGTTCTCTTCAAAAGAACAATACATGGGAGCTAGTTTCTCTTCCACCTGGAAGAAAATTAGTGAAGTGTAAATGGGTCTACCGTACTAAAGTTTCTGCTGATGGCACTATCAGCAAATATAAAGCAAGGTTGGTGGCAAAAGGTTTTTCCCAAGTCCAAGGAGTGGACTACACAGAGACCTTTGCACCGGTTGCAAAGATGGATTCCATCCGCCTTGTTTTAGCTATTGCTGCATCCAAGCACTGGGAAGTGCACCATATGGATGTGAAGAGTGCATTTTTACATGGAGACCTTGCTGAAGAGTTCTATATGAAGCAGCCAAAGGGTTATACATCAGATCCATCATTGGTTTGTAGATTGAAGAAATCTTTGTACGGGTTAAAACAGGCCCCAAGAGCTTGGTACGCAAAGATGGACTCCTTCCTTCTTTCTCAGAATTTCCAAAGATGCAAATCTGATCCGAATGTCTATCTTCAGCGAGTTAAAGGTAATTTGTTGGTTATTGTACTTTATGTTGATGATCTGCTTATTACTGGTAGCACACTTACTTCAATAAACAAGCTAAAATATGCCTTAAATCTAGCTTTTGACATGAGCGATTTCGGCTTGCTGAGTCACTTTTTGGGCTTGGAGATAGCTCAAAATTTTGATGGGATCACTATATCTCAGCAAAAATATGCTTCCGACCTGTTATTGAAGTTTAATATGGATGAATGTAAGGCAACCCCATTCCCATTCCTCTCAGGAATCAGTCTTGAGGAGGGAGATTCCACACCGCTTGCAGATTGCAGTATGTATCGACAGTTGATTGGTTCACTACTTTATTTGACACATTCACGGCCTGATATCTCATATGCCGTGAGTGCCGTGTCAAGATATATGCAACAGCCACATGAGCTTCATTGGCGAGCAGCCAAGCGGATCTTGCAGTATGTGCAAGGTACGAAACAGTTTGGCATACATTATGTTGCAGATTCTGAGCTAGATTTCATTGGTTTTACTGATTCAGATTGGGCAGGTGATAGCATTGATCGGAAGTCCACTTCCGGTTATGTTTTCATGATTGGTCATGGTGCTATTTGCTGGTCCAGCAAAAAGAAAGCAGCCATTGCACTTTCTTCAGCAGAGGCAGAGTATCGAGGGGCAGTCAATGCCTGCATTCAGGCAGTTTGGTTGCAGGGTATTCTTTCCGAGTTTGGTTTTGGTGGCACTACTTCGACTGTCCTATTTTGTGACAATCAAAGTGCTATCAAGATCTCCACAGATCCAGTTCAGCGGCAGAGGACCAAACACATTGAGATTCATATGCATTACATTCGACAGTTGGTGCACGACCGCACTATCATTCTGCAATATTGCCCTACTGATGAGCAAATTGCAGACATCTTCACCAAGAGCTTCACTGAGAAGAAGTTCTCTTACCTCCGTTCACTGTTGGGGGTGAGTTCCATCATGGTGGAGACAGATTGATTCATTATTATGCTTTAGCTTGAGGGGGGGCTTTCTTCCCACTGGGTTTTCCCTCTTTCCTCACTTAGTTTATTTTCAGCATTTTTTGGATTATTGTATTGGGGTGACCTTTGGTCTTAGTTACCAGGGCCCCACATTATTTTAGTTGGCACATCATAGTCTAGCTTGAGGGGGGGTGTTCGGATATCCACATCATCTATTTCGGGATACATCATCTATTTCAGGATCTTGCATGATCTATTTCAGGATATGCAGAATCTAGGGTTTTGCATGCACTGGCATGCATCCCAGTCACCAGTTTGATGCCTCTAGCACCTTATCCACCTTCTTCTAGCACCCGGGAGCCACTTACTACAGAGTTTTAGCCCTCCTAAGCTGAAAGGCGCCCTCTTCTCACCTACTGCCAGAGAAGGGCGCAATTGTTCACCTACCACTGCAGATTCACTTCAGTTACATTCAGTTAGCTCTGATTCTCCCTGATTTGAGGCTAGTTTCACTCCCGACTGACTGTATCACTTCTGTTTGACCTCCAGTTTGATTAGGTGACTTGTTCTGACTTCAGTTAGCCTCCCATGCGCCCCCAGTGAGCCTCCATATCCTATATCAGTGCTACACACTTCAGTTACATTTATTATACTCAGTTAGACTCAGATTGACACCTGGATGACTGGTTGTTGTGATTGATGAGCACCACCGATGATTTATGAGGACTCCTAGACAGAGTCAAGCTACTCCATTCAGTGATTCGAATGACCTCCTTAGGCAATTCGAATTGCTCACTCATTGTGACAGTTTGTATTGTAATTCATTCACCCTTTCTGGGATAGAGAGCACTGCTGCATGTTTTGCACAGTTTTGCACCATATTTTCTATGTTCATCTGTTGTGATTGATTTACTTGTTCATTAGATCTGCTGTGACTAATTTTACACTTTGTTGATTCCATTTATGAAATAAAACACATTTTCTAAAAACTTGTGTTTTTTACGAAATCATGTAAACCTTCTAGAAGCTGTGATTTTAAAAAACGGGGGAAGTAAGCTATTCTTATTTCCAAACGCATGCGCAAACTATAGAAATTCATTATGACGTAGAATGTGCATACCTTGTTGATTCCATTTATGAAATAAAACACATTTTCTAAAAACTCGTGTTTTTTAAGAAATCATGTAGACCTTCTAGAAGCTGTGATTTTAAAAAACGGGGGAAGTAAGCTTTTCTTATTTCAAAACGCATCCGCAATCTATAGAAAGTCATTATGATGTAGAATGTGCATACTTTGTTGATTCCATTTATGAAATAAAACACATTTTCTAGAGACTCTTGTTTTTTAAGAAATCATGTAAACCTTCTAGAAGCTGTGATTTTAAAAAAAGGGGGAAGTAAGCTTTTCTTATTTCCAGACGCATGTGCAAACTGTAGAAAGTCGTTATGACGTAGAATGTGCATACTTTGTAGATTCCATTTATGAAATAAAACACATTTTCTAAAAACTCGTGTTTTTTACGAAATCATGTAAACCTTCTAGAAGATGTGATTTTAAAAAACGGGGGAAGTAAGCGTTTCTTATTTCCGGACGCATGCGAAAACTATAGAAAGTCGTGATGACGTAGAATGTGCATACTTTGTAGATTCCATTTATGAAATAAAACACATTTTCTAAAAACTCGTGTTTTTTACGAAATCATGTAAACCTTCTAGAAGCCGTGATTTTAAAAAATGGTGGAAGTAAGCTTTTCTTATTTCCAGACGAATGCGCAAACTATAGAAAGTCGTTATGACGTAGAATGTGCATACTTTGTTGATTCTATTTAATAAATAAAACACATTTTCTAAAAACTCGTGTTTTTTACGAAATCATGTAAATCTTCTAGATGCTGTGATTTTAAAAAACGGTGGAAGTAAGCTTTTCTTATTTCCGGACGAATGCGGAAACTATAGAATGTCGTTATGACGTAGAATGTGCATACTTTGTTGATTCTATTTATGAAATAAAACACATTTTCTAAAAACTCGTGTTTTTTAAGAAATCATGTAAACCTTCTAGAAGCTGTGATTTTAAAAAATGGGGGAAGTAAGCTTTTCTTATTTCCAAACGCATGCGCAAACTATAGAAAGTCGTTATGACGTAGAATGTGCATACTTTGTTGATTCCATTTATGAAATAAAACACATTTTCTAAAAACTCGTGTTTTTTAAGAAATCATGTAAACCTTCTAGAACCTGTGATTTTAAAAAACGACGGAAGTAAGCTTTTCTTATTTCCTGACGCATGCGCAAAATATAGAAAGATGTTATGTCGTAGAATGTGCATACGTTGTAGATTCCATTTATGAAATAAAACACATTTTCTAAAAACTCGTGTTTTTTACGAAATCATGTAAACCTTCTAGAAGCTGTGATTTTAAAAAACGGTGGAAGTAAGCTTTTCTTATTTCCGGACGCATGCGCAAACTATAGAAAGTCGTTATGATGTAGAATGTGCATACTTTGTAGATTCCATTTATGAAATAAAACACATTTTCTAAAAACTCATGTTTTTTACGAAATCATGTAAACCTTCTAGAAGCTGTGATTTTAAAAAACGGTGGAAGTAAGCTTTTCTTATTTCCAGACGCATGCGCAAACTATAGAAGGTCGTTATGACGTAGAACGTGCATACTTTGTTGATTCCATTTATGAAATAAAACACATTTTCTAAAAACTCGTGTTTTTTACGAAATCATGTAAAGCTTCTAGAAGCTGTGATTTTAAAAAACGGTGGAAGTAAGCTTTTTTTTATTTCCGGACGCATGCGCAAACTATAGAAAGTCGTTATGATGTAGAATGTGCATACTTTATTGATTCTATTTATGAAATAAAACACATTTTCTAAAAACTCGTGTTTTTTACGAAATCATGTAAACCTTCTAGAAGCTGTGATTTTAAAAAACGGAAGAAGTAAGCTTTTCTTATTTCCAAAAGCATGCGCAAACTATAGGAAGTTGTTATGACGTAGAATGTGCATACTTTGTTGATTCCATTTATGAAATAAAACACATTTTCTAAAAGCTCGTGTTTTTTAAGAAATCATGTAAACCTTCTAGAAGTTGTGATTTTAAAAAACGGGGGAAGTAAGCTTTTCTTATTTCCGGACGAATGCGCAAACTATAGAATGTCGTTATGACGTAGAATGTGCATACTTTGTTGATTCTATTTATGAAATAAAACACATTTTCTAAAAACTCATGTTTTTTAAGAAATCATGTAAACCTTCTAGAAGCTGTGATTTTAAAAAATGGGCAAAGTAAGCTTTTCTTATTTCCAAACGCATGCGCAAACTATAGAAAGTCGTTATGACGTAGAATGTGCATACTTTGTTGATTTCATTTATGAAATAAAACACATTTTCTAAAAACTCTTGTTTTTTAAGAAATCATGTAAACCTTCTAGAAGCTATGATTTTAAAAAACGGGGGAGGCAAGCTTTTCTTATTTCCGGACGCATGCGCAAAATATAGAAAGTCGTTATGACGTAGAATGTGCATAATTTGTAGATTCCATTGATGAAATAAAACACATTTTCTAAAAACTCGTGTTTTTTACGAAATCATGTAAACCTTCTAGAAGCTGTGATTTTAAAAAACGGTGGAAGTAAGCTTTTCTTATTTCCGGACGCATGCGCAAACTCTAGAAAGTCTTTATGACGTAGAATGTGCATACTTTGTAGATTCCATTTATGAAATAAAACACATTTTCTAAAAACTCGTGTTTTTTACGAAATCATGTAAACCTTCTAGAAGCTGTGATTTTAAAAAACGGTGGAAGTAAGCTTTTCTTATTTCCAGACGCATTCGCAAACTATAGAAAGTCGTTATGACATAGAACTTGCATACTTTGTTGATTCCATTTATGAAATAAAACACATTTTCTAAAAACTCGTGTTTTTTAACAAATCATGTAAACCTTCTAGAAGCTGTGATTTTAAAAAACGGGCGAAGTAAGCTTTTCTTATTTCCGGACGGATGCGCAAACTATAGAAAGTCGTTATGATGCAGAATGTGCATACTTTGTAGATTCCATTTAAGAATAAAAACACATTTTCTAAAAACTCATGTTTTTTACGAAATCATGTAAACCTTCTAGAAGCTGTGATTTATAAAAACGGTGGAAGTAAGCTTTTCTTAATTCCAGACGCATGCGCAAACTATAGAATGACGTTATGACGTAGAATGTGCATACTTTGTAGATTCCATTTATGAAATAAAACATATTTTCTAAAAACTCATGTTTTTTACGCAATCATGTAAACCGTCTCGATGCCGTGATTTTAAAAAATGGTGGAAGTAAGCTTTTCTTATTTCTGGATACATGCGCAAACTATAGAAAGTCGTTATGACGTAGAATGTGCATACTTTGTTGATTCTATTTATGAAATAAAACACATTTTCTCAAAACTCGTGTTTTTTAAGAAGTCATGTAAACCTTCTAGAAGCTGTGATTTTAAAAAACGGTGGAAGTAATCTTTTCTTATTTCCAAACGCATGCGCAAACTATAGAAAGTCATTATGACGTAGAATGTGCATACCTTGTTGATTCCATTTATGAAATAAAACACATTTTCTAAAAACTCGTGTTTTTTAAGAAATCATGTAAACCTTCTAGAAGCTGTGATTTTAAAAAACGGGGGAAGTAAGCTTTTCTTATTTCCGGACACATGCGCAAACTATAGAAATTCGATATGACGTAGAATGTGCATACTTTGTAGATTCCATTTATGAAATAAAACACATTTTCTAAAAACTCGTGTTTTTTACGAAATCATGTAAACCTTCTAGAAGCTGTGATTTTAAAAAACGGTGGAAGTAAGCTTTTCTTATTTCCGGACGCATGCGCAAACTATAGAAAGTCGTTATGACGTTGAATGTGCATACTTTGTTGATTCCATTTATGAAATAAAACACATTTTCTAAAAACTCGTGTTTTTTAAGAAATCATGTAAACCTTCTAGAAGCTGTGATTTTAAAAAACGGGGGAAGTAAGCTTTTCTTATTTCCAAACGCATGCGCAAAATAGAGAAAGTCGTTATGACATAGAACATGCATACTTTGTTGATTCCATTTATGAAATAAAACACATTTTCTAAAAACTTGTGTTTTTTACGAAATCATGTAAACCTTCTAGAAGCTGTGATTTTAAAAAACGGGGGGAAGTAAGATTTTCTTATTTCCAAACGCATGCGCAAACTATAGAAAGTCATTATGACGTAGAATGTGCATACCTTGTTGATTCCATTTATGAAATAAAACACATTTTCTAAAAACTCGTGTTTTTTAAGAAATCATGTAAACCTTCTAGAAGCTGTGATTTTAAAAAACGGGGGAATTAAGCGTTTCTTATTTCCGCACGCATGCGCAAACTATAGAAAGTCGTTATGACGTAGAATGTGCATACTTTGTATATTCCATTTATGAAATAAAACACATTTTCTAAAAACTCGTGTTTTTTACGAAATCATGTAAACCTTCTAGAAGCTGTAATTTTAAAAAACGGTGGAAGTAAGCTTTTCTTATTTCCGGACGAATGCGCAAACTATAGAAAGTCGTTATGCCGTAGAATGTGCATACTTTGTAGATTCCATTTATGAAATAAAACACATTTTCTAAAAACTCATGTTTTTTACGAAATCATGGAAACCCTCTAGAAGCTGTGATTTTAAAAAACGGGGAAAGTAAGCTTTTCTTATTTCCGGACGCATGCGCAAACTATAGAACGTCGTTATGACGTAGAATGTGCATACTTTGTACATTCCTTTTATGAAATAAAACACATTTTCTAAAAACTCGTGTTTTTTACGAAATCATGTAAACCTTCTAGAAGCTGTGATTTTCAAACACGAGAGAGGTAAGCTTTTCTTATTTCCAAACGCATGCGCAAAGTATAGAAAGTCGTTATGACGTAGAATGTGCATACTTTGTTGATTCCATTTATGAAAAAAAACACATTTTCTAAAAACTCGTGTTTTTTACGAAATCATGTAAACCTTCTAGAAGCTGTGATTTTAGAAAACGGTGGAAGTACGCTTTTCTTATTTCGGGACGCATGCGCAAACTATAGAAAGTCGTTATGACGTAGAATGTGCATACATTGTAGATTTCATTTATGAAATAAAACACATTTTCTAAAAAACCGTGTTTTTTTACGAAATCATGTAAACCTTCTAGAAGCTGTGATTTTAAAAAATGGGGGAAGTAAGCTTTTCTTATTTCCGGACGCATGCGCAAACTATAGAAAGTCATTATGACGTAGAATGTGCATACTTTGTAGATTCCATTTATGAAATAAAACACATTTTCTAAAAACTCGTCTTTTTTACGAAATCATGTAACCCTTCTAGAAGCTGTGATTTTAAAAAACGGTGGAAGTAAGCTTTTCTTATTTCCGGATGCATGCGCAAACTATAGAAAGTCATTCTGACATAGAATGTGCATACTTTGTTGATTCCATTTATGAAATAAAACACATTTTCTAAAAACTTGTGTTTTTTAAGAAATCATGTAAACCTTCTAGAAGCTGTGATTTTAAAAAACGGGGGAAGTAAGCTTTTCTTATTTCCGGACGCATGCGCAAACTATAGAAAGTTGTTATGAGGTAGAATGTGCATACTTTTTAGATTCCATTTATGAAATAAAAGACATTTTCTAAAAACTCGTGTTTTTTACGAAATCATGTAAACCTTCTAGAAGCTGTGATTTTAAAAAATGGTGGAAATAAGCTTTTCTTATTTCCGGACGAATGCACAAACTATAGAAAGTCGTTATGATGTAGAATGTGCATACTTTGTTGATTCCATTTATGAAACAAAACACATTTTCTAAAAACTCGTGTTTTTTAAGAAATCATGTAAACCTTCTAGAAGCTATTATTTTAAAAAATGGGTGTAGTAAGCTTTTCTTATTTCCAAACGCATGCGCAAACTATAGAAAGTCGTTATGACATAGAATGTGCATACTTTGTTGATTCCATTTATGAAATAAAACACATTTTCTAAAAACTCGTGTTTTTTAAGAAATCATGTAAACCTTCTAGAAGCTGTGATTTTAAAAAACGGTGGATGTAAGCTTTTCTTATTTCCAAACGCATGCGCAAACTATAGAAAGTCGTTATGACGTAGAATGTGCATACTTTGTTGATTCTATTTATGAAATAAAACACATTTTCTAAAAACTCGTGTTTTTTAAGAAATCATGTAAACCTTCTAGAATCTGTGATTTTAAAAAACGGGGGAAGTAAGCTTTTGTTATTTCCGGACGCATGCGCAAACTATAGAAAGTCGTTATGCCGTAGAATGTGCATACTTTGTAGATTCCATTTATGAAATAAAACACATTTTCTAAAAACCCGTGTTTTTTACGAAATCGTGTAAACCTTCTAGATGCAGTGATTTTAAAAAATGGTGGAAGTAATCTTTTCTTATTTCCGGACGCATGCGCAAACTGTAGAAGGTCGTTATGACGTAGAATGTGCATACTTTGTTGATTCCATTTATGAAATAAAACACATTTTCTAAAAACTCGTGTTTTTTAAGAAACCATGTAAACCTTCTAGATCTGTGATTTTAAAAAACGGGGGAAGTAAGCTTTTCTTATTTCCAAATGCATGCGCAAACTATAGAAATTCGTTATGACGTAGAATGTGCATACTTTGTTGATTCCATTTATGAAATTAAACACATTTTCTAAAAAATCGTGTTTTTTACGAAATCATGTAAACCTTTTAGAAGCTGTGATTTTAAAAAACGGTGGAAGTAAGCTTTTCTTATTTCCGGACGCATGCGCAAACTATAGAAAGTCGTTATGACGTAGAATTTGCATACTTTGTTGATTCTATTTATGAAATAAAACACATTTTCTAAAAACTCATGTTTTTTAAGAAATCATGTAAACCTTCTAGAAGCTGTGATTTTAAAAAATGGTGGAAGTAAGCTTTTCTTATTTCCGGACGCATGCGCAAAGTATATAAAGTCGTTATGACATAGAATGTGCATACTTTGTAGATTCCATTTATGAAATAAAACACATTTTCTAAAAACCCCTGTTTTTTACGAAATCATGTAAACCTTCTAGAAGCTGTGATTTTAAAAAACGGCGGAAGTAAGATTTTCTTATTTCCGGACGCATGCGCAAACTATAGAAAGTCGTTATGACGTAGAATGTGCATACTTTGTTGATTCGATTTAAGAAATAAAACACATTTTCTAAAAACTCGTGTTTTTTACGAAATCATGTAAACCTTCTAGAAGCTGTGATTTTAAAAAATGGTGGAAGTAAGGTTTTCTTATTTACAGATGCATGCGCAAACTATAGAAAGTCCTTATGACGTAGAATGTGCATACTTTGTGGATTCCATTTATGAAATAAAACACATTTTCTAAAAACTCGTGTTTTTTAAGAAATCATGTAAACGTTCTAGAAGCTGTGATTTTAAAAAACGGGGGAAGTAAGCTTTTCTTATTTCCGGACGCATGCGCAAACTATAGAAAGTCGTTATTACGTAGAATGTGTATACTTTGTAGATTCCATTTATGAAATAAAACACATTTTCTAAAAAATCATGTTTTTTACGAAATCATGTAAACCTTCTAGAAGCTGTGATTTTAACAAACGGTGGAAGTAAGCTTTTCTTATTTCCGGACGCATGCCCAAACTATAGAAAGTCGTTATGACGTAGAATGTGCATACTTTGTTGATTCCATTTATGAAATAAAACACATTTTCTAAAAATTCATGTTTTTTGAGAAATCATGTAAACCTTCTAGAAGCTGTGATTTTAAAAAACGGGGGAAGTAAGCTTTTCTTATTTCCAAACGCATGCGCAATCTATAGAAAGTCGTTATGACATAGAATGTGCATACTTTGTTGATTCCATTTATGAAATAAAACACATTTTCTAAAGACTCTTGTTTTTTAAGAAATCATGTAAACCTTCTAGAAGCTGTGATTTTAAAAAACGGGGGAAGTAAGCTTTTCTTATTTCCAAACGCATGCGCAAACTATAGAAAGTCGTTTTGACGTAGAATGTGTATACTTTGTAGATTCCATTTATGAAATAAAATACATTTTCTAAAAAATCGTGTTTTTTACGAAATCATGTAAACCTTCTAGAAGCTGTGATTTTAAAAAACGGTGGAAGTAAGCTTTTCTTATCTCCGGACGCATGCGCAAACTATAGAAAGTCGTTATGACGTAGAATGTGCATACTTTGTTGATTCCATTTATGAAATAAAACACATTTTCTAAAAAATCGTGTTTTTTAAGAAATCATGTAAACCTTCTAGAAGCTGTGATTTTAAAAAACAGGGGAAGTAAGCTTTTCTTATTTCCAAACGCATGCGCAAACTATAGAAAGTCGTTATGACATAGAATGTGCATACTTTATTGATTCCATTTATGAAATAAAACACATTTTCTAAAGACTCGTGTTTTTTAAGAAATCAAGTAAACCTTTTAGAAGCTGTGATTTTAAAAAACGGGGGAAGTAAGCTTTTCTTATTTCCGGACGGATGCGCAAACTATAGAAAGTCTATATGACGTAGAATGTGCATACTTTGTAGATTCCATTGATGAAATAAAACACATTTTCTAAAAACTCGTGTTTTTTACGAAATCATGTAAACCTTCTAGAAGCTGTGATTTTAAAAAACGAGGGAAGTAAGCGTTTCTTATTTCCAGACGCATGCGCAAACTATAGAAAGTCGTTATGACGTAGAATGTGCATACTTTGTAGATTCCATTTATGAAATAAAACACATTTTCTAAAAAATCATGTTTTTTACGAAATCATGTAAACCTTCTAGAAGCTGTGATTTTAAAAAACGGTGGAAGTAAGCTTTTCTTATTTCCGGACGCATGCCCAAACTATAGAAAGTCGTTATGACGTAGAATGTGCATACTTTGTTGATTCCATTTATGAAATAAAACACATTTTCTAAAAATTCATGTTTTTTGAGAAATCATGTAAACCTTCTAGAAGCTGTGATTTTAAAAAACGTGGGAAGTAAGCTTTTCTTATTTCCAAACGCATGCGCAATCTATAGAAAGTCGTTATGACATAGAATGTGCATACTTTGTTGATTCCATTTATGAAATAAAACACATTTTCTAAAGACTCTTGTTTTTTAAGAAATCATGTAAACCTTCTAGAAGCTGTGATTTTAAAAAACGGGGGAAGTAAGCTTTTCTTATTTCCAAACGCATGCGCAAACTATAGAAAGTCGTTTTGACGTAGAATGTGTATACTTTGTAGATTCCATTTATGAAATAAAATACATTTTCTAAAAAATCGTGTTTTTTACGAAATCATGTAAACCTTCTAGAAGCTGTGATTTTAAAAAACGGTGGAAGTAAGCTTTTCTTATTTCCGGACGCATGCGCAAACTATAGAAAGTCGTTATGACGTAGAATGTGCATACTTTGTTGATTCCATTTATGAAATAAAACACATTTTCTAAAAAATCGTGTTTTTTAAGAAATCATGTAAACCTTCTAGAAGCTGTGATTTTAAAAAACAGGGGAAGTAAGCTTTTCTTATTTCCAAACGCATGCGCAAACTATAGAAAGTCGTTATGACATAGAATGTGCATACTTTGTTGATTCCATTTATGAAATAAAACACATTTTCTAAAGACTCTTGTTTTTTAAGAAATCATGTAAACCTTCTAGAAGCTGTGATTTTAAAAAACGGGGGAAGTAAGCTTTTCTTATTTCCAAACGCATGCGCAAACTATAGAAAGTCGTTTTGACGTAGAATGTGTATACTTTGTAGATTCCATTTATGAAATAAAACACATTTTCTAAAAACTCGTGTTTTTTACGAAATCATGTAAACCTTCTATAATTTGTGATTTTAAAAAACGGTGGAAGTAAGTTTTTCTTATTTCCGGACGTATGCGCAAACTATAGAAAGTTGTTATGACGTAGAATGTGCATACTTTGTTGATTCGATTTAAGAAATAAAACACATTTTCTAAAAACTCGTGTTTTTTACGAAATCATGTAAACCTTCTAGAAGCTGTGATTTTAAAAAACGGTGGAAGTAAGCTTTTCTTATTTCTAAACGCATGCGCAAACTATAGAAATTCGTTATGACGTAGAATGTGCTACTTTGTTGATTCTATTTAAGAATTAAACACACATTTTCTAAAAACTCGTGCTTTTTAAGAAATCATGTAAACCTTCTAGAAGCTGTGATTTTAAAAAACGGGGGAAGTAAGCTTTTCTTATTTCCAAACGCATCCGCAAACTATAGAAAGTCGTTATGACGTAGAATGTGCATACTTTGTTGATTCCATATTTGAAATTAAACACATTTTCTAAAAACTCGTGTTTTTTAAGAAATCATGTAAACCTTCTAGAAGCTGTGATTTTAAAAAACGGGGGAAGTAAGCTTTTATTATTTCCGGACGCATGCGCAAACTATAGAAAGTCATTTTGACGTAGAATGTGTATACTTTGTAGATTCCATTTATGAAATAAAATACATGTTCTAAAAACTCCTGTTTTTTAAGAAATCATGTAAATCTTCTAGAAGCGGTGATTTTAAAAAACGGGGGAAGTAAGCTGTTCTTATTTCCGGACGCATGCGCAAACTATAGAAAGTCGTTTTGACGTAGAATGTGTATACTTTGTAGATTCCATTTATGAAATAAAATACATTTTCTAAAAAATCGTGTTTTTTACGAAATCATGTAAACCTTCTAGAAGCTGTGATTTTAAAAAACGGTGGAAGTAAGCTTTTCTTATTTCCGGACGCATGCGCAAACTATAGAAAGTCGTTATGACGTAGAATGTGCATACTTTGTTGATTCCATTTATGAAATAAAACACATTTTCTAAAGACTCGTGTTTTTTAAGAAATCAAGTAAACCTTTTAGAAGCTGTGATTTTAAAAAACGGGGGAAGTAAGCTTTTCTTATTTCCGGACGCATGCGCAAACTATAGAAAGTCTATATGACGTAGAATGTGCATACTTTGTTGATTCCATTTATGAAATAAAATACATTTTCTAAAAAATCGTGTTTTTTACGAAATCATGTAAACCTTCTAGAAGCTGTGATTTTAAAAAACGAGGGAAGTAAGCGTTTCTTATTTCCGGACGCATGCGCAAACTATAGAAAGTCGTTATGACGTAGAATGTGCATACTTTGTAGATTCCATTTATGAAATAAAACACATTTTCTAAAAACTCGTGTTTTTTACGAAATCATGTAAACCTTCTATAATTTGTGATTTTAAAAAACGGTGGAAGTAAGTTTTTCTTATTTCCGGACGTATGCGCAAACTATAGAAAGTTGTTATGACGTAGAATGTGCATACTTTGTTGATTCGATTTAAGAAATAAAACACATTTTCTAAAAACTCGTGTTTTTTACGAAATCATGTAAACCTTCTAGAAGCTGTGATTTTAAAAAACGGTGGAAGTAAGCTTTTCTTATTTCTAAACGCATGCGCAAACTATAGAAATTCGTTATGACGTAGAATGTGCTACTTTGTTGATTCTATTTAAGAATTAAACACACATTTTCTAAAAACTCGTGTTTTTTAAGAAATCATGTAAACCTTCTAGAAGCTGTGATTTTAAAAAACGGGGGAAGTAAGCTTTTCTTATTTCCAAACGCATGCGCAAACTATAGAAAGTCGTTATGACGTAGAATGTGCATACTTTGTTGATTCCATTTATGAAATTAAACACATTTTCTAAAAACTCGTGTTTTTTAAGAAATCATGTAAACCTTCTAGAAGCTGTGATTTTAAAAAACGGGGGAAGTAAGCTTTTCTTATTTCCGGACGCATGCGCAAACTATAGAAAGTCGTTATGCCATAGAATATGCATAGTTTGTAGATTCCATTTATGAAATAAAACACATTTTCTAAAAACCAGTGTTTTTTACGAAATCATGTAAACCTTCTAGATGCTGTGATTTTAAAAAATGGTGGAAGTAAGCTTTTCTTATTTCCGGACGCTTGGGCAAACTATAGAAATTCGTTGTGATGTAGAATGTGTATACTTTGTTGATTCTATTTATGAAATAAAACACATTTTCTAAAAACTCATGTTTTTTAAGAAATCATGTAAACCTTCTAGAAGCTGTGATTTTAAAAACCGGGGGAAGGAAGCTTTTCTTATTTCCAAACGCATGCGTAAACTATAGAAAGTCATTATGACGTAGAATGTGCATACTTTGTTGATTCCATTTATGAAATAAAACACATTTTCTAAAAACTCGTGTTTTTTAAGAAATCATGTAAATCTTCTAGAAGCGGTGATTTTAAAAAACGGGGGAAGTAAGCTATTCTTATTTCCGGACGCATGCGCAAACTATAGAAAGTCGTTATGCCGTAGAATGTGCATACTTTCTAGATTCCATTTATGAAATAAAACACATTTTCTAAAAACTCGAGTTTTTTACGAAATCATGTAAACCTTCTAGATGCTGTGATTTTAAAAAATTGTGGAAGTAAGCTTTTCTTATTTACGGACGAATGCGCAAACTATAGAAAGTCGTTATGACGTAGAATGTGCATACTTTGTTGATTCCATTTAAGAAATAAAACACATTTTCTAAAAACTCGTGTTTTTTACGAAATCATGTAAACCTTCTAGAAGCTGTGATTTTAAAAAACGGTGGAAGTAAGCTTTTCTTATTTCCGGACGCATGCGCAAACTATAGAAAGTCGTTATGACGTAGAATGTGCATACTTTGTAGATTCCATTTATTAAATAAAACGCATTTTCTAAAAACTCATGTTTTTAACGAAATCATGTAAACCTTTAGAAGCTGTGATTTTAAAAAACGGTGGAAGTAAGCTTTTCTTATTTCCGGACGCATGCATAAACTATAGAAAGTGGTTATGACGTAGAATGTGCATACTTTGTTGATTCCATTTATGAAATAAAACACATTTTCAAAAAACTTGTGTTTTTAACGAAATCATATAAACCTTCTAGAAGCTGTTGTTTTAAAAAACGGGCGAAGTAAGCTTTTCTTATCTCCAAACGCATGCATAAACTATAGAAAGTCGTTATGACGTACAATGTGCATACTTTGTAGATTCCATTTATGAAATAAAACACATTTTCTAAAAACTCATGTTTTTTACGAAATCATGTAAACCTTCTAGAAGCTGTGATTTTAAAAAACGGTGGAAGTAAGCTTTTCTTATTTCCTGACGTATGCGCAAACTATAGAAAGTCGTTATGACGTAGAATATGCATACTTTGTTGATTCGATTTAAGAAATAAAACACATTTTCTAAAAACTCGTGTTTTTTACGAAATCATGTAAACCTTCTAGAAGCTGTGATTTTAAAAAACGGTGGAAGTAAGGTTTTCTTATTTCTGGACGCATGCGCAAACTATAGAAAGTCCTTATGACGTAGAATGTGCATACTTTGTTGATTCCATTTATGAAATAAAACACATTTTCTATAAACTCGTGTTTTTTAAGAAATCATGTAAACCTTCTAGAATCTGGGATTTTAAAAAACGGGGGAAGTAAGCTTTTCTTATTTCCGGACGCATGCGCAAACTATAGAAAGTCGTTATGACGTAGAATGTGCATACTTTGTAGATTCCATTTATGAAATAAAACACATTTTCTAAAAAATCATGTTTTTTACGAAATCATGTAAACCTTCTAGAAGCTGTGATTTTAAAAAACGGTGGAAGTAAGCTTTTCTTATTTACGGACGCATGCGCAAACAATAGAAAGTCGTTATGACGTAGAATGTGCATACTTTGTAGATTCCATTTATGAAATAAAACACATTTTCTAAAAACTCGTGTTTTTTACGAAATCATGTAAACCTTCTAGAAGCTGCGATTTTAAAAAACAGTGGAAGTAAGCTTCTCTTATTTCCGGACGAATGCGCAAACTATAGAAAGTCGTTATGATGTAGAATGTGCTTACTTTGTTGATTCCATTTATGAAATAAAACACATTTTCTAAAAACTCGTGTTTTTTAAGAAATCATGTAAACCTTCTAGAAGCTGTGATTTTAAAAAATGGGGGAAGTAATCTTTTCTTATTTCCAAACGCATGCGCAAACTATAGAAAGTCATTATGACGTAGAATGTGCTACTTTGTTGATTCTATTTAAGAATTAAAACACATTTTCTAAAAACTCTTGTTTTTTAACAAATCATGTAAACCTTCTAGAAGCTGTGATTTTAAAAAATGGGGAAAGTAAGCTTTTCTTATTTCCAAATGCATGCGCAAACAATAGAAAGTCGTTATGACGTAGAATGTGCATACTTTGGTTATTCCATTTATGAAATTAAACACATTTTCTAAAAACTCGTGTTTTTTAAGAAATCATGTAAACCTTCTAGAAGCTGTGATTTTAAAAAACGGGGGAAGTAAGCTTTTCTTATTTTCGGACACATGCGCAAACTGTAGAAAGTCATTATTCCATAGAATATGCATACTTTGTAGATTCCATTTATGAAATAAAACACATTTTCTAAAAACCAGTGTTTTTTACGAAATCATGTAAACCTTCTAGAAGCTGTGATTTTAAAAAACGGTGGAAGTAAGCTTTTCTTATTTCCGGACGCATGCGCAAACTATAGAAAGTCGTTATGACATATAATGTGCATACTTTGTTGATTCCATTTATGAAATAAAACACATTTTCTAAAAAATCGTGTTTTTTAAGAAATCATGTAAACCTTCTAGAAGCTGTGATTTTAAAAAATGGGGGAAGTAAGCTTTTCTTATTTCCAAACGCATGCGCAAACTATAGAAAGTCGTTTTGACATAGAATGTGCATACTT
Source organism: Larix kaempferi (assembly GCA_027924585.1). Lineage (NCBI taxonomy): Eukaryota > Viridiplantae > Streptophyta > Pinopsida > Pinales > Pinaceae > Larix > Larix kaempferi. The sequence goes on from BSBM01000324.1 coordinate 5,374,692, forward strand.
TGTTTATTCCATTTATGAAATAAAACACATTTTCTAAAGACTGGTGTTTTTTAAGAAATCAAGTAAACCTTTTAGAAGTTGTGATTTTAAAAAACGGGGGAAGTAAGCTTTTCTTATTTCCGGGCGGATGCGCAAACTATAGAAAGTCGTTATGACGTAGAATGTGCATACTTTGTAGATTCCATTTATGAAATAAAACACATTTTCTAAAAACTCGTGTTTTTTACGAAATCATGTAAACCTTCTAGAAGCTGTGATTTTAAAAAACGAGGGAAGTAAGTGTTTCTTATTTCCGGACGCATGCGCATACTATAGAAAGTCGTTATGACGTAGAATGTGCATACTTTGTAGATTCCATTTATGAAATAAAACACATTTTCTAAAAACTCGTGTTTTTTACGAAATCATGTAAACCTTCTAGAAGCTGTGATTTTAAAAAACGGTGGAAGTAAGCTTTTCTTATTTCCTGACGTATGCGCAAACTATAGAAAGTCATTATGACGTAGAATGTGCATACTTTGTTGATTCCATTTATGAAATTAAACACATTTTCTAAAAACTCGTGTTTTTTAAGAAATCATGTAAACTTTCTAGAAGCTGTGATTTTAAAAAACGGTGGAAGTAAGCTTTTCTATTTTCTGGACGCATGCGCAAACTATAGAAACTCATTATGACGTAGAATGTGAATACTTTGTTTATTCCATTTATGAAATAAAACACATTTTCTAAAAACTCGTGTTTTTTAATAAATCATGTAAACCTTCTAGAAGCTGTGATTTTAAAAAACGGTGGAAGTAAGCTTTTCTTATTTCTGGACGCATGCGCAAACTATAGAAAGTCGTTATGACGTAGAATGTGCATACTATGTTGATTCCATTTATGAAATAAAACACATTTTCTAAAAAATCGTGTTTTTTGAGAAATCATGTAAACCTTCTAGAAGTTGTGATTTTGAAAAACGGGGGAATGAAGCTTTTCTTATTTCCGGACGCATGCGCAAACTATAGAAATTCGTTATGACATAGAATGTGCATACTTTGTTGATTCCATTTATGAAATAAAACATTTTCTAAAGACTCGTGTTTTTTAAGAAATCATGTAAACCTTCTAGAAGCTGTGATTTTAAAAAACGGGGGAAGTAAGCTTTTCTTATTTCCAAACGCATGCGCAAACTATAGAAAGTCTTTATGACTTAGAATTTGCATGCTTTCTTCATTCCATTTATGAAATAAAAAACATTTTCTAAAAACTCGTGTTTTTTAAGAAATCATGTAAACCTTCTAGAAGCTGTGATTTTAAAAAACGAGGGAAGTAAGCTTTTCTTATTTCCAAACGCATGCACAAACTATAGAAAGTCGTTATGATGTAGAATGTGCATACTTTGTAGATTCCATTTATGAAATAAAACACATTTTCTAAAAACTCGTGTTTTTTAAGAAATTATGTAAACCTTCTAGAAGCTGTGATTTTATAAAACGGGGGAAGTAAGCTTTTCTTATTTCCGGACGAATGCGCAAACTATAGAAAGTCGTTATGATGTAGAATGTGCATACTTTGTTGATTCCATTTATGAAATAAAACACATTTTCTAAAAACTCGTGTTTTTTACAAAATCATGTAAACCTTCTAGAAGCTGTGATTTTAAAAAACGAGGGAAGTAAGCTTTTCTTATTTCCAAACGCATGCACAAACTATAGAAAGTCGTTATGATGTAGAATGTGCATACTTTGTAGATTCCATTTATGAAATAAAACACATTTTCTAAAAACTCGTGTTTTTTAAGAAATCATGTAAACCTTCTAGAAGCTGTGATTTTAAAAAACGAGGGAAGTAAGCTTTTCTTATTTCCAAACGCATGCACAAACTATAGAAAGTCGTTATGATGTAGAATGTGCATACTTTGTAGATTCCATTTATGAAATAAAACACATTTTCTAAAAACTCGTGTTTTTTAAGAAATTATGTAAACCTTCTAGAAGCTGTGATTTTATAAAACGGGGGAAGTAAGCTTTTCTTATTTCCGGACGAATGCGCAAACTATAGAAAGTCGTTATGATGTAGAATGTGCATACTTTGTTGATTCCATTTATGAAATAAAACACATTTTCTAAAAACTCGTGTTTTTTACGAAATCATGTAAACCTTCTAGAAGCTGTGATTTTAAAAAACCGGGGAAGTAACCTTTTCTTATTTCCGGACGCATGTGCAAACTATAGAAAGTCGTTCTGACGTAGAATGTGCATACTTTGTAGATTCCATTTATGAAATAAAACACATTTTCTAAAAACTCGTGTTTTTTACGAAATCATGTAAACCTTCTAGAAGCTGTGATTTTAAAAAACGGTGGAAGTAAGCTTTTCTTATTTCTAGACGAATGCACAAACTATAGAAATTCGTTATGACGTAGAATATGCATACTTTGTCGATTCCATTGATGAAATAAAACACATTTTCTAAAAACTCGTGTTTTTTAAGAAATCATGTAAACCTTCTAGAAGCTGTGATTTTAAAAAACAGTGGAAGTAAGCTTTTCTTATTTCCGGACGCATGCGCAAACTATAGAAAGTCATTATGACGTAGAATGTCCATAGTTTGTTGTTTCCATTTATGAAATAGAACACATTTTCTAAAAACTCGTGTTTTTTAAGAAATCATGTAAACCTTCTAGAAGCTGTGATTTTAAAAAATGGGGGAAGTAAGCTTTTCTTATTTCCGGACGCATGCGCAAACTATAGAAAGTCGTTATGACGTAGAATGTGCATACTTTGTTGATTCCATTTATGAAATAAAACACATTTTCCAAAAAATCGTGTTTTTTAGGAAATCATGTAAACCTTCTAGAAGCTGTGATTTTAAAAAACGGTGGAAGTAAGCTTTTTTTATTTCCAAAGGCATGCGCAAAGTATAGAAAGTCGTTATGAGGTAGAATGTGCATACTTTGTAGATTCCATTTATGAAATAAAACACATTTTCTAAAAACTCGTGTTTTTTAAGAAATCATGTAACCCTTCTAGAAGCTGTGATTTTAAAAAATGGTGGAAGTAAGCTTTTCTTATTTCCAGACGCATGCACAAGATATAGAAAGTCATTATGATGTAGAATGGGCATACTTTGTTGATTCCATTTATGAAATAAAACACATTTTCTAAAAACTCGTGTTTTTTAAGAAATCATGTAAACCTTCTAGAAGCTGTGATTCTAAAAAACGGTGGAAGTAAGCTTTTCTTATTTCCGGACGCATGCGCAAACTATAGAAAGTCGTTATGACGTAGAATGTGCATACTTTGTAGATTCCATTTATGAAATAAAACACATTTTCTAAAAACTCGTGTTTTTTACGAAATCATGTAAACCTTCTAGAAGCTATTATTTTAAAAAACGGGGGAAGTAAGCTTTTCTTATTTCCGGACGCATGCGCAAACTATAGAAAGTTGTTATGACGTAGAATTTGCATACTTTGTTGATTCCATTTATGAAATAAAACACATTTTCTAAAAACTCGTGTTTTTTACGAAATCATGTAAACCTTCTAGAAGCTATGATTTTAAAAAACGGCGTAATAAGCTTTTCTTATTTCCAAACGAATGCGCAAACTATAGAAAGTCGTTATGACGTAGAATGTGCATACTTGGTTGATTCCATTTATGAAATAAAACACATTTTCTAAAAACTCGTGTTTTTTAAGAAATCATGTAAACCTTCTAGAAGCTGTGATTTTGAAAAACGTTGGAAGTAAGCTTTTCTTATTTCCGAACGCATGCGCAAACTATAGAAAGTCATTATGACGTAGAATGTGCATACTTTGTTGATTCCATTTATGAAATAAAACACATTTTCTACAAACTCGTGTTTTTTACGAAATCATGTAAACCTTCTAGAAGCCGTGATTTCAAAAAATGGTGGAAGTAAGCTTTTCTTATTTATGGATGCATGCGCAAACTATAGAAAGTCGTTATGACGTAGAATGTGCATACTTTGTTGATTCCATTTGTGAAATAAAACACATTTTCTAAAAACTCGTGTTTTTTAACAAATCATGTAAACCTTCTAGAAGCTGTGATTTTAAAAAACAGGGGAAGTAAGCTTTTCTAATTTCCAGATGCATGCGCAAACTATAGAAAGTCGTTATGACTTAGAATTTGCATGCTTTCTTGATTCCATTTATGAAATAAAACACATTTTCTAAAAACTCATGTTTTTTATGAAATCGTGTAAACCTTTTAGAAGCTGTGATTTAAAAAAAATGGGGGAAGTAACCTTTTCTTATTTCCGGACGCATGTGCAAACTATAGAAAGTCATTATGACGTAGAGTGTGCATACTTTGTAGATTCCATTTATGAAATAAAACACATTTTCTAAAAACTCGTGTTTTTTACGAAATCATGTAAACCTTCTAGAAGCTGTGATTTTAAAAAACGGTGGAAGTAAGCTTTTCTTATTTCTAGACGAATGCGCAAACTATAGAAAGTCGTTATGACGTAGAATGTGCATACTTTGTCGATTCCATTGATGAAATAAAACACATTTTCTAAAAACTCGTGTTTTTTAAGAAATCATGTAAACCTTCTAGAAGCTGTGATTTTAAAAAACGGTGGAAGTAAGCTTTTCTTATTTCCGGACGCATGCGCAAACTATAGAAAGTCGTTATGACGTAGAATGTCCATACTTTGTTGTTTCCATTTATGAAATAAAACACATTTTCTAAAAACTCGTGTTTTTAAGAAATCATGTAAACCTTCTAGAAGCTGTGATTTTAAAAAACGGGGGAAGTAAGCTTTTCTTATTTCCGGACGCATGCACAAACTATAGAAAGTCGTTATGACGTAGAATGTGCATACTTTGTTGATTCCATTTATGAAATAAAACACATTTTCCAAAAAATCGTGTTTTTTAGGAAATCATGTAAACCTTCTAGAAGCTGTGATTTTAAAAAACGGTGGAAGTAAGCTTTTTTTATTTCCGGACACATGCGCAAAGTATAGAAAGTCGTTATGAGGTAGAATGTGCATACTTTGTAGATTCCATTTATGAAATAAAACACATTTTCTAAAAACTCGTGTTTTTTAAGAAATCATGTAACCCTTCTAGAAGCTGTGATTTTAAAAAATGGGGGAAGTAAGCTTTTCTTATTTCCGGACGCATGCAGAAACTATAGAAAGTCATTATGACGTAGAATGGGCATACTTTGTTGATTCCATTTATGAAATAAAACACATTTTCTAAAAAATCGTGTTTTTTAAGAAATCATGTAAACCTTCTAGAAGCTGTGATTCTAAAAACCGGTGGAAGTAAGCTTTTCTTATTTCCGGACGCATGCGCAAACTATAGAAAGTCGTTATGACGTAGAATATGCATACTTTGTTGTTTCCATTTATGAAATAAAACGCATTTTATAAAATCTCGTGTTTTTTAAGAAATCATGTAAACCTTATAAAAGCTGTGATTTTAAAAAATGGGGGAAGTAAGCTTTTCTTATTTCCGGACGCATGCGCAAACTATAGAAAGTCGTTATGACGTAGAATGTGCATACTTTGTAGATTCCATTTATGAAATAAAACACATTTTCCAAAAACTCGTGTTTTTTAAGAAATCATGTAAACCTTCTAGAAGCCGTGATTTTAAAAAACAGGGGAAGTAATTTTTTTTATTTCCAAATGCATGCGCAAACTATAGAAAGTCGTTATGATGTAGAATGTGCATACTTTGTTGAATCTATTTATGAAATAAAACACATTTTCTAAAAAATAGTGTTTTTTAGGAAATCATGTAAACCTTCTAGAAGCTGTGATTTTAAAAAACGGTGGAAGTAAGCTTTTCTTATTTCCGGATGCATGCGCAAACTATAGAAAGTCGTTATGAGGTAGAATGTGCATACTTTGTAGATTCCATTTATGAAATAAAACACATTTTCTAAAACTCATGTTTTTTACGAAATCGTGTAAACCTTCTAGAAGCTGTGATTTTAAAAAACGGGGGAAGTAACCTTTTCTTATTTCCGGACGCATGTGCAAACTATAGAAAGTCGTTATGACGTAGAATGTGCATACTTTGTAGATTCCATTTATGAAATAAAACACATTTTCTAAAAACTCGTGTTTTTTACGAAATCATGTAAACCTTCTAGAAGCTGTGATTTTAAAAAACGGTGGAAGTAAGCTTTTCTTATTTCTAGACGAATGCGCAAACTATAGAAAGTCGTTATGACGTAGAATGTGCATACTTTGTCGATTCCATTGATGAAATAAAACACATTTTCTAAAAACTCGTGTTTTTTAAGAAATCATGTAAACCTTCTAGAAGCTGTGATTTTAAAAAACGGTGGAAGTAAGCTTTTCTTGTTTCCGGACGCATGTGCAAACTATAGAAAGTCGTTATGACGTAGAATGTCCATACTTTGTTGTTTCCATTTATGAAATAAAACACATTTTCTAAAAACTCGTGTTTTTAAGAAATCATGTAAACCTTCTAGAAGCTGTGATTTTAAAAAACGGTGGAAGTAAGCTTTTCTTATTTCCGGACGCATGCGCAAACTATAGAAAGTCGTTATGACGTAGAATGTGCATACTTTGTTGATTCCATTTATGAAATAAAACACATTTTCCAAAAAATCGTGTTTTTTAGGAAATCATGTAAACCTTCTAGAAGCTGTGATTTTAAAAAACGGTGGAAGTAAGCTTTTTTTATTTCCGGACGCATGCGCAAAGTATAGAAAGTCGTTATGAGGTAGAATGTGCATACTTTGTAGATTCCATTTATGAAATAAAACACATTTTCTAAAAACTCGTGTTTTTTAAGAAATCATGCAACCCTTCTAGAAGCTGTGATTTTAAAAAATGGTGGAAGTAAACTTTTCTTATTTCCGGACGCATGCAGAAACTATAGAAAGTCATTATGACGTAGAATGGGCATACTTTGTTGATTCCATTTATGAAATAAAACACATTTTCTAAAAAATCGTGTTTTTTAAGAAATCATGTAAACCTTCTAGAAGCTGTGATTCTAAAAAACGGTGGAAGTAAGCTTTTCTTATTTCCGGACGCATGCGCAAACTATAGAAAGTCGTTATGACGTAGAATATGCATACTTTGTTGTTTCCATTTATGAAATAAAACACATTTTATAAAATCTCGTGTTTTTTAAGAAATCATGTAAACCTTATAAAAGCTGTGATTTTAAAAATTGGGGGAAGTAAGCTTTTCTTATTTCCGGACGCATGCGCAAACTATAGAAAGTCGTTATGACGTAGAATTTGCATACTTTGTAGATTCCATTTAGGAAATAAAACACATTTTCCAAAAACTCGTGTTTTTTAAGAAATCATGTAAACCTTCTAGAAGCCGTGATTTTAAAAAACAGGGGAAGTAATTTTTTTTATTTCCAAATGCATGCGCAAACTATAGAAAGTCGTTATGATGTAGAATGTGCACACTTTGCTGATTCCATTTATGAAATAAAACACATTTTCTAAAAAATAGTGTTTTTTAGGAAATCATGTAAACCTTCTAGAAGCTGTGATTTTAAAAAACGGTGGAAGTAAGCTTTTCTTATTTCCGGATGCATGCGCAAACTATAGAAAGTCGTTATGAGGTAGAATGTGCATACTTTGTAGATTCCATTTATGAAATAAAACACATTTTCTAAAAACTCATGTTTTTTACGAAATCGTGTAAACCTTCTAGAAGCTGTGATTTTAAAAAACGGGGGAAGTAAGCTTTTCTTATTTCTGGACGCATGCGCAAACTATAGAAAGTCCTTATGACGTAGAATGTGCATTCTTTGTAGATTCCATTTATAAAATAAAACACATTTTCTAAAAACTCGTGTTTTTTACGAAATCATGTAAACCTTCTAGAAGCTGTGATTTTAAAAAAAGGTGGAAGTAAGCTTTTCTTATTTCTGGACGAATGCGAAGACTATAGAAAGTCGTTATGATGTAGAATGTGCATACTTTGTAGATTTCGTTTATGAAATAAAACACATTTTCTAAAAACTCGTGTTTTTTACGAAATCATGTAACCCTTCTAGAAGCTGTGATTTTAAAAAATCGTGGACGTAAGCTTTTCTTATTTCCGGACGAATGCGTAAACTATAGAAATTCGTTATGACGTATAATGGGCATACTTTGTTGATTCCAATTATGAAATAAAACACATTTTCTAAAAACTCGTGTTTTTTAAGAAATCATGTAAACCTTCTAGAAGCTGTGATTTTAAAAACCGGTGGAAGTAAGCTTTTCTTATTTCCGGACGCATGCGCAAACTATAAAAATTCGCTATGACGATGAATGTGCATACTTTGTAGATTCCATTTATGAAATAAAACACATTTTCTAAAAACTCGTGTTTTTTACGAAATCATGTAAACCTTCTAGAAGCTGTGATTTTAAAAAACGGGGGAAGTAAGCTTTTCTTATTTCCGGACGCATGCGCAAACTATAGAAAGTCCTTATGACGTAGAATGTGCATACTTTGTTGATTCCATTTATGAAATAAAACACATTTTCTAAAAACTCGTGTTTTTTACGAAATCATGTAAACCTTCTAGAAGCTGTGATTTTAAAAAACGGTGGAAGTAAGCTTTTCTTATTTCCGGTCGAATGCGGAAACTATAGAAAGTCGTTATTACGTAGAATGTGCATACTTTGTTGATTCCATTTATGAAATAAAACACATTTTCTAAAAACTCATGTTTTTTAAGAAATCTTGTAAACCTTCTAGAAGCTGTGATTTTAAAAAACGGTGGAAGTAAGCTTTTCTTATTTCCGGACGAATGCGCAAACTATAGAAAGTCGTTATGACGTAGAATGTGCATACTTTGTAGATTCCATTTATGAAATAAAACACATTTTCTAAAAACTCGTGTTTTTTAAGAAATCATGTAAACCTTCTAGAAGCTGTGATTTTGAAAAACGGTGGAAGTAAGCTTTTCTTATTTCCAGATGCATGCGCAAACTATAGAAATCCATTATCACGTAGAATGTGCATACTTTGTAGATTCCATTTATCAAATAAAACACATTTTCTAAAATCTCGTGTTTTTTTACGAAATCATGTAAACCTTCTAGAGGCTATTATTTTAAAAAACGGTGGAAAAAAGCTTTTCTTATTTCCGGACGCATGCGCAAACTATACAAAGTCGTTATGACGTAGAATGTGCATACTTTGTTGATTCGATTTATGAAATAAAACACATTTTCTAAAAACTCATTTTTTTTAACAAATCATGTAAACCTTCTAGAAGCTGTGATTTTAAAAAACGGGGGAAGTAAGCTTTTCTTATTTCCAAACGCATGTGCAAACTATAGAAAGTCGTTATGACGTAGAATGTGCATACTTTGTTGATTCCATTTATGAAATAAAACACATTTTCTAAAAACTTGTGTTTTTTAAGAAATCATGTAAACCTTCTAGAAGCTGTGATTTTGAAAAACGGTGGAGGTAAGCTTTTCTTATTTCCGGACGCATGCGCAAACTATAGAAAGTCGTTATGACGTAGAATGTGCATACTTTGTTGATTCCATTTATGAAATAAAACACATTTTCTAAAAACTCATGTTTTTCACGAAATCATGTAAACCTTCTAGAAGCTGTGATTTTGAAAAATGGTGGAAGTAAGCTTTTCTTATTTCCGGTCGAATGCGAAAACTATAGAAAGTTGTTATTACGTAGAATGCGCATACTTTGTTGATTCCATTTATGAAATAAAATACCTTTTCTAAAAACTCGTGTTTTTTACGAAATCATGTAAACCTTCTAGAAGCTGTGATTTTAAAAAACGGTGGAAGTAAGCTTTTCTTATTTCCGGATGCATGCGCAAACTATAGAAAGTCGTTATGAGGTAGAATGTGCATACTTTGTAGATTCCATTTATGAAATAAAACACATTTTCTAAAACTCATGTTTTTTACGAAATCGTGTAAACCTTCTAGAAGCTGTGATTTTAAAAAACGGGGGAAGTAACCTTTTCTTATTTCCGGACGCATGTGCAAACTATAGAAAGTCGTTATGACGTAGAATGTGCATACTTTGTAGATTCCATTTATGAAATAAAACACATTTTCTAAAAACTCGTGTTTTTTACGAAATCATGTAAACCTTCTAGAAGCTGTGATTTTAAAAAACAGTGGAAGTAAGCTTTTCTTATTTCTAGACGAATGCGCAAACTATAGAAAGTCGTTATGACGTAGAATGTGCATACTTTGTCGATTCCATTGATGAAATAAAACACATTTTCTAAAAACTCGTGTTTTTTAAGAAATCATGTAAACCTTCTAGAAGCTGTGATTTTAAAAAACGGTGGAAGTAAGCTTTTCTTATTTCCGGACGCATGCGCAAACTATAGAAAGTTGTTATGACGTAGAATGTCCATACTTTGTTGTTTCCATTTATGAAATAAAACACATTTTCTAAAAACTCGTGTTTTTAAGAAATCATGTAAACCTTCTAGAAGCTGTGATTTTAAAAAACGGGGGAAGTAAGCTTTTCTTATTTCCGGACGCATGCGCAAACTATAGAAAGTCGTTATGACGTAGAATGTGCATACTTTGTTGATTCCATTTATGAAATAAAACACATTTTCCAAAAAATCGTGTTTTTTAGGAAATCATGTAAACCTTCTAGAAGCTGTGATTTTAAAAAACGGTGGAAGTAAGCTTTTTTTATTTCCGGACGCATGCGCAAAGTATAGAAAGTCGTTATGAGGTAGAATGTGCATACTTTGTAGATTCCATTTATGAAATAAAACACATTTTCTAAAAACTCGTGTTTTTTAAGAAATCATGTAACCCTTCTAGAAGCTGTGATTTTAAAAAATGGTGGAAGTAAGCTTTTCTTATTTCCGGACGCATGCAGAAACTATAGAAAGTCATTATGACGTAGAATGGGCATACTTTGTTGATTCCATTTATGAAATAAAACACATTTTCTAAAAAATCGTGTTTTTTAAGAAATCATGTAAACCTTCTAGAAGCTGTGATTCTAAAAAACGGTGGAAGTAAGCTTTTCTTATTTCCGGATGCATGCGCAAACTATAGAAAGTCGTTATGACGTAGAATATGCATACTTTGTTGTTTCCATTTATGAAATAAAACGCATTTTATAAAATCTCGTGTTTTTTAAGAAATCATGTAAACCTTATAAAAGCTGTGATTTTAAAAAATGGGGGAAGTAAGCTTTTCTTATTTCCGGACGCATGCGCAAACTATAGAAAGTCGTTATGACGTAGAATGTGCATACTTTGTAGATTCCATTTATGAAATAAAACACATTTTCCAAAAACTCGTGTTTTTTAAGAAATCATGTAAACCTTCTAGAAGTCGTGATTTTAAAAAACAGGGGAAGTAATTTTTTTTATTTCCAAATGCATGCGCAAACTATAGAAAGTCGTTATGATGTAGAATGTGCACACTTTGTTGATTCCATTTATGAAATAAAACACATTTTCTAAAAAATAGTGTTTTTTAGGAAATCATGTAAACCTTCTAGAAGCTGTGATTTTAAAAAACGGTGGAAGTAAGCTTTTCTTATTTCCGGATGCATGCGCAAACTATAGAAAGTCGTTATGAGGTAGACTGTGCATACTTTGTAGATTCCATTTATGAAATAAAACACATTTTCTAAAAACTCATGTTTTTTACGAAATCGTGTAAACCTTCTAGAAGCTGTGATTTTAAAAAACGGGGGAAGTAACCTTTTCTTATTTCCGGACGCATGCGCAAACTATAGAAAGTCGTTATGACGTAGAATGTGCATACTTTGTAGATTCCATTTGTAAAATAAAACACATTTTCTAAAAACTCGTGTTTTTTACGAAATCATGTAAACCTTCTAGAAGCTGTGATTTTAAAAAAAGGTGGAAGTAAGCTTTTCTTATTTCTGGACGAATGCGAAGACTATAGAAAGTCGTTATGATGTAGAATGTGCATACTTTGTAGATTCCATTTATGAAATAAAACACATTTTCTAAAAACTCGTGTTTTTTACGAAATCATGTAACCCTTCTAGAAGCTGTGATTTTAAAAAATCGTGGACGTAAGCTTTTCTTATTTCCGGACGAATGCGTAAACTATAGAAATTCGTTATGACGTATAATGGGCATACTTTGTTGATTCCAATTATGAAATAAAACACATTTTCTAAAAACTCGTGTTTTTTAAGAAATCATGTAAACCTTCTAGAAGCTGTGATTTTAAAAACCGGTGGAAGTAAGCTTTTCTTATTTCCGGACGCATGCGCAAACTATAAAAATTCGCTATGACGTAGAATGTGCATACTTTGTAGATTCCATTTATGAAATAAAACACATTTTCTAAAAACTCGTGTTTTTTACGAAATCATGTAAACCTTCTAGAAGCTGTGATTTTAAAAAACGGGGGAAGTAAGCTTTTCTTATTTCCGGACGCATGCGCAAACTATAGAAAGTCCTTATGACGTAGAATGTGCATACTTTGTTGATTCCATTTATGAAATAAAACACATTTTCTAAAAACTCGTGTTTTTTACGAAATCATGTAAACCTTCTAGAAGCTGTGATTTTAAAAAACGGTGGAAGTAAGCTTTTCTTATTTCCGGTCGAATGCGGAAACTATAGAAAGTCGTTATTACGTAGAATGTGCATACTTTGTTGTCTCCATTTATGAAATAAAACACATTTTCTAAAAACTCATGTTTTTTAAGAAATCTTGTAAACCTTCTAGAAGCTGTGATTTTAAAAAACGGTGGAAGTAAGCTTTTCTTATTTCCGGACGAATGCGCAAACTATAGAAAGTCGTTATGACATAGAATGTGCATACTTTGTAGATTCCATTTATGAAATAAAACACATTTTCTAAAAACTCGTGTTTTTTAAGAAATCATGTAAACCTTCTAGAAGCTGTGATTTTGAAAAACGGTGGAAGTAAGCTTTTCTTATTTCCGGATGCATGCGCAAACTATAGAAAGCCATTATGACGTAGAATGTGCATACTTTGTAGATTCCATTTATCAAATAAAACACATTTTCTAAAATCTCGTGTTTTTTTACGAAATCATGTAAACCTTCTAGAAGCTATTATTTTAAAAAACGGTGGAAAAAAGCTTTTCTTATTTCCGGACGCATGCGCAAACTATACAAAGTCGTTATGACGTAGAATGTGCATACTTTGTTGATTCGATTTATGAAATAAAACACATTTTCTAAAAACTCATTTTTTTTAACAAATCATGTAAACCTTCTAGAAGCTGTGATTTTAAAAAACGGGGGAAGTAAGCTTTTCTTATTTCCAAACGCATGTGCAAACTATAGAAAGTCGTTATAACGTAGAATGTGCATACTTTGTTGATTCCATTTATGAAATAAAACACATTTTCTAAAAACTTGTGTTTTTTAAGAAATCATGTAAACCTTCTAGAAGCTGTGATTTTGAAAAACGGTGGAGGTAAGCTTTTCTTATTTCCGGACGCATGCGCAAACTATAGAAAGTCGTTATGACGTAGAATGTGCATACTTTGTTGATTCCATTTATGAAATAAAACACATTTTCTAAAAACTCATGTTTTTCACGAAATCATGTAAACCTTCTAGAAGCTGTGATTTTGAAAAATGGTGGAAGTAAGCTTTTCTTATTTCCGGTCGAATGCGAAAACTATAGAAAGTTGTTATTACGTAGAATGCGCATACTTTGTTGATTCCATTTATGAAATAAAATACCTTTTCTAAAAACTCGTTTTTTTACGAAATCATGTAAACCTTCTAGAAGCTGTGATTTTAAAAAACGGTGGAAGTAAGCTTTTCTTATTTCCGGACGCATGTGCAAACTATAGAAAGTCGTTATGACGTAGAATGTGCATAATTTGTAGATTCCATTTATGAAATAAAACACATTTTCTAAAAACTCGTGTTTTTTACGAAATCATGTAAACCTTCTAGAAGCTGTGATTTTAAAAAACGGTGGAAGTAAGCTTTTCTTATTTCTAGACGAATGCGCAAACTATAGAAAGTCGTTATGACGTAGAATGTGCATACTTTGTCGATTCCATTGATGAAATAAAACACATTTTCTAAAAACTCGTGTTTTTTAAGAAATCATGTAAACCTTCTAGAAGCTGTGATTTATAAAAAACGGTGGAAGTAAGCTTTTCTTATTTCTGGACGCATGCGCAAACTATAGAAAGTCGTTATGACGTAGAATGTCCATACTTTGTTGTTTCCATTTATGAAATAAAACACATTTTCTAAAAACTCGTGTTTTTAAGAAATCATGTAAACCTTCTAGAAGCTGTGATTTTAAAAAACGGGGGAAGTAAGCTTTTCTTATTTCCGGACGCATGCGCAAACTATAGAAAGTCGTTATGACGTAGAATGTGCATACTTTGTTGATTCCATTTATGAAATAAAACACATTTTCCAAAAAATCGTGTTTTTTAGGAAATCATGTAAACCTTCTAGAAGCTGTGATTTTAAAAAACGGTGGAAGTAAGCTTTTTTTATTTCCGGACGCATGCGCAAAGTATAGAAAGTCGTTATGAGGTAGAATGTGCATACTTTGTAGATTCCATTTATGAAATAAAACACATTTTCTAAAAACTCGTGTTTTTTAAGAAATCATGTAACCCTTCTAGAAGCTGTGATTTTAAAAAATGGTGGATGTAAGCTTTTCTTATTTCCGGACGCATGCAGAAACTATAGAAAGTCATTATGACGTAGAATGGGCATACTTTGTTGATTCCATTTATGAAATAAAACACATTTTCTAAAAAATCGTGTTTTTTAAGAAATCATGTAAACCTTCTAGAAGCTGTGATTCTAAAAAACGGTGGAAGTAAGCTTTTCTTATTTCCGGACGCATGCGCAAACTATAGAAAGTCGTTATGACGTAGAATATGCATACTTTGTTGTTTCCATTTATGAAATAAAACACATTTTATAAAATCTCGTGTTTTTTAAGAAATCATGTAAACCTTATAAAAGCTGTGATTTTAAAAAATGGGGGAAGTAAGCTTTTCTTATTTCCGGACGCATGCGCAAACTATAGAAAGTCGTTATGACGTAGAATGTGCATACTTTGTAGATTCCATTTACGAAATAAAACACATTTTCCAAAAACTCGTGTTTTTTAAGAAATCATGTAAACCTTCTAGAAGCCGTGATTTTAAAAAACAGGGGAAGTAATTTTTTTATTTCCAAATGCATGCGCAAACTATAGAAAGTCGTTATGATGTAGAATGTGCACACTTTGTTGATTCCATTTATGAAATAAAACACATTTTCTAAAAACTCGTGTTTTTTACGAAATCATGTAAACCTTCTAGAAGCTGTGATTTTAAAAAACGGCGTAATAAGCTTTTCTTATTTCCAAACGAATGCGCAAACTATAGAAAGTCGTTATGACGTAGAATGTGCATACTTTGTTGATTCCATTTATGAAATAAAACACATTTTCTAAAAACTCATGTTTTTTAAGAAATCATGTAAACCTTCTAGAAGCTGTGATTTTGAAAAACGTTGGAAGTAAGCTTTTCTTATTTCCGAACGCATGCGAAAACTATAGAAAGTCATTATGACGTAGAATGTGCATACTTTGTTGATTCCATTTATGAAATAAAACACATTTTCTACAAACTCGTGTTTTTTACGAAATCATGTAAACCTTCTAGAAGCCGTGATTTCAAAAAATGGTGGAAGTAAGCTTTTCTTATTTATGGACGCATGCGCAAACTATAGAAAGTCGTTATGACGTAGAATGTGCATACTTTGTTGATTCCATTTGTGAAATAAAACACATTTTCTAAAAACTCGTGTTTTTTAACAAATCATGTAAACCTTCTAGAAGCTGTGATTTTAAAAAACAGGGGAAGTAAGCTTTTCTAATTTCCAGATGCATGCGCAAACTATAGAAAGTCGTTATGACTTAGAATTTGCATGCTTTCTTGATTCCATTTATGAAATAAAACACATTTTCTAAAAACTCATGTTTTTTATGAAATCGTGTAAACCTTTTAGAAGCTGTGATTTTAAAAAAACGGGGGAAGTAACCTTTTCTTATTTCCGGACACATGTGCAAACTATAGAAAGTCATTATGACGTAGAGTGTGCATACTTTGTAGATTCCATTTATGAAATAAAAAACATTTTCTAAAAACTCGTGTTTTTTACGAAATCATGTAAACCTTCTAGAAGCTGTGATTTTAAAAAACGGTGGAAGTAAGCTTTTCTTATTTCTAGACGAATGCGCAAACTATAGAAAGTCGTTATGACGTAGAATGTGCATACTTTGTCGATTCCATTGATGAAATAAAACACATTTTCTAAAAACTCGTGTTTTTTAAGAAATCATGTAAACCTTCTAGAAGCTGTGATTTTAAAAAACGGTGGAAGTAAGCTTTTCTTATTTCCGGACGCATGCGCAAACTATAGAAAGTCGTTATGACGTAGAATGTCCATACTTTGTTGTTTCCATTTATGAAATAAAACACATTTTCTAAAAACTCGTGTTTTTAAGAAATCATGTAAACCTTCTAGAAGCTGTGATTTTAAAAAACGGGGGAAGTAAGCTTTTCTTATTTCCGGACGCATGCACAAACTATAGAAAGTCGTTATGACGTAGAATGTGCATACTTTGTTGATTCCATTTATGAAATAAAACACATTTTCCAAAAAATCGTGTTTTTTAGGAAATCATGTAAACCTTCTAGAAGCTGTGATTTTAAAAAACGGTGGAAGTAAGCTTTTTTTATTTCCGGACGCATGCGCAAAGTATAGAAAGTCGTTATGAGGTAGAATGTGCATACTTTGTCGATTCCATTTATGAAATAAAACACATTTTCTAAAAACTCGTGTTTTTTAAGAAATCATGTAACCCTTCTAGAAGCTGTGATTTTAAAAAATGGTGGAAGTAAGCTTTTCTTATTTCCGGACGCATGCAGAAACTATAGAAAGTCATTATGACGTAGAATGGGCATACTTTGTTGATTCCATTTATGAAATAAAACACATTTTCTAAAAACTCGTGTTTTTTAAGAAATCATGTAAACCTTCTAGAAGCTGTGATTCTAAAAAACGGTGGAAGTAAGCTTTTCTTATTTCCGGACGCATGCGCAAACTATAGAAAGTCGTTATGACGTAGAATATGCATACTTTGTTGTTTCCATTTATGAAATAAAACACATTTTATAAAATCTCGTGTTTTTTAAGAAATCATGTAAACCTTATAAAAGCTGTGATTTTAAAAAATGGGGGAAGTAAGCTTTTCTTATTTCCGGACGCATGCGCAAACTATAGAAAGTCGTTATGACGTAGAATGTGCATACTTTGTAGATTCCATTTATGAAATAAAACACATTTTCCAAAAACTCGTGTTTTTTAAGAAATCATGTAAACCTTGTAGAAGCCGTGATTTTAAAAAACAGGGGAAGTAATTTTTTTTATTTCCAAATGCATGCGCAAACTATAGAAAGTCGTTATGATGTAGAATGTGCATACTTTGTTGAATCTATTTATGAAATAAAACACATTTTCTAAAAAATAGTGTTTTTTAGGAAATCATGTAAACCTTCTAGAAGCTGTGATTTTAAAAAACGGTGGAAGTAAGCTTTTCTTATTTCCGGATGCATGCGCAAACTATAGAAAGTCGTTATGAGGTAGAATGTGCATACTTTGTAGATTCCATTTATGAAATAAAACACATTTTCTAAAACTCATGTTTTTTACGAAATCGTGTAAACCTTCTAGAAGCTGTGATTTTAAAAAACGGGGGAAGTAACCTTTTCTTATTTCCGGACGCATGTGCAAACCATAGAAAGTCGTTATGACGTAGAATGTGCATACTTTGTAGATTCCATTTATGAAATAAAACACATTTTCTAAAAACTCGTGTTTTTTACGAAATCATGTAAACCTTCTAGAAGCTGTGATTTTAAAAAACGGTGGAAGTAAGCTTTTCTTATTTCTAGACGAATGCGCAAACTATAGAAAGTCGTTATGACGTAGAATGTGCATACTTTGTCGATTCCATTGATGAAATAAAACAAATTTTCTAAAAACTCGTGTTTTTTAAGAAATCATGTAAACCTTCTAGAAGCTGTGATTTTAAAAAACGGTGGAAGTAAGCTTTTCTTATTTCCGGACGCATGCGCAAACTATAGAAAGTCGTTATGACGTAGAATGTCCATACTTTGTTGTTTCCATTTATGAAATAAAACACATTTTCTAAAAACTCGTGTTTTTAAGAAATCATGTAAACCTTCTAGAAGCTGTGATTTTAAAAAACGGGGGAAGTAAGCTTTTCTTATTTCCGGACGCATGCGCAAACTATAGAAAGTCGTTATGACGTAGAATGTGCATACTTTGTTGATTCCATTTATGAAATAAAACACATTTTCCAAAAAATCGTGTTTTTTAGGAAATCATGTAAACCTTCTAGAAGCTGTGATTTTAAAAAACGGTGGAAGTAAGCTTTTTTTATTTCCGGACGCATGCGCAAAGTATACAAAGTCGTTATGAGTTAGAATGTGCATACTTTGTAGATTCCATTTATGAAATAAAACACATTTTCTAAAAACTCGTGTTTTTTAAGAAATCATGTAACCCTTCTAGAAGCTGTGATTTTAAAAAATGGTGGAAGTAAGCTTTTCTTATTTCCGGACGCATGCAGAAACTATAGAAAGTCATTATGACGTAGAATGGGCATACTTTGTTGATTCCATTTATGAAATAAAACACATTTTCTAAAAAATCGTGTTTTTTAAGAAATCATGTAAACCTTCTAGAAGCTGTGATTCTAAAAAACGGTGGAAGTAAGCTTTTCTTATTTCCGGACGCATGCACAAACTATAGAAAGTCGTTATGACGTAGAATATGCATACTTTGTTGTTTCCATTTATGAAATAAAACACATTTTATAAAATCTCGTGTTTTTTAAGAAATCATGTAAACCTTATAAAAGCTGTGATTTTAAAAAATGGGGGAAGTAAGCTTTTCTTATTTCCGGACGCATGCGCAAACTATAGAAAGTCGTTATGACGTAGAATGTGCATACTTTGTAGATTCCATTTACGAAATAAAACACATTTTCCAAAAACTCGTGTTTTTTAAGAAATCATGTAAACCTTCTAGAAGCCGTGATTTTAAAAAACAGGGGAAGTAATTTTTTTATTTCCAAATGCATGCGCAAACTATAGAAAGTCGTTATGATGTAGAATGTGCACACTTTGTTGATTCCATTTATGAAATAAAACACATTTTCTAAAAAATAGTGTTTTTTAGGAAATCATGTAAACCTTCTAGAAGCTGTGATTTTAAAAAACGGTGGAAGTAAGCTTTTCTTATTTCCGGATGCATGCGCAAACTATAGAAAGTCGTTATGAGGTAGAATGTGCATACTTTGTAGATTCCATTTATGAAATAAAACACATTTTCTAAAAACTCATGTTTTTTACGAAATCGTGTAAACCTTCTAGAAGCTGTGATTTTAAAAAACGGGGGAAGTAAGCTTTTCTTATTTCCGGACGCATGCGCAAACTATAGAAAGTCGTTATGACGTAGAATGTGCATACTTTGTAGATTCCATTTATAAAATAAAACACATTTTCTAAAAACTCGTGTTTTTTACGAAATCATGTAAACCTTCTAGAAGCTGTGATTTTAAAAAAAGGTGGAAGTAAGCTTTTCTTATTTCTGGACGAATGCGAAGACTATAGAAAGTCGTTATGATGTAGAATGTGCATACTTTGTAGATTCCGTTTATGAAATAAAACACATTTTCTAAAAACTCGTGTTTTTTACGAAATCATGTAACCCTTCTAGAAGCTGTGATTTTAAAAAATCGTGGACGTAAGCTTTTCTTATTTCCGGACGAATGCGTAAACTATAGAAATTCGTTATGACGTATAATGGGCATACTTTGTTGATTCCAGTTATGAAATAAAACACATTTTCTAAAAACTCATGTTTTTTAAGAAATCATGTAAACCTTCTAGAAGCTGTGATTTTAAAAACCGGTGAAAGTAAGCTTTTCTTATTTCCGGACGCATGCGCAAACTATAAAAATTCGCTATGACGTAGAATGTGCATACTTTGTAGATTCCATTTATGAAATAAAACACATTTTCTAAAAACTCGTGTTTTTTACGAAATCATGTAAACCTTCTAGAAGCTGTGATTTTAAAAAACGGGGGAAGTAAGCTTTTCTTATTTCCGGACGCATGCGCAAACTATAGAAAGTCCTTATGACGTAGAATGTGCATACTTTGTCGATTCCATTGATGAAATAAAACACATTTTCTAAAAACTCGTGTTTTTTAAGAAATCATGTAAACCTTCTAGAAGCTGTGATTTTAAAAAACGGTGGAAGTAAGCTTTTCTTATTTCCGGTCGAATGCGGAAACTATAGAAATTCGTTATTACGTAGAATGTGCATACTTTTTTGATTCCATTTATGAAATAAAACACATTTTCTAAAAACTCATGTTTTTTAAGAAATCTTGTAAACCTTCTAGAAGCTGTGATTTTAAAAAACGGTGGAAGTAAGCTTTTCTTATTTCCGGACGAATGCGCAAACTATAGAAAGTCGTTATGACGTAGAATGTGCATACTTTGTAGATTCCATTTATGAAATAAAACACATTTTCTAAAAACTCGTGTTTTTTAAGAAATCATGTAAACCTTCTAGAAGCTGTGATTTTGAAAAACGGTGGAAGTAAGCTTTTCTTATTTCCGGATGCATGCGCAAACTATAGAAAGCCATTATGACGTAGAATGTGCATACTTTGTAGATTCCATTTATCAAATAAAACACATTTTCTAAAATCTCGTGTTTTTTTACGAAATCATGTAAACCTTCTAGAAGCTATTATTTTAAAAAACAGTGGAAAAAAGCTTTTCTTATTTCCGGACGCATGCACAAACTATACAAAGTCGTTATGACGTAGAATGTGCATACTTTGTTGATTCGATTTATGAAATAAAACACATTTTCTAAAAACTCATTTTTTTTAACAAATCATGTAAACCTTCTAGAAGCTGTGATTTTAAAAAACGGGGGAAGTAAGCTTTTCTTATTTCCAAACGCATGTGCAAACTATAGAAAGTCGTTATGACGTAGAATGTGCATACTTTGTTGATTCCATTTATGAAATAAAACACATTTTCTAAAAACTTGTGTTTTTTAAGAAATCATGTAAACCTTCTAGAAGCTGTGATTTTGAAAAACGGTGGAGGTAAGCTTTTCTTATTTCCGGACGCATGCGCAAACTATAGAAAGTCGTTATGACGTAGAATGTGCATACATTGTTGATTCCATTTATGAAATAAAACACATTTTCTAAAAACTCATGTTTTTTACGAAATCGTGTAAACCTTCTAAAAGCTGTGATTTTAAAAAACGGGGGAAGTAAGCTTTTCTTATTTCCGGACGCATGCGCAAACTATAGAAAGTCGTTATGACGTAGAATGTGCATACTTTGTAGATTCCATTTATAAAATAAAACACATTTTCTAAAAACTCGTGTTTTTTACGAAATCATGTAAACCTTCTAGAAGCTGTGATTTTAAAAAAAGGTGGAAGTTAGCTTTTCTTATTTCTGGACGAATGCGAAGACTATAGAAAGTCGTTATGATGTAGAATGTGCATACTTTGTAGATTCCGTTTATGAAATAAAACACATTTTCTAAAAACTCGTGTTTTTTACGAAATCATGTAACCCTTCTAGAAGCTGTGATTTTAAAAAATTGTGGACGTAAGCTTTTCTTATTTCCGGACGAATGCGTAAACTATAGAAATTCGTTATGACGTATAATGGGCATACTTTGTTGATTCCAATTATGAAATAAAACACATTTTCTAAAAACTCGTGTTTTTTAAGAAATCATGTAAACCTTCTAGAAGCTGTGATTTTAAAAACCGGTGGAAGTAAGCTTTTCTTATTTCCGGACGCATGCGCAAACTATAAAAATTCGCTATAACGTAGAATGTGCATACTTTGTAGATTCCATTTATGAAATAAAACACATTTTCTAAAAACTCGTGTTTTTTACGAAATCATGTAAACCTTCTAGAAGCTGTGATTTTAAAAAACGGGGGAAGTAAGCTTTTCTTATTTCCGGACGCATGCGCAAACTATAGAAAGTCCTTATGACGTAGAATGTGCATACTTTGTTGATTCCATTTATGAAATAAAACACATTTTCTAAAAACTCGTGTTTTTTACGAAATCATGTAAACCTTATAGAAGCTGTGATTTTAAAAAACGGGGGAAGTAAGCTTTTCTTATTTCCGGACGCATGCGCAAACTATAGAAAGTCCTTATGACGTAGAATGTGCATACTTTGTTGATTCCATTTATGAAATAAAACACATTTTCTAAAAACTCGTGTTTTTTACGAAATCATGTAAACCTTCTAGAAGCTGTGATTTTAAAAAACGGTGGAAGTAAGCTTTTCTTATTTCCGGTCGAATGCGGAAACTATAGAAAGTCGTTATTACGTAGAATGTGCATACTTTGTTGATTCCATTTATGAAATAAAACACATTTTCTAAAAACTCATGTTTTTTAAGAAATCTTGTAAACCTTCTAGAAGCTGTGATTTTAAAAAACGGTGGAAGTAAGCTTTTCTTATTTCCGGACGAATGCGCAAACTATAGAAATTTGTTATGACGTAGAATGTGCATACTTTGTAGATTCCATTTATGAAATAAAACACATTTTCTAAAAACTCGTGTTTTTTAAGAAATCATGTAAACCTTCTAGAAGCTGTGATTTTGAAAAACGGTGGAAGTAAGCTTTTCTTATTTCCGGATGCATGCGCAAACTATAGAAAGCCATTATGACGTAGAATGTGCATACTTTGTAGATTCCATTTATCAAATAAAACACATTTTCTAAAATCTCGTGTTTTTTTACGAAATCATGTAAACCTTCTAGAAGCTATTATTTTAAAAAACGGTGGAAAAAAGCTTTTCTTATTTCCGGACGCATGCGCAAACTATACAAAGTCATTATGACGTAGAATGTGCATACTTTGTTGATTCGATTTATGAAATAAAACACATTTTCTAAAAACTCATTTTTTTTAACAAATCATGTAAACCTTCTAGAAGCTGTGATTTTAAAAAACGGGGGAAGTAAGCTTTTCTTATTTCCAAACGCATGTGCAAACTATAGAAAGTCGTTATGACGTAGAATGTGCATACTTTGTTGATTCCATTTATGAAATAAAACACATTTTCTAAAAACTTGTGTTTTTTAAGAAATCATGTAAACCTTCTAGAAGCTGTGATTTTGAAAAACGGTGGAGGTAAGCTTTTCTTATTTCCGGACGCATGCGCAAACTATAGAAAGTCGTTATGACGTAGAATGTGCATACTTTGTTGATTCCATTTATGAAATAAAACACATTTTCTAAAAACTCATGTTTTTCACGAAATCATGTAAACCTTCTAGAAGCTGTGATTTTGAAAAATGGTGGAAGTAAGCTTTTCTTATTTCCGGTCGAATGCGAAAACTATAGAAAGTTGTTATTACGTAGAATGCGCATACTTTGTTGATTCCATTTATGAAATAAAATACCTTTTCTAAAAACTCGTGTTTTTTACGAAATCATGTAAACCTTCTAGAAGCTGTGATTTTAAAAAACGGTGGAAGTAAGCTTTTCTTATTTCCGGACGCATGCGCAAACTATAGAAAGTCGTTATGACGTAAAATGTGCATAATTTGTTGATTCCATTTATGAAATAAAACACATTTTCTAAAAACTCGTGTTTTTTAACAAATCATGTAAACCTTCTAGAAGCTGTGATTTTAAAAAACGGGGGAAGTAAGCTTTTCTTATTTCCAAACGCATGCGCAAACTATAGAAAGTCGTTATGATGTAGAATGTGCATACTTTGTTGATTCCATTTATGAAATAAAACACATTTTCTTAAAACTCGTGTTTTTTATGAAATCATGAAAACCTTCTAGAAGCTATGATTTTAAAAAACGGTGGAAGTAAGCTTTTCTTATTTCCGGACGAATGCACAAACTATAGAAATTCGTTATGACGTAGAATGTGCATACTTTGTTGATTCCATTTATGAAATAAAACACATTTTCTAAAAACTCGTGTTTTTTAAGAAATCATGTAAATCTTCTAGAAGCTGTGATTTTAAAAAACGGTGGAAGTAAGCTTTTCTTATTTCCGGACGTATGCGGAAACTATAGAAAGTCGTTATGACGTAGAATGTCCATACTTTGTGTTAGAATTCAATATGCTAAGACAGAAAATAGCAGCATTACATTCCATTTCACAATAATAGCATATACAGGATCACTGAAGAAACAACAAGCACAGCATAAACACAAGAGACAGAGATTTATCCTGGGAAACCCTCATGGGGTAGAAAACCCAGCAAAGCTTCCTCAATATAGATGACCAGCAATATACAAAGATGCAAACTCTGAGCATAAGCTCCTTCTCCACAATAGCAGACCTCTCCTCCACAAGTGCGCCTTTCTCAAGTGAGAGTGAGTGTGTGTAATGAGGAACACACCTCCTCTATTTATACACTACTCTGATATGTATTTTACACAAGTACACGTAGGCTCGTATTTAACCAATAGGTTAAATACCCCACTACAACTAACTGGGCCGACCCCTCTAGGGTGGTCTAATAACCCTTTGACCCACATAACACATACAGGGCCGACCCCTACTAGGGAAGTCTAATAACCCGAGTGACCACATTCCGACGGAGGAATAAACATCTCCGGATATACAATAAGATCTTCACGGAGGAATGAAACATCTCCGGAATAATAAAGTACAAATATAATATTCTTTGAAGTTACAATATCTCAACACTCCCCCTTAACGAGAAGGATATTATAACAACATCTGCACGAGCAAGGAGTCATCAACATCATACATGATACATCTATAAATCATTGGAAGCTTTCTTCAATTCATCTTCATCAGTAACTCAACCAGTTACTGGAACATCAATGTCAACAGTGTCGATATCAATCCGATCATCGGCATCGTCATCAGCATCGTCATCATACGATCATCAGCATCGTCATCATACGATCATCAGCATCATCATCACACGATCATCAGCATCGTCATCACACGAACATCAGCATCGTCATCACACGATCATCAGCATCGTCATCAGCATCGTCATCACACGATCATCAGCATCGTCATCACACGATCATCAGCATCGTCATCGCACGATCATCAGCATCGTCATCACACGATCATAAGCATCGTCATCAGCATCGTCATCACACGATCATCAGCATCGTCATCACACGATCATCAGCATCGTCATCGCACGATCATCAGCATCGTCATCACACGATCATCAGCATCGTCATCACACGATCATCATCATCGTCATCACACGATCATCAGCATCGTCATCGCACGATCATCAGCATCGTCATCAGCATCGTCATCACACGATCATATTCCTAGGATGATCAATCCTGCTCCTTTTAGGACATAGGTCCATGGATGATACAATCCAATCTTCAGTTCTCGGAGACTTCAGTCTACGGATCAATTCTGGGACCTCAGTCCGGGGACGATGCAATCCCCTGCCTGTTCATTCAGGACTTCAATTTTCGAAGACCCAGTCTACGGTTCTATTCTGGGACCTCAGTCCGGGGACGATACAATCCCCTACCTGTTCATTCAGGACTTCATTATCGGAGACCCAGTCTACGGTTCTATTCTGGGACCTTAGTCCGGGGACGATACAATCCCCTACCTGTTCATTCAGGACTTCATTATCGGAGACCCAGTCTACGGTTCTATTCTGGGACCTCAGTCCGGGGACGATACAATCCCCTACCTGTTCATTCAGGACTTCATTATCGGAGACCCAGTCTACGGTTCTATTCTGGGACCTCAGTCCGGGGACGATACAATCCCCTGCCTGTTCATTCAGGACTTCAATTTTCGAAGACCCAGTCTACGGTTCTGTTCTGGGACCTCAGTCCGGGGACGATACAATCCCCTACCTGTTCATTCAGGACTTCATTATCGGAGACCCAGTCTACGGTTCTATTCTGGGACCTCAGTCCGGGGACGATACAATCCCCTGCCTGTTCATTCAGGACTTCATTATCGGAGACCCAGTCTACGGTTCTCTTTAGGACTGAAAGTCCAGGGATGATCCAATCCCCTCAACTGTCCACTAAGGACTTCATTCTCGGAGACCTCACGTCTACGGATCTCTTTAGGACTGAAAGTCCAGGGATGATCCAATCCCCTCAACTGTCCACTAAGGACTTCATTCTCGAAGACCTCACGTCTACGGCTCTCTTTAGGACTGAAAGTCCAGGGATTATCCAATCCCCTCAACTGTCCACTAAGGACTTCATTCTCGAAGACCTCACGTCTACGGCTCTCTTTAGGACTGAAAGTCCAGGGATGATCCAATCCCCTCAACTGTCCACTAAGGACTTCATTCTCGGAGACCTCACGTCTACGGCTCTCTTTAGGACTGAAAGTCCAGGGATGATCCAATCCCCTCAACTGTCCACTAAGGACTTCATTCTCGGAGACTTCACGTCTACGGCTCTCTTTAGGACTGGAAGTCCAGGGATGATCCAATCCCCTCAACTGTCCACTAAGGACTTCATTCTCGGAGACTTCACGTCTACGGCTCTCTTTAGGACTGGAAGTCCAGGGATGATCCAATCCCCTCAACTTGTATTCTCATCAATACAAGTACAAGTGTCCTCATCCATGCAAGTACATAATCAATATCTAGTATCAGCAGCATGTATACATCTGTCATCAAAAGCATGTATTCTTACTAATACATCTATCATCAAAATCATGTATACGTCTAACATTAAAAGCATGTATACATCTAGCATGTATTCTCACTAATACATTTATCATCAAAATCATGTATACATCTAACATCAAAATCATGTATACATCTAACATCAAAAGCATGTATACATCTAGCATGTATTCTCACTAATACATCTAACATCAAAATCATGTATACATCTAACATCAAAAGCATGTATACGTCTAGCATGTATTCTCACTAATACATCAAAAACATGTATACATCACATCTAGCATGTATTCTCACTAATACATCTATTATCAAAATTATGTATACATCTAACATCAAAATCATGTATACATCTAGCATGTATTCTTACTAATACATCTATCATCAAAATTATGTATAAGTAAAACTGAATGAAAATAAAATAGTCCTAAATCTAACTATTTCTAATTAACTGAGTGTAGAGAACAGGTTACCTCATCAACGACCTTGTTGTTTGATGAGACAATCTCATCAGAGTGACTATACTACTCCCCCTTTCGAGGAGGGTCCTTTTGAACTACACCAAGCTTGTCTCGGAAGTATTCAAACTTCACTCGAGACAGAGGTTTGGTTGGTAACTTCTTCACTTGACGTAGAGGCTTGGTTAGTACAACGGTAACCTGTTACAAAATCAAACTTTTAGAGTTCCTTTCTGTGTCATATCTTGTTAGTTCCCTATGTTCTTGACTTATCATGGAACACTAGATTCTATGTCATCTTGATACAACTCTAATTATCACATAGGATCTCAGTTGGTTCTATCTCTAAGTCAAACAATCCTAAAGCCAAACTTCTTCACAACTAGCAGAGCAAGCAGCCATATATTCCGCTTGTGCTGAGAGCCACACTAGACTGCTTCCAGCTAAACCACGAGATCATGGCTAATCCCAGACAATAACATCCTCTCGAAGTGTTCTTCTTGTCTGATACACTTCCTGCCCAAACAGAATCTGAATAGCCATCTGAAGTCATGATCTTCAAGATAGCATAGATCAAATTCTATCGTGTCCTTTATGTGCCTCATCACATACTTTGCAACTATCAGGTAAACACATCTAGTTTCCACTAGATACTAACTCAAGGTGTTCATAACAAAGCATATATCTAACCTAGTATATGTTAGATATATCAAAGACCCAATAATTTGACTGTACAGAGTTATATCCACTAACTCTGATGAGTTATCCCCTAACAGCTTCAAGTTGGAATCCATAAGAGTGGCCATTCCAACACCTCAAGTCATATTTCTCATCATACTTTCCCTGGTTGAGAAATATTCCTTCTGAGCCTTGCCATACTTCCAGACCTAGGAAGTAAAGCATCAATTTGAGATCTTTCATTTTTCATTTCTGCATTGAATGATCTTCTGCATAACTATCTGTGCCATCTCTCGTTAGATGGGTCTACTGAAATGAACCTCAATATCATTCGAACTCTGTGGTGAGTTCCTTCTTGCATCCATGTCATATGTGTATCATATTCAACCTTGTAGCAAAGGTTGAGATCCACATCACCCATGGTGATCATTAAGCTTATCAAATTATTATCGATCCTAGGTACCCATACAGAACCTAAATCACACTTCTTCTTTGATTACACTATTAAGAGAATGGTTTTATCTATCCAATTGGAACAAACATCTCATCATCATTCTCTTTCTCTTTTCTAAGAGAATCTTCTAGCCAAAAGCCTTCTATCATTTGATTTGTAAATCTTTTGTTGAACATCCATTGCTTGTTCAGTGTTCATCATTCATCATGACCTTTCCTACAAATCAAAATTAAGTACAGGATTAGTAATACTTCATAATCATCAAATCATATTGACATGATAACCTATTATGCGTACAGATATCATTTACATAGTTATGCAACTATCTTGACCAATACTTTGGCACAACACTTTCCCATATCCTGTATGCATACAGTGGCTATCTAGATGCCTTCCATCTCTACCAGAACATACTATCGAGAGTGTGCACAGCTCTCGGCATGTCAGCAAAGAGGTTTCATTCTAGACAAGCAATAATGGAATGTTTGTCCAACTTGTCAATCATATGCACATTAGTAGTATACTGTTCAATGCTCTATGAATGTTTATACTCAGCATTATATATTATGGGAATACAAATATGCATACAACCTATTGTAGGCAATATTATTACTATTTCAAATAACAACTCAAATACTTATCTTTTATGTTTGTGTGGTTGCCTCCCGCTTGATCTTCTGTATGTCTTTTGAACTTCTATTCATTCTGTACCACTGTGCATGCTCAAGAGTCATCCTCATGATCTCATACACAAACATACACTCATTAGTATATTCTAAATGCTATCAAAACATTATAGTACTAAATAATCTTGAAAACGTATAGTCATGATTATAGTTAATAAACATTAGTATTCAAGATTTCAAGGAAGTCTTCTTTTACTCATGCATATCATTGATAAAAGATATAATATGCATAATCCCTTGATTACTAACTTTATGAATAAGCATAACCAATCATTCCAAGTATACGTATATAAGGGATCCTAACACAAGGTAAGATTCATGGGAAACATACCTGGATTAGTATACCTACTTGGTTATGTACAACATACCTAAACAATCTCTTCAATGATTTAGAGATCCTGAGCTAGAACCTGCATGTCTCATAGGTTAAGCATAATATAACAAAGTCATACATACCTCGTAAGTAGAACAAAGATTATGGATGACTCTTTGTCTTCATGTTTTCATGGTCATGGAGCCTGATTTGTCTTTTGTGATGTACCTGTATCTTGTTAGCAGACAACCTCAACCTCACACAACACCATAACGCATTAGTACAATCATAAGTGTCAACACCCTAACCAATGAATATCTTCTATCATGCATTCATAATTTTGTTAAGGTGATACAACAAATCTAAAATCAAGATTGTACTAACTGTAATAACATGAAGACAAACATACCATAAACTTAATCATGAACAAATCTCAAAACATACCTCGATGAGTCATACCTGTCGAGATCACTTGTAATCTCCTTATGTAAAGCCTTAGCCTCATCTCCCTCTGAAACATGAACTCCTTCACTTATGTAGGTGACCAATCCATCTTCTTCTAGGATTAACCCTATCCACTTGATTTGCAAGAACTGGACCTGGAGCTGGATATGGGTTTGTCAGAGAAACCCCAAAAATTCAAACTTTGAATTTCAAACTTCCGAAAGGATAGAGATGTGCGCCTTGATGAGCTGATCAAACTGATATATTCAGAATTTGAAAACTGCAAAGTTTTACTCCTCAATTTTGCCTTTGAAACTTTCGGATTCACTGGACGTGACCCTGAACTGGGGTTTGATGAAGCCCACTCTTTTGCCCCATCAAAAAGTTTGATCCAAAGCTCTAAGCTTCTATTTTTCTGAGGAGCTTCCAGCCGTGGTCACAGATTTCAAAAATTCCCATTTTTACAGAAGCCCTAATTTTCCGCTTTTCTGATCAAAGTCCCGAACTAGGGTCTAATCAAGCCCGGCCTTCTGCCCAACCAAAAATTCTGATCTTGGTCTCTAAATTTCTATTTTGATGAGTACCATCCAGCCGTGGTCTCTGATTACAAAAATTCCAACTTTCTCCAAAGCCCTAAATTCCGGAAGTCATGAATGAAGGTACCAAAAAATAATTCTGTTTTGACAGAAATATGTACCTGATTGTTTCTGGTGTAACTCTGAAATTTTTGATCCACAGGGTCTGAAAAAGTTTCCTGAGATAGCCTGACCTGTTATCTTTCCATCCTGACAGGTCTGACCTCAATTGGATTCTCTGAGAGAGAGTTATGCCAAATGTCGCAACGTGACCTGTTTTGGGAAAATACAGGAGAGCGAACTTGTACGGCGTGCCACGTGTCACTGTTTGACCTTCGGCCTCTGAAAACGTTTTCTGAGATAGCTCGGCCTGTTATCTTTCTATCCTGACAGGTCTGACCTCAATTGGATTTTCTGAGAGAGAGTTATGTCAAGTGTCGCAATGTGACCTGTTTATGGGATAATACAGGAGAGCGCACTTGTACGGAGTTCCACGTGTCACTGGTTCAACTTCGGCCTCTGAAAAAGTTTTCTGAGATAGTTCAGACTGTGTACTACCTGTCACTTTTTACGAAATTTCATTTGGAGCTTCCTATCCCAAGATATGACCTTTTTCCCAAGGTCACCTGATTTTGACTCAGATCTGGAAGAGGCAGAAACCCTATATTGTACAGATCATAAATCACAAATTACAACGAATTAGAGGTTGTCCTTTGGACACAAGGTACCTGGAGATTTTATCTTCGTCCTGTAACAATTTCAGATCCGAAAAATTCGCCAAAACGGATTTATAGCGAAAGTGCTACGATGACTGGTTTTTGCTATGTAAAACCCTAACCTTCAAATTGTCGTAAGTAGAGCAAGTGTCTTTAGTGCCATACCTTGTCTTCCTTCAGGTTAGCTCTGATACCATGTTAGAATTCAATATGCTAAGACAGAAAATAGCAGCATTACATTCCATTTCACAATAATAGCATATACAGGATCACTGAAGAAACAACAAGCACAGCATAAACACAAGAGACAGAGATTTATCCTGGGAAACCCTCATGGGGTAGAAAACCCAGCAAAGCTTCCTCAATATAGATGACCAGCAATATAAAAAGATGCAAACCCTGAGCATAAGCTCCTTCTCCACAATAGCAGACCTCTCCTCCACAAGTGCGCCTTTCTCAAGTGAGAGTGAGTGTGTGTAATGAGGAACACACCTCCTCTATTTATACACTACTCTGATATGTATTTTACACAAGTACACGTAGGCTCGTATTTAACCAATAGGTTAAATACCCCACTACAACTAACTGGGCCGACCCCTCTAGGGTGGTCTAATAACCCTTTGACCCACATAACACATACAGGGCCGACCCCTACTAGGGAAGTCTAATAACCCGAGTGACCACATTCCGACGGAGGAATAAACATCTCCGGATCTACAATAAGATCTTCACGGAGGAATGAAACATCTCCGGAATAATAAAGTACAAATATA
This sequence comes from Larix kaempferi, assembly GCA_027924585.1. NCBI lineage: Eukaryota > Viridiplantae > Streptophyta > Pinopsida > Pinales > Pinaceae > Larix > Larix kaempferi. The sequence goes on from BSBM01000324.1 coordinate 5,406,563, forward strand.
ATATTCTTTGAAGTTACAATATCTCAACACTTTGTTGCTTCCATTTATGAAATAAACCACATTTTCTAAAAACTCGTGTTTTTTACGAAATCATGTAAACCTTCTAGAAGCTGTGATTTTAAAAAATGGTGGAAGTAAGCTTTTCTTATTTCCGGACGAATGCGCAAACTATAGAAAGTCGTTATGACGTAGAATGTGCATACTTTGTAGATTCCATTAATGAAATAAAACACTTTTTCTAAAAACTTGTGTTTTTTACGAAATCATGTAAACCTTCTAGAAGCTGTGATTTTAAAAAATGGTGGAAGTAAGCTTTTCTTATTTCTGGACGCAAGCGAAAACTATAGAAAGTCGTTATGACGTAGAATGTGCATACTTTGTTGATTCCATTTGTGAAATAAAACACATTTTCTAAAAACTCGTGTTTTTTAACAAATCATGTAAACCTTCTAGAAGCTGTGATTTTAAAAAACAGGGGAAGTAAGCTTTTCTTAATTCCAGACGCATGCGCAAACTATAGAAAGTCGTTATGACTTAGAATTTGCATGCTTTCTTGATTACATTTATGAAATAAAACACATTTTCTAAAAACTCCTGTTTTTTATCAAATCGTGTAAACCTTCTAGAAGCTGTGATTTTAAAAAACCGGGGAAGTAACCTTTTCCTATTTCCGGACGCATGTGCAAACTATAGAAAGTCGTTCTGACGTAGAATGTGCATACTTTGTAGATTCCATTTATGAAATAAAACACATTGTCTAAAAACTCGTGTTTTTTACGAAATCATGTAAACCTTCTAGAAGCTGTGATTTTAAAAAACGGTGGAAGTAAGCTTTTCTTATTTCTAGACGAATGCGCAAACTATAGAAAGTCGTTATGACGTAGAATATGCATACTTTGTCGATTCCATTTATGAAATAAAACACATTTTCTAAAAACTCGTGTTTTTTAAGAAATCATGTAAACCTTCTAGTAGCTGTGATTTTAAAAAACAGTGGAAGTAAGCTTTTCTTATTTACGGACGCATGCGCAAACTATAGAAAGTCGTTATGACGTAGAATGTCCATACTTTGTGGTTTCCATTTATGAAATAGAACACATTTTCTAAAAACTCGTGTTTTTTAAGAAATCATGTAAACCTTCTAGAAGCTGTGATTTTAAAAAATGGGGGAAGTAAGCTTTTCTTATTTCCGGACGCATGCGCAAACTATAGAAAGTCGTTATGACGTAGAATGTGCATACTTTGTTGATTCCATTTATGAAATAAAACACATTTTCCAAAAAATCGTGTTTTTTAGGAAATCATGTAAACCTTCTAGAAGCTGTGATTTTAAAAAACGGTGGAAGTAAGCTTTTTTTATTTCCAAAGGCATGCGCAAAGTATAGAAAGTCGTTATGAGGTAGAATGTGCATACTTTGTAGATTCCATTTATCAAATAAAACACATTTTCTAAAATCTCGTGTTTTTTACGAAATCATGTAAACCTTCTAGAAGCTGTGATTCTAAAAAACGGTGGAAGTAAGCTTTTCTTATTTCCGGACGCATGCGCAAACTATAGAAAGCGTTATGACGTAGAATGTGCATACTTTGTAGATTCCATTTATGGAATAAAACACATTTTCTAAAAACTCGTGTTTTTTACGAAATCATGTAAACCTTCTAGAAGCTATTATTTTAAAAAATGGGGGAAGTAAGCTTTTCTTATTTCCGGACGCATGCGCAAACTATAGAAAGTCGTTATGACGTAGAATTTGCATACTTTGTTGATTCCATTTATGAAATAAAACACATTTTCTAAAAACTCGTGTTTTTTACGAAATCATGTAAACCTTCTAGAAGCTATGATTTTAAAAAACGGCGTAATAAGCTTTTCTTATTTCCAAACGAATGCGCAAACTATAGAAAGTCGTTATGACGTAGAATGTGCATACTTTGTTGATTCCATTTATGAAATAAAACACATTTTCTAAAAACTCGTGTTTTTTAAGAAATCATGTAAACCTTCTAGAAGCTGTGATTTTAAAAAACGGGGGAAGTAAGGTTTTCTTATTTCTGGACGCATACGCAAACTATAGAAATTCGTTATGACGTAGAATGTGCATACTTTGTTGATTCCAGTTATGAAATAAAACACATTTTCTAAAAACTCGTGTTTTTTAAGAAATCATGTAAACCTTCTAGAAGCTGTGATTTTAAAAAACGGTGGAAGTAAGCTTTTCTTATTTCCGGACGCATGCGCAAACTATAGAAAGTCGTTATGACGTAGAATCTCCATACTTTGTTGTTTCCATTTATGAAATAAAACACATTTTCTAAAAACTCATGTTTTTTAAGAAATCATGTAAACCTTCTAGAAGCTGTGATTTTAAAAAACGGGGAAAGTAAGCTTTTCTTATTTCCGGACGCATGCGCAAACTATAGAAAGTCGTTATGACGTAGAATGTGCATACTTTGTTGATTCCATTTATGAAATAAAACACATTTTCCAAAAAATCGTGTTTTTTAGGAAATCATGTAAACCTTCTAGAAGCTGTGATTTTAAAAAACGGTGGAAGTAAGCTTTTTTTATTTCCGGACGCATGCACAAAGTATAGAAAGTCGTTATGACGTAGAATCTCCATACTTTGTTGTTTCCATTTATGAAATAAAACACATTTTCTAAAAACTCGTGTTTTTTAAGAAATCATGTAAACCTTCTAGAAGCTGTGATTTTAAAAAACGGGGGAAGTAAGCTTTTCTTATTTCCGGACGCATGCGCAAACTATAGAAAGTCGTTATGACGTAGAATGTGCATACTTTGTTGATTCCATTTATGAAATAAAATACATTTTCCAAAAAATCGTGTTTTTTAGGAAATCATGTAAACCTTCTAGAAGCTGTGATTTTAAAAAACGGTGGAAGTAAGCTTTTTTTATTTCCGGACGCATGCACAAAGTATAGAAAGTCGTTATGAGGTAGAATGTGCATACTTTGTAGATTCCATTTATGAAATAAAACACATTTTCTAAAAACTCGTGTTTTTTAAGAAATCATGTAACCCTTCTAGAAGCTGTGATTTTAAAAAATGGTGGAAGTAAGCTTTTCTTATTTCCGGACGCATGCAGAAACTATAGAAAGTCATTATGACGTAGAATGGGCATACTTTGTTGATTCCATTTATGAAATAAAACACATTTTCTAAAAACTCGTGTTTTTTAAGAAATCATGTAAACCTTCTAGAAGCTGTGATTCTAAAAAACGGTGGAAGTAAGCTTTTCTTATTTCCGGACGCATGCGCAAACTATAGAAAGTCGTTATGACGTAGAATGTGCATACTTTGTTGTTTCCATTTATGAAATAAAACACATTTTATAAAATCTCGTGTTTTTTAAGAAATCATGTAAACCTTATAAAAGCTTTGATTTTAAAAAATGGAGGAAGTAAGCTTTTCTTATTTCCGGACGCATGCCCAAACTATAGAAAGTCGTTATGACGTAGAATGTGCATACTTTGTAGATTCCATTTATGAAATAAAACACATTTTCCAAAAACTCGTGTTTTTTAAGAAATCATGTAAACCTTATAGAAGCCGTGATTTTAAAAAACAGGGGAAGTAATTTTTTTTATTTCCAAATGCATGCAAAAACTATAGAAAGTCGTTATGATGTAGAATGTGCATACTTTGTTGATTCCATTTATGAAATAAAACACATTTTCTAAAAAATAGTGTTTTTTAGCAAATCATGTAAACCTTCTAGAAGCTGTGATTTTAAAAAACGGTGGAAGTAAGCTTTTCTTATTTCGGGATGCATGCGCAAACTATAGAAAGTCGTTATGAGGTAGAATGTGCATACTTTGTAGATTCCATTTATGAAATAAAACACATTTTCTAAAAACTCATGTTTTTTATGAAATCGTGTAAACCTTCTAGAAGCTGTGATTTTAAAAAACGGGGGAAGTAAGCTTTTCTTATTTCCGGACGCATGCGCAAACTATAGAAAGTCGTTATGACGTAGAATGTGCATACTTTGTAGATTCCATTTATAAAATAAAACACATTTTCTAAAAACTCGTGTTTTTTACGAAATCATGTAAACCTTCTAGAAGCTGTGATTTTAAAAAAAGGTGGAAGTAAGCTTTTCTTATTTCTGGACGAATGCGAAAACTATAGAAAGTCGTTATGATGTAGAATGTGCATACTTTGTAGATTCCGTTTATGAAATAAAACACA